>JAYESA010000019.1:24202508-25650008 GCA_036927795.1 Iris macrosiphon | reverse complement strand
ACAACGTGCTTAGATCATTGGGCGGGGAGGACGACTAGTAGGCGTATGGGACACCCACCTCCTTTATACAGATACCACACTCGACGGAGTGATACGGACGTATATATTTTGCAGATACCACGTTCTCTAGAGTGTTGGATGTTACTATTTCAGATACCATGCTCCTCGGAGATGGACGTTATCAAAGTGCCCATGGTCTGGGGGCATATGTGGCATATACTAGCCGGTTGTCACGATTGGTGAATTACGTCAGCATATGTCGAGCCTACACATTCCCATACACTCAAGTTTTCCTCAAGTTGCATTTCACTCAAGTTGCATTTCACTTAGATGGTTAGGTCACCTCGGAGTTATTTATTCAGTATTTACTTTATGGCATGCTTTTATGTATCTTGCTATGTCCCTCTGAGGACCTGGTACCTTTCTAGGTGTATTATTCATGAGTATTTGCAAGAGCGCGATTCTGGACTGGTTACCTGTACTTTGCGCAGGTCCTCTCTTCGAGTCTCAGTAGTTGGTAGTTGTTGTACTTATATGGTATTTATCTCGTTATTCTTTCTTCTAGTTCGGCAGTGGATTTGTTGCCATCCGACTGTCACTTTTAGATACTTTTCATAGAGATATAGTTTCATAGCTGCTGGTCATTTATTTATATTGATTTTATGGATGAGATCTAGATTATACCATGTGACTTGCGTTGGATTTATACCACTTGTGGATTTTGTTATTCATATACAGCGTACGTGTGTTATGGTTTCCATATATTGGAGTACCATACTCATACGGCTGGCATGCTTACGTATCCTGGTCCTACGTATTTTGGGACTGGGGCGTCACATAGGTCTTTCCGATGAAGAAGGTTATGTGACAAACCTCATAGACGACCATGTTGTGGTCTTGTTGAATCCAACTAATCTTATATGAAGTCGGATGTACTTCTTTAGCCAGTTCCATCTTATCTATCATTGCTCTTGAAACAATGCTCCCTGTGCAACCATTGTCAGTGATGACGTCACATAGCTTGTCTTTGACATTGCATAGGGTTCAAAATACATTGTGGTGCTGGGGTGGTTCTTCAATCTTTGGGCTAGTAGTAGCCGTCTAACGAAGCGTGGTGCCCTGTTCCCCCTTTTAGGGGACCGCAGCTAAGAAATACTTTTTGTATCGTTCGATCGGGAAAGATTGAATCAAGATCTTTTCTTCGTTATGGATTTGCTTCTTCGGAATCGATTCACATATTCAGTGGACCGTGCCCCAATGGACTTAGCGGCAGATTCAAGAGTGACCTCTCCGCTGTAAGTTTTCTTGCCTAGTTTTCGCTGTCGCCTTGTTGCTTTTATGCTTTTAAGTTAGTTTTCGGATTTGCGTTTTCTTCAACGGTTTCGATAGATTTTATTGCTTTCGTTCGTTGAACTACATTTTTGTTTCGAGCTTGAAAAGAGGAGAAGAGGTATTGATCATCTGTTTGTGGCAATGCAGGTGATCGTGCAGTAGGCGTCGCGCTAGCGGAGTCTTGAAGCACCCATCTTTCCTTTCCTCTCTCCAACTAACTTGTGAGTGGCTATAATTCGATTTAGTTGACCCTTATTCAAAGTTTTCACATCTAAAATCTTGCCCTCTTGATTGTTCTGATTAAACGATACCATAATAACTAAAAGATGTCAAGATAAAATAGAATAGACTTAAATTACTTTACGCTTGTTAATCAACTTGTGAACGGTTACCTTGTTGCATGCTAGTTTATTTAGAATATTCTTTTATCATGTTTCAATTCTAGTTAGAATATATATACTTCTTCTATTATTGAGCTATGTATAGAACACACCTTGCTATGCAATAAACTGATCTGGGAGACTATGCAAAACAGATCATGCCATATTACTTGTCTCGTGCTTGTGTTGCCTTAAACTGCCTCGATTGATAACTTAGTAGACTTTGCTTGGTCATGGATAACTTATGCACAAGGTCTTAGTTCCTGCGGACGGTCGCTGGGACACCGGCACCGATCCGATCCATACGGAACATTATGTTAGTCTCTCGAGCGGACGGGATGGCATGCGACGCCTCAAGATCCTAGTGTTGCACACCATTCTCGTCCAAGACTATAACTCGTCCATTATGGCATCATGCCAGTGATCCCCTCGTATATTTAAACTGTGCAAGCTAACTATGTCTTCGTGGCAGGGAAGGTCATGGTAAGTATTATGCAGGTGGTTCAGACGGGAGGTAAAAATTCACCGAATTGTGGCATGTTTATTTTAGTGAATTTTTATATCTATTGCATGCTTGTAAATTGTACTAAGGCAAGGTAGAAAGACCACATAATAACTTGCATGCTCCACATAAACAAATGTGATGATTGGTATAGTTGGGTTAGCTCGTATTCACTAGTGCATTTTGATGTACTGACCCTTATTGCAACAGATTTTCCACGCGCAAGGAGATCCTGCAATTCAGTGATAGGCTTGACCTCAGTAAACTGCTCTTCCTAGAGCTCTCGTGGCTAGATGCACTAGTGTCCATTTACCAGTCAACAACTATGCCAAATGACTTAACCTGCGCAATCATAGCAATCAAGTTAAGTAATCAAAGTAACCAAGTTAAGCTTTTACCTTGCTATTTTGGTTAGAAATTGGATCTGCAATCCTCGTTCTCAAGATCCTTCATGCTTGAAGTGACATGCGCCAAGGTACGCATAACCCTATGCGCACAACCTGGTTGTGCATAGACCTTTCTTAGAGCCAATCACTTGGGTGCTTCCATGCGCCAAGTTCTGCCATGTGCAAAGTTCTAACATGCGTCGAAAGAACGCCATGCACAGAGATTACCATGCACCGAGTCTGCTATGCACCGAGTTCTGCTATGTGTCAAAAGAATGCTATGCGCAAATACATCTCGCGCATAGTGCCTGTCTCCATACGACAACTGCAGTAGACATCTTTATGCGACAACTTGCATCAGATGTCGTCTTTCTTCCTCATGGAATGTGCGTCTCCAGCGACCCCAAATCAAGTTTACCTCCATCTGCCGGAATGGTAGATCCAGGATCTGTCTACACATGTCCAACATTTGGCAGATGACTCATTCCTCATCCAAATGATAGAAGTGTAGCCCGTCAATCTTCTCAACTTTGTTAAAACTTGTATCGAAAATATTTTGAACGGGTGTTCTCCATCTTTTCTACGAATCTTGCTTTGAGATTGTTATTCTTGTGGCTTAATCAAAAGATGAACAAGGCCAACAGAGCTTCTAATAAACTTTGCAGTCTACCCTATGTTGATTCAAAAGTTGTAGTCGAGATTCAGAAACTTCAGCAAACAAGTTTGCCTTCCAAGATTTCGATTCCAACGAATTACTATATATATATATATATATATATATATATATATATATATATATATATATATAAAATCTTACTGATTACAACGTGTTCCGAAGAAAACAAAAGAATCAAAAATTAATCTATGTTCTTCCTTGCAATCGCAGTTGCAGACAGACAGAACAAATTACAAATAGAGGATAAGGGATAAGTAGAAGAGGAAGAAGAAAGATTATGGCTTACTGGGGTGATGAAGATCATCGTTGCTCAAAGCAATATTCGTCCCACGCGATCTGCTTCCAGGAACCAGCAAGTTCTCGAAAAACTTCTGGACCTCTCGCTTTAGCTCCCTCCTGGACTCGCACGATCTCCTGGACTACTCTTGGCAGTGCAACAGCCTCTCTTCAACTCTTTTTTTTTCTCTCGAATTATATCCTCCCCATTGAAGGTTGAGAATAGAGTATTTATAGAAAAGCCTAGCTACCTAAGTCGGTTACAAAGAGATAATGACTAATTTAATTCAAATCCTACAAAATTGGATCTGAATTAAACTCTATCTTTCTATAACCGAAACAGAACCGCTCCTGCCAGCTGCGCAACGGCCCAGCAGTGCATACACACATGCTCATGACAACCATGCTAGTAGCGCCAACAAAGCGTCATTTTGCGTCCGAGTCATAGTCTAGCTCCTATGGAATATATTCCAAGAGCATGACAAAAAACGTAAAAGCTTTCATTGAGGAGTTTATAATTTTTTCTCCTAATAAAATTGATGCCCTTTCATTGATTCCTCCTAAAGATATTTACCCCCACATGGCACCCATTTGCCTCACCACATCCCATGTGCACACCTAAACACAAGCAAAATATTATATTGAGATATCTACTTGGTGATGTAACCAATGTAGAACTATTTTTCATAGTCTATAGATAAAAACGCCAACATTTCAATTCTTTGTTTTCTTCTTCTACGTTCTTTTTTTTCTTTTATTCTAATGCAAATTAATTTCTTTGATGAAACTTATTAGTAAGTCAGGCTCGTGCTCCAACAACTTGCAAGCTGCTCGTGCAGCCTGAGTCCACCTTGAGCTCGATTCGAGAGCAAAATGAGCTGAGTTTGAACATTTCGTTACAAGTTTGCTCGATAAGGACCAGTCCAGAACAAGTCAAGCTACAACATGCAAAACTAGACTCGGTTGCATGGTTTCTCTAACTTAATTATCGGAGAAAGCGCCACCAAATATAGGCGTAAAACCAACCCAGATTGAATGATGTGAGGGACGAACATATTTTTCTAAAAAGTTGAAGTGGGCTACTGTGTACTTGGAAATAATATATATACTAAATGAAAGATCAAGTATATTAAAATATTACAAAAGTCACATATTTTTCTAAAGATGCCTACTCTTTCCTCTGCAGGTCCTAATGCAAACCCGAGCGAACGATAGGAGAATTGGACCGCAGTAAATCCGTCGCATCATCTATGACGCCAATATGGGGAAATTTGTAAAGCTTGATTTGGGCAATCAAGCACCTGGCCCACACTTCGGTTTTCATCACTCGATTCTACAGATATTAATGGATTATTTATAGTAACTTATTCTATATTTTATATTTATTAAGTATTTTTTTAATAATTATACGAATATTTTATATATTTTATGTAGAAAGTTATTATACTATTCATTTTTATTTTAAAAAAAATATAAAACATAAAAAAAATTCATATAACTATTTTCAAAATAATGTTGATCCATATCACAAACATAAAACAAAAAAAATGTTACTGTAATAATCCAATATTAATTATTATCCAGTTATCATCATCCATGATTGCCACTAGCTGGCCAACATTCCCCATAACCAATGTATATATCTCTAAAGAGACTAAAAAACGGTTGAAAATTAAATGAGCCGTTTAAGTTTTTTATATATCCTCGTGTAGTAAAAAATTAAAAAATAATAATTAATTGTTTAATAAATTAATATAGGCTCATTGGATGCATTCTCTCTGACTGAATGGATCAGTACGATCTCCAGGGCTTGTCCTAAGTTCATGGAGGCTCTGGACAGACTTTCAAAATAGGACCTCATATATAATGTAAAAAAAAAAGTAAAATAAAAGTAAATTTAAAAAAAAAACTACCATCAAGAATTGAACTTAAGTTCTCTTATGTGCAAGTCAAACATAACAACCAATACATCACAATTGTATTTGTGTTAAAAAATGTTCAAAGTACATATTAGTTCTATTTTAGATATAAAATTATATATATATATATATATATATATATATATATATATATATATGGTTAAATTAATTTTTTGGATCCTTCTTGTACGTGGGCCTGGACGGTCGTCCTGGCTACCCTTGGCTAGGACCGGCCTTGACGATCCCACTAAACAACGGTATCTATAACAAATTATAATTTAAATAATCTTTGTATCTATAATAAATTTAAATTTAAATTATTTTTTAATAATTTTTTTTGTGTACGTGCATGTATACAATACATGCGCGTGTATACATAGAAGGCGAAGGGGGGAAGTTAAGTACAAATGGTACAGGAACCATACGAGTAGTTAAACACTAGTTGCGTTTTGAAACGTACGTTGTTTTCTCGGATCAGCTCCCTCCTACTTTGACCCCTTTCTAAATCCTCGCGAGCACTGACTTTGAACGACTACTTTTCAAGCATTGGCTGGCTGGTCGCTTCCTAGACTTTTCCAACCATTTTCAACTCTAGCTTCCTTCATTCCATACTCGATCACATGCGCAAAAGTGCTATAGTAGGCTAAGCTAAGGAGCCTCTTACAGTCTGTCATGGATTCCGTCTTTCTTCTCAGCACGGAGTCGCGCGCTCTATTCCTTCAGAGCACGGCTCGTGCCGTCGGATGCACCTACATCTGCATATGGTCCTATCTTCCTCGGCCATCAAAGTATTTATTTATTTATTTATTCTTCGCCTCTCCTTCTCCCTAATTATTCTTCTTCTTCTTCTTCTTCTTCTTCTTTTTTAACTCACGGGCTTTAATCATGAAAATTTGTACACAGTTGTTTGGTATCATTGGATGGATGGTTCCACGAGGACCACGGCGGCCCGTCGCGAAGGCTATTCGATTCCTATCGCGCATCGTTCTGTAGTGTTGAGAGCCGTAGGTTCGTTGCACAAATAGTGTATTAGCATGCAGTTCATTATTAGTACTGACCATGCATGCATGCATGCATATATATTATGCGTTGTACATGATGTTCATAAACGCGCCTTTGTGTGTTTCCATTATTTTTTCAAGTTGTGTTCCTGGTTTGGTGTACAAGCAAGCTCCTTCTTCTTACATTGACCTAGCGGATTCGGAGCTCATGAACTTGGCTTCAGTCGCAGTTCAGCGCCATTTCTATCAGGTCGAAACCATTCCGTCATTTTATAGACAGATCGAAAGGTTATATATGTTTTTGTACTCGTTCCTGATAAGAAATGATCGTTTCCGCAGGAAGCTGGAATTAAGGTTTGTACAACACCTAGGGTCCGTTTGGTTTGGTTTAGTTTGGTTTAATTTGGTTCACTGCAATGTAATACGGCATGAACAAACATATATATTAATATTCAAATATTGCTTAATAATATTTACACCTGCAGAGAGCTGTTTTCATGGGCTGCAAGAATGGAGAAATCGAAATAGGCATGTCAAGCTCGACTAAAGTAACTTTCATATATTTGATAGATTTTGATTCCAATTTCCATCCCAATGTATATAAGATTTGAATGTCAATTCTGGGGGGATTTAATTTTGCAGATTGACATGAAGACGATACAACAATTCTTTAGTGAAGACTTCGTCCAGCAATTTCAAATTGTTGATCACAGCTGCTACCCCTCCTCCTCTAATTCCTCCTCGCTGAGATCCCTCTCAGTAGGAAGTCCGGAGTACTCGTCACTGTTTGTTAACAAGCCATCCGCCTCCTTCTTTGGCGAGCATGCTCGGCCAGCTCAACCGATATCGACCACGGCTCCTCCGCACCAAATGGCAATGCCGGCATACAACGCCCGGTTACCTACTCCTGCGAGCGACGATGCTGCAATCATGAGAGCGATGCTTGCGGTTATATCTAATTCTGCTGCTCCTTCCTCGTCCTCATCTCCATTTCTGCAGGCCAGCCAAGGCCAGACGAGCAGTGGCCGACACATGACCGCGTTCGAGCCTTACAACCCGACTCTCCATTCGAGCAACATCGAACCCGAGCCTGGATCATTACAGGCCGGTCAGAAGATGATCAAGACGAGCATATCTATGCTGAGGAGAATGAATCTGATGAGGGCTCACGAACTTCCTATTCGACAACCCCAACCTTCGCCCAGCAACCAGTTGCACCATATGATATCGGAACGCAAGCGGCGGGAGAAGATCAACCAAAGCTTTCTTGCACTTAGAATGCTACTTCCTCCAGGATCCAAGGTCTGTACGTAGTAACTAACTATTTTGCGAATGAAAAAAAAAAAAAAAACTTCTCTCATCATTTCTATTCTAATTTTGATACAGGACACAGAATTTCGACTAAATCATTAAATTTATTCTTTTATTTTCTTCGACACGTTGAATAGAAATTGAGAACCGTTGGAGAGTGTTTTATTTTGTGTGCAATTTCTTTCTAGCCAACTACGATTCAATTTAATTTCCCTTAAAGTACAATGTCAAATAGCATAGAAGAAACTCAATTTTAGAAATCACCATCGGAGATAGCTTGCCTAACTAGAATCGATATGATGAGCATTCTTATGAACTTCCTTTTTTTTTTCTTTTTTTTTCTTTCTCATAATAGAAGGACAAAGCATCAGTGCTTTCCAACACAACAAAATACGTGAAGGCATTGAAAGCACAGATTTCTGAGCTTGAAGAGAAGAACAGGATGTTAGAGATGCAATCTGCTGCTACCGAAACCGATATTGCAGCTGATGAACTTGTGGATCCGGAGGAAAGAGTAGCATTTCAAATTGTGGAATCGACGTCCGAAACGCTACAGATAAACCTCAGAGTAACGGTCCCGGCAGACTGCGACATGATCGACATGGCAATCTGCGTTCTTCAATGCTTGAAAAAGAAGGGGGTGGTAACCATGACATCTCTAAATGCAGTCACCTCCCAGAGGAGCCCATTTGCAAGGGTTCTCACTGTTACATTACATGTTAAGGTATGCAAATTAATCTTTTGTAGTACCAAGTCCAAATGAAGTTATATATAGTACTCGAGTTATTTTTCCAATAAATATATGAACAGGAGGGAAAATCAATAATTCATAATTAAGAAGAATGCCACTTGGATCTTTTTCTTTTTCTTTTTCCTTTTCTGATCATCTTACTTAAACTTTTCTTAGTAATATCAAATAAGTCTTAAAATAGGAATTAGCAATCCAGTGATTGAGATTAGGACCAATCCCGAGCTCATGGATGTCGTCATACATAATGTAAAAAAAATTAGAAATTAAAAATAACCGAAAAGTATATATATGGACCGCAAGGGGGTGCCCGCGTCCGATGTGCACCTCCCCCCCCCCCCCCCCCCCCCTGGCCCATTGGTTCCAGAAAATCCTCCCCCCTCCTCCAATCGAACGACGGCACGTGGCTGCGGACCAATTTCGTGGGCCAATTCGACGATTCATGTAGCATCGCTCTAAAAATAAATAAAAAATATTGTAGCCACCAAGAACATCATAACTGTTTTGAGTTAGGAGTCGCACATGGTACATACTAGTTCTATTTTTAGATATAATCATGTCGGTACCCTTTTAGTCTTGGGGTCCTGAGAAATCGGTCGACCTGTTCTAGATCATAGCAGTCCCTGAATGAGGTCTTTGATAAGAAGCTATCAATATCCTTAAATCGAAAAAGAAAAAAAAAACACACACACACACCCTCCAAAAAAGAAGAAGCTAATATAGAACTGACCCTTATAATGTAAATACAGTGCTAGCATGTAGAGATGACATACATAATTTGTATCATGCATGCAGAAAGACAATAATATTAATATTCTACAAATCATAACAGGACCTACAACAACCTACATCCACACATATATATAAACCTATAAACCCCATACTAGCATGCATACCAAAATTGACCGATCTACCAAATCCTTCTTGTGTTTGATGAACAGCTCACCAACTTCAGAGCATAGATTAATTACAACTACTGCAGTTCATTGGCAGTTCCATGAAACTTACCTATCAACAAAATAATAGTAGATACATACATATTCATGTTGACAAGAATTTGACTGGGTAATTCATTATATTTAACTTTGGTCATTGTTAATTAAGAAGAAGCTTCCTCTTGTAGCCCACCATGCATATAAGAAGTTACCACTATGACAAAGAAAATGACAAATTATATATTTATAATCTGTCTTTGTCGACGAACAGGCAAGCCAGTGGGACGAGGAGTCATTCAAGGAGGCCTTGACCGGGGCAGTGAATGGTCTCGTGGCGGCGTTGCCAGAGACCACCCATTTTTAGTATTCTATTTCTCTGTGCCAATGCATTTCTGACCAATACTTTTCGCTTCTACTTGTCCACGAATTCGTTTCTTACGTGTATGGCCTACAGAAGAGAAGAACACTAACCAATCTGAGCTTATCTATCATTTGATTCAAATATATCTATTGTAATATTCACAGTAAATTTTTTTTTCCCAATATATTCTTATATATATTTATTAATTCAATTATTTAGCTACACTGCTATCTAATGGAGAGAAAAAAATGTTCAATTTCGCCATGAAACTTTACTTTCCAAATATACCATTGCATATATTTACTAATTAAATTATTTATTGAAGTTAATAGGGACAACTAGATAATTTTAAAAACTATTAGTTGGTCTTCCTAAATAATCTACCATGAATATATAAAATAATATATAATAATATATTTAGAATAATTACGATGGTTATTTTTTAGTCTTTTCAAGTAGTATTAATAAACATTATAATAATTATAACAACCTTTTAGTCTTATAATAACAATTTTTTAGTTTTTTTTAATAATAATCTATAAAATATGTGTTGCAAAGTACGTACATATATAGTATTTTTTTGTTTTTTATTTATGGCAAAACTTTTGGGAAGTTAAAAAAAAAAGACGACGGCAAAACTTTTTATTGTTAGTTTATACTAAGTATATATGCACTTGTGGTGCACATATTTCATATAATTTAGGAAGAACAAAGAATAACCTCATTATTTTTTGTCTATAAGTAATTACATAACCGCCAACTATATCAATTTAATAAATAATATCAATTGATAAACATAAAAAATAATTCATTTGGAAAAAAAACTTTTACAACGAAGTCTAATTTTTTTTTATTATATATAAGGAAAGTTGGTTTGAGAATACTTATTCTTAACTAGTAAGGACTAAGAAGTGGGAATTTGATCACGTGCTCAGAGTTTGATTCCAACAAAACTCATTTGTTTATAATATGTATACATAAAAAAAAGAGAGTTCAATATCCCCGTTCTTAAGTATTTTTGAATATTTTTAAAATTATAATCGTTGGATCGTGTCATTTTCTACCATTCAAATTAGATCACTCAAATACCCAATTTCTCGTGAGAAAAAACACGTTCCCACAACTATAATTTTGGGGACATTCGAAGTTGTTTAAGAGCGAATATATAGGAGAATGCTCTAAACCAGCTGAGTGGTTTCATATTATGGAACCAACATATGTTACAACCGTGAAATTTGGGTTGCATGGTTGAGAATAAAATGTAAGAGTATATATTTAAAAAATACAAGTGTAATCCCAGCCTTGCAATGCAAATCCAAATATTGTAACATATGTTAGCTCCATAATATGAAACCATCCAACCGATATTTGGAGGATAAGTATCTCTAAATATTCTCGAAATAACAGCAATTAGATTATATTCTTTAACCATTCAGATTAGTTCAAAATTTCACGAGAAATTGAGTAGTATAAGAATGTATTTTGAACGGTCAAAAATGACAATCCAACATCGCTGTTTCGGAGAATATTCAAAAATATTTAAGAGAGGAGATTTTGATATATATATATATATATATATATATATATATATATATATATATATATATATATATATATATGGGTTAAAACGAAATATGAGTTATAGTGCTCATTTTTCTACATGAGACATGTACATGTGGACCAATAGGAATAGTCTTTCACATTCCATGTGCACCCATGTGCACTAGTACACTATATTCTATTGGTTCACATGCGCATGGCTCATGTAGGAAAATGAGCACTATGACTCATATTTCGTTTACATATATATATATATATATATATATATATATATATATATATATATATAAAGGGATATGAGCCATAGGCTCATATTTCTATCTGAGCCAATGCACATGTGGACCAATAGAAATGGAGTGTACTAGTGCACATGGGATATCGGAATCCATTCATATTGGTCCACATGTGCATGGCTCATATAGGAATATGAGCATTGGCTCATGTAACGACCCGTTCCGTTCAAGCGGACAGTCAATTCAAATGGCGCAAGTCCAACGATCCGACCCGCTTTGCTCAATGAGATGACGCAATTTGAGGCAAAGGATTTCCAGACTTGGCCCTTCAGGAGTTCAGACTTAGACTTTCAAAGGCTCGCTCGGAGTATCGTTCGACCGAGGTGAATCATCGCTAAGGTGGGGTGGCTATGATGAACTTGTCTTTGCTTAGCTAGCACACTTAAAATACGGACGATACATGCTAGTCGCTAGGTGAATCACCTCATGCATGCTTATAAAGAATACAACGCACCTAGCTAGAGAGAATAATCCCAACTTGTATTGCTTGTGTTATAAAATGTAAATAAAATTTTGCTTACAAATGGACCCTCGCATGCTACCTTTTCTTGTGCAACTAGACCCCGCTATGCCTCGAGTATATCATTATATACTCTCTGTAGTGCACTGGTCACTCGTTTACACTGCACGCCATAGATTATATCGCTCGATATGCCTCTTTACGGTTTTACTCCTCGCTTTACCCTTAGACCCGTACCAAACGTAAATGCTTGTGTTTACACAAATGCAATGCTTGCCTGCTTATATGTTAACTAGTACTCGTTGCCTCGTTCCAATGCTTGCCACAATAAAATTATTCTATGATCAAGTAACACTATCTGTATCGTGCATGCATTTAGTTAGCCCGAAGACTATCAAGTAGTTCTTTTGTGCAATATGAACCTGCAAGTATCCGGGACCGTTAGGTCACCAAGGCAATCCCCGAACTATGGGAATGCATCAAGTCAAGTTGAACACTGAACAAAAATTATGTCAAGTAAATCAAGAATCACAGCTCGTGGAGCAATGCTCGTTCAGAACAAGAATTATGGATTATCATGTCAAGATGTGAATTTGGAATGACCCAAGACTTGTATGTCGCCGATAACTTGGAAACAAGGGGAATCTTCGGATCTCGTTCCATGGACGGTCTCTGGGGCACCGAGGTCGATCCGATCCGGATGGAACTTCAAGTTTAGTCTCGTGTACAGGACGAAATGGCTTGTAGCGCACCGTGTATTTTTGTTGCATACCATTGTCATGCCCCAGTCCCAAAATGCCGAGGGACTGGACACGTGGCAATGGCCAGCAGCACGCACCGATGGACAACCCAATTTAATGGATCCATCAGGGCATGCTTAAGCTATAGTCTAACAGGAAATAGAACCAATGATACAGGTCACAGACTATTCTAATCTCATCCACAACAGATAATCATAGATTAAATGCCAGAATAATTGCAATAGAATAAATAAGCAAATCTCAAATAAGTGTCTCGGAGAACAATCCGAGAATATGTCTGGTACATCGAATGCAAATAGACAGGAAATAAATGAACTGGAAACAGAAACAGAAATCACTGACTATATACAGCCAATGCTCAGGAGAAGTGTAAACTCCCTCACCCAAAATAGGTATTTTGTGTATATTTTATATTATTATATTTATTATAGATGTTGAATTTATTTAGAGTATTCTCTTAGTTAATTAGAAAATAAATTTTTTTAGTATATTTACTTATATAAATATTTATTTAGAATTATTTTTAGGCTATTTTAGATTATTGAGATTTTTCCATAATTTTTTGTTAATTAAAAACTAGTAACACTAATTTTTTAGGACTTTGAAGAATTTATTTTATGTTCAAACTTAATTAAAAATATTCCAAAATTTTATTTTAGGTTCTAAATTGTCAAATATATTTTCTAGAAATTTCTGGAAATTTTCTGAATAATTTTAGTATTTATTGGGAGTTATTTAGACTAATAACTAATTTTTAGGACTTGTAGAAATTATTGTGCAAGCCCAGGAATATAGAATGGACCCACATTATTTTCTAAGGTTTATAATATTATTATATATTTTCTAGAATTATTTCAGAATTTTTGGAATAATGTTATTATTTATTTTTAGTTAAATGGATAAAACTAATGTTTAGAGCTTCTCCTAATTATAGTAGTAAACTTATGAATATAAAATTGTCCCAAATATTTTTCTAGGGTTTATAGGTTCAAAATATATTTTATTTAATTTTTCCAGATTTTTATGATTATTTTTAATATTTATTTGGAGTTATTTAGATTTAAAATAACTTAAATAATATTTTGATAAAGGCAAATCAAAAACAAATAATATAACCAAAACCATCCAATCAAATCATGACATGTGTCACCCTCCTATAAACTTTCACTCAGCCGCTCATCCCTATATATATATATATATATATATATATATATATATATATATATATATATATATATATATATATATATATATATATATATATATTATAACCATAATTATCCCATTATCTTAGAGAGAGAGATTTTGGAGAATTGTCATCTAGGGTTTCTTCATCTTCCACAAGCCATTGCGCATAGCTCCGGACTCCAAACAAGGCCTAGTTTCTTGCGTTAGAAAGATATTGAGGTTAGCTTTCTGATTATATAATTTATTTACGAAATTATGAGTATTAAATTCTGGAAAATTCATAGAGTAAGCATGTCCGAAAATAAACGTGTTTCAATATTTTCGCGATTCCGGGAGAACCAGGAATCAGAATCATGAACCGTTTAAAGTTTTAGAAAGCTAATGTCGAGATCATTGACATATGTTTTTTTCAGAATTTAATTCGAAATATTTATATACTGTTAATTCTGTAGAACTTCTAGGTTAGAATTTAACCATCGGTGCACAATACAAAATTTGTATGTGCCATAATTCCCAAACAAATTTGAATTCGGACGAGCCGTAAATTCCAGCATATTTTTGAAGCTGAAATCTACAGGAAATCATGCATGAAAGTTGAGTTTGTGTTGGTTGACTTTTTGGTCAACAGATCGCCTCGATTTGCGTGCCATGAGTCTCGAGTTGATAAAATTCAGTTTCTTTGGACAAAATTTAGGAATTAACATAAAAATCAGAATAATAAGATTAAAATAGAATTTTAGAGTAATTATTCCAGAATTAAATAAATTAAAATAAATTATCTTTTAACGTGATAAATTTGTAATACATAGGCTATTTGGACTGTGACTTGGACTCTGATTCATACCAGCAGCAGGACCCCAGGCAAGATACCTTGCCAAATTACTTACAATATTTTGCATGCTTAGTATATTTTTGTATATTTATTGTATTTCTGTTTATTCTTGCATGTGTAGTTTTCTTTCAGTCATTACTATGTATTAGATATATTGACACACACATGGCACTTAGTATCATAGAGGACAATCATTAGGCGTATGGGCTTTTAACCACTCTGGTAACACCGTAGTCACTAGCACGCACTATGGTGGGTCATGTTCGATGGTCGCTACCCCCGAGGTATGTCGATTGATGGAGTCCGAGGGTCGCTACCCCAGAGGTATGTCGGCTGATGATGTCCACTGACGAGCGTGAGGTTGTGAGGATTAGATCGAGTAGCCTACCCTTGCCCATACGTCAAAAAGTTGTCCTCATTTGCACTCATATAGATGGTCTTGTACAGCGTACTTATTTATTTTCAAATATGATGCATATTTACTGTATTCAAATTGGCTCGTATTTTCTGTATCTTGTTACGTCCCTCTGAGGACCTGGTCCGCTGCCAGGTGTATCTATTCTTGAGTATTTGCAGGAGCACAGATTGGATGGCTATATATGTTTCGTGGATGTCCTCTCTTCGAGCCCATGATTGCTAGATGGTGTTCTTATATGGTGTTGTTGTGTTGTACTTATTTTAATATTTGCTCTTACATTCGAGTTGGTAGTGGATTTGTTTCCATCCAACTATCATCCTTAGATATTTATGTTGACATCTAGTTATATAGATGTTGGTTATTATTTATATTAATTTTCTGTGGATGAGATTTAGATTGTACCCTATGACTTGTGACATATATTTATACCACTTATGGATTGATTTTCATATTACAGCGTACATGTAGATTTTAGTTTCCATATATTGGAGTTGCCATATCCATGCGACTGGCATGCTTACGTGTTCCTAGTCCTACGTATTTTGGGACTGGGGCGTGACATATTTTTGTGGTGGCCCATGCAGGTCGAGAGCATATTGTCTCGGTTACGTTACTGTACCGAACAAGCCTGCACCTAGGACTAGAGTATAGGATCTCATCCACAATTGACTGTGATTCATCTCCTCCTATCTGTTCTATTTTGAACAATTGTATCCTGCTTGATTCATGTGCTTCCCTAATAGTTCCTTGAGTATAGTCTTCTGCTAGAATATAGTAACCCCTGTTATTAGGATGATAATTAGAGTAGCACACCTATTAAGAATACAACGAGAATATAGACACACCACTAAGTTTAGAATATCTAGTGAACCTAGAATTCCTTACCTTTAGATTGTTATACCATTACCCCTTGATGTATTAAGAAGACTTGAGAGTAGTATAGACACTACTAGAGTTAGTTAGAAGTTTTACCATAATGTTTGACACCTAGTATCACATAGTCTTTTGACCTATTAATTGAAGTGTAACCGAATGATATTTATCGCATGCTAGCAAAAGACGACAGTGTTTATTCAGACCATAGAATTTAGAGGTCCTTGCCCTATTTGGTCGACTAGAGACTTGTCACGACCCGCACCCGGAATTTGGGCATGAGTCGTGGGTACGTCCAGCCTACGCCGCAGCATCGGCGGTAGAACGCTGTCTAGGTCTAAACATAATATATCCTGTCAATAATCTCAACTCCGTACGGAGGACAATAATAAATAAACCACAGTTCTATGATATACTCAATCACAAGCTAATAGAAATTATAGCACGATGAGAATAGAAAAGAGTTCTAATAAAACCAACCACAATAATCCAACTCAAATCCTGGGTCTAAATGACCTCACAAAGTCACAAAATAATAAATACATCCCAGTCTCAGTCTAAAACAATAATGCAGAAAAAGTAGTCTAAGAGCAGCCAGGTACGTTCTCCTCTAGGCTAGGCAACTCCTCTGGGGTTTCTGGAGTGAAATCACCCTCTAATCCTGGGCCGTAATGAGTGGGGCAAAGATCCTCCAGGTCCTCTGAAAAATGTTATCCAGTCAGGATTGGAGCGAAGCACAAGCACTAACAGCAGTTTCATTAAATTGACAAAATCTATAAACAGTGTAAGAGATACAAGATGGAAATAAATGCTGGAAATGAGAAGTACAGGAGAAAATGAAATAGACAATAGAGCATCTAGCAATGAACAATAAACAGTGAATGCTAGAACAAGTAAATCTGAATAAAGATAAATATCTAACTAAGTGTTTGAAATATTAGTTTATTATGTGATCGGCTTGGGACTAGATCAGGCTGGTTATATATGATTAGCTATGATTCTTGAAGGTCAGGCTAACCATATGGTTAGCTATGATGCATGATAATGGTCAGGCTAATCATATATAACAGCTATGAAGCATGATGATGGTCAGGCCGCACCCGACGTGAGAAGTGGGGTGAGCTATGATGCATGGTAAGGATTTGGATATGATCACATAATCTACTAATAATTCCCCATCCCCAGCTAGCACGGTGGATTCCAATCACGACTCCTCATGATGGGGATCTAGGGTGCTAACTCGTGTATCCACAGTGTCGGAATCAAGTATGTAATACACTACAATTTATAGAAGTAATCAACAATGAAAACTGTCAGAGAATGTACTCGCCTGTGGTCCTGAGCAAAGTGTGAGGATCGATGTCCAAAGGGGGATCACAATGACCTATTTATGGAATATTAATGTCAAAATATTGAAACAAAAGAATAAACATGCTTAACAATTTAAATACGAGGTTTCTAGGTCAATACTAGCTAAACTAAGTCTGAATAGTAAATTCTTGGTAGTATCAGTCTACATCTAGGTTTCTAGGTTGATTTCCAGGCTATACTAGTTGATACTAGGTTGTGACTAGGTTTCTAGGTCCATCTCATGAGTATCTAGTCACTAGGTATCATATAGCTATATAGACTATATAGTGACTCATAATACTAGCTAATATTACTGATACTAGATATATGACTTATAATATACTTGTATTAAGCTATAACTAATATCTCACCTAGGACTTGATACCTACCCTATTACATTATACTAATACCTCACATACACACTCACTGATACTTAATCACTCACTGCTGCACACCACATCTGACACACAAAACTCAGAATTCCTCACTCAGCTTCATACCTACACACAGGGATATAGGTCTTGGCACACAAGCACATAAGCTCACATTGACACTCATAACTCCCTGCACACACAGCACTCTCAGGTAAACACACACTGATTTGGATTCTGCTACATGGAGGCACTTACTGCACTCCCTGACACATACATAACATTCTCATACACACAGGTTTGGCATTCTGTCCTACACCCTCATACACAGAAACCCTTGTTGATCCTGGAACAACTCTACACACCCACTGATACCCAAACCAAATCTGCACAGTGTACACACACCCTCTAATATGTATACTGATACATATTCACATGTACACACAGTTACACTAGGACACTGCACACACTGGTTAGACACAGGGACACATATAGCCACATACACCATTACCTAGCACAAAGTACACACTGGTATTCTACTGCTACACAGTTAACCCAATACAGAATAACTCACACCTAATCACATAGACACATAGGTTTATAAATCTGGAAGGAACTAGGATACACACACAGACTTAGCTAGGTTCACACAGCCACCCTACCCAGGTACTGATACACATTGTACACACAGTGCTGAAACTCTACACTGACTGATTCTCCACACACACACACACACACACAGGCTCCCCCCCCCCCTTGGACTGCTACTGCACTGCTAACACACTCAGGAACTCTATACAGGGAACTAATACTGATACACACTCACTGCAGGTTTCAACAAATCTCTCTCTCTCACAGAATTTAGCATTCCAGTGCTCACACTGATTTACAGTCCTATATACAATTTCACAGGCATTAAACTCATAACTTACTAACTTAGAACTCCTCACAAATAACATAGCTAGCTACACTCTATACTCACAGAATCTACACTACACAGTTGCACATACTGAACTTAAGACAAGCACAGGTTCCTCACTAACCTATAGCTACTCTAACTCCACATACTGGAAATAAAATCCTGCACAACATGAATCCCATACACAGCCACTGAAACATACAGAATGCAGTCTGAATACAACCAACCTTCCCTCCCTAATCTGATACACATCTACACATAGATTCACCTAGGCTATACACTGATAACCCAACACATCATAACTCCCTCATGTGTATATATGCATATAACATATGACATCAATTAAACCCCCAACTCCTTAACTGATACCTGGCTGCACATAATGAAATTTCTGCTCACAGTTCACAAAACTGCACAGACCTGGCCCAACCCCCTTCCTGCTCTCACAAATGAACACACAGTTTCACATAAATCCCGATCACCCACTGCCCTGAATTCCCCTATTCACAACACAGCCCACAACACTCGACTCCCCAGGAATCAAAGCAACCACACATCTACACCTAGGCATATATATATATATATCAACATCATACATCGAATTAGATATTTATTAGAGTAGATTAGATAGGTGTTCATCCATCTTGGCATTTCCTCAAACACATGCAGTGCAGAAAAACAATTATACCTACAACCCATGAATCCTCAACCCAAAACCCTAGAAAATCGAGCTCAACCTACCCATATGAGATGAAATCAGTCTCCCTACAAATACCTAGGGTTAGGGTACCTGTTAATTGGGGAAAACCAAACAAAAATTCACCAAAACCCTAGATCTCCTAGGTGTTCATGTAGAATCCCTAAATTTTGAATTCTAAACCTTAGGGTGGGTTCCTAAAGGCCATTATCATCTGTAAACAGAATTTAAATGAATAAAACTAGGATTTTACCTGCAGGGATGGTTTCTTCAACGAGGTTCTTCTTCTCCAAGGCTTCCTGACCCACGTTCCTTGCTTTGGAGGAGGAGAAATTGGAACCTAGGGTTAAATCTCGAATTTTGGAGTGGGGAGATGACTTCTCTTGTGGAGGCTAGGGTTTCCTGTTTTTCTATGTGAAGAATGAGAGGGTTCCTTTTTATATTAAACCTAATTAGGGTTTCAATGCATTGCTTAGGTTAAACCCTCTATGGTAGGTCATGTAAAACCTAATTGACTCAGGTTTAGGTCTGCTAGGGTTTGAGGGTTCACCCTAAAATTTGAATTCTAGGGTTACACTAGAACTGGGTTTACAATTAGGGTTGACTCAATAGGGTCTGTCCTAATGAGTTCTAGGGTTTGACCTAAAACTAAACATTACTAATAATAATATAATTAGTTACAAAACTCAGCAATTAATTAAATTCATAATTATTTAAAATAGCTAAATTACACAAATGCCCTTGCCTGGAAAAGTGGTAGCGACAAGTCTACCCTCCTAAAAGAAATTTCGTCCTCGAAATTGGACTGAACTAGAACAAGAGTGAAATCAGAAAAGGAATATACCTCAAGTCTGGAAAAGATAAGGGTATAGCTCGTGCATTTCGTCTTCTCTCTCCCAGGTCGACTCCCCTGGAGAGTGATGTCTCCATGCAACACGAACCAAAGGAATAGTTTGGTTCCGCAACACCTTCTCTCTGCGGTCCAAGATCTCTATGGGCTGCTCGGGGTAGCTAAGCGTCGGACCAACCTCAATCTCCGAGTGGTCAAGTACGTGACTAGGGTCTGCCACGTACCGTCTCAGCTGCGACACGTGGAACACATCATGCACTCCCTCCAATGCAGGCGGCAAGTCCAGTCTATATGCCACTGTACCTACCCTCGCGAGAATGCCAAAGGGTCCGATGTAGCGTGGGCTAAGCTTCCCGCCTCTGCCAAAACGAATCGTTCCACGCGTCGGAGAAATCCGTAGGAAAACTAGATCGCCAACCTAAAACAAAACAGTCTCAACACGCAGTCTAACAAACAAACACAAGCCAGAAAACAACAATCTATACCTGAAACTCAAGGGGTCTACGGTGGCTGTCGGCCCAATGCCGCTGTCTGTCCTGCGCCACTCTCAGTCTGTCTCTGATGAGTTTTACCTTTTCTGCTGCATCCACGACCATTTCTGGTCCTAGCAAGACTCTCTCTCCAACGTCGTCCCAAGATAACGGTGTATGACACCTTCGTCCATAAAGAGCCTCAAACGGCGACATCTCGATGCTGGCCTGATAGCTGTTATTGTAAGCAAACTCTACCAGGTGCAGATGATCCTCCCAAGAACCTCCGAGATCTAGAACACAAGTGCATAGCATATCCTCGAGAGTCTGAATAGTCCGTTCAGACTGCCCATCTGTCTGGGGGTGATATGCGGTACTAAACTTGAGCTGAGTGCCCAAACTAGCCTGCAGACTCCTCCAGAAGTGGGAAGTGAAACGACTATCCCGATCCGAGACGATGCTTACTGGAACTCCATGAAGTCAAACAATCTGTCGCACGTACATCTCTGCTAGCCTCTCTGTCGACGTGCCCACCTTGAAAGGTAAGAAATGGGCTGATTTGGTCAACCTGTCCACGATGACCCAAATCGCGTCTTTCCCTCCTGGAGAACGTGGAAGTCCTGAAACGAAATCCATGGTCACGTGCTCCCATTTCCATTCTGGAATCGGTAAAGGTTGAAGCAAACCACCTGGCCTCTGCCGGTCTGCCTTTACCTGCTGGCACACTAGACACCGAGATACGAAGCGTGCTACCTCGCTCTTCATTCCATACCACCATACGTGCTCCCTCAAGTCTCGATACATCTTGTTGGCACCGGGATGCATCGAGTACTGAGAGCGGTGTGCCTCCTGTAGAACCTCCTCGCGCAGCTCCCCGCTCGGTACACACATCCTCGTGCCGTGCCGTAAGGAACCATCCTCTGCGATAGTAAAGTCGTCCGACAACCCTGTCTGAACCTGTGCCCTGATACTCCTCAGAGCCTCATCCTCGTACTGCGCAGCTCTGATCCTGTCCATCAGTTCGGACTGTATCTGCAATCCCCACATCTGAATCTCAGTACCGGGAACTAACACTTCAATCTCCAAGCTCTCCAAATCAGCCAACAAATGCCTATCTGTCGTCAAGTACATAGCCGTCGGATACCTGCTTAAGGCATCGGCGACTACGTTAGCCTTCCCTGGGTGGTACTGCAATGAGATGTCGAAGTCCTTCATCAACTCCAACCACCTCCTCTGCCTCATGTTCAGCTCCTTCTGTGTGAACACGTACTTCAAGCTCTTGTGGTCTGTGAAGATCTCCACACGCTCTCCGTACAAGTAATGTTTCCACAGCTTTAGAGCGAAGATAACTGCCGCCAACTCCAAATCATGGGTGGGGTAGTTCTTTTCATGAGGGCGTAACTGCCTGGAAGCATAGGCAATTACCTTCCCGTGCTGCTGAAGAACACATCCCAGACCCTTCCCTGAAGCATCACTGTAGATGGTGAAACCACCTGTCCCTGCTGGCAAAGTCAAAATTGGAGCTGTTGTCAACCTCTTCTTTAGTTCATCAAATGCAGCCTGGCACTCCTCCGTCCAGACAAAATCCACATCTTTCCTAGTCAATCTGGTCATTGGCGCTGCAATCTTGGAGAAGTCTTGAACAAACCTCCTGTAGTATCCTGCTAGCCCGAGAAAACTCCTGATCTCAACTACCGAACTGGGGGTAGCCCACGACTCCACTGCCTCGATCTTCTTTGGGTTAACCGAGATTCCGTCACCCGACACCACATGCCCAAGAAATTCGACCTTGTCAAGGAAGAATTCACACTTAGAGAGTTTTCCGTACAGCTTCTCCCTCCTGAGAGTCTCTAAGACCAATCTCAGGTGCTCTTCGTGCTCCTCCGGTGTCTTGGAATACACCAGAATATCGTCGATGAACACCACCACGAACTTGTCAAGGTACTGGTGGAACACCTTGTTCATCAGGTTCATGAATACTGCCGGTGCATTGGTTAAACCAAATGGCATCACCATGAACTCAAACTGGCCGTATCTGGTCCGAAAGGCTGTCTTCGGCGTGTCTTCTTTCTTCACCTTCACCTGGTGATAGCCTGACCTCAAATCTATCTTTGAAAATACCCTCGCCCCGCTCAACTGGTCGAAAAGATCATCTATCCTCGGCAGCGGGTACTTGTTCTTGATAGTGATATTGTTCAAAGCTCTATAATCAATGCACATGCGCACCGTGCCGTCCTTCTTCGGTACGAACAATACCGGAGCTCCCCATGGTGATGAACTGGATTTGATGAAGCCTTTGTCCTGCAACTCCTCAACTTGCTTCTTCAGTTCTGCCAGCTCGCTGTTGTTGACTCTATAGACATGTTGTGAAATGGGCTCCGCTCCTGGAACCAAGTCTATAGAGAATTCAACATCTCTGTCTGGCGGCAAGCCTGGCAACTCTTCTGGAAATACATCCAGGAACTCCGCTATCAGAGGATGTGTCAACTCCTCTTCTTCTGCCCTGGCTCCGCAAAATGTGCTCCTGCTCTGTTCCGCTGCTCCTCTGACGACCTCAAACTCCGGCTCTCCTGGTGGTCTAAACAATACTCTGCCTCTATGACAATCTATAGTAGCATGATGCCTACTCAACCAGTCCATTCCGAGCACAATATCGTACCCCGGAAGTGGCATGACGAGTAAACTCACGCTCAAGTCTCGGCCTCCTACTGACACTCTCCGGTCCTTGCAGTGATCACGGACTAGGATAATACCTCCACCAGTCATGATCTTACAAGTCCTAGCTAATGGTTCTGTGTCTAAATGATGTCGAAGTGCATATGATACAGACACAAAACTATGGGAAGCGCCAGAGTCGAATAAGGTAAATGCAGGAATACAATCGAGAAGAACCGAACCTGTGATCAAGTCTCCTGCTGGCTCGATCTCCTCGACTGCCATGGCGTATGCTCGCCCCTGGGATGCACCTCTCTGCTGCTGATGCTGGGCGAACTTCTGATGTTGTGGTGGAAGTGGTCCCCTCTGTTGTTGGCCTCCTGGTGCGGTAGGCACCCTGTCTGATCCTCTCTGGGCGGCTGCTCCACCCTGACCTGGACGAAAGGTAGGACAATCCTTCAGCTGGTGTGTCGTCGATCCACAGGATAGACATGAGCCCAATCTCTTCCTGCAGATATCTCTAGTATGTCCCATCTTCCCGCAGTACGCACACTGGATGGCGGGCTGGTTCTGTCTCTGTTGCTGCTGCTGGACCTGCCCTCGGGCTGGTGCCTGATGCTGCTGCTGAAAGGGTCTCTGCTGTTGCTGCTGAAAGTGTGGACGCTTTCCCGGTCCCGTACTACTGTTTGCTCCTCCGGAACCATCGCGTCCCCTCTTGGGCCTGAGGCCCAAGTCATCCTCGGCTACTTGGGCATCCATCAATATGCCCTCGTAGGTAGCTGTGCGACGTCCCGACGTGCGAGACTTGATCTCCCTTGTCAGCCCCTTTCTGAATTTCCGGGCCCTGTCCCCCGGATCTCTAATCATCGATGGCGCGAAGCGGCTCAGGCGGGAAAACTCCGCGGCATACTCGTCGACGGACGAGCTCCCCTGGGCTAAGTCATGGAACTGACTCTCCAAAGCTCCCAGGGCGACATCAGGAAAGAACTTCTCCTTGAAGAGCTCCTTGAAAGCTTCCCAAGTGAGTCCCCTGCGCAAGAGTCTCGGTTCCGTGCGAAACCATGTCAAGGCAATGTCGAACATCTGGCTGCCAGCGGCCTCGATCTGGAGCGCCTCTGGAATCTGTGCCAAACGCAAGTTCCTCTCGATGTCCTCTAGCCAATCATCGGCATAGAGTATCCCTTCTGTCCCCTTGAACTCCCGAGGCATCATCCTCTTGAAGTCCACAATGGTGCCCGGCCTCTGTTGTTGCTGACCAGGTTGTTGCTGCTGTTGAGTGACTCTCTCCACAGCCTGGAGAGCCACTTGGTGAGCATTCTCCATGTTCACCCTCATCATCTCTGTCTGGGCCTGATGTGCCTCAGCCTGCACTCTCTGGGCCTCTGCCGACGTCCTCTGCGCGTCGACCATGCCCTGAATCAAGGCGAACATCTGTGCCCCATCGACGGGCACACCTCCTGGATGCTGAACTGGTGGTGGTGGTGCCGTCGTAGCTGTGGGGACCCTCTGAACTGGTGGTGGAGGACCCCCGAGTGCCGCAGACACTCCCACATGTACTGGAGATGTAGGAGGTCCTGCTGAGGTCTGTCCGGCAGCGCGAGAGGTGGCAGACCTCTCTGAATCTGCTGCTCCGAGTCTCTGGGACCTGGTCCTCGGCATCCTGAAGACAGATCGAAAGATTTAATTAAGGCAATAGATACGATATCATCAAGGAAGGACAAAAAAATTCTAAAGGAAAATTATTAAGAGTAATGTCATAAGAATCAGAATTTCCTAATTGTGATTGAGCATATCCTCGGCCTAATTCCTATTTCCTAAAACAGGCTCGTAGTAATACTCTAAGCGAGCACCACTACGATATCGCTCTGATGCGGTTCTAGGACTCGACTACGGACCTGCATGGGCCACCACTAAAAACGTGTCACGACCCGCACCCGGAATTTGGGCATGAGTCGTGGGTACGTCCAGCCTACGCCACAGCATCGGCGGTAGAACGCTGTCTAGGTCTAAACATAATATATCCTGTCAATAATCTCAACTCCGTACGGAGGACAATGATAAATAAACCACAGTTCTATGATATACTCAATCACAAGCTAATAGAAATCATAGCACGATGAGAATAGAAAAGAGTTCTAATAAAACCAACCACAATAATCCAACTCAAATCCTGGGTCTAAATGACCTCACAAAGTCACAAAATAATAAATACATCTCAGTCTCAGTCTAAAACAATAATGCAGAAAAAGTAGTCTAAGAGCAGCCAGGTACGTTCTCCTCTAGGCTAGGCAACTCCTCTGGGGTTTCTGGAGTGAAATCACCCTCTAATCCTGGGCCGTAATGAGTGGGGCAAAGATCCTCCAGGTCCTCTGAAAAATGTTATCCAGTCAGGATTGGAGCGAAGCACAAGCACTAACAGCAGTTTCATTAAATTGACAAAATCTATAAACAGTGTAAGAGATACAAGATGGAAATAAATGCTGGAAATGAGAAGTACAGGAGAAAATAAAATAGACAATAGAGCATCTAGCAATGAACAATAAACAGTGAATGCTAGAACAAGTAAATCTGAATAAAGATAAATATCTAACTAAGTGTTTGAAATATTAGTTTATTATGTGATCGGCTTGGGACTAGATCAGGCTGGTTATATATGATTAGCTATGATTCTTGAAGGTCAGGCTAACCATATGGTTAGCTATGATGCATGATAATGGTCAGGCTAATCATATATAACAGCTATGAAGCATGATGATGGTCAGGCCGCACCCGACGTGAGAAGTGGGGTGAGCTATGATGCATGGTAAGGATTTGGATATGATCACATAATCTACTAATAATTCCCCATCCCCAGCTAGCACGGTGGATTCCAATCACGACTCCTCATGATGGGGATCTAGGGTGCTAACTCGTGTATCCACAGTGTCGGAATCAAGTATGTAATACACTACAATTTATAGAAGTAATCAACAATGAAAACTGTCAGAGAATGTACTCGCCTGTGGTCCTGAGCAAAGTGTGAGGATCGATGTCCAAAGGGGGATCACAATGACCTATTTATGGAATATTAATGTCAAAATATTGAAACAAAAGAATAAACATGCTTAACAATTTAAATACGAGGTTTCTAGGTCAATACTAGCTAAACTAGGTCTGAATAGTAAATTCTTGGTAGTATCAGTCTACATCTAGGTTTCTAGGTTGATTTCCAGGCTATACTAGTTGATACTAGGTTGTGACTAGGTTTCTAGGTCCATCTCATGAGTATCTAGTCACTAGGTATCATATAGCTATATAGACTATATAGTGACTCATAATACTAGCTAATATTACTGATACTAGATATATGACTTATAATATACTTGTATTAAGCTATAACTAATATCTCACCTAGGACTTGATACCTACCCTATTACATTATACTAATACCTCACATACACACTCACTGATACTTAATCACTCACTGCTGCACACCACATCTGACACACAAAACTCAGAATTCCTCACTCAGCTTCATACCTACACACAGGGATATAGGTCTTGGCACACAAGCACATAAGCTCACATTGACACTCATAACTCCCTGCACACACAGCACTCTCAGGTAAACACACACTGATTTGGATTCTGCTACATGGAGGCACTTACTGCACTCCCTGACACATACATAACATTCTCATACACACAGGTTTGGCATTCTGTCCTACACCCTCATACACAGAAACCCTTGTTGATCCTGGAACAACTCTACACACCCACTGATACCCAAACCAAATCTGCACAGTGTACACACACCCTCTAATATGTATACTGATACATATTCACATGTACATACAGTTACACTAGGACACTGCACACACTGGTTAGACACAGGGACACATATAGCCACATACACCATTACCTAGCACAAAGTACACACTGGTATTCTACTGCTACACAGTTAACCCAATACAGAACAACTCACACCTAATCACATAGACACATAGGTTTATAAATCTGGAAGGAACTAGGATACACACACAGACTTAGCTAGGTTCACACAGCCACCCTACCCAGGTACTGATACACATTGTACACACAGTGCTGAAACTCTACACTGACTGATTCTCCACACACACACACACACACACAGGCTTCCCCCCCCCCCCCCTTGGACTGCTACTGCACTGCTAACACACTCAGGAACTCTATACAGGGAACTAATACTGATACACACTCACTGCAGGTTTCAACAAATCTCTCTCTCTCACAGAATTTAGCATTCCAGTGCTCACACTGATTTACAGTCCTATATACAATTTCACAGGCATTAAACTCATAACTTACTAACTTAGAACTCCTCACAACTAACATAGCTAGCTACACTCTATACTCACAGAATCTACACTACACAGTTGCACATACTGAACTTAAGACAAGCACAGGTTCCTCACTAACCTATAGCTACTCTAACTCCACATACTGGAAATAAAATCCTGCACAACATGAATCCCATACACAGCCACTGAAACATACAGAATGCAGTCTGAATACAACCAACCTTCCCTCCCTAATCTGATACACATCTACACATAGATTCACCTAGGCTATACACTGATAACCCAACACATCATAACTCCCTCATGTGTATATATGCATATAACATATGACATCAATTAAACCCCCAACTCCTTAACTGATACCTGGCTGCACATAATGAAATTTCTGCTCACAGTTCATAAAACTGCACAGACCTGGCCCAACCCCCTTCCTGCTCTCACAAATGAACACACAGTTTCACATAAATCCCGATCACCCACTGCCCTGAATTCCCCTATTCACAACACAGCCCACAACACTCGACTCCCCAGGAATCAAAGCAACCACACATCTACACCTAGGCATATATATATATATATATATCAACATCATACATCGAATTAGATATTTATTAGAGTAGATTAGATAGGTGTTCATCCATCTTGGCATTTCCTCAAACACATGCAGTGCAGAAAAACAATTATACCTACAACCCATGAATCCTCAACCCAAAACCCTAGAAAATCGAGCTCAACCTACCCATATGAGATGAAATCAGTCTCCCTACAAATACCTAGGGTTAGGGTACCTGTTAATTGGGGAAAACCAAACGAAAATTCACCAAAACCCTAGATCTCCTAGGTGTTCATGTAGAATCCCTAAATTTCGAATTCTAAACCTTAGGGTGGATTCCTAAAGGCCATTATCATCTGTAAACAGAATTTAAATGAATAAAACTAGGATTTTACCTGCAGGGATGGTTTCTTCAACGAGGTTCTTCTTCTCCAAGGCTTCCTGGCCCACGTTCCTTGCTTTGGAGGAGGAGAAATTGGAACCTAGGGTTAAATCTCGAATTTTGGAGTGGGGAGATGACTTCTCTTGTGGAGGCTAGGGTTTCCTGTTTTTCTATGTGAAGAATGAGAGGGTTCCTTTTTATATTAAACCTAATTAGGGTTTCAATGCATTGCTTAGGTTAAACCCTCTATGGTAGGTCATGTAAAACCTAATTGACTCAGATTTAGGTCTGCTAGGGTTTGAGGGTTCACCCTAAAATTTGAATTCTAGGGTTACACTAGAACTGGGTTTACAATTAGGGTTGACTCACTAGGGTCTGTCCTAATGAGTTCTAGGGTTTTACCTAAAACTAAACATTACTAATAATAATATAATTAGTTACAAAACTCAGCAATTAATTAAATTCATAATTATTTAAAATAGCTAAATTACACAAATGCCCTTGCCTGGAAAAGTGGTAGCGACACGACTTAGATAAGGAGGTTGTATGATAACTGTAGAGATTGTAGAGTCTTTTATTATTATTGCTTATGTTATTTTTGCTTTTGCGAACTTGAATTATTTTGTAACTTCTCACATCATAATCCAGCGTTATATTTTCTGTGCTACCTTGAATTATGCTGCTATTATAGCCTAGTTTTTGCAAGCTTAATCTTATCTCGAGCTTGTTCATGACATATGTGTTATTGGGGCCTGATCAACCACACTAATACAAATTGTCTAATCAGAATCAGTATATTATGGTCTAGCTAGCCATAATGCGCTTGATTCGCCCTTCGCAATAGTATTTTACGTGGATTGAGATGTATAGTGGACCAGTAGACAAATATACTTACCCTCTAGATACGACAAAGCATATCATATCAAGTACATAACTGCACCGATGTGAGCATGCGAATAGAAAATTACCAAATTAAGATTTCAATCCACAACTGTCTTGACAATTCCCATTTGAATTCTTTAAACGCTTTGATTCCCATACTTCCATTCTATTACCCCTCCATGAACTCTTTTCCGTTGCTTTTCGTCTTCCCTTGTTTCGGAAAGACGAAATCTCGTGCTTGGATATAAGTGATATACGGATAGTACAAGATATACCCCATAGGCCAATCACATTATTTGATGACTATCTTTCATAATTGATTAAGGGCATATCACATATGATATAGTTGGTGTTAAAGTTTTGAGGATTGAATGACATGAGAAAATAAATTGAGGAATATTTTTCTTAAGTGTAAGAGTCTTATGTGATAGATGGGTAAATTCTAAGTTGGGTAGAAATTGCATTATTAAACTTGAGGAGAATTCTTTTAGATTGTGATCAAGTAGGATTAGATTGAGAGATTAAGTCCTTTTAAATGCGGAGAATTTTAAAAGAAGGATTAAGATAATGAGAATTTAATGAATTTTAAAAATCTTGATATTGAGGACCCAATATTTATACTTTGAGCATATGATTTAAATTTTGAATATTGAAGGATGAATCATCAATTTGAATTTGAAGGATAAATATATAATTTCAGACTTGAACATTGATGGACTGCATTTAAATTATTTTTCAATTTGATAATTTAAATTAAGAATTAAAATTTGATGGTTGGACTACCTATTTGAAATATTGAGGATGTGAATGGAATTTAAAAAGTTGAAGAATAAAAAAAAATTATAAGTGAAAATAGGAATAATATTGTACTCGAATTACTTCTAGAGGAGATTATGATAGTTGGAGATTGTGAGATAAAATTTGATATGGGTTATTTAAATCTTGAAGATATTATATGGATTCAATTTAAATTTGGATATTGATGATTTGGAAAAATCGAGAAGAGATTACGACAGGTTGAATTTTGATTTAAACAGTGGTTATCTTAATTTTGAAGTGATCGCGATAGATTTGAATAGAATTTGTTATTTAAATTTTTGGAAGAGATTGCGATTGACGTACCTTATGTACGAATATGAAGGATTTAACAAATTATGCCTTATTTTAATTTCGAGGACGAAATTATTTTAAGTTGGGTAGATTGTAAACTCCCTCACCCAAAATAAGTATTTTGTGTATATTTTATATTATTATATTTATTATAGATGTTGAATTTATTTAGAGTATTCTCTTAGTTAATTAGAAAATAATTTTTTTAGTATATTTACTTATATAAATATTTATTTAGAATAATTTTTAGGCTATTTTAGATTATTGAGATTTTTCCATAATTTTTTGTTAATTAAAAACTAGTAACACTAATTTTTTAGGACTTTGAAGAATTTATTTTATGTTCAAACTTAATTAAAAATATTCCAAAATTTTATTTTAGGTTCTAAATAGTCAAATATATTTTCTAGAAATTTTTGGAAATTTTCTGAATAATTTTAGTATTTATTGGGAGTTATTTAGACTAATAACTAATTTTTAGGACTTGTAGAAATTATTGTGCAAGTCCAGGAATATAGAATGGACCCACATTATTTTTTAGGGTTTATAATATTATTATATATTTTCTGGAATTATTTCAGAATTTTTGGAATAATGTTAGTATTTATTTTTAGTTAAATGTGTAAAACTAATGTTTAGAGCTTCTCCTAATTATAGTAGTAAACTTATGAATATAAAATTGTCTCAAATATTTTTCTAGGGTTTATAGGTTCAAAATATATTTTATTTAATTTTTCTAGATTTTTATGATTATTTTTAATATTTATTTGGAGTTATTTAGATTTAAAATAACTTAAATAATGTTTTGATAAAGGCAAATCAAAAACAAATAATATAACCAAAACCATCCAATCAAATCATGACATGTGTCACCCTCCTATCAACTTTCACTCAGCCGCTCATCCCTATATATATATATATATATATATATATATATATATATATATATATATATATATATATTATAACCCTAATTATCCCATTATCTTAGAGAGAGAGATTTTGGAGAATTGCCATCTAGGGTTTCTTCATCTTCCACAAGCCATTGCGCATAGCTCCGGACTCCAAACAAGGCCTAGTTTCTTGCGTTAGAAAGATATTGAGGTTAGCTTTCTGATTATATAATTTATTTACGAAATTATGAGTATTAAATTCTGGAAAATTCGTAGAGTAAGCATGTCCGAAAATAAACGTGTTTCAATATTTTCGCGATTCCGGGAGAACCAGGAATCAGAATCATGAACCGTTTAAAATTTTAGAAAGCTAATATCGAGATCATTGACATATGTTTTTCCCAGAATTTAATTCGAAATATTTATATACTGTTAATTCCGTAGAAGTTCTAGGTTAGAATTTAACCATCGGTGCACAATACAAAATTTGTATGTGCCATAATTCCCAAACGAATTTGAATTCGGACGAGCCATAAATTCCAGCATATTTTTGAAGCTAAAATCTACAGGAAATCATGCATGAAAGTTGAGTTTGTGTTGGTTGACTTTTCGGTCAACAGATCGTCTCGATTTGCGTGCCATGAGTCTCGAGTTGATAAAATTCAGTTTCTTTAGACAAAATTTAGGAATTAACATAAAAATCATAATAATAAGATTAAAATAGGATTTTAGAGTAATTATTCCAGAATTAAATAAATTAAAATAAATTATCTTTTGACGTGATAAATTTGTAATACATAGGCTATTTGGACTGTGACTTGGACTCTGATTCATACCAGCAGCAGGACCCCAGGCAAGATACCTTGCCAAATTGCTTACAGTATTTTGTATGCTTAGTATATTTTTGTATATTTATTGCATTTCTGTTTATTCTTGCATGTGTAGTTTTCTTTCAGTCATTACTATGTATTAGATATATTGACACACACATGGCACTTAGTATCATAGAGGACAATCATTAGGCGTATGGGCTTTTAACCACTCTGGTAACACCGTAGTCACTAGCACGCACTATGGTGGGTCATGTCCGATGGTCGCTACCCCCGAGGTATGTCGATTGATGGAGTCCGAGGGTCGCTACCCCAAAGGTATGTCGGCTGATGATGTCCACTGACGAGCGTGAGGTTGTGAGGATTAGATCGAGTAGCCTATCCTTGCCCATACGTCGAAAAGTTGTCCTCATTTGCATTCATATAGATGGTCTTGTACAGCGTACTTATTTATTTTCAAATATGATGCATGTTTACTGTATTCAAATTGGCTCGTATTTTCTGTATCTTGTTACGTCCCTCTGAGGACCTGGTCCGCTGCCAGGTGTATCTATTCTTGAGTATTTGCAGGAGCACAGATTGGATGGCTATATATGTTTCGTGGATGTCCTCTCTTCGAGCCCATGATTGCTAGATGGTGTTCTTATATGGTGTTATTGTGTTATACTTATTTTAATATTTGCTCTTACATTCGAGTTGGTAGTGGATTTGTTTCCATCCAACTATCATCCTAAGATATTTATGTTGACATCTAGTTATATAGATGTTGGTTATTATTTATATTAATTTTCTGTGGATGAGATTTAGATTGTACCCTATGACTTGTGACATATATTTATACCACTTGTGGATTGATTTTCATATTACAGCGTACGTGTGGATTTTGGTTTCCATATATTGGAGTTGCCATATCCATGCGGCTGGCATGCTTACGTGTTCCTAGTCCTACGTATTTTGGGACTGGGGCGTGACAAGAAGTCCTCTGGTGCGATCTCGTCCTCAGGTCCTGGTACAGCTCCTGGAAGTGCTCATGTACGGTGTATCTCTGGATGGATCTCTTCGGCTATACCTGGGGACATAATCCGGATCCAGGTCCTCAGGAGACATAACAAGGTACAAGAAAGCTCAAGCCATAATCATGAAGTGCAGGAAATAAATGAAACAATAGGGTAAACTATGTAACCAGCTAAGTGATATGCAAGTTGAGAGCATCACTAGAACTCAGGCTGAAACTACTACAAGCTCTGTGTCGGGGAGCCGGTAGCAGTGATATCATGTGGTTGTCTAGCTCACAATGAGAGACTACGACGCCAGCATAATATAAAATCAACCTGTAGCCTGTGTGTCTCTCCCCACCCAATGTAACCACGCATATCATGACCATAACGTCTCATGTCCATGTCAAGCGGGATCATAGCTAATGCAACAAGTCATATAGTATCTTGGATCATAATGTCAATGTCAAGTCCTGTATCCTATACAGAATCACCATGAATGTCTCAGGAAGACTCTGTCTCATGAATAGTGTCAGGTGTCCTGGGTTATGATGTACTTGATAAGATAAGTACGAGAAATATCGGGTCTCGGTATCCATGTCTATGTGACGTTACACAACTCCGCGTACGGGGTTGGCACCCGACTATGAATCAGACGCTAAGTAAAGTCACTCGGTCCTGGGTTGAACAGTTAAACAAGTTTATATATAAAATCTACAAGAAACTCAAGTAAAATACTATAACAGGAATCATTACGAGTTGACAAGCTCTACTTGCCCACTGATGCAAAATTAAGCCAAGGAAATAAGTAGCAAGCTGCAGGGTTTGGCAAGGTACACTTGCCTGTGGTTCTGGCTCCAACTGTTGCTCTGATTTCAGCTGGATTGGCAGACGGTACTCCGGTTGCTGAAATAAACATCACCATCAGATCCAGAAAATATCAATCAGCTAGAAACGCCTGTCCTTGAGTCCAATTTGGAGACAAGGGCAGAAATGGTAATTTTGGGTCAAAACGGGGTCCACATGTGGGCCCGCTTTGCACCAAAAAATGTGTCAGGGTCAAAGGTCTCCAAATTCGCCAAACTTAGTGTCAACAGGTCAGGAACGATGATATGAACCCAACGGAACTTCCAAAAGTGGATTCCGATGAGCCGATCACAAAATCGCCCGTCGAGTGGAGCTTGTGGGGCCCACGACACACGATTTCGTCAACGTTCTCAGAGTCGAACCAAACTTGGCTCACAGGACCAGCGTATTGCTACGAGTTCGATAACGCAAGTTTTGTTTCGATCCAACGTGTGTACACAAAGTTAGGGCGCGCTCCAGAAAGGGCGGATACGGGATGGTGTACGCGGATACGCGTTGATTCCGGTGTACACGCACACCCGAATCAACTTCTGCAAAATCCTGCACGTCCGTATCGACGGTGCGCACGTATCTGTGAAGACCGCACGCGACCAAGTCATCCCGTTTGGCGGAACGTACCCAGTTCCGGGCTGAATCAGGGCGTTATTTTTCCTATTTTTGGATCGCGGTTCGCGATCGCCACAGGACGCGATGCCCCGAGCGGGTTGCACGGACACCGAGGGGGTCATGCAGGGTTCACGATGCAAAAGACGGAATCGGAAACGAGTAAATGAGCAGGGAGATACGGGTACCTGAACGGGGCTCGAAAAACCGAAAAGCTCTGTGTCCGACACGTGTCCGACACGTGTCCGACCTAGGGTTAGGGTTTGGGGAGGCTGTCGGAGCTCCGACGGCTCGGGGGCACTGTGGCCGGAGGTGGAGGGGGAGGAGCGGCGCTGGTGACACGCCGGAGCGGGCGGGGACGCCGGCGGCTGCCGGAGGCGGCGCAGCCGCTGCTGCTGCTGCTCGGCTGGGAAGAAGGAGGAGGAGGAGGAAGGGGCCGGGCGGCGGCGCTGCAGCGGGGTCTGGGCGGATCGGGAGGCGGTGGCGCGGCGGAGCTAGGGCGAGGGGAGGCGGCAGCGGCGTCGAGTGGTGGTCGGGGGTCGGGGTAGCTGCCGGAGAGGGAAGAGGGAGGGGTTCTTATAGGCTGGGCAGCGGGAGAGGGGAGGCGGAGCGAGGCGGGGGACGTGGCGTGGAGGCGGAGCTCGCGGGGCGTGGGCCGAGCGGAGCGGGCGGCGCGCGGCCGGGCGAGGCGGCGGAAGAAGCGGGCAGCGGAATCGTGCGGAGGGGGAAGAGGAACGGGTCAGATGCGGGTGCGGGTGCGGGTGCGGGTGCGGGTGCGGGTGGACCCGACCCGACCCGCTAGGCAGAACGGGTTCGGGTGCGGGTCGGGTTCGGTCGGGCGGACCCGACCCGATAGCCCAACGGGCTGGGTTTGGTTGGGCTGGGCCTAATTTAAATAATAAAAATAATTAAATAAATAACTAATAATAGTGAAATAAATAATAAAATAGTTTTGAGGTGAATAAAAATAGGTCCGGGGCCCAATAAATTCCCAGAAAATTATCCTAAGTCCAGTTTGTCATTTTACACCATAAAATATTATTTACATAATATTTTAATATATTTTATTATCAATTAAAAATCATTAAATAATTAAAACCCTGAATTTAATTACAGAAAATTCTCAAAAAATTCCAGAAAATTATGAAAAATCCAAATTTAAAAATTCTTGAAAAGTCAGGGGGTTTACAATCTACCCCCCTTAAGAGGATTGCGTCCTCGCAATCAAAGAATAACCGGTCAGCAGAGATGACACGGTTGCAAGTATCGTTCGGGACACATCACAAGATACTTAGGGAAATACCGTTTTCCTAAGAATGGAAGTTATGCACTTTCCAGAGAAAAGAAATATAGTTTAAGCAAGGAGACTACAATTTTAGAAAACTAGGTTATTATTAACAAGTTGCAAATTACTAGGTTGGGGTTGAGGTCACGAACCAATAGGCACGAGCTAAACAATACTAGAAACGACATCTACGAATCACTTACGCGCATTAGCTACTCCACGAGTCTGCGCGTTCTCCACGGTCATCGTCAGGGCTTGCTCGCGTCCTTGCAGTCGATTCTTCTGCTGCTGAGCCTGCTGAAGAGTAGTGCCTGGGGTATCAAGGGTGGCCTCGGCTGATACCCTCCTGGAGCTGATGGTAGGACTTCTTGAACTTTTGTTTGCGGTGCTCCCAATGCCGTATAGGCTGGCCTCGGTATTGGTAACGCTTGCTGGTTAACCATTGGTGCTCCGTCTCGACGCTCAGGGCATTGCTTCACTAAATGTTGACTGGATCCGCAAGCTAAACATAATCTCATTTTTCGTCTGCACTTGTTCTCTATATGACCTCGCCTGTGACAATATGGACAGACAGGTATTTCCTGTGGAGATACTTCTGGTGGCTGGTGTATGTGAGGTCTTTTTGCAACTTCTTCTTCTGGTGTTCCGGCTGGTGCTGATGTGGATGGCCGCTTCAGACTGGTCTCTCTCCTGATGACGCGCTCCATGCGTCGCGCTGCAGCAAGGACGTCTGAGTACGAAGTAGGTGCAATGGATCCAATTAGTTTCTGTAGCTCAATGTTTAGTCCGTCGAAGAATTTCTCAGCCTTCTCTTCTTCTGTCGGGATCAATGTTGGGGCGAAGCGACTTAGACGAATGAACTCAGCGTTGTACTCTTCCATCGTCTTAGCATCCTGAGTGAGGTGATTGAACTTGTCTCGAAGTTCTGATCGAGCGATAGCTGGAATGTACATCTCCTGAAAGAGTCTAGAGAACTCTTCCCAAGTGACTCGGTCTGGTCCGAGCCGTGTCTCCTCTGATAGCCACCAGCGATGAGCATTGTCCGTCAATTGTATTCTGACGGCAGTCATCCAACGTTCCCTTGGAAGCTCAGCTGCTTCTAATTAATGTTGAGTATTGGTGAGCCATTCATGAACTTCTGTGGGCTCTTCTTTGCCTGAGAAGGTACGAGGCTTCAGCTGGCAAAAATCAGAAATAGAGCCCGTCGTTGGTCGTCGTGCTGGTAGATCTGCCTGCTCTAGTGCGGTTACTAGGCTGCGACTGAAAGCCTCTTGTTGAGCTTGCGTTATTGCATAGATCATTTGAAATATCTGCTGTCCGTCCATGGCCTGCCCTGGTGGAATTACGGGCATTGGTGGAGTAAATTGCGTCGATGGTGGAATGTCATCGTGCTGGACTCTCGAGACATGTTGTTGAGCTGATTGTCCTCCATCCACTAGTGTTACTTTATCTTCGTTGGTTACCACAGCATCTCGTGGTGATTCTATGGGAGTCTCGTCGTTCGCTCGTGAATCCATAACCCTGCAACCAAAATAAACAATAAGAGGAGTACAGAAATCAAGGCAGGATGCAAGTCAAGAATTTAATTCGAATTCGATATGGATATCAAGAACGTTTCAAGCAAGTGGATGAGATCCTAAAACTTATCCTATTCTTATTGCAGGCCTGTTCGGTCCCTGAGTTGAAACCGAACAATTTAGTCGTAGACCTGCATGGGCCACCAAAAAAATCATGTCATGCCCAAGTCCCAAAATGCCGAGGGACTGGACACGTGGCAATGGCCAGCAGCACGCACCGATGGACAACCCAATTTTATAGATCCATCAGGGCATACTTAAGCTGTAGTCTAACAGGAAATAGAACCAATGATACAGGTCACAGACTATTCTAATCTCATCCACAACAGATAATCACAGATTAAATGCCAGAATAATTACAATAGAATAAATAAGCAAATCTCAAATAAGTGTCTCGGGGAACAATCCGAGAATATGTCTGGTACATCGAATGCAAATAGACAGGAAATAAATGAACTGAAAATAGAAACAGAAATCACTGACTATATACAGCCAATGCTCAGGAGAAGTCCTCTGGTGCGATCTCGTCCTCAGGTCCTGGTACAGCTCCTGGAAGTGCTCCTGTACGGTGTATCTCTGGATGGATCTCTTCGGCTATACCTGGGGACATAATCCGGATCCAGGTCCTCAAGGGACATAGCAAGGTACAAGAAAGCTCAAGCCATAATCATGCAGTGCAGGAAATAAATGAAACAATACGGTAAACTATGTAACCAGCTAAGTGATATGCAAGTTGAGAGCATCACTAGAACTCAGGCTGAAACTACTACAAGCTCTGTGTCGGGGAGCCGGTAGCAGAGATATCATGTGGTTGTCTAGCTCACAATGGGAGACTACGACGCCAGCATAATATAAAATCAACCTTTCGCCTGTGTGTCTCTCCCCACCCAATGTAACCACGCATATCATGACCATAACGTCTCATGTCCATGTCAAGCGGGATCATAGCTAATGCAACAAGTCATATAGTATCTTGGATCATAATGTCAATGTCAAGTCCTGTATCCTATACAGAATCACCATGAATGTCTCAGGAAGACTCTGTCTTATGAATAGTGTTAGGTGTCCTAGGTTATGATGTACTTAATAAGACAAGTACGAGAAATATCGGGTCTCGGTATCCATGTCTATGTGACGTTACACAACTTCGCGTACGGGGTTGGCACCCGACTATGAATCGGACGCTAAGTAAAGTCACTCGGTCCTGGGTTGAACAGTTAAACAAGTTTATATATGAAATCTACAAGAAACTCAAGTAAAATACTATAACAGGAATCACTGCGAGTTGACAAGCTCTACTTGCCCACTGATGCAAAATTAAGCCAAGAAAATAAGTAGCAAGCTGCAGGGTTTGGCAAGGTACACTAGCCTGTGGTTCTGGCTCCAACTGTAGCTCTGATTTCAGCTGGATTGGCAGGCGGTACTCCGGTTGCTGAAATAAATATCACCATCAGATCCATAAAATATTAATCAGCTAGAAACGCTTGTCCTTGAGTCCAATTTGGAGACAAGGACATAAATGATAATTTCGGGTCAAAACGGGGTCCACATGTGGGCCCACTTTGCACCAAAAAACGTGTCAGGGTCAAAGGTCTCCAAATTCGCCAAACTTAGTATCAACAGGTCAGGAACGATGATACGAACCCAACGGAACTTCCAGAAGTGGATTTCGACGAGCCGATCACAAAATCGCCCGTCGAGTGGAGCCTGTGGGGCCCACGACACGCGATTTCGTCAACGTTCTCAGAATCGAACCAAACTTGGCTCACAGGACCAGCGTATTGCTACGAGTCCGATGGCACAATTTTGTTTTGATCCGATGTGTGTACACAAAGTTAGGGCGCGCTCCAGAAAGGGCGGATACGGGACGGTGTCTGCGGGTACGCGTTGATTCCGGTGTGCACGCATACCCGAATCGACTTCTGCGAAATCCCGCACGTCCGTATCGACGGTGCGCACGTATCTGTGAAGACCGCACGCGACCAAGTCGTCCCGTTTGGCGGGACATACCCAGTTCCGGGGTGAATCAGGGCGTTATTTTTCCTGTTTTTGGATCGCGGTTCGCGATCGCCACAGGACGCGATGCCCCGAGCGGGTTGCACGGGCACCGAGGGGGTCATGCAGGGTTCGCGATGCAAAAGACGGAATCGGAAACGGGTAAACGAGCAGGGAGATACGGGTACCTGAACGGGGCTCGAAAAACCGAAAAGCTCCGTGTCCGACCTAGGGTTAGGGTTTGGGGAGGCTGTCGGAGCTCCGGCGGATCGGGGGCACTGTGGCCGGAGGTGGAGGGGGAGGAGCGGCGCTGGCGACACGCCGGAGCGGGCGGGGGACGCCGGCGGCTGCCAGAGGCGGCGCAGCCGCTGCTGCTGCTGCTCGGCTGGGAAGAAGGAGGAGGAGGAGGAGGAAGGGGCCGGGCGGCGGCGCTGCAGCGGGGTCTGGGCGGATCGGGAGGCGGTGGCGCGGCGGAGCTAGGGCGAGGGGAGGCAGCAGCGGCGTCGAGTGGTGGTCGGGGGTCGGGATAGCTGCCGGAGAGGGAAGAGGGAGGGGTTCTTATAGGCTGGGCAGCGGGAGAGGGGAGGCCGAGCGAGGCGGGGGACGTGGCGTGGAGGCTGAGCTCGCGGGGTGTGGGCCGAGTGGAGCGGGCGGCGCGCGGCCGGGCGGGACGGCGGAAGAAGCGGGCAGCGGGATCGTGCGGAGGGGGAAAAGGAACGGGTCAGATGCGGGTGCGGGTGCGGGTGCGGGTGGACCCGACCCGACCCGCTAGGCAGAACGGGTGCGGGTCGGGTTCGGTCGGGCGGACCCGACCCGACCCGATAGCCCAACGGGCTGGGTTTGGTTGGGCTGGGCCTAATTTAAATAATAAAAATAATTAAATAAATAAGTAATAATAGTGAAATAAATAATAAAATAGTTTTGAGGTGAATAAAAATAGGTCCGGGGCCCAATAAATTTCCAAAAAATTACCCTAAGTCCAATTTTTTATTTTACACCATAAAATATTATTTACATAATATTTTAATATATTTTATTATCAATTAAAAATCATTAAATAATTAAAACCCTGAATTTAATTACAGAAAATTCCCAAAAAATTCCAGAAAATTATGAAAAATCCAAATTTAAAAATTCTTGAAAAAGCAGGAGGTTTACAACCATCCTCATTAATGACTATAACTCATCCTTTATGGCTATGCCAGCAACTCATGTTCATATAGATAAGTCATCCTCGCTTAGCGGCAATCCACGTGCGAGTCATTGCATCACATCCAGTAAGCTGAAACACTTGAACGATTATGAGTATAGTCATCTATACAAATTGAGCAACATGAGCAACCCATCCAACACTTAAACATCCAATGCAACACAACTGAGTAATCCTTATAACTCGTGCACTAGAAACACTACCTCGCACATGACACTTTGTTTGCTTATGTTATTGCCCCTGGTTTTTATTATAAATGCTCGTGCTTGAATTAACTTAGTTTTTCTTGGACATGAAAGGATGAATGCCACACGAGTTACGCTATTCATTTTGCCATAAAACTGATCCTAAGGCAAAAATAGAAAGATAACTTAATAGATGGTGCATAAAACCTATATAACGTGTTTGAATTTGTCGAGCGAGCGAGAACCTTCCCCACCAGTGCATTCATGTACTGATAATCCACCAGTTGGCTTGCAGGGTGCGAGAAAACCTCGTTCGGTGCTGATACCCCCTTCTTGCGTGCTAAGGCACGGAGTTCACTCAGGAGCCTTGGAGCATTGCGTCCGGAACTGAAGCACATATACAAGACATAGTATTGGAACATCGCCTATGTATCATTCCATAAATGTAGCCCATTGGCAAAATTTTATTATTCAGAGAGAGAGAGGCTTGAGCGACTTATAATCTCGGCCTAGCGCCGCCTGTAACACTTGTTCAATATCAATACAGAGCTTGTTTTACTTCTATACTTGTGTTATTCAATGCTTCCGCTATTGACGACTCTATGAACTTGTTACCAATCGCCTGCGCGTTTCTTATTCCGCTGCACTCGGACTATTTGTGCGACTATGTGGCTTAGTCATCTTAACGCCTGTTCGGATCATGGCCTTGTACGGGTGCATCTTACACTCGTGCGACATCACGTCCAGATGGAAAAGATCATCCCGCGGGAGCGCTAGCGTGGTTATTCGCGCCTAGCAGGGATGATCGATTACTTGCGGAAGATTGGGACATGACATATTGGTATCAGAGCATGGCTTTACGCCTTTGGATTCTGTTTCGATTTTCTCAGTTTTGAAAGCTCATTCGTGGGTTATGTGCATACACTCTCTCTCGTTGACCCAATGAGATATTCCATACAATGAGTCTAAATAATTTTAGAAGTGCATGTGAATAATATGATTGCTTGTACGAAATTATGATACAAAGACCCTTGTCCCAACCTGTGTTAGACTTTGTGGGAACAGACTCGTGCTAGATTTGCAAGTTATGTGCGAACCTGAATACCTATACATGATTTCCAAACTGTTTAGTATGCGGAATAGAATATTGTTCAATGGTTAGATATGCATACAGCCTTTCGGCTAAGTTGTGTAGAGTATCGTGCGCCAAGTCTCTTTTGGTGCAAGCTAGTTGCAAACGAGATTGGGATATCGTTCAGATAAAGATAAGTTAGACATAGAATGTCAACCGATAGAAACATTATCAGATTATCGCTAAGACAAATATAGAGAATCGTGCTTGGATTTTTGGTAATAGCTCGAACGATATTTTGTGTCAGAAGATACAAATCGAATATGGTTTACTTGGATGGCTATCAACAAGTTTTATATATACGAGACTAAGATTTTTCAGTCGATGCTTAGGTATCGTGCAAAAATTATGAGGAACGACATGGTGAATATAAAAGCGATTAATGCGAACACCGATTGAGGAATTAATTGGGTGGCTCGATTCCTGAGTGGTATATAGATAAATTAGAAATGTCCAAACGGATTCATAGATTTCGTGCGATAGTTGGTTTGAATGATGGATAATATCTTGAATAAATGATAAGGCTTATATCGAATAGGGATTCATGGAAATGAAAATCAATATCTCGGCCAAGAAAATTTGTTGGAAACTTGATGGATCGTGCGACAATTTTGGATGGAATCAAATATATTGAACTTGAATACAATATCGCTCGAATAGAAGTTAGCCCGAGAATGAATATTATGGTTCGATGAAAGAGATAAGCGATAACGAATTTGACCTGAAGTTTGGAAGAACGATCTTGAATCTAGTACGAAAAGATAACCTTCAAAATCAGTCCCAACGAGAACGATTATCCTGTGGGAGCGCCGACATGGTGATTTCACGTACGACGGGAATAATCGAACTCACAAAAATATGTTCGGTGATTATTCCAAACAAAGTCGATGAATAGAACATATCAAAGAGTGGATAGACTTTGACTTGGATATTTGAAATTAGTTGTTTGAGGAATGTTAGAAGTAAGACTATGGATTTATTGAACAGTAATATTAAAGTTGGATGATTATACTAGACGAATTATAATCATGGCATAAACGAACATGACTTGATGGATAAACATATAACTTGAAAATTATTGCACATACAAAATTGTATTGTGCAATGGTGGTTAATTACTAACCAAAAAATTCTACAGAATTAACAACATAGAAATATTTTGAAATAAATTCTAGGAAAAATATATGTCAATGATCTCGACATTATTCTTCCGAAACTTCAAACGTTTCATGATTTTGATTCCTGGTTCTCCCGGAATCACGAAAACACCGAGACGCATCTATTTTCAGATATTCTGTGCTCTACGAATTTTTTAGAATTTAATATTCAGAATTTCATGAAACAATTTATATATTTAGAAAACTAACCTCAATACGGTTCTAATGCAAGAAACTGGGCCATGTTTGGAGTCCAAAGCTATGAGTAATGGCTTCTGGAAAATGAAGGAAACCCCATATGGCAATTCCCTAAAATCGGCTAAAAGAAATCCTAGAAATTATAAACTAACTATTATATATATATATATAGGAGAGAGAGAGCAGCCGCTGCTAAAGGACGTGTCATGTGGCGTCCATCCGCTGCTGCCCGCTCGGATCGAACGACCAGCGTTCAAGCCGGCTTGGCTCGGCTGAGTCCGAGTCGGATTAAGACTCAGCTCAGCTCAGCTCAGCTCGGCTTGGCTTGGACCGACTCCACCCGCACCCACCCTCGCCCTCTCTCACTGACCGCTGGGCCCCGTTGTGCTGACTGGGCGGGTTGGTTTTATTAGGTTTTTCTTTTCTGAAAATTAGTTTATAATTCAGTTTTTCATAATTAACTCAAAATAAATGTTAAAAATAATCAGAAAATTTTAGAAAATATATTTGATTATTTAGAACCTAAAATAAAAGTTTAGGATATTTTAAATTATATTTGACCCTAAAATAAATTCTTGAAAGTCCTAGAAAATTAGTGTTACTAGTTTTTAATTAACTAAAAATTATGAAAAAATCTAAATAGCCCCAAATTAACCTAATAACAAAATTTAAGCTATAATTTCAGGATACAGAGGTTACACCATCGAACACTTGAACATCCAATACAACACACCTGAGTAATCCGTGTAACTCGTGCACCCGAAACATAACCTCGCTCACGACACTTGTGTTTGCATATGTTATTGTCCCTGGATTTTATTATATATATGCTCGTGCTTAATTTTACTTGGTTTGCCTTGGACAGGGAAGGACGAATGATAAGTTGGTAAGTCTTACAGTGTTCCTTTATATCGTACGACGCACTGCCATACGGGCTAGGTTATTCATTATGCCATAAAACTGATCCTAAGGTAAGATTAAAAAAATTAACTTAATGGATGGTGCACGGAACCCTTATAACGTGTTTGGATTTGTCGAGCGGGCGAGAAGCCTCCCTACCAGTGCATTCATGTACTGATAACCCACCAGTTTGCTTGTAGGGTACGGAAAAATCTCGTTCGATGCGGATGTCCCCTTCGTGCGTGCTAAGGCTTAAAATTCACTCTGAAGCCTTGGAGCATTGCGTCCGGAACTGAAGCACATATACAAGACATAATATTGGAACATCGCATATGTATCATTCCACAAATATAGCCATTTGGCATGCTTTTACTATTTCGAGAGAGATGGCTTGAGCGACTTGTAATCTTACCCTAGCGCCGCTTGTAACACTTGTTCAATATCAATAAAATTGACAAATTACACTTGTTCAATATCCGCTTGTAACACTTGTAATTCGAGCCCTGTATCTCATATTTTGAGAAAAATTGACAAATTATACTTAACTCCCCTTCCCTCATATCCGATTTTTCTCAAAATATGAGATGGAGGGCTGTGATTGTGCCACTTCACCGCTACCCTCATTTTGAGAGTGTGCTGCCATCCCACCTCTCTCTCTCTCTCTCAATATATATATATATATATATATATATATATATATATATATATATATATATATACCAATGGTTATTGCAACAATTATTGCACCATTCATTCTCAACCACACATATTTTTAAAATGTGTGGTTGAGAATGATGCTGATGTGGCACTACTTTATGGGATGATTTATAACCACACGATTGAAATGAATGTGTGGTTGAGATTGTTTGGTGTAATAATTGTTGTTATAATTTGATGCAATATCCCCTACCTATATATATCCCGTCCATATATATATATATATAGAGAATAAGGGAGGTGAGGTGGCACCTCACTCTCAAAACAAAGGTGGCGGTGATGTGGCACAATCACAACCACACAAACGAGGGGAGGGGGTTAAGTGCAATTTGCCAATTATGAAATGTGTGGTTGGAATTGTGCCACGTCACCGCCACCCTTGTTTTGGAAGTGAGGTGCCATCTCACCTCCCTTATTCTCTATATATATATATATATATATATATATATATATATATACACACACACACACACACACACACACACACACACACACACACACCCATGAGGTTGCGGGTTCGAGCCTCCTAGGTGCCATTTAATTTTTCTTTGAGAAAATTAAGTGGTGAGTTGGAGTTGGGTGCAGCGCATGTGCGGGGCAGGTGCGGGCCTACGGGCCGAGATGTGTAGAGCCTTCGGGCCGGGATGTGGTGGTCTTTCGGGCCAAGTTTGTAAACCTTCGGACCATGAGTCTGTAACACAATTACCTTTCCCAAAAAAAAATGTTGGGCTTACACCAACATGTTAGTGTGACCAGGCCTGTCTGGACTTTGTTGTGTGTGCCGGTTAAGCCTTAGTTTTATTGACCAGGCCTGCCTGGACTTTGGTGTGTGTGCTGGTTCAACCTTAGTTTTATCGGACTGGTCCCCGAACGAAGTTTGGACATCCGGGCCCGTTAACCATCCTTATTTGGGTTACGATTGAAGGAAACATTAGGGGAAGAATTCTGTAGCTATATTGCAATCGTCATATCATGAAGCACTTCATTTAGCTGCTGACCATACACGTGTCTCATATCAATTTGATTATGTCAACGTCTTCAATTTTTCTACTATTTTCATACAGACCCAATACGTTTTATATATATATATATATATATATATATATATATAACTTTGGACCCAAATGTATTTTCAGCCTCGATCTACTATGGATTCTCTTAGAGCATTATTATTAGTAGATGAAGCTCAAAAATTTAGCTTGAATCCAAATTTATAACAAAAAGGTAAATCTAGAATGAGTTGGATCTGCACGAGAATAGTAGAAAATAATAAAATGACCTTTGGTCCCAAAAGTTGTGTGATCAAAAATTAATGTTGTAAAAAAATAATATGAATTCTAGGATTTAGAAATTGAGGATCCAAATTGATCATTATTATTCTGCAAAATTAATTCCTATATTCTGAATGTATAAATTATGAGGTCTAATTTATAGTTCATGTCGGTGGGTTGGGACCACCATGGCACTCCAATTGAGCTTTAATATTCTACACAATGAGCTTCTACATTCTGAATCTAGAATCTAAAAATTGGGGTGAACTTCTGAATCTATAATCTAGAAATTATGATAAGCCTTACTATTGATACTCTTAGGAGCTATTTCGTAAACTGGATCGATTTGTAATTTTAGCTATATTCAACTTATTTAGCTTTTGGTAGGAGTCTGAAGTATGGATTCTATTTGAACATCAATAGTATGGCTCATTCCAATCTCTATATTCTAGATTCAGAATGTAGAAGCTCAATTTTGTAGAATAGTAAGTTCTAATTGAAGCTCCATAATGATCTCATCCTAATCACATGAGCTATAGTTTAGATCCGGAAATTTATATGTTCAGAAAATAGTAACTCATTTTGTAGAATAGTAACGATCAATTTGAAGCCTAAATTTTAATATTTTAGATTTTACATTATTTTTTTAATCATTCAACCTCCGAGATCATTTTATTATTTTCTACTATTTCATACTGATCCAAGACATTCTAAAAAAATTTTATTATAACTTTGGTCTCAACATGACCGTTGATGCTCATACCAATTTACCAGTTCATGTCCCCTCCCATGGGGCCCACCAGTTCCTTCCAAATCAATTTTTTTTTTTTTCCTTCCAGTGTGAAGAAAGGATGCGAGTTGGAGCGTACTAAATCCATATATGCGCTCAGTTTTTTTTATTTCAGTTTTTTATTTTATTTTTTATTTTTTTACATTATATATGGTAGTCCTATTTTAAAAATTCGTCTAGGATTCCATAAACTCAGGACCGGTTCTTGTCCCGGGCACTCCTTGACCCATCCAATGCAGCCACGTTGGATACTTTGTAAAAATTACTTTAGGTCTTCAAAAGAGAATTTTTCTTTTTGCAGTGTTGTTGAACATTTTTCTTAGCCGTCCCAGAAATTAAGGAATATAGTTTTATTGTTGTTGTTGTTGTTGTTGTTGTTGTTGTCGTCGTCGTCGAGTGTTATTCAATAATTTTGTTAGGTTTCATGACCCTAAAGCTTTCAGAATCTAAATATTTTCGAACATAACTTGTCATGTTCTCCTTCTTGATTTTTATTCCCCGTAAGTTTGTAATATTGTATTTGTATAGGTACTATGATGAAGAATGAAATAATAAGGATCGAGTGAAATTTCGACAAAAAAATTATAGAGATTAACAAAAGGGTCAAATAACGTAAAGATGCAATGACAATCACTAGTGAGATCAATTTTCAAGTTGTTTAAAACAAGACCTCAAAATTTTCAACCTTTGAGTCAAGTTGAAGAATCTAGCAATGAAAGCGTGGAAAGCTCCTTGAAGGCCATAGCAATGAAGATGATGATGTAGTAAATAATGAATCTACGTGAGAGCATAATGAAGAATATCATAATTCAATAAATGATATTATTGTGGATGAAAATGTTAATGGAGAAGCTAGTGATGAAGGTCATGTGGAGTCTATGAATGAAAGTGTACATATAGCAAATGAAGAATCTATGGAGATACGTAATGATGATCATATTATTGTGTATACAATCTTGAGGATGGAAGTGGAAATAAAAAAGAAGAAGTATGGTTGACCTTGAGAAAGATGATGACGTGAATTACGATCCGGATTTATGTAGAAAGATTAATGATGCCAAAATGATAATGTTAGTTCAACGAGGTCATATTAAATTTTTGAAAGAAAATAAAAAAAATTTCCCAAGAGAGAATGGGAGATGCTTTCTTCTAAACATTACATTAGTCATCAACCAAACAGAGAGAATCAAGAAAGAAAATGACTTGTCTATTCAAATAAGTTAAATTTGTTTTTGTTTTTGTTTTTGCTGCAAGCTATTCAAGCTAACATCTAATTTGGCCGAAAATAAAATCCGAAACATAATACAAATATTGTAAAATGGGTTGACTTGCAAAATGGATTAAAATTAAAGACAATGATTGGAAAAAAATACAAGCACAAATTAAGAAGAAGAAAGTTCTTAGAATCAATGGGGTTATATTTCTTTTTCAATCATTGTCTTTAATTTTAATCCATTTTGCAAGTCAGGAAGACATTTTTGTCGAAATACTTTTCCATTCCGTGTAACTAATAAAAAAATCTACGAGAAAAAAATGGACTTTGTTCTCAACTTGTAGAATTTGTTGCTGAATCTGATTCAATTATACAAGAACATCTACATCGTTTGACCGACAATAAAATTTAACACTATTATTTTAGCCACCAAAATTTAAATGAGTTGACAATCTTGATAGTAGACGAGATCAAAGAAAACATGTCCATTATTCTTAATTGTACTCCGAAACTAAGCCGTAAAAAAAATGTCGATGTCCAAGATGTAACTTAACTAATCCAACCTGTTCTTGTGCAATGGGTACACTTTCCTGTGAGGAGTTTCCTTTGGGCAAAAGCAATTGCATTGAAACGTAGTTTTGAGTGCGCCTACTATGTAGGTTCCGGGATTTCTGATAATTAATTTTAATTATTATTATTATTATTATTATTATTATTATTTTTTTTTTTGTGCTGAATACCAAATCGATATGGCAACATCCTTCAATCTGAAATAAATGTCAATCATGTGGTCCGAGTAGGTTGAGCTCATATCTGGAGGAATGTTCCTGGTTACCAGTTTATGGTTATTTGTAGTACTGTTATAATTTGATCTGATTTGAATCAAACTATCATCTTCAAACTATCCTACTCTTTGTAGTTTTCTTTCCGAGAATACTCTCCTTAACTTTTAATCGTACAACAAAGTACTCATAGGCCACCAACTAACTTTGATCTATACATATATGATTGTTATTTCCGAAACTTAATCAAAGATAATAGAACCAGAAGTTGAAGTTGAGATCATGAGTTCACACAAAAGTTTTCTACCTGATATCTCTCGATCCAACAAGAAGACAAAATAAAGGATCTGATTACAACTTGAAACAAGACAATAAATTAATCAGAGAAAACTATCTTCTCGTTCTTCCTTGCAATCGCAGTTGCAAACGGGCAGAACGGAATTACAACTCACAGAAGAGAGGAGGAAGAAAAAGAAGAAGAAGAGACTTTGCTTGCTGGGGTGATAAAGATCACCGTTGCTCAAAGCAAGATTCGCCCCACACGATCTGCTCCCAGGAACCAGCAAGTTCACGTAGAACTTCTGGAACGCTCGCTATCACCTTTGTCTGGAATCACACGAACTCCCTGGATTCCAATGGTGGCGGCAGCAACAACTCTCTTCGTATCCTCTTTTTCGAAGTAAGTCCTCAAAGAGACACGAAAATAGTATTTATAGAGAGAGGGTGAAAACTCTAGCCGCCCAACAGTTACGGAAAGATAGTAAATGATTAATTACGAATCCCTAACATATAGGCACGTATTAATTTCAAATCCCTCAAAAAACATATATGAATAATATACCGTATCTTTCCATAACCGTTCAAATATATCCGCAGCAACAGCAGCAGCGCATGCGGCCGTGCTAAGTGCGCCACTATGCGCCCGAGTCGCTAAGCCCTTTGGGGCTTAGTCCCTATGGAATAAATTCTAAGAGAATGACAAAAAGCATAAATGCTTTCATTACGGAGTTAATCCTTCTTCATCGTAATTAAATACTCCCACATGGCACCCATGTGCCTCACCATACCCCATGTGCACACCTCAACACAAGCAAAGCATTATATTGAGATACCCACTTGGTGATGTAGTCAATGTGGGACTATCTTTCATAGTCTAAAGGAAAAAACACCAACAATCCCCCACATATCTCAATATATGGGTTGAGCGTTCCTCACAGTGACTGCCCATCATGCATTAGGATAGATGTCGCTTCGACTTGAATCTTCTTACATGGGTCAAAATAACAGTATGATACAAGAATGGACTAAGCCTTGAATTCTGCACCATAGTTACAATTCTTTTCACTCACACAATGACATCAACTATGCTTCCGGTTGCACATTGAAGGCCATGTGCACGCCTGATTTCGGTGTATGTATTTTGGTTGTCTACAAGTTTTTCCTCAAGAGACGGCTTGTATCTCTTTTCATACACTATAGGTGAGTTCTTAAAGAGTCCTTGGCATGAAGCATTGCGCTTCCTTGCGGTGCTACGCCGCTATGACATGGCCTTCTGTCGAGGTTCACTCCCTCAGGTGGTGTCATCCACTGTGGCATGAGGTTCACTCCCTCTTTGTTGTGCCAAACTACCCAGCACAAAGTCTTGTGCTTCCTTGTGGTGTTACGCCGCTGTGACATAAATTTTCGTCGAGGATTTACATCTTTTACCTCTGTGGTGTCACACCACTGTAACATGATATTCACTCCCTCTTTGTACTGCTGCCTACCACTCTTCATTCTACAACATTAGGCTACCTGTCTATGTGCGGTGCTACGCCGCTGTGACATGACTTAATGCCGAGGATTTACATCTTTTATATCTGTGGTATCACACCACTGTAGCATGTGATACAAGTCCCTTGTAGTGCTGATACTACGTGCTTCATGTAAAGTACACCGAACATTCACTCTGTCCGAGAACTAATTAAGGCGTCAAAGCCATCCTTCCACAGAAAATTATTCTTCATAAAGAACAAGAAGTAGACAACAGTGGTCTGGGTCCGTAACCCCTCAATGTCTCAAATGACTACCCACTGTTCCTGATATTCATCCAGTCAATGGTCATTCTTTGAACCAAAAGCTAGATGCCTAGTAGATTTCTCTTTGAACTAATAGCATAAAACTTCATGGTAGAATTACATAGACACAATATGAGAATACCTTCAAGCCCATTTTGGTTGTTGTGTCCTCGACCAGCTGGCATTTAAGACCTTTGGTGAACTGGTCCGCCAGGTTCTCTTGACTCCGAACATCAATTAAGGCAATGATTCTAGTCTTTATTAGATCATTCACTGCCATGTGCCTCAACCGCACAGTCCTTTTCTTATCATTGAAGAGGTCATTTGATGCCACGATTGCAGTCGCTTGGTTGTCGCAGAATATCGGTACCACCAGAATCTGCGCACCAACCAATGAAAGATCATACATGAGCTCTCGAAGCCACTCTGCTTCCTCCGCTACAGCAGCCAGTGCATAAAACTCATATTCTATTGAGGAATGAGAGAGTATAGTCTGCTTCTTCGACTTCCACGATATAGCAGCTCCACCCATGGAAAAGACGTATCCTCCTGTGGACCTTTCGCTCTCTGCTTCTGAATGCCAGCTTGCATCACTGAAGCCTTTCACTACTGTCGGATACCTGTTGTAGTGTAGTGCATACTTCTGAGTCCTTCTGAATGCCAGCTTGCATCACTGAAGCCTTTCACTACTGTCGGATACCTGTTGTAGTGTAGTGCATACTTCTGAGTCCTCCTGAGATATCTCATCACTCTCTTCACAGCCTTCCAGTGCTCCATACCTGGGTTGCTCGTGAATCGACTCAGCATCCCCACGGCAAAAGCTATGTCAGGCCTTGTGGCAGTTGTTGCATACATCAAACTCCCAATGACGCTTGAATACTCCAGCTGCCTGATGCTTTCCCTAGGATTTGGCTTCACCTTTTTGTCATACATGTACGGAGTATCGATCCCTGGAAGATCCCGATATATGTAGCGTGTGAACATCTTCTCAATATAATGAGACTGTGACAGCGCCACTCCTGTGTCTGTCCGGATGATCTTTTTCTCCAGGATAACATCAGCTTCCCCTAAGCCCTTCATACTAAACTTAAATGAGAGGAACTTCTTTGTCTCAGTGACACGTGCTAGATCCATACTCAGGATTAGCATGTTGTCCACGTAAAGACAAACGATGACTCCTCTCCCGTCAACGAACTTAGTGTAAACGTACTTGTCCATTTCACTGACCTGGTAACCATTTGATCTTATGACTTTATCAAACTTCTCGTGTCATATCTTGGGAGCTTGCTTCAGACCGTATAATAATTTTACTAACTTGCAGACTTTGTCTTCAAGCCCTTTGATGACAAATTCTTCTGATTGTTGCATGTAAATCTCTTCTATCAATTCTCCATTCAGGAATGCTATCTAAACATCCATCTGATGAATGACTAGCTTGCGTATTGCACTTAAAGCAATCAACATCCTGATGGTCGTTATCCGTGCTACTGGAGCATATGTGTCGAAGTAGTCGATCCCCTGCTTCTGAGAAAATCCCTTAGCAACCAGTCTTGCCTTGAACTTGTCAATAGTTCCATCGGCCTTCATCTTCTTCTTGAAGATCCACTTGCATCCGATCAATTTTGCTCCTTCAGGTAGATCGACCAATACCCAAGTGTTGTTGGAGGTTATTGAGTCATACTCATCATTGATAGCCTCCTTCCAAAAGACAACATCTCTGGTCCTTATCATAGGTAAGAGGATCTGCTTCCACATGATAGGTGACAAAATCTTCTCTGAAGACCTTAGAATCAATGGGGTTATATTTCTTTTTCAATCATTGTATTTAATTTTAATCCATTTTGCAAGCCAGGAAGACATTTTTGGCGAAATACTTTTCCATTCCATGTAACTAATAAAAAGATCTTCGAGAAAAAATTGACTTTGTTCTCAACTTGTAAAATTTGTTGCTGAATTTGATCCAATTATACAAGAACATCTACATCGTTTGACCGACAATAAAATTCAACACTATTATTTTAGCCACAAAATTTTAAAAGGGTTGACAATCTTGATAGCAGACGAGATCAAAGGAAAAAGAAAAATCTTTCAAAGGATCTTGAAGGCAAGTTACATGTCCATTATTCTTAATTGTACTCCGAAACTAAGCCGTAAAAAATGTCGATGTCCAAGATGTAACTTAACTAATCCAACCTGTTCTTGTGCAATGGGTGCACTTTCCTGTGAGTCATTTCCTTTGGGCAAAAGTAATTGCATTGAAACGTAATTTTGATTGCGCCTACTAGGTAGGTTCCGGGATTTCTGATTTTCTTTGTTTTTTTTTTTTTTTTTGCTGAATACCAAATCGATATGGCAACATCCTTCAATCTGAAATAAATGTCAATCATGTGGTCCGAGTAGGTTAAGCTCATCTCTGGAGGAATGTTCCTGGTTACCAGTTTATGGTTATTGTAATACTGTTATAATTTGATCTGATTTGAATCAAACTATCATCATCTTCAAACTCTCCTACTCTTTGTAGTTTTCTTTCCGAGAATACTCTTCCTAACTTTTAATCGTACAACAAAGTACTCAAAGGCCACCAACCAACTTAGATCTATACATATATGATTGTTATTTTCGAGGTTTAATCAAAGATGATAGAACCAAAAGTTGAAGTTGAGATCATGAGTTCATACAAGAGTTTCCTACCTGATATCTCTCGATCCAACAAGAAGACAAAATAAAAGATCTGATTACAACTTGAAACAAGATAGTAAATTAATCAGAGAAAACTATCTTCTCGTTCTTCCTTGCAATCGCAGTTGCAAACGGACAGAATATAGTTACAACTCACAGAAGAGAGGAGCAAGAAGAAGAAGAAGAGACTTTGCTTGCTGGGGTGATAAAGATCACTGTTGCTCAAAGCAAGATTCGTCCCACACGATATGCTCCCAGGAACCAGCAAGTTCACGTAGAACTTCTGGAATGCTCGCTATCACCTTTGTCTGGAATCACACGAACTCCCTGGATTCCAATGGTGGCGGCAGCAACAACTCTCTTCGTATCCTCTTTTTCGAAGTAAGTCCTCAAAGAGACACGAAGATAGTATTTATAGAGAGAGGGTGAAAACTCTAGCCGCCCAACAGTTACGGAAAGATAGTAAATGATTAATTACGAATCCCTAAAAGATAGGCACGTATTAATTTCAAATCCTTCAAAAAACATATATGAATAACATACCGTATCTTTCCATAACCATTCAAATATATCCGCAGCAACAGCAGCAGCGCATGCGGCCATGCTAAGTGCGCCACTATGCGCCCGAGTCGCTAAGCCCCTTGGGGCTTAGTCCCTATGGAATAAATTCTAAGAGAATGAAAAAAAGTATAAATGCTTTCATTACGGAGTTAATCCTTCTTCATTCTAATTAAATACTCTCACATGGCACCCATGTGCCTCACCATACCCCATGTGCACACCTCAACACAAGCAAAGCATTATATTGAGATACCCACTTGGTGATGTAGCCAATGTGGGACTATCTTTCATAGTCCAAAGGCAAAAACACCAACAATCCCCTACATATCTCAATATATGGGTTGAGCGTTCCTCATAGTGACTGCTCATCATGCATTAGAATAGATGTCGCTTCGACTTGAATCTTCCTGCATGGGTCAAAATAACAGTATAATACAAGAATGGACTAAGCCTTGAATTCTGTACCATAGTTACAATTTTTTTCACTCACACAATGACATCAACTATGCTTCCCGTTGCACATTGAAGGCCATGTGCACGCCTGATTTCGGTGTATGTATTTTGGTTGTCTACAAGTTTTTCCTCAAGAGACGGCTTGTATCTCTTTTCATACACTATAGGTGAGTTCTTAAAGAGTCCTTGGCATGAAGCATTGTGCTTTCTTGCGGTGCTACGCCGCTATGACATGGCCTTCTGTCGAGGTTCACTCCCTCAGGTGGTGTCATCCACTGTGGCATGAGGTTCACTCCCTCTTTGTTGTGCCAAACTACCCAGCACAAATTCTTGTGCTTCCTTGTGGTGTTACGCTGCTGTGACATAAATTTTCGTCGAGGATTTACATCTTTTACCTCTGTTGTGTCACACCACTGTAACATGATGTTCACTCCCTCTTTGTACTGCTGCCTACCACTCTTCATTCTACAACATTAGGCTACCTGTCTATGTGCGGTGCTACGCCGCTGTGACATGACTTAATGCCGAGGATTTATATCTTTTATATCTGTGGTATCACACCACTGTAGCATGGGATACAAGTCCCTTGTAGTGCTGAAACTACGTGCTTCATGTAAAGCACACCAGACATTCACTCTGTCCGAGAACTAATTAAGGCGTCAAAGCCATCATTCCACAGAAAATTATTCTTCATAAAGAACAAGAAGTAGACAACAGTGGTCTGGGTCTGTAACCCCTCAATGTCTCAAATGACTACCCACTGTTCCTGATATTCATCCAGTCAATGGTCATTCTTTGAACCAAAAGCTAGATGCCTAGTAGATTTCTCTTTGAACTAATAGCATAAAACTTCATGGTAGAATTACATAGACACAATATGAGAATACCTTCAAGCCCATTTTGGTTGTTGTGTCCTCGACCAGCTGGCATTTGAGACCTTTGGTGAACGGGTCCGCCAGGTTCTCTTGACTCTGAACATCAATTAAGGCAATGACTCCAGTCTTTATCAGATCATTCACTGCCATGTGCCTCAACCGCACAGTCCTTTTCTTACCATTGAAGAGGTCATTTGATGCCACAATTGCAGTCGCTTGGTTGTCGCAGAATATCAGTACCACCAGAATCTGCGCACCAACCAATGAAAGATCATACATGAGCTCTCGAAGCCACTCTGCTTCCTCCGCTACAGCAGCCATTGCATAAAACTCATATTCTATTGAGGAATGAGAGAGTATAGTCTGCTTCTTCGACTTCCACGATATAGCTGCTCCACCCATGGAAAAGACGTATCCTCCTGTGGACCTTTCGCTCTCTGCTTCTGAATGCCAGCTTGCATCACTGAAGCCTACCACTACTGTCGGATATATGTTGTAGTGTAGTGCATACTTCTGAGTCCTCCTGAGATATCTCATCACTCTCTTCACAGCCTTCCAGTGCTCCACACCTGGGTTGCTCGTGAATCGACTCAGCATCCCCACGGCAAAAGCTATGTCAGGCCTTGTGACAGTTGTTGCATACATCAAACTCCCAATGACGCTTGAATACTCCAGCTGCCTGATGCTTTCCCTAGGATTTGGCTTCACCTTTTTGTCACACATGTACGGAGTATCGATCCCTGGAATATCCCGATATATGTAGCGTGTGAACATCTTCTCAATATAATGAGACTGTGACAACGCCACTCCTGTATCTGTCCGGATGATCTTTTTCTCCAGGATAACATCAGCTTCCCCTAAGCCCTTCATACTAAACTTAAATGAGAGGAACTTCTTTGTCTCAGTGACACGTGCTAGATCCATACTCAGGATTAGCATGTTATCCACGTAAAGACAAACGATGACTCCTCTCCCGTCAACGAACTTAGTGTAAACGTACTTGTCCATTTCACTGACCTTGTAGCCATTTGATCTTATGACTTTATCAAACTTCTCGTGTCATATCTTGGGAGCTTGCTTCAGACCGTATAATAATTTTACCAACTTGCAGACTTTGTCTTCAAGCCCTTTGATGATAAATTCTTCTGATTGTTGCATGTAAATCTCTTCTATCAATTCTCCATTCAGGAATGCTATCTAAACATCCATCTGATGAATTACTAGCTTGTGTATTGCACTTAAAGCAATCAACATCCTGATGGTCGTCATCCGTGCTACTGGAGCATATGTGTCAAAGTAGTCGATCCCCTGCTTCTGAGAAAATCCCTTAGCAACCAGTCTTGTCTTGAACTTGTCAATAGTTCCATCGGCCTTCATCTTCTTCTTGAAGATCCACTTGCATCCGATCAATTTTGCTCCTTCAGGTAGATCGACCAACACCCAAGTGTTGTTGGAGGTTATTGAGTCATACTCATCATTGATAGCCTCCTTCCAAAAGATAACATCTCTGGTCCTTATCATAGGTAAGAGGATCTGCTTCCACATGATAGGTGACAAAATCTTCTCTGAAGTCCTTAGAATCAATGGGGTTATATTTCTTTTTCAATCATTGTATTTAATTTTAATCCATTTTGCAAGTCAGGAAGACATTTTTGGCGAAATACTTTTCCATTCCGTGTAACTAATAAAAAGATCTTCGAGAAAAATTTGACTTTGTTCTCAACTTGTAAAATTTGTTGCTGAATTTGATCCAATTATACAAGAACATCTACATCGTTTGACCGACAATAAAATTCAACACTATTATTTTAGCCACAAAATTTTAAAAGGGTTGACAATCATGATAGCAGACGAGATCAAAGGAAAAAGAAAAATCTTTCAAAGGATCTTGAAGGCAAGTTACATGTCCATTATTCTTAATTGTACTCCGAAACTAAGCCGTAAAAAAAAATGTCGATGTCCAAGATGTAACTTAACTAATCCAACCTGTTCTTGTGCAATGGGTGCACTTTCCTGTGAGGAGTTTCCTTTGGGCAAAAGTAATTGCATTGAAACGTAATTTTGATTGCGCCTACTAGGTAGGTTCCGGGATTTCTGATTTTCTTTTTTTTTTCTTTTTTTTTTGCTGAATACCAAATCGATATGGCAACATCCTTCAATCTGAAATAAATGTCAATCATGTGGTCCGAGTAGGTTAAGCTCATCTCTGGAGGAATGTTCCTGGTTACCAGTTTATGGTTATTGTAATACTGTTATAATTTGATCTGATTTGAATCAAACTATCATCATCTTTAGACTCTCCTACTCTTTGTAGTTTTCTTTCCGAGAATACTCTCCCTAACTTTTAATCGTACAACAAAGTACTCATAGGCCACCAACCAACTTTGATCTATACATATATGATTGTTATTCCCGGAACTTAATCAAAGATGATAGAACCAGAAGTTGAAGTCGAGATCATGAGTTCACACAAGGGTTTTCTACCTGATCTCTCTCGATCCAATAAGAAGACAAAATAAAGGATCTGATTACAACTTGAAACAAGACAATAAATTAATCAGAGAAAACTATCTTCTCGTTCTTCCTTGCAATCGCAGTTGCAAACGGACAGAACGGAGTTACAACTCACAGAAGAGAGGAGGAAGAAAAAGAAGAAGAAGAGACTTTGCTTGGTGGGGTGATAAAGATCACCGTTGCTCAAAGCAAGATTCGCCCCACACGATCTGCTCCCAGGAACCAGCAAGTTCACGTAGAACTTCTGGAACGCTCGCTATCACCTCTGTCTGGACTCACACGAACTCCCTGGACTCCAATGGTGGCGACAACAACAACTCTCTTCTTACGAATCCCTAACAGATAGGCACGTATTAATTTCAAATCCCTCAAAAAATAGATATGAATAACATACCGTATCTTTCCATAACCGTTCAAATATATCCGCAGCAGCAGCAGCGTATGCGGCCGTGCTAAGTGCGCCACTATGCGCCCGAGTCGCTAAGACCCTTGGGGCTTAGTCCTTATAGAATAAATTCTAAGAGAATGACAAAAACCATAAATACTTTCGTTACGGAGTTAATTCTTCTTCATCCTAATAAAATAACCTCACATGGCACCCATGTGCCTCACCACACCCCATGTGCACACCTCAACACAAATAAATCATTATATTGAGATACCCACTTGGTGGTGTAGCCAATGTGGGATTATCTTTCATAGTCCAAAGGCAAAAAATACCAACAATCCCCCCACATATCTCAATATATGGGTTGAGCGTTCCTCACAGTGACTGTCCATCATGCATTAGGATAGATGTCGCTTCGACTTGAATCTTCCTGCATGGGTCAAAATAACAGTATGATACAAGAATGGACTAAGCCTTGAATTCTGCACCATAGTTGCAATTCTTTCCACTGACACAATGACATCAACTGTGCTTCCGGTTGCACATTGAAGGCCATATGCACGTCTGGTTTTGGTGTATGTATTTTGGTTGTCTACAAGTTTTCCCTCAATAGACGACATGTATCTCTTTTCATACACTATAGGTGAGTCCTTAAAGAGTCCTTGGCATGAAGCATTGCGCTTCCTTGTGGTGCTACGTCGCTATGACATGGCCTTCTGTCGAGGTTCACTCCCTCAGGTGGTGTCATCCACTGTGGCATGAGGTTCACTCCCTCTTTGTTGTGCCAAACTACCCAGCACAAAGTCTTGTGCTTCCTTGTGGTGTTACGCTGCTGTGATATGAATTTTCGTCGAGGATTTACATCTTTTACCTCTGTGGTGTCACACCACTGTAACATGAGGTTCATTCCCTCTTTGTACTGCTGCCTACCACTCTTCATTCTACAACATTAGGCTACCTGTCTATGTGTGGTGCTACGCCGCTGTGACATAACTTAATATCGAGGATTTACATCTTTTATCTTTGTGGTATCACACTACTGTAGCATGGGATACAAGTCCCTTATAGTGTTGAAACTACGTGCTTCCTGTAAAGCACACCGGATATTCACTCTGTCCGAGAACTAAGGCGTCAAAGCCATCCTTCCATAGAAAATTATTCTTCATAAAGAACAAGAAGTAGACAACAGTGGTCTGGGTCCGTAACCCCACAATGTCTCAAATGACTACCTACTGTTCCTGATATTCATCCAGTCAATGGTCATTCTTTGAACCAAAAGCTAGATGCCTAGTATATTTCTCTTTGAAGTAATAGCATAAAACTTTATGGTAGAATTACATAGACACAATATCAGAATATCTTCAAGCCCATTTTGGTTGTTGTGTCCTCGACCAGCTGGCATTTGAGACCTTTGGTGAATGGGTCCGCCAGGTTCTCTTGACTCCGAACATCAATTAAGGCAATGAATCCAGTCTTTATTAGATCATTCACTGCCATGTGCCTCAATAGCACAATCCTCTTCTTACCATTGAAGAGGTCATTTGATGCCACGGCTGCAATCGCTTGGTTGTCGCAAAATATCGGTACCACCGGAATTTGTGCACTAACCAATGAAAGATCATACATGAGCTCTCGAAGCCACTCTGCTTCATCCGCTGCAGCAGCCAGTGCATAAAACTCATATTCTATCGAGGAATGAGAGAGCATAGTCTGCTTCTTCGACTTTCACGATATAGTAGCTCCACCCATGAAAAAGACGTATCCTTCTATGGACCTTTCGCTCTCTACTTCTGAACGCCAGCTTGTATCACTGAAGCCTTCCACTACTGTCGGATACCCGCTGTAGTGTAGTGCATACTTATGAGTCCTCCTGAGATATCTCATCACTCTCTTCACAACCTTCCAGTTGTCCACACCTGGGTTGCTCGTGAATCGACTCAGCATCCCCACGGCAAAAGCTATGTCAGGCCTTGTGGCAGTTGTTGCATACATCAAACTCCCAATAATGCTTGAATACTCCAGCTGCCTGACGCTTTCCCTAGGATTTGGCTTCACCTTTTTGTCACACATGTACGAAGTATCGATCCCTGGAAGATTCTGATATATATAGCGTGTGAGCATCTTCTCAATATAATGAGACCGTGACAGCGCCACTCCTGTGTCTGTCCGGATGATCTTTTTCTCTAGGATAACATCAGCTTCCCCTAAGTCCTTCATACTAAACTTAAATGAGAGAAACTTCTTTGTCTCAGTGACACATGCTAGATCCATACCCAGGATTAGCATGTTGTCCACGTAAAGATAAACGATGACTCCTTTTCCGTCAACGAACTTAGTGTAAACGCACTTGTCCATTTTACTAACCTTGTAGCCGTTTGATCTTATGACTTTATCAAACTTCTTGTGCCATATCTTGGGAGTTGCTTCAGACCATATAATATTTTCACCAACTTGCATACTTTGTCTTCAAGCCCTTTGATGACAAATTCTTCTGGTTATTGCATGTAAATCTCTTCTATCAATTCTCCATTCAAGAATGTTATCTTAACATCCATCTGATGAATGACTAGCTTGTGTATTGCACTTAAAGCAATCAATATTCTGATGGTCGTCATCCGTGCTACTGGAGCATATGTGTCAAAGTAGTCGATCCCCTGCTTCTGAGAAAATTCCTTAACAACCAGTCTTGCCTTGAACTTGTCAACAGTTCCATCGGCCTTCATCTTCTTCTTGAAGATCTACTTGCACCCAATCGGTTTTGCTCCTTCAGGTAGATCGACCAACACCCAAGTATCGTTGGAGGTTATTGATTCATACTCATCATTGATAGCCTCATTCCAAAAGACAACATCTCTGGTCTTCACCGCCTCATCATAGGTAAGAGGATCTGCTTCCACATGATAGGTGACAAAATTTTCTCCGAAGTCCTTCTGTCTCCTCACCCGCTTAGTTCTCGGTTCTGCGAGTTCTGCTTCGAACATTATCTCCGGAATGACAACTTCTTCATGTAATACATATTCTTTGGCAGCTTCAGCCTCTTGTGCACCCACACTATTTTCTGGAATATCCGCGATAATAATGTTCTTGTGCCTTGCAAATTTATCTTCAAAGAATTTTGCTTTGCGAGGTTCAATGATATAATTTGATTCTATATCAAGAAACCTCTTAGCATCACTCTTCTCAGCATAACCCAAAAAGATGATCTTCGTTGTCCTCGTACCCAGTTTCTAAATCTTCAAGTCTGGGAGCTTCACATATGCTCGATACCCCAATACTAGAATGACATTCAAGTTGGGTCTGACTTTGAACCAGAGTTCATGCGGAGTGACATCGAATTTGCGTACGTCACTCTATTCAGGATGAACGTAGCCGTCAACGCAGCTTCTCCCCAGAAGTAGTTTGGAAGACCCGCAGTTAACATCATTATTTAATTATTTTTGTCAACGTCCTATTCTTTCTCTCAACTACTCCAATTGATTGAGGATAATATGGAGCAGTCGTCTCATTGATAATTCCATGTTCTTTGAAGAATGTTGTGAATTTAATAAACCTATACTCTCTGCCTCGATCACTTCTAAGTCTCTTGAGTTGTTGCCATGTCTGACGTTCAGCTTCAGCCCTGAACTCCTTGAACTTCTCGAATGCTCCGTGCTTTGACTTGAGCAGATAGACGAACGCATACTTTGAGTAGTCGTCGATGAATGTAATGAAATACTTTATCTTGGCCTTTGTAGAGAACCGTTTGAAGTCACAGATATCTGAGTGCACAAACTCCAGAAGATCTGTGCTTCAGTTAACCCGTTTGAACAGTTTTTGGTGATCTTTGTCTGCGCACAGACCTTACACTTCTCCACCTCCTTACCCCCATATTTGGAGATAAGTCTAGACTAGACATTTTGTTTATTCTTTTACAATGAACATGTCCTAGCCTATTGTGCCATAACTCAAGAGAATAACCAGAAGAAGCGACTACATTTATTATTGTAGCATGAGTTATAAGTTAAAGTTTGAACATCCCTTCGGTACAAAAAACTTTTTCGAAGTATATTCCTTTGAAAGAATTCACCATCTGTCCATCATTAATGTCCATCCTCAAGCCTGCGTTGCAGAGACGACTTCCTGAGACCAGATTCTTGGCTATCATTGGTACATGTTTCACATCCTGAAGCGTCAGCAACTTTTTCGAAGTCAGGTTCAGTACCACCGTTCCACTCCCTAAAACTTCAACCTGTGCCTGTATTGCCACCATAACCTTCTCAGATGTAGGTTTGTAGGTGGTGAACAACTCCTTCTTTGAGCAAATATGGCAGGATGCGCCAGTGTCCACCCACTAGTCAGAGTCAACACTAGTCGTGACAACCTGCACAATCATAGCAACCTTGTTAGGCTCACCTTGCTCGGTCTGTTTAGGCTTGAATCTACATTCACTTCGGTAGTGGCCCTTCTTGCCATAATTGAAGCAAGTCACTTCGGACTAGGGCTTTGGCTTCGGTTTGATCGAAGCCGACTTTACCTTCACATGGTAGAAGTCTTTTTTTTTGTGAGAAGCCTTCTGCTTCCCCCTTGGAATCCCCAGCATGCACCAAGTAGGCTTTTGCCAACTGTTTGGACAGGGAATCCAACTTCAGTTGTCCCCTGTGTCACGACCCGTACCCAAAAATTGGGCATGAGTCATGTGTACGTCCAGGCTATGCCGCAGCATCGACGGTAGAACGCTGTAAAGGTCCACAATACCATCTAACAACTCACTCAATGATATATGTATATCCTGTCAATGGTAACTCACTCCAAAATGAGGACAAGATGAATATATATAACATCTATACTCAATCAAACAAACTAAAGATAGATAATGGCACAATGTCATAAAAGAAGGGAAATAACAAGCTATTACAATATCTAAGTCTAGAGTTTAGCAAATAATACAAAGGGTCTCAATATGATACCATGCCATGGTCTAAGCTAGAAATATATCCAGTACAATAAATGATACTAGCTACTGGTCTGCTATAGGTAGGTGTGTCTCCGCGACAGCTAAAATCAGATCATCCTGGACTAAGGGATATACCTCAGCTGGCTCTTCGTCCTGCGGATCGTATTAGGTAGGACACCAGTCCTCTAAACAGTCGTATGGAAAAAATATATCCAATCAGGAAAGGAGCGAAGTACAACACTCTGAAAGCAGTTTCATATACATGGTAGAGAATATATAACAGCAATAGAAAAGAATAAAAAATGCACAGGTAACTAGGAAGTGGAAATATAACTGGAAGAGTAAATACAAGCAATATGGTGTGAACTTACAATAAGAGAACTGTAATTAAAAGAACTGATGATACTAACTAGTGCCTTAGAGTACAAGTTTATTATGTGTTCGGTTTAGGTTGCACACGAATATACTATGGTAACTCAATTACACGTGTAGGGTGTAATCGACATGCACACGAATACACTAAAGGGTTTGATCACATAATCAACTCCTACTCTCTCGCCCCTACTAATATTCATGGATCAAATCATGACACGTTATGCACACGAACATAATATGAGCACACAGAGCACACGATATGCACGAGCACAAGGAATACCCGAAGCACACGATAAATTGCATGTGTAAGAAGTATCCAATGCACTCGTCAAATAAATAACATCTCCTGACTCGATCCATATAATGCTATCCAATGTAACATGGTATCAGAATCAAGTAAACAGATCTAGAACATATGATATATACACTATCAAGTACTAAAAACTAACAGAAAATATACTCGCCTGAGGTCCTGAACAAATGAGGTAGAACGGTGTCCGAACTGGTGTCACAGAAACCTATGTAAGAATTTACAGGCTACTAGGTGTAATGAAAGAGAATGAGTTTACATAAATGAATTTGGTGTTTTCTTGGTCGAACTAGGTCAAGGGTTTATTTTTAGGGTCAAATAGTCAACTCTAGCCAAAACTAGGTTATATCTAGATTTTTAGGTCTCTAGCTAATCATATATATAGTATAGACTCTATAATATCAATACATAGTATCTTAGTCTATAATATTTATTACCTACTATTTACCAATACCTCACATATCTAAGTTACTGATACACCTAAGTATCAGTCACCCCTATACCTCATATTGTCACAAGGGTGTAAACCCTCACAGACCCAAGAGCTCACAAACCTCACAACACTCACTGCACTTGACACTATAACACCATCATTCACTTGACTGACTTTAATACCCACCATACTTATCTTGCACAACTGTGCACCATAACCTACTGATACTTGAGCCCCTTGTAGTGCACAACTGACACCAAGTATCCACTGTTACAAGCCTCTAGTCCACCCTCCTAACTGAGATCTGAAGTCCACAATATGCAGTGCTCAACTGAGCACTGTACAGTTCAAAATCCCCCACAACTAAAGCTCCTAAATTCCTGCTATGCTTCCTTACCTTAACCAAAATTTGAGATCAACCCTCCATCTATCAATACCAGACACACACCAAGTCAACACACTGTCAATACACATATGCAGACACTCATGCATCAGATGCCCGAGCCTAGCCAACTTACTCTAACCTCTGATACTTTCCTTCCTACTCTAACACTTATATTGATACTCACAATTCCTTCTCCTCTCATTAATAGATGCTTGTACACCATTATCCTAGTACACAATTATACTCCATAATTTTCCATCAGCGGGCCTTTCCCTCTTCTCGAACTGCACCATAGTGAAATCATACTTGATGCACCATAACTGCACTCAATGCCTTGTTCCTACTGCAGATCCTTCTAACAACAATGTTGTTGCTCGAGAGCTTCTCCAACCCTTCACACTCCTACATCCTGGACACAGGTTATACTCAAAACTGATACTCATCATTATATTGCACATTTTCTCCATCCCTTAAATTCTGATACATGTTGCTATATACCTTCAATAGCAGTGCACTGCACTATATCTCCCAAACCCGATCCCCCCTTTACTTGTTGCTGCATAGTTACTGCAGCTGATGCTGCTTATACTTCATAACCCGACCTCATTTGAGATATACCAAGTCCATCCCCTATCTACCTGCCATTTTTGCTGCTATGCTCTATGGATATCAGCTACTGCTGATGTGTGATGCTCCTATTCCCACATAGCAGTGTAGCATTGTGGCTGAACCAATGTTCGATCCCCAATTGTCTATTGCTGTAGTGAGTAATCAGATAGTGTACTTATGCTGTCATACGCCAGTCCTAAAATACACGGGACCAGGCCACGTGGCAATGGCCAGCTAATATGACTCCGAAGGATTTCCCAATTTAATGGACCCGACGAAGCATACTACGCTGTCCTAAAATACTATCAAGTCTAATATACTAACATGCAGCAGGTAAATATCTAATCTCATCCACAGAATATAAATAAAAAGTGCTGAAATAAATACTAAAAATAAGTGCGGAGTCTGAATGTCATAATACAATCCAAATAAGTCTGATGGAAACAAACCCACTATAATACTGAAATAAGAGTACGGAAGGACAGATAAGAGTACTAGACTAGAACATCGACTAACTATATAAAGAATCTCTAGTCCTAGGCGGAAGGCCTACCAGTGATCAGGGAAACTCTGAAGATAACACCTCAAGCTCCTTCTCGGTCGCGTACCTCGCCTCCTGTCCGGGCCCGTACACGGTCGAATAGTACGCCTCGTCCAAATCTGGAAGAGAACCAGGTCCTCAGAGGGACGTAACAAGATACTAAAATACATGCCGAATATAAATACTGAATAAGAAAAGGGGGTGTACTAACCATCTAAGTGAATGCAATATGAGGACAACCTTGGTACGTATGGGTAGGTGAAGGCATAACGTCCAACACTCCGAAGAGCTTGGTATCTACACATGTAACATCCATCGTTCTGAAGAACGAGGTAACTGCATATATATATACGTCCGTAACGCTCCGAAGAACACGATATCTGAATAAAGGAAGTCATTGGATCCGTGGCTCCTCTGGACACTACAGATTCCAATATGTATATCCCATAAGCCTACCAGTTGTCCTCCCCGCATAATGCAAATATATAAGTCGAATACACGACGTGCATACTACGTAACTACATGCCAGGTCTCAAATAACTAGACTAACCTGACTACGCACCAAACTGTGATGCATGTCACACGCACCGATAGCTAGTCGGGTACGCCAACTCGCATCCCAACATGAGTTTGTCATCATGATAAGTGTAAGAAGTGTCAGGGTCTTGGAAGATATCAGAATATCTTCACAACAGTAGGTGAGTCTGCTAGTGACTAAGTCAATACACTACACATCGACACAATCGTCGACTGAAACCGAGTCATTCTCGGAAGCGCACAGTTATATATAATATTTGCAATAACATCTCATGTAACATTTAATAACTTGAATTAAACAGTAAATAAGGTAAGGTACACTTGCCTGGATCCTCAAGCTGCGAATGCCAAAATCCTGCTCCCGAAGCCTCGCCCGAACGATCCAACGATCATATATATATATATATATATATATATATATATATATATATATATATATATATATATATATATATATATATATATATATATATATATATAATACAATATAATAACCATCAGTCATTATACTAGTACGCACAAAAGTACAACTACACTGCACTTAGAAACTAACGCAAGTAGGGGTTATAATCGGTCAACTAGAAGGGTCGAGTGTGCAAGTGTCTAAAATGTACAAGTGTCATGTCCCTCTAAACGTACATTTCTCAAATATTACAACCAAGATCAACTAAGGTTCAAGTAGGTGCTAAGTTGCTTTCCAACACAAGTTTGATAGTGTTAACCCTCTAGGTCTGCACGTACAAGTACGTCCAATGTTCTCAAATACTGTGCACAACAAGACAGTTAGCTACCATGCTACGAATACTTTTTTACAACTCCAAATATCGTGTAACACTAATCACGTGTCCTAGCTATTAGGTTAGGATGTACATATGACAAATTAGTCTAAGAACCTAGGTACTACACAAATATAAGTATCATACTAACAACCTAACCCATGAAATATTTAATATCACTAACTACTATTCCATATATATATATATATATATATATATATATATATATATATATATATATATATATATATATATATATTCTAGATAATTGGGTTTGCTATAATCATAGGTTCATGCACAACAACAATAAGAAGGAGGAGGAGGTAAATATACATACCTAGGGTTAGTTCTAAAAAGGAAGGGGTGCTCGGCCTGCGGCTCGTGGGTGGTCGATCTCCTGCGGTTGGGGGTGTTCCGGCGGCAAGACTGCACAGCAGCAGCAGCAACAATGGCAGCAACGCAGTGGCTAGTAGCAGCAACGGCTGCGGCCAGGCGAGAGTGGTGGTGGAGGTAACAAGGTGATGGTGGTGGCGGGATGGTCGTGGAGGAGGAGGTGGCTGTCGATGGTGGTGGTGGTCATGAGAAGGAGAAGAGGAAGAAGGAGGAGAGGAGGTCGGGTGACAGTGGGGTGGTCGTGGGTGATGGCTGTGGTGGTGGTTGATGGTCGTGGGGATGATGGTGGTGGCGGAGGTTGTCATGGAGGAGGAGGTGGTTGTCGACGGTGGTGGTGGTCGTGAGAAGGAAGAGAGGAGGTCGGGTGACAGTGGGGTGGTCATGGGTGATGGTTGTGGTGGTGGTTGATGGTCGTGGGTGATGGCTGTGGTGGTGGTTGATGGTCGTGGGGATGATGGTGGTGGTGGAGGTTGTCATGGAGGAGGAGATGGTTGTCGATGGTGGTGGTGGTCGTGAGGAGGAGGAGAGGAAGAAGGAGGAGAGGAGGTCGGGTGACAGTGGGGTGGTCGTGGGTGATGGTTGTGGTGGTGGTTGATGGTCGTGGGGATGATGGTGGTGGCGGAGGTTGTTGTAGAGGAGGAGGTGGCTGTCGACGGTGGTGGTAGTGGTCGTGAGGAGGAGGAGGAGAGGAAGAAGGAGGAGAGGAGGTCGGGTGAGCAGGAGGCAGTCGTTAGGTTGGTTGCTCTGGCGGCTAGGGGATGAGGTCGAGTGGAGGTTGAATGGAGGAGGAGGTGGTGACAGTGGGGTGGTCGTGGGTGATGGTCGGAGGAGGAGAAGAAGTTGGTCGGAGGAGGAGAAGAAGTTGGAGGAAGTAGGTGGTGAAGGTTAGGGTTTCAATTTTTTAAGGGGAGGTGGTGGTGGCTGAATTTTTGGAGAGGGAGAGAGAGTTAATAAAGGAGAGAGAGAGAAGGTGAGCATGGGGATTAGGGCCAGCTACATTGCTATTTCTAGGGATGGGGGAAGGATCCTCATGAAAAAATGAGTGGTTGGGATGGAGTTAATTTTGAATGGAGGGTGGTGATTGAATGTAGGTGTAAAGTGTTGTGTTGTACACACAAAAATTGGGGGGGGGGAGAATAATAGATGACCGGTCAAAGTATGAAAGAGGGTTTCTTCATTGTTTTGCTTCAATGGAAGGTAGACACTTATTTGCTTATTTGCACAAAGGCCCTCAATAATTTAAAAATTGCACAAACAAGAAAAAATTGGGATTGGATGAGAAAAAATACCATGTTTGGTGTGTTGTAGTGGATTAAAATGGTGTATGGTATTTTGTATGAACCTTAAGGGTGTGAGTGGGGGTTTGGGTTGATGTTGGGTCTAGTTTTGAGTTAGTTTGAGTCATTGCACCAATTTAATTAAAATTAGTGTCAAGGGTGTTCTTTAATTAATTGGAAGTGCATAGGATTAAAATTGGATAAAACACAAGTATCATGGACATAGAAGACTCAGGGTAGATTATTGTCATAAATTGGGTTGCACAAAATGGGTCGAGATTGTGTCTCCAATTTCGATTGGAACGGACGAAGATGCAAAGTTGGATTTATTTGGATTTAAAAAAATAGATATTTGTAACGAATATTGTGCGACTAAAATAAAGTACATGGAAGGGTATTTATGTGTTACACAAAGGTCAGAATGGAAGGCTGGCACGTCTAGGACAAGTGTGTAAAATTTGTTTGAAAGCAAAAGCTAGTATAGCGCTCCAAATATTGAAACAACGGTAAGGTGCACCGAGTGATACAAAATTTTGTACATTAATTTAAAATACCATGTTTTAACTCTAAATGGCTCCAAACTAACCCTAGTCTCTCTCTAAGCTAAGTAGACCTAAATTTGGTCGAGGGGGTTTATAATCTACCCTCCTTAGAGCATTTCGTCCTCGAAATTAAAACATACATATGGTAAAAACTATTGAATAAAATTAAATGCTACTACATACCTAGGCCTTCGAAGATATGGGGGAAACGCTGTCGAATATCCTCCTCTTGTTCCCAGGTCGACTCGTCTGGTGCATGATGCCTCTATACACGAACTAGAAGGATAGTCTGACCCCGCAAAACCTTCTCGCTCATGTCCAGAATCTCTACAGGCTCCTCCTGATATGACAAACTCGGCTCGACAGTGATCTCCGAGTGGTCAAGCACATGACTCGGATCTGGAATGTATCTCCTTAACTGAGATACATGAAAGACGTCATGAACTCCTAATGTCTGTGGCAAAGCTAATCTGTAGGTAACCTCTCTGATGCGCTCCAACACATCGAATGATCCGATGTACCTCGGACTCAGCTTTACTCTGCCTCCAAACCTGATGGTCCCTCGGGTAGGCGAGATTTTTAGAAACACATTATCTATAACCTGGAACTCTAGGGGTCATCGATGCACGTTTGTCCAATGCTTCTGTCTGTCTTGTGCTGCTCGCAGGTGCCCTTGGATCTTCTTTACCTTCTCCACTGTACGAACAACCAACTCTGGTCTAAGAATCTGCCACTCACCCGTATCACTCCAACACAGTGGAGAACGACACTTCCTGCCATACAACGTCTCATAGGGAGCCATCTGAATGATCGCTTGATAGCTATTATTGTAGAAAAACTCGACAAAATATAAATGGTCCTCCCATGATCCACTGAAATCAAGCATGCACGCCCTCAACATGTCCTTTAGTGTCTGAATGGTGCGCTCGGACTAGCCATCCGTTTGCGGGTGATACGATGTGCTAAACTTCAAGCGGGTACCAAGACTCTCTTGCATACTCTGCCAAAAGTAAGATGTGAACCTCGTAACCCTGTCAGACACTATACTGACTGGCACCCCATGCAGTCGCACGATCTTTCTCATATATATTTTTTGCTAAGACCTCCGTAGACTGCCCAACTCCGAAAGGTAAAAAGTGAGCGAACTTAATGAGTTGATCCACGATCACCCATACCGCATTGCGACCACTAGGACTCCTCGGAAAGCCCATAACGAAGTCCATAGTAATGTGCTCCCATTTTCACTCAGGTATCGGGAGTGGTTGAAGTAAACATGCAGACCTCTGATGCTCAGCCTTTAACTGCTGACACACCAGGCACTTCACCACAAAGCGGACTATCTTCCACTTTATTCCATGCCACCAATAGTACTGCCTCGAGTCTCTGTACATCTTTGTGCCTCCTGGATGAATAGAGTATGCTGAACTGTGCGCCTCTGACATCAGCTCCTGACGAAGTTCTCTATTCGGAACATAGAGACGATCTCCACATCTCAAAGTCCTGTCCTAGTGTCTGCGTAATCATGTCTGCATCCCGGCCTCTGTCCTCTGTCGAAGCCTCTGGAATCTGGCATCTGTTGGCAAGGCAGCCTTGATCCTCTCAACCAATGTCGATTGCACCTGAAAACTCGATATCTGGCCGTCTGCTCCGGGCATAATGACCTCTATACCCAATTTCTCCAGATCTCTAAATAGGTGTTGCTGGGTAGTCAAAAAGATGCCATGGGCTTCCTGCTCAATGTGTCAGCTACCACGTTGGCCTTTCCCGGATGGTACTGTAGCTCAATCTCAAAGTCTGTCATCACTTTGAGCCAACGTCTTTGTCTCTGGTTCAGGTCCTTCTGAGTATAGACGTACTTCAGGCTTTTATGATCTATGAATATCTCCACCCATTCTCCGTATAGGTAATGCCTCCAAAGCTTCAGGACATAGATCACTGCGGCAAGCTCCAAGTCATGAGTGGGATAGTTCTTCTCATGGGTCCTCAGATGCCTAAGGCATAGGCCACAACTTTTCCAAGCTGCATCAAGACACATCCTAATCCTTTCCCAGACGCATCATGGTAGATCACAAATCCTCCGGGTCCAGAAGGTATAGTCAAAATAGGTGTCGTAGTCAGACGCTTCTTCAGTTCATCGAACGCCGTCTGACACTCCTCTATCCAAATGAACTCCTGCTCCTTGCGGGTCAAGCGGGTCATCGACTCTGCGATCTTCGCGAAGTTCTCTACGAACCTCCGATAATATTCGGCAAGTCCTAGGAAACTTTTCACCTCCGAAACGTTGGTAGGGGTCGGCCAAGTCTCTACTGATAAAATTTTTGCTGGATCTACTGAAATATCATCTCCTGGGATAACGTGTCCGAGGAAAGAGACATAGTCTAGGAGAAACTCATACTTGCTCAACTTTGCAAAGAGCCTCTCACGCCTCAGCGTTTCCAATACTATCCTCAAGTGCTCCCCGTGCTCCTCGTGGCTTTTTGAATACACCAAGATGTCGTCGATAAAGACTACCACGAACTGGTCCAAATACTGGTGGAAGACTCTGTTCATCAGGTTCATAAATACTGCAGGCGCATTCGTTGGTCCAAAAGGCATCAGTAAGAACTCATAGTGGCCATAGCGAGTCCTGAATGTCGTCTTTGGAATATTTTCTCTCCGCACCTTCACCTGATGATACCCTGATCTCAAGTCGATCTTTGTGAACACCTCTGCTTCTGTCTGTTGGTTGAACAAATCATCAATCTGCGGCAGGGGGTACTTGTTCTTGATAGTCCAAGCATTAAGGGCTCTGTAATCAATGTACATACGGAATATCCCATCCTTCTTTGGTACAAACAACACTGGTGCTCCCCAGGGTGATGCACTAGAACGGACAAATCCCTTGCTCTATAACTCCTCTAACTGTAGCTTCAGCTCATCCAGTTCCCTCTTCGCCAACCGGTACACATTTGAAGATACCGGCGCTGCTCTGGGTATCAACTCAATAGTGAACTCCACCTCTCTATCCGGCGGTAGGCCTGGCAACTGCTCCGGAAAAATAACCTCGAACTCTGCAACTATCGGTGGTGATGCTGTCTCCATAGCCATGTAAACTCCAGCTGTCTGGCCTACTCCTTGCTCGATGGTCCCCAGCATGTACTCGAACTCCGGGTGATTTGGCGGTCTAAAAATGACGCTACCCCTCCGACAATCCAGTATGGCATTGTACTGGCTCAACCAGTCCATACCTAGCAACAACGTCGAAGTTTGGCATTAGAAATACCAAAAATCGAGCTCTCATCTTCCGACCACACACAACTACTGAGCACGTTCTAATAGTACTGGTAACCGTTACGATACCTCCTCCGGTAAGAATCTTCCAACTCTTACGTAAGGGGGAAGTAGCTACTCTATGTATAGCTACGAAACTACTAGATATGAAAGATTGTGTAGCACCAGAATCAAACAATGTAGTCGCAGGTAATGATGCAACTAAAATGGTACCTGTGATAGCTTTCCCTTCTGGTTTCTCCTCAGTCACAGCTAGTGCAAAGGCCTGTCCGCGCCTCTGCCCTCCGGCCTGTTGTCTGGCTCGATCAAACTGTGCCTTCTGTGGGGCCAGGGATGGTCCTTTCTGAAATCCATCGGGTGCAAGTGGACGTCGACCTCCTGTCTGGGGTGGTATCCTCTAGACTAGTGCCGCTGGCCTCTGTCCTGTCTGCGGTGCTGCATCCCTGCGCTGTGGACAATCTCGGGCAAGGTGTTGACTCGCTCCACAGATCATGCACAATTCCAGCTTCTTTCGATAATCTCTGATAACATGTCCCTTCTTGCCACAATGGTAACAAGTCATAAGCTCCTTGTGTAAACCCCCTGAATTTTCAAATTATTAAATCTTGGATTTTTCCTAATTTTCTGGAATTTTCTGGGAATTTTCGAAAATTAAAATCAAAGTTCTTAATTATTAAATGATTTTTAATTGTTAATAAATAATATTAAAATATCATGAAAATAACATTTTTGGGTGTAAAATAAAAAACTAGACTTAGGATAATTTTTTTGGATTTTTCTGGGCCTCAGACCTATTTTTAAATGCCTAAAAACAATTTTATTAATTAATTAACTATTTATTTATTATTTAATTATTATTATTATTATTTTATTTTATCAGCCCAGCCCGCACCCTGGCCCATTGGGCCGCGGCCCAGACCCAAACCTTAACGGGTCGGGCTCACCCGAACCCGACCCGCCGCCAGCCCGACCCGCACCCACGACCCAGCCCCACGTCGCCCCGACTCCTCCGCCGCCCTCCGCGCACAGCGCCGCGTCCCCCGCGGCCACCTCCCCTCTTCCCCGCCTTGCCCGGCCCTGCAACCGCCCTCCTCCTCCTTTATAAACCCCCTCCTTCCTCCTCCAGCCTCCCTCACCGTAACCCTAACCCTAGCCGACGCCGCCCCTCTCCGCCGAGCTCCGCCCTGCCTCGCCGCTGCCCAGCCACCGCCCAGCGCCGCCCTCCTCCCTCGGCGCCGCCTCGCCCCTCCTCCTTCCTCCTCCGTCCCCGACAGCAACAGCAGCGGAGACAGCACCAGCAGCAGCCAGCACCGCCTCCGCCGCCTCCCAGCGCGCCACCGTGCTGCGCCGCCCTCCGCCGCAGCGCCCCCAGCCATGCTCGGCCTTCCCGCCGCCGTGCCGACCACCGCCAACCCGCCACAGCGTCCCAAACCCTAACCCTAGCCCCAATTCTTCTTTCCGTGTCCGACACGAGTCGGACACGACTCGACCCTGATTTTCGGGTCCCCTTCAGGTGCGTGTAACTTTCGCCTCGTAGCTCCGTTTTCAATTCCGCAAATTGCGTTGGGAAGCCTGTATGACCCTCTCGGTGTCCGGATAAACTGTTCGGGGCATCGCGTCCTGTGGTGATCGCACACCGTGATTCAAAAACAGGAAAAACCAGACCCTGTTTTACCCCGGAACTGAGTGCGTCCCGCCAAACGGGACGACTTGGTCGCGTGCGGTCTTCACAGATACGTACGCGTCGTCGATACGGACGTGTGAGATTTCGTGGAAGCTGATTCGGGTGTGCGTGCACACCGGAATCAACGCGTATCCATGGACATCGCCCTGTATCTGACTTTTCTACAATTCGCCCTAACTTCTTGTACACTCGTCAGATCGAGACGAAACTTGCGCCATCGGACTCGTAGCGATACGCTGGTCCTGTGGGTCAAGTTTGGTTCAATTCTGAGAACGTTGACGAAATCGCGTGTCGTGGGCCCCATAGGCCCCGCTCGACGGGCGATTTTGTGTTCGGCTCATCGGAATCCAAATCTGGAAGTTCCGTTGGGTTCATACAAGCATTCCTGACCTGCTGACACTAAGTTTGGTGAATTTGGAGACTTTTGACCCGGACACGTTTTTTGGTGCAAAGCGGGCCCACCGACGGACCCCGTTTTGACCCGAAACTGCCGTTTTTGCCCTTGTCTCCAAATTGGACCCAAGGACATGCGTTTCTAGGTATTTGACATCTTCTGAGCGTGATGGTAATGTCTATTTCAGCTTTTGGACTCATCTCTAGAATTTTTCTCCGAGAGCCAATATTAATCAGATCCAAACAACAGGCAAGTACCTGCACTTCAAGTTAAATCTATATATATTATGATAATTAATTCCCTGCTTTACTAGTACCCTTGATAATTATACCTAGTGTTAGAAATGCTGGATTTTCATGTCTGGAATATTAGAGTTCATGTCTTGTTTTTCATGTCGGGTGGGAGAATACTAGAAGGCATGTAGTTTACCCTTCCCCTTGTCATGTTTAATAGCTGTTGGTACGCGACTGTACCTTAGCCGAATCTCAATTTCCCCTGTTTAATAGCCGTTCATGACGGCCGGATTAGCCTTATAAACCCCTACATGCCAACTATGTATTCTAAAAACAAACACAAGTTCACACAGATAGTTTCTGGTCATGTTATATATCTTGCTGACTGTTGTAGTTTCATTTCCTGTTTCATTTATTTCTGCTTTCTCATATTCCTGCTTACAGCTTTAACTCTGAGATAATGATGTTCTGTTATGCAGTTTCTTAACTTGATATTCAATATTTAATTGTCATAAATATTTAGTTTAACCTTGTTGTGCACTGTGTACTTTGCTCCTTTCCTGACTGGATCTGTTGATTTAGGCGATGATGAGGATCTTGCCCCTACTTATTATGGTCCCTATGAGGGGACTGATGATACCTATGAGGAGCCAGATCCCACCCAGGAGACCCCTGCTGCAGAGTAGCTATCTTTTATTTCTGTTTCTTATCCTATTAATCGGGTTTGTCCCCGATTTCATTCTGATTTTCTGTACTAAACATTTGAATCTGTTGTCACATTTATTTCAATTGCAATCTTAAGTTTCTATTCCCATTATTATCTTGCCTATGTTAATTATGAATGAGCTAGTTTAGTAAATATGAATTTGACCTAGACAGCGTACTACCGCCGACTCTGCGGCGTAGGCTGGACGTAACCACGTACTCGTGCCCGAATTTTCGGGTGCGGGTCGTGACACGTTTTTATGGTGGCCCATGCAAGTCCTATCCTAAAATAGGGTAATACCCTAGGACAGGGTATGGAATAAGATTGAGGATTCTAGGAAAAGCTCATTCACAGTATAGGGTCCTTATTTCAACTCTTGATATCATTTCTGCTCAATTTTTCTATCGCCTTTGATTTCTAAGTATTCTATTCTGATCTTCATATCCCTTAATCTTTCAGAATGGTCCAGACCAGGAACACAGTAGGAGGCACATCAGAACCAGCTGAGCAGAATGTGCCCGAGACTCTTGCACTCCCGCCGCCTCCATCTGTTTCGGCAGTTACTCTGGATGGGGCATAGCTACTTGGAGTATTCCAAAGATTGGTGGAATCCCAGAAAGAACAGACTGCACTTCTGCGGACCAGCCTCTCAGAAGCTCTTAAGTCCCAGGAGTCGTCACTCAAGAGGCCAGGGAGTGCCAAAGACTTCAAAAATCTTAGACCCCTGGAATTCTACGGAATTGAGGGCATTCTCTATGCCGATGAGTGGATAGAGAATGTCGAGAGACTCCTGAAGACTGCTCGGGTTCCTGATGATCTCAAAGTGGAATCCGCAAGCCTGCAACTGTTCGACATTGCTCGAACCTGGTTCAGAGATGAACCCCAACTATCTGCTCCTGACCTCACCTGGGAGGACTTCAAGAGGCTATTCAAGGAGAAATTCTACCCCAAAGTGGCTCGGGAAGCTCTCGAAAGCCAATTCGAGAGACTGGAACAAGGTAACCTGTCTGTTGATGAATATACTGCTGAATTTAGCAGGTTAAGCCACTTTGCGGAGTACATGGTTCGTACCCCGGAGGACAGGGCCCGTAGATTCAAGAAGGGGCTATCTCCGGATATTCGCCTTGCTGTCACCACCAGCCGAGCTCGCACCTATCAAGAAATCCTGAGCGTGGCACAAGGCGTTGAGAGAGATATGGGGCATAAACTGAAACGGGAGAGAGATACCGGAAATGCGGGACCCAACAAACGCCCTTTTCAACAACAACACCAACAGCAGAGGGCCCCGCAGCAAACTCAGCGTCCTCTCCCTAGAGCTCCAGCACCTCAACACCAGGCTCAGGGACAGAACCAACAAGCTGCTGCTTGTAACTTTTGCCAAAAACCAGGTCATACTTGGCAAGTCTGCAGGAAGAGGCTAGGTGCCTGCCTCTACTGCGGCTCAGCAGCGCATCAAATGAGGGACTGTCCAGCTGCTCAAGGACGCACCGCTGCACCCAAGGCTCCCGTCCAGGCCAGGGCCCCAGCAGTACAACAGAGGGGACCCCCGCTTCCAACACAACAACAACGCTTTGCTCAGCACCAACAGCAGCAACAGAGGGGTGCACCGCAGCAAGGCCGTGCTTATGCAATGACTCTGGAAGAAGCTGAAGCCACAGCAGACGTGATCACAGGTTCTGTGCTTATAAATTCAATACCAGCTATTACTTTATTTGACTCTGGAGCTTCACATTTATTCATGTCAGTAGATTTCCTTATGAAGCATAGCTTAATCACTAAACCCCTTAGGAATTGTTATAAGATCATTACCGGTGGAGGAATCATCCCGGTTAGTGATGCCTGTAACAATTGTCCTATTACATTGTGTGGAAGAAAACTGTATGCTAGGCTACTTGTAATGCCAGTGCCCAGTTTTGACATTATACTGGGTATGGATTGGTTAAGTCAACATCATTCCACTATAGACTGCCACAGAGGTAGTGTAATCTTCAGGCCCCCTAACAAGCCAGAATTTGAATTTGCTAGAGGATCTAGAGAAATGGGTAATAACAAAATTTGTGGAGCCCTAGTAACAGAAGAAGTGCCACTACCTATCATCTCTGAATATCTTGATGTCTTCCCTGAAGATCTCCCAGGCTTACCCCCAGACCGAGAAGTTGAATTCTCTATTGACTTAGTGCCAGGAGCAGCACCAGTATCTCAAAATTCCTACAGAATCAACAAGAAGGAGATAATAGAACTAAATGAGCAAATCAAAGAACTAGAAGACAAATATTTCATTAGGTCTAGTGTCTCACCCTGGGGAGCTCCAGTATTATTTGTGCCCAAGAAGGACGGAACATCCCGAATGTGTATTGACTATAGGGCCTTGAATGCCTTAACAATTAAGAATAAGTATCCCCTGCCCAGGATAGATGACCTATTTGATCAGTTGAGTGGAGCTCGGGTATTTTCAAAGATTGATTTGAGGTCTGGATACCACCAAGTAAGGGTGAGAAAGGAAGACATCCCTAAAACTGCTTTCAATACCCGGAACGGACACTACGAATTTTTAGTAATGCCGTTCGGGTTGACGAATGCTCCAGCAGTTTTTATGAACTTAATGAACAAAGTATTTCAGCAATATCTAGACAAGTTCGTAGTGGTCTTTATTGATGATATTTTGATCTACTCCCAGACCCCCGAAGAACATGAAGAACATTTGAGGTTAGCATTGGAGACTTTGAGGAAGGAAAAACTTTATGGGAAATTATCTAAATGTGCCTTCTTCCTAGACAAAGTAGAATTCTTGGGACATGTTGTGACTGGAGATGGAATAGCAGTAGATCCTAAGAAGATAGCGGCAGTAGAATCCTGGCCCACTCCAGACTCTGTAGCAGAGATTAGAAGCTTCCTGGGACTAGCTGGCTACTATCGAAAGTTTGTGAAGGACTTTGCAAGAATTGCTGAGCCCATGACAAAATTAACAAGGAAGGATGAAGAGTTTACCTGGACTGATGAATGTCAGCATGCTTTTGAGGAATTGAAGAAAAGGCTGACTACTGCCCCTATTCTGACCTTACCTTCTGGAACCGGAGGTTTCGCTATTTATAGTGATGCTTCTGGAAAAGGTCTAGGTTGTGTCTTGGAGCAGAACAAGAAAGTAATAGCATATGCCTCTAGACAGCTTTGACCTCATGAAAAGAACTATCCAACTCATGATTTAGAATTGGCAGCTGTCATTTTTTCTCTTAAGCTATGGAAGCATTATCTTTATGGAGAAAGGGTGGAAATATTTACGGACCCTAAAAGTCTAAAATATATTTTCACTCAGAAAGATCTGAACATGAGGCAAAGAAGGTGGCTGGAACTAATGAAAGACTTTGATATCACCCTTCAATATCATCCTGGGAAGGCCAATGTAGTTGCTGATGCTCTAAGCAGATATCCTATGGCGATGTACTTGACTATGGACAGACACCTGCTAGAGGACTTGGAAAGTTTAGGTATTGAAGTAATTATCCCAGGAAAAGAAGGCCAAATGATGAACTTGCAGATTCAGTCTACTTTAATGGATAAGGTCAAGGAGACTCAGTTTCAAGACGAAGGCCTGCGAAGCCTTCGAGGTCAAGTGCAAGCTGGATTAGTAGAAGATTTCAGAATTCATGAAGATGGATCACTGAGGCATGGCGATAGATTATGTGTACCTCAAGGAGACATAAGGGAAGAAATTATGCAAGAGGCGCACAGATCGCAATACTCTATACACCCAGGAGCCAACAAGATGTACAAGGACCTGAGGACGCATGTTTGGTGGCATGGCATGAAAAGAGAAGTAGCCAGGTTCGTATCTCGTTGTTTAGTGTGCCAGCAAATCAAGGCAGAAAGACAAAGACCTGGAGGATTGCTTCAACCACTGCCCATTCCGGAGTGGAAGTGGGAACATATCACAATGGATTTTGTTTCCGGACTTCCAAGGACACCTAGTGGAAAGGATGCAATCTGGGTGATAGTAGATAGACTGACCAAGTCTGCACATTTTCTACCCTTCAAAGTAGGGCTATCTACAGAGAAGCTGGCAGATTTATATATCAGACACATTGTCCGGCTGCATGGAGTTCCAGTAAGTATTGTCTCCGACCGAGATTCAAGATTCACCTCTCACTTCTGGAAGAGCTTACAAGCCAGCTTGGGGACGCAACTCAAATTCAGCACAGCTTATCATCCCCAAACCGATGGACAATCAGAACGTACAATCCAGACACTTGAAGATATGCTCCGTACATGTATTCTGGATTTTGGAGGATCCTGGGAAGACTATCTACATCTTGTGGAGTTCTCTTATAATAACAGTTACCAAGCAAGTATTGAGATGACTCCATTTGAAGCTCTGTATGGACGAAGATGTCGTACCCCGCTATCATGGGACGACGTTGGAGAAAGAGCCCTGCTGGGACCAGAGATGGTGATCGATTCAACTGAGAAGGTAAAGCAAATAAGGGACAGACTTCGAGTGGCTCAAGACAAGCAACGACATTGGGCAAATAGCCACCGAAGGCCCTTGGAATTTGAGGTAATTAAATTTATGAAATTCAAGTCAATTTAAACATTTTGATTATGGAATTAAGACTTGATTATGACTTTATTAAAGGTTGGAGAGCTGGTATTCTTAAAGATTTCCCCGACACGTGGCACCATTAGGTTCGGAAGGAGTGGAAAACTCAGCCCAAGATTTATTGGACCTTTTGGCATTCAGGAGAAAATCGGAGAAGTGGCATACCGTCTGGCATTGCCACCCTCTCTGGATGGAGTCCATAACGTCTTCCACGTATCGCAGCTGAGAAAGTACGTGTCAGACCCCAGCCACATTTTGGATCACTCAGAGCTCGAAGTAGGCCCAAGTTTGACTTACCAAGAGCAACCCGTGGAGATACTGGATCGATCGGAGAAAGTTCTGCGGAACCAGGTTATCTCCCTGGTTCGCGTAGTTTGGAAGCACCATTCTCCCGGCGAATCCACCTGGGAGCGAGAAGACGAGATTAGAGAGCGCTACCCTTACCTTTTTGAACCCTGAGGTATATTTTAATTTTCGACCTTTCCTTTCGTGCCTTGTTATTCTTAAATTTTGAGGACAAAATTTTTGTAAGTTGGGTAGGTTGTAAACCCCCTGAATTTTCAAATTATTAAATCTTGGATTTTTCCTAATTTTCTGAAATTTTCTGGGAATTTTCTGAAATTAAAATCAAAGTTCTTAATTATTAAATGATTTTTAATTGTTAATAAATAATATTAAAATATTATGAAAATAATATTTTTGGGTGTAAAATGAAAAACTAGACTTAGGGTAATTTTTCTGGATTTTTCTGGGCCTCAGACCTATTTTTAAATGCCTAAAAACAATTTTATTAATTAATTAACTATTTATTTATTATTTAATTATTATTATTATTATTATTTTTATTATTATTATTTTATTTTATCAGCCCAGCCCGCACCCTTGCCCATTGGGCCGCGGCCCAGACCCAAACCTTAACGGGTCGGGTCGGGCTCACCCGAACCCGACCCGCCGCCAGCCCGACCCGCCGCCAGCCCGACCCCCACCCACGACCCAGCCCCACGTCGCCCCGACTCCTCCGCCGCCCTCCGCGCGCAGCGCCGCGTCCCCCGCGGCCACCTCCCCTCTTCCCCGCCTTGCCCGGCCCTGCAACCGCCCTCCTCCTCCTTTATAAACCCCCTCCTTCCTCCTCCAGCCTCCCTCACCGTAACCCTAACCCTAGCCGACGCCGCCCCTCTCCGCCGAGCTCGGCCCTGCCTCGCCGCTGCCCAGCCACCGCCCAGCGCCGCCCTCCTCCCTCGGCGCCGCCTTGCCCCTCCTCCTTCCTCCTCCGTCCCCGACAGCAACAGCAGCGGAGACAGCACCAGCAGCAGCCAGCACCGCCTCCGCCGCCTCCCAGCGCGCCGCCCTCCGCCGCAGCGCCCCCAGCCGTGCTCGGCCTTCCCGCCGCTGTGTCGACCACCGCCAACCCGCCACAGCGTCCCAAACCCTAACCCTAGCCCCAATTCTTCTTCCCGTGTCCGACACGAGTCGGACACGACTCGACCCTGATTTTCGGGTCCCCTTCAGGTGCGTGTAACTTTCGCCTCGTAGGTCCGTTTTCAATTCCGCAAATTGCGTTGGGAAGCCTGTATGACCCTCTCGGTGTCTGGAATAACTGTTCGGGGCATCGCGTCCTGTGGTGATCGCACACCGTGATCCAAAAACAGGAAAAACCAGACCCTGTTTCACCCCGGAACTGAGTGCGCCCCGCCAAACGGGACGACTTGGTCGCGTACGGTCTTCACAGATACGTGCGCGTCGTCGATACGGATGTGTGAGATTTCGTGGAAGCTGATTCGGGTGTGCATGTACACCGGAATCAACGCGTATCCGCGGACATCACCCCATATTCGACTTTTCTGCAATTCGCCCTAACTTCTTGTACACTCGTCAGATCGAGACGAAACTTGCGCCATCGGACTCATAGCGATACGCTGGTCCTGTGGGTCAAGTTTGGTTCGATTCTGAGAACGTTGACGAAATCGCGTGTCGTGGGCCCCACAGGCCCCGCTCGACGGGCGATTTTGTGTTCGGCTCATCGGAATCCAAATCTGGAAGTTTCGTTGGGTTCGTATCAGCGTTCCTGACCTGCTGACACTAAGTTTGGTGAATTTGGAGACTTTTGACCAGGACACATTTTTCGGTGCAAAGCGGGCCCACCGGCGGACCCCGTTTTGACCCAAAACTGTCGTTTTTGTCCTTGTCTCCAAATTAGACCCAAGGATAGGCGTTTCTAGCTATTTGACATCTTCTGAGCGTGATGGTAATGTCTATTTCAGCTTTTGGACTCATCTCTGGAATTTTTTCCCGAGAGCCAATATTAATCAGATCCAAACAACAGGCAAGTACCTGCACTTCAAGTTAAATCTATATATATTGTGATAATTAATTCCCTGCTTTACTAGTACCCTTGATAATTACACCTAGTGTTAGAAATGCTGGATTTTTATGTCTGGAATATTAGAGTTCATGTCTTGTTTTTCATGTCGGGTGGGAGAATACTAGAAGGCATGTAGTTTACCCTTCCCCTTGTCATGTTTAATAGCTGTTGGTACGCGACTGTACCTTAGCCGGATCTCGATTTCCCCTGTTTAATAGCCGTTCATAACGGCCGGATTAGCCTTATAAACCCCTACATGACAACTATGTATTCTAAAAACAAACACAAGTTCACACAGATAGTTTCTGGTCATGTTATATATCTTGCTGACTGTTGTAGTTTCATTTCCTGTTTCATTTATTTCTGCTTTCTCATATTCCTGCTTACAGCTTTAACTCTGAGATAATGATGTTCTGTTATGCAGTTTCTTAACTTGATATTCAATATTTAATTGTCATAAATATTTAGTTTAACCTTGTTGTGCACTGTGTACTTTGCTCCTTTCCTGACTGGATCTGTTGATTTAGGCGATGATGAGGATCTTGCCCCTACTTATTATGGTCCCTATGAGGGGACTGATGATACCTATGAGGAGCCAGATCCCACCCAGGAGACCCCTGCTGCAGAGTAGCTATCTTTTATTTCTGTTTCTTATCCTATTAATCGGGTTTGTCCCCGATTTCATTCTGATTTTCTGTACTAAACATTTGAATCTGTTGTCACATTTATTTCAATTGCAATCTTAAGTTTCTGTTCCCATTATTATTTTGCCTATGTTAATTGTGAATGAGCTAGTTTAGTAAATATGGATTTGACCTAGACAGCGTACTACCGCCGACTCTGCGGCGTAGGCTGGACGTAACCACGTACTCGTGCCCGAATTTCCGGGTGTGGGTCGTGACACCTTGTGCTGGTATGGTGCTAGCCTATGCTGTGTCTGTGCTCCCGGATGACGGATCGGTCCTCCCGCTCTGGGCTGAACTCTAGCTGGTACGGTCACGCTGGGACGCCTCGATCATCTGCCAATAGCCTCCTGGATCCTAGCCTCTGTCAGAACCTCCTCGTAAGAGATCCTCGCCTGGGTGGTAGTGTACCTCTATAGCTCGTAAGTCAGACCATGATGGAATTTCCTGGCCTTCTCTAGATCATTGGGTATCAGGAAGACACCAAATATACTAAGTCGACTGAACTTTGCGTCATACGCGTCTACAGTCATGTTTCCTTGCTCCAGGTGCAGGAACTGAGAGTATAGTGCATTCCTGACCGTCGTCGGGAAGTACTTCGCATTGAAGTATTCTAAAAACTGCTCCCACGTCTGCTTCTTGCCGACGCTGCGCTCTATGGAGTCCCACCTGTGATGGACATTGCATTTCAATTGAGCCCTCACTACGGTCATCCAAAGGTCCGGAGCCAGCTGAGAAGCCTCCAACAACATCTTCGTATTGGCGACCCAATCAGAGATCTTCTCTGCGGTCTCGCTGCCCGAAAAGGTATCTGGACCCATCTGAAGAAACCCTCGGATAGTACCAGCTGGCTGAACAGGTGCATGTACGGGTGCTGGGGTAGGTGGCCTCTCCAGAACTGCCATCAAGCTCTGTCTCATAGTCTCGGCCTGATGCCACTGCGCCTGCATCATGGACTGGAAAAACTGGAATATCTGCGGATGTCCCTCTGAACGTGGCATCTGAGGTGGAAAGGGTGGAGGTGGTGGAAGTGGAACCTCCGGCTGCACTATAGGTGTCTCCTGACACGCCGGCCTCTCGAGCTGCGGCATCGACGTGGCCCTCAAAGTCTGACCCTCGAGGTATTGTGTCGGGACAGTCTGTGAAGTCTGGCCCTCGTGCTGCTGCATCGGATCGGTCTGAGAAGTTTGGCACCAGTGTATCAAAGGACATGTGGTATCACCGGGACCTGTGGTGGTGGCTGCTCCGCGGGTGGTCCCTGGGATGTATCCTCGCTCTGCGCGATGGCGGATGGCACAATGGCACCGTATGCCTCGCGTCCGCTACGCAAGTTCATCCCTCTGCAAGAGATAGAACTACATTATAAGAGTACGAAAATAAACAAACAAGATGCAGATATTGAAATAATTTAAATACGAAAGAGGTTCAAAGACGGTAATCAAGGTGGATGAGATCTAATAATTTTTATCCTATTGCAGGCTCGTTGGGCATGATACCATACCACAAGCGATAAACATAGAGACCTGCATGGGCCACCACTAAAACCATGTCACGCCCCAGTCCCAAAATACTCGGGACCAGGCCACGTGGCAATGACCAGTTAATACGACTCTGAAGGATTTTCCAATTTAATGGACATGACGAAGCATACTATGCTGTCCTAAAATACTATCAAGTCTAATATGCTAACATGCAGCAGGTAAATGTCTAATCTTATCAACATAATATAAATAAGAAGTGCTGAAATAAATACTGAAAATAACTGCGGAGTCTGAATATCATAATACAATCCAAATAAGTCTGATGGGAATAAATCCACTACAATACTGAAATAAGAGTACAGAAGGACAAATAAGAGTACTAGGCTAGAACATCAACTAACTAGATAAGGATGCTCCAGCCCTAGGCGGAAGGCCTACCAGTGATCAGGGAAACTCTGAAGGTAACACCTCAAGCTCCTCCTCGGTTGCGTACCTCGCCTCCTGTCCGGGCCCGTACTCTGTCAGATAGTACGTCTCGTCCAAATCTGGAAGGAAACCAGGTCCTCAAAGAGACGTAATAAGATACAAAAATACATGCCGAATATAAATACTGAATAAGGAAAGGGGTGTACTAACCATCTAAGTGAATGCAATATGAGGACAACCTTGGTACGTATAGATAGGTGTAGGCATAACGTCCAACACTCTGAAGAGCGTGGTATCTGCACATGTAACGTCCATCGTTCTGAAGAACAAGGTATATGTATATGAGTCCGTAACGCTTCCGAAGAACGCGGTATCTAAATAAAGGAAGTCATTGGATCCGTGGCTCCTTTGGACACTACGGATTCCAATGTGTGTATCCCATACGCCTACCAGTTGTCCTTCCCGTCCAATGCAAATATACAAGTCGAATACACGACATGCATACTACGTAACTACATGTCAGGTCTCAAATAACTAGACTAACCTGACTACGCACTAAACCGTGATGCATGTCACACGCACCGATAACTTATCGGGTACGTCAACTCGTATCCCAACATGAGTTTGTCATCGTGATGAGTGTAAGAAGTGTCATGGTCTTGGAAGATATTAGAATATCTTCACAACAGTAGGTGAGTCTGCTAGTGACTAAGTCAATACACTACACATCGACACAATCGTCGACTGCACCTGAGTCATTCTCGGACGCACACAGTTATATATAATATTTGCAACAACATCTCATGCAACATTTAATAACTTGAATTAAATAGTAAATAAGGCAAGGTATACTTGCTTGGATCCTCAAGCTGCGAATGCCAAAATTCTGCTCCCGAAGCCTCGCCCAAACGATCCAACGATCCTATATATATAATATAATATAATAACCATCAGTCATTATATTAGTACGTACAAAAGTACAACTATAGTGCACTTAGAAACTAACGCAAGTAGGGATTATAATCGGTCAACTAGAAGGGTCGAGTGTGCAAGTGTCTAAAATGCACAAGTGTCACGTCCCTCTAAACGTACATTTCTTAAATATTACAACCAAGATCAACTAAGGTTCAAGTAGGTGCTAAGTTACTTTCCAACACAAGTTTGATAGTGTTAACCCTCTAGGTCTGCATGTACAAGTACGTCCAATGTTCTCAAATACTGTGCACAACAAGACATTTAGCTACCATGCTACCAATACGTTTTTACAACTCTAAATATCGTGTAACACTAATCACGTGTCCTAGTTAATAGGTTAGGATGTACATATGATAAATTAGTCTAAGAACCTAGGTACTACACAAATATAAGTGTCATACTAACAACCTAACCCATGAAATATTTAATATCACTAACTACTATTCCAACACACACACACACACACACACACACACACACACACACACACACACACACATATATATATATATATATATATATATATATATATATATATATATATATATATATATATATATATATATATATATATATTCTAGATAATAGGGTTTACTATAATCATAGGTTCATGCACAACAACAAGAAGGAGGAGGTGAATATACATACCTAGGGTTAGTTCTAAAAAGGAAGAGGGTGCTTGGCCTGCAGCTCGTGGGTGGCCGGTCTCCGGCGGCAACAGCAGCAGTAACAATGGCAGCAACGCAACAGCTAGTAGCAGCAACGGCTGCGGCCAGGCGAGGGTAGTGGTGGAGGTGACGAGGTGATGGTGGTGGCGGGATGGTCGTGGAGGAGGAGGTGGTTGTCGATGGTGGTGGTGGTCATGAGAAGGAGAAGAGGAAGAAGGAGGAGAGGAGGTCGGGTGACAGTAGGGTGGTCGTGGGTGATGGTTGTGATAGTGATTGATGGTCGTGGGGATGATGGTGGTGGCGGAGGTTGTCGTGGAGGAGGAGGTGGCTGTCGACGATGGTGGTGGTCACAAGGAGGAAGATAGGAAGAAGGAGGAGAGGAGGTCGGGTGACAGTGGGGTGGTCGTGGGTGATGGCTGTGGTGGTGGTTGATGGTCGTGGGGATGATGGTGGTGGCGGAGGTTGTCGTGGAGCAGGTGACTGTCGATGGTGGTGGTGGTCATGAGGAGGAGGAGAGGAAGAAGGAGGAGAGGAGGTCGGGTGAGCAGGAGGCGGTCGTTGGGTTGGTTGCTCCGGCGGCCAGGGGAGGAGATCGAGTGGAGGTTGAATGGAGGATGTGGTGACAGTGGGGTGGTCGTGGGTGATGGTCGGAGGAGGAGAAGAAGTTGGTCGGAGTAGGAGAAGAAGTTGGAGGAAGGAGGTGGTGAAGGTTAGGGTTTCGATTTTTGATGGGGAGGTGGTGGTGGCTGAATTTTTAGAGAGGGAGAGAGAGAGAGAGAGAGAGAGAGAGAGAGAGAAGGTGAGCATGGAGATTATGGCCGGCTACATAGCTATTTCTAGGGATGGGGGAAGGATCCTCATGAGGAAATGAGTGGTTGGGATGTGATTAATTTTGAATGGAGGGTGGTGATTGAATATAGGTGTAAAGTGTTGTGTTGTACACACAAAAATGGAGAAAAAATAATGGATGACCAGTCAAAGTATGAATGAGGGTTTCTTCATTGTTTTGCTCCAATGAGAGGTGGACATCTAGTTGCTTATTTTTACAAAGGCCCCCAATAATTTGAAAATTGCACAAACAAGGGAGAATTGGGATTGGATGAGAAAAAAATACCATGTTTGGTGTGTTGCAGTGGATTAAAATGGTATGTGGTATTTTGTATGAACCTTGAGGGTGTGAGTGGGGGGTTGGGTTGGTATTGGGTCTAGTTTTGGGTTAGGTTGAGTCATTGCACCAATTTAATTAAAATTAGTGTCAATGATGTTCTTTAATTAATTGGAAGTGCATAGGATTAAAATTGGGTGGGACACAAGTATCATAGATGTAGAAGACTCAGAATAGATTATTGTCATAAATTGGGTTGCACAAAACGGATCGAGGTTGTGTCTCCAATTTCGATTGGAACGGACAAAGATGCAAAGTTGAATTTATTTTCTATTTAAAAATAGATATTTGTAACGAATATTGTGCGACTAATATGAAGTACAAGTAAGGGTATTTATGAGTTACACAAAGGTCAGAATGGAAGGCTGGCACGTTTAGGACAAGTGGATGAAATTTGTTTGAAAGCAAATGCTAGAGTAGCGCTCCAAATATCGAAACAACGGTAAGGTGCACCGAGTGATACGAAATTTTGTACATTAATTTAAAACACCATGTTTTAATTCTAAATGGCTCCAAACTAACCCTAGTCTCTCTCTAAGCTAAGTATACCTAAATTTTGTCGAGGGGGTTTACATGTGCACTGCCTTCACAGTACACCCGATTTCCCATACACCCCTGATACTTATCAAAGTATCAACTGATATTTAAAACCAGTTCAAGTGAACTACTACTTCCCTATTCTCAGAACAAAAACTACAAAGTCACCCTTCGATCACTAATGAACAACCCTTCACAACTCAACTGTGCACATATCATTGCACAGTACACACATAACCTGATTTCTACCCAACACACACCACAAACACAATTTTAATACAACACACACCCATATATATATATATATATATATATATATATATATATATAACACTTATATTTATATATTCTAGTTACCATGAAGTAAATACATATGTATACACACATGAACATCAAGTGCAAAACTGAAATTAAGGCCATAAATAACCAATTTGTCATTTCAACAAACACTTCAATTACAATACCAAGATACCTATGATACACCCTCCAAAAGCCTATTCCATGTGATGCCACTACCCAATATGCATCACACACAATCTAATATACCAAATACAATATAAAATAATAGAAAATAACCCATTAGGCATTCCATCAAACACTTGGTGTGCCACCTCGGAGTTTTCTGCAAATGGCCATAAAATTCCATGTAACTCTCTCTAATGGCCTCCTATGGACCTAGTTCTTCTTTCTATGGGTAGCCCTAAGCCAAGGAAGGGTTCCTATGGGTCTATTACACCATTCTATTATGAAAATGACAAGGAAAATGAGATTTTACCTATTGGGAGATGGATTTCCAATGTGGTTTCTCCCAATGAGCACAAGGATGAGAAATGGACTAACTCCTAGCAATGTTCCTCTTCTTCTAGCCTCTTAAAATTCTCAAGCTTCTAGCTCTCCATGGGGATGAAAATGAGAGGGATGGAGCTTGGTTTTGAAAAAAAAATTGGTGGAGTAAATAGAGGAACTTATGGATGAACTAACGAGGAGAAAATAAATGAAGTGGTGAACATTCATGAGGCTCCCCTCCCTCTAAATAGGACCGACCACCTTAGGGTTAGGGTTGGTTTTGTTTGAAATATCTAGAATGCCCTTCCAACTTGTCATGAAGGATTTAGCTAAACAAGGGTTTAATTAAGAAGGTTCTAATATTTAAAAGAATGGGGATTCTATTCATTCTTCTATTATAACTAATCAACTAAGGCTAATTAAATGGGTCTCACAATTGTTCATGACAAGTCAAGTCGGGCTCAGTTTAGTTGGGTTCATTAGCAACTAGTCCAACTAAGACTAACACATAATCACCTATATTAATTATTAATATACATATACAACCACACCAAATTTTTTTGTGATAAAATATATTAATAATAATATTACCAAAATGACCAAAATATCCCTATCCTAAAAAGTGATGGTTACAATCCTACCCTCCTTAGAAAAATTTTGCACTCAAAATTTAAGAAGAACTAGCACTACACAGACAATCATAGTAAGAATAGAAAATACCTCACGGCTCGAAAAGATACGGGTACCGCTCTCACATCTCGGCTTCCCTCTCCCAAGTAGACTCTCCCGGAGAGTGATGCCTTCACGCGTTGCGTACCAAGGGGATCGTCTGGTTCCGCAATGCCTGTAATGACCTATTTCGTTCAAGCGGACAGCCGATTCAAACGACGCAAGTGTAACGACCCGACCCGCTTTGCTCAGCGAGAAGACTCGTTTGAGGCAAAGGATTTTCAGACTTGGCCCTTCAGGAGTTCAGACTTAGACTTTCAAAGGCTCACTCAGAGTATCGTTCGACCGAGACAAATCATCGCTAAGGTGGGTGGCTACAATGAACTTGTCTTTGCTTAGCCAGTACACTTAAAATATGGACGGTACATGTTAGTCGCTAGGTGAATTACCCCTTGCATGCTAATAAAGAATACAACGCACCTAGCTAAGGGAATAATCCCAACTTTAACTGCTTGTGTTAGAACATGGAAATGAGACTTTGCTTATAAATGGACCCTCGCATGCTACCTTTGTCTTGTGCAAGTAGACCCCGCTATGTCTCGAGTAGATCGTTGTATACTCTTCATAGTGCACTGTTCACTTGTTTACACTGCACGTCCCTAGATTATGTCGCTCGGTATGTCCCTTTAGGGTTTCACACCTCGCACTACCCCTTAGACCCGTGCTAAACGTAAAGGCTATATTGTATGTTTTCTTATGCTTATGTTCACACAAATAAAATGCTTGCCTGCTTAGATGCTAACTTGTACTCGTTGCCTTGTTTCAATGCTTGTCACATAAATTATGCCACAATCAAGTAACAATATTCGCATCGTGTATGCTTTTAGTTAGCCAGAAGACTATCAAATAGTCCTTCTGTGCAATATGAACCTGCAAGTATCCGGGACCGTTAGGTCGCCAAGGCAATCCCCGAACCAAGGAAATGCATCTAGTCAAGTTGAACACTGAATGAGAATCATGTCAAGCAAAACAAGAATCACAGCTCGTGGAGCAATGCTCGTTCAGAACAAGAATCATGGATTATCATATCGAGTTGTGAATCTGGAAGACCAAGACTTGCATGTCGCGGACAACTTGTTAACAAGAAGATTTTCGGATCTTGTTCCACAGACGGACTCCAGGGCACCAGGGCCGCTCCGATCCAGATGGAACTCATATAGTCTTTATCGTGTTTAACAGGATGGTGTGTGTGCTTCACGTTGCACCATTCTCTCTATAAGACTGATAGTCACGTGTACTGGGCGGGATGGCTTATAGCGCGCCGTGTACTTTCGTTGCATTCCATCATCGTCAATGACTATAATCCGTCCTTTATGGCTATGCCAGCGACTCATGTTCACATAGATAAGTCATCCTCGCTCAGCGGTAATCCGCGTGCGATTCATTACATCACATCCAGTAATCGAAAATATCTGAACGGATATGAGTATAATACACTTGTACATATGGAAAACTTGAACATCTTCTGCAACACACTTGATAATCCGTGTAACTCGTGCACCCAAAACATAACCTCACTCACGATACTTGTGTTTGCTTATGCTAATGTCCCTGGATTTTATTATAAATGGTCGTGTTTGATTTAACTTGGTTTGCCTTGGACAGGGAAGGACGAATGGTAAGTTGGTAAGTCTCGCCGTGTTCCTTTATATCGTACGACGCACTACCACACGAGATAGGCTTTTCATCATTGTCATAAAATTGATCCTAAGGCAAGACTAGAAAGATAACTTAATAGATGGTGCGTGAAACCTTTATAACGTGTTTGGATTTATCGAGCGGGCGAGAAGCCTCCCAACCAGTTCATTCATGTACTTATAACCCACCAAATTGCCTGCAGGGTGCGGGAGAAACTCGTTCGGTGCAGAAACTCCCATTGTGCGTGCTAAGGTATGGAGTTCACTCTGAAGCCTTGAAGCGTTGCGTACGGAACTGAAGCACATATACAAGATATAATGTTGGAAAATCGTCTATGTATCATTCCATAAATGTAGCCACTTGGCACGCTTTTACTGTTTCAGAGAGAGAGGCTTGAGCGACTTGTAATCTCGGCCAAGCGCCGCTTGTAACACTTGTTCAATATCAATAAAAGAGCTTATTTTACTTATATACTTGTGTTATTCAATGCTTCCGCTATTGACGACTCAGTGAACTTGTTTCCAATCGCCTGTGCGTTTCTTATTTCGCTGTACTCGGACTATCTGCACGACTCTGTGGCTTAGTCATTTTATCGCTTGTTCGGATCATGGCCTTGCACGACGCGGGTTACGCTCGTGCGACATCACGCCTAAATGGGAAAGATCGTCCCGCGCGAGCGCATGTGTGATGATTCGCGCCAAGCGGGGATGACCGATTACCTGCGGGAGATTGGGGCGTGACATATTGGTATCAGAGTATGTCTTTACGTCTTTGGACTTCGTATCGATTTTCTCAGTTTTGAAAGCTCGTTCGTAGATTATGTGCATACACTCTCTCTCGTCGAGACCCGATGAGATGTTTCAAATAATGAGTCTAAATACTTTCAAAAGTGCATGTGAATGATATGATTGCTTGTACGAAATTGTGATGCGAAGGCCTTTGTGCCGACCTATGTTAGACTTTGTGGGAATATACTCGTGCTAGAATTTTGCAAGTTATGTGCGAACCCAAATACCTATACATGATTATCCAGCTGGTTAGTGTGCGAGATAGAATATCATTTGAACGGTTAGCTATGCACACAGCCTTTCGGCTAAGTTGTGTAGAGTATCGTGCACCAAGACCCTTTTGGTGCAAGCTAGTTGCAAGCGAGATTGGGATATCGTTCAAATAAAGATAAGTCAGACTTAGAATGGCTACCGATAGAAATATTATCAGATTATCGCTACGGTGAATATAGAGAATCGTACTTGGATTTTGAGAAATAGCTCGAACGGTATTTCGTGCCGGCAGATACAAATCAGATATGGTTAACTTGGATGACTATCAACAAGGATATATAAGAGACTAAGATTTATCAGGTGATGCTTAGGTATCATGCAGGAATTCAAAGGAACGACCTGGTGAATATGCTAGCGAGTGATGCGATCACGATTGAGGATTTAATTGGGTGACTCGATTCCTTAGTGGTGTATGGTTCAATTAGAAATGTCCAAACGGATTCATAGGTCTCGTACGATAGTTGGATTGAACGAATTGAGAATATCTTGAATAAGTTATGTCACGCCCCAGTCCCAAAATGCAGAGGGACTGGATGCGCGGCAATGGCCAGCAGCACGCACCGATGGACAACCCAATTTAATGGATCCATCAGGGCATGCTTAAGTTGTAGTGTAACAGTAATTAGAGCAAATGTTACAAGTCCCAGGTTATTCTAATCTCATCCACAACAGATAATCACAGATTAAATGCCAGAAATAATACAATAGAATAAATAAGCAAATCTCAAATAAGAGTGTCTCGGGAACAATCTGAGAATCAGTCTGTTACATTAAAGGAAATAGACAAGAAATAAATCAGCTGAAAATAGAAATACTGAGTAGATGAAGCCGGTACTCAGGAGAAGTCTTCTGCCACGATCTCGTCCTCAGGATCCTGTTCTATTCCGAGAAGTGCTCCGGTTTCGTACACCTCGGGGTAGTTCTCTTCAGCTATACCTGGGGACATCATCCATTCAAGGTCCTCAGGGGACATAGCAAGGTACAAGATAACTCAAGCCAAATAAATAAGCAGTGCAGCAATAAATAAACAATAAGGTAAACTATGTAACCAGCTAAGTGATATGCAATATGAGAGCAGCACTAGAACTCAGGCTGAAGCCGCTACAAGCTCTGTGTCGGGGAGCCGGGTAGCAGTGATAACTATGAATTATACTATGAAATATACTATGTTTTATATATATATGAGATCAGCCTGTAGCCCGTGTGTCTCTCCCCACCCAATGTAATCCCACGTCTCATGTCCACGATGCCTCATGGCCATGTCACGCACGATTATAACTAATGCAGCAAGTCTGATAGCTATGAATCAAATGTCTATGAATGTAATGTCTATGTCATAAAACATGTATCCTATACAGAATCACCTTGAATGTCTCAGGAAGACTCTGTCTCATGAATGGTGTCAAGTGTCCTGGGTTCTGGTGTACTTGATAAGACAAGTACGAGAGTTATCGGGTCTCGATATCCATCTCTATGTGACGTTACACAACTCCGCGTACGGGGTTGGCACCCGACTAGTAATCGGACGCTAAGTAAAGTCACTCGGTCCTGGGTTGAACAGTTAAACAAGATTATATGTATTTAAGCAAGAATTCAGGCAAGGTTCTATAACAGGAATTACTGCGAATTGGCAAGCTTTACTTGCCCACTGATGTATAAACAGGTCAAGGAAAATAAGTAGCAAGCTGCAGGGTTTGGCAAGGTACACTTGCCTGTGGTTCCGGTTCCAATTGCGGCTTTGACTTCAGCGGAAATTGCAGGCGGTACTCCGGTTGCTGAAATAAACATCACCATCAGATCCAGAAAATATCAATCAGCTAGAAACGCATGTCCTTGAGTCCAATTTGGAGCCAAGGGAAAAAATGGCAATTTCGGGTCAAAACGGAATCCACATGTGGGCCCGCTTTGCACCGAAAAATGTGTCAGGGACAAATGTCTCCAAATTCGCCAAACTTAGTGTCAACGGGTCAGGAACGATGATACGAACCCAACGGAACTTCCAGAATTGGATTCCGATGAGCCGATCACAAAATCGCCCGTCGAGTGGGGCCTGTGGGGCCCACGACACGCGATTTCGTCAATGTTCTCAGAATCGAACCAAACTTGGGTCACAGGACCAGCGTATCGCTACGAGTCCGATGGCGCAAGTTTCGTTTCAATCCGACGTGTGTACACAAAGTTAGGGCGCGATTCAGAAAAGTCGGATACGGGACGTTGTCCGCGGATACGTACTGATTTCGGTGTGCACGCACATCCGAATCAGCTTCTGCGAAATCCCGCACGTCCGTATCGACGACGCGCACGTATCTGTGAAGACCGCGCGCGACCAAGTCGTCCCGTTTGGCGGGGCGTACCCAGTTCCGGGGTGAATCGGGGCGTTGTTTTTCCTATTTTTAGATCGCGGTTCACGATCGCCACAGGACGCGATGTCCCGAGCGGGTTGCACGAGCACCGAGAGGGTCATGCAGGCTACGCAACGCAACTGACGGAATCGGAAACGGGGTTACGAGCAGAAAGATACACGCACCTGAACAGGGATCAAAAATCCGAGAATTCTGTGTCCGTGTGTCGGCTTCGACACAACACAGTGTCCTGTGTCCGGCCGTGTCCGACACGCTAGGGACCTAGGGTTAGGGTTAGGTTTTCGAGCTCAGGCGGCCAGAGGCGGGCGGCACTGCGGCGGGGGAACCGGCCGGGGGGAGCTGGGGGCGGCCGTAGAGACTCGGGTCGGGTGCTGGGCCGCCGGAGGGAGGCGCTGGGAGGGCTCCGGGGGCTGGACCGAGCGGGGAGAAGGAGGAGGAAGGGGGAGGAGACGGAGGGGGTGTCGGCAGCAGCTGGGCGGCCTCGCGGGGGTGGCGCCGGAGGCTGGCGGCGGCGCGAGATAGGGGAGGCGGCAGCGGCGTCGAGCTAGGGCGACGGGGAGGGGGACTTGGCCGGAGGGGTGACACGGGGGGGTTATTTATAGGGTTCAGGGGGGGGAGATGGTCGGCCGGGAGGGACGAAGGACGTGGCGGGGAGGCGGAGCTCGCGGGGGCGTGGGCCGGAGGAGGCGGCAAGCGGCCGGGCGGGGCGGCGGAAGAAGCGAAGCGCGGGTCGTGGGGGAGAAAGGGTCTCCGGGTCGGGCGGTTGCGGGTCGGGTTCGGGTGGACCCGACCCGACCCGTTAAGGCCGAATGGGTGGGCTGGGTTCTGGGCTGGGCCGGGGATTTGGGTAAAAATAATCAATAAATAAATAAATAAATAAATAATTAAATAAATAATTATTTTTAGGTGTTTAAAAAATAGGTCCGGGGCCCAATAAATTCCAGAAAAATTATCCTAAGTCCAGTTTTTTATTTTACACCCAAAAATATTATTTTCATAATATTTTAATATTATTTATTATCAATTATAAATTATTTAATAATTAAAACCCTGATTTTAATTACAGAAAATTCCCAGAAAATTCCAGAAAATTGTGAAAATCCAAATTTAAAATTTTGAAAAATCAGGGGGTTTACAAGTTATAAGGTTTATATCGAATAGGGATTCAAAGAAATAGAAATCAATATCTTGGTCAAAGAAAACTTGGTGAAAACTTGGAGGATCGTGTGAGCGATTTCAGATTGAATCAAACGGATTGAAGCTTGAGTATGATATCGCTCGAATAGAAGTTAGCCCGAGAATGAATATTGTGGTTCAATGAAAGAGGTAAGCGATAACGGATTTGACCTAGATTTTGGAAGAACGATCTTGAATCTAGTTCGAAAGATAACCTTCGAAATCAGTCCCAACGAGAAAGATTATCCTGCGGGAGCGTCGGCGTGGTGATTTCACGTACGACGGGAATAATCGAACTCAGGGGAACATGTTCGGTGATTATTCCAAACGGACTCGATGAATGGAACGTATCAAAAGTGGATAGACTTGGGCTTGAATATTTGAAACTCAGTTGTTTGAGGAATACCAGAAGTAGACTATGGATTTATCAAACGGTAACATTGAAGTTGAATAATTTTGCTAGACGAATTATGATCACGACATGAATGAACATGACTTGGTGGATAAACATATAACTTGGATGGAGCAAAATAAAATGATAAGGTGTCTCGATCATTTTGAAGATAACCATAACGTTCGACGTTCATATCTTGTGCGAGCATAACTCTATGCTCGTACATACGTCACGTCCGGATTAGGACGATTATCCAGCAGGAGCGTTGGCGTGGTAATCTCACGTCCAACGAGGATGATCGAACTTGTGGGAGACCGGAGCGTGACAGCTGATGGATCGTCTTAACTTGTGGTTCGACACGATAAGATAAATTTGGGAATGCAAGTGATTCAGAAGTATTTCAAGGATAAGTTAGCCTAGAACTTAGAGTAAATCACGTTCGATGGTTTCGTGAACGGATACATGAATCTTGTTTGACGACTTGGAGTTATAATCAAAGGTCTAGAATTGAATCATAGCTTGGTGGTCTAGATAAAGGAGTGCGACATCTCCTTCCATACAACGCCTCGAATGGTGACATCTTAATACTAGCATGGTAACTGTTGTTGTAAAAAAATTCTACCAGGGGGAGATGATCCTCCCAAGAACCTCCAAAGTACAGAACATAGGTGCTTAGCATATCCTCAAGAGTCTGAATAGTCCTCTTCGACTGTCCGTTCGTCTGGGGGTGATATGCGGTACTGAATTAGAGATGAGTGCCCAAGCTAGCCTGCAAACTCCTGCAAAAGTGGGACATGAAGCGACTATTCTGATCCGAGATTATGCTCACAGGGACCCCGTACAATCTGACAATCTGCCGCACGTACATTTTTGCTAGCTTCTGTAGCGCCCCGTTCTCCCGATGCGGAGAGCGTGGCTAAGAAACACAAGTCGGTATCGTTCGATCGGGATAGATTGAATTAAGAACTCGTCCTCGTTATGGATTTGTTTCTTCGGAATCGATTCCCATATTCAGTGGACTGTGCCCCAAGGATCGGCTTAGCGGCAGAGTCAGGAGGGACCTCTCCGCTGCTATCTTTTATTGCCTTGGTTTTCGATGTCGCTTGTTGCTTTCGTGCTTTGAGTTGGTTTTAGGATTTGCTTGTTTTCTTTGAACGGTTTCAATGGTTTTCATTGTTTTCGTTCATTGACTTGCACTTCTATTCCGAGATTGGAAAGAGAGGAAGAAGTATTAATCGAGCTGTTCGTGCGCAGGTGAACGAGCAGTAGGGGCTTGCGAGCGGAGTCGTGAAGCGCCTCTTTCCTTCTCCTTCCAAAATCTAAGTGAGTGGCTACCAACCCGATTAGCTAGCCCTGCTTCCAAGCTTCACATCTAATAAATCTGCACTCTTCTTTGCCCCGATCAAACGATACCAAGTAATAATAAAAGAAACCAAGATAAAAGAGAATAGACTTGGTTATTATGCTTGTCAATCAAACATGTGAACTGTTATCTATGTATGCTTGTTCGTGCAAATGTTCTATAAAACGTGCTAAGTATAGAACACATCTTGTATATGCATAATTGTTCAGGAAGGCTATGCTAAATGAATCATGCATTACTGCTTGTCGTGCACTCGTGTTCTTGCACTCGTGTTCTTGCAATCGTGTTGCCTCAACTGCATGAATTGTTAACTTGTTAATCGTGTTCGATCATGGACAACTTGTGCACAAGGTATAGTTCTGCGGACGGTCGCTGGGGCACTGGCACCGATCCGATCCGGGCGGAACTCGTGTATAGTCATCGTGTACGGGACAAGATTGCTTGCAACGCCTCGTGTACTATCGTTGCATGCTATCCTTGTCTCGGACTAGTCCATTATGGCAACCATCCCAGTGATCATCGTGTATATTTAAACCTGTTGCATACTAACTTGTGTCTTTGTGGCAGGGAAGGCATGGTAAGTATTGTGCAGGTAATTCAGACGGGCAGGTAAAATCCACCGAACGGTGGCACGTTCATTTCAGTATAATTCTATATGCTGCTTACTTGTAAATGAACTAAGGCAAGATAGAAACCCACAAAATATGCATGCTTCACTAAACAACGTGTTGATTGGTATAGTTCGGCTAGCTCGCCTTCACCAGCATGTTTCGATATGCTGACCCTCGTTGAAACAGGTTCTCCGCACAAAGGCGAACCGAGCGAGGAGCCGAAGTCGTCTTCCCGATCCAGTCCAGCTGTTGGCGCATCTTCACCGCGCCCTTGAAGCCTTTTGAAGTCCGAAGCTGCAACTCTTCATACACAAATGCAGCTCCGTGGCAAAGCGATCCTCCAGCCTGGAGGTCTTTATCGTTTTGAGTTTATAAAGGGATGTAATGTACAGGACTGCTATCTCATTTTGAGTCATCTCTTTGTAAGCCGTTCGGCATATTAGCTAACTCGTTCAAGAGTTTGTAATAGATGTTCATTATCAATAAAGAGAACTTTTCCATGTTTCAAATCTGTGTTTCAATTTATCTGCGTACTCTGAATATGTGCTTGCTATGCAAATCATTAAAGCCTTGTGCGGGCGCAACTCCAGGCCCGTACGGCGATCACGATTCGGGGGACGCCTCAAGTGATTCTACGGAATTGGGTCGTGACATAGTGGTATCAGAGCACAGATTCAAAGTTCCTTATACTTCGTACTGGAAAAGTTTCTTTAACGATCAAATTCCTGTGCGAACTCTTGAACTCGCTAGGCCAAAATGAGATACGTTCATGCAATAAGTCCATAATATATTATGATCCTAATGTAATTTACCTTCTTTTGAAGGAGTGGCTCCAGCGCAATCTGCAGCGCAAATACCGGACGAAATGCAAGGCCAAGGAAGTAGTTCGGGTACTTCGGGAAGTTCAGAGAGCCAGCGAGCCGTGCTAAGCATCGATCCCGTCCAACGAATGTTGCAGATGTTGGAGGAAAACCAACAAAGGGACGAGGCTCGCTATGAACGGACCGAGAAGCGGGCGGAAGAGAGTCAGCTCAAGTTTCAAGACAATATAGAAGCACGATTCTCAGTCCAACAGAAGCAGATAGATACCCTGCAGCAGATCGTTCAGACTTTGGCATCCAACCAGTCCGCGGCAAAGCCAGCGACTCCGGTGGAACAGCCCGCGCTTGAAGTAGAGATGCCGCAAATTCCAAGGACGAAGGACGTGACTGCCTTCGACTTTGGCCACTTCAAGAAAGTCTGCAACACCCCATTCAACGGGACTGAGGACCCAGTCGTAGCTCTAGATTGGTTGGCCGAACTTGAAGATCACTTCGCTCTGCTAGGGGTCCCCGAAGAGAAGCGCGTCGCCTGCGCACAATTACAGCTCCGCCTCAACGCACACGATTGGTGGGACGTGCATCGACGATCTCTCCAATTTGATCACGGAGAGGAGGCGATCTCGTGGACGACTTTTCGTGCCGCGTTCGAAGAGGAGTTTGTACCCCCTCCAGTACAACGTCAAATGGAAAACGAGTTCGTGCAGCTGCGGCAAGGCAGCATGACAGTTAAGGAGTACTCCGCCGAATTCAACCGACTCTCCAAATTCGCTAGGGCCTATTTACCTGATGCAGCGAGTCGAGCTAGAAGGTTTGAAGGTGGACTACGTCCTGCCATCCATTCGCACGTAGCCGTTCATCAGTATCGTACAATGCGTGAAGTCATGAATCACGTCCTATCTCTCGAACCACTCTATCCTCACGTTCCTGCCGGCGCTGTGCATACCTACAATCACAAACGCCAAAGCAACGACAGAGGAAATACTGCTGCAAAGCGCCCTAACAACGGAGGGCACCAAAGAGGAAACCCAGGGCCATCGTGTAATTTCTGTAAAAAGCGTGGGCACACAGCCAACAATTGTCGCTTGAGACTTGGGTTATGCCTAGCGTGTGGACAATTAGGCCATGCCATAAATTCCTGTCCGAACCTTCCTGATCGTCGTCCCCAACGAAATGCTCCCTAACGGTAGGTTCTATCCTAAGTTTCGGGACGAAACTTCTAATTAGTTGGGTCGGATGTAGCGTCCCGTTCTCCCGATGCGGAGAGCGCGGCTAAGAAACACAAGTCGGTATCGTTCGATCGGGATAGATTGAATTAAGAACTCGTCCTCGTTATGGATTTGTTTCTTCGAAAATGATTCTCATATTCAGTGGACTGCGCCCCAAGGATCGGCTTAGCGGCAGAGTCAGGAGGGACCTCTCCGCTGCTATCTTTTATTGCCTTGATTTTCGATGTCGCTTGTTGCTTTCGTGCTTTGAGTTGGTTTTGGGATTTGCTTGTTTTCTTTGAACGGTTTTGATGGTTTTCATTGTTTTCGTTCATTGACTTGCACTTCTATTCCGAGATTGGAAAGAGAGAAAGAAGTATTAATCGAGCTGTTCGTGCGCAGGTGAACGAGCAGTAGGCGGCTTGCGAGCGGAGTCGTGAAGCGCCTCTTTTCTTCTCCTTCCAAAATCTAAGTGAGTGGCTACCAACCCGATTAGCTAGCCCTGCTTCCAAGCTTCACATCTAATAAATCTGCACTCTTCTTTGCCCCGATCAAACGATACCAAGTAATAATAAAAGAAACCAAGATAAAAGAGAATAGACTTGGTTATTATGCTTGTCAACCAAACATGTGAACTGTTATCTATGTATGCTTGTTCGTGCAAATGTTCTATAAAACGTGCTAAGTATAGAACATATCTTGTATATGCATAATTGTTCAGGAAGGCTATGTTAAATGAATCATGCATTACTGCTTGTCGTGCACTCGTGTTCTTGCACTCGTGTTCTTGCAATCGTGTTGCCTCAACTGCATGAATTGTTAACTTGTTAATCGTGTTCGATCATGGACAACTTGTGCACAAGGTATAGTTCTGCGGACGGTCGCTGGGGCACTGGCACCGATCCGATCCGGGCGAAACTCGTGTATAGTCATCGTGTACGGGACAAGATGGCTTGCAACGCCTCGTGTACTATCGTTGCATGCTATCCTTGTCTCGGACTAGTCCATTATGGCAACCATGCCAGTGATCATCGTGTATATTTAAACCTGTTGCATACTAACTTGTGTCTTCGTGGCAGGAAGGCATGGTAAGTATTGTGCAGGTAATTCAGACGGGCAGGTAAAATCCACCGAACGGTGGCACGTTCATTTCAGTATAATTCTATATGCTGCTTACTTGTAAATGAACTAAGGCAAGATAGAAACCCACAAAATATGCATGCTTCACTAAACAACGTGTTGATTGGTATAGTTCGGCTAGCTCGCCTTCACCAGCATGTTTCGATATGCTGACCCTCGTTGAAACAGGTTCTCCGCACAAAGGCGAACCGAGCGAGGAGCCGAAGTCGTCTTCCCGATCCAGTCCAGCTGTTGGCGCATCTTCACCGCGCCCTTGAAGCCTTTTGAAGTCCGAAGCTGCAACTCTTCATACACAAATGCAGCTCCGTGGCAAAGCGATCCTCCAGCCTGGAGGTCTTTATCGTTTTGAGTTTATAAAGGGATGTAATGTACAGGACTGCTATCTCATTTTGAGTCATCTCTTTGTAAGTCGTTCGGCATATTAGCTAGCTCGTTCAAGAGTTTGTAATAGATGTTCATTATCAATAAAGAGAACTTTTCCATGTTTCAAATCTGTGTTTCAATTTATCTGCGTACTCTGAATATGTGCTTGCTATGCAAATCATTAAAGCCTTGTACGGGCGCAACTCCAGGCCCGCACGGCGGTCACGATTCGGGGGACGCCTCAAGTGATTCTACGGAATTGGGTCGTGACAGCTTCCCCATAGACGTACCCACTTTAAATGGCAAGAAGTGGGCCAATTTGGTCAACCTGTCTATGATGACCCAAATCGCGTCTTTCTCTCTTGGAGATCGCGGAAGTCCCAAAATAAAATCCATGGTAACATGCTCCCTCTTCCACTTTGGAATGGGTAAGGGCTGAAGTAACCCGCCTGGCCTCTGCCTCTCTACTTTCACCTGCTGGCATACTAAGCATCTGGATACGAAGCGCACCACCTCCCGTTTCATGCCATACCACCATACATGTTCCCTCATATTTCTATACATCTTGTTGGCACCAGGATGCATAAAGTACTGAGAGCGATGCGCCTCCTGCAGAACCTCCTCGCGCAACTCTCCACTTGGTACACACAACCTCGCACAGTGCCTCAAGGAACCATCCTCAGCAATGGTGAAGTCATCCAATAACCCGGCCTGAACCTGTGCTCTGATGCTCCTCAACCTGTGCTCTGATGCTCCTCAGAGTCACGTCATCATGCTGCGTGGTCCTGATCCTGTCGATCATCTCTGACTGTATCTGTAATCCCCACATCTGCATTTTGATACCAGGAACTACTGCCTCAATTCACAGGCTCTCCAAATCGGCCAACAAGTGCATGTCTGATGTCAAGTACATAGCCACCGGATACCTGCTAAAGGCATCGGCGACCATGTTGGCCTTCCTTGGGTGATACTGTAGCGATATATCGAAGACCTTCATCAGCTCCAACTACCGTCGTTGTCTCATGTTCATCTCTTTCTGTGTTAACACGCACTTCAAGCTTTTGTGGTCTGTGAAGATCTCAACACGCTCTTCGTACAGATAATGTTTTCACAGCTTTAGAGCAAAAATGACCGCTGCCAACTATAAATCGTGGGTCGGATAGTTCTTCTCATGAGGACGCAACTGCCTGGATGCATAGGCAACCACCTTCCCATTTTGCAGCAGGACGCAACCCAAACCATTTCCCTAAGCATCACTATAAATAGTGAATCCACCTGTCCCTGATGGCAACGTCAATACTGAAGCTGTCGTCAATCTCTTTTTCAGCTCATCAAAAGCGGGCTGACATTCCTCTGTCCATACAAACTCCACGTTCTTCTTGGTCAACCTAGTCATCGGCTCTGCAATTCTGGAGAAGTCCTATACAAACCTCCAGTAGTACCTTGCCAGTCCCAGAAAGCTCCTGATCTCTGCCACCGAACTTGGAGTAGCCCATGACTCCACTGCCGCGATCTTCCTAAGGTCAACTGAGATCCTATCTCCTGTTACCACATGACCAAGAAACTCGACCTTGTCAAGAAAGCACTCGCACTTTAAAAGCTTCCCATAAGCTTCTCCTTCCTGAGAGTCTCCAGAACTATCCTCAGGTGCTCCTTGTGCTCCTTTGGCTTCTTCGAATACACAAGGAAATCATCGATGAACACCACCACGAACTTATCAAGGTACTGGTGGAACACTTTGTTCATCAGGTTCATGAACACCGCTGGAGCATTGGTCAACCCAAACGACATCACCATAAACTCGAACTGACCATACCGAGTCCGAAAAGTTATCTTCGGAATATCCTCTCTCTCTTCACCTTCACCTGGTGGTAGCCTGACCTCAAGTTTATCCTCGAAAATATCTTCGCTTCGCTCAACTGATCAAAAAGATCATCTATCCTCGACAACGGGTATCTGTTCTTGATATATTGAGGTTGGTCAGAGCCCTGTAGTCGATACACATGTGTACCGACCCATCATTCTTCGGTACAAACAGTACTGAAGCCCTCATGGTGAAGAACTGGATCTGATGAAGCCCTTGTCCTGTAACTCGTCCACCTGCTTCTTCAACTTTGTCAGCTCGCTATTGTTAACTCTATAGACATGCTGTGATATCGGCTCTGCGTCCGGTACCATGTCTATAGAGAACTCAACGTCTCTGTCTGGCGGCAAGCCGGCAACTCCTTTGGAAAGACATACAGGAACTCCATAATCAAAGGATGTGACAACTCTTCCTCTTCCTCCATGGCTCCACAGATGACTTCCTCGCTCTGCTCCACTGCTCCTCTGGAAATCTTGAACTCTGGCTCTCCCGACGGCCGAAACAAAACTCTGCCTCTACGATAATCTATACTAGCATGATGCCTACTCAACCAATTCATCCCGAGTACAATGTCGTAACTCGAAAGTGGCATTACGAGTAAGCACACACTCAATTTTTGGTCTCCCAAAGTAACTCTCCGATCCTTGCAAACATCACTGACCAGAATGATGCAACCCCCAGTCGTGATCTTGCAAGTCCTACTCAAAGGTTCAGCCTCTAAATAATGATTAAGAGCAAAAGACACTAATACAAAGTTATGGGAAGCACCAGAATCAAATAAAGTTAATGCTGGAATATAATCTAAAAGAACTGAACCTGCGATGATGTCCCCAACTGGCTTTGTCTCCTCAATCGTCATGGCGAAAGCTCGCCCCTGCGGTGCTCCCCTCTGCTGCTGATGCTGCGCGAAATGCTGCTGCTGGATCGGGAGTGGAGGTCTCCGCTGCTGTGCTGCAGGTGATGCTGGTGCTCTAACTGGTGCTCTCTGAGCAGGAGCTCCACCCTAACCTGGACGAGTTGGTGCCAAATGACAGTCTCACAGCTGGTGCCCTGCTGCTCCACAGAACAAACACACTCCCAATCTCTTCCTGCAGACGTCACATCTGTGTCCTGGCTTCTTGCAGAAGGGACAAATAAGAGTCTGTTGTTGATGCCTCTGAGGCTGCTGATGTGCCTGCTGGAACTGTTGACGCTGAGGCTGAAACGTTCGCTGCTGCTGGAATTGGGACCGCTTGGCTGGACCCGCACTGCTGTTGCCACTGAATATCTCCCGATCCCTCTAGGGCCTCAAACTTAAGTCCCGCTCAACCTGCCAAACTCCGCGGCGTACTCCTCAACAGATAGGTTCTCCTGCTGAAGGTTCTCGAACTGTCTTCCCAGATCAAGTCTCTCGGTACGTGGGAATAACTTCTTCTTGAACAAGTCCTTGAAGTCGTCCCACGTCAATCCTGGGGTAGCGATCTGTGGCTCATTCCAGAACCAAGTACTGGCAATGTCTAACATCTGCAACCCGGCCGCCTCTACCTTTAGATCCTCTGTTAGGCAGGATAAACGCATGATGTGCTCCATGTTCTCTAACCAGTCATCGACATATATAATGCCCTCTGTCCCCTTGAAAACAAGGGGATCCAACTTCTTGAAGTCTTGTATGTTGTCCGGCTTGGGCTGGGCCTCCTGTGGCTGTGGTGGTGTCGTCCTCTCTACTACTGCGATAGCCACCTGGTGGGCATTCTCAATGCCCTGGCGTAGTACATCCGCCTGCCTCTGCTGCGCCGCCAATCTCCCGGAATATGGCCAACATCTGTGTCGCATCCGCTGGTATAGGTGGTGGTGGTGGTGGAAGTCCCTCAAAAGAAGTCGAAATCGGACCAACTATACGGACATGCGAGGGAGGAGGACCCCCAAAAGCAGCAAAAGCTCCCACTTGAACCGGGGAGGAAGCCCTCTGAACCGAAGGAGGTGGATTGGTTTCAGCTGCTGCAGCTGCTCGAACAGGGGGTGAAGAAGTTGCCGACCTCTCAGAAACTGCTCCAGCATGTTGCAAACGGGTCTTCGTCGGCATCCTGAAGACAGTTCGAAACAAAAGATATTAATAAGGCACAAGATACGATATCATCAAGGAAGGACAATAATATTTTGAAAGAAAGCAATATTCGGAATGATAAAGATGACAAGGATCAATATGTGAAATTGTTCCTAGTTGTGATTGAATATTCTAACTCATCCTAGTGTCCTATATCATATATTATATTTCAGGCTCGCAATAGTACTCTAAGTCTGAGTACCACTAAGATATCGCACTAGTTGCGACTCGACCTGCATGGGCCACCACTAAAAATGTGTCACGACCTGTACACGAAAATTGGACATGAGCCGTGGGTACGTCCAGCCTACGCCGCAGCATCGGCGGTAGAACGTTGTAAAGGTCCACAATACCATCTAACAACTCATACAATGATATATTTATATCCTGTCAATGGTAACTCACTCTAAAAGGAGGACAAGATGAATATATATAACATCAATACTCAATCAAACAAACTAGAGATAGATAATGACACGATGTCATAAAAGGAGGAAAATAACAAGCTATCGCAATATCCAAGTCTAGAGTTTAGCAAATAACACAAAGGGTCTCAATATGATATCATGCCAAGGTCTAAGCTGGAAACATATCCAGTACAATAAAAGATACTAGCTACTGGTCAGCTATAGCTAGGTGTGTCTCCTCGACAGCTGGAATCAGATCATCCTGGACTCGGGGATCTACCTCAGCTGGCTCTCCGTCCTGCGGGCCGTAGTAGGTAGGACACCAGTCCTCTAAACAGTCGTCTAAAAAAAAAAAATCAATCAGGAAAGGAGCGAAGTACAACACTCTGAAAGCAGTTTCATATACATGGTAGAAAATATATAACAGCAATAGAAAAGAATACAAGAGTGGTTTTAGTTCCTAAGATTGGCTCCCTTGTGGTACTTGTTGGTTTTAGTTCCTAAGAATACAAGAGAATATATAACAGCAATAGAAAAGTATCTATTATTTTTACCTGCTGCACTTATTTAAATATTTCTTGTACTATTTTTATTGATTTGACTGCATGCTGGTTTTAGTTCCTAAGATTGGCTTCCTTGTGGTACTTGTTGTTTTGGGGTCTGACCCCACTGGTTTGTATGGCCAGATTTCGGAGCAGGATCGCAGGATCTCCAGTATTTTTTGCCTCAAGATGGTGAACACCAGGAACACCCGAGAACATGAGTGGATTTTTTCTTCCTCACCCACTTGATCTTGTACACTTTTCTTTTGAGGTTGTTTAGCCACCGAGTACGTGTTTAGCTCGTGTTTTGGAACTAGACATTCTAGCCTGCGGGCCTACATGTAAAGCATATTCTAGACTATAGGTAGAGCTGATCATGTAATATTGTACTCTTGATAGTTCTTCAATTTGTAACTAGCTTCATGATCATCTGTGTATGTATAGTTTGGGATGCCTCACTATTATATATTGGTGATCATATATCTTGTAAACTTGTTGCTTGCTTGAGATTGAAACACATAGGATTCTTGACCCAGGATTGCCTGATGGATTGTAGAGTAAACCCTCACATGTCTAGACAGTCGTGACCGTATCTCGAGGTATAGAGTAGTCTGGTACACGTAGCTGGTTTTGTCTGCCCCCACTCTCCAGTATTCTGATTCTGGGACGTGACATCAAGTCTAAAGACGAAGCATTCGAGAAGTTCAAGGAGTTCAGGGTTGAAGCTGAACGTCAAACTGGACGACAACTCAAGAGACTCAGAAGTGATTGGGACGGAGAGTACGTGTCTATTGAATTTGCATCGTTCTGCAAAGAACATAAAATTGCCAATGAGATGACTGCTCCATATTCTCCTCAATCAAATGGAGTAGCAGAAAGAAAGAACAGGACATTGACAGAGATGATGAACTATATGTTATTAACTGCGGGTCTTCCAAACTACTTTTGGGTAGAAGTTGCGCTAACGGCCGCGCTCATTCTGAACAGAGTGCCGTACGCAACTTCCGATGTCACTCATCGTGAACTCCGGTTCAAGGTCAGACCCAACTTGAATGTCATTCGAGTGTGGGAGTATCTGGTGTATATGAAGCTTCCAGACTTGAAGATACAGAAGCTAGGGACGAGTACTACAAAAGCTATATTCTTGGGATGCTGAAAAAAGTGATGCTCGAAGGTTCATTGATATCGAGTCTAACTATATCATTGAATCTCACGATGCAGAATTCTTCGAAGATAAATTTGCAAGGCACAAGAATGTTGTTATCGCGGACATTCCGGAGAATGATGTGAGTGCAACGGAGGCTAACGCTTCCAATGAAGATGTAGTCCAAGAAGAAGAAGTCATTCCTGAGATAACGTTCGAACCATAACTCGCAGAACCAAGAACTAAGCGAGTGAGGAGACATAAGGACTTCAGAGAGAATTTTGTCACCTATCATGTGGAAGCATATCCGTTTACCTATGATGAGGCAATGAAGACCAGAGACGCGGTCTTCTGGAGGGAGACTATTATTGATGAGTATGACTCAATAACCTCCAACAACACTTGGGTATTGGTCGATCTACATGAAGGAGCTAAACCAATCAGCTGCAAGTGGATCTTCAAGAAGAAGATGAAAGCCGATGGGACTGTTGACAAGTTCAAGGTAAGGCTGGTAGCCAAGGGATTTTCTCAGAAGCAGGGGATCGACTACTTCGACACATATGCTCCAGTAGCGCGGAAGACGACCATCAGGATGTTGATTGCTATAAGTGCAATTCATAAGCTAGTTATACATCAGATGGATGTGAAAACAACATTACTGAATGTTGAGTTGACTGAAGAGATTTATATGCAATAACTAGAAGAATTTATCGTCAAATAGCTTAAAACAAGGTCTGCAAGTTGGTGAAATCATTATACGGTCTGAAGCAAGCTCCCAAGATGTGGCATGAGAAGTTTGATAAAGTTATAAGATCAAACGGCTACAAGATCAGTGAGACGTACAAGTGTGTTTACACGAAGTTCGCTGATGGGAGAGGAGTCATCGTTTGTCTATACGTGGACGGCATGCTGATTCTCGGTACGGATCTAGCACGTGTTACTGAGACAAAGAAGTTTCTCTCATCCAAGTTCAGTATGAAGGACTTACGGGAAGTTGATGTTATCCTCGAGATAAAGACCATCCAGACAGACACTGAAGTAGCGTTGTCACAGTCTCATTATATTGAGAAGATGCTCACATGCTATGGATATCAAGATCTTCCAGGGATCGATACTCCGTATAGGTGTGACTAGAAGTTGAAGCCAAATTCGAGAAAAAGTATCAGGCAGCTGGAGTATTCAAACTCCATCGGGAGTTTGATGTATGCAACAACTGCTACAAGGCCTAACATAGCTTTCGCCGTGGGGATGGTGAGTCGGTTCACGAGCAATCCAGGTGTTGAGCACTGTAAAGCTATGAAGAGAGTAATGAGATATCTCAAGAGGACTAAGAAGTATGCACTGCACTACAACGGGTATTCGACAGTAGTGGAAGGCTTCAGTGATGCAAGCTGGTGTTCAGAAGTAGAAAGCGAAAGGTCCACAGGATGATACATCTTCTCCATGGGTGGAGCTGTTATATCGTGGAAATCGAAGAAACAGACAATGCTCTCTCATTCCTCGATGTAATCTGAGTTCTATGCATTGGCAGCTGCAACGGATGAAGCAGAGTGGCTTCAGGAGCTAATGTTTGATCTTCTGGTGGTTAGTGCACAGATTTCGGCGGTACTGATATACTGCGACAACCAGACAACTGCAGCAGTGGCATCAAATGATCTCTTCAATGGTAAAAGAGCATTGTGCGTCTGAGGCACATGGTAGTGAATGATCTTATCAAGACTGGAGGCATTGCCGTGATTGATGTTTGGAGCCAGAAAATTTTGGCTGATCCGTTCACCAAAGGTCTCAAGCGCCAGCTGGTCGAGGACACAACAAGCAAAATGGGTTTGAAGACATTATGATATTATGTCTTTATAATTCTACCATAAAATTTTATGTTATTAGTTCAAAGAGAAATCTACTAGGCATTTAGCTTTTGATTCAAAAAATGATCATTGACTGGAAGAATATCAAGAACATTGGGTAGTCCTTTGAGACATTGAGGGGTTACGGACCTAGAACCACTATTGTCTACTATCTGTTCTCTTAGTAGAATAAGGTCATGTGGGAGGATGGCTTAGACGCCTTAATGAATTCTATGGCATTTGGAATGTCTGTCGTACTTTACATGAAGCACGTTAGCACAGCACTACAAAGGAGCAGAGGACTCCATGCTACAGTGGGTTACGCCACCACGAGGTTCCTCAATAGGGTAATGCCTCGGATTCATGAGCCATGTCACAGCGGCATAGCACCACATATCGGCATGTGGCCTAATGTTGTAAAATAAAGTGTATTAGACAGCACTACAAAGAGGCTAGTGACCTCATGTTACAGTAGTGTGACACCACCAAGAGGTACCTAGAGAGGGTAAAGTCTCGGCTACGCGAGCCATGTCACAGCGGCGTAACACCGCAAGGAAGCACAAGAATTCATGCTGGATAGTTTGGCACTACAAAGAGGTTGGGACCTCATGCTACAGCGGATGACACCACAATGAGGTGGGACCTCGGCTTTGGGCTATGTCATAGCGGAGTAGCACCGCAAGGAAGCTCAAGGCTTCATGCCAAGGACTCTTTAAAAGAACTCACCTAGAGTGTATGGAAAGAGATATATGTCGTCTCTTGAGAGTAAACTTGTAGACGCCCAAAGTGGATACATCGAAACCAGGCATGCACAAGACCTTTAATGTGCAATCGGAAGCATAGTTGATGCCATTATGTGAGTGAGAAGAATTGCAGCAAGGCTTAGTCCATTCTTGTATCATACTGTTATTCGACCCATGCAGGAAGATTCAAGTCGAAGTGATATATATCCTAATACATGATGGACAGTCACTGTGGGGAACGCTCAACCCATATATTGAGATATATGGAAGAGTGTTGATATTTTTGACTTTGGACTAATAAAAATAGCTCCACATTGGCTACACCACCAAGTGAGTATCTCAATATAATACTTTGTATGTGTTGAGGTGTGCACATGGGGTGTGACGGGACACATGGGTGCCATGTGGGGGTATTTTATTAGGAGAAAAAAGGATTAACTCCTCAATGAAAGCTTTTAAGATTTTTATCATATTCATGAAAATTATTCCATAGCAGCTAAGCCCCAAAGGGATTTAGCGACTCGGACTCGGGCTTAAGGGCACAAAGTGTCGCTTTGTTGGCACACTTTGCACTTAGCACGTCAGTATCGTCCCAAGGCGCTTTTGTTAAGCTCGTGTGCTCGTTTATGCTCGGATTGCAGCGCGTGTTGCATGAACAGACGCTGAGCGGGTGCTGAACGGACGCTGAGCGGGTGTTGCATTGGGTTGCGATTGTGGGATATCAATTTTGTATATTGTTTTTTTAGTTTCACATCCGAAAGGAGAGGAGTATGGGCTTACACCATTCCCTATATAAAGAGCCCTCTAGCCTCCTTTTGAGAGATACCAAAATTGAAAAAGAGGAGTTCAAAAGTAGTTCGTTCTAGTCACACAAAGAGGTGACTACGAGCGTTCCAGGAGTTCTCTTGTGAACTTGTTGGCTTCTGGGAGCAGATCGTTGATAGAGGACGAATCTTGTTTTGAGCAACAATGATCTTCACGGTCCCAACAAGAATAATTTTATTCTGCCTTTATCTCTTATTTTTTTCTTTCTTGTTCTATCTCATTTGTAACTGCGTTTGCAAGGAAGAATAACCTTGTTACTTCCAGTTATTTTCTAGAGTTGGCACTCATCTTGAGTTTAATCTTCGTTCAGGAAGATGAGTTTTTTCAGAGGTTTGTCCATCTGAAGATCTATATGAGGTACTAACATAACAAATGGTTACAGATCTGACTGATCTGTTGCTCTTCCTAGGCCCAGATGAACGCAAGTGCGATATTGAGCTTCAGTGCGGACAGCTCATGAACAAGATGTGTCAATTATTGCTCACTAGATCACAACCTTTATGCAGGCCCAATTGACAGCTCCATAGACCATCTCTATTTGCTTGTCCATAGTTACTGCCTTTTTCACCAAATACCAACAGCCAGACATAGTTCTCAACTACCAACAATCGCTACGCGCCTCTCTGAAAAGTACAAACAGAAGGACTGTTAACCCCTTGGTTATCGCTAACATCGTCTCGTCATTTGTCGGCATGCTGCTTGTTATTTCAGTTCGACTACAGAAACTCAAACAGGAAGTCAAAATAAGAAGTTGGAATTCTGTTTAGATTTTTGAAAGTGTACTTACTTAATTTAGGTCCTTAAAAAAAATCAAAAAATTAGATACATATAATCCTACAATTTTTTATTATAAAATTTTAAAAATTAGTAACTCATGAGTTACTCTAGTATTTTTGTTGTTTGTTTCCTACCCATCTTAACAATCCAAAAGATTTGCCAAGAGACAAATCAGATGCTCTTGGTCCCTATGCAGAAGTAGTGAGACTTCTAGCAAAATTGTGTGTGAAAAATACCAGAACCTTTCCTCAATCTTTATATCAATTTATCATTACTCAGTTGCGATTGCACACCAATTTTCAATGTGTCAGGAAGTATTCTGTAGTGCATATCATCTCTAACATAAATTTTAAGCAGCGTCGGTTCTAAAGTACAACAACAAAAGTCTTACCCAAATTTTTTTGGATCAACTGTTTGACTCATTTTTTTTTTCTCTTTATCGTCGTTGAGGATCATGTCATCTGTAACACTAACAAAATCACATTCTTAAACATGCCTCTGTTCCTAGCGGAACCTTTAATTATACTATCTTATCTTCTTCTTCTTCTTCTTTTTCTTTTGGGCACAGAGGCTCCAGTCCTGTGTCTCCCGCAGTTTGATCCCCCGACCTTTCAGCTCGTGTCCCGCTACCTTTCCACTATACTGCACCTACAGGGACAACTATACTATCTTATCGTTCACTCTCTACCGGAGGATTCTATCATATCTTGTTCTTGCACCAATTCTATAGATATTTCACAAATTTGATGCAGCATCAATTATAAATGAAAAGGTGTCATATGTGCTACAAGAGGTAGTTAAAACCTTCACTCACAAAATTGAGTAATCATAGCTAGATAAAATTGTAGTGATCTTGATTCAATCAAGCTTCATACGGATACAAAGATCATGTATTCATCCAATTGCACATCAAAACAAACTAAGAGAGAGAGAAGAGAGAGATTTCACAGCTGGAGCAATCTCACTTAGGCAATTCAACAAACAGATAAAGAGGGCAAGAAACAAAGAAACATACATGCCTGATCGACGCTAATCGGATCTAAGAAGAAACATCCACCGCCTGGTACCACCCGCCGCCGATGGGCCCCGCCCCCTCCTCCTCGTCGTGGTCGTCCGTCCTCCTGATCGCCGCGTGCGCGACGATCACCAGGATCCCGACGAGCAGGGAGACGAGAATGTTCAGCGTGGCGCCGGTGAAGAGCAGGAGCGCGAGCGTGACCAGGGAGAGCGCGCCGAGGACGACGCCGTCCCCGACGACGCGGCCGAAGAGCACCAACGGGGCGTCGCTGTCGCGGAGGAAGTAGAAGAAGAGCCAGAGGCACATGGTGGCGAGGAAGACCATGAGGGAGACGGCGTGCCAGAGGAGGGAGACGAAGACGACGAGGAGGACGACGATGGCGTAGTTCATGGCGAAGTAGGCGGCGTTCTTGCGGATGCGGAGGTAGGCCTCGCCGAGGGAGGGGGGGAGGCTGAAGGCGCCGAGGTGGGCGAGCTCCCGCCACGGCCGGCACTTGGCGAGCGCCGACTGGCCCCGCTCCTTGGCGCGGGAGATGTAGTCGAGCGTGGTGGAGGAGCCGCTGGCGCCAGCGCCGGGCGCGCTCGAGGTCGGGATCGTCCCGTAGGTGGTCGCCATTTCTTGCTTTTGGGGATCGGGATCGGAGTTGGGATATCGAGGGACGCAGCGTGTTGTATTAAAGTACTATGGCGGGGGGGAGGGGTGAGTTTTGGGAGTCAATGATTGGAGAAGAGGAAAGGGGAAGGAGAAGAGGAAAAAGCCAGCAGGTGGGAGTTATTATATATATTAAAATATATATAGTTGAATGAAATGAACACTTAACTAATAATTTATTTATTTGTGTTTTAAGTGGGTGTTTTTTCTAAGAAAATTTTACCACAGCAGATTCTCGTTGGTCTGGCAGATTTTCGACCGCCGTTTCACAAGTGAAAAAAACAAACTTTTGTGCAGCATTTTTTAACACTTGGGCTGTTCTTTGGACCAGATAAATGTTTACTACCTGCATTACTATATCTTTTGAATCCACTGTTTTCGACTCTCAACAATTAATGAAAAAAATACTACTTCATAAGAACAAATAATAGTTTTTCTTATTATTTTTTACTAATTAGTAAGAGCAAACAACAAAGACCCTTAAATTTTTTATATACTTAATTACCTAACTATCAAATTTAATGGTTTAAAGTAAACATAAATAAGAATATTTTTAGAAAAAAAAAAATTTATGGTAAAATCTTAATTTTTCTTATTAAATAGTAGTATAGATATTTACTATTACTTTAAGTGGAACATTTTTCTGCTTACAATTTTCATGTCTCGTTTTCTTTGTTCGAATTTTCCTGAACCTGAGCGAAGCCTATCTCTGTCTCTTTGTTCCTATTATGTGTCAAAGATCCTTTAACAATGTTTCTTTGTCTACATGACATTTTTTTTTCGTGTAAAAATTCAACGTTTTAGCTTTATGTAATGCATGTTCTTAACTTTTGAGCTGGGTAGGTTAAATCAATCTAGGAATTTTATATAAATATCGCTATCTAAATCACCATATAGATAGGTTGTTACAACGTCCATAAGTCTTATGTCCATTTTTTTCAACTGTCAGACTTATCAAATAACGGAACGTTGTTTCATCCATTACGGGAGAATACGTCTCTTCGTAATCAATCTTGGGTCTCTGAGAAAACCCTCATGCCACTAATCGTGCCTTAAATCGAGCAATTTTATTCTTTTTATTTCTCTTTCTTACAAACACCCACTTGTAACCTACCGGTCTGACGTCTTTTGGTGTTTGTACTATAGGTCCGAACACTCCACGTTTATTAAGGGAATTCAATTCTGCTTGAATATCATCCTTCCATTTTGGCCAATCTTTTTTTTGTCGACATTCATCGATGCTACTGGTTTAGTGTCATCAATGCCCTTAGATATTTCAGTAGCTACTGAGACTGAGAATATCTCATCTATTGTTATATCTTTGTGATCCCATACCTCTCTTGTATATGTATAAAACATAAAGATCTATTTTCTTTCAGGTATCTGAGCCTACTCTTGGACTTGTGTCTTTTCTAAGACAATAACATCTTCTGGGTTTTCAGAGAGTATGGATCTGTCATTCATAACCTCTTATTTAGCGTTATGTGTAACCTCCTTAAGAGTGTTACTAGGGCATTTTCTCTTTCTAGAGACTAAGTCCTTCGAACCTATAGGTCTACCATGCTTCTGGCGTGCAGTAGATTCATTAGCCACTCTGCTATTTTTTTCTACGGGGATATCAATTCGAGCTGTTGCATTTGCAGCGGGCACATATGATTTAATCAGTTTAGCTGCATCAGTAAATGCATCTGGCATTTGATTTGTAATTTCCTGTAGATGCAATATCCTTCGTACCTCAGTTTCACATTGATTAGTTCGAGGATCTAGAAGAGACAGAGTAAGATTATCCCACGATAATTTATGTCGTTTATTTGTGACGAATGGTTCTGTAAGAACATTCTTTTCTTTCTTGTCTCCCCTAACGACAGGAATTTAGTCTCATCAAAATGGCAGTCTGCGAATCTAGCAGTAAAAATATCACCAGTTAAATGTTCCAAATATCTAATGATTGAGGGTGAATCAAAACCAATATAAATTCCTAAATGACACTGATGTCCCATTTTAGAGAGCTGAGGAGGGAGAATATGAACATAAATAGCACAATCAAATTTACGCAAATGAGAGATGTTAGGTTGATGGCATGTCACAAGTTGTGATGGTGAAAATTCATAATATGCAGTTGGCCTAACAATCAATTTAGCAGCATGTAATATGGCATGTCTCCAAGCTGAAACGGGTAAGTTTGATTGCATGAGTAAAGGCCTTGCTATGTGCTGAAAACGCTTAATCAAGGATTCTGCTAAACCATTTTGGGTATGAACATGAGGGACAAAATGTTCAACTTCTATTCCTAATCATCAAAAGTACGGAAAGTGAACTCAGATACATTATCAAGTCGAATCGTTCTAACATGTTGGTCAGAAAAATGAGTCTTAAGCTTAATCAACTGAGAAAGTAGCTTGGAGAAGGCAAATTTTTTAGATAAGTGTAAGGAAACATTTGACCATCGACTAGAAGCATCTATTAGAACCATGAAATAACTGAAAAGTCCACTAGTAGGATCAATTGGTCTGCAAATATCACCTTGTATTCTCTGAAGGAATGGTGGTGATTCAGAAGCTATTTTGAGAAGTGAATGTCTTGTAATGAGTTTATCCTGTGAACAAGCTACACACAAATGTTCAGTAGGAAAGGAAAAACTTCGGTATGATAAATTATGTCCATTGGTATTGTTGATGACCTTTCTCAACATAGTCGATCCTGGATGACCCAATCTGTCATGCCAAAGGATTAGATTCCTTGGATCCTTTAGCCTTTTGCTAGTGATGGGGTGAGATTCTACTATCTTCAGAGTAGTTTGATATAGCCCCGAGGAGATTAACTTGTACTTTTCTAATGTGAGCTTTTTAATTCCAACTTTAGAGGTGATACAAAGATACTCTTTGCTATCATCGTTCATGGTTTTAACATGAAACACGTTCATTCGAATATCTCTAAAGCTGAGTAGATTTCTATTAGATTTACTAAAGAATAATGCATTTCGAATGACTAAGTGTGTTCCATTTGGCAATACAATATTGGCATTACCATAACCTTCTATAATCTGCACGGGTCCAGCAAAGGTGGTCACCTTGGCAGTGTTTGAGGCATATGTTGTGAAAAACTTTCTAGTTTTTAATATAGTGTGAGTTGTTGCACTATCTATCAAACATATGCCATCATCATTGTCCATACCTTTCAAAAAAATTAATTATATATTAATATGTTACTAAATGGTTAAACTTGGCATATTGTCAATTATTACAACTTGATCTAAATCTAAATGAAAATGCTTCAAAGAAAATAAACTACCTAGACTATTGATCATATAATGACCAATTTATTCAAAGTGGAAAGTAAATAAACTTAGATAAGTATACAATACCTATTCATTGACTTCGCCTATCATGGCGTTAAACTGGTCTTCCAAAATTGCGTTTACATCCTTATATTGGAAGAAATTATTAAAATCCATGTGTATTGTACCCTCTATGAGATTAGTCTCCACACCCTCTGAGGCTTCATACTTGTCTACTTTCTTTTGTGAGGTGCGACAGTTTCGCATCCAATGACCACCTCTTCCATAACGTTTGCAAATATCAGTTGGAGCAGCTGTATTAAAAATTTGGACATTGTTTCTTTGAGGGTTAAATCCCTTATCTTTGAACTGTGTATCATTCATTGGACACAGACTGTAGCTATTTCGTTGGCTTCCATGGTATCCATGCCCTCTATCTCTGTGATTTTCTCGACCCCTAGTATTGGTCACATATTTTTGAGCACTAGTCGCACTCACTTCAAGATGGGAAGCTGCTGCCTGTACTGCTGCTGCAGTCCGCGCGCGGGCTGGGGCGGACGATGGCGACGACGGTCGGTCGACGGGCTGCGGCGGTCGTCGGTCGTCGGGTGGTCGGCGTTGGGGTCGGGGACGTGGCCGCCGAGGGCTGGGGTAGGGTATTAGGGTTAGTGTAGCGCCCCGTTCTCCCGATACGGAGAGCGCGACTAAGAAACACAAGTCGGTACCGTTCGATCGGGATAGATTGAATTAAGAACTCGTCCTCGTTATGGATTTGTTTCTTCGGAATCGATTCCCATATTCAATGGACTGCGCCCCAAGGATCGGCTTAGCGGCAGAGTCAGGAGGGACCTCTCCGCTGCTATCTTTTATTGCCTCGATTTTCGTTGTCGCTTGTTGCTTTCGTGCTTTGAGTTGGTTTTGGGATTTGCTTGTTTTCCTTGAACGGTTTCGATGGTTTTCATTATTTTCGTTTATTGAACTGCACTTATATTCCGAGATTGGAAAGAGAGGAAGAAGTATTAATCGAGCTGTTCGTGTGCAGGTGAACGAGAAGTAGGCGGCTTGCGAGCGGAGTCGTGAAGCGTCTCTTTCCTTCTCCTTCCAACTATCTAAGTGAGTGGCTACCAACCCGATTAGCTAGCCCTGCTTCCAAGCTTCACTCCCTTGCCCCGATCAACGATACCAAGTTAATAATAAAATAAATCAAGATAAAAGAGAATAAACTTGGATATTTATGTTTGTCACTTAACTGGGAAACGGTTACTCAATTTGCATGCTTGTTCATTTTAAATGTTCTATACATGCTTCAAGCTTATTTAGAATGCATCTTCTTCCATAAATTGTGCTAAGTATGGAATACACTTGTTATGAAATAAACTGTCAGGAAGACTATGCAAAATGAATCATGCAATGTTGCCTATCTTGTTCACGTGCCTCAACTGCATCAACGTTAACGTGCCACGAACGATTGATCACGGACAACTTGTGCACAAGGTAACGGGTTCCGCGGACGGTCGCTGGGGCACTGGCACCGATCCGGTCCGGACGGAACTTCACGATAGTCTCACGTGCGAACGGGATGGCGTGCAGCGCCTCACGTGCTTCATTGCACACCATCCTCGTTCAAAGACTAAACGGTCCATTATGGCTTCTAGCCAGTGATCCCAACGTGTATATTTAAACCTGTTGCATACTAACTTGTGTCTTTGTTTCAGGGAAGGCATGGTAAGTATTGTGCAGGTAATTCAGTCGGCAGGTAAAAATCCACCGAACGGTGGCACGTTCATTTCAGTATAATTCTATATGCTGCTTACTTGTAAATGAACTAAGGCAAGATAGAAACCCACAAATATGCATGCTTCATTTAAAACAACGTGTTGATTGGTATAGTCAGGCTAGCTCGCCTTCACCAGCATGTTTCGATATGCTGACCCTCGTTGAAACAGGTTCTCCGCACTAAGGCGAACCGAGCGAGGAGCCGAAGTCGTCTACCCGATCCAGTCCAGCTGTTGGCGCATCTTCACCGCGCCCCCTTGAAGCCTTTTGAAGTCCGAAGCTGCAACTCTTCATACACAAATGCAGCTCCGTGGCAAAGCTATCCTCCAGCCTGGAGGTCTATATCTTTTGAAGTTTAGTAAAGGGATATAATGTACAGGACTGCTATCTCATTTTGAGTCATCTCTTTTGTAAGCCGTTCAGCATATTAGCTAACTCGTTCAAGAGTTTGTAATAGATGTTCATTATCAATAAAGAGAACTTTTCCATGTTTCAAATCTGTGTTTCAATTTATCTGCGTACTCTGAATATGTGCTTGCTATGCAAATCATTAAAGCCTTGTGCGGGCGCAACCCCAGGCCCGCACGGCGGTCACGATTCGGGGGACGCCTCAAATTGATTCTACGGAATTGGGTCGTGACAGTTATATATATATATATATATATATATATATATATATATATATATATATATAGAGAGAGAGAGAGAGAGAGAGAGAGGGGGGTCTGTTGGGGGGGGGGGTGCTGGGTAGGTTTAGGAATGGGTCTGGGGTTTAGATGTTAGTTTTTCTTTTCTTTTCTTTTCTTTTTCGTTTGTTTTTTTTTCCTTTTCTTTTTATTATTACTATTACTATTATTCTTATTATTACTATTATTATTACTATTAATAACTTTATATTTATTAACATATATATATTTACATATATAGATGAGCTTAAAAGTCCAAAAATAATATTTGCAAACAAAATAAATTCTAGAAAATTTATCACCTTTTAACAAGACTCCAAAAATAATAAAAATTATTTTGTGGAATAATTCTAAATGAGTATTTATCTAAGTAATTAAATCAATAAAAATTTATTTTCTAATTAACTATGAAAAATATTCTAAGAAATTCAATAATTTGATAAAAATATTTAAAATAAAATTTTAAAATTTTAGAGGGTTTACACTTGATGATGGACTACTTTCTGTTTCTAGTATCTTGACTGGTCTATCATATTGTATTGTGATTGTTGTCCGTGGATGAGATTAGAATTATACTGAGATAAATGATGTAGACTTATATTTATACTTATTACAGCTTAAGTACACTCTAACGGATCCATTAAATTGGGTTTACCTATTGGAGCTATGCTGCTGGCCATTGCCACATGGCTATTCCATTGGTATTCTGGGACTGGGACGTGACACTTTGTGAGGCTCGACATATTGCTGTATAAGATCAATAATAACAAGTTAACATAAGAACTTGGTAAATCACCAAACAATTCATGTTCATGTTGTATGCTTCAAACAATGATGTTTCAGAAGTCTATTTATACCAAACAAATCTTGTTCATGGTATGCTTCGAACAATGATGTTCCAGAAGTCGTAGGTAAATACCAAACACTAGATGTTCATGGTATGCTTCGAACAATGATTATGTTCAAGAAGTCTTTCAAAAATACCACATATGGTCTGCTTCGAACAATGATATTCCAGAAGTCTTATATATATAGACCAAACAATTCATGTTCATGGTCATCGGATCTCTGATGGTTTTGATCTTAATGTATTAACATATATAAAAGAAAGAAAGGAATAATAACTCCAGCGTTCTCTCTGAGAGATCTATATGCGATTAACATCGGAGTGCTATCATAGTTAACTAAAAGAAGTGAGATGAATGGATAAAATATTATTCTTTTTGTCCTAGTAGTATGTCAAAAGATGTATAAACATCAACATCAGGCTGCGTCTAGGGTATACATATGAAAAAAAAAAAAAACATAAATAACCATATCTATTACCGAAGTAAAGAATCCGCAAATGTCGACTTCACTAAGATGCTCTCGCTTATTTTTTCCCGTTAGAGTTTCGTGCTGGTAACGTGTTAGAATAAACGTAAAAGAATGAAAAAGAAAATAGGAGAGATAATATCTTATTAGTGTAATCTCATAGTGGAAGGTAAATATCTTATTTATACAATTCAATGAAGATGTAATACTAATTTTTAATCAATGTAAAATTAAAATATAAAGTGAAAATTCAATTATTTAGTAACCCACGTCGTAATAGTTGTTTTTTTTGTGTGTGCTCATTTTGGTCAAGACGTGCTAATGGAATGTATTTGGTTTTGACGTTTTATCATAAAAAATTGAAGAAAAAAAACTGCGACCAAATGCTCGGAGAGGACTATTCCCCGTTTGCGATTTCAAAATGGAGCGCTTATCAGTTTAAATTTTAAATGGGGGAATCAAAAGGTTAGGGGGGATCTTTGTAGAAGTTAAGTATATCCTCATTTCCTCACTCTATCGACTATTTACTTTTCCAACCCACGGCCTTCTCTCTCTCTCTCTCTCTCTCTCTCTCTCTCTCTCCTAGGGTTTTTCTCTCTCTACTGGGCGGCGCCATGGGCGACAGCAACAAGAACCTCGACGTCTCCGATATCGGATCCGCCCTCCCTTCCATCACCGCCGGTCTGCTCCTCCTCCTCCTCCTCTTCACGATATTTCTTTTCCCCACTTCTCTATCTAAAGTGTCTGATCGTTCCTTCTTTTCTTAGGGTTGAGCGAGAACCAGAGGGCTAATCTCGTCGAATCTCTGAAGGTTTTTTTTTTTTTTTTTGGTTTCGTCGCATCTCTCCAGACCCTAGCTAGAGATTAGGGGTTGCTGTTGTTGTTGTTGTGATTTTGTTGTTGTTGTGCGTGTAGAATAAGCTACAGAGCCTGGCTGGTGAGCACTCGGATGTTATGGAGACCCTCAATCCTAAGGTCAGGAAGCGTGTCGAGGCTCTCAAGGAGATTCAGGTACAATTGGATACATCGATGTTTTTTATTTTACAGGCAAATATGTTAAGTAGGTCATAATTGTGATTGTTCTTTGTGAAATGCTTCGTTGGGATCACATTGGGAGCGAGATATGAATTTCTAGTTGCAGTCGTAGTTATGGATTGATGACTAATGATACGTCTCCTGAGAATTGTTGATTAATTGGCCGCTTAATCAAATTAATCCGGTGGGATATTGATCGGGGATTATTACTACAGATATTAAACAACTTGTAAATGGTTTGGTTATTTACTTTGAGCCCCCAAAGGACGGCTCGTAGTAGTGGGTTGAATGCTTGAATGGATCTATAGTTTCAGACTTCGCGAATCCATACTATATATTATGATCAACTACGACACAGTTTTGAATGTAAACTTACTATAACTTATGTTATTGTTATCATTCTAACTTGTTAATAGCTTATTATTCAATGTAGGCTGAATTGCAACTTGATACCCTCAACTATTCCAGTTTTTGAAATTGATATCCTAAACTTTTTTACTCGACAACTTGATACCATCAACATGATAGTTGATACCATCAACTATGGATCTATATTTTATGAGCTGTGTCCTAGAGGCAGTTTACGCTAGTTACATATCGTTTTGCATTAAAATTGTATCATTTCGTGCATTCAAGTCTCTGAACTCCTTTAAAATCTTTCAGTAACATCTAGTGTTGCTCCAATTAGTGTCTCCTAGATGTAATTGTCTATTTCTTTATAGGTAAGAGGATAAGTTTCTTTTGGCTTTTTGTTTTTCACTCAACTATGCATCCAGTTTCGTTGGTACAATTGTTATGGAGTTATATGAGTTCAGTCACATATTAGAATAAGAAATGGATTCTCAGGAATTGGAAGTAAGGGTTTTCGACAGAACTGGTTGCCAACCAATTATACTTTGTGGGTCCATAAGTGGTTACTGACCAATTATACAGACACTAGGCAACCAATTATACAGACACTAGGCAACAACTTAATTCTGGCTTTAGTGTGTGATATTAGAGCCTAAGTTGATGATTTGGAGGATTCTGCAAGGCATTCATTGGCTGGGAGAGCGTGCAATTTGGTTTCTTTGGATCTTGTTCTCTGTTAGTGATTCTTATGGTTATGGTATTAAAGATTGTTTTGGTTGCGCAAATTGCTTTTGTACACATGATTACATGATGCGTCTTAGTTTAGGCTCGCGCTCAAAATTAAGGGTTGATATTTAGGCTTACCGTGGAGCATAACTGTGAGTCATACCATGAAATTATGGGAGAGAGTAAATGAAAAATAATAATAAAATAAACTAGAAGTTTAGAGAATCAATTTGGTTTTACGATGGATTTATTATATATGATATTTCTCATTAAGAAGATTAATGGGAATATTTAGAGAGAAAAGAAGGATGTACATATTGTTTTTATTGACTCAAAGAAAACTTATAATAGAGTTCCTTAAGAGACACAAATTTTTAGTAGCTATGTTGAGAGAATTATGGATATGTACGATGACCTTTATGAATATGGGAGGAGATATAAACCATTTCTTATTACCGTTGGCTTAGGTCAAGGATCGATTAAGTTCGTACCTTTTTTTGCTAATGATGGATGAAATTAATAGGCATATCTACGATAAGGTTCCATGGTGTATGATTTTTTCGTGACGATGGTCGATGAGACTAGAGAAGGAATACATTTAAAATAGAAGTGAGAGAAAAACCTTGAAATCTAAGGGTTCTAAAACTAGTAGTATGGAAATAAAGTATATGAAATCTAACTTCAGTTAGATGTCAAAGATAATTCAGCGGGGAGTACATATAGATGAAGAAGAAATACCTAGGAGTTATTGTTTCGGTACTTATGGTCAATCATTCATCACGATGGAGAGCTTGCGAATGATGTCATACATAGAATAAAACATGATGATTGAAATGTAGTGCTTTTGGAGTACTTTGTGATTATAAGATACATTTGATGTTGAAAGAAAAATTCTATAAGACAGTTCTGAGACCGGTCATGCTTATGGATCATAGTGTTGAGCAATAAAGAAACATCTCCAGAAAAATAGTGTAGCAAAAGTGGAGATACTACGATGGATGGATGACAATACATTAAAGATGGGACAAGAAATGAATTTTTTGGTGGGAAGTTAGAGGTGGTTTTTATTTAGGACAAATATTTGGGATAAATGCTTTGTTGTTGTTGTTAACTTGTTATGGAGCATAATTTATGGGTTGTCTTCAAACTTCAAAGGGCACATAGAGTTCCCTGCACATGTTGTATGCATGTGGTGGTATTCTAGTCTATGCTGCACGGTCACAAATAGGATGTGACATGGTACAGACACAGTGACACGGCACATCATTGGTTTTGGTGTCTGTGCGTGATTTGGCATGTCCTATACGTGTTCAACATGACACAACACGGTAGGAGTGTTCATGCTTCCTAAACTTCTGTTCACTTCTATGAATTAGGGGGTGGGGATGCAATTTAGTAAGCTTGATTAGGAGAATATTAAAGTTGTCTATCACATGTTATTGAGAAACCTAATTTGATGGTGATCTTGTTAGATACTTGCATGAAACTTTCATTCTATATTGAAAAATAGTAGAACGAGCGACCTAACTGTTTATAATCTTTTGGGAGCAGGGGTTACCCTTTATGGTCAACCGTCAATAGACAATTTTCTGAGTTACCGCTGAAGCAATATCCACTTTACAATCTGCATATTTTAGGCCACCTATTATTTTAGACAACTATGAAATTCACCATTTAGTGTGAAATATACAGATACAAGCACAAAATTATCTTATTTTTTATACATCACTTTTTAATGCAAGAATAAGTTAGTTTGAGTTCATCATGTATGTAAGCAATGAATGGTTTGCAATTAGTGTTTTTGAAGTGCTATGTGAGTAGTTTAACAGTTTATGTTGAACACACATTGTACATGGTACAAACACTCTAAAATAAACTGGGACATGACAATTATGTATGCTTCCTATTTCTCCCCTAGTTGTAGTTTATTCTTACACTTGCAAAGGATTTAAACTTTTTATGATATGGTATTCAAACTAAAGGTTTTTTGTGAGAAACTTTGAAGATTAATTCAACATCTTTTTATGATTCATCATCTACCAAGTGTGCTCTCTTTCACTTTATGGATTAAATTTTTATGGTTATTTTCTTGGTTGGTCAATTTTTTGTGGTCTACATTGCACATAAAGCTTGTTTTGAGGAATGCTAGTCTTTGCTAGGTTATATTAATTGTTATTCTTTCCCTTTTTAGAGTCAACATGACGAGTTTGAGGAAATTTTTTTTGAGGAAAGGGCAGCACTTGAAGCTAAATACCAGAAGCTATATGAGCCACTATACACAAAGGTATATACACTGTTCTTGGTTATATATTCTTGTTATTGTATCTCGTTCTGCTGCCTAAGTGAGGACGGTGCCAGATTTTTCTTTGTACATTCACTTTTTCAAGGTGAATTAGTTCATTTGCAGCTTTGCATACCACACTGTTATTGGTTCTGTTTATTGGAACATTAAATGAAATATTGTATCCAACTTTAACAGAGATATGAAATTGTGAATGGTGTTGTTGTAGTGGAAGGTGCTAAGAATGAAAATGCTGAGGAAACCCCAGGTGAAGATACAGCCAATAAAGGCATACTGTAACTTGAGAATCTTGAAGTTATACACGTTTCTTTTATATTCTCATTGTTTTGTTGTTCCAGAAAAGGGTGTGCCTGAGTTCTGGCTCACTGCTATGAAAACTAATGAAGTGCTGGCTGATGAGGTTAGCAGTAGTAAACTTTTGGTTTGTTAACTTACTGATAGCTGATGGAATTTCTCTACATCTGAAATTTTCAGATCCAAGAGCAGGATGAAGAAGCTCTGAAGTTTTTAAAAGACATAAAGTGGTGCAAGATTGATGATCCGAAGGGTTTCAAACTTGAATTCTTCTTCGATTCTAATCCTTATTTCAAGAATTCAGTTTTGACAAAAACATATCACATGATCGACGAGGAAGAACCAATTTTAGAGAAGGCAATAGGGTATACGTTTAGTTCCACCATTTGCCAGTTGATTTTTGTTCAGTTTTTTAGTTGTAAGTCTTTTCATTTTTGTCTGTAGGACCGAAATCGAATGGCTACCGGGAAAGTGCTTGACTCAGAAAGTAATGAAAAAGAAGCCAAAAAAGGGATCTAAGAATGCCAAGCCTATTACCAAAACTGAAAATTGTGATAGCTTTTTCAATTTTTTCAATCCCCCAGAAGTTCCAGAGGATGATGATGATATTGATGAAGAAACTGTAAGTTGATCTTAGCTAACCTACCATGATATACGAGTTAATAACACAAAAGGGGAGGGGCTTAGGTTAGAAGAATATTAATATTTTTACTTGTTTATATTGTGTGACTCTCTTTTATGGACAGGCTGAAAAGCTACAGAACCAAATGGAGCAAGATTATGATATTGGGTAACCGTTTTTCTTTTAGCTATCATTCTATGCTACCCTATCAATGCTTCCTGGGTGAAGCTTAGAAGTCATGACCTGTTCTATAATGCCTTTATTAGGCTATTATTTTTTTACTTGTTGCATCTTCATATAACCATTTCCCATGTTTATATGGTTAGGAAAAGACCCTTTAAAGTCTTTAGCCACCATTTGTTTTCTTAACAGTATGATAAAAATTATTTGTGGTTGCCTTGCAGATCCACTATCCGAGACAAGATTATCCCGCATGCTGTTTCGTGGTTTACAGGAGAGGCTGCACAAGACGATGATTTTGAAATGGGAGAGGATGACGAAGATGTTGATGAGGATGACAGTGAAGAAGATGAGGATGACAGTGAAGAAGATGAGGATGAAGAGGAGAAAAGCAAGACAAAAAGGAAGGTATGCCATTTAATTCTCTCAAGCACATTTTAGCACATTACATAATTTACAATTACTGATGTTGATCAATAACTTCTCTTGCAATTTGGCTTAGCAGACAGCTGTAGGACCAAAGGTGCCACTTCTAGCTTTATTGATTTCAAATTTAGCATTTCCTACTTTGGTTGTGCTTAGGAATAATCTTTATGCTGAAATGTGTCTTGTGAAATTGCAGAAGGGTGGAGGGGACGGCACACAAGAGGATCGCCCTACCGAGTGCAAGCAACAATGACTGACAAAAAAAACAATATTATCTTCTTTGCGTATACTATAGCTATGGATCTCTTTGCAGGAGTGACAGATTATTTTACCTTCTTATTCAGTTCCCCAGTTCCATTTTATTTGAAAACCACAAATTGGTTCAGGGTTTTATAGCTTGTGTGTTTGTTCCTGCATTATTATATATGTAGTCTTATTTTGTTATTTTTTTAAAATTCTTAACCAGAATATACTTGGTGATTAGCATTTTCAATTCAGACAGTTTTCTGGTTTTGTCCAAACTAGAATGCATTGGTCGAATTGTGTGTTTGTTCCTGCATTATTATATATGTAGTCTTATTTTGTTATTTTTTTAAAATTCTTAACCAGAATATACTTGGTGATTAGCATTTTCAATTCAGACAGTTTTCTGGTTTTGTCCAAACTAGAATGCATTGGTCGAATGAAAGTGAAATTGTTTTGCTCTGTTGTTTTGAGGTGGACATTTGCATGCTTTAACTGAATGCTGAGGTCTTTTGAGTTCAATTTTAGGCCTAAAATTTGCAGATAGTTTGTAGTTTATTGTCCAATTTTGACTGAGTTGTCTTCTTCCACTCATGTAGGGCTCAAATGAACTACCCCCGCGCGCGCACCCCACCCATCGTCCTCTCTGTTTCTCTCTACTCTGTTGACTGCCCCTTTCTATGTTTGTGGGTCACTAGAGGGTCTGTAGGAGTCCTTGATAATAATAGTTGGAACCATGCTATTTGGTAGGAGTATGCAGGCGGTGGACATCGGCGAAACGGTATGAAAGGAAGGCGCAGCGGTAGGAAAGGGGGGAGGGCTTGACGGAGGAGGCATTGGCGGCGGCGTTGTAGGAGGGCGGAGCAGCCAGGGGTTTGATTTGGTTTGGTTTAGTCTTGGAAAGCTCTTCTTGTGTATTTGACTACCAGTCAATCAATGATTGATTGATTAGTAGCTATTTAGAAGACGAGCGATGGTGAGGTTGAAAAAGCAAGTATTTAGAAGACGAGCGATGGTGAGGTTGAAAAAGCAAGAGGGCTCCCTTCTTTCCGGTGTATGATAGACACTACCAAAATGACTAGGGACTAGTTCAATATTTGTGCTAGTCCAGTTAATTTTTTTTTTTACTAAAACTCAAAATTTATTAGGACTGTCCACCATCTCCTCCTCCCTCCTCCCGCTCCTCCCTTACCCCCACACCCTTCGCCCTCATCTCCTCCCTCCTTCCGCGATTCTTTGCCGCGTTGTCGATCTCGCCATCGACCGCGCCGCCGCCGTCGAGTTGTACTTCGAGTACCTTCCCGCCGGTTTCGTCGCCGCTGGAGTCCTACTCGAAGGGGCCGCGAAGGTAGGCGACCTAGAGGAGGGTTCCGCGGGACCAACTGACGTAGACGCAGAGGATCGGGGACTTGATCCCGTGGCGAATGGGGAAGGCTACCGAGGGTTGTCGGCGCCGGACGACTGCCGGGAGGGGGAGACGGAAACGATGGAGGTGGATGGGTCAGAGACAAGGCCATTGCTCTTGTCGCCGCTTCCTTCTCCTCCTCCTCCTTGTCTCGCCTCGCACAGACACTCCTCACCCTCCGGATTGTCAAAATTTTGACAGTCCTACCAATTAAACGACTGTCAAAATTTTGACAGTTCTAAAGAATAGACATTTACTTTTAGGACTGTCAAAATTTTGAGAGTCCTTCGTATTGTTAGGACTTTCAAAATTTTGACTGTCCTGAAAAAAAAATCAATTGAAAATGGACAGCCCGGTAAATAATTTTTAGGAGTGACAAACTTGTAATTATCCAAAAAAAAAAAAAATTACACTGTCCTGAGTGTATTTTGTAATGCCTTTATCAAGGACCTTCTTTCATTTGCTCGCTCTACGTGAGTCATTTCTTGTATAAGGGGAAGAATCACAGTTCGACTAGTCGATGATGAAAGAGAAGAAAGACGCAAACATTTTTTTTTTCGACAAATTCAATTTTATGTCTACTTCGGGGAAACTTAGTATTCTATTCTAAGATAGCATTGGTCTTCCTTCTAGGCACCTTCTACCTAAAAATGCTTGCAAAACTAGATGTCATGTTCAATGTGATAAGTCTAAAGTTTGGTCAGTCAACGAGGAAATGGTGGGAACATACTCAATATAAGGGATTTGTATCCAGCCCACTGAGATAGATGTATTTAATTTGCCAACTCCTACCATTATTTTTTCAGCAATGCTTAGCTACGCGCCTCTGTCAAGTTGTCCTCAAATGTCCCTTACAAATTCCAAGACAATTCGTCTTTTTCTTTTCTTTTTACTTTTAGGACTTTCTTTCTTATATTATAGTTATCTATTAAATAAATGACTTGAGTTTCATAAAATGCAATTCTACAAACTAGGTTCTTGGGAGAAGGATAGACACACCCCTCCTTGCGGTAATGACTTCGTGAATTGTCAGCTCCTGTAATATGACGGACGGTATGTACAAGACCCTGGAACGAATTCACCATTGTATGGCTGACCGACGATTGCTAGCGATTCTGATTTCATACAGACAAGAGTGGAAGTGAAGTGAAGTTCAATTGTTTCAGCTGATAGTGCAAGGAAGGATTGTGACGAAAGATAGATGACAAATTTTCGTCTGGAGGACTGAGTTACTCAAGTCTGACTAGCTAGTGAGCGATTCTTCTAGCAGGAAGCAGGTCGGACCCTACGGACGAACATCTCCTACGGACGGACATCTCCGCTAATGCAAGTGACATTGTTTGGAACCTCCTCTTGATCAGGGACATTGAGATTTTTACTAAGTTTAGTCTTAGGTTGGCTTTTTTGTAGAACCATACTAGTGATTGCACCATGTGGGGCATTGTTAAGCCCTACAAACAGTCCATTAGTTACATCTTCAAGGTGGGCCAGATTCTAAAATTTACTTCTTTTTTCTTAATAAAATGGTAGGATTCTATCCCCCCCCGCCCCCCCCTTCTCTCTCAAAAAATTCTTTTCTTAGCTAAGTATACAAAAAGAGAGCTAAGTATACAAAGAGAGAGAGAGAGAGAGAGAGAGAGAGAGAGAGAGAGAGAAAGAAGGTTGCTGCACGTAGGAGAGAGGTTACAACCATTTTATAAATTCAAATTTGTGGGAATGCAAATGACTTTATTGTCCATATCTAAATTTTTTTTTAGCTAAGAATGTATGTTATCCAAATAGTCCTGGTATTTTGATTATATAACAGTATAGATATATTGTAGTATAGATATACACATTTTTCTCTCTTTTTACTTTTTTTTTTATAACTCCAACAAAAAGTTAAAACTTTTTCACTCACTTCAACAACCAACCAAACATCAAACTTTAAAAAAAATTACTTCTAATATTTACTCCTTCAAAGCACTAAAAACAAAAATAAAATTCACTTCTATTAATACATATACAAAATATAGATTTCTAGATTTTTTTATTTCGTTTTACTTTTCGCTGAACTGAACAGCCCCTTAGTGGAGATTTTGATTTCTTTTCTAGGCATTGATGAGTTTGAAGGTCAACTACTAAGAAAAAGCTATTTGGCAACCACCGGTGCACAGCCGGTGCACCCACAGGCCTACGTGCACCCACAGGCCGAGGACGTCGCCGCCCCCTACCGCTCTGTTGGCGCCTCATTCTCCTCCACTTCCTGCTCCGCCACCGTGACAAATTTTATATTAATTCTTTCATTTTTTTTTCTTCCATATCTTTCTCGTAACCAAACGTATTCTTAAAGTACCCTAGGCCTCGTTTAGTTTGCGAAAAGTAACAGAAAGGAAATCAATTTCATGCTCAATTTTTTTAAAATTATAATTTTTATCTATTTTTTGTTCCGATGATTGGAAAAGTCAAAAGAATTGAAAAAAAAATGAATACTAAAATATGGAAAAGTGAATATCTGAGATGGTGGAGGGAATCATTTTTCTTCTTATTTTTTTTTCCATTGAAAATTATTTTTCTTCGGTTCCTTTGATATCCAAACATAAGAAAATAATGATTTTTTTTTTTTTTCAATTTTATGATTTTACGAATCAAACGAGACCACTTTTCATCTAACCATACAATTATAATACATCATAATCCCCCCTTCCCCCCAGATCCGTCAATTGGTTTCCTCCTCTAATCAGCCTGAGACATCGAATGATGAGGTAATTCTTTATAAAATTAATTTTTTGACCGTTCTTTTCATAATATTTTTCATAGTATACACTGCATTGTTGTTTGCAGTGTTCGTCATAATATTGTAGCGATTCTTCTTCTAGAATGTAACATGGTGTCGAAACCAGAGACAGAAATCAGAATTGAATGATGAGGAACACAAAAAAAACAAAAAAAACCGATATTTTATCCGGATAGGGTGGGGGAAGGGTGGTTGCTGCACAACAACCATATCTTTGAGTGGATCTGTTTTCGTTCTCCAAAGAAAAAAAAAAAAAAAAAAAAAGAAAAAGAAAAAAAATCTTTGTGATCACATTGAGCATGTGCAGTCTCCCCACAGAAGAAAAAGAAGAAGAAGAGAATGACAATGCTCTCCCGAGAAGAAAACTATAATCTTTTGGCGAAACTGTCCTATAACATGAAGGATTACGACACCAGCTTCCGGTACATGGAGGATCTAGTCATCTACATGAGAGGGGACTTGTCTCCCTCTGAGCGCAAGCTACTCCTATGCTCTGGTGATTGGTTGGTCGAGATCCACAAGACAAAGATAAGCAAGCTATCGATCGACGATGCTGCTACTCGAACGAAACGTACGATGCTGCTCTCGCTGATTACCACACCCTGCCTTGTATCTGAGGTCAAGATGATCTGCTAGTAAAAAATACTCCGGAGTTGGATTGAGTATTCCTACGTATAATAGTAATACCTCAATATATTTGGATTGAATATTCCTACATATAATAGGAATATGTCAATGGATTTGGATTTGTATTGGGTATTCCTATATATAATAGGAATACTAGTTGTGGGTTTGAGGCTATATATATTAGGTGTCTCCTAGCCCTAAAATAAATCTCATATCTTAAAAAAAAAATTGCAAAAGGAGGCAAGAGTGCTTTTACAACATTGGAAGTAGAGAGAAAGAGATTGAAGACTATTTCGAAGAGGATATCGGTTTCGGGTAATTCTTTTCTCGTCATCTCCGTTATTCGTTTGTCTGTGATCTATTTTCTATTCCAAAGAGTTGTGGTGATCCGTTTGGATCGGAGATAAGTTTGTAAGGAGTCGGTGTATTTCTTATTCCATTAGTGGAGGCTTTTCAGGATTAGACTCCGATCGTCCCATGGTATTTTTTCGTTCGGATTTTCCACGTAAAAATTTTCGTGTCTGCAATTTGTATTTGGCGTTTTTGGTTTGTGTGCTTTTGCTCGGTTCTCTCGCATGACTTATTGGTTTGGGGAACGGTTTTTGCGTTTTCGTTTCCAACAAAGTGGTATCAAAGCCAGGTTCTGGAGTTCAGAGAGGTCATGAGTTGACAGGCAAACCAGGGAGGAGAGATGGACGCGAAGCCGGTGCGCATGGTAAACCTGAACGGTACCAACTATCATTATTGACGGAACAAGATGAAGGATTTGCTGTTCGTCAAGAAGCTGCATCTTCCAGTATTTGCGTCCGAGAAGCGGAGTGACAAATCCGAAGAGGACTGGAAGTTCGAGCATATACATGTGTGTAGATATATCAGGCAGTTCGTTGACGAGAACGTGTACAATCACGTTGCCAATATTGAGCACGCGAAGACACTATGAGATAAGCTGTAATCTTTTTATGCGAAGAAGACCGGGTTAAATAAGTTGTTCCTGATCCGAACGATGATGGGTCTGCGGTACAAAGATGTTGCGTCTATTACGGATCACTTGAGTGAGTTTCATGACATGGTTGACCAGCTATCCTCGATGGGAGTCAAGTTCGACAACGAGGTTCAGGGGCTATGGCTGCTGTGTTCATTGCCAGACTCGTAAAAAATCGTACGAGTGTCTATGATCGTTTCTGCTCTGGAAGGCGTGGCCAGTCTGGAGTTTGCCAAGAGCGGGGTACTGAAGGAAGAGATGCAGTGATATTCTCAGGGCACTTCATCCACATCCTACTAAGAGGCACTAGTTTTAGAGAGTTGCGGAAGGAGCAAGAGCAGGGGTCCAAGTGGTGGCAGAGACAAGAGCAGGGGCAAGTCCAAGGGTCGGTACGAGGACTAAGAGTGTTACCATTGTGGCAAGAATGGCTACATCAACCGAAACTGTTTCGCTTGGAAGTGGGAGAAGAAGGACGACAAGGAAAAACAAAGTGAGAACACTACAGCGGTGGCCTCGACATATGGAGGCAACGTGATTATTGTAGGTAATGAGGTAGTTATGAACCTCGCATGCGATGAAAACTCTTGGCTGGTGGACTCAGGTGCTTAAGCGCACGTATCTCACAACATGACACTATTTGCTACTTACACAACATGAGACTGTGGAGTGTTGAAGATGGGCAACGGAGATGTGTCTAAAGCTCTTGCTGTTGGAGATGTGCATTTGAGGACAAAGACTGATGCAGTTCTTGTTCTCAAAGATGACCTTCATGTCTCTAATATCCTTTTCAACCTAGTGTCGGTTGGAAAGTTGGATGAAGAGGGTTTCTTTAACCTCTCCGGGAACGGTCAGTGAAAGCTTTCTAGAGGTTCGATGATGATTGCCAGAGGAAGCAAGAAGTCCAGACTCTATTATATGGAAGGGAGCGCACATGGGGCACAGGAGGTGAATACAACTACTGATGCGTCTACTGAGTTGAGGCACATGCGGCTCAGCCATATCAGCGAGAAGGGGATAAGCTACTTGGTGAACATGAAGGTGATTCCAGGGCTAAAGTCTACAAAATTGGATAGATGTACGCACTGTTTGGCGGGAAAGCAAAATATGGTGTCTTTACAAAGTCACCTAAGTTCAAGAAAGTCGGCGTTGCTCGAGTTGATTCACTCGGATGTCTGCGGTCCTATGAATATAAAATCCATTGGTTGTGCTTACATTTATTGATGACTGTTCCAGGAAGGTTTGGGTATATGCCATAAAGACAAAGGATCAGGTGCTGCCCACTTTTAAAGAGCTTCAGGCCTCTGTTGAAAGGGAGACGGGCAAGAAGCTGATATGTGTTCGGTCGGACAATGACAACGAGTATATCGGTCCCTTTGATGCTTATTACAGAGAACAATGGATACGACACCAGAAGACTCCACCAAAGGCACTACAGCTCAACGGTGTAGCGGAGCGCATGAACATGATGCTGATGGAGAGGGTGCGGTATTTGTTGTCAGAAGTAAACTTGCCGGGCAGCTCTTGGGGTGAGGCATTTTACACAGCTGCTTATGTTATTAATTTATCTCCTAATGCTCCTTTGCAGGATGATGTGTCTGACAAAGTATGGTACGACAAAGAGCCGTCATACAATCACCTGCGAGTGTTTGGTTGCAAGACCTTCGTGCATGTACTGAAGGACGGGAGATCCAAACTTGAGTCAAAGACGAAGCGGTGCGTCTTTGTCGGCTACGGTCGAGATGAGTTTGGCTATAAACTCTACGATCCAATGGGAAGAAAGCTTTATAGAAACAGGAATGTGGTATTCGTCGAAGATCAGACCATGACCAACCCTCAAGATTTCGAGATGCCTTCTAAGGCTGAGGAATTGCCTAAGTTAGAGTTATTTCGCTTCGAGCAGTTTCCAGAGGATATCGCAGAGGATCCAGTTATGAGGGAGCCAGTACATGGAGTTGCTCCCAACATTGATCATCAGCCTGCTGGTGGTGGTCAGGGTGACCCTCAAGGAGGATGAGCATGCCATGAAGGTAGTCCTGAAGGGGAGGAGGCTGTTGATATATAGCCAACACCAGTAGTTCGGTTGAGGAGGGGCGATAGAGAGCGTCGACCATTTACGAGATACTCACAGGATGAGTATGTGCTACTGACTGACAGAGGAGAGCTCGAATATTTTACAAAGGCTATGGAAGACGAATACAAGCATGAGTGGATGGAGGCTATGCAGGAGGAGATGAGTTTCTTACATGCCAATTCTACTTATGAGCTGGTACGGTTGCTAAGGGGCAAGAACGCTTTGAAAAATCGATGGGTATTCAGAGTGAAGCAGACATATGATGCTACTCGCCCTAGATACAAAGTGAGGCTGGTAGTTAAAGGCTACGGTAAGCGAAAGGGCATAAATTTTAATGAGATCTTTTCGTCAGTCGTCAAGCAGTCGTCTATTCGGGTGGTGCTAGCATTGGCAGCCAATTTCGACTTGGAGGTTGAGCCGATGGACATAAAGACGACATTCCTCCACGGTGATCTTGAGGAGGAGTTCTACATGGAGCAGCCAGAGGGATTCTGTGATAAGGATAATTCACACTTGGTCTGCCGGTTGAGAAAGAGCTTGTATGGTCTAAAGTAGGCTCCAAGGCAGTGTTACATGAAGTTTGAGTCATTTATGGGAGAGCATAGTTATGCACCGACGTCGTCATAATACTGTATCTTTGTGAGGTACTTTGTCGAGGATGATTTCATCATTTTACTGCTCTATATTGATGATATGCTAGTGGTAGGTCAGAATGCCACTAGGATAGCGGAGTTGTAAACCCCCTGATTTTCAAGGATTTTTAATTTGGAATTTTCCTCAATTTTCTGTATTTTCTGGAATTTTTCTCAAATTAAACTAAGGTGTTTTAATAATTAAATGATTTTTAATTGAGGTTAAATAATATTTAAATATTATGAAAATAATATTTTATGGTGTAAAATGAAAAACTAAACATAGGATAATTTCTCGGGAATTTATTGGACCCCGGAAGCCATTAAAAGTCCTAAGAACTATTATTTATTTACTTATGTATTTATTATGAATTTAATTATTTAATTAACCCAAGTCCAGCCCAACCGAGCCGGCCCAGTGGGCTATCGGGTCGGGTCCGCCCGTGCCGGAAACCCGACCCGCATATCTGATTTCGGATCGGGTCGGATCCGCTAGGACCTGACCCGTCCGCCCAACCCGACCCGTTGGCTACCCTTCTCCCCCAAACCGCAACAGCCGACTCTTCCGCTTCCGGCCGCCGGCGACTCTCCGGCTCCCTGCAACGCTCGCCGCCGCCCGCTGGTGTCCCCGCCCTTCCGCCTCCTCTGCCCTCACCCGTCGCCATTTCTCCTCCTCCCTCTCTCTATAAGACCCCTCCTCCTCCAGAATCCCCTCGCCGTAACCCTCGCCGCCGAGTAGCCCCGGCTGCCCTCTCCTCCTTCCTCCCCTACCCGTGCCCTAGCCTCCACAGCCAGCCTCGCCGCCGAGCAACACCGGCCCGCCTCCGCCTCATCTTCATCCTCCAGCCGAACCCTCTCCCCGAGCACCTCCCACCGCGCCATCTTCCCCGCACGGCTCAGCTCCTCCCCGCCTCAGTCGCCGGAGACCCGATCCGCCGCTGTGCAGAGCCGGCCGCCCTCGAGAGCACCAGCAGCAGCAGCCTCCACCTCGCCGACCGGCCACCTTGACAGCCTCCTCCGCTGCCGGACGTCCCCCGCCTCTGCCAGACCTCCCCTGACCTCCACGGTCACTGGCCGTCTCCGCTGTGTCCACCACAGTAAACCCTAGGAGCAGCAGACACAGCACCGGACACGGACACGGTCAGGACACGGGAACAGTGTCAAATTGACACGAGGACACGAGAAATCTTCGGTTCTCGGGGCCCTGTTGAGGTACTCATAACTCTTGACTCGTAGCTCTATTTTCAATTCCGTCTATTGCATCGCGACCCCTGCGTGACCCCCTCGGTACCCGTGCAAACTGCTCGGGGCATCGCGTCCTGTGGTGATCGCACACCGCGATCCAAAAACAGGAAAAACCAGACCCTGTTTCACCCCGGAACTGAGTACGCCCAGCCAAACGGGACGACTTGGTCACGTGCTGTCACGCCCCGAGGCGTCCCCCGAGTCGTGACCGCCGTGCGGGCCTGGAGTTGCGCCCGCACAAGGCTTTAATGATTTGCATAGCAAGCACATATTCAGAGTACGCAGATAAATTGAAACACAGATTTGAAACATAAAAAAGTTCTCTTTATTGATAATGAACATCTATTACAAACTCTTGAACGAGTTAGCTAATATGCCGAACGGCTTACAAAAGAGATGACTCAAAATGAGATAGCAGTCCTGTACATTACATCCTTTTATAAACTCAAAATGATAAAGACCTCCAGGCTGGAGGACGGCTTTGCCACGGAGCTGCATTTGTGTATGAAGAGTTGCAGCTTCGGACTTCAAAAGGCTACAGGGGCGCGGTGAAGATGCGCCAACAGCTGGACTGGATCGGGAAGACGACTTCGGCTCCTCGCTCGGTTCACCTTAGTGCGGAGAACCTGTTTCAACGAGGGTCAGCATATCGAAACATGCTGGTGAAGGCGAGCTAGCCTGACTATACCAATCAACACGTTGTTTAGTGAAGCATGCATATTTTTGTGGGTTACTATCTTGCCTTAGTTTATTTACAAGTAAGCAGCATATTGAATTTACTGAAATGAACGTGCCACCGTTAGGTGGATTTTACCTGACAGTCTGAATTACCTGCACAATACTTACCATACCTTCCCTGCCACGAAGACACAAGTTAGTATGCAACAGGTTTAAATATACAGGGGATCACTGGCTGGATGCCATATTGGACCAATTTTAGTCACTGACGAGGATGGTATGCAGCGAGAGCACGGGAGTGCTGCACGCCATTCCGTCCTTACACAGGATGACTAAACAGGAGAGTTCCCGCCCGGATCGGATCGGTGCCAGTGCCCCAGCGACCGTCCGCAGGAACTAAGGGCCTTGTGCACAAGTTGTCCGTGATCAACATATACACTAAGTTAGCAGTTGAGGCAAATCAGGGCAATAACAGGCACGGGACAGTAACAGGAGGAGAGCTACTTTGGCATAGTCTCCCTATCAGATTATTGCATTCAGGATGAGTTATGTTCATAGCATAATTTAAAGAAGAGCATGCATTCTAACTTGTATTATGCATATGATAAATATTTCCGAGCGAACACGCATGTAAGTAAGTAACCGTTCACAGTTTTTGATTGACAAGCAGTATTAACCAAGTCTATTCTCTTTTATCTTGGTTTCTTTTATTATTACTTGGTATCGTTTGATCGGGGCAAGGAGTGAAGCTTGGAAGCAGGGCTAGCTAATCGGGTTGGTAGCCACTCACTTAGATTTTTGGAAAGAAGAAGGAAAGAGGCGCTTCACGACTCCGCTCGCAAGCCGCCTACTGCTCGTTCACCTGCACACGAACAGCTCGATTAATACTTCTTCCTCTCTTTCCATTCTCGGAATAGAAGTGCAAGTCAATGAACGAAAACAATGAAAACCATCGAAACCGTTCAAGGAAAACAAGCAAATCCCAAAACCAACTCAAAGCACGAAAGCAACAAGCGACATCGAAAACCGAGGCAATAAAAGATAGCAGCGGAGAGGTCCCTCCTGACTCTGCCGCTAAGCCGATCCTTGGGGCGCAGTCCACTGAATATGGGAATCGATTCCGAAGAAACAAATCCATAACGAGGACGAGTTCTTAATTCAATCTATCCCGATCGAACGATACCGTCTTGTGTTTCTTAGCCGCGCTCTCCGCACCGGGAGAACGGGGCGCTACATCCTACCCAACCAATTGGAAGTTTCGTCCCAAAACTTAAGAACAGGGCCTACCGTTAGGGAGCATTATGTCGAGGGCGGCGATCCGGGACAGGACAAGCATCCACCCGATGGGTTGGATCACCACAACGGAGGCAATTCCCGAGTCGCTTTCGACAATCCTTGAACAGGTGCCCTGGCTTCCTACAGAAGTTACATGTTTGGTTGGGATTTGCCTTCTGCTTCCCGCCGTCATTGTGACGCTTTGCAGCGTTGTTTCCTCCCTCGTTGCCTTGGCGTTTGTGATTGTAGGTATGCACAGCGCCGGTAGAAACGTGAGGATACTGCGGTTCAAGGGATAGGGCATGATTCATGACTTCACGCATTGTTCCATACTGATTATTGACCACGTGCGAATGGATGGCAGGGCGTAGTCCACCTTCAAACCTTCTATCTCGACTCGCTGCATCAGGTAAATAGGCCCTAGCGAATTTGGAGAGTCGGTTGAATTCGGCGGAGTACTCTTTAACTGTCATCCTGCCTTGCCTCGGTTGCACGAAGTCATTTTCCATTTGACGTTGTACTGGAGGCGGTATAAACTCCTCTTCGAACGCGGCACGAAAGGTCGTCCACGAGATCGCCTCCTCTTCGTGATCAAATTGGAGAGATCGTCGATGCACGTCCCACCAATCGTGTGCGTTGAGGCGGAGCTGTAGTTGCGCGCAGGAGACGCGCTTCTCTTCGGGGACCTCTAGCAGAGCGAAGTGATCTTCAAGTTCTGCTAGCCAATCTAGAGCTACCACTGGGTCCTCAGTCCCGTTGAATGGGGTGTTGCAGACTTTCTTGAAGTGTCCCAAGTTGAAGGCAGTCACGTCCCTCGGCCTTGGAATTTGCGGCGTCTCTAATTCAAGCACGGGCTGTTCCACCGGAGTCGTTGCTGTTGCGGCGGAATGGTTGGCAGCCAAAGTCTGAACAATCTGTTGCAGGGCATCCACCTGCTTTTGTTGGACTGAGAATCGGGTCTCTAGATTACTCTCGAGCTTGGCTTGGCGAGCATCGTCTCGTTGTCGTTGCGATTCTAACATTTGCATTACCCGCTCAAGCGGGTCGACTTGAGACATGCCTCGTTGGCTCCGAGAGCTTCCCGAAGTACCCGAACTGCTTTCTTGTGTTTCGTTCGGTGGTTGCGCTGCAGATTGCGCTGGATCCATTCCTTCAAAAGAAGGTAAATTACATTAGGATCATAATGTATTATGGACTTATTGCATGAACGTATCTCATTTTGGCCTAGCGAGTTCAAGAGTTCGCACAGGAATTTGATCGTTAAAGGAACTTTTCCAGCACGAAGTCTAAGGAACTTTGAATCTGTGCTCTGATACCACTATGTCACGCCCCGAGGCGTCCCCCGAGTCGTGACCGCCGTGCGGGCCTGGAGTTGCGCCCGCACAAGGCTTTAATGATTTGCATAGCAAGCACATATTCAGAGTACGCAGATAAATTGAAACACAGATTTGAAACATAGAAAAGTTCTCTTTATTGATAATGAACATCTATTACAAACTCTTGAACGAGTTAGCTAATATGCCGAACGGCTTACAAAAGAGATGACTCAAAATGAGATAGCAGTCCTGTACATTACATCCTTTTATAAACTCAAAATGATAAAGACCTCCAGGCTGGAGGACGGCTTTGCCACAGAGCTGCATTTGTGTATGAAGAGTTGCAGCTTCGGACTTCAAAAGGCTACAGGGGCGCGGTGAAGATGCGCCAACAGCTGGACTGGATCGGGAAGACGACTTCGGCTCCTCGCTCGGTTCGCCTTAGTGCGGAGAACCTGTTTCAACGAGGGTCAGCATATCGAAACATGCTGGTGAAGGCGAGCTAGCCTGACTATACCAATCAACACGTTGTTTAGTGAAGCATGCATATTTTTGTGGGTTACTATCTTGCCTTAGTTCATTTACAAGTAAGCAGCATATTGAATTTACTGAAATGAACGTGCCACCGTTAGGTGGATTTTACCTGACCGTCTGAATTACCTGCACAATACTTACCATACCTTCCCTGCCACGAAGACACAAGTTAGTATGCAACAGGTTTAAATATACAGGGGATCACTGGCTGGATGCCATATTGGACCAATTTTAGTCACTGACGAGGATGGTATGCAGCGAGAGCACGGGAGTGCTGCACGCCATTCCGTCCTTGCACAGGATGACTAAACAGGAGAGTTTCCGCCCGGATCGGATCGGTGCCAGTGCCCCAGCGACCGTCTGCAGGAACTAAGGGCCTTGTGCACAAGTTGTCCGTGATCAACATATACACTAAGTTAGCAGTTGAGGCAAATCAGGACAATAACAGGCACGGGACAGTAACAGGAGGAGAGCTACTTTGGCATAGTCTCCCTATCAGATTATTGCATTCAGGATGAGTTATGTTCATAGCATAATTTAAAGAAGAGCATGCATTCTAACTTGTATTATGCATATGATAAATATTTCCGAGCGAACACGCATGTAAGTAAGTAACCGTTCACAGTTTTTGATTGACAAGCAGTATTAACCAAGTCTATTCTCTTTTATCTTGGTTTCTTTTATTATTACTTGGTATCGTTTGATCGGGGCAAGGAGTGAAGCTTGGAAGCAGGGCTAGCTAATCGGGTTGGTAGCCACTCACTTAGATTTTTGGAAAGAAGAAGGAAAGAGGCGCTTCACGACTCCGCTCGCAAGCCGCCTACTGCTCGTTCACCTGCACACGAACAGCTCGATTAATACTTCTTCCTCTCTTTCCATTCTCGGAATAGAAGTGCAAGTCAATGAACGAAAACAATGAAAACCATCGAAACTGTTCAAGGAAAACAAGCAAATCCCAAAACCAACTCAAAGCACGAAAGCAACAAGCGACATCGAAAACTGAGGCAATAAAAGATAGCAGCGGAGAGGACCCTCCTGACTCTGCCGCTAAGCCGATCCTTGGGGCGCAGTCCACTGAATATGAGAATCGATTCCGAAGAAACAAATCCATAACGAGAACGAGTTCTTAATTCAATCTATCCCGATCGAACGATACCGTCTTGTGTTTCTTAGCCGCGCTCTCCGCACCGGGAGAACGGGGCGCTACACGTGCGGTCTTCACCGATACGTGAGCGTCGTAGATACGGACGTGCGGGCTTTCGCAGAAGCTGATTCGGATGTGCGTGCACACCGGAATCAGTGCGTATCCGCGGACAACGCACCGTATCCGACTTTTCTACAATTTGCTGTAACTTAGTATATACATGTCTGATCGAGACGAAACTTGCGCCATCGGACTCGTATCAATACGCTGGTCCTGTGGGTCAAGTTTGGTTCAATTCTGAGAACGTCGGAAAATCGTGTATCGTGGGCCCCACAGGCTCCACCCGACGGGCGATTTTGAGAACGGCTCATCGGAAACCAATTCTGGAAGTTCCGTTGGGTTTGTATCAACGTTCCTGACTTGTTGACACTAAGTTGGACTGATTTGGAGACCTTTGACCTTGACGCATTTTTCGGTGCAAAGCGGCCCACATCTGGACCCCGCTTTGACCCCGAAACTGCTGTTTCTGCCCTTGTCTCCAAATTGGACTCAAGGACAGGCATTTCTAGCTAATTTGTATTTTCTGGATCTGATAGTGATGTTTGTTTCAGCAACCGGAGTACTGCCTGCAAATTTCGTGGAAGTCAGAGCCGTAATTGGAACCGAAAACTCAAGCAAGTGTACCTTGCCAATCTCTGCAGTTCTTGATATTTGTTCCTTTGACTTTATATACATTTTTGTACATGCTCAACCCTAGGGCCGTGTGACTTGCTTAGCGTCCGGTCATAGTCGGGTGCCAACACCGTACGTGGGGTTGTGCAACGTCACCTAGAAATGGTTAACGTGACATTTACATTCTTGTACTTGACATATCAAGTATATTATACCCAGGACACCTGACACAGATCATGAAACAGAATCTTCCTGAAATATTCAAGGTGATTCTGTGTAGGATACAGGATGGACATAGACATTCTTAGATTATGACTTGTTGCATTAGCTCTGATCTCACGTGACATGGACATAAGACGTTATGAACATGAGACGTGTGATTACATTGGGTGGGGAGAGACACACAGGCTACAGGCTGATATATATATAAAACCCCTATTATTGCGGTGCTCAAGACTCTAAGCCCGAGCTTGACCCACTACTAGTTATTTACTGCTACCGGCTCCTCGACACAGAGCTTGTAGCAGTCTCAGCCTGAGTACTAGTGATGCTCTCAGTTGCATTTTCACTTAGATGGTTATGTAGTCACCCTGCTTATTTCATTTACTATTCCACAGCATTATTTTGGCTTGTGCTTTCTTGTACCTTGCTATGTCCCCTGAGGACCTGGATCCGGATTATGTCCCCAGGTTTAGCAGAGGAGATCCACTCTGAGGTTTACAGGACAGGTGATTTAGCTGGAGCAGAAGCAGGTTCAGGAGAAGGTACTGGAGCAGAACCAGGAACCAAGGACTAGGTGATTGCCGTAGACTTTTCTGAGTATATGTTCTTCCATACTCAGTCAGTGATGTTATTTACTTTCCTGTTTAAAAGAACAATTGTATCAGACTTGATTATCGGGTTGTTCCCCGATTATATTATTTGTGATTTGATTTGATATTGATGTTTATTTCATTTTGTTGATTGGATATATTATTCTGTGGATGAGATTAGTTTTTGATATATTAGTAAACCCTGACTGTTATATACAGCTTAAGTATGCCCCGATGGATCCATTAAATTGGGTTTGTCCATTGGTGCGTGCTGCTGGCCATTGCCACGTGTCTAGTCCCTCGTTATTTTGGGACTGGGGCGTGACAGGAGTTGAAGCGCCAACTGGACGCGGCCTTCTCTATGAAGGATTTGGACGTAACGAAGACTATTCTTGGGATGGAGATCAGCCGAGAGAGATAGAGTCCAAGCTGCTATACTTGTCCCAAAAGAAGTAAATTCATTGGGTACTTCATCATTTCGGGATGGACGGGTTAAAGAAAGTGACTAACTCCCTTGCGGCTCACTTTAAGTTCACTGAGGAGCAGTGTTCATCTACCGAGGATGAGAAGGAAGATATGGAGCAGTTTCCATATGCCTCAGCTGTAGGGAGTCTCATATATGCTATAGTGTGTACGAGGCCAAACATCGCTCACACAGTTGGCACAGTTAGCAAGTATACTTCCAATCCTAGAATGGTACATTGGAGTGCAGTCAAGTACATTTTACGATACCTTCAGGGCACTACCGATTGGAGACTTTCTTTTGATGGTGACGAGACGAAGCTGGTTGGGTATACCGATGCTAATATGGCTGGAGATGTAGACACGAGATAATCAATTTCGGGCTATGTGATAATATTTACTGGTGGAGCGGTATTATGACAGTCACGGTTGTAGAAGTGTGTTGCCTTTTCAACGACAGAGGTAGAGTACATTGCGGCAACGAAGGCTTGCAAAGAGTTATTGTGGATGAAGAAGCTGATACAGGAAATAGAGTTAAAGCAAGAGCAGTACCCTTTGCTTTGCGATAGCCAGAGTGCAATTCACCTAGTGAAGAACCAGATATTTTATAGCCGGTCCAAGCACATTGATACCCGGTATCATTGGATACGTGATGTGGTTGAAAAGAAGCAAGCAACGCTTAAGAATGTTCATACGGATGACAACGGAGCAGACATGTTCACAAAAATCCTTCCAAGAGAAAAGTTTGAGTACTGCAGGCGGATCGTCGGGATGAAGACCCCCTCCACATAGTTGTGAAGGTAGAGATTTGTTGGAGTGGGTGGGGTTCCCAACCTATGTGAAAAATACCCCGGAGTTGGATTGAGTATTCCTGCATATAATAAGAATATCTCAATATATTTGGATTGAGTATTCCTACATGTAATAGGAATATGTCAATGGATTTAGATTTGGATTGGATATTCCTAACTATAATAGGAATATGCCAATGGATTTGGATTTGAATTGGGTATTTCTATATATAATAGGAATACTAGTTGTGGGTTTGAGGTTATAAATATTAGGTGTCTCTTAGTCCTAAAATAAATCTCATATCTCAAAAAAAAATGCAAAAGGAGACAAGAGTGCTTTTACAACATTAGAAGGTGAGAGGAAGAGATTGAAGGCTATTTCGAAGAGGAGATCGATTTCGGGTAATTCTTTTCTCGTCATCTCCGTTCTTCGTTTGTTTGTGATATATTTTCTATTCCAAAGAGTTGTGGTGATCCGTTTAGATCTGTGAAAAGTTTGTAAGGAGTCGGTGTATTTCTTATTCCATTAGTGGAAGATTTTCAGGGTTGGTGTCACGCTCTGCTCCCAGAATACTGCTTAAATACGAGGACTGACATAGCCAACCGTACCTTGCAGAATACCGAAGTAAGCCATAATGTGTTAAGGTTGTCTAAAAGAGATATGGGTGAACTCTAGCATGCTATGACGTCGGTCCTAAGGCCGACAAATTCTATTATCTCAATCCAACAACACAAATACAAGAGTATATTATACATCAAAGTAAATAGACGTCCCAAATTATATGTCACATATGATCATGAAGCTAGTGAATACAAAATGCTGCACTAGTCGAGTATAATAATACATGATCAAATATACCAGCCATGGTCTAATATATACATCATGTTGACCGCAGTCTCAAAAATATAAGGAGCTAACTCTGCCCCTTGCTAAACACCACAAAATAAAGTAATCAAGACGAGGGGTGGAAGAAGAAAACCCACTCGCGAGCTTCGACCATAGTCCTACGAGTGCGAACCATCTTGCTGGAAGTGCGGTGGATCCTGGTTCTCTTCGGGGTAACCTGGCCATGCAAAGCCAGTGGGGTCAGAACTCCAAGCAACAAGTACCATAAAAGAGCTCGAGATGATGGACCAAACATATCACAACATAAGAAGAAATAGACATAAAAGAAATAAATGCTGATCGAGACTTGTACGGTACCAATGTACTTGTCTCAAGAATAATAATGAAAGAACTGATAACTGTTTGCGATTTAAATCAAAAAGAGAACTAGAAGAACTAGATTTGATTAACAAAGTAAGAAAGTACAAAGAAGAGTCCTATAAGACAATCTAAGTACAATTTTTTTCCTACGGGGTGACAATGGAGGATTAGGAGTGTAATAACTCTCTTTACTCCGTGGACGATCTGATGCACCAGCTCTACTTTCTCCCTTGAGTGTAGATTTGCAGATAGCCAGCCTCTAGTCCGGTCTCTCTCTGAAGCAAAAAAGTCAACCTTTAGAATGTTCAAGTTGCTCCTATTTATAGCCATCGTGCTGATGGGCTATGGGTGCCGTATATGCCTCTGTTTGGTAGTCGCATAAGGCTTCTTCAACAGAATGCGGTTGCAACTGTCGCTACAAGCCATGGATAGACTGCCATGTGGTCTTGGTTGAGATATACTGTTGATGAGATCTCGGGGTTGTTATCAACCGGTTATGGGCGTGACTTGGTCAGCTGGACACGTAGTCAGCACCAACTGTGCGAAGATCTCTGCAGTTGTAATGGAAAGATCTTTTGTGAGCTGGAGGCCACATAATAACTAGGTTGCATGTTAGCGAGGCCGCATGGGTCATGTAGCCGCATACGTGCTCTCGTTTGGTTGGTCGAATGGACACTCTGGCCACCTGTTGGCAATGCCGCATGGGTTATGTAGCCGCATACGTGTTCACATTTGGACCTTGGTCGAATGGATACTCTGACCGCTTGTTGGCGAGGCCGCAGAGTATTCGATGCGTGGCTCTATGCGTTCTGACGAAGTCATTAATGCCTGACGTGACCTTTCTGTCGGATTGTGTGTCACCGTCTCTCTCACACTTTTTGAGGCAGTCAGGGAAATAAGTGCTTGGAACTGTGGCAGACCTTTAGAATCCGTGTCAGAGGGCGTGTATGCGACTCGGCTCTCTTTGTCTGTCCAAGCCGCATGGGGGTGATTATGCGGCCTGTCTTTAGCATGAGGATGCAGCCTGCATATAAGCCGCATGGCTATAGATTTTTCATTCTTCTACAAGACCCCCTTCAAAGTTTTCAAAGTGTCAAGTTTGAAATACTTTGAATAAGAAGCATGGTTAATCGCTTTTTTGGCTGCATGACTTAACGTGCCGCATACATACGTTGCCGCATAGGCAATTCTGACAGACTGTTAAGTCATAAATTTGGAGATTTGGTTCAATCTCGAAGGAATTCTGAGCCGTCTGTTGATACGGAATACGAAGTGGCCATTCACATGAATTGAGGCAGTGCAACGAACGAGGGGACGCTGTCATCTCTCTCTGTCACACGGATCGAGACAGATCGAGATACGAAACAGCCTCATTATGAGCCGCCTATTCTCGCATTTATAAAGAGGTTTGAGAAGAGAAATTTTTTTCTTTTACTTTCTCTTCTTCACTTCTTACTTTTGCTGACCGCCTGCTACTGCTCTGCTCGACATGGATCCCAAGGTTTCTTCTTCTGCTACTGCTGCCAAGAGAGTCTCTAGGAAGAGAAGTAAGGGCAAGGGGAAGTGTAAAGATGACACATTCCCCAAGGATGTGCAACCACCGATCTTAGGTAAGTTTGTTTTGGAGGAGAAGACCCTGAACACAGAGACACATGTGCACAGTTAGTCACATGGGTTACTCATCATCATCTAGAACATGCGCTGACTTATCACTGCGGCATGAGTTGCTCGACCGCATGAAGATTGCGGCTGTATGCTTAACTCTGGCGCATAAGATCCTCTCCTTCATATTTCACTCTGCCGCATGAGGGTTTCTACCGCATGAGAACCTCTGCCGCATAAGGGTTTCTGCCGCATGAGAGTTTCTTCATGTATCTGACTATGTTCCTTTGCTGTTTTGCAGTGACTTTACCCACAGCGCCTTCGAGTGAACTGATGCTTGGCCATGGCATGCTTCCTCCGGATATGAACATGGGGGACTTGATTTCTTCTGTCCGAGGTCAGGTGGATATGGATCTCCCTCCTGGGCGTCAACAGAGGATTGCTGCACAGGATCCTTCCTTTTTGCTAAGTCAACTGAATGCGGGAGGGATCCATGCGGGAGACGGACATTTCTTTAAGAAACCATACTTCCTCTTTGGGGATGTGCCGAAGGCCATTCATCTAGAGATAGGTAAGATTAACGAGAACTGGCCATTCACCTTCCGCGGAACGGAAATATCATTCCCCTCCTTTGAGTGTTATCTGCCTTTATTGGACTTGAAAGTGATTATGGGTCAACGACAGATGGATTGGGACCTAACACCTGGGTCGCAGGGGGCCCTCGCCGGCAGTATCCGATGGGACAAGAACAAGGGATAATGTTTTAGCCATAAGGAGGCATGCTCATACTCCTTACGTGGATTGAAACCCAGACTTGTTGGGAGTGAGTTGGGGCCGAGCTTGAGCTCATATTCAGTGGATACTTTCCTCCGTCAGATTGCGAAGAAATAATCTTACCCGACTGGGAAACTGCGGGATGTCATCTGGGCACATTACAATACCTCGTGGTATCATCTAACCTTGTGGATTCTGAAAAGAGATGAGCAAGAGATTAGGGCAGCCAACTTTTACTTTGCGGTGAGGGGCACCTGCTACGGCCTGGAAATGAACCGACCTTCTTTGTCGCTCTGATGTAGTTGTATAGTTGCTGCACGGGGACTTTCTATACGCCTTGCATCGAGATGGAATTAGCTCTAAGCTTCCTTAGGGTGAGGTGCCCTACGAGGAGTACTCCCCACGCAATACGAAGTTGGAAGAGTTGGAGGCAGAGAATCCAGAGATCCTGGCAGTGTATCATGAGTTACTATATCATCACTGCATTTGTTAACGGATGAAGAAGTAGAAGAAGTCTTCTGAGGGATCCTCTCCCCATATCCCATCGTGGAACCGCTATCTCTTTCTGGAGCAGAAAGGGTCAACCAACATCCACGTTCGGATGTCGCGGTCAAAGCAGGAAATTGCTGACTCGATTCAGAAGCTGTAGAAGTTAGCTGCTGAGAACGAAGAGGCCGAGGGATCCTCAGAAGCAGAGAGAAGTGAAGAGGCCCCAGTTGAGCTTGTTGGCCCGGACGAGGATTTCAGCTAATTTTATGCGGACATCCACAGGCTATCCGTCAAGGCCGTATTGGCGGGATATCTGATGCTTTGGCAGCGCACTTGCGTATTTTTTGTCGGCTCTGGGTCGATAGATAGGGTCAGTAGCACCTAATCCTCCCTGACATGAAGTTAACTTTTGGCCTCAAGCTGGCCCTACTACCGGCTATGGTTTGCAGCATACACCATGGCCCTACGATAGGTACGGATGGAACGGTACGCTTGTGCATTGATTATAGAGCACTGAATGCTGTAACAATCAAGAATAGGTATCCTTTACCGCGCATTGATAATCTATTCGATCAATTAAGTGGCGCTTGTGTATTCTGAAAAATCGATCTCAGATCCGGCTATCATCAGATCAAGGTGCGGAAGGAAGATATACCAAAAACATCCTTTAGGACCAAGTACGACCATTATGAGTTCTTGGTTATGCCATTTGGTTTAACCAATGCGCCAACTATATTTATGAGCTTAATGAATAAGGTCTTCCACCAGTACTTGGACAAGTTCATGGTCATATTTATAGATGATATCTTGGTATACTCCAAAAACTACGAAGAATACGAGGAGCATCTTAGAATCATGTTGGAGATACTACGGCAGGAGAGGCTGTATGCCAAGTTCAGCAAATGTGAATTCTGCCTGGATAGAGTACCTTTTCTTGGACACATACTTTCAGGAGAAGGACTTTCAGTTGATCCAGAGAAGGTTGCTACAATTGAGACATGGCCTACACCTACATCAGTTGCAGAGGTTAGGAGTTTTCTCGGACTTGTCGGATATTATCGGAGATCCGTGCAGAATTTCTCAAGGATTGAGACATGGCACATTTCTTGTCGTTCAGAGTCGGACAGTCCACAGAGCTTCTAGCCGACACGTATATGCGACAGATTGTGAGGTTGCATGGAGTGCCAGTTAGCACTTCTTACCACCCACAGACAGATGGCCAGTCAGAGCGCACGATCCATATCCTAGAGGATATGTTGTGATCTTGTATTTTAGATTTCGGAGGGTCTTGGAAAGACCACTTGCACCTGGTAGAATTCTTCTACAAAATAGCTATCAGGCGAGCATCCAGATGGCACCTTTTGAGGCGCTATACGATAGGAAGTGCAGGTCTCCTATATGTTGGAGTGATATAGGTGAACGACAGATACTCGGTCCAGAGTTGGTGATGCAGACAGTTGAGAAGGTGAAGCAAGTCCAGAGCCATCTTCGTGCAGCCCAGGACAGGCAGAAGCATTGGGCAGATACGCATCGACGACCTTTAGAGTTCAAGGAAGGTGAGCACGTATTCCTGAGGATCTCCCCAACTCGAGGCACCATTAGATTCAGAAATAAAGGCAAGCTATGTCCAAGGTACATTGGTCCTTTTGATATCTTGGAGCGAATTGGTGAGGTGGTGTATCATCTTGCATTACCCCCATCTCTAGAGGGAGTGCATGATGTAATCCATGTCTCACAGCTGAGGAGATACGTGGCCGATCCAAGCTACATAGTTGATCATTCTGAGATTGTAATAGGTTCGAGTTTGAGATATGAGGAGCAGCCCGTGGGGATACTAGATACTAGTGAGAAGACATTGCGGGATAAGACGATCTGGCTGGTTCGCGTCACTTGAAAGCATCACTCTCCAGGTGAATTGTCACGCCCCGATTCCGTGGAATCGATAGTCGTCCCCCGGGCGTGACCGCCGTGCGGGCCTAGGTTGCGCACCGCACAAGGCTAAATATTTTATTTTCGCATAGCGAGCATATATTCAGAGTACACAGATTAAATGAACACATATTTGAAGCATGGAAAAGTTCTCTTTTTATTGATAATATGAACATCTATTACAAACTCCTTGAACTGAGTCATAAGGATTTGCCTCCATGGGCTTACAAAAGTGTTGACACAAAATGAGATAGCAGTCCTGTACATTACATCCCTTACTAAACTCAAAATATAAGACCTTGTGTCGGAACGACAGCCTTGCCACGAAGCTGCATGATTGCTTGGCTGCTAGCTTCTATCTTCAAAATGCTTCTTCTTTAAAATGCTTCAAAAGGTGGCACGGTCAAGGCGTGCCTACAGCTGGACTAGATTGGGGGGTTGTCTCATGCTCCTCGCTTGGTTCTCCTTAGCGCGGGGAACCTGTTTCAACGAGGGTCAGTACATCGAAACGTACTGGTGAAGGCAAGCTAACCCAACTATACCAATCAACACGTTATTTTTAATGAAGCATACATAATTATTGTGGGTTTCTATCTTGCCTTAGTTCATTTTACAGCAAGAAATAGATATAGAATTCATTGAAATAATCCGCCACCGTTCGGTGACATTTACCTGCCCGTCTGAACCACCTGCATAATACTTACCTTGCCTTCCCTGCCAAGAAGACACAAGTTAGTAGCAACAGGTTTAAATATACGAGGGGATCACTGGCACGTTGCCATAATGGACGGGCTAGTCTCGGTACGGAGTGCCGTGCGACGCATATTCAGGGCATCCCAGGGCATTCCGTCCTATAGCAGGCGACTATCATGAGTTCCGTCCAGATCGGATCGGTGCCGGTGCCCCAGCGACCGTCCGCAGGAACCGAGACCTTGTGCACAAGTTGTCCGTGATCAACGCAGTACACTAAGTTAGCATCGAGGCAAATCAGGGCATATCAGGAGCCGGGCAGTAACAGGGCAAGATTTATTTTTGCATAGTCTTCCTGTTCAGTTTATTGCATTCAAGATGAGTTCTATACATAGCACAATTTTAAGAAAAAATATGTATTCTAACTTGTATTTATGCATATGATGAACATTCCGAACGAACAAGCATGTAAGTAAGTAACCGTTCACAAGTTTCATTTGACAAGCATAATTTCCCAAGTCTATTCCCTTATTATCTTGAAGTCTTTTAGTTATTCCTTGGTATCGTTTGATCGGGGCAAGCACGAATACAAGATTTTGATGTGAAGACTAGCAAGAAGGGCTAGCTAATCGGGTTGGTAGTCACTCACTTAGTAGTTGGAAGGAAGAAGGAAAGAAGTGCTTTAGGAGTCCGTTCGAGCGACGCCTACTGCTGGATCACCTGCATTGCCACGAACAGCTGATCAATACCTCTTCCACTCTTTCCATTATCGGAATTGAAGTGCAGTTCGAAGAACGAAAACAATGAAATCCATCGAAACCGTTCAAGAAATCCCAAGCAAATCCGAAAACCAACTCAAAGCACGAAAGCAACAAGCGACAGCGAAACCTAGGCAACAAAAGATACAGCGGAGAGGTCCCTCCTGACTCTGCCGCTAAGTCGATCCCGGGGGCACGGTCCACTGAATATGAGAATTGATTCCGAAGAAGCAAATCCATAAAGAGGATGGGTTCTTGTTTCAATCTATCCCGATCGAACGATACCGTCTTGTATTTCTTAGCCGCGCTCCCCGAATAGGGGAAACGGGGCACCACATGAATCCACTTGGGAGCGAGTGGATGTCGTATGACAGCGTTATCCCCACTTATTCGAGGATGAAGGTATGGCCGCAGAACTGCCATAGTTGTTATGTCATTATAGCTTCATAGAGTAGCTTTATTCTAAATTGCGTGGGCGCAATTCTTTTATGGTGGATAGATTGTAAGCCCCCTCATTTTGAATAGGGTTATTTAGGTATTTTTTAATTATTTTTAATTATTTTATTTCATTTAAATATATTAGAGTAGTAATTTCTAAAATATTCTTTTAGATATATGACCCTTTGCCATGGCTTTGATATTTTGAGCAATGTACGACCTTCTTCCTTCCAACAAATTTTATAATAATAATTTTAATTGAGTCTAATATAGTTGGAATATGGATGTTGCATTTATTGGATCTTCCCATGCTCCAAAAATATTAAAGAACATCAAGAATTACGGTTATCGTAAAAATTGTCCATTTTGACTAGAACTTGACCCAAACATAACCCAAACACATGTAGGCATGTAGTGCACCCCAAGTATTTCCATGTAAATATATTATATATATGTAAATAATATTTAAATTAATTAATTTTTATTTATAGAAGTTCTAACTAAAGAAAGTTGTATAGGTGGTAACCTAGTTGGCAAATAACTACCTAACCACTTCCCTAACCAACCCAACAACCAAACCTTATCCAATCCTAACCATAACAACCAACCCCACCCTTCTATTTTCGGCCAAGAGCAGCCCCCCCTTGGCCGAACACCATACCAATAGGATAACCCCTCCTTTATTTAAATATATTTAAAAAGGTCATATATATATCAACTCATCAACAAACCCTAACCCTAACCATATCAAAACCCCTCCCTCATAGTTGGCCGCCCATTTCCTCTCTCCCCCACACGTGAAACAGCCCCCCCCCCCTTTCCTCTCTCACCCTCACAACATTAACTCCTTCACCAAAAATCTCTTCCACTCTTCCAAAAGCTTCACTTTTCATCATCCTTCCACCATATCTCCATCCAAACGTCATTAAACCTTCAAGAAGAACCCCATCTTCTCCATAATTATATCAAGAACTCTTTTCTTCATCAACAATCCAACACAAAAGAAGTAGCAAGCCGAGCACAAGTAAGGAGGAGAAATTCTTGGACAAGAAGAAACACCATCTTCAAATCCTCCAACGGTTTCGGTAAATCTTAAATCCTTCTTCCTCAAACCCCATGACATAATGCTTTTAGGTTAAGTTAATTTACTGAATTAGAACCCCTAATTTTCCATCTTTTTCTCATATTAAGAAATATAGATTTTCGTGATAGTTGGTGATGATTTGCTTGTCAGTAGAACTAGTTTAAGACTTTTTGATACGATTAACTAAGGGAATCTTATTGATTATTAAAACTGAATTAATTGGTGTTTAATTCCTGAAAAGTAAGTATTTTTAAATTAATTTCCTGATATTATAATGTCAAATATGAACCTATAACTAAGGGCCACTAGCTTAGGTTTTCAGGTAATTATATGGCATTGTTTTGCTAGTAAATAGAGGATTTTGGATGAAATAAATAGGTAATTATTTTTTGAGATTAAAACAGCATATAATAAGACATAAAATAATTTTTAATAGATATAAACAATAATAATGGATTGGCTATGTCTCGAACAAGTTTCGGACAAAATTAGTCAACATAAAGTTGCCGAAATCTTGAAATATGTTGTTGTTGTCAAATCTGGAATTTATTGCTATAAATTCATATAAATCTTGTTTAATTCTAGAATATATAATTTATTTCTGTGTCCTTTAATTGGGGACTTAAACTTAAACTTTGGAAATCAAAAACCAAGAAACTAGGTCCCGATACCCTGTAAAAGTAAGCAAGGGTGTTAGAAATAATAACGGGCTTGATTTTGCATGTCATTGAAGAAATTATAGAATTTAGTTATAATTATAAGAAATTATGTTTGGATCCTTAAGTAATTAATTTATTTTTAGGTCAATTGATTTCCGAAGGAGTGGACGCGGGATCATCTTTACCACCACTGACTGTAGAACCAGGCAAGTGTACCTTGCCAATATGTTTATAGTTCTAAATCATTTATTTGATATTATTTATGCATTAGACGTTATATTTGTGTGGCTTATTGATGTACTTATTGAGCCTAGGGCTGTTATACGATACTTTGTGTCCGAACAAGATTCGGGTGCCGACATCCCCTGCGGAGTTGAGTATCGTCGTTAGAGAGTCATTCTTTCGAACCCATATTTTGTGAAAATATTATTTGCACATCCTACCATAGGACATTTGACACGATATTCATGTGACAGAGTCTTTCTCGACTTGATCGTGATACTTGGACTCTGGATAGGACTACAGGATGCATGCTATAGTTGTAATTATAATTGTACATATTCACTGTGACTTGTGTTGGTAGTTAGAGATCTTGCGTGTCTTGATTGAGACGTGAAATTACATTGGGTGGGGAGAGTCTTCATCGTGCTCTGGGCATATGTTACTTATTACTATTTATAGCGTATTAGGCTTTAGGTTCCCTGTGCGAAATCTAGTATTATATTTATATATACATCTTCCTCCTAGTTCCCCCACACGGAGCCTTGAGTGTACTATTAGTGTACGAAAGTGTCCATTGGGATCTTTCGTGAGTACCAGACCGGGGTACGATACCATACTCTCATTTGCATATCACATAGTTGACTATTGTAGCTTTTTCCTTATTCATACCATTATACTGTTCATTTCTGGTTTGAGTGTTTATTGTACCTTGCTATGTCCCTTGAGGACCTGGATATGGATTATGTCCCCAGGTATTGACGAGGAGGTTTATCCCGAGGTTTACGGGTCAGGAACTGATATCGGAGCAGTACCAGCAGCCGATGACGAGGTCGTACCGGAGGACTACTCTTGAGTTCTCAGATTATCTTTATATATGATGTCTTGTGATTCTTAGTATGGATTTGGATATTTCCCTCTCACTATTTTGTTACGGGTTGTTCCCCGTAATATTTATTTATTATATTGTGATAGACAGTTTTATTTATGGTATTGATGTTTGAGACTGGTTTATCATATTGCCTCTTGTTTATGACTTGGTGGATGAGATTAGATACATAGACTATGACATATATATTGTAGACCATTTTAGTTGTGATACAGCTTAAGTGCACTCTAAATGGTCCATTAAATTGGATTTGCCCATTGGAGTGTGTTGTTGGCCATTGCCACGTGGCTAGTCCCTCGACATTTTGGGACTGGAATGTGACACAGGCTGCACCGCTCTTCAGAGTCCAATCTCTCCTCTCCTTAACTTTATGCCGTTCAATCCTCTCTCTCTCTCTCTCTCTCTCTCTCTCTCTCTATATATATATATATATATATATATATATATATATATATATATATATATATATATATATATATATATATATATATATATATATATACCCCTTGACATCTCATCATGGCCAGAAAGTATAAGAAGTAGTCGAGTGCGTACAAGAGGAGTAAGCTTAGCCAGACTGTGCATAGGAAGATATAGGTGTCCGAGAGGTTCATTACCATGTTTCCCTACGTCCAGGTCCACTCCACTCCATTCTACAACTTTATTTCAATCTATGTATGTCATGTTTCTGTTATCATGGCATAACTCAAGTTGGAGTATTTTTTTTTATTTGTTTGTGAACAGGGATACGAGCTGACAGTCTACAGAAACAACACCGGATTCCTCTACACTGGATGACAGCCAAGTGTTCAGCTCGTGAGGCAAGGACAGTGGAATTAACCTGACACCGGTGAGCTCCTGGGCTATGGTCAGCCAGGGGAGCTCTTAGACCAGGGTTATCGATTTCCTATCTGGTACCATGGCATTTTTCCCATTTTTTTCTTCTATTTACTTTCTTTGTACTTAGGCGTGAAGACAACTTTATTCCACTCAGGGGATAATGATGCCTTATTCCGAGTTTCTGAAGCTTGTCTGGGTTATCCATTGCATCGAACCGAGCACGTAACTCCCGGATGACTTCCTGTGTATCCTCAGTCTGAGACGATGTAGCCGACTAAAGATATGTTGGTTGAGCTTGCAGTACCACCGGTGTAGGTCCACCCCTAGCATTACAAGGGTTAGCGGCTGGTGTCGTTGATTCATTGTTGAGACCAGCTAGCGTCTGGACTTGCATTGACCAAATGTGGTTGTACACCCAGAGGTGGTTGTACTGGTATGGATGCGACATGACCGGACTTAATATGAGGCTCCTGAGGCACTTACCTCAGACCCACAAATTTAGAGGACACCAAATTTTGTTTCAGTATATATAGCAAACTGCAATTAGGCCGGCTGGGTTATGTTTTGATTTTGTACAAGCCAGTTAGTCTGTCCACTACAGCAATGACCCATTCATCCGACCGGAAGTTCTTTTAGGTAAGATTTTTTTTTTTATTTGAGAGGGACGTGCCAAATTACATGGAGTTTAATAATAATAATAATATTATTATATTATTATTATTATTATTATTTATTTATTTATTTATTTATTTTATTCTAAAGAGATATTGCCATTGTCCGGCAATGAAAGACTTTTTTTTAGAAGCAAAAGAAAATAACAAATCAACCCTCCCTTACTCCACATGTGAGTTTTTATTTTTATTTTTGTATATAATAATATAAATTATTGTAGATGAGTTTTATAATTTTTAATATATATTTTTGTAATGTTGATGATCCAGGTGTGTTCTACTTGTATTTTTTATAATTTATTAATATATGTTTTTTCCACGTGTGTGTTCTAATTGTATTTTTTTTTTTAGTTTTTAAGAGGGAACTCCTGTGGTCGACTCCTGGAGTTCCTAAAAGACCTACCAGAATCAGTCACTTTCCATTAGGTGAGCTTTATAATTTATAATATATATTTTGTATAAATTATTTTAATTATCTTTATATCTGGTAGACCAATTTATTGAAAAAAAATATTTTTGTCATTTGATTGGATAGTTATTCCTATTGAGGTTGAAATAAACTAATAAAGAAACTGAGGAATAAAATATTTTTATAATATTGTTGATTTTTTATTTGTCATTAATTATTTATTGTGTTTATTTTTTGAATTTTGGGTTGAAAATACTATTGTATCATTATCGATAAAATAATAATATAATATGAACATTAAGCTTTTATGGCACCACTTTTAGAGTTCGTCTCAGGTCTTAAAATCTAAAGTATGGCACTGGAATGCGGCAACATGCACTGGTGCTGTCGTAGTAATGTTTTGAGCTATCATCATTTGATGCATATTCTGCATCATGGCATGCATGTCTTTGAATGCGACCTCAAGTGAGTTGAGGCATTGCTCGGTGCTTCCCGATGTGGTGGCATCTTGCTCATCACCGATGGCATATACATTAACCTCTCTGTGATCCAAGAAGGGGTAGTGGATTAGATAGTGTAGCTAGAGTCTACACTGTCTGTCTCGGATCCAAGAGGGATGCTACCCCTAGGAAGGTTAGCTTCAGATTCTGAGGAGTGACTGCTCCTCGTATAAGAGAGTTCCCTTCTCCGAGAATGAGTGTTATGGTACGCCCCTTCAAAGGACTCGACGAGTTGGTCGAATCTCCTTTATCTCGCTGTTGTCACAATACTTTGTCTTAGGCGCCTCTCATTATGGGGAAGTCTTAAGGCCATATAGATTGGAGCCAGAAGTACCTCTTCATCATCATCTTGTTCTTTACTCTGTCTCCTATATTGTTGTCTAGTAGGCAAAGTATAATGTAATCGGTCAAACATAGACCGTTTAGTAGATGATTCAATCGCTTTTGTATAACAACAGTTGATTACAATTTTGTGACAATGACAATGACAATGATGCTCATTTGAAAGCACCATTGTAGATACAGAGGTTTACTTCTCTTTACGCTTATGTACAAGAACATCACGTAAATCAGAGGAAGAAAAGAGGAAGTAGGCGCATTCTGCCTCTACGTGCATAATTTTGTAGCCAAGATCAAGCCATTCGAACCCTATCTGAGCGGCGGTCCTGAGCCTATGATTCTCAATTTTATTCTGGAGGGATGCCAACCAAGCAGCTCTGATTTCTTTGCGTGTAAATCTTGGACATGCGCATGTTTGGCAGCTTCAGGTCGGGATGCGCACAGCTTCCCCTCTGTCATACGCGTAATCTTGATACGCGGGAGAGGACACTTTTTTGCCAATTCCTTCTGTGTGAGCATATAGAAGTCTAGGTGTGGAATATCGAGTTTTCCCCCTCTTCAAGTGGCAAGGATGCTGCATAGCTTCTTTGCCACGTGTGTTGTAGGAAGAAGAAAGTGTGCACGCACTTTTCTTTGCCCGTAGGTTGGTTTGGATTGTAGGGTCCTTGCTGGAATTTTCTTGCACGTTGCACCGAACATGCAGGGGTTTGTTAGCTTAGGCATGAACAACCCCCTTGGCATCGTAGTTAATTATTCTGCCAAGGAAATGTGTGCTTACCCCCTGCTTATTGTAGCGAGGGTTTCATGATTTGTTTCTCTTAGTTGGCACACTGGTGTGGCTAAGGGATTTATCCACCAAGTCACAAACTGGGGACAGAAGAAAGAATTGACAACAATGACTCCTCGTTGGCAGAGGCCATCACCTATTTTCTCTTGTTAGAAGAAACATTAGGATAGGAGGAGCGAAACTTGGGCAGCCAAGTCTTGCAGATCTTCCTTGACTTGGTTGCGGGTGAGGGGCTTGAACAACCCCCAGAGAGCATATCTTCGTAAGCTTGTTGGTCAAAATGGAAGATCAACGTCTTCTGCGTTGTACCAACCAACGCAGTGTCGAGTTGAGCCACCCCCTTCTCATCAGAGGAAAAATGATTTTTCCAGCAGAGTCGCCATTTTGTTTGCCATAAACAAAAAATTTATACGAACTTTTGTATTACAAACTTTTAAAGAAAAAGAGTAGAATAAATTCTATACAAGAATCTAAAGTACAATGATTATAGAGAAGTAATAGCTGTAGAAATCTAATCTGTGGTTGATCGCTTTACTCCGTGGACTACTCGACACAAAAGGAATAAATGCAAACACTTGAACACTTGGAGAACTCGGCAAGAAGACTTTGGCAGCACTGGCAAGACCTCTCTATGCTCCTCTCTCCGTCTTTATATGTTGTGTAGTATGGAATATCATTGATCCCATATTTATAGCATCCAAAATGGTTAACTGAACATACATGCACAAATGAGCAATTTACGCTGTGTTTGCCATTTTTTGCGTGCATATTTGGATATTCATTGCCCACGTTCTGCTTAGTAGGCGCACAATTTATTGTCAGCTTGACACGTGGCTCCCTATACGAGGATGTCACGACCCGTACCCAAAAATTGGGCATAAGTCGTGGTACTTCCAGCCTACGCCACAGCATCGACGGTAGAACGTTGTCTAGGTCTCAAAATAACTAACACAACTCACAAGATAAAACCTGTCAATGATCTCAACTCCATAAGGATGACAAGGTAAAAAATAATATAATGTCTTCTCAATCATAATGATATCTACAGGAGGATGAATGGCACGATAAAGATATAAAAAAGAAATTCCGACATAAGTCTAGAAAAATATCTCAAATAATAACAATAAGTCTAAGAGTTTAACAATCTCAACACATATATGATCTCAACATAATACAACTCAAGTCTCAAAGTTTAGAACAATCCAATATATAAATAAACTCGGCTAAGTACTGTCTAAACAACTGTAGGTGGTGTCTCCTCTATGTGGAGTGGCTCCTCTGGAATCTCCGGGATGTAATCACCATATACTCTTGGACCATAATGGGTAGGACAAAAATCCTCAAGATCCTCTGAAAAATATTATCCAGTCAGGATTGAAACGAAGCACAAACACTAACAACAATTTCAATTATATTGATAAAAACTAAAAAATAGTGTAAGAAAATACATGATGAAAGAAATACTGGAAGATAAAAAATACTGGAGAGACATGTAATCGTCATAGAGAACTAACTAGTAGTGAACAGATATATGTGAATGCTAGAAATGAAAATCGGCTTGGGACTAGATCATGCTTGTTATATATGATTGGCTATGATACATGTAAGGTCAGGCTAACCATCTGGATAGCTATGATACGAGCAATAGTCAGGCTAATCATATATAATAGGCTATGAGGTATGTAAATGGTCAGGCTACACCCTACGTGATATATGGGGCGAGCTATGATGCATGTAAGGTGGGGTATGATCACATAGCTTGCTAATATTTCTCCGTCCCGAGCTAGTACGATGTATACCAATCACGACTCCTCATGACAGGTATCTATGATATATACTAGCCCGTGTATCCGCTGTGTCTGAATCAAGTATACACTACAACTAGAATCATAGTAATGATCAAAATAATAAAAAATGTCAGAGAATATACTCGCATTTGGTCCTGAGCAACAAATGAGAATCGATGTCCAAGATGGAATCACGAAGACCTAAATATCAAATAATAATGTTAAATTGGTGTTCTTAAAGGATAATTAAGTCAAACTAGGTGAACGTGTGATTTCTATGTTCAAACTAGGTCTCGGAAGTCAACTAGCTTAATATTAGACTATACTAGTTATTACCTAGTTTATACTAGTTAGTACTAAAGTATTCTCGCTATATTAGTATTATACTAGCTACTATCTGCTATACTATATGCTATTAATATTATATACTATGATATCATGGGAAACTTACCTTAGCTAACTATTAGTATAACCTTAGTTAATATATATAATACCTAGCTAACCACTGACATCATATATCAATACCTTAATATGCCTAAACTCACCTCAACAAGCCACTGCTCCTACCCTTAACTCTCACTGGGAACTCACCTTGCTCCTAAGACTCAAGACATTGACCACCACCAAGTACACAAGGGTGGTACTTAAGCTCACATACAACTCATTCCTGATACACTAATACAACTACCAATTGTTAACTTAAATTTAACTAATACACATCCTTACCCACTGTTTTGCTGATATGATACCTTGGTATCAGTGACTCCTCACAAAACTGATACTCCTACTTAATACCCCGACCTAAAACACTCATATGACTTGATACACTACCTTCCACATACTGCTGATACTTAAACCTGTGGTCAACATGGAGACATTTACTGATACATGAAATGTCTCACTGTTACCTACAGATTCAACCATTCCCATGTAGTATACTTCAATTCCCTATACCTAGCTATCACTAGTTTCCCCTTTTTCCCCCATATCTCTATTAGTTACTGACACTGCTTCCTGTCAGGATTGATACATCCCAGATTAACCCTACTCAAACTGAACATCACAGCTCCTAATCCTCACTACCCCCCGTGTATCAGTATTACTGATATACTATGTTTTTCATAGCCTCACACATAATGCTTCACCACACACTCACACAGACATTAGTCTCCTGCATTCATAGCCTTAATAATTGACTGCAGTACCCAGCAGGTACTTTCCCCTTGCCCGAGTCTCCTCCACTGCCGTTATTCCTCCTATTACTCGAGCACCACTATTCTACACCAATTTCACTAATACCAGTTCACTAACCACACTCAAGCACCTCACCTAATTATACAGCCCTAGCTAACTGACCCCCCCCCCCCCACACACACACACTCTGATACAATCCTTGTTGTGCACTAATGTGCAACTTATCCTTACTGGCCTTACTCGAACCTGCAAAACTAGCATGTGTACACTGCATAGATACAGACACACACACAACACACACAATATATATACACTTGCTGTCACTGAAATGGATCGACATCATATCCCAAATCCATTTCCTCCCTCTAGTTACCGCTACTCTAGTGTATCAGTACCCCCCTTTAACTCCGAAATCTGCTGCTACACTCTAATTGCTTGCGCATATGCAACAAGCATTGCACTCCACTGTACCCAGTGCAGTTCTTACATCTGCAGGCTTCAATCCCCTAGTCTCTGTTGCCTATACTCGAGCTCCATACTCCTTGTTCATGATACATTCTAGTGTATAATCATCAAACCACACGTCATTAGTCCACCCCTCTCACATACTATATCAGACTACAACTGATACCACTATATCAAATACATGTCTGATACTCAACACACCCCACTCTAGTATGCCCGATCCTCATTCCTGCACACACTCAGTCACGAAACGTCCCCTCCTTACTGTCACTCCTCTCGCTTGCTTATATGTGCACAAACACACACACCACACACTAGAATACACATTTTAAACACGTATATATATATATATATATATATATATATATATATATATATGAAATTGCACCCTACTTTGATTACACCCTCTATTGGTCATAATCTCAAACTCCTAGAATGCATTTGTCATGATACCCTCATGGTATCATGATACACTAACAACATTCATGGCAAAACCCCCAATATCCTATTAAATATACACATACATATTAAATACTTCTATTTATAACTATTATAATTAGTTGTAATGAAGAAAAGAGAAAATACATCCATGAACACAAAAACCCCAAACTATGAACACAACTTCATGAAGAAAATACTATGGAACCAATATGGACTCACTCTCTCTCCTTGTGGGTATTTCTAAACCATGTGTGGGTTCCTAATGGTCCTCAAAACAATGAAAATAGAATTTAAAAAAGAGATTTCAGAATTTTACCACTTGGAAAATGGATTCCCAATGCAAACCAATGATTCTCTAGCCAAACTTTTTTTCCTCCAATGCTCCTTGAGACCTAAGCTTTTAGGCTTCTTAAATTAGGGAAATGAGAGGGATTGGGATTAGTTTTCTGAAATTTGGTGGAGGGATAAGGATTTTGGGGAAGAACTCACTTAGGGTTTCTCTTGAATAATAAATGCATTTGAGAGATGCTCCCCCTCTACTATATATGGCCGACCAAGTAAAACCTAGGGCTAGCGAATGCATAAAGTCTCATTTGCCCTCAATGATTTTCATGAAGAGTTTTCCAATAAGTGGAATTTTCATCCCTAATGAAAACTTAACAAATTTCTAATTAAATAAAGGGGATTAACTAGTTGATCCAAAAATGTCTAGTCTAAGGTTGAGTCTAATGGTCACATCAAGTCTAGCCCACTAACCCATATCATTATTATTAATAATAATAATATAACATATTATACATATTATGTAACTATAAATACAATATATATAAATATTACAAATGACAAAAATGCCCATACTCTAGAAATGTGGTAGTGACAAAGGAAAGCTTGGGCTGTGGTAATAACTACTTGTACACGCTCCACTAGAATTACAACATTAAATACACGTAATCTGCTTGGGATCATAACCGCTCACTGTCGGTTATAACCAACAAAGTGCACCCACTTTTCTCCCTTAACAAATAGAAAAGTAAAAAATTTGCGCACTATCGTGAAGATAGAAGTACTGGCGTACTTTTGTAGGCTTTTATGAAGAAACACACTGGTTGGCGTATTTCTAAAGTGGCAACACTGGCATACTTTGGCATGTTTTGAGGAGAGTGGTATGTTGGCATATTTTGAAGAAGATAGCACGCTGGCGTACTTTTGTGGTGAGAGCAACTTTGGCGTACTTTGGAGGAAAATAGCACACCGGCGTATGCCTGTGGAGATAGCCAAACTGGCATATATAGCTTACTGGCATACTTTTGTTGAAGTAGTAGCAGGCCACAAAACGATAACCTAGGTCGACGTGCCAAGCAATCTTCTACATTGATGACCATGATCTCCTCGAATGTTGAGTCAGTCTATCAGTTTGACCCATTAATGACGGGATGGCATGGTAGAAAAAGTACACCTATTGAGATAAAAGTGTGCAATTTCTCTAACCCTTTCAAAAGTGTGCCTCCATTCCAAACTTTAAAGAAAATAAGCCTCTGCTTCAGACTTAAAGAAAGTACGCCTCTGCTATTTTTAAGTCATTTGTATGGCCTTTGCACGCGTATTTTTTATGCTTCTACAATACCCCCTTCAAAGTTTTCAAAATTTCAAAATAAATTTGAAATACTTTGAATTTAGAAGCATGAAAAGTGGTTTTAATTTTACGCACGTATCTTGGATGAGATCTTAACCACTAGCTGGTGTGGCGAGTGGCAAGATTAGCGACAAGACCCTGAAGCGTTGCTAAAAAACCGAAGGGTTTCATCTAAATCTATAAATAGACTCGTGGAGGAGAGAGAAACTCTTTAAAATTTTCGAGACCCTTCGTATTCTCTAAAACCCTAACCCTTTCTCTTTGCCTTCAACCTCCACTCTCAGCCATAGCACCCAAGTACTCTCAGTCGGCCAGGAAAGACGACAAAGGGGAAAGAGCAGCCTCCTCTTCCCGTACAGCTGCGGTCCGACCCTTGACAGAGAAAACAATGGCTAAATCCGTCGACGAGCGTCTGAACATGCCGTGGTCTAGGGTCGCTCCCCGTGAGACAACCCACCCCGCAGTTCAGGGTAGGGGGGATGTTCTTTTCATGTTTCTCTTTTCTTTTAATATTTCTACATGTACATTGTAAATTCCGAGAGAGAACAATAAGGGGATGGGAAGGAAACGACGACGTTTCATGGAACACATAGACACGTGTGCACACACACATCTCCCTCTTTCAGAGTGGAGTTAGCCATCTTACGCATACACACATATTTCCTCTTTCGGAGTGAAATTCGTCATCCTGCGCATACGCGTACATTTCCTCTTTTAGAGTAAAATCCAGCAGCCTGCGCACTTTTTGAGTTCTGTTGAATTTGAAAGCTCGGACACTTCTTCTCTTTCAAAGTGAAAAGCACCAACCTGCCCATACGCGCACATTTCCTCTATCAGAGTGAAATCCACGTGCACATTTTTTAACATCTTTTTTACGCACAATACACATGAACTAGTAAAATATAAATTGGAGTGATTTTGAATTGCCTTCTTTAGGGTGTGTTTGGTAGGAGAGAAGTGAGAAGAAGAAAAATGGAGGAGAAAAAAGTGGAGGAAATGATTCATTTTCTCTTATTTTGTATGAAAGAAAAAATGAAAGGAAGAAAAAAATGGAGGAATTATTTCCCCCTCCTAACCTATGAAGTTCAATCCCTCCAAAAGTGGGAGAAAAAGTGGAGGCTTATATTAATTAACAATTATACCCCCATATTAATTGTGTTATTTAAAATTATTCATGAAGTTAAATGGTAAATAAGTGTTTTTAGTTGATAATAAAATTGATAAAGCCTATATTTTTATTTTATTTTCTTCCACTTTTTCTTCCATACCAAACAAAGAAAAATGACCAAACACAAAGGAAGAAAATGATGTTTTCTTTCCATATGGAAGGAATATACATCATTCTTTTTTTTTTCTTTTCTTCCACTTTTTCATCCCTCCTGCCAAACGAAGCCTTAATCTCTTATAGACGCAATTTTTGGGTAAGCACTGGTTGGAAATCCTATGCATATTTCTGAAAGACGTTGTTATCCACCAACATTGTTGCGCATAATAGATAGAAGAAGAGTCCACTTTTGTTCATTCATCAAAACTATGGTGTATGTTCACCCTCCACTTAAATGTTGTCACGTGTCAATTTTATGCAACATAAAACCACTTCGGAAGTGGTTTTGTGGACAACTAAAGTGATTTTGACTTCCATTTTGATACGTGGCAACACTTGAATAGAGGATGAACATACATTCTAGTTTTGATGGATAAACAAAAATGTATTCGATAGAAGAAGACAAGCTAGCAAATGGGGGTGGGGACCAAGTTCTCGGGAGTGATAATCTCTGAGCACTGTGCACCTCCTTAAACAACTAATCAAATCGATATATTCTTCCTTTTCTTAATCATCTAGCTAGGGAAGGACCAAAGCATCAATACAGGACCAAGCTAGCTCCCTTTGACTCTTGATAATCATAGACTTTTCTATAACGCATGCACATTCGAATTCCAATCTTAATGGAATCAACCATGCCTGTACCAAAGCCGCTCATTCCCTCTCCTTTTGTAATTCTTAATTTCTATAAAAGGCCAAGAGAATCCAACTTTTGTTTGTTTAAATATACATCCCTAATAGGAAAAATCAGGCACGGGGGGTAGGGGGCTCTATAGCGGTGTGATCCTGTACATAGAAAGTGTCCACTATTGATAAGCCAGCTCAAACGTAATCCAAACGGCCAAAACCCTATAGAGAAAATCTTGATATATATTATATAAAATGATCCCTTAAGAAGTGACGTCTGTGACTCTCTGTCACCTCACCTGTAGCTTTATATCCCCAAATCCACTTTGTTTACTATAATAAACAATGCATTAGCTGAAGAAGAATGAAGAATCTCCTCTGGGAGAAAAAAAAAAAATTCTCATCACTTTTCCTTTTTTTTTTTTTTTTCTTTCTCTTTGCATTTGCATCATTCTAGCTCCATAACTGGACGACAGAGCAGCAGGATGATGTAGCGCAGAAAGCATGGGTCGCCGATATTTCACGATATAATATATTATAAGGTTCATCAGGAATAAATACACACTTTTCTTGCAAACTATTTGACGATGGGGCTAGCTAGCCCTCATGATTTTGAAGACAACATTATTCCTTGCACTCACTCACTCACTCTAGCTAGACGACCACATGGAGGGAGAGGGAGAGGGAGAGGATTGGATGTTATGGAGGTGGATTACGATTTAGAATTACAAGGTGCATTGGGAAAGTGAAACGTAGAAAGCTAGGGCTGATAGAAATTTAAGTCATGCGGAAATTGTTTATTATGTATATTGGAAGAATGACCAATTGGGAGAAGATATTCATTTATTCCATTCAAACGGGGGCCCTCTTCTTCTTCGTCCCTATATAAAGACCTAAGCCTTCATCATCCAGTAGTCACTCACTCATTCATACACACACACACTAGTGAAGTCAATAGTAAGTTGTGTATATATAGTTTCAATGGGGGATGAGCTAGCAAGAGCTTAATGGAGGTTGACAGAAGAGAGTGAGCACACATGGTTGTTTTCTTGCATGAAGAAGAAGAAGTGCTAGGAAGAGGAATGAAGTTCACATATATACATGCTTGAAGCTATGCGTGCTCACTTCTCTCGCTGTCACCCACCACCAACTCCACGTCCATTCTATTGCATGGCATGTGAGCTTTTTCTTTGGTGGGCAGTGTTGCTATCATCCTCTCTTTCCTTTCTTTTTTAGGAAACTCAAGCACAGCACAGCACAGTACAGTACAGTACAGTACAGTACAGGTTGCTTTTCTTTCTTTCTTTCCTTATCAATTGGTGTTTGTTTCCGTTCTTTTTTCCCTCTCCTTCAGCTCCTTCTGGTGTTGGAATTGTACGGAGATGATAATTAAAATAAGAAAGTACGGTACTGTTGATTTGTTTGGTAAACGTCTGTCTACGTACAGGTTCTCACGATATCAAGTTCTGATAGATCTTCAAACAAATAACTAGCTGCTTGTTTTTACTTTTCCCTTTTTTGTGAAGTTAGCTTATTGGTTTCTTTGTGATTTTTTGACAGTTATATGAAAGATTTGACTGTGATGATTAACTTAAACTAGAAATATATATGTTCAAAGGTTGTGAATGAATAATTATTTCCTTTCAAACAGTGTCTCTGTTCACATTTTTTGTCTCTTCGTCATTTCTAAAAATGAGAGTATGTTGGTGTTTTATTCATTCATTCCCTCGTTCATACATCAAGCATTCTGTCCAATAGAGAGCGACTTGAAATACTGCGATTTGAAATGCTGCTACCGGAGGAGGAGTTCTGTTGTATCCTGGGAGACTAAGACGCCATTAAACTGTAAGCACCTGTGCGAAACGAACATTGTCTTAAGGACATTGAACCAAGTTCAACTCTCGATCTCGATCAGATTATTAATTTATATTATTTATATTTTATTTTCAGATTCTAAAATATAGAGTTGAAATTATTTTTACTTACAATATGTGCATGATGATGGTCAATCTTTATATGTACTTGAGTGCAGATTTGGAGGATTATATATCTTTGGGGTTTGGGGAAGAAGAAGATCGCTCCTAGCTGGTCGGATGACATGACAGGGATATGTGTGGTGCTGGTGGAGTTACAAATATTCTCGATCACTACGGATCGGCAAAATACAAGTGATGAAAACAAGTTTGTTTCACCAATCTTGCAAAAGCATTCCGCGTAATTGTAATCTGCTATACTTATGTCAAGAAACTTTTCACTTACTAATTTCGTTTCTTTGTAATTGGAAATGTCTGTGTACGTGCATATATTAAATTAATAGTTTCTTGAAGTTGTTCTGTGAAACGTTTTTATGCAAAGTGTTAAAGTATTAGTGGACTTTAGTCCCACATCGGATATAATAATAGAGAGAGAAACTAGCCTCTCCTATATATATATGTACTCCTTTATTGATAATGAATCATTCAATTTATTCTTTTCTACTTGGTATCAGAGCCAAACTTTGAATCATTTCTCCACATAAAAAAAAAAAATCCTTTCTCCACCCCCCTCTCACCCGACACCCCCTCCCCCCCCCCCCCCCCCTCGCCTCCCTCTGCTTGAGTGGAACCCTCCTGTTGCCGACCTCGTTCTCGTCGTACGACAGGTAGGTGAGTTGCTTGTTGGATCGTGGATAATCAGAGAGGAACTTTTGTGTGATCCTCTGATTTCGATCTCAACGTGGGTTCTGAGATTAGAGAGTATACTCAGAGGGCCGACAATGTTTTATTTGCATGAACCTCTGACTCTCGACGAGAGTATCAGGAGTTAACAGAGAGAAGACCTGGGTTTGCGTGAATCTATGTTCCTGAGCCGGTATCCACATCAGGATCTAACATAAAGTAACATGGGTTGTTGTCATGTCCCGATTCCGTGGAATCAATAGTCGTCCCCCGAGCGTGACGCCGTGCGTGCCTAGGTTGCGCATCCGCACAATGCCAAAGTATTTTGCATAACGAGCACATATTCAGTGTACGCAAAATTTTGAAACAAAACATTGAAACATGGAAAAGTTCTCTTTATTGATAATGAACATCTTTTACAAACTTTTGAACGAATCATATAATTGTCGCACGGGCTTACAAAAGTGGACTCAAAATGAGATAGTTGCCATGTGCATTACATCCTTTTACTAAAGCTTCAAAAGAAGAGACCTCCAGGCGGGACTATCGGCTTTCCTTGGAGCTGCATGAGTTAAGCGTGCTAGCTCCTGGGTCTTCAAAATGCTTCTACTAAGGCACGATCTGGACGTGTCGGTTGGTGGACTGGGATGGGAAGTAGCTTCAGCTCCTCGCAATATCTCCTTGGTGCGGAAAATGTGTTTCAACGAGGGTCAGTACATCGAAATGCACTGGTGAAGGCGAGCTAACCCAACTATACCAATCAACACGTTGTTTATATGAAAGCATGCAAGTTATTTGTGGTCTTTCTATCTTGCCTTAGTTTATTTTACAAGCAGGCATTAGATATGAAATAATTTACTGAAGCAAACATGCCACCGTTCGGTGACTTTTACCTTCCCGTCTGAACCACCTGCACAATACTTACCATGTCCTTCCCTGCCACGAAGACACAAGTTAGCTTGCACATGTTTAAATATACGAGGGAATTACTGGAACATTTCCATAATGGACGATTTAGTCTCGGAATGGAATGACATGCAACGCAAGGAACATGAGGCGTCACAGGCCACTCCGTCCGAAGCAGGCGACTATCAGGAGTTCCGTCCGGATCGGATCGGTGTCAGTGCCCCAGCGACCGTCCGTAGGAACTAAGACCTTGTGCACAAGTTGTCCGTGATGAAGCATAGTCTACTAAGTTATCAATTGAGGCAATTCTAGGCAATATAAGCACAGGACAAGTAACAGGGCAAGATCTATTTTTGCATAGTCTTCCTGATCAGTTTATTGCATAGCAGGACGAATTGTGTACATAGCACAATTTATAGAAGAAGTATACATTCTAACTTGAAATTGAAGCATATGAAGAACATTCTAAATGAGCTAGCAAGAAATAAGGTAACCGTTCACAAGTTGATTGACAAGCATAAGTAGTCCAAGTCTAGTCCTTTTTATCTTGACATATTTTAGTTATTATGGTATCGTTTGATCGGAACAAGTAAGAATGCAAGATTTTTGATGTGAAGACTTGGAAGAAGGGTCATCTCTGAATCGAATATAGTCACTCACAAGTTGGTTGTAGGGAGGAAGGAAAGAGGTGCTTCAAGACTCCGTTTGTACGACGTCTATTGCACGATCACCTGCATTGCCACGGACAGCTGATCAATACCTCTTCTTCTCCTTCTAAGCTCGGAATGAAATGCAGTTTAACGAACAAAAGCAATGAAATCCATCGAAACTGTTCAAGAAAATGCAAGCAAATTCGAAAACCAACTCAAAAGCACGAAAGCAACAAGACGACAGCAAAAACTAGGCAAGAAAATATGCAGCGGAGAGGTCCCTCTTAACTCTGTCGCTAAGTCCATCTTGGGGCACGGTCCACTGAATATGGTAATTGATTCCGAAGAAGCAAATCCATAACGAGGATAAGAGCTTGATTCAATCTATCCCGATCGAACGATACCAATTTGTATTTCTTAGCCGCGCTCCCCGAATAGGGAGAACGGGACACCACATCCTAACCAACTAATTGAAAGTTTCGTCCATGAAACTTAGGAAATAGAACCAACCACTATGAAACAATGAAGGAAACATTTTCCTCATCTCAGACTCAAGTTCCAGGTCGATTCTTCGACCGAATGATTTTGCCAAAGCACGCGCACGAGAGGAACCGAACGACTTCGAAGCAGCTTCTCTTTGTGATCCAAGATTTGCACAGGATGTTCAACATAAGTCAAGTCTGCCTTCAAGTCTAGTTGATTAAGATCCACCACATGACTCGGGTCGTACACGTACTTCCTAAGATATAAAACATGGAAGACATCGTGCACTTCAGATAGTGACGGTGGCAGGGCAATCTGATATGCGACTGAGGCGACTCGCTTTAGTATCTCGAACGGGCCGACGAATTTTGGACTTAGCTTCCTCTTTGCTCCAAATCTGGTAACTCCTCGCATGGGAGAGACTTTGAAAAATACTCGATCACCTACTGAGAACTCAAGAGGTCATCGATCCGTGTCTGAGTAGCTTTTCTGACGACTCTGTGCTACCTTTAGCCGTTCACGGATCGAGCGAATCTTCTGGACAATTTTTTTCACAAGTTCCGGGCCAAGAATTTGTCGTTCACCAACTTCATCCCAACAGATCGGAGATCTGCACTTCCGTCCATACAACACCTCATACAGCGCCATCTGAATGCTGAATTGATAGCTATTGTTGTATGCAAATTCGGCTAACGGTAGATGCATGTCCCAACTAGTCTTCAAGTCCAAGGTGCAAAGTCGTAGAATATCTTCGAGGATTTGGTTGATCCGTTCTGTTTGGCCGTCCGTCTGAGAATGGTAGACGGAGTTGAACTTCAACTTTGTCCCCATTGTTGACTGAAGGCTTTCCCAGAAGCGTGATAAGAATCGCCCATCTCGATCGGAGACAATGGATACGGGCACGCCTTGGAGTCGAACGATCTAGTTGAGGTAGATCTGAGCCAAGCGGTCAGCACTCCAAGTAACTTTGATAGGCAGAAAGTGAGCTGACTTGGTAAGTTGATCGACGATGACCCAGATGACATCATTCCCCTGTTGCGAGATTATGTTTCGGGTGCACGAGTATACAGGTTATCCAGAAGTGTTGAAGATGATGTTTAAGTGTTCAAATATGTACGAGTGTGTTATAATCATATCGTTTAGGTGTTTCAGCTTACTGGATGCGATGCAATGATTCGCACGCGGATTGCCGCTAAGCGAGGATGACTTATCTATATAGAGGGTCACTGGCATAGCCATAATGGACTAGTCATGACGAGGATGGTATGCAACGAGAGCACACGATGCGCTGCAAGCCATCCCGCCCGGCACAAGATGACTACACACGAAGTTCCGTCGGATCGGATCGGTGTCAGTGCCCCAGCGACCGTTCGCAAGAACTTATACCCTTGTGTACAAGTTGTCCGTGACATGCAAGTCTTGGGTCTCAGGTTCACAGGATTCTTGACATGACATGTAAATTCTTGATTTTGTTCGGAACGAGTATGCTCCATGAGCTGTGATATTTACATGCTTCTCGTACAGAGTTAAACTTGACATGGTGCAATCCCCTGGTTCGGAGATGCCTTGGCGACCCAACGGTTTCGGATGCTTTCAGGTTCATACTTGCACGAAAATGACTATTAGATAGTCTTCCAGTGGGTTGGATGAATGCAAGGCAAGATAGTGTTTACTAGATTGTGGCATAAGTTTCGTGTGGCAAATATTGAAACGAGGCAACGAGTACAAGTTAACATATAAGCAGGCAAGCATGCATTCATATGAAACATAAACATTTACGTTGGCACTGTCTATAGGGAAAGCGAGGAGTGAAACCGTAAAGGGACATACCGAGCGACATGATCTAGGGACGTACAGTGTAAACGAGTGAACAGTGCACTACGAAGAGTATACAACGATCTACTCGAGGCATAGCGGAGTCTAGTTGCACAAGGCAAAGGTAGCATGCGAGGGTCCATTTATAAGCAAAGTTTTATTTCCATGTTCTAACACAAGCAATACAAGTTGGGATTATTCCCTTAGCTAGGTGCGTTGAATTCTTTATTAGCATGCATGGGGTGATTCACCTAGCGACTAGCATGTATCGTCCGTATTTTAAATATGCTGACTAAGCAAAGACAAGTTCATCGTAGTCACCCACCTTAGCGGTGATTCGCCTTGGTCGAGCGATACTCCGAGCGAGCATTTGAAAGTCTAAGTCCGAACTCCTAAAGGGCCAAGTCTGTAAACCATTTGCCTAAAATGAGTCTTCTCGCTGAGCAAAGCGGGTCAGGTCGTTGCACTTGCACCGTTTGAATCGGCTGTTCGTTTGAACGGAACGGGTCATTACAGTTTCGATCCTTTCGTTGAGCAAAAGGCGAGTTCATCGCCCCGCTCTTCTGCCTTCATGAATCGTGGTACGTGGTGTCTATCATGTGTCCCAACTGTGAAGGTATGTCCTGGATTAGAGTCATGTCATCGATATAGTCGTTGGTACCGACTTACCTCCAGGCTTGACTTTTGTCCACTGTGTGAGTCAACATAGGCAAGCGATGAGTTCATATTCGACTGACTCAGGAGCATATGTATCCACATGCCTCTATTTTCATGTGTGTTATTTTTGTGCATTTATTCATTAGTTATTTCTGCAGCTATCTTTTCTATTTTAGTTATTTGCTTAGTATAATCATTTGAATTGTTATTTGATTTCTTGAGCTTTCTCGTGTGTTCCAGATAGACTAGCCTTGGTGAAATTTCGAGGACAGAATTTTGCTAAGGAGGGTAGAGATGTCACACCCGATTCCAGATTTAGTATTTCTTGAATTTCTAGAATTTAAATTTTTCTGATAATGTATTCCTGCTGTATTTCTCATGTTGGTTCATATCGTTTTTTTTTTTTTTGAGAGAGACTACCCGAGACTAGTAGAATATCCATTGGCATTGCCATAGGCCCGGTTTAGGACCCGCATTTAGAATGGACCCTTGGTCCGGTTCGTTTTGGGTGAACCCATGACTAGATTATTCACTCCTCTCTTAGTATATATATATATATATATATATATATATATATATATATATATATATATATATATATATAGGAGCTTTTCTCCCTCCTCTCTTTCTTCTTCTTCTTCTTCTTCTTCATTTTCATTTCCTTCTTCCTCATCTCCCTCAAGCTCTCTCTAACCAAAGTTGCTGCGACTTGGACCGTGAGAGGTAGAGGCTAGGAGCCACCCAAGGCAAGTACATCTTGCTCATTTGTGAAGTCATGAATTTTTAGATTTTGTATATATATGTTGTTTTAAAAAATGTATTTGATGAAAAATGTTCTCCTTGAGATGCTGATCATATTTAGTTCTTGGAGTTTTGGATTTTGATGTATAGATTTTTGTAGATTTGAATTTTAAGTTTATGACTTTTTTGTGTTTCATGCGTTTTCATTGGTTTTGATCTATTAAAACTTAGTGTTTTCGAAAAATAGTAGTTCCTTAAGTTAGAGCATTTCATTTCGTGCAATTTGGCTTTTGTTTCGCTTGATTTGTAGTTTATATAAAGTTATGTAGAAATATTTTTTTTTTGTTTTCGGAGCTTTCGGCCATGGCTGAACCTGCTGTTGGAGAAGACAAAGTCTTCATGCGGCCAGCGAGCCATGCGACTGAGAGTGTCATGCGGCCCGAGAGGGTCATGCGGCCCGAGAAGGTCATGCAGCCTGAACTCTTGTCACATACTGACATCATGTGTCCATCTTGTTGGACGCATGACTGCTTATTTACACAAGTGTCCTTGAACACCTTGTGTTTTCACTTGCTGAACGAATGAAAAAATTGCTAAGTCCAAGAGTGACGTCCATGCGGCCAGTGAGTCCATGCAGCCAGTGGGTGCATGCGGCCAGTGAGTCCATGCGGCCAGTGGGCGCATGCGGCCAGAAATTCTTTTGTGCATTTTGTGTTCCCTGTTGTTATGTTCTTTTAGTAATTCCTTTTAATGATTATTGTTCTGTGCTTCCTTATGTCGATACAAGTTTATGATACCAGACATGTTTTGCATGTGAGTTCATAAGACAAGTTTATGTACAAGTTTACCATCCTCATGACACCGTGAAAATGGTTGTGTATGAAAATTGGCATCAGATAATCGAGTGTGAGTATTGTCCAATGTATCGCGTGTCACGAATACCATAATTCATGAAAAGCTCGTACTCGTGACTCGTCATTTTAGGGAGTTCTCAAGTATCCACGACTCGAGAACATGAAATAATTTAGTAATCATTAAACAATATATAATTTACCTAGAACATTGGGAGGAAAGAATATTGCGCTACCGGCTACCCCGATCCCCAAGGGCCCCATGCGGCATGGACAACCCTGCTAGGTAAGGGCTCCATGCCTGACCAAGTTTACGCGTGCTACAGCACTTACAAGACAAGTTTATATACAAGTTTATGTTTGTAAAGCAAGCTTATGTTTGTAAAGCAAGTTTATGATTTCAAGTTCAAGTTTATGCTTTTGAGTTCAATTTTTGCTTGTGACAAGTAACAAGTTATGTTGTTGTATGGTTGAATGTGCATTTAAATTTACTAGACAAGCGTACCATTGGCCATCCGGGTTAATTGTAGTATCGGTGGTAGCAATATTCTTAAAACATGCATTCAGTAATTAAAGTCTGTGACAACCCTAGCTAGTTAATCGTAGCAAGCCGTAAAGTTGTTTGGTCGTACGATGAATGATGTTACTTTCATTATAGCTCGCTCTTCTAGTTTTATTTTCTTCCGGCGCGTGGTTAGGGTGCTAAGTTCTGCTCGGGTGAAGATCTGCAACCCCGGTCCTTATTTGGTTTAAGCGTTGTGGTCCCGATCCAGAGTAGTTCCTATGCTCTCTTGCCGCTCGTTGCCTTACTTTCATTTATGCACTTATTATCAGTTCTTCCAGTATTATTCTTGAGACAAGTACGTTGGTACTATAAAAGTCTCAATCTGCATTTATTTCTTATGTCTCTTTTTGTTTACGTTGTGATGTGTTGGTCTATCACCTCGAGCTCATTTGTAGTACTTGTTGCTTGGGGTTCTGACCTCACTGGCTTTCCATGGCCAAATTACCCCGAAGAGAACCAGGATCCACCGCGCTTCCAGCAAGATGGCTCACACTCGTAGGACTGCGGCCGAAGCTCGCAAGTAGGTTTTCTTCTTCCACCCCTCGTCTTGATTACTTCTTTTGTGGTGTTTAGCAAGGAGCAGAGTTAGCTCCTTATATTTTTTTGAGACTACGGTCAACATGATGTATATATTAGACCATGGCTGGTATATTTGATCATGCATATTTATACTCTACTAGTGTAGCATTTTATATTCACTAGCTTCATGATCATATGTGACATGTAATTTGGGACGCATCTTTACTTTCATGTATGATATACTCTTGTTCTTGTGTTGTTAGATTGAGATAATAGAATTTGTCGACCTTAGGACTGACGTCATAACATGCTAGAGTTCACATATCTGTCTTCTAGACAACCTTAACACATTGCGACTTACTTCGGTATTCTGCAAGGTACGGTTGGCCATGTCAGTCCCCGTATTTACCCAAGTATTCTGGGAGCGGGGCGTGACACTATCAAGACTATAGTTCTAGATAAACATAATATCAAGTTTACTAAAGAAGACAAACTCAAGAACTTTGAGAAATTTTCTACAATCATTCACCAAGCTACTCAATTCTGAATACTTGTTACTTGATCTAAATTTTGGGACAAGTCTACTTATACTACCCTTGATTTCCTAAACATCAAATACTCCTTATTATTCATAACTATATGGTATTACCAAGGAAAATCCATTAAGGATCTATGAAACATAGTCTAAAACAGGTAAACCTATGGTATTCTCTATTCTGAGGTTCCCTGTAAACTTTTCTAAGAGCATAACTAAGCTTTTAGAGCTAAACCTATATAGGTCTCCTCCAAAAAGCTTGACCTTCATCCTATCCTAAATTCTTTATTTTTTTTAGACCTGCATCCTACCATAGGTTCTCTATTTGTCGAGACCTGCATGGGCCACCACTAAAAGATGTGTCACGTCCAGCTCCCGGAATACGGCAAGCCAGTACGTCACATCATCCCCAGGCTACGCACCATATGAATACTCCAGTATCCATACTCGTGATTGTCGCCTGTGAGGTTCTGGGATAGGACTATCACAGGTGACAACTTGCTTAATAATAAATAATATTTCTGGATAAAAGATATTCTAAACTATAATTAAGAAATGGACTATTCTACCAAATTACAACTTTTATCCCAATATACATATAACATATTAATACCTTTAATACATGATAGAAATGAATTCTGGTTCAAACTCATTCGTCTTCCATTGCAACAAATCATTATTGTTCTTCATCTCCTTGTCAAGGCACAACAGTAACTTTCTTGAAAATATTTTCTATAAAATCTAGTGAACAATATTAGGTCGTCAAACGACATGCAAGTCATCAGTCAAGGACGGAGAAAATAAGTAAAATGAGAATCTGAAAATGATTTGATTATCGAATTTCATGATAGAGAAAATGAAATAATAAATTCCTTAGATACAATTTAGTGAATCATGAACCAGGGTGTTCTTGCTCTTTATAATGAAATCCCGAAACAGATGTTCCAACTCTTATAAAAACTTATTCTACTTAATGTCCAAATCATAATCCACACACACAATTTTCCATAATCCTATTCTACTTAGTGTCCAAATCACAAATCACAAGCACATTCACAAACCATTTTCCTATATGCAACTTTTGGATCACCACCAACATCAGTTGTCTCGACAATAATTTCATATACCCGGTATCAGATAAAATTTCTGGATGAACGGTGCTTAGATTCCAGTCTCACAGATATAGTGACATCATTAATAACCATTGAATCACATTAAAATGTGACTACACATGATATAAACAATTGTCGAAATTTTGTTTTATTTTAAGAATTCGGAACATGTGATAATATAAACAATTTCGAATATCTAGAACTTTTCCAAGAATTTGAAAAACATGTCAACATTGGATATACACAATTATCCAATCTCTTGATCTCTTTCAAGAATTCGGATTCAATGGCAGGTAAGTGAGCCAAGCCTCACCTCGGTCATCGTATGGCCATACGGATGCCGGAACTACTGATCATCATTACTTTTTAAAACAATTAATATTACAAAGAGTTTGACGGTGTGATCCAAATGTTCTCTCACACCCCCAATGCAATTATATAATTCACAAACAAATCATATATAACATACAATTAAGTTGAATTACTTGTCCGATCTGTATCTTGTTTCGTGCGTCAATTACCACACGCTTTTCGAGGATACCGTTCGACAAATAATTTTGTCTTATCGAAAATATTAAATATCCAATCAAGTATCTGTTTCATGTTCTCATGGCATCACGTTTAAACAGTAACATTTCATTTAGTAGGACCAATCCAAAAACATAGAAATTGGTACACCTTACCTTGAAATGTAAAACATTGAATCTTTTGTTGCTCTTTTATGCACGTGTAAGTGTGTCATATGTATCTTACATTTTAAATCTGGAATCTAAGATTTTAAGAGTTTGATCCTAAATCAATAGCTACTAAATGGCTTGAAATAGAGACTAACCAATTAATTGAATTTTTCCGAAAATTGCTCTCTAAAATTTCTTGAAAATTTCGACAGTCTCCTTTGTATCCTTTGTATTCTTGAGCCCAAAATTTTCACAATTTATAATATACACCCGGAGCAACCCTCCGTAGAATTCTCATGGTTCGCAGACCCCTTCGGTGGAGTAACTCTCAACACCGGAACACACGCAGTTTCTATATACATTAATATTCAAGTAATAGACAAAACATTTCTTACCAATGCAACACTTTACCTTAAATAGCTATTTTAGCAATTAGCACTTATCCGAATTTGCTACACAAGCTCAGGAACTCGAAACAAGTCAGAATCATAAATTTACATAACACTAGATAGGAAGACCATACAAGAAAATAAGAAACATAATGCTTAATAGATTTTATATTCAAATATCTATTTGTAAGATATTGATCATTATATAATTTAGAATGAGCTTTCATTAATATGAAAACATTTCGAGTTTAGCGCCAATTCCAAATTTTTCGAAGTTTTAGAGTGTTAAATCAAATTTAGTATTATCATTTGCTAGCTTCCATTTTACTAAGCATTTTCAAGAATTGGCAAGACACTATTTCCAAAACTAAGAAGTCACAAATACCCTATCAAATAGTAAATGAACTAATTATTGCACTTGCAAGTAATCCATCAAAAGCTAATTTTGCCAAATTGCCTAGACTTTCATCTTATCCTGGGCAAGATCAACATGTATCATAGATTGAACAATTCATCTAACGTCTTCAAATGGTCGTAAGTGACTCATTCATGATGAGTACATGCTCACTATAAGTCTCTAGAATAATTGAAAGGTCTATTTTCAGGCCGATGTAATGGTACTAAGTATTACACTACTAATGAGTTAAGTTTTCAACAATTTAACTATGTCAATGTGCTCTCACTAAACTAGGTATATGTTGAAATTAGAACTAAATATCCTAAAAATAACCGAAAGTTCTTTTCTTTTTTGCATCAATACTTCCTATGATTCATCTCTTGTAATACCGATACTTTGATACTATATCTAACTAGTTCAATACGAACAAATAAGCCCAAAACTAATAGACCGATGTTGGAATTAAATTTTTTTATTTAAGAAAAATTGGCATGTCATAACCCCAAGATCAACTCAAAACATTTGAAATTGTTATTGAAGGTACTCAACACTATTAAGATACTAAAGATTACTAGTTCACCATATTACTCTAAAGTTGACTTAAAGACACCAAATTGAATATCAAATTCAGATTTGGACAATATATATATATATATATATATATATATATATATATATATATAAGCCTTATGTGACAGTCAATCTAAAACCAATATTCTAAGAAGACACTCGTATAAAAGTTATTGTCTTTTGTATCAACACAACTTGAATCCATAGGCTCATATGTATATTATGTACTTACAAATATACTTATGTATACTACAAACATATATATAATAACACACAAATGAATATTATTGTGTATATATATATATATATATATATATATATATATATATATATATATATATACCATGACATCTACTACCAAGGACAACACATATTGTATAATTATCATCTACTAGTGTCTGCATATCCATATTGTGTCCCACAAATATCTCTGTCAACATGTCCAAGTTTCTTCACACGTGTCTGTATCACACTATGCAACACTAAATTCCTAGTCAATCATTTAACCTAGAACAATATAAAAATATGAGTCACAACTCACTACAAATATACTATAAATTAACAAAATTGAAGAACAAAAATTGAATAATATTGACAAATAGGAATAGAAATGAAGAGGACTTGCCTAGAAAAAAATTGGGGATTAGGGCTTTGAAAATCATCTCCTCCAATTTTATCTTTATTTACAAGCTTCTTCTTCTGACTTCTTCCTCTTTTCTTTGTTCTTCTCTCTTTTTTTTTTAAAGAAAGAAATGAAAAGCTTAGAGAAGAAGATGGAGAAGATGATGATGATAATGGTGGTGATGATGGTGATGGAGGTAGAAGGGATGGAGGGGGACCGCCGGCCGGACGACTGGACAGCAGCAGCAGCAGCCGCGAAGCCGCCGGCGGTGGCGCGGGTCCGGGCTGCGAGGCCACGAGCAAGAGAGAGGAAGATGGAAGAGAGAAAGTGGAGAGAGGAGTGAGATGGAGAGAAATGGAGAGTTTGTGAGATGAGAAGGAGAAGAGGGAGAGTTAGGTTGAAGGAGATGAGAGGGAGGATGGGCTGCGGGTGTGAGGGGAGAGGAGTGAGAGATGGTTTCTTCTCGTTTTTTTTTTTTATGTTGGTAATAGAGAGAGAGAGAGAGAGAGAGTGAGTGTACAGGTGGGGGAAAGACAATGAGTGAATATGGTGAGTCATTATTTGGAATGGGTGAGAGGTTAACACCTAGTAGGCTAAGGTGTCATGAAATTTTTTGTAATTACAAAAATTAAACCAAGGATTTTAATGAAAATAAAATCTATAAAATTCTATATGGTTATGTACAAATCCCTTCTTAAAAGAAAATTAATATTAAGAATGGAGAATAATTACAAATGAATATTTAAAGAAGAACTTACTATACATAACTAAATATGAATGAAAATATTTACTTATTTATTTATTTATATATATCGTATTCCAGAATACAAAATTTATATTATTATTATTATTATTATTATTATTATTATTTAGTAGGTATTTTTAGTAGGTGGTTATTACAGCATGAAACTGAAGATGCGGGTAGGTGGAGAGCGGGAGATGGACGGGGATCATGGAGATAATTAACATTACAAGAGGAAGAGGAGGATTATGATATTCTGAAGCACGTATAAGGCTGGCGGCCACAGTATGGCATGTGTGGAGGGAACGAAACAAACGTATCTTCTAGGGGTTGACAACTCCCAGTATAGGAATTATTCATAATATTGAACATGATATATTGGTTATGATAAATAGTGGGCCTGAGTCAGGCTGATTGTTGTAATTGAGAAGTTATTAATGAAATTATATTTTTCAAATATATATATATATATATTTCAGATGCACAATGGAGATATGCTACTATGGTGACCATTTTCCTAGCCACCTATAGTAAGGATGGAAAGCTCTTCGACGACAGGACATCGCAGAGCTATATAAGTATTGCACAACCAAAGTACTAATTTTTATATTTCAATATGCCTTTGAAAATACTCAAGTAGATTCACGTACCTGTTAGGTTATGTAGATATTAGTAATTAAATGCATGAAGGATAAATACCCCATAATATAGGATGAGTATATCAGACTCCGTGAGCAACAAACACAACAGGCTGTCGTACGTGGTGAGGAAGAGGCTAGGACTCCCTCGCGTGCCCACATCTTCGTCGGACGACGAGATGTGGATGACCGTCATTGGTGACCTTCAAAGGGGTACACTCTATGGTAAAAAATCGTACGACACCTATGTTACGACGCAGACCTCCAAGGCTCCTTCGACCAATGCGTGTTTGAAGGCCACACAACATTCGCATGAGTCAATACGATACTAGGAGGCCATTAACTAGCAGACTGTATGTGAGAACCGGCTCACTATTTTCGTATTCGTATCTGATATATGTGTGTTATTGTTGTATAATTGCTTCCCGTATAATTTCTGAATTTTTCTAGTTGCTTTTGTGTAATTTCTAGATTTATGAATAGTGTTAGCCACCCTTGATATATAAACCCCTCTTTCTCTCTCTTCCTCATTCTTTCACTTTTCTCCTCTTTTCATTTTCTTCTTCCCACTTCTCTCCCTTGGCCGAGAGCATCCCGACCCCAAGTCCGGCCCTAGACTTGCACCTTGGGTAGTAGTGGTAGTAGTAGATTTAAGCAAGTACATCTTACCAATGAGGAAGAACTTGCACTTTTACATTTAAGTAGTTTCCCTTGCATTTTAATTAGTCTATGTTGTGCTCTATGAGTTTTTCTACATGTTTACTTCTTAGTTATTTTCGATTTTGATGGCTTAGTTGGACTAGATATACATTTTTAGTTTTTGGGTGTTCTAGAGTTTTCCATGGTTTTGATCTCTTAAAACTTGATGTTTCCAAAAACTAAGTGTTCCACGTTGAAGAGCATTGGATTTCATGCAATTTTGAGCTTTGTTTCACTGAATTTGGACTTTAACCGGAGTTTCTATGGAGAAAACAAGTTTTCAGACTTGAAACTTTTTCCATGGCAAACTTGATGTTCTGGGACGATGGGGCTTCATGCGGCCATCACCTATGCGTCAAAGAAAGCCATGTGGCACGAACTCTTTGTCGCATTCCTTCACAACGTGTGCCTATTTTGTTAGGCGCATGCATGACTGATTTACACTTGTGTTTTAAAACTTAGTACTTGAGAAAGCCAAGTGACAGAACTCTTTGTGTTTGACTCACTGGACGCATGAAGTACCCATGAGGCTAGTGTTATGCTTCTCTTCCTTGATTGAGAGCATAACTGCACCGACTTTTCATGACTTAGTCTTTTCCTTCTGACACACATTTATTGGCCAGTCACATTAGTCACATCGGTTACATCCCTAACATACATTAATGACCCGTTACTTAGCTCCTTAACCGAGGCATGTACTTTGCTTATTCCATGCGCCAACTTATTCCATGCGCCTATGGCACTTGTAGTAGCATAAGTTCCTTTTGATATATTTTCTTGTGGTTTATTTACCTTCCTGTGTTTGGCCTATGTTGTTAAATTCCTATGAATGCAAGTTTTTCTCTGATTTGCTTATAACCCGATAGTGACAACTCACCTGAACATGGAATTCCCAGAACATGGATTATAATTACACTAGTAGTTATGAACTCATGTTTCCTGACGTCTGACTTGTACTGATAATCCTAATAGTGGCTCGACGCAGCGCACGCATGGCACCAGATTACTGAAACAAGACACCTGATTCCTGAACATTGATACATGTACCTAAATGCCAGAATAATTCCGTGGTTGATTTCTTGTCCTGATTGTACTTATCAAGCTATTGTCCTGTCCTGTATCATGTCTAAGGCAAATTCCTGAACACTACGATCAGAATTCTTGATAACTTGTCTAATAAGTTAATAACTAGAATAATAATCTAGAAAGCATTTAAAGAGATTCTCTGGTTACATGCAATCCCGGTATCCTAGTGACACGTGATAGATTTGGAGCTCTCCGTCATGAGAGGCACACTTCCAGCACACTGTGGAGTGTTGCATTACCTGTAAAATATTATACCTGATTTAATCTATCGTATGTATCCTTACGCCTGTATAACCCGGATAGTCTGCAAGGCATGTGGCTGTACGAAATCTCAATTGTATTTGTTAGTAACTAGGACTGTAATAACCCTAGTTAGTTAATAATAGTAAGTCGTAGGACATGATTACCCGTGATTGCATAATTTCTAGTCTCTTGTCTTGGATTATTCAGCTACTAATCCTGAACTGTACTCGAACATTGTACTCGAATACTGATTCCAGAACTGTTAAACTGCTAGATTACCTGTTGAATTCATTTACTGTTTCCTTATGTTATTTTTTATTTATTTGTCTACATGCTGATTTTAGTTCCTAAGTTGGCTCCCTTGTAGTACTTGTTGTTTTGGGTTCTGACCCTACAAGTTTTGTATGGCCAGATTTTCACCGCGAATACTGTAATGTTGACAAGTAATCAAACTACGTAAACAAAATAACTGTGAGACTAATTAGTTCAAAAATGTTAAGGCACACTTGAGACGCAAAAGTCACTCGAGGCTTAGGAGTGAGGCACAAAATAAGGCGTGTGCCTAATCAAAGTGACGGGCACCTTATTATTAAAAAAAATTACGGAAGTAGGAAGATCCTAATTCCTCAAGTTTAAAAAACATAAAAGAGTTTGTATAGTAATTTATATGATGTCAAGGCAAGTATTTTTTAGTTTCTTGTTATTTTGATGAACTTGTATTAAAAAATATTTAACCTTCTTTTCAAAACTTCCGTCGCTGAAAAAATATTTTTTAGTTTCCTCATGTTGTCGAAAATATACGTCATCACTGGAAAAACAAACTTCCGTCGCTGAAAAAACGGACTCCAAATTGCTTTTAAATAAGAATTTCTGAATCGCAATTCTTACTAAGATTCTGGCTTATAAGATCTTACTCTTTCATTCTCCCGGTCAACCATTCACTAGCTTCATCCTCGACAACAGTGAGATAAGTGTCAACAACAGTGACATGCCGGCAATATGGTTAAATAAAGTATTATATTGAATACCATGTGCTACATGCATATTGTTTGTAATGCCAAATGTGATCTTTGGTTCATTTCATGCATCAATGTCAAGATAAAAGTATCTATTGTAGAGAGTATCAACTCTCATGTCTTTGACACAACTTTTGGAATCTTCAGGCATGTGACAATAAATGGTGCAATTCGTACCTTTTTTTTTTATTATTATAAATTTGTACCTATTATTAACCAGTAAAGACGAGCATACACAAACTTGTCCATAAATAACATCTCAGGCCATTGAACTATGGCATTACTGTTTTGGATTATAAACAGGTAAAAAGAAAAAAGAAAAAACATTCAGTGGAACACTCTTGCTATTAATATGTTGCACAAAGAAAAATATAGCAAAGAAAATCAAGAAGATCATTTGAGATATACGTCTGCACTGCTTTTCACCCCTAAATTAGGAACATTCACCATATAGAGCGAAACTTTTGTGGCATCTGAAAATATTTACACCATCAAATTAATTTTAAAAATTATGAAAGAAATTTTCTTTAATTTATAAAAGATCTGAAAATAAGATTCACACTTTCTTTTTTGTTGAATTCTTATCAACCACGTAAAACTAAACAGTTTTATAGGTAATGTGTATCTCCCTGATTCAAAAATACATTTAACATTGACTGGATATTCATCGAAATATTGAAATATTGATGAGTACTCACAACTGATGCTGTCGTTTACATGCATCCAGGCTATTTCACTTTGATATTAATTTGACTAAGCTGTCCCAATATTATTCAAAATGCAACATTCAGGGGCAGAGCTATAATATGCACACAAGAAGTAAACTGAAAAGTTGATCTTGGAGTGAAATTCCTAGAATATATAACAATACATAGTATATAAAAAAACATGATGTAGAAAAGATCAATAACCAAAATATTTCCAATAAAAGAACAATTAAAGGGTTCTATTTTATTGAGACCTGCAAAAGTAGTCATATTTATGACTTGGAAGCTTTATCACAATAACAGTATATACCATTGACACTTGAATCAACATTTACACTCTTATTGAATTAACTCAAAAGTAGTATTCTTCCATTTTCTCAATTGAGACATCCAAAAGTAGTAGAATTTATTTCACTTTTAGTGAATCAACATTTACAATATTTTTTTTCAACACAACGATGTTAATTGTGTAACTGTTAAAGAGTATTAGTGGGTGTTTAGTCCCACATCTAGTAGAATAGTAGAGAGAGGGGTTAGCCTCTTCTATATATATGTAGTCCCATCTATCAATAAAATCAAGCCAAATATTAAATCAAATTTCTATTTTGGTATCAAAGCCAAACCCCTCCCCCCCCCCCCCCCCCAACCCTTCTCCAAATCCAAACCCTAATCCTCACACAGCCCCCCCTCCCCTCCCTTCTTTCCCCGTCGGCACCTCCATCACCACAGCGTCGCCCCTCGGCCAGTGCCGCCTAGTCACGCGCCGCAGTCCCGCCGCCACGGCTGCTGCTGCTGCTGCTATTGTTGCTGTTGTCGCGACTGCTGTTGTTGCCACTGCGATCCCGGCGACCCCCGATCCCGACGATCTTCATTCTTCTTCTCTCCTGCAAGTTGTATTTCGGTTCTGTCCATATGCAACTGCGATTGCACGGAAGATCGAAAATTTTAATTTTTTGACAGAATATTAATTATATAGTTGCTAGTTGGATCGAGGTATATCAATGAGGGAACTTTTGTGTGAACTCCTGATCTCGACTACAACTGTCGGTTCCTCCTTCTCGCCAGGCCATGCGACCTCGGGTAGAAACCATGCACCAAACTTTGCAATGGTTGATGCACTCCCGAAACACTGCTTGCATCTCGCCATTATCCTCGGCTCCTCTCTGTCTCCATATTCTTCCAAGCATATAAAACAAGCCTCTTGCTCATTAGGTGGTGGCTTATCCATTGTATATGAGACCACGATCGATCTAAGTACTACCACCGCTTCTTTCTCGTCTTCGCATTCTTCTGCTGGTTATAGAAAGAGTACGATAATCTTAGTTACCATGTAGAATACCAAGAACACTAGGAGGCATTGTAAGTGTATTATGAACATGGTGAGGGCTAGCTCGATGTCTCCCGAGAACTGGCTAGGCTCAGTTCGCATCTGTGTTTGCGTTTGCAATAACTTGGACGAGCATACGCCGGTAGTTATGTTCATTGAGGGCCATTACTGTGGAGTTGTTTCTATCAAATAACACTTTTGTTGATATTGTCGATCGACTTCCGTATATTACAAATACTAGTTAACTACACAGCAGGCCACGTTAAAGGCCATACTTGATCAATATATACTTTCAGATGTTTCTTGTCTGTGATCATATATTTAAATTTAAAGAAAGGAAAGGAGACGGAGGCTATCAAAATGTTTATTTTTACGTGGAGGGGGAGAACAGAAAAAGGGAAGGAGAGAACAGAGGCTATCCAAAAATTAATATTTAGATTTGTTAAAATCTGAATATATTAGTATATATCCTTTTATTGTCAATGTTGTTATTAACTTTCCTTAAATAAGATATGAAACTTTCAACCATTAGATTTAAATTGAGATAAGATCTTATATATATATATATATATATATATATATATATATATATATATATGCTACTCTTCAACAAGATGACAACAAACTCAAAATAACTCAACTATAAGATAGCTAACTCAAAACAATTCAACAACTCAACCTCCTAAGAAATTCTAACAAAATGGTAACAAACTAAACTTAAAATAGATCCTAACAAACTGATAACTAATCAATCTACTAACAACTCAACTGAACTTTAAAACAAATCCTAACAAACCGATAAAAACAAGTTTGACTCAATTGAACTCAATCCTCAGCTAGCTCGGTCTCCTCATGTGAACCAAATTAGAGCAATGATCTGAGCTCTTTTTTGTGCCTAGTGTAGCCCTTTATAATAGTGTTCCCATCATTTCCCCAGATGTTGGAGGAACTCGACCCCGTCAAGTGTGAACTCGACCCGGTCGAGTTAGGATCACAGCTTCTCTTATACATCTCTAACAAGTCTGGGTTGAGTTTTATCAACTCATCACGAGTAATCCATGCATCCTCCGAAGTAGGTCGTCATTTCCAATGAACAAGATGTCGTCTAATTCCATCGTCTCTTGTGGAGGCGATTTGATCATCATGTATGTTAGCAACGCGTTCGGCCAATTTATTAGGTATAATATCAGGAATTGGGGCTAATAGAGGTATCTCGATGTCTAGGTTTATAGATGGCTCATCTGGGTCCACAAATGGATTGCAGAAATGATAGGTGAACCTTTATAACAAACCAAATCTTCAATATTAAATGAAGAACTTATACCAAAATTAAGTAGCGTTTGAGTTAATTTTATGCTCAAGTTTGAAATATCGTGCGCTAGGAGCATGAAGCTTCTTAACGGTTCTAGCAGGAAACCGCTCAGGTTTAATCCGAACCATAACAAAACCACCCACCTCAAATTCATTAGATTTCTTAGTTAAATTAGCATGAGCCTTATTATGATCATTACTAGCTTGAATCTTAGTATTGATATCTTTATGCAGTATGCAGGGTGCAAATGCAAATGCAAATGCACATGCACATGCAGACTCGGAAACTTTAGATTGTGGATGCATAGGAATGGGGTCTCAAGAGGTCCTAGGTTTGCAGCCATGGTCTAAAGGAGTCATGGCCCTCCATTAGCTACATCATCTTCGAGTTCTTTAGGACTTACTAGACTTACTGTGTTCTCTCATGTCACTGTGTCGCCCTCTATCTCAGCAACGGTGGTATTTGGTGGATTTGGATTTAATCTGATTCTCTTACCATTATTAACAAAGGTACACGAGTTTGAACGTCCATAAATGGCAACATCCAAGTCAAACAACCAAATTCGACCCAAAATGACGTGACATATGTCCATGTTAATCACGTCACAATATTGTCTTCATATGGAAGAAACCTTATTGGAACGAGACATCTCTCGCTAAGATTACTGAACGAATCATTCACCCAAAAAACTTTGTATGGTTGAGAGTGAGGTATAATCTATAGGTTTAGCCGAGTCGTAGCCTTAGAGGAAATAGCGTTGATACAACCTCCAATATCAATGATTACTCGACAAGATCGATTCCCTACCTTGGTAGAAGTGTGAAAAATTTACGTTCGCCGCCGATCATTATTTCCTTTAGACTGGGTTAATGTACACCTAACCACATTCAATCTAAAATTCATCATCAATGCTAGTTGGTTCAGTTACGGATACACAACAAATCACTTCAAGATGACCATGGCCCTCCTCCCAGTCATCATCTAAGACTGGTTCAGCCTCATGAATGACCTCTTCTAAGTTATCTTGTTCCAAGGGTACTGGACTCACGTCCTCAACAATGAGGGTTTTGTTTTGGTTGGGACATTGTTTAGTTATGTGTTTGTAGTCATGACACTTAAAACATTTTAGTGCACGAATTTGTCTTAGGGTGTTCAACAAGTATTTCTTTACCTTTCCAATCCACATTCTTTGGAGGAAAGTTGGAGACGATCTTGACTCAGTTTGGTTCAGTCATGTGTGGAATTTTTCTATGACACATCCTTATAGTCATGTTGTCTAAGAGGTCGAATGTCTTCTAGGTCACGAACTAGCCTATACGTATCTTCTAGAGTATTAATCTTGCGGACAAACAATTCTTGTTGCAGATCCTCACGAAGTCCGGACCTAAACCTCGCTAAAATAGCTCGTCCTAACTTGATCATGAATCTTTAACAACGTCTCAGATAGTTGTCGAATTTGGAAATGTACTTGGATCCGGACAAACTCCCTTAAAGTGAGTCGTATCCATTCGTCTTAAAATTGTTTCTTAAATGAATTTGGGAGGTAAAATCCCTCAACTTGTGTTCCATGACAACCCATGTCGTGAGGGATTGCTCTCCTCGGACAAAGAAAACACTCTCTATGTTATCCCAGAATTGTCCAGCATGACCAACCAATTTAATAGCTGCGAATAAAATCTTTTTCTCCTTGCTCATGGTAAACAATTTAAAATGTCGTTCTATGTCTAAGATCCAATCCAAAAAAAATTTGAGGTCATTAATACTATCAAAAGGATTGACTTCTATTTTAACACCTCTACGTGCACGGTTCTCTTTATCCAAATGATCATAAGGTTGACAATATCCTCCTCGGGGAGGTGGTCGTCCTTGAACAATTCCTTGATCGATAGGCCAGGGTTTGTGATCCATGATTTGACCCTTCTTCATCATCCATATCAATGTGATGATGAGGTGCATTGGTCCTATCAATTGGGACCATTAACTCGAGTGCATCTAAACGGGTTGTGATTGGCGTAAATTCCTCTTTGAAGAGGTTATTAAACGCCTCAAACAATTGATCGGAGTCCATATTGCCAAATGCTAAACTCGGGTTTGAATGGTAATCTAGACCACTCCTAGTTGGCATACATGGATGAACTATGATGTAGACTGATTAGACATAATTGTAATAAAAAAAAAGTCATGCAAATGAACCCTACTAACAAAATACAAATATTACTAATTATGGAATTATGCAGATTGATACCAAATGATGCGAAACGAAATATGAAAAGAGAGACGAAAATTCCAAGACTAAATAAAATTTCTAATAAGACTCAAGTTGAATTAATTAGAACTTTATGAATTTCGAGGTGAGCAATAATGTTGATATAAACCTATTATTTACTTGCAGGATCAATCAAACATAAGACATAATTTAAATCAATTACAAGATTCGTTTCCATAAATCATGGTCGAGTTTCCAGTTAATAATTAGATTTGGAAATGGATAGTAGATGCACACAACTCTCTTATTAAGCGGTGGGCCGGCTTTACAAAATTACTAACATAAGCATCTACCTTGGCCACTGGAAGGATCGACGGAACCTGAGAAAGCCATGGACTAGTCGTGGAGGTCGCTGGAGAACTGGAATGAGCTGATTTGCGGTCTGATTGTTGTTGCTGAAGACGAGGTCCTACTGGTGACTAACTGGTGGGTGGCTGGTCCGGAACAAAGAAGAGTAGGAGAGGAAGAGGGCTTGGCTATCTCAGCCACATAGAGAGAATAGAGTTCCTAAAAATTTCTTTTCATTCATTAAGTTCCCTTTCAAAAGAAGCATTCAGCCTATATATATAGGCTTCTTTAACAAGATGACAACAAACTGATAATAAACTCAAAACAACTCAACCATAAGATAGTTATTAGTTATAAGATAGCTAACTCAAAACAATTCATAACTCAACCTCCTAACAAATCCTATAAAAGTGATAACAAACTGAATTTAAAATAGATCATAAACTGATAACAAATCAACCTACTAACAACTCAACTGAATTTTAAAACAAATCATAACAAACTGATAATAACAAACAGACTCAATCCTTAGTTGGTTCGGTCTCCTCATGTGAACCAAATTGGAGCAATGGTCTGAACTCTTTTCTTGCGTCTGGTGTAGCCCTTTTATGATAGTGTCCCCATCATCGTCATAACTCCATCGTACATTGTCCTTACTAGTCTCAAATTAGCTAGCTAGTAAAAACATGTTTCTTCTTCAAAGCTCAACATATTATTTCCTTCAGAATTCTATCATATAAAAACATATGTAAATCTAATTTTCACTAAACATTTCTACCAGTCTTCTCAATAAGTAAATGGTTTCACAATAGATTTTGCCAAAATAAAAGCAAATTGATCCTCTAAAGTTTTAGTTTTTTTTAATCTTTACTGAATTACTCTCTTATATAGCTTCAAGGTATTACTCATAAGCTTCATTCATCAATAGTTTGTACAACTTTACCACCTCCCTTATTTTTATATATGGGTACTATAATACTAGTTGTCTATTCTTCAGGCTTCTTAGTTCTTAAATTTTGTTTGAATAAATTAGTAAGCCATATGAATTCTTTCTCACCTAAAAATTTGCAAACCTCAATAGGAAAATCATTGGGTCTTACCAATTTTGAAAATTATATTTTCTTTGAAGCATCCCTAAGACTACAAGTTCTAATTATGATAACAACAATATGACCTACTGCAAACTAGCTTTGTATCTAAAATCGAAACTAAGGTCTTCTAGGTTGATCTTAAATAACTTGTGGAAATAATTTCTCCCTCTCCTTCATATCATTTCTCTTGCTAGTACAAGTCCTCACTCTTGACACATTTTTTATATTAACTAGGTCTCTACTCTTCCTTTCCCTACTAGCAAGACTGAATATATTTTTCTCCCTTAGTATATAGCCTCCTATATAGATAATAATAAGCCTTATATTAACTAGGTCTCTACTCTTCCTTTCCCTACTAGCAAGACTGAATATATTTTTCTCCCTTAGTATATAGCCTCCTATATAGACAATAATAAGCCTTAGATTTGTCTTCACTAAATACTTTCTTAGTCTCCTTCTTTGCTAATTTATCTTTCAAAGTTCTCAATAAAACAAATCGCTGAACAAATTATTCTTTATTGGAAACATTCATTTGGTTATATTTATTTCAATTTATACTCAAGATTTTTAAGTTTAGTACTAGTAATGAGTCTTGTGAGTGTACATGAAAATTTACCTCCCAATGTTGAACAGAAGCTGGACCAGTTACTAAAAAAGAGAGGCCAACTTTGGAATTATTCTGCATCGGAAATGTTGCATTAATGTATATTTATCCCAATATATTCCAAGTTAAAATTATGAATGAATATTCATGAAGACAAAAGCTTATGTTATATGTTAATGTATTATTCATGGCCAATGTCGTCAAAGAGATCCTACACATCCCAGAAAGCTAGTGTGATACATTAACATGCTAAGAATAGTTTCTAGCTATGTACAAATCATGCGGTTGTGCTCGACAAGGTAGTTCTCACAAGGTAGTTCTCACTATATCGTCAAGCTTGAACAATATATAGATACAAATATGACCCACATACTATTTATGAATGAAGATAAAATGAGAACCAACTTGTTGAACTCCACTACTTGATTGGTGGACATAACTATACAATATCTTGACATGTCAAAACTTATCACACAAATATTTGGGATGCAAAAGTCCAAAGTCAACGAATTTTAGAGAATAATAAGTCAACTTGTAAAATAAATTTGTTTTCATGAACTTACATATATAATAAACAACTCCAACAAATTGTGACAAATATACCTTAATAAACATATTCAGAGTAAAATAGTTCCAAAGTTGTTTTCTACATTTGTTAAGGTTAATGCATACGGAGAAATATACCCTCTTAAATATTTAACAAGCACTCAATGATGGATGCAGCTTCAAATAGAGTGCTTCTTTAATCAATAAATTTTTCGGCAATGACGATATGAAACAATAGTATGTTAAGAATATCCCTTGATTCAAGTTTAATCTTATATATCCATATTAAGTTTCCCATGACAAATATGACTACATTTCTCTTGGAAACCTTAATAAAATAAATTATTAACCAAATTGTTCTTTATTGGAAATATTCATTTGGTTATATTTCTTTATATATCATATTTCTTGATACTAACTATTGTTTTGTGCTCTAGATATTATACTTCAATACTAGTTTTTCAGTTTGAGTGCACAATAAGTTCACCTTAGAATGTTGCATTATAAATAATAACGGACCACTACAAAGTAATATCAATGCAAACTCATATGCTCAAATGCATGTAAGAGGCAACATCAACCGGGGGAAGTCAATGATCCATTTTCTTGTTGTTAAGAGTTTTAATATGTAATGTGGACCAATTCCTATCATGTAAAGTTTTTTGGGAACATTGATTAACTAACATGATATCATAGCAAAAGTTTATTGATTTGAATCCACGTCCACATTATTCTATATTGGAAACATTCATTTGGTCATATTTCTTTCAATACCGTATTTCTTAATAATAACTATTATTATGTACTCTAGATATTATACTCATGTACTAGTTTTTAAGTTTAGTACTTGTAATGAGTCTTGTGAGTGCACATCAAAATTAACCTCCCAATGTTTTTATACAGAAGCTGGACCAGTTACTAAAAAAGAGAGGCCAACTTTGGAATTATTTGCTTCAGAAATGTTGCATTAATGTATATCTATCCCAATCTACTAAGTTAAAATTATGCATGAATATTCGTGAAGACAAAAGCTTATGTTATATGTTAACGTATTATTCACTGCCAATGTTGTCGAAGAGGTCCTTCACATCCTAGAAAGCTTGTGTGATACATTAACATGCCAAGAATAGTTTCTAGCTATGTACAAATCATGTGGTTGTGCTCGACAAGGTGGTTCTCATTATATCGTCATGCTTGAACAATATATAGATACATATATGACCCACATACTATTCATGCATGAAGATAAAATGAGAACCAACTTGTTGAACTCGACTACTTGATTGGACATAACTATACAATATCTTGACAAGTCAAAACTTAACACACAAGTATTTGGAATGTGAAAATCCAAAGTCAACGGATTTTATAGAATAATAAGTCAACTTGTACAATAAATTTGTTTTCATGAACCTACATATATAATAAACAACTCCAATAAATTGTGACAAATGTACCTTAATAAACATATTCAGAGTAAAATAGTTCCAAAGTTGTTTTCTAAATTTTTTTGGTTAATGCATAACGAGAAATATTCCCTCTTAAATATTTAAAAAGCACTCAATGATGGACGCAGTTTCAAATAGAGTGCTTCTTTAATCAATAAATTTTTGGGCAATGACGAAATGAAACAACAGTATGTTGAATCAATTGGAACAAGAATATCCCTTGATTCAAGTTTAATCTTATATATCCATATTAAGTTTCCCATGACAAATATGATTACATTTCTCTAGGAAACCTTAATCAAATAAATTATTTAACAAAATGTTCTCTATTCTGTCGAATTACTGCGAAAGAGGGATATGAACATAAGTTTTGATTTGTTGAGTTCAAAAGGATTTCAGCATTAGAAGTTTCAAAATCTTAGGTAGCTTCATATGCTTACCTTACAGTTTACGGTTACTGGTAAGTTCTTAAGTTACTATTACCAAATACCAAGATTAAAATTATATAGCATAGAGACATACTCACCCTTACAAGAGCCCGGGGAGTGCAATAGGAGAGACTTCTCTACTTTAAAGTTTTGACTGGATGAAGGTTTCTCATCTCCCAAGAAGTGCAAATCTAAGCATTTCTTGTGTTTGGTTGAAAGGTGAGAGTAGTGCAAGTCTAAGCATTACTTGTCTTTGGTTGAAAGGTGTTAGTAGCAGCATAGAGGAGGCTTACCTTCCTTGTGTTTGTCTAGGAATTTTCTTGGGAGGTGGTGTGCCAGATGGAATGGGAATTTTCCAAGCATTAAAAAAATTACTTAGAAAATCCAAGCATTAAAATTTATTTAAACCTTCACTTCTCAGTCCTCACTCCCCCTCTAGGAGAGAAGTAGAAGAGTGGAGAGGAGGGGAGCACGCACTGTTAACACTTAAAAAAGACAAACTCCCAGACAACCCGTCAACCGGTTCATACACCGGTAGGCTCCTGCAAGTCTCCAAAGGATAGAATGGTCATCTGGACTCCAATGGATCCATCCAAGCTCAACATGGATCAAATATGCTTAAAATAGGTTAAGTGAGTTGCGCGAGTGCAAAGTTAGATAAGCCTAGAAGGATAGCTCCATCGAAGAGACGAGCTTTCAAGCCAAACTGGCTATCTCCGCCATACATGCGAGCTCATAGCCAAATTGGCTAGTTTCGTCGTCAAGCAAGCTCCTAGCCTCGTCGGATGTCTATCTAGCGTTGTTGGACGCTAACCCTATCATATTCACGAGCGGGGTCTTAGGCTTGCAGCCCAGCAAACTAGCTTGTCGCTAGCGTGCCATTAGCCGTACAGGCTGACAGGCTAATAGACTAGCTTGTCGCTAGCGTGCCATTAGCCGTACAGGCTGACAGGCTAATAGACTAGCTTGTCATTAGCCTTGCAGTCTTGTAGGCTAACGGACTAGCCCATCATTAGCCTTGCAGACTGCAGGCTACCCTCGTCATAGGCTTAGCTTCGACAAACGGATATCTAACACCATCAGACGCTAACCTTGTCGGACAAACTTAGCCACGAAAGGGGATTTTAGGGAGTTGTGCCACCTAAAATGAGTCTTGTAGGCTGGGCCTGTCATGGCTTATCATATCTTGTTAACCTAGGTGGCTTATAGGGTAACCTCGCCGCTCAACATATATAGCCTGGTTGCATGCTTGTAGGCTAGCCTGGCCGCTCAACGTGATAGCCTCGTCACGGGCTTGTACCCTCGCTGAATTGACAGTTACATTAATAATCCTATCCGTGAAATTTTAGGGGATGCTTATGCTCTTGAATGCTATATAAATATCCATGGCTCGGCTAAATCAAAGGTTCTTCTGGCTAAATCAAAGGTTCTTCTGGTAGCGTAAGAGATACCTAGGTCCTTCCTCTTTTAAGAGAAGAAATCTCAAGAGTATTCTAAGAGCTCCTCGGTTTCTACCTTAGTTTTCATTCCTAGATTTTTTGGCTTCATCAGAAAAGATTGATTCCAAGTGTCTCCGAACATTTCCAACTACCGAAGTGTTGGTCTTCCGAAGGTCGGCCCCAAGCATCCCTATCTGGTTGAAGAGCTTTGCCACATGAGTTTCTTAGCCTTCCTGGCTTCTTCGGAGAGGATCGTCCCATGCATCCCCGATCCTCCACATGACTTATTAGCCAAATCAAGCCACGTCAAGTGCTATACCGCAGGCTACGCAAAGTACTACATTAAGTATTACGCTAAGAAGGGCTACACCATGCTAGAGGACATCAAGGCAAGAGACTATGTTTTTGTCAACGGAACAAAATGGTCGTGCGTCGACCAGACTCCAGACTTCTATCGGCACATTTCCCCATAACTCAATATTCGATGATGATTTCATTGTAAATTCCTTCAAGAGCATTATATGTAATTTTCTGCGTTGAAATAAAAAGTTTTATCGTTTTAAGAGGTAAAACAAAATAACGACTATGATATGGGAATTGTCTTCTCCACCGACAAGAAGGTTGTGTTGTAATTCGACAGCAAGACCCTCAGGTATACTGCTCATTTAGCTTCTAGTGAAGCTGCCACTACCTACGAAGAGGCTAACTCCCTCAGTAGAGTTAAGTGCAATAACAGCACCTGCGGAGCTTAGACGCCTACGACGAGGGTTAACTCCCACAATAGAGTTGAAGCCAACAGCAACTCCTACGGAGCTAAGACTTCAATTTACATGAGGTTAGCTCCAACGACGGAGTTAAGCGCAGCAACACCTCCAGGAAGCTAAAACAGAAATCTACTACAACAAGGCTAAGTTTCTGACTGTAAAAAGTGTACCTTGCATCAAGGCACACCAGATGTGCCTCACACCACACCAAACGAGGCTTCTTTTTCTAGGCGCACCTTTCATGAGATGTCTTTCACAAGTAAAGGCACGCCTTCTGTATTTGCAGAAAATAAATAATCATAGGGCCCAGTTAAACAGGCCCAATGGCTCCTTAAACCACATCCAACAGTCATTTGGCAAAAAAAAAAGCAATTTAAATGCTCTCAATTCTCCTTATGAAAGGCCTAGTGCATCAAGCTCCTTCCAGCAAGCCGACAACGAGTTTTTTTCCGGTCTCTCTCTCTCTCTCCTCTCTCTCTCTCTCTCTCTCTCTCTCTCTCTCTCGCATGATTCCTTTTAGTAGAGGAGTTTGACTCTTTTTTTGGTAATTCTTTGTTCTCTTCATTTTTTTTGTAATGAAATTATTCATGTCTTGGATGTTGTAATATTTTTGAAAAATTCTTACTATCTCTTCATTTTTTGGTAATGGGATTAGTCATGCCCTTGTTGCTGCCATTTTTGGGAATTGTTGCTGTCATTTTTTGAAAAATCTGTATTTTTGGGAAAAATCTTACTGTCTTCATTTTTGTAATAGGACTAGTCATGCCCTGGCTATTGTCTTTCTTTTTCTTTTTCTTTTTTTTGTGGTGTGTGTGTGTGGGGGGGGGGGGGGTGGGGAGGTCTGTATTTTTTTGGGAAATTTTCACTCTATTTATTTTTTGGGAACGGGATTAGTCGTGTCCTTGTTGTTTTTTGGAAAATTTTGTTTTCTTGAAAAAATCTCACTATATTTTTCTGTTATTTTCACATAAAAATGGCAGCATGAAGGAATGGGATCATCAAGCTCTTCAAACTAAAATCGAAAATACCCAGGCTAGAATTACAATATTTTGGCAGATCCTAAAGACCCAAATTAAGTAAGTTGCTTATTTTGTAACAAGGTTAAAGTGAACCTACGAAAAATAATGAATCTACGAAAAAGTGATAGTCGCATGCATTGACAACACCTGATTGAACCTACGGAAAAGTGATTCTTGAAGCTTGTGAGTCGTCCTCCCAAATGCTACTTTCCAGCATAATTTTTGTTTTGCATTGAGTTTGTATTTACACTAACTAAAGCTCTAGACCTCCAAATGATATGTGCAATATCGACCATATTATTCTTCTCTCACGATTTTCATGTTTTACATCAAGGAATGAATTGACATGGCAAGTTCATATGCTTTGTTGAACTAATAAGATAAGTTGCGGTTTTTAACAAAAAGTTTAGCATATTGGAAAATGGACTCCTAAGATAGAAAGTAAACCCCCCCCCCCCCCCCCCCCCCCTCTCCTTCCGTTTTCAGATATCTCATTTTAAGAGACAGATATTTATTCCATTCTAGATAATTTTCTGTTATGACCCTCCACCAGATTTGAAAATGACATCAAATTATAAGAGTTTTCATGCAGGACAAAAAAAGGCACTTTCAGTTTAGGTTTTGTTATTATTTGGATTACTGAGTTTGCTTCTTTTTTTATCTGGATACATTGATTCTAATTTGTGTCTGAATTTGGATTAACATTAAATTGAATTTGGAGTTTCAGACAAGGATTATTCGTCATTTGAAATTTTATATATCTTTAATATTTTCATTATCATTAGTTGTTTCAGATTAGGATTAGGAGGCTTTCGAATTTGAACTTTCGAGAATCCCTATGAAAGGACATCAACTTTCTAATAAAAGTTGTTGAATAAAATTGAGTGTGTTTAAGAACCGAGTATCTAAGTAGATGAAGAAGATGTGGAAGAAGTAATGGAGATCCAGTTCGAGTTCAAAATAGTAGAGTCAATTTACTCGAGTTTAGTTTGTATTTGATTTTGGTCAATTTATTTTTCTCTTTTAGGTCTGGTTAAATCTATTTTGGTCTATTTGGGTCTGGGTCTGAATCAGGTTTTAGTTAGCATACAGTTTTACTTTATTTGGGACTTATTTGTTTCCACGTTTAGCAAGTCTATAAATATGAGATGTATTCAGACCTTTTAATTGGTTAATGAATAAATGAAGAGATCTGATAGATGACATGTGAATTGCTAAAGGTGTGAACCCGAAAACCTTCAATGGGGTGAAGCCAGGAAACCCTAATCTAAATTCCCTTTTCTAGTTTCTTATTCCTTCTCCTTTTCTTCTCTTCTTGATGCTTTGCAGCTGAACAAGACACCCAAAATCCCCCTGCCCTCTCTTGTTTGCCATCCACATACATACAGCACGGCAACCTCACCCTACCCCCACCCACCCCACAAAATCCCCCTTCACGTTGCTGTTGTCGCTTCAACTGTTGTTTCTGCAGTTGCAGCTGCAGGTGTGCCATCTGGCCGAGAGCCTCCAGGCTACCCTAGGACCTCATCACATACCAAACCTGAACCAGAAACCCCTCACCGCCTGCTGTTGTGCCCGACAGACACGACTCACCTGACAGCCCCTTCTTCATGTTGCACAAGTCATAAACTCCACCTTTTCATCCTTTACTCCATCCACAACCAAAACCCTAAGTTCCAAAACTTTGCCCCATCAAAACCCAAAGCCAATCATAATCATCATCATCATCTATAACAGAAAATTCCCATAGAAGAATCGAGGTTGATCAATTTATCTTGGATGCAAAAGCTTCTGGGATTCATTTTGGGCACGTTTTGATCATGTGAGATTTTTCACCAATCCTTGATTGTATGGTTTTTCTCACCAATCCTTGATTGTGTGGGTTTTTCCACCCATCCTAAGGTCAAATCTAACCTCTCTGAAATGAATGCATATTTAGCGACTTCCCAATATTTTCTATTTTGCTAGATTTGTGATAATTCATTGATTCATCAATTAGATTTACGTGAATTTTTTTTGTGTCCGCGTGTTATTTTTGATAGATTATCTCATTCCATCTAGGGTCTTTAGTATTGACGCAGTCAAGAAGAAAGTAAAGAAGAAAACCGCAGCACCCTAGTCGAGACAATGGACGAAACGAGTGACAAGTTTACTGAAGATGTCCAAGGAAACAGCCTATGAGTGTGCGCTTCTCACAGATTTCTATGGGCAGACTATATTACTAGTGGAGGCATTAGCTGAGAAGCCAAACTAAATGAAGCTGTACTGATTTTTGGGTTTTTAGATGTAGTCGTTAGTATATTCTAACGAATTTAAATTTGTCAACTTGTAACGACTAGCACATTGTTTATAAAATTGATCTGTTTCTGTGTGGACCCTATTGTACTAAACTTTGTTCTTCATTATTTAACCTTGTTGTTTCCCTTTTTAGTAGCTATAATACGTTTGACATGCTCAAATTCTATGAAATGTAGCTACAGTGTATGTTATTAACTTATCTGGTTGCCTATGATATGCATGATGCATTTATCTTATGTTGATTATTTATCATGAAGTTTGAACTAAATAACTTGAATTATGGTTATGGTACTAATCTAATCAAGTGGAATTTTTTTTTACCTCAGTTGCGAATATTTGTACATCGGCGCATCTGATTGCCAAAGGCGAAGATATAATTTATAGTATATAAATTTTATATATACTGAAATAAACTTTTGGAGAAAATGATACCCACTAAAAGTGTACGAATAAACGGTCCCCAAGCACAACGTTATAAGTAGAATGGAAAATTCACTAAAAATGATATAGTGAAGCATACCTCTCTTAAAATTTCTTCGTGGGCATCTCGGCGAAGAACCTTGACTGCAACTGGAGTGTGATAGCATTTATACACATTCCCATAACCTCCCTCACCTATCTTCTTGGAATCAGAGAAGTTATCTGTTGCGACCTCTATTTCATCCTTTAAGTACCTCCAGCATCTTTCCCATTTAAGAAAAGAGGATCTAATACTTCAATTTTTTCAGTGAACACCTCAATGGCAACTATCTCTGCTTTGTGTCTATCTAGGGCCTCCTTAGTAAGTAACTGTCTTGCTTCCTGAACTTTATTTCATGACTTCTAAATGCTTGGCTCTCTCCTCTTCAGCAATCTTCTGTAGCACCTTCTCTCTCTCCAGTGCATCCTTCACTTTCTTTTCTTCTTCAGAGCATTCAGCAGAAATTACTTTAACCTGAAACATTATATGTTGTCTTAATGTTGATATAAAGGAAGAAGGTTGTCAACATAGATGTTCAGTGGTGCTACATCGCTTAATGGTAAAGAGGGTAAATCAAATAAGTCAAGAACTTCAGGCTAATTTACCTTAGTGTTTTTCTATCATATGTGCCCTCAGGGGACATGCATAAGAACAATAATTGTTGCTTAACTATTTCCATGTACAGAAATCGGTTAGTGAACATCTAAGTACCTCTATCATCTCTAGGTTTAGGACGACACTCTTTAATGCTTACCTTTTTAGCATTGCAACATGATACTGCAATTAATGTTCTCCATTCCCACCAAGAAGCATGCATCACTAGAAAACAAATAATAATTACTTTTACTATCCAAAATAACCATAGGTTTATTTAAAACTCATTTTTTTCCTAAAATCCTCAGATATATTAAACACATAAAATAAATTATATATGTGTGTGTGTGTGTGTGTGTGTGTGTGGCCAAGTGGTATGGCTGCGGGACATTACCAAGGCAGGCAGAGGTCGAGCCTTGGCGTGGGTGGGTAGATAGGTTAAGGGGTGGGAAGAAAAAATTTATATATATATATATATATATATATATATATGCTTCCCCGCACCTAGCCAGGATGAGCTATGTCTCCACTTGCTCACCACTAGAGCCAGGAGGCTTTGACACATAAAAAAAATTATACATATAATTTAACTAAATACGTTATTTACGATTTCTTAAAAAAGGATGTACACTAAAATATTTATCAAGCATTTTTAACTTTTATTGCGTAATATATAATATATTAAAGAATCTTCATTGCACTGTCAACATATAATAAAATTTATATGGTTTTTAACATAAAAGTTAAACCCACTTTAGTGGAACGGGTTTTACTTCACCATTTATCTGGAAAAAAGTTAACTTTGTGGATTTATAAAACTTTTTATAAAAGTTGCATCCAAAAAGTATTTTATTATACATGTTTCGAAAGTAACATCTACAAAAAGATTTTATACACTAAATATATTCAAATACAAAACATAATTGGTACGTGATATAGTTGAAAAATCATTTTGTTATTTACTAACAAAATCGAATTTTCTAAAGCATAATTTTCAGTAATATTGTGAATTGGAAAACAACATATTACTATTAATATGTCCTTGATGAGATTGATTTGAATGACAACAGATATTTGTGTAAGGACATTTTTGTAATAGAAGTTGGTCTAATTTGTAACTAAATAACCTGAACCATCGTCGAGTTGCAACTTGTTACCAAAACTATTTTTATACACTTGTTAATACCCTAAATTTCTGAGTTTTTGCAACTTAATACCTTGCGTTAAATTGTCATCTAACTTGACGACACATGACCATTTTAGAAATAAGAATTCTTTAAAATAAAAAGGAAACCCCTAGATGTTCCCTTCCCCATATTTAATCATAACCCTAAATCTACACCATCTGAAAACAAAGCTAATTGAGAATGAGAGGCTCCAAAGGAGGTATTTATTATATGGGGTCGCCTAGGAGGTGAGGCGACGAGGAGGGGGGCGGCAAGGTGGGGCGAAAAGGGGGTCGGCATGGTGGGGTGGGCTGTCATGACCGGTCGGTTGGGAAGGCAAGGGAGAGGGGCCGACGGAGAGAGTGTGGCTAGGATGTAGGTCGACCATGCAAGGGGTAGCCATGATTTGAAATGTGTTCAGAGGGCACATGATATAGTTGAAATTAAAACTTATCCAAATATAAGACAATTATAATGAATTAATTCCCTACACATGGAGATATAGTAAAGCATTATTTATTGTTCTTGAAATGTTTCCAGATGGCACATGATAGAAAAAGCACTTCACATTAGAAGTTTAAAATAGTTGAGTGTTGCTATGTTTTCTCATTGATAGCAAGTATTTTTATGTTCAAAAACTACCATGAACTTGTTACGCAGTCGGATTTTCTACCCTCCCTTAGTCCATAGCCCGACATGAAGTCACGAGTGAATTATGTGGTTGATTTAGAACGATATAACCCATAATGAAAAAATCACCCTTTATTTCTTCACCACCCCTCCTCTCTTTCCTTCATTTTCATCACCTTATCCTCTTATATCTCCACTTTCCCCAACTCCACCATCTCCACTTGTAACCCAACCTCTATCACCCCCATAACAATAAATGATCTAATTCTACATACTAAAAAAATGTTAGTCCTAGGTATTTATTGTCCATCGACACGGACTTCACCCTCATTTATTTTTTTTATTTTGATTGAAGTTACATTTCATATACTATGTTTTCGTTATATTCATTTTGAAATCCTTAGATTTCAAAGCTTCTCTACACAATTATACTTAGAATCTAATTTTCTCTACACAATTCTAATTAGAATCTAACTTTTTACTAGTGCAAAGAGGTAAAAGATCAAGGACTTAAAAGATGATCTTCGATGTAAGTCAATGGCGAAAGAAACAACGTTTTACTTTCTCCATTGTCCTCAAAGTAGTTGTAACTCCATCATACATACTCTTTATAATTACAATATAGCTATTAGATAGTTGTTCTTCCTCAAATCTACAGCATTTTTTCCTAGGTACATTATATAAGTTTCTTTAAGTATATAAAATTAAAAACCAAATGTGGATACCGCTTGTTCTCTTTCAAATTTCCCACTATTCTTAAATAATAATCATATTCCAATATTACTTGTTTGATTCATTATGACAAACTATAAACAAAATGTTAAAATGCTAAAAGTTAATAGGCTCTCCCTGAGTATCTAGATAGTTTTAAGGAATTTAATCCTAGGGATTCTCTCAAAATATTTAATCCTAGGGAATTCTTCCCTTGAAACATAATTGAACCACAAGGATTTTAAGCCAATAAAAAAAATCCTCGGTTAAGTATGTTGTAGGTACAAATATGATCAGCACAATATAAACACCTCGATAAGTGACGTCACTGGTTTTTTTACGTCCTAAAAGAGTATATGTGTCACCTCTGATTGTATCGGACGCATATAGGATAAAATTACAAGTCCAATTTTGGAGTATTCGTCCTTCATAGTGGGCTAAATCCCTCAAAACCAAAATAAGTAATACTAGGCCTAAGGGATTAAAAACTCCAAAATAAGCCTAACTACATCTTAGTAAGTGATTTTTTTCCAAACTAGGCCCGAGGGATTTAACGCATCTAAAATATGGAGTTCTCTGACATAGTAGAAAAGAGATAACAAAGGCTTGCCTAGTGATCCAACCCAAAGAAGAAGACCCCAACACAAGACTCCTATTCCCAGACTCAGCCACGAACCTAGCAAAGAGAAGAAGCTGCATTTTCGCCGTCCAACACCGGCATCTCAACCTACACAACACATGCAGAAATTATATCTTTCTTGCAAAAATAGTACGAAACTTTATATTTATCAAGGTTTGAGATCTTTTAACTTGTCACGAACAAGCTAAAATAGTAAGAAAACTAATAAGAAACAGCACTATATCGCCATTCACATTATCATATCAATAGTATCTGAACATACCATTGACCTATACTAATCTTAGAAATATATAGACAAACACAAAACACACACACGAACGCACACACGCACGCACACGCACATTTGATTTGCGGCATAGTCTTCTGAAGGGGAAGAAGATCTGATGATGAGCCTTCATCTTGAGGTCTTGCACGTACATCTCCACCGCGTCGCTCTCCAACTGCTCGATAGGGGTTTTGCTTCCCGCTGCATAAATTAACAGAATCAATCAATCAGAACGAAAGAGTGGATTCAGAAGAAATTGTATTAGGGTTACATGGAGTCGAAGCGGAGGGGATGCCGTGGAGGAGCAGCACGCGGCGGGAGTGCGGGACCAGGTGATCCGCTGCCTAGACCGCCCGCAGGCTCCGGTCGCCGGAGCGTACGCTATGGCGACGGTCGAGTCCGTCGCGCCGACGTCGGTGGTTGTCGGTCTCCGGTTGGCGGTGCGGTCGGCCAGGGCCTCGGTGCGTTTGTTTGGAAAGGGGCTTGATCTTGGGTGGAGACGGAGGGTTTTTGTCTTGCGAAAACCCAACTGGGGTTGAGAAGGACCCTCCACCTATCTTCGGGCTTTATAGCGGTATTTCTAGGCAATTTCAATAGGCAATTCGTAATTTGCTCGAGGACAGTCCATATTTTTTAGTTTATTTACAAATTTGTCATTAAAATATTTTGTTCGAGGACAGTTCATATTTTGATATAAAAATCAATGAAAAAATATATTCCGACCTCTTTATCTTCTTCTCATGCTCTCTTCTTCCTATGTTCTTTTCTTCCAAAATCTACTTTCTATCGATTCTCAAAATCATATACATTAAAGTGAAGCTTGGAGATCAAAATAATAGTCCCACTACACAAAAAGTTACAATATTCAACCGTTATTTGGTATGTCATCGATTAACTATAATGATTAGGTTTTTCAAACATTAGGTCCACATATAAATATTAAATTTTATGTCTTTAATGTAGGAGAGATGCATCTCGAAGAAATCAGATCATCTAATACCCTCCGCTACGGCCGAATAACTCATCGGTTCTTCCAAAGCACCCTCGGTAATGAATTTGATAATTTATTGTCGAAATTTTTGCCAGTAGGACTGTCAAACAACTGACAATCCTATAAATAAGTAGAACTGTCAAACAACTGACAGTCCTTTTTTTTAGGGCTGTAAGTAAATTTACAGTGCTGAAAATTAATAGGACTGTCACATTCCCTACAGTCCTAGACTCCTAGTTATTTTGAGGACTGTCATAATTTTCTGCAGTCCTAATTTTATGTCGTCCCTTCAATTTTAAACAGTTTTATTAACTTTAATTTCTTTTGTAGGGGTTATCGTCTTCCGATATTGTGGTACCTCCTCCAATTGTCTTTGATGTAGGCAATTTATTCTCGACCGATATTTGCTTTGAATATGATGAACAAGCGTTACATTGGTGCAAAGAAGTTGGTCAAAAAAATAATATAGTCATTGTGATATCAAGATCGGCCCAAAACCGTTTGGGATGCAAAACTATAGACTGATACGAGTGGGCTATTTACATTTTGCACTTTTGTATCATTTTGTATAATTTTGTCACATAGTTGGTTCATATATAATTTTGTATCATTATGTATAATGTTGAACCACTTTTGTATAATAGTGATTCACTTTTGTATACAGTAAAAAAGTCAAATGAAAAATCTATCAATGAAAAATTCACTTTTGTATAATGTTGAACCACTTTTGTATAATGTTGAACCCCTGGCCTTTAGGACTAGGACTGTCGACAGTCCTAACATCAATTAGGACTGTCAACTTGTTGACAGTCCAAATTATAACTTTCTGTATTTTTTAAGTTTCAATTTGGACTGTCAAGTTGACAGTCCTACTTGAAAATATACAGAGTTTCAATTAGGACTGTCAACTAGTTGACAATTGACTGTCAAGCAGTTGACAGTCCTAAAGGGGTATATACAAAGTTTCAATTAGGACTGTCAACAAGTTGACAGTCCTAATTGATGTTAGGACTGACAACTAGTTGACAGTCCTAATTAAAACTTTATGTACTTTCCAAGTTTCAATTTGACTGTCAAGTTGACAGTCCTAAAGGAATATATACAGAGTTTCAATTAGGACTGTCAACAAGTTGATAGTGCTAATTGATGTTAGGACTGTCAACTAGTGGACAGTCCTAATTGAAACTTTCTGTATTTTCCAAGTTTCAATTTTGACTGTCAAGTTGACAGTCCTACATGACACTAGAACTGTCAACTAGTTGACAGTCCTATATGATGATAGGACTGTCAACTGATGTCTTAGGACTATCAAGCAGTTGACAGTCCTATCATCATATAGGACTGTCAAATAGTTGACAGTCCTAAAGGACAGGGGTATAAAATTGAAATGACAGGGTTTCAATTAGGTGACCACCAACAATGAATATTTTTCTACTATGATTTTGAAGTTTCATGCCAAAATATTACAGAAGTTCCATACCAAAATATTACAGTTGTTTCATTCTCAAACATCATACAATAAGTTTTGGGACAAGTTTGTTCGCAAAACATTATAGAATCACAAAACATTATAGAAGTTTCATAACCAAATATTACATAAGTTTCAAATCGACAAAGTTTCATAACAAAAGTTACGATATCCCAAAAAGTTTCATAACGAAAGTTACTACAACCAAACTATTTATCATTTATTCTTTTCGTACGCTGCTCCCTAGAAAGGATGAGGTTAAATTTGGTAACAGTGCTGTCAATTGTTTCCATCTCTTCATTGATTTCTTTGTAGTTTTTGTCCTTACAAGCGCAGAGACACTTTTTCAAATGCTTTACTTTTTTAGCCTTTTATGACACGACAAAAAATATATTAGTTTGTAAACAATTACAAATCTTTCAAATCTATAAATAATTTTCTCACCATATTAACCAATGCAGTATACAAGACATTTTTGGCAGGAATAGGTGCTAGTACTCCAACAACATCGGGTCTTTGTATGGTAGGGTCCAACAACTTTGGATGTCCGGCATCAGCATAGTATGCCATGTGGTCGTCGTTGTAGTCCGACATCTCAACCACCGCTTGTCTTTCGAAATTTTCAATAACATGTCGTTGCCACTCGGTGAAGAAGTCCGAGACCCAGTTGAACTTTACAGGGATATAATTCATGGGTTTCGTCCCTCCCGGAGCACTTATTACTTTCAAAGTGCAACTCGGTGCCGTTTGTACGAAACCGAACTGACCAAGCACTCTATCAGGCATATAAGGCTTATCGATATCATGACAACTTATAAGTCCGTGAAATAAAGCTATTGGTTGCAATGGACGGCTACTATCTCCTAGATCCCAATATGGATGCCATATTATCTGTAACATAATTTAGTAAATTAGTACGACCCAAAAGAATCTAACAAAAAATAGGCTCTCTTTTTACTTCTTTTACCGTCATATCTTCAATTGTGTTGCGTATAGTGCCAATGTTTCAGCACGTTTGGCATCAGCCAAAGTTGGCTTCCATCGACACATTTTAGGAAGCTGCTCGTCATAGTGTCGCCACACCTCAATCAACTTTAACATCGAAAAGTGCTCGTATATCCATACATGTACGTATAGTCAATAATTTAACAACGAAATATCATATTATGTATAGAACTAAAGGAGCAAAGATATTTCTTTGCCTGGAGCAGAGTTTGGCATCCTGCTATTGTCTTCGTACCGACGCAGGATGCTGCACCAAGCTCGCAGTAAAGGTTTTCTAGTATACCTCTTCCCTAAGAAATTTTATCCAAGGTACCGATGTCAAGAAAATTCAATAGATATCTGGCATAAATCGAAGTTCCGAACTTGTTCGGAATGCCGACAACTCCTAAGACGAAAAACATGCATGCACGGGCTGCCCTATCGACGGTTTCTTCTTCGGCCTCCTTGTCTTTGAATGTCTCCTCCAAATATTTCAAAGGAAGACCATATGACTTCTTGAAATCTTGAAGGGGTCTAAAACTACTATCGTCAACTCCAAGAGAATCTAATACAGTATCGATGACGTGTTCGTGCCACGATAAGTCCTTCTCAACAAATATATCATTCATCATGACCCGACCTTGGACATTGAGGCCCAATATGTGATGGACGTCGTCCAAAGTAATCGTCATCTCCCCCGCTGAGAGATGGAAATTATTGGTCTCTGGATGCCAACGCTCTACGAATGTTGATATAAGCGCAGTGTCCACCGTATGGTACGCGTACTTGGCCAAATTGTGCAAACCGATAGGAATAATTTTGTTCATGACGACTTCTCCTAATCTGTCAAGCTGCCAGCTACTGCACTTATTTTCGTGGTTCACGACCGTTGTGAACATACAATAGGTCCTCTGAAAAGTTAACAATAGGATAAAATTAGCTTCTTGAAATATATAGTAATCTAAATCATAACTTCATTTTTCATAACATAGTATAAATACCGGCTCTTTTCATATTTTAAATGCAATATGGTTGTCGAACGACAACAACATAGAGCAATATTTTGGACGAGCCAAAACTGGACTAGCCGGCTGCTGAGAAGGTCCTGAACCATCATATGGCCGGGTTCGGACAGTAGGCACGTCTTCCTCAGAGGAGGAAGCAGACGGAGGAGTAGTAGGAGCCACATATACCTCGAAAGAGGAAGAAGACAGAGGAGTAGGAGGAGCCGGTTTCTTCAAACGAGACTTGCGCGGCGGTGTCGCAGTGACTTGTCTATGTGGCTCGGGTTCAGCGATTCTGAGTGGTCTCTCAACCACACGGTCCATATTCCGTTCCTTGCGTGTCGATGTCGTGGGTCGTTTTCTTTTCACAGCTACCGATTTACTGGAAAAAAAAATTTCAGATACACAGATAAACCACAGGGACTGTAAAAAAAATTCTACAGTTCAAATTATACACAGGACTGTGAGATTTTCTACAGTCCTACATATACAACAGGACTGTGGGATTACCTACAGTCCTACATATACTACAGGACTGTGGGATTTCCTACAGTCCTATATATTTATAGGACTGTAGAATTTTCCTACAGTCTTGTAGACAAAAAGTCCGACTGTCGGCGTTGTTGGATTTTTTTAAACCCTAAACTTTATTTTTATGGTTCATCACTTTGTATATCAATCCTAAATTAGTTCTATACTAATTTATCTAACTATTTTCGACATTAGAACCAGATTATAGCCTAATTATTTATCTAGCTATTTTTAGAAAGATTTTTAAGGTTCATCACTTCGTTTGAAAATAAAATTAAATATACACATAAATAAAATCAAAATCCTAATTGGAGGAAGAATATTGGATACATACATAGATTTGGAAGAAGGTTTATGTGCCATTGCTTGGAATTGGAGGAGTTAGAGAGAAAGGGAAGAGATTTTGAATAAGGAAAAAGAGAAAGAGGTTTGGAAATTGGAGGAGAGAGAGTAGAAATCTTGAATGAATGATTTTGGAAAGCTTTGGGGTGTTGGGCTGTCCTCAGTAAATTTTGGTCTGTTCTCACTAAAAATTGCAAAAGTCTGGGCTGTCCTGAAGTAATGGGTTGTCCTAAACAAATTTTGAAGTGCCTATAGAATTTGTCTATTTCTATCTAACCAATCAAAAGCAAGCAAATTCTAAAAGCACTCTATATATTGCTTAGGACAACCTAATTTTTTAAAAAAAATTTATAAGTTTGTCACTAGTTTTTTTATTTGAGGGCAGTCTAAATTCTCATATAAAAGCCAATGACTGCTATTTTTCAATCCATTTTTTTCAGGACTGTCACAATGTTGACAGTTCTTCCAATTGGAAGGACTGTCAATTTTTTTACAGTCCATGGAAGAAGAAGAAGAAGAAGAAGAAGAATTGCGGCGGCGGACGGCGGGGTGCGAGGGAGGACGACAGCAGTAGCGACAGCAACAACAGCAGCGGAGGTCGCTCGCCTCCTCCCACCGCCACCGCCTCCTCCTCCTCCTCCTCCGATGATGATTTGGGTTAGGGTTGGAGTTAGGATTGGAGTTAGGATTAGGATTTGGAGATTTGAAAATTTGAAAATTTGAAGAGAGAGAAAATTTAGAATGCAGGATTTTGGGAAGGGTTGGGAGGGTTGGGCTGTCATGAGTAAATTTTGGACTATCTTGAGTAAAAGTTATAAAAATCTGAATTGTCTTGAAGTAATATGTTGTTCTAAGTAAAATATGGAATGCCTATAGAATTTGCCTAGAAGAATAAGAAGAGAGAAACTCACAATAGCAATAAAAAGACAATGGGATTGGGATGGAAAGAAAGAAATGAGAGCATTTCCAACCCTGTTGTTAGTTTGAAAAAAATGGCATAGTAATCACAACTTCGTATTTAAAAAAAATTCTCTAATACAAATATAAAATAAATTGTAAAGTTGACATGGCAACGACATGTCAAAGATAATATGAAGTTGGTTGTCTAAATTTAGACAATGGACTTTACAATGTTTTACTTTCACATCATCAATTATGAATAAAAATATTTATAAAAAAAGGAATAAGTGAAAAAGTTGTATTGGAAGTTAGAAAAAATGGTTTTTATTCTCTTCTCAATACTTTTGCATTGGAGAACACATTTCTATTCAATTGCCTTGTATGAATCTAATTTTATCACATAAAAAAAAATTATTTTTTACCTTGTGCCACATAAGAATCACAAAACAAGACAATAGGGTTGAATCTCACTTTTATATGTCCTCTCACTACGCGATAATCGACGCTCAAAGTAAAATATAGGAAATTTTTCGTCCAAAGGGACGGAATTATTTAAATTTGCGCGTCAGGAAAAAACTTTGAAGAAATTATATACAAAGGGATATCTCGTCAAGTGAGTTAGCAGGGAACCGTAGAAGTGGGAGTTGGATATATATATATATATATATATATATATATATATATATATATATATTTCTTTCTAAATTAATTAAATTTTGTAAATGGATAATAACAAATTATCTATTATGATACCACAAAAATTTTACATTGATAATACCAAAACAAAAATATTTATTGAAAATTTTAAATCCAAAAATTTATATAATATAAAAAAATAAAAATAAATAGTGTTATGGGATATTTTAGCAAATGTCCCTACCAAAAATGTCAAAAGTGGTATATACCCCCAGTAAAAAAAAACTAGTAAATGACTCCAAAATAAAAAAAATTCGGTTAAAAGTGGGGGCATAATCTTAAAATTTTACTTGATCCGTATAAATAATAGGAGCATTTGCTAAAAAAAATTTAGTGGGGGTATATGCTAATTGTAACATTTTATTTTGGGACATTTGCTAAAATATTCCTAGTATTATCTATTAATTTCTCTCAAAATTATTTTGATATTTTATTTTGAATCTATAAATATATACAATTATCTATGTTATTTAAATAGAAATAATTTTACATACGGATAATAATAAAAAAATTTGAAAAAAATAGATTTTAGAATTTCACTTTTCTAACAAATATATATATAGATAATTATATATAGATAATTATATATACAATTATCTATATATACTTGTTAGAAAAGTGAAATTATAAAATATATTTTTTCAATTTTTTTATTATTATTATCCGTATGCAAAATTAGTTCTATTTAAATAACATAGATAATTGTATATATTTAAATTTTATAGATTCAAAATAAAATATCCAAACAATTTTGAGAAAAATTAATAGATAACACTAGAATATTTTTAGCAAATGTCCCCAAATAAAATGTTAAAACTAGCATATACCCCCCTTAAAAAAATAAATAGCAAATGCTCCTATTATTTTTACGGATCAAGTAAAATTTTAAGATATGCATGCACTCTTTTAACCGTTTTTTTTATTTTTGGGGTATTTGTTAGTTTTTTTTTACCGGGGGTATATTTTGTAAGGGCATTTGCTAAAATATCCCATAACACCATTTATTTGATATTTTTTGGTATTATTTAAATTTTTGGATTTAAAATTTTCAATAAATATTTTTATTTTGGTATTATCAATGTAAAATTTTTGTGATATTATAATCGATAATTTGTTATTATTTCATTTACAAAATTTAATTGATTTAGAAATAAATATATATATATATATATATATATATATATATATATATATATATATATATATATATATATCCAACTCCCACTTCTACGGTTTTCTTGCCAACTTAGTTGGCGGTCCCAACTCCCAACCGCTTCCACCCGCCAACTAAGTTGGCGGTCTCTCTCTCTCATCCTCAAACCGCCAATTCACTTGACGAGATATCCCTTTGGATATAATTTTTTCAAAGTTTTCCTCTGACGCGCAAATTTAAATAGTTTCGTTCATTTGGACCAAAATTCCCTAAAATATATGTCCTCTCACTTTATTTATAAGGTTTTGGAGGGTAAAACGGTAAAAAGATGGTAACTTTCACACGTAAGTTTTCTGCAACCAATAAAATACAAAAAATATTATTTGTAACCAAAAAAATAGGTCATGTATAAGGCACTAAAAAAAAATTCGAGTTAGATCTAATTTCTTTTATAATTTTTTTACTCAAAAATTTACTCAGAGTTGGTCCAAATATTTATTAGGACTGTCAAAATTTTAACAGTTCTTCCAATAGGTTGGACTGTTTTGACAGTCCTGCATAAAGTATGCAGTTCAATAGACTGTCAAAATTTTGACAGGCCAATCTATTGAAAAAATTGTCAAAATTTTGACAGTCCTAATAAATATTTGGATTAACCCTGAGTAAATTTTTGAGTGAAAAACTTATTAAAAAATTGGACCAACCCAGCATCTTTTTTTAGTGCCTTTATCAAAGGCCAAAAAATATTGAGTGATACATTACAGATTTTAATGTTATTCATTTGTGACTATTTCTAAAAAAATATTTTTCCACCACAAAATAATTATTTTACCTGTCTTAAATTATACCATATATAAACAGATCGGGATGAATTAAAATCTACCAAAATAAATATAATCTCAATATTCAAACCTATAAATCATTCTGTTGCGTAAGATGTGCATGTACAAATTCAGTCAGACCATATGAATTCAAATAAATATGTATTCATGCACATATTGAAATTCAGGCAATTTTTTTTAAAAAAAATTTAACTTCCGCCAAACTGACTGACGAAATATTTGGTGGATTCCAATATTTGCAAACTATTTAAACATCCGCCTATTTCTATAAAGTTAGTACAATAAAATTTTCTGAAATAAACAAATAAATTAGAGAGACTTCTGTATGCATTTCTAGACAATGATTACTGAGCACTCGCATCAACGAAGTATACATCGTTAAATAAGAAAATTAAATAAATCTTCATTCGTGTCGATAGTAGGTGTTATTCTCACCTTTTCCAATTAGCAGCTGTTAACAGTTTCTTTAAATCTTTTCTCTTGTCCTCTCCTTTTGGAGAAATTATTTTATTGGCCGGGCTCATCTCTGTCATATATACTAACTTACTCAATATCAGGTTGAGGTGCTGAGCTGCATCAGTCATCCAAATATGGTCCTCTACTACTAGGCGCCTGCCCTGATTATGGATGTTTGGCTTACGAATACATGGACAACGGGAGCTTACTCTTCCGTCGTGAGATTCAAAATAGCTGCAGAAACAACTACTGGACTTTTGTTCCTCCATCAGAAGAATTCCGAGCTAGTCCACCCGATATCTGAAGCCAGCAAACACTCTCCTAGGCCGGCCTTTGATTCTCATAAAAAAATTAAACATTTTATTTCAGAGACAACATTGAGTGACGACCAATAAAAACATTATCACGGAATAATTTAACTGTGTAACGATATATAAGTGTTGTCACAAAATCAAATTACAACAAAAGTTGCTTGTCATAGAAATATCCCTTTCGGTAACAAGATTCACACTTGTCACAAACCGTTTGTCATGAAAATCCGAATTTCTTGTAGTGCAGTTGCAGACACCGTGACACAGTACAAAATGGCATCAAATGCTGGAACATTATGCTATATCAACCCTCAGTACAAGCAAACCGGAATGCCGCACCAAGTCGATTCCGATATATATATTCCTTGGGAATAATGTTGCTCCAGATAATTACGGGTAAGCCTCCTATGGGCCTCACTCACCATGCGGAGGGAGGGAGAGAGCGAACGAGATCGAGAGGACAATTTGAGGAGATGCTTGATCCGGCAGTCATATACCGTCCGGTGGAAGAGGCTCTAAAGTTTGCTAAGTCGGTCTGGAAGTGCGCAGAACTGAGGAGGAAAGACAGGCCTGACCTGGGGAGGGTCATCTCGCCGGAGTTCAACCGATTGAGAAATCTTCAGCACACTCAGCCAGGTACAGGTTTGATATATGTGAAGTTCACAAACCATGCTGCATCATAAGAAAATATCTCAGATTAATACTGCTGAAGTGATGATAAACTTGCTCCGTCTTCTTACGCATAGTACAGGAATAACAAATGAGTGGCGAGAATGTTCGTGCACAATGGATGTCAGATCCTGTGAGCTGAGGGCTAGTGGCATGCTATATATGTAACGAGTGAATGTTGAATTATAAGTAGGCAGACAGAAAAAGAGAGGGAAAGGTCGGTGTATGTTAAAAGTTTTGTTTTATACACCAAATGTTGTAGTGAACGTGAGATTTTGAGAGGATAGGCAACTGATCTAATTAAATTCTACATGTTTCTCTGAACAAGAGTACGTATAGGTAAACTAATCAAGACTAAAACCCTATATTTGATCCATGGAATATGCATTGGCCAACATATGAAGCTAGAAGTTAGCAAGTAACTCTCCACATTGGCCATCAGTATATTAGTAGCTATTCCTTTAACACCTACACAAGAACAGAATTACCATATATTTTAGAAAGGCTTGCTTTCATCTATGACTAAACATTATATCTCAAGCGAAAGAAGCCGGCCGACTATGTTTCTAGGTAAAGATGATAACTAATTGTTGGTATATTAGAATATTCTTGATAAATTTGTTGGTATATTAGAATATTCTTAGTATATTTGTTGGGATATTAGAATATTCTACAGAGGGTATTAATGTAAGATAGAGGGTTGTAAGAATATAAATAGCCAAAAAATTATCAATAAAAAATATAACAATTACTCCAAAATATTCTACAAGGTATCCGAGTCCAAATTCTAGCCACCAACTCCCAAGTCCTAGCCGCCACCACTGTCACACCGCCCGCCACCAATGCTGCCGCGCCGTCCGCCACCACCGCTGCCGCGCCGTCCGCCACCACCGCTGCCGCACCGCTCGTCCGCCACCACCGTCGTCGCTCGTCCGCCACCACCACCGCGGAGCCGCGACTCCCGCGGAGCCTTCTGCCGCGGTTCCTGGTGTCTCCCGCGGATCGTACCAGACGTTGACATCGAAAGTCTAGATCCGATGGGGGAGAGACATGATCGGGTCTAGGAGAGGACGAAGAGGGCGAACATGAATCGTGGGAATGGTGTGAGGTCATCGGAGAAGAGGAGGATCGATGGAGGAGATCATCAAGAAGTTGGACTCTGCGGAGGTCGCAACGTTGATGAAGCTGATGAAACTGTCGGCTGGTGAGAACGCGACACAAACATTGATGAAGTTTGAGCTTCCATCCATCGATCTGAAGCTTGATGGACCGGCCACCTACCTGAGTTGGTCACGACGGGTGAGGAGAACCCTCGCAAGGAAGAACCTGGAGGGTTTCTTGTCAGGAGAGAAGACAGAGCCGGATGAGGGCTCGGCAGGATGCGATGAGTGAAAACCCACTCATATGGTGGTATACATTTGGCTCCTCAATTCTTTAGTCCAGTCGATCGCCGCCACAGTGGATGACCTTGAGATGGTGAAAGACGTGTGGCAGAAGTTGAGGAGAACCTACGATAGTGTGGGGAATAACTTGAGGGTTTTCCAGATCAAGGGAAAGATCGACGACACCGTACATGGAGAGAAGACGGTACATAAGTATGCCATGGAGTTGGAGCATCTGTGGTTGGACTATGATCACTTATCAGATCGGACGAGCTGCGAGGACCCGAAGTGTAAGGAGAGACATATATGTCTGCAGGAGAGGACGATGAAGTTTCTTAAGGGACTGGCCGCAGTGTTTGCTCAGAAGACAACACTACTTCTAGCCTAACCAAAAATTTCTACACTTGAGTATGCTATCTCGACCATGATCCAGGAAGAGACTCGTATCAAGCTACATGCAGGGATAGGTGGTCCTCCTGAAGTAAAGAGAGTACTAGCGATTGCCAATTCAGGCGGCACATGACCTAAGAGAGACCCCCGACAGTGTTACAACTGCGGGGAGGTGGGCCATCTGAGGTATGCTTGCACCAAACCACCCAAGGAGAAAGATTCAGGTGGAAGACATGGACAGTTTGGAGGACGTGGTCGTGGTCGTGGGGGTCGACTGGGTAGTCGAGGAGGTTATCGGACGAACCTACTGGTAGCAGAAGGCGAGAAGGGAGCTAATGATGCCTATATTGAGGAGGATCAGACACTACTGGGCATGCTGGAAGTACTCAGAAGAAAGCAGAGAGCATCAAGCGATGGAGACAGGAGGAGTGGGACTGAGGAGGCGTCCACCTCAGTCTTCGCCAGAGGCAACGCCGCCATGTATGCCCATCCATCGGAAGGTACTGATGACTCACTCGCCCTTGCATCTATGTCTTCCCTTAGATCGTCGGACTGGATTGTCGATTCGGGTGCGTCTCGAAACGTGACAAGGAATGCTAGTGAGTTCTCTTCCTACACTCACCTAGCATCTGCAGACATCATTTAAACAGCCGATGGTACTTTCCAGCCAGTGGTCGGTAAGGTTACTGTTGATTGTACAGGTTCTGTCACGTCCCAGTCCCAAAATACCGAGGGACCAGACGCGTGATAATGGCCAGCAGTACGCACCGATGGACAAACCCAATTTAATGGATCCATCAGGGCATACTTAAGCTGTAACATAACAATAAACAGGTCCAATAATGATAGTCACAGTCTATACTAATCTCATCCACAACAGATAATCACAAATCAAATGCCAGAATAAAAGCAAGTAAAAAGAATCTAGCATATCTCAATAAAGAGTCTCGGAGAACAATCCGAGAACAAGTCTAATACAAGAATGCAATAGACTGGAAGTAAAGTAAATAGGAACAGAAGTAAAAGAGTATCTCAAACCAATACTCAGGGGAAGTCCTCTGGTCCTGGTACTGCTCCAATGTAGGCACCTGCTTCTGCTCCAGCTAATGCTCCTGTACTGTACAACTCTGGGTAGATCTCGTCTGCAATATCTGGGGACATAATCCGGATCCAGGTCCTCAGGGGACATAGCAAGGTACAAGAAAGCTCATGCCAAAATAAATGCAGTGCAGCAAATAATGAAATAAGCAGGGTAAGTATGTAAGCATCTGTGTAAAATGCAAGAGAGAGTATCAATAGTACTCAGGTTGAACAACTACAAGCTCTGTGTAGGGGAGCCGGTAGCAGTGATATCATGAGGTGGTCTAGCTCAGCGGGAGACTGAGTAGTCGGCATAACATAATCAACCTGTAGCCTGTGGGTCTCTCCAGCAATAGATGGAACAATAAGGGAATACTAAAATAACCAGCTAAGTGATATGCAAGATGAGAGCAGCACTAGGACTCAGGCTGAAGCATACTACAAGCTCTGTGTAGGGGAGCCGGTAGCAGCAGTAATATGAGTAATGGGCCAAGCTCGGGCTTCAGAGTCTTGTGCCTCACAATAATAGGGGTGTATATATATATGATCAGCCTGTAGCCTGTGTGTCTCTCCCCACCCAATGTAATCACACGTCTCATGTCCACGATGCACCATGTCCATGTCACGCACAATCATATCTAATGCAAAAAGTCATCTAATGTCTAGGAATATAATATCAATGTCAAGTCCTGTATCCTATACAGAATCACCACGAATATCTCGGGAAAATCCTGTCTTATGAGTAGTGTCAAGTGTCCTGGGTCGAAGCGTACTTGGTAAGACAAGTACGAGAATGTAAAGTGTCACGAATGTCCATCTCTAGATGACAATACCCAACACTGCGTACAGTGTCGGCACCCGACTGATAATCGGACGCTAAGTACGTCACACGGTCCTAGGTTGAGCATGCACAGTAATATAAATAAAGCAAGGAAAATGAATAACAATACTGCAGAGTTTGGCAAGGTACACTTGCCTGGGGTCCTGGGTCCAAATGTAGCCCTGGTCTCAGTGTGATCTGCAGGTACTACTCCGGTTGTTGAAATAAACATTACCATTAGATTCAGAAAATATCAAATAGCTAAAAACGCCTGTCCTTGAGTCCAGTTTGGAGACAAGGGCAGAAACGACATTTCCGGGTCAAAGCGGGGTCCACATGTAGGCCACTTTGCATCGAAAAACGTGTCAGGGTCAAAGGTCTCCAAATTCACCAAACTCAGTGTCAACAAGTCAGGAACGATGATACGAACCCAACGGAACTTCCAGAATTGGATTCCGATGAGCCGATCACAAAATCGCCCGTCAAGTGGAGCCTGTGGGGCCCACGATACGCGATTTTGTCAACGTTCTCAGAATCGAACCAAACTTGGGTCACAGGATCAGCGTATCGCTACGAGTCCGATGGCGCAAGTTTCGTCTCGATCCGACGTGTATACACTAAGTTACAGCGAGAACCAGAAAGGTCGGATACGGGACGGTGTCCGCGGATACGCGTTGATTCCGGGGTGCACGCACCTCCGAATCGTCTTCCGCGAAATCCCACACGACCGTATCAACTACGCGCACGTATCTGTGAAGACCGCACGCGACCAAGTAGTCCCGTTTGGCGGGGCGTACCCAGTTCCAGGGTGAATCGGGACGTTTTTTCCTGTTTTTGGATCGCGGTGTGCGATCACCACAGGACGCGATGCCCCGAACGGTTTGTCCGGGCACCGAGAAGGTCATACAGGCTACGCATAGCAATTTACGGAATCGAAATCGGAGTTGCGATGAGGGAGAAAACGGTACCTGAACAGGGCTCCGTGAACGCTGAATTTTAAGTGTCCGAGCGTGTCGACACGAGGCACTGTGTCCTGTGTCCAATCCGTGTCCTCTCTAGGGTTGGGGTTTTGCCGTGTCTGAACTCGCCGGAGGCTGGAGGGTGTCGGAGACGGCTGGGGCGGCGACGCACGGGGAGCAGCGGCGAGATCAGACGGACGGCAGCGGCGGGGCGGAGCGCTGGCTGAACGACCGGATCTGTTGCTACTGGCTGCTGTGTCTGGGAGTCGCCGGAGGAGGCGGGCAGAGCCGGCGAGGGCGGTGCGGCGCTGGCGAGGTCTCGGCGATGCTGTCCGGCGGCGCAGCGACGCGGGAGCGGGCAGGGGACGGGCCGCTCGGGGCTGAGCGGGGCGGGCGGCGCTCGCTGCTGCGGGGGAGTGAAGGAGAGGGTGGTCGGGGGTTGTCCGGGCGGCAGAGTCGAGCGCTGCGTGGGCCGGGCGAGGCGGTGGGACGCCGGAGGAGAGGGCTGGGCGGCTCGAGGGGAGTCGCTCGGCTGGGTGGTGGTGATGATCGGGGATGGGCTGGAGGAAGAAGACGACGGGGTTGGTGATGGTCGGGGACTCTGCGGGGGAGAGAGGGAGAGGGCGGAGTCGTCGGCGAGCGGAGGGTCGGCGGGCAGAGGGAGGTCGGCTGCTCCGGCGGTGGGGTAGCCGACGGCTAGATTAGGGTTAGGGTTAGGGTTAGGGATTTCTGAATTAGGGTTAATTAGGAATTTGGGGATTTTGGGATTTCTTTTTCTTTGTGGGAAAAACTTAGGAAAAATAGGTATTTATACATTACAGAAATTAGAATAAGGTTAGACCTAGGATTCGGGCTGGGTCAACGGGTCAACGCTCCTTGGGCTGGGCTCTCATGGGGATGTCGGGCGTTGGCACGGATTTAAATTCGGTTTAATTCTAAATTGGTTTCTAGGGTTTTAAACGGGTTTTCGGAGTCCAATAAATTCACCGAAAATTACCACATGTCCGGTTTTCCGTTTTACACCCTAAAATATTATTTCCATAATATTTTAATAAAGATTGACCGAAATTAAAAATCATTGAATTACCAACGCCTAGGTTTTAATTCCCGAAAATTACAGATAAATTGGGGAAAAATCCAAATTTAAAATTCTGAAAATCAGGGGGCTTACAATCTACCCAACTTATAAAAATTTCGTCCTCGAAATTAAAATAGAGTAGGGTTCAAAGAATTCCTCTCAAGTAACCATTGCGGTCTCTACCCAATTTAGATTTTACCCATCTATCATCTAAGACTATCTAAGAAAAATATGGCCCAAATCATGTTATTGAATCCTCAAGGCTTTAACACCAAACATATCACCTATGGTATTCCTTTAATCATATATAAGAGGGTCATCAACAATGCGACCGGCCTGTGGGGTATATCTAGTACTGTCTATAATCAACTTATACTAGGCACGAGGTTTCGTCTTTCCGAAGTAAGGGAAGACGAAGATCAATGATAAAGAGTTCAAGGGTGAGTTAGTAGAACAGGAGTATCAGGATCAAGGCGTTTAACGAATTCAAATGGGATTTGTCAAGACAGTTGTGGATTAAAATCATATTCTGGTAATCCTTCGTTCGCATGCTCGTATTAGTACAGTTATGTAACAGATACGATATGCTCAGACATATCTAGAGGGCAAGTATACTAGTCAACTATATATCCCAATCCACGTAAAGTAGTCGTGCGAAGAGGCGAACCAAAATGCACTAAGGTTGATCAGACCGTAATACACTGATTCTGAATAGACAATTGTATTAGTGTACATGTCCACCAATACATATGTCATGAACAAGCTCGATAAAGAATAAGCTTGCAAAACTAGGCTATATTAGCAGCATAAGTCAAGGTAGTACAACAATTATAAGTACGCTAGATGATGATGAAAGGAGGTACAACTTAATTCAAGTTCTCAAAACAACACAAAATAAGCACAATCACAAAAGAGACTCTAATCTCTATAGTTATCAATTATAAGCAAGTTCAAAATTACATATGTTAAGTCTGAGGTCACGAACAAATAGGCACGAGATAAAACAAATCTAGAAACAGAAAACTACGAAGAATTACGCGCATTAGCTACTCCATGGGTCTGCGCGTCCTCCGAAGTCATCGCGAAAGCTTGTTCACGTCCTTGTAGTCGATTCCTCTGTTGTTGTTGAGCCTGCTGGAAGAGTGTTGCTTGTGGTGCCAAGGGTGGCCTCGGCTGATTTCCTCCTGGGGCTGGTGGTGTGATTCCTTCAACTCTCGTTTGCGGTGCTTCCAATGCTGGAGAGGCTGGCCTCGGTGCTGGTAGTGCTTGTTGGTTATTCATTGGTGCTCCGGTTGGTGCTGATGTGGCTGGTCGATGAATCCTCACTGCTTTCTCTCGATGCTGAAGACAATCCTTGGCTAAGTGTTGGTTGGACGCGCATATCAAGCATAATCCTAACTTGCGTCTGCATTCTCTTTCAGTATGGCCTATCTTGCGACAATGTTGACAAGTAGGAAGAAATGAGGCTCTTGGTGCTGCACTCGATGGTGGATTCATCTGTGGTCGCTTTGCGACTCTTTCCTGTTGTGCTTGGTCTGGTGCTGATGCATACGGCCGCTTCTGGCTGGACTCTATTCTGGTGATGCTCTCCATGGCCCGTGCTGCAGTAACAAAGTCCGTTGCAACGGAGCTGATTAACTTCCGTAGCTCTGAGCTAAGTCTGCAAACGAACTCCTCCGTTTGGCTTTGCTGAGCCTGCTGATAAGCTTGTATCATCGGGTAGTATATTTGAAACAGCTGTTGCACGTCCATAGCTTGCCCTTGTGGGACGGTAGGCATCGGTGGAGCAAACTGCATCGATGGTGGAACGTCATCTTCCGGGATTCTCGAGGCATGCTGACTTGCTTGTTGTGAGGATGGACCTTCACTAACTGGTGTTACTTCATCTTCGTTGGTTACCACAGCATCTCGTGGTGACCTTATAGGAGTCTCATTGTTTGATCGTGAATCTATAACTCTGCAACCAAAATAAACAATAAGAGGCGCACAGAAATCAAGGCAGGATGCGAGTCAAGAATTTAAATTCGAATCAGATATAGATAGCAAGAACGTTTCAAGCAAGTGGATGAGATCCTAGAAACTTATCATATTCTTATTGCAGGCTTGCTCGGTCCCTAAGTTGAAACCGAACAATTTAGTCGTAGACCTGCATGGGCCACCACAAAAACCATGTCACGCCCCAGTCCCAAAATACCGAGGGACCAGACGCGTGATAATGGCCAGCAGTACGCACCGATGGACAAACCCAATTTAATGGATCCATCAGGGCATACTTAAGCTGTAACATAACAATAAACAGGTCCAATAATGATAGTCACAGTCTATACTAATCTCATCCACAACAGATAATCACAGATCAAATGCCAGAATAAAAGCAAGTAAAAAGAATCTAGCATATCTCAATAAAGAGTCTCGGAGAACAATCCGAGAACAAGTCTAATACAAGAATGCAATAGACTGGAAGTAAAGTAAATAGGAACAGAAGTAAAAGAGTATCTCAAACCAATACTCAGGGGAAGTCCTCTGGTCCTGGTACTGCTCCAATGTAGGCACCTGCTTCTGCTCCAGCTAATGCTCCTGTACTGTACAACTCTGGGTAGATCTCGTCTGCAATATCTGGGGACATAATCCGGATCCAGGTCCTCAGGGGACATAGCAAGGTACAAGAAAGCTCATGCCAAAATAAATGCAGTGCAGCAAATAATGAAATAAGCAGGGTAAGTATGTAAGCATCTGTGTAAAATGCAAGAGAGAGTATCAATAGTACTCAGGTTGAACAACTACAAGCTCTGTGTAGGGGAGCCGGTAGCAGTGATATCATGAGGTGGTCTAGCTCAGCGGGAGACTGAGTAGTCGGCATAACATAATCAACCTGTAGCCTGTGGGTCTCTCCAGCAATAGATGGAACAATAAGGGAATACTAAAATAACCAGCTAAGTGATATGCAAGATGAGAGCAGCACTAGGACTCAGGCTGAAGCATACTACAAGCTCTGTGTAGGGGAGCCGGTAGCAGCAGTAATATGAGTAATGGGCCAAGCTCGGGCTTCAGAGTCTTGTGCCTCACAATAATAGGGGTGTATATATATATGATCAGCCTGTAGCCTGTGTGTCTCTCCCCACCCAATGTAATCACACGTCTCATGTCCACGATGCACCATGTCCATGTCACGCACAATCATATCTAATGCAAAAAGTCATCTAATGTCTAGGAATATAATATCAATGTCAAGTCCTGTATCCTATACAGAATCACCACGAATATCTCGGGAAAATCCTGTCTTATGAGTAGTGTCAAGTGTCCTGGGTCGAAGCGTACTTGGTAAGACAAGTACGAGAATGTAAAGTGTCACGAATGTCCATCTCTAGATGACAATACCCAACACTGCGTACAGTGTCGGCACCCGACTGATAATCGGACGCTAAGTACGTCACACGGTCCTAGGTTGAGCATGCACAGTAATATAAATAAAGCAAGGAAAATGAATAACAATACTGCAGAGTTTGGCAAGGTACACTTGCCTGGGGTCCTGGGTCCAAATGTAGCCCTGGTCTCAGTGTGATCTGCAGGTACTACTCCGGTTGCTGAAATAAACATTACCATTAGATTCAGAAAATATCAAATAGCTAAAAACGCCTGTCCTTGAGTCCAGTTTGGAGACAAGGGCAGAAACGACATTTCCGGGTCAAAGCGGGGTCCACATGTAGGCCACTTTGCATCGAAAAACGTGTCAGGGTCAAAGGTCTCCAAATTCACCAAACTCAGTGTCAACAAGTCAGGAACGATGATACGAACCCAACGGAACTTCCAGAATTGGATTCCGATGAGCCGATCACAAAATCGCCCGTCAAGTGGAGCCTGTGGGGCCCACGATACGCGATTTTGTCAACGTTCTCAGAATCGAACCAAACTTGGGTCACAGGATCAGCGTATCGCTACGAGTCCGATGGCGCAAGTTTCGTCTCGATCCGACGTGTATACACTAAGTTACAGCGAGAACCAGAAAGGTCGGATACGGGGCGGTGTCCGCGGATACGCGTTGATTCCGGGGTGCACGCACCTCCGAATCGTCTTCCGCGAAATACCACACGACCGTATCAACTACGCGCACGTATCTGTGAAGACCGCACGCGACCAAGTCGTCCCGTTTGGCGGGGCGTACCCAGTTCCAGGGTGAATCGGGGCGTTGTTTTTTCCTGTTTTTGGATCGCGGTGTGCGATCACCACAGGACGCGATGCCCCGAACGGTTTGTCCGGGCACCGAGAAGGTCATACAGGCTACGCATAGCAATTTACGGAATCGAAATCGGAGTTGCGATGAGGGAGAAAACGGTACCTGAACAGGGCTCCGTGAACGCTGAATTTTAAGTGTCCGAGCGTGTCGACACGAGACACTGTGTCCTGTGTCCAATCCGTGTCCTCTCTAGGGTTGGGGTTTTGCCGTGTCTGAACTCGCCGGAGGCTGGAGGGTGTCGGAGACGGCTGGGGCGGCGACGCACGGGGAGCAGCGGCGAGATCAGACGGACGGCAGCGGCGGGGCGGAGCGCTGGCTGAACGACCGGATCTGTTGCTACTGGCTGCTGTGTCTGGGAGTCGCCGGAGGAGGCGGGCAGAGCCGGCGAGGGCGGTGCGGCGCTGGCGAGGTCTCGGCGATGCTGTCCGGCGGCGCAGCGACGCGGGAGCGGGCGGAGGACGGGCCGCTCGGGGCTGAGCGGGGCGGGCGGCGCTCGCTGCTGCGGGGGAGTGAAGGAGAGGGTGGTCGGGGGTTGTCCGGGCGGCAGAGTCGAGCGCTGCGTGGGCCGGGCGAGGCGGTGGGACGCCGGAGGAGAGGGCTGGGCGGCTCGAGGGGAGTCGCTCGGCTGGGTGGTGGTGATGATCGGGGATGGGCTGGAGGAAGAAGACGACGGGGTTGGTGATGGTCGGGGACTCTGCGGGGGAGAGAGGGAGAGGGCGGAGTCGTCGGCGAGCGGAGGGTCGGCGGGCAGAGGGAGGTCGGCTGCTCCGGCGGTGGGGTAGCCGACGGCTAGATTAGGGTTAGGGTTAGGGTTAGGGATTGTTGAATTAGGGTTAATTAGGAATTTGGGGATTTTGGGATTTCTTTTTCTTTGTGGGGAAAACTTAGGAAAAATAGGTATTTATACATTACAGAAATTAGAATAGGGTTAGACCTAGGATTCGGGCTAGGTCAACGGGTCAACGCTCCTTGGGCTGGGCTCTCATGGGGATGTCGGGCGTTGGCACGGATTTAAATTCGGTTTAATTCTAAATTGGTTTCTAGGGTTTTAAACGGGTTTTCGGAGTCCAATAAATTCACCGAAAATTACCACATGTCCGGTTTTCCGTTTTACACCCTAAAATATTATTTCCATAATATTTTAATAAAGATTGACCGAAATTAAAAATCATTGAATTACCAACGCCTAGGTTTTAATTCCCGAAAATTACAGATAAATTGGGGAAAAATCCAAATTTAAAATTCTGAAAATCAGGGGGCTTACAGGTTCAGTAAGATTATCCAATGTTTTACATGCTCCTTCTTCTCCAGTCAGTCTTTTGTCCATTAGTTCTATAATCCTCTAACTAAAATGCATTCTCTTTTGATATTCCTAAGGTGATCTTCCAGGAGAAGGAGACGGGACAAATACTTGGGACTGACACTTGGCATGATGGACTGTGGTACCTGGATTGAGAATGACTGAATTCGACATTGGTGTTTGTGGCAGAAAGGGCAGGAATGAGAGGATCAAAGATGCGTGCCGAGGATATACTGATACTCCATTACAGGCGGTTGAGGCACTCCTCTTTGGTATTTTGAGTAGGTTGTATCCATCTATTTATGAGAAGACAAATAAGAAGAAACTAGTATGTGATGCATGTGATTTAGGCAAACTTACTAGGAGCTCATATGTTGGTGCGGGCCATAGGAGCTCTTCTGTTTTTGATATTATACATTCTGATCTCTGGGGGCCGTGCGCCACAACTACTATGAATGGTTACAAGTATTTCGTCTCTTTTATTGATTGTTCCTCTCGTGTCACCTGGATGTATTTGATGAAGAATAAGAGAGATCTTTGCCTGTTTCTGGGACTTTCATAAACATGTCCAGACTCAGTACAGAGCAGTGGTAAAGATACCAAGGTCTGACAATGGAACAAAGTATACCAACAAAGCACTTGAGGAATACCTGTCAGCCCAAATGATACAGCATCAGACCACCTGTGCATACATACCAGCACATAATGGAGTGGCATAAAGGAAGAACAGACACCTTCTGGAGGTGGTAAGGAATATAATGATCGCCATGGATGTCCTATAGAGTCTGTGGGGGCATGCAGTATTGACAGCAGTTCGATTGATCAACATGATGCCCTCGAAGGTACTTGGATGGAAGTCTCCATGTGAGATATTGCAAGAAAATAATTGTGGGATACTCCCACTAAAGGTATTTGACTGCGTATATTTTGTGAAGGACAACAGATCGTCTGTTGGGAAACTTGATACCAGAGCAGTCAAGTGTGTATTCGTGGGCTATTCGGCGACTCAGAAGGGGTACGTGTGCTGGAGCCCAGTAGAGAAGAAGAAGTTTGTGAGCATGGATGTTCACTTCAGGAAGTTTAGTTATACTACCGTCAGGAGGGAACCTCATCCATGAGCAACTCACCTGATACTGAGAGTATGAGGCGAGAGAGAGAGAGAGAGAGAGATTGGTGAGGGTATGGTGACCGATTTAGGAGTATGGCATGGAGGAACGTTTGAGGAGGAGCATGAGCAGTAGAGTGAAGAGGAACAGGGAAAGACGATGGGAGGTGTTAGGCCCACGGCTCAGGGGGAGTTACTTACCTACAGCAGGAAAGGAAAAAAAACTGCAGGACCAGTACCTATAGTGTCAGTGCCAAATCTCTTGCCTACGTCCGTCTCAACTCCTGAGACACCTACACCACCACCACCATATTTTCCTTCAGGTGATATCATTCTTCCTACTCCCCCCACACCATTATCAGTACGGAGGACCACTCGCAGCAATGTAAAAAATTCTCCTGATAGATATGGTTAGAACATTTCTCAGTTTGTTTTATATAATAACATATCTTCTTCTCATGGAGAATTCATTGTATCTTTGGATAGTATTACTGTACCTAACAATTGGCAGGTTGCCAAAAACGATCCAAAAAGGAAAGCGGCGATGCACGAGGAGTTAGGCGCTCTTGAGAAGAACCACACTTGGGAACTGGTAAAACTGCCAGAGGGAAAGAGGGCAGTCGAATGCAAGTGGATCTTTACTGTGAAGCATAACCAAGATGAAAAAGTAGAGCGCTACAAGGCTCAACTGATGGCAAAAGGATACAGTCAGACGTACAACATTGACTATGATGAGACCTTTGCACCAGTGGCGAAGATGAACACCGTCAGGACCCTAATTTCTTTGACAGCGAATGGTGGATAAAAGCTATACCAACTGGATGAGAAAAATGCGTTTCTTCATGGGAATCTAGTGGAAGATGTGTACATGGAGATACCACCAGGATTCTACACCGATAAGACAGTGGACAAGATCTGCAGGTTGAAGAAGTCCCTCTATGGACTGAAGCAGTCTACTCGAGCATGGTTTGATAGATTCAGGAGGACGATGATAGTGATGGGATATCAATATCAATAGATCAATGCTAATCATACTGTGTTCTTCTGTCGGAGTGGAGGCCACATCACCATTCTTGGGGTGTATGTGGACGATATGATTATCACATGAGATGATGAGCAGGAGATTGCCAGACTCAAGGGGAAGCTTGGCAAGGAGTTCGAGGTGAAGGACCTTGGCCTTATTTCGTAGTTCTTTGGGATTGAGATTGCTCGAGAAGCAAAGGGGATTGTTCTTTCTCAGAGGAAGTATGCGCTGGACCTTCTCACAGAGACATGGATGTTGGGATGCAGACCTGCAGCGACGCCGATCAACCAGGGGTTCAAGCTGTGTGCTGAGGCTGGAGAACCAGTTGATCGAGACAGATATCAAAGACTGGTGGGCAAGTTGATCTATTTGAGCCACATGTCATGATATCTGCTTTGCAGTGAGTGGTGAGCCGCTACATGCATGACCCAAGAAGGGTCATATGAACGCAGTGTACCAGATTCTGAGATACTTGAAGGGTGCCCCCGGAAAGAGGTTGATATTCAGAAATAATGATCAATTGAGCATTGAGGGCTACTGTGACTTTGACTGGACTAGCTGTACTGTGACATGATGTCTACCTCGGACTATTGCATATTTGTAGGAGGCAACTTGGTCTCTTGGAGGAGTAAGAAACAGTCGGTGGTGGCCAGATCGACAGCTGAAGTAGAGTACAGAGCTATGGCCTTAGGAGTTGCAGAGCTGCTATGGCTGAAGAGTATGCAGGTGGAGTCGAAGCTGGATCAAGGAGCCAAGATGAAGCTGTGGTGTGACAACCAGCCAGCCATCAGTATCGCCAACAATCCAGTGCAGCATGACAGGACCAAACACATCGAGATCGATAGGTTCTTCATCAAGGAGAAGTTGGACCGTGGACTACTGGAGCTAGGTCATGTTCCAACCAAGGAGCAGGTAGCAGACAGTATGACCAAGGGACTTAGCTCTGCAGATATGATTAGAGGATGTGATAATATGTGCTTAGTGAATATCTTTCGTCGATCTTGAGGAGGAGTATTGGTATATTAGAATCTTCTTGGTATATTTGTTGGTATATTAGAATATTTTTGGTATATTTGGTGGGATATTAGAATATTCTACATGGATTTTTTAATGGGGTATTAATGTAAGATGAATGATTGTAAGGCTATAAATAGTTAAGAGATTATCAATAAAAAATATAACAATTACTCCAAAATATTCTACACTAATGAAAGAGATGGAATAATTCGTTATGGACATTTCTCAATTGGTTTCATGGTATCAGACCTCTACCTTATTGAAGTTCAGCCTCTCCCAAACCCCTCGCCACATTAATGTATGCCTTCATCTCTTGCTAACCAAGCTTGATAGATCCGTATGTTGCTTGCCAGACATCGGCTAAGTATCCAGCCTTCCTTCTAATTGCTGCTGCACTAATACCTTCTGGTAATTTAACAGAACATCCTGTTTGCACTGTTCTGACAGCACCACCATTTCCATACTTGAGTAGCTTTGTTGACTGAGCTCCCAAATCCATCCCACACTCAAGTCCAACTACTCTCCAGGTCATGCCGCCCATGCACAATCACCACACTAACATGTTCTGCAATAACCTCTGCTGCTATAACTCCATCAAAGAACTGCTACCTTGCTATGTGCTAGATCCCCTGCATCAAACCAAAAGTTTATGCATGTGGACTATAGCATGAAACCTTTATAGTGTATGTTTTTATAGAAACTCCACCACTGTATGCTCAAAATATGTTATTCACATCCTTTCAAATTGGTAAAATCAGTGTCAACGGTTATATAAGTAGGCAACAGAATAACGTCTAGTTCATAAATGTCGACACTTATAATATTTTTTATGGCTGGTATGCATACTATTGAATGTTATTCCAATTCAACGTATTGTATGTTTTCTGCCATTTTATCCTATGGAGATGAATTTTTTTTTTTAATCTTAAATTCTGGTGATGATTTTTTTTTCCAAGTACCAACAAGACCACATGATCATTAACAGAGCACAACCATAACAATTAATCCTACCCATAACCTGTCACCACTACTAAAATTCACGTTCTAAATATAGAAACCTCAACGTTTGATACCCAAATCAATATCTAGCACATGAATCATAGTGGGATTGTAAATAGGAAATTTTCACTAGCCTCTCTTGCAATTTCATCCTGACTTCCTCACAAACATCAGGAAGATTATTTCCATGAGGCTTCATCTCTCGTAGTCATCTTCAAACTTGACAAGTAGAGAAATGTCATCCAATTCCGGAAGGCTTCATCCCTCATAGTCATCTTGAAGCTTGACAAGTAGTGAAAAATGCTCCAATTAAATGTGCTTCAACCCAACAGGCTAGTTGGACAAAGCCTGATTTCCTACCATATATGTTGTGTTATAACCATGATGTGTGCAGTCTAAATTTTTTAAAAAACATGGATGTGCACAATATCCTAAACTTATCCAATAACATTCATTGTCAATCTTCAGGAAAGATAATAAGGAACCAATTTTGGAGACCTAAAATCATTGACTATTTGGCAAGAAATAAGTCAATAACACAGTTCAAGCTATATGGATGTAGCTTGAACAACTAACGCATGCTTCACAAGGTTTTGACAGTATCTGTCGAACTCATCCGTGTGAACTAATTTGCCCTACGATAAAGACACCAACGATGACATGATCAGGAAAGGACTTAATATAAAAATGGATAGACGAGGAGGCAAGAAAATTGTGTTGGATTGTATCTCATTTCCGGTTGAGTGTTCAAAGGAGAGTGACAATGGAGTTGGTAATTTAGTCCTATATCAGATAGGAGGTGGGATCATGAGGTGTAGATAATTAGAATTGGTTCAGACCTTACATGAAAATTTTCTTTTAAGGCATATGGACACAATCCAATATCGTACCTCATGGACCAACTCCGGTTCAGGTCACACCGCGTTTCCAACAAATTGCTGGTTAAGTAAACAATAAGAGAAACATAAAATTTCCAGTAGTAGTATGCTTGGAACATTGAAATGACATTAGAGCAACTAGCAGGTGTGCCTACATCTGGAAAGTAACCAACTCAACTTCTTTTCTTATCGCACATGAATCGCAATGGAAGTGTCACTACGAAGATTATAGTAGTAGGGTTTCCTCATCAAGGTTTTCTATTTACCAGGGAAATCCAGAGGTCCCTATTTAGCTATAAGAATATCTTTTGTTCAAGGCTTCATATAGTCATCTAGAATCTTCACAATAAATCCTCTCGTTTAATGTGGTTCCTTCAATGCAGGTGGTTCCTTCAATGCAGGCTATAGTTGGATAATGAAGAGCCCGAATTCCTGCAAAATTTGTTGTCTATAACCTAGGTACTGAAGCAAAGTACCATGATGATGAACTCCTCGTCCCGCCATAACATAATTTGAAGGAGTTCGAGTGGAATTCACCATGAATTATCAGCGATTAGATCAGAAATTGGAGAAGAATAGTGGAGAACTGGAAATTCTAGGATTTTTATTAGGGTAGTAAGGAAGAAGAAGGAGACATTACAATAGCTAAGTAAAACTAACAACTAAAACTAACCATTACATCCAAGCTGCCCTCTCCTCTATCCTTCTCTTCTATTTATAGAGTTTCAGAGAGAGCTGACACTCCCCTGATACTCGGTTATGACTGATGACTAGGCATGACAGGTGTCACGACCCAATTCCGTAGAATCAAATGAGGCGTCCTCCGAATCGTGACCGCCGTGCGGGCCTGGAGTTGCGCCCGCACAAGGCCTTAATGATTTGCATAGCGAGCACATATTCAGAGTACGCAGATAAATTGAAACACAGATTTGAAACATAGAAAAGTTCTCTTTATTGATAATGAACATCTATTACAAACTCTTGAACGAGTTAGCTAATATGCCGAACGGCTTACAAAAGAGATGACTCAAAATGAGATAGCAGTCCTGTACATTACATCCCTTTATAACTCAAAATGATAAAGACCTCCTGGCTGGAGGATAACTTTGCCACGGAGCTGCATTTGTGTATGAAGAGTTGCAGCTCCTGTTTTCAAAATGCTTCGAGGGCGCGGTGAAGATGTGCCAACAGCTGGACTGGATCGGGAAGACGACTTCGGCTCCTCGCTCGGTTCGCCTTAGTGCGGAGAACCTGTTTCAACGAGGGTCAGCATATCGAAACATGCTGGTGAAGGCGAGCTAGCCGAACTATACCAATCAACACGTTGTTTAGTGAAGCATGCATATTTTGTGGGTTTCTATCTTGCCTTAGTTCATTTACAAGTAAACAGCATATAGAATTTACCGAAATGAACTAGCCACCGTTCGGTGAATTTTTACCTGCCCGTCTGAATGACCTGCACAATACTTACCTTGCCTTCCCTGCCACGAAGACACAAGTTAGTTGCAACAGGTTTAAATATACACGTTGGGATCACTGGCTAGGAGCCATAATGGACCGTTTAGTCTTTGAACGAAGATGGTGTGCAACGAAGCACGTGAGGCGCTGCACGCCATCCCGTTCGCACGTGAGACTATCGTGAAGTTCTGCCCGGACCGGATCGGTGCCAGTGCCCCAGCGACCGTCCGCGGAACCCGTTACCTTGTGCACAAGTTGTCCGTGATCAATCGTTCGTGGCACGTTAACGTTGATGCAGTTAAGGCACGTGAACAAGATAAGCAACATTGCATGATTCGTTTACATTGCAACTACGTTATATTCATGCATCAGGATATACGTTTAAACTTGTATCTATGCATTTGATGAACATTACGAACGAACAAGCATGCAAAGATATAACCGTTCACAAGTTTATTGACAAGCATAATGAACCCAGTCTATTCTCTTTTATCTTGGTTTCTTTTATTATTACTTGGTATCGTTTGATCGGGGCGAAGGAGTGAAGCTTGGAAGCAAGGCTAGCTAATCGGGTTGGTAGCCTCACTTAGATTTTGGAAAGAAGAAGGAAAGAGGCGCTTCACGACTCCGCTCGCAAGCCGCCTACTGCTCGTTCACCTGCACACGAACAGCTCGATTAATACTTCTTCCTCTCTTTCCAATATCGGAATAGAAGTGCAAGTCAATGAACGAAAACAATGAAAACCATCGAAACCGTTCATGGAAAACAAGCAAATCCCAAAACCAACTCAAAGCACGAAAGCAACAAGCGACATCGAAAACCGAGGCAATAAAAGATAGCAGCGGAGAGGTCCCTCCTGACTCTGTCGCTAAGCCGATCCTTGGGGCGCAGTCCACTGAATATGGGAATCGATTCCGAAGAAACAAATCCATAACGAGGACGAGTTCTTAATTCAATCTATCCCGATCGAACGATACCGTTTGTGTTTCTTAGCCGCGCTCCCCGCACCGGGGGAACGGGGCGCTACAACAGGTGGCTAATATGGCTAAGTAGTAATCCGAGCTGGCAATGTGCTGAGCTAGCATTAACTAACTGATGAATTTGTCAACTAATTGAAGAGGTAACATCCTTCAAAGCATTTAGCTTCCCCTTCATTACACAGAGCTTCCTCTTCTCCAGTTCTTTTGAGTACCCAGCTATCATACCTTGAACTCTTCTTCCCACTTCAATCTTCAGAGTCACAGAGTACTAAGGGGATACAATTGAGGCTGTATCAATACCCTTCCCTTAAAATTGACCTTGTCTCAAGGTCAAGGTAAAAGTAAGTTCTACTAAACTTCTTATACTCTGCTGATGCGATTCCAAATGTTCTTATTTGCAATGAAGTGATATTGAAAACTGGACTGATTTGAGTTCAGTGAAGTCGTTATATTGCCATCCATCTTGACAATGAGCCACTGAACTAATTGATACTTGATATCTCTTGATACTTCCAGTGAACTGGATAAGATTGGAACTTCGCTTTGTGAGCTATTATCCCTTCACTGAAGCTCTAATAGCTTGAAACCGATGTTTGATTCCTGGATCCCACAACAAAACATAAAAACAACCCCCATAGACACCAAGGTGCCATTTCTTCATCAATATCCTTGGAAGTGAAATAGTTTCTTCTATTTTGATCTTAAGTAGATGTGAACCCTCACTTTGTGCAGTCAAACTGAGTAAACCAGTCTCAGCTCCTCTACGTTCTGGTAATGTAATGCTAGCAATTGTAGGAACCAAAAGAATGGGTATACCTGGATCCCATACCAAGTAAACACTATATGCATCTTCTTTTGCATTTTGATACGTTTTGTTGATCACGGCGTACTCTTCCATGTTTGATGTATTCATTATTTCAGATATTGCCTTGTAGTAAAGCTCAACGAGTTGATATCTTAGAAGTGTGTCCTGCAATCCTGTTCCTGCCTCGTGTAATCCAGTCAAAAGAAGCTTCTGAAGTGTTCTATGCTCAATGTAGTCAGGCAAGTGTCTACTGAGCATATCATTCACTTCTTCACCAGAAGTATTTGCCCCCTTGGAAGGAACTGGCAGTGATAGAAAAAAACGAAACAGCTTTGTTGTAGCCCTGCTCCAAATTTCCCCCTTTATGTTCTTCTGACTCTCCTCCTGGTATGAAACTGAATTTGCTTTGGAAATAGTTGCTGCTATGGATACACCACTTGAATTGCTCGAGTTTAGATCAGTGTCTGAAACCTCACCATTAGTCACATGTACTCCGGAATCATGTACCTTGGTCACTCGACATTCTAATTCTGCAGACACTGTATTGACAGTACCTAAGTTAGGCAAGTCAATATTCATATCAGACATCTTCTCTCCTGGATCCCATATCCAAAATATCGGCATTCCCCGAGGTGCAGTCATCATTCTTGTCTTCATGACATAAAAGGAAGTTGTGACAACAACAACAAGGTCGCTGGAAACTGCCCCCTTAGTAATAGTCTCCCCAGTTCCTAGCTCCCGGTTGAGGAGGCTTTGGGCAACCTTGTTCGATTCTGAATACAGATACATGCCAACAACATATAATAGAACTTTGATAGGATGCAACAAAGAAGTAGAGAGTGCAGACGCGAGCCCCTCTGCCAAAGCCAATTTCAGAACATTTTCTCCCTGATACCATCATTGGTTCCTCTTTGGATTTAGAAAATCGTGGAATATTAACCCAGCTGGCATGACCAATTACTGGTTGATTATTTGTCATCTTGGCAGCTGTATCTTCAGGCTGCATCAATTTCTCAAGAGAGGCATCATCTGAAGGTGTTGCTGGTAACTGATTGGGATCATCAGTGTCAGGCTCTGGTAGTAGACCATAATCCATGACATAGTCTTTGAGATCTCCATCTTCATGGCCAATAATAATCCCACTGTCAGTGTCTGAGAATGGAATTTCATATTCAGAAACAGGTGTACCATTAGTTTCACAGTGCTCGATACAAAACTCGTGGTTAAATCCATGCTTTCCTGAGCTAGCAACAGAATCTCAGGCGGTGACTCAAAGTGTGGTGTAGCATTTAGTGACTCTTGAATCTCATTGAAAGAACTAGCAGACTCCAAACCAAGTGTTTCACATGATTCTTCTTCCAGATTCTTGAGTGTATCAAGTAAACCATCACCTTTACTATCAGGTCTATGATCCAGAGAATTTTTGCATTCATGGAAGGGTAAGGGAGCCATAAGTGTGACACTTTCAGATTCTTCATTTGATTCTTCTTTTAGATTATTATTTGTATCAGAGTTACCTTGCATTTCATTAAACATCGAGATCTCGCAGTTAAGATCCATGCATGCTTCATTCCTCACAGGTATTTCGTCAAACACTTTTTGCTCATTGTAAAGAAAATTAAGGGGCGGCTGGTGCTGATATTGTTGCTGCTGCAGATGTAATGGTGGAATCATGTACTTCTGCTGGTACTGTAGATATATCGACGACGATGTCGATGACGATGAGTTCCATGTCGACGACAATGGAGACAAGGTCGGAGAGCTTTGCAACGACTGGTGGCACCACGATGATGACGAGTTCGCAGACGGCTGCGATAGCATCGGGTACTGCAGATGCTGCTGATACTGCAGTGGCTGAGTCGTGTACTGCTGCAGAGGCGATGGCTGAGGAGAGTACGACGGAACCATGACTATTGGTGGTGGAGCTTCGCTCTCTCCTCTGGACCGCATCAATTCCTCTAAAATTCGATCAACTCTGGATCTGTTCTCCAATATTCTATCCAATTTGGAATTTAGGTCAAGGATTGCACCTTCAATTGTCAGTGGTCGCTCCTCCTTTGAAAAGCTCCGGTGGCTCTCCAGCGATCCCTGGCGAATGCTCCGGCTGCTCGAGCCGTCCTCAATGATTGGATCTAGACGCTCTGATACCATTGATGAACTCCTCGTCCCGCCATAACATAATTTGAAGGAGTTAGAGTGGAATTCACCATGAATTATCAGCGATTAGATCAGAAATTGGGGAAGAAAATATCAAAAAAGATCGAGCAACCTCGATTCCAAGAAAATATCAAAAAAGATCCAAATCCTTAGTATGAAAATGACGACTAAAGTAGGCCTTCAAGTCCACAATCCCAGCATGATCACTCCCAGATATAATAATATCATCAACATAAACAATCAACACGATAATACCTGCTGAGGAAGAATAGCAAAATACTGAATGATCTGATGCGATGCGCCGAAAGCCATACTGAATGAGAACTGAACTTGTCAAACCAAGCACGAGGTGACTGTTTCAGTCCATATAATATTTTTTTCAATCGACATACGAGTTTTTCATTTCCTGCTACAACATACCCCGATGGTTGATCCATATAAACCTCCTCCTGTAAGTCACCATGCAAGAAAGCATTATTTATGTCCAGCTGATATATAGACCATTCGTGATTAATCGTCACAGAAATAAGAATCCGAATTGAATTCAGCCGAGCCACTGGAGATAAAGTCTCCATATAATCAACACCATAAGTCTGAGTATACCCTTTGGCAACCAACCGTGCCTTGAGGCGCTCAATAGAACCATCGGAATGATACTTAACAGTGTACACTCATCTACAACCCACTATCTGCTTTCCAACAAGAAGTGATGTAAGCTCCAAAGTCTGATTTTGATGTAAAGCATACATCTCCTCATCCATTGCACTTTTCCAACAAAAAGATGACATAGCCTGCTTGTAAGTTTTGGAAATGAAAATAGAAGACAATGAAACAACAAATGCATAAAAAGATGATGAAGCACAGTGTAATGAAACATAGTTAGAAATGTGATGCTTATTCTTTGTGGTACAAAGGCGTTTTCTTTTTCTGAGAGCAATAGGAAGATCATTTGGATCTGTGGTGATGGAAGCAGAAACCTCAGGCACGGAAGCTGATTGGTTGAGGGCTGAATTCTGCAGAACCACTGGTCTGTCCTTGGATCTCTGATAAACCTGTAAATGGGGAATGGAGACAGAAATTGATTCAGAAATAACCGAAAGTGGTATGGAGGATATCAAATATGTTGTAAAAGTAATACAACGATCTCCTGAAGGAAAGAAAGGGGTAGAGTCAAAGAATGTAACATCCGCACTGACATAATATTTGTGTGACTGTGGACTGTAACAACGATAACCTTTTTTAGTACGGAAATAACCAAGAAAGACACTTCAAAGATCTATGAGCCAACTTATCTCGATTAGGTTCCAAGTTATGAATAAAAGCGGCACACCCAAACACTCGAGGAGGTAAGAAAAAAGGTACATCTGTATGTAATATGGTAAATAGAACTTTGTTATTTAATACAGATGATGGCATGCGATTAATTAGACAACATGCAGTAAGAACGACATCTGCCCAATACTGTTTAGGGACATGCATATTGAACATGAGAGTTCGAACAACATCTAAAATGTGTCGATGTTTGCATTCGGCTATACCATTTTGTTGAGAGGTGTAGACACAACTGATTTGATGAATCATACCACGATCAACACAAAAACTGTTCACAGAAGATTGAGTATACTCCAAAGCATTATCAGAACGCAGAATTTTGATACGTCTATTAAACTGAACATAGACTTCATTATAAAAGGAAGATAACACATTTGGAAACTCAGATCTTTCTTTCATTAAATAACACCAAGTCATTCTAGAATAATCATCAATAAAAATAACAAAATACTGAAATCCTTTCGGACTTTTAATTATAGACGGACCCCAAATATCATAATGAACAAGATCAAAAGACTCTAATTGACGATTCTCATTATGACGAGAGAAGGAACTACGGTGATGCTTGCCTAACTGACAAGCCTCACATTCAAGACTAAAAACATGACTCAAACTAGGAATAACTTGATGCAACTTAGCCAAAGACGGATGTCCCAAACGATAATGCCACTGTAACAGAGAAGTAGAAACAGAAGTGAAGGCCTTTCCAGGTAGATCCAAGTAGTACAGTCCATCTTTTTCATGCCCCGAACCAATCATCTTCTTCGTCCGGAGGTCCAGAAAAACACACGAATTGGGAGAAAATGTCACAGAACATTGAAGAGATTTGGTTAACTGGATCACAGATAACAAATTAAATACAAAATTAGGCACAAATAATGAATCAAATATTGATAGTGATTGAGTAGGATGAATGGCACATTTTTCAAGCACAGGACGAGTAGACCCATCAGCCAAGATAATATTATATTTCATGGAACTACGATTATGAAAGAGAGATGTTATACCAGACATGTGAGAGATTGCTCCTGAATCGATGACCCAAGAGGTGGATGGTGACTGGGTTGCCACAAAAGCAGGATTACCTATATATGCCATGGTTGCAGTAGGTTGGAAGGTGGTACTAGCAAGCGCGTTCAAATTCTGGAGATCTGTTCAAATGGAGATGAGGTATCGGACGTTGAAGTCTGATTGAAACCCGAAGTATCATCTCTGGGAGCATAAGTTGTGACCTGGGACTGCATATTTTCATCATGCACTTGATGTACATATTCTGGTTTGCCCCACTTGTCCCAACAATAGTCTTTCACATGACCGAGCATTCCACAATATTTACACTTTCGTGGTTGACCACGGCCCCCACTACTACCACCACGGCCTCCTCCTCGACCAAAACTACGACCACCATCCCTACCGCCACGTCCACTACCACTTCCACCACTACAACCATCAGCACTAGAAACTAGGACAGAAAAGTCAGTACTCGGCACCACAGAACTGTCCTAGAAAGGAACGATTGAGACGGAAGAAAGTATCTGCCATCGTAGGTAACTGCTCTCCAACAAGGATTTGAGCTTTATAAGGTTCGAGCGTGCAGGATCCAAGCTGACTAGGATAAGTGAAACATGAAACTCTTCATTCTGTCTCTGAGCTTCCTTCAAATCAGTAGTAACAGGATGATATTGAAGCAGTTCCTCTCACAAAGCCTTCTTTGAAGTCAGATATTCATTCACAAGCTTCCCATTTTGCTTTGTATTAAACAATAACTCGTACAACTCATAGATACGGGCAACGTTTCGCTTCTGCGAATATGATTCTTCCAAAGATGTCCAAATTTGTTTGCTTGATTCACACCACAGAACATTAGCAGCGATATGCGGTTCCATACTATGCCACAACCACGACATAACTTATGCATCTGCACTCATCAAATCTTCATACTCAACAGAAGTTTCAGGCGGGGGTTCTTCTATCAAAAACTTCAACTTCTTCGTCCTTAACACCACTTTGATAGACTTGGATCAGGCAAGATAGTTCGCACCATTGAGTTTTACCACTGTAATCGACTTTTCCAATTCATCGTTATGAATAACAGTAAAAGGAGAACCACCTCCGCTACCACCACCACTATTAATCTCGCTAGAAGATTCGGTCCCCACCATACTTGCAGATGCAACAGAAAGACGAGATCTTTGAAACCCTAGATCTCACAACGAACCTCAACCGACGACGAACAACCAACGAATATATGTAGAAACTCTAGATCTCATAAACGAACCACGAACGACCACGAACAACGAACGACGAACGACGAATAATAAAAGTAGACGAAAAATAGCCGAAAATATATATGCTCTGATACCAAGTGAAGTTTGGAGATGGAGAGGAGAAGAAGAAAAAGTAGGAGAAGAGAGAATATGAGAAAGGAGATTACAAGGGCCTGAAACCCTAGGTTGCATCTAATGTCTATTTATATTGATATGCAATACACCCACAATTACTATTATACCCTCATATGATAAATAATAAAATAAAATAACTCTAACACTCATAAATAGATTTTTTGGACTCAGATTTGTTACCAGACATCATCATCTCAGTACGGCAGACGAGTACATTCTCTGATTGTTTTCAGTATTTTGATAGCTTATATACTTCACATTATAGATATGTTATACTTAATTCTCACGTTGGATACACGGATTGGTACTATGTGGATTGATAGCCTGTATTGTGATTCTCATGTTGGTCATGTTGTCAAGTTGGTCATGGTTATCGTGTTGGACAGGTTGTTGTTCATGTTCACGTATCTCGTGCCTACCTTGCGTAGTGATTTTCATGTTTTTAGAATCATTGTATCTCGCCTTGAATCCATGAGTATTAGTCGGAAAAGAAAAAAATACTAAGTAGATCTATGATCAAACATGTACTTTATGTTGATATCAAGAATGCTAGCTAATCATACATTCACGTATGGTTATGCCTTACCAATCAAGAATGCTACCCATCTACACGATGTGCCTTATTACCTTAGCCGATCGCATATTGAAAGTAATATTTTAAATCCACTTAGAGTATTTTCAGTCTTTTCTTTTGTCATTTCCGATACTTTGTCGTCACATATTGTGGTTTCTCGTGATTACTAGCTTTATCACATGTTGTAATGCCATGATTCAAATTTACCGTCTATCATCTATTGCATGTCTATTACTGTCTTATAGTCTCTACCATATATTGGAACTGTTTTCATTGTATTGTACTTCGCTCCAATCATGACTGGATGTTGTTGTCAATAGGGGACGATTATGAGGACCAGTATTCCACCTACTATGGATCCCAGGAGGACCTTTTAGCAGAGCTCGATCCTGCCCTACAAGAGGATCATAGGACCCTCGCAACGGAGATCCCGGCTGCGACTACTTAGTTTAGTTTTGCTTATAGACTATATCTTTTGCCAGAATGTCTCATGTAGTCTACTGTCTTATGTTATACTTTTGGATCTAAACTCTTTGAAGTAGTTTGACTTAAACTATGAGACTTGATATATATATATATATATATATATATATATATATATTCTACTATATAATGCCAAAAGTAGGCTTCACCGTGGAAGTTTTCTTCCCAAAAATGCCCTTCAATATATTTACTAATTAAAAAAATACCTACAATATATTCCACTGATAACCATTTAAGAGATTCATTAATGTATTACGGAAATCGAAGGGTTCATACTACTTGCTAAATCTTCTAAGATGTTCCCACGGAATTTGAAGGGTTGAATTCTTAACCTATATAATTAAAAACAACAAAGTTAAATCAACTCATCAATATCATCCACTCCAAGATACGTGCAAAGCACGTGCATATATACTAGTGTATATATATATATATATATATATATATATATATATATATATATATATATTCGTATTGTTCTTCTGGTGTTATCTTCCTTAAAAAATGTGATCCGAGTACTATGATTTATTTCATATATATTGTGTGAGTTGTTGGATATTTGGATATTTGTGAGTTACTAGGCAGCGTTCTACCGCCGACACTGCGGCGTAGGCTAGACGTACCCACGTACTCGTGTCCGAATTATCGGATGCAGATCGTGACACAAAACATGGGATACAGATATAGACACCATTATTGTGTGTCCATGTAACATAGCTCATAACTTATCCAACAACATTCCATACTTTAAATTTCCATGAAGGAAACTATTAATTCTTAGCATTGACATAGCATCATTTATAGTACCTTTTCTTAGAGGTAAAGCAATAAAGCATCTATGGTAGTTAGGTCCGTTGAGCAAATCCATTGTCCACGATATTTTCACATTATACATCGTCATATGGTCTCTTCATAGCTCTGTAATTTTTCCAAAACACCATGACCATATATTACTCTTAAACTTATATCCAGGTTGATCAGACCAACATAAGAAAGTTAGCATCATTATAGTTTCACCTTGTGGACATGAATCAAGCACATTACAGCAGTTCTTTGGCCACGTTTGGTTTGCGGAATCATGATCTTGGGAAAGGAAAGTCATCATTTTTCTGTGTTTTGATGCGAATGAAAATGAGGAGGAAAGGAAAATGATTCCCATAGTAAGAGAAAATAGGGAGGAAAATGGTTCCCCCATCAATCCAAGGATTTACTTTTTCACCTCTAAGAATTCAGGTTTCCTTTCAATTTTTTTGACTTTTCCAAACACCGAAACAAAAAATTGGTGAAAATTATAATTTTTCAAAGAAAAGAAAAGAACAAAGAATTGATTTCCTTTCCTCGAGCCAAACCATACCTTGGTCTGGTTCCATGTGTTAACGAATCTCAAACATCTTCTTGTTGTGCACCAGTGGAAGTATCAAACTATCAATCATCAACCAATAATTTCAAAAGAAGAATCACTGCCCATCAGTAAAGGTCGCAGACAAGCCTCAGAAAAAAAGAAAAAAAACTTGACCCAAGAACGGAGTACAAGTCTACACCTTATGTTTGTACTAGACCTATAAACTTTTCTATACTATCCACCTTTCCTTTCCTAACCCTCTTCCAATCCTATGAACTTTTCTTTCTCTTTCAAGAACTATACTTACTTTATTACGTATATATTTTATAAACAGAACAGATAATAAAATCTAAAACAAAGTATTCCCTGCAATGCCACTATGCAACAAATTATGAGCAATACAATCCCTAGCCTGCACCGCACTCACCGATCGAACCGCATTCTCGGCGAGCATCTCGTCGTCCGCGAGCTCGAACTCCATCTGCTCCGGCCCCATCTCCTCCTTCCTCATCTCGCATATGTTGTGCAGCACGCAGCACGCGCCGAGCACCACCGGCAGGTCCTGCAGCTTCACCTCGGTCCTCTTCTGCAGGCACCTCCACCTCCCCTTCAGCCTCGCGAACGCGCCCCTGGCCACGTCCCTCGCCGCCCCGACCCTCTCGTTGAACGCGTGCTGCGTCCACGTGAGGTTCTTGTGGGAGTAGGGGACGAGGGTCCAGTCGAGCAGCGGGTAGCTGGCGCCCCCGACCACGTACTGGCGGTCGAGCATCCCCGCCGCGGCGCGGCGGAAGAGGGCGGACTTCTCGAGGACCTGCTCGTCGGGCATGGAGCCGGGCCAGCCGATGCAGACGTCTGTGAAGACGCCGTCGGGGCCGACGACGCCCTGGAGCGTGACGGAGTAGGAGGTCTTGTGGTTGCGCCCGGTGTGGCGGCGGTTGAAGTAGGCGGAGACGTTCTCCTTGGGGGCGATGATGGGAATGTGGGTGGTGTAGAGCGCGCCGACGACGTTGGGGATTCCGGCGAAAGTGGGGGTGGGGGTGGGGGTGGGGGTGGGCCAGGTGAGGAATTTGGGCATGAGGAGGGAGCGGATGGCGGAGCAGACCTCGAGGATGAGCTTGTGGCAGGTGGAGATGCCGAGGCCGAAGCGCTTGGAGACGAGGCGGAGGGGCTCCCCCGTGGCGAGGCGGAAGAGGCAGACGGCGACGCGGCGGCGGACGGGGATGGCGGCGCGGAGGGTGGTGTCCTCCTTGGCCACGGCGGGGGAGAGCTCGGCGCAGAGGAACTCGAATGTCGAGCGGGACATGCGGAACTCGCGGCGGAAGTCGGCGTCGGGGAAGTCCGGTTGGCTGACCCGGTCCCACCACGCGCTCGACCGGTCCTTCACCCAGAGCCGCCGCTGGGGCGTCGGGTTGCTGCTGCTTCCTACATCGGCGGCGGCGGGGGAGGAGCGGCGCTTCTTCGTCCGCTGTTGCTGTTCTTCTTCTGATTCGTCGGTGGTGGCGGAAGAGGAGATGGCGTCGTGCTCTCTCTTCGGAGAATAAGAAGGGATCGGGTCGGCCATCGCTCCTACTTCCTCTTCTTCTTGGAATTGTAATGGCTGGAAGACTGGGGAGGAGAAATAGAAGGACAAATCTTCTTCGAGAAGATTCATTCTAGAATTGGGACTGGGGATGGAGTGATCAATCTTGGAAGAGACTGTGTGAGTTGAGATTTCAAAAAAAATTTGCTTGGTGATGGGAGTGGACGAGAATGGAGTATTTATTACATATTTATATATTTATATATTTGAGCGTGTGAACGCGGTGGAAGAATAGAAGGTGGCTTCGGGGGAAAGAGGGTGGGGAGAAGGAGCTGACAGATCGACCGCGGATGACGCGGTGAGACCGAAATGGGATCAGGTTAAGGCTGCTCTTACTCGTTGCCAGCCAACGGCGGAGATTGGAGATTGGATTTAACTCGTTGCGAATTGGACGGCTGGGATTGGAGGAGGGGCGATGGAGCAGGATAAAGAAATTTGTGGGGGAGGAGCACGTGTAGTGGGTGTGCTCGTGAAACGCGCGTACTTTGGGATAAATTCGGACAGAAGCTTCTGCCCTTTGCTTCTCGTCAGTTGTCGATAATGACTCTGCTAAATTTACTCGGAGCAGTTCAATTATTTACTATTGATAATTATAAGTTTGTAATTTTTAAATTTTATTTGGAATTGTTCACTCTTAATTTTTTTTTATAATCAAAATTATCAAAATTTTGTCAAAATTTTGACAGTCATAAAAATATATGTTAAAATTTTAAGACGGTCAAAATTTTGAGAGTCCTTTCAATTGGTAGGACTGTCAAAACTTTAATAGTCCTAACAATATATGTTAATTTTTTAGGACTGTCAAAATTTTGACAGTCTTTTCAATTGGTAGGACTGTCAAAAGTTTGACAGTCCTAAAAATATATGTTAAATTTTTAGGACTGTCAAAATCTTGACAGTCCATCCAATTAGTAGGACTGTCAAAATTTTGAAAGTCCGAAAAAATCAATATATATGTCAATTTTTTGTCAACATATATATCAAATTTTTGACAGTCATACCAATTGGAAGAACTGTCAAAATTTTGATAGTTCTAACAATTTATAGGACTGTCAAAATTTTGACAGTCTTAATTATAAAAAAAATCAAGAATGGACAATTCTGAATAAATTTTGAAAATGACAAATTTATAATTATCAATAGTAAATATTTAAACAGTTCCAACTAAATTTAGTAGTGCTTTTATCAACAGTAGTGCCCTTGTCAGCAGCATTCTCGTACTGCTGCAGTGTTGTGGAGTAGTACCAGACTCCAGAAGCAGTGAAAGAAACTGTGGGAGTGACGTGGATGGATGGGGAGAGAGCAAGTGGGCTGGGGCTGTATTAATAACCAATGAGAGCATGTGGATAGTGGAATGACTGGCTAGTCAAATGTCAACAGGGATGTTTAAATAATTAGTCAAACCTTAATCTATAAACATTAATGCGTCTATAGTTTTCCATTTTATACATTAATGCGTCTATAGTTTTCCATTTTATAGACCGATAATAGATTTCAAAATCTCCGTAAGCTACTGGTAGAAATGGTTGTCAATTGTTGGTGATTTGATATATACCAATGCTCAGGGGGACTTGAACTCATGGGATCCGAAATAAACTTTGAAAATGAAACTTCATATATAATATAAAAATAAATAAAATAAAAAATAAAAAAATTATCAAGATTTGAACTAATTTTTTTTTTGTACAAGTCTAGTGTAATAACCACTACACATATACTACAATTGTTTTGTGATAAGAAGAACCCATGGTAAATACTAGTTCTATTTTTGGTACAAAATTATTTATATATTTTAAAAAATAAAAAAATTACTCTCTGTCTATAAGATTCTGAACGGTCGTCCTGTCAATGCTATAAATGTTTAAGTTAATTATTAGTGGAATACGTAACAATTATCTACATCATTATTGGAGTTTTTTTACTTCACCTCTAATTATGGACAAGTTGTTACATGTTTGTGGTTTGGTGTCCTGCAAACGATATTAGTTATTAGTGGAATACACGGCAGCTACATGCAACCGTCGATGGATATGTAAATATAAGATCTGAATCAGATTCTATAAGTACAAATTAATAGCTATCGAAGTAATATAGAGAACTCAGAACGTGCATAAATTGCATGTCCCAGTCATCCTTACTAGTGGCTTACCACTTCCAGCGTTCCGTTTGGACAATTTTCTTGGAGTATAATCACATCTATGACAAACGTTTGGATCTATTTATGTCAATCTTATTCCTTTGGATACTTTTAGGAGTTCATGTCTAATAGGCATTAGCGCAGATATGTCATTTAATGTAGAAATCAAGGCATTTTATCGCATATTTTTAATCCAACATACTTTGATATGAGTTTATTATTTATGAGAAATCAGAACACATATATACGAGTTTTGAGACTATACTGATGCTGTCACGTCCCGATTTTCAAAATACGAAAACCGTGTGCAATAATATATCTTCAGGTTACGCACATGTACAATATTTTGGTATCGTACTTGCGATTGTCGTCTGTAATTTCTAGGATAAAGTATAAGACAATATAATGTACATTATAAAATATCCACATATTATACAACTCTTATTTACATAAACAAGTTTTCTTCCAAAACATAATTTACATATTCAGCGACAAAATGAAATAAACCGACTATCCCAAAAGTTGTCTTCCGTCAACCATCAACTTCATCAATACTCTAATATTTCTTCCTCATCTTCTTCAGTTCCTAGTGAACAAAAACTAAGTCGCCAAAACGACTAGCAAGCCCTTATGTCAAGAATGGACAAATAAATAAAAATAAAGTTTTAAGAGAAAAATAATAAAAATATAAAAGAATAATTGATATGAAAATTTCGAAAAAACTGCCTTTGACACATTATAGTGTAAACTTGAAATATAAGGTTTGTATTCCTAACTAATTCCTATTCTACAAGTGTCCAAGTCACAGTCACAAAATACAATCCATAATACAAAATTTCTATATGCAAATACAATTTAGAGAATATTTTTGGATCACCATCACACCTATTGTCCCGACAATAATCCCATTTATCCGGGATCAGGTAATTTTCTGGCCGATGGTGCTTAGATTCCAATTCCCACAGGTATTGTGACATCATTGTATCACTATAATAATATTGAATCACATGAAAATGTGATAAGCACTTGATATAAACAATTGTCGAATTTCTTTATTTCAAAAAATTCGGATCATGTGATAATAAAATCAATTGTCGAATATCTTGAACTTTTTCAAGAATTCGAAACATAGTTCAAACATTGGACATATACAATTGTCGAATTTGATCTCTTTCAAAATTCGGATTCAATGGAAATTAAGTGAGCTAAGTCTCACTGCGGTCATAGTATGGTCATACGTATGCCAAAAACTACTAATCAGTTTTAAAATAATAAATATTGCTGAGAGTTCGACGGTGTGATCCAAATGTTCTCTCCCACCCAATGCAATTCTATAAAATTACAATCATCCTTATCTATCAATCCAATTAAGTTCAATTATTATTCTTGATTTCATACCTCGGCTTGTGTGTCAGAGATTACACCTTTTGTGAGAACATCTCATTTAGCAAATCGTTCCGTCTTTTACGGTAACGTTTAATATCCAATAAAAGTATAGAATTTCATTTTGTGTACTCAAGTATCACATCTAACGAAACTATTCCATCTGGTAGAAAAATTTTCGAGAACCTGAAAATTATACCCTTACCTTGGAATATAATTAAAAGCTATCTTTGTTGCACTTTTGTGCACATACAAAGTGTCATACGTGTCCTAAAATTAAATAAATTTGTAATCTAAAGATTTTATGGTTTGAACATAAACTAAAATTATATTAGAGAACAATCGATTATTCAGATTTTTCCGAAACAAGTAGCTCTAAAATTCTTAAAAATTTTGGCAGAGTCTCCTTTCCTTTGTATTTTGGACTCCAAAATTTTTATAATTTAATAAAAGAGACCAGGAGCAACCCTCCGTAGAATTTTCGGGTATGCCTACCCCTTCGGTGGAGCTGTCACGCCCCGGTCCCGCCCGGACCGTCGCTCCGCCCTGCCCCGCCCCGTGCGGCCGGAAATTAACGAACCGGACACGTATCACCGTGCCTCGGTGCACCGGACGCGAATTACCGCGCCCGTCCCGCGGGTGCGAGGGAGGAAGGGAGCCAAGCGAATGGCCCGTTCGAGTTTTCGGGGGACGTGATGCCGCACGGGCCTGGGGTTGCGCCCGTGCAAGGCCAATCGTTTAAGTTGATAGTTGGCTATCATCGCATCAATCGAGTAAGCAGTGGAAAGGGACTTGTTGCAATGCAATGCATTAGCCAACTGAGTGTTCGGGACAATCGAGGCAACTTGGGTTTCCTTTAGCAAAGGCACACGTTCGTTCCATACATTATGCCCCCTTATACGATAGCATTCTCGGGGCAACAATCGAAACCAGGATTCCGGGTCTTCGGGACTGTGGCACGCCTATCGCTCCCTCGGACGATCCAGTACCTGCGAACAAGTAAATTATTGGTGGATCAGCACTTTATACAAGTACTGGTGAGATAAATCAACTGAACAGAAACAAGCATTCACTCAAACAGGCACTAAGTAATCATGTTATAAAACATTACATTACTAGTGATCTTTCTAGTTTTACCTAGGTTCGTTTCATGTAGTTCTAGCAGAGTCGATTTACTTGTTTAGAAACATGTTTGGAAACAGAGTTTCATATTGAATATGCAAGCAAGCAAACCGTTCATGTTTCAGGGTGTGCGCAGCGTGTCTCGTGCGACTCGAGGGTCTGATGCAAAGCTAGACACACAATGCACATTCTTAGGGGCAGTCACTATCCAAGCCAACACAATGACTTAGCTATATGCAGGGCGGTCCCCGAGTATCTCAGGATCGGCAGCTGGTGGAACAGCATACCAATGACTCTTTATCTGATGCTAGAGGCAGCTGTGACTCATGGTTGCTTTGCACTATCATGGTAGCAGCCGTAACACATGCAGTTCAGCTCTCCACCAATAGCCATTGTCCGACCGCGTGCGAATGCATGGAACACTATCAAATAAACTCTAGTATGCAGACGAGATGAACCATCAGAATACACTCATTGTTGCGGGGCAATCCGACTTATCACTTGAACACGTTCAGGCACAGTATGGTTCTCTCGAAGCATAGACGATAGTGAACATATTCATGCACTCTAAGCAGGCGATTCAGGATTCTCGTTAAGCAGACATTGTTTCAAAGACAAGCTAGGTGAGTTCGTTCATTAATATGCAAGGCAGGTTCTATCATTCTCTTAAGAAAATATTGCAAGCAAAAACTCAAGTTATTATTAAGGCGTGCAAGAATCAGAGAACGAAGTTCTGCCCACTCACCTTGATATATAACGCCGGCGCGGAGCGGGGCATTACAGGAGCAACTCTCAACACCGGTATCTATCACGCCACAGTCCCAAAATACGTAGGACTAGGACACGTAAGCATGCCAGCCGCCTGTATATATGGCAACTCCAATATATGGAAACCATATATACGAGCGTACGCTGTATAATGAACAATAATTCACAAGTGGTAAAACTATCACAAGTCACAGGATATAATCTAAATCTCATCCACAGAAATCAAATATAAATAACCAATAACCATGTAACTAGATCTCAATACAGATATCTAAGAATGACAGTCAGATGGAAACAAATCTACTGCCGAAATAGAATATAAAAAGGAATCAGATACACACCATATAAGAACAACATCTGACAATCACGAGGCCCGAAGAGAAGACCTCCTCGAAATATAAGTAGCCTGTCCGGATCTGCGCTCCTGTGAATACAAAGGAACATCTACACCTGGCAAGGGACCAGGTCCTCAGAGGGACATAACAAGATACAGAAAAATAATATGTCATGTATGTAAATACTGAATAAATAAATGGGGTGTGCTAACCATCTAAGTGAATACAATTTAAAGACCTGGTAGTACGCATGGGAATGTGTAGTCTAGACATATGCTGACCTAATTCACCAATCGTCATGACTGGCTAGTATATGTGTCATATGCCCCCAGACGCATGGGCACTCTGCAATCGTCCATCTCCAAGGAGCATGGAACGAAGGATAAAAACTCAAGGAGGGGGTGTCCCATACGCCTACTAGATGTCTTTCCCGCCCAATATAGATGTACAAGTCATGAAAACGACTTGGACACCTCCTACTATGATGCAAGTCTCAGTAAAATAATCAACTAAGCTAAATACCGTTACACGTGTTGCTCACACTGATGGCCAGTCGCGCATGAGGCACGCGTCCCTACATGAACTCACTCTGTGACGTGTAATAATACGTGTTAAGGCCTGGGAAGTTATATCAATAACTTCACAACTTTTAGGTGGGTCTACTAGACACTAGGTCAGACACAAGTCCTAACGTCAACGCCTTCGTTGACTGCACCCGAGTTTTCTCGGACGCGCACATTTATATTTTATTAAAATAAATAAACATGTAACTAACAATAACTGAATTTAAACAGTACAACAAGGCAAGGTATACTTGCCTGGCAAGAGAGCTGCAAAATATAACGTCCAGATGTCAAATGCCAAATGTCAGAAACTATGGCCTCAGAATAAATATCTCCGGATGCTGAAATAAACATCACCAACAGTCTCAGAAAATATCAAATAGCTAGAAACGCCTATCCTTAAGTCCAATTTGGACACATGGACAAAAATGACAGTTTTCGGTCAAAGCCGGGTCCACATGTGGGCCGCTTTACACCGAAAAATGTGTCAGGGTCAAAGGTCTCCAAATTCGCCAAACTTAGTGTCAACAAGTCCAGAACGTCGATACGAATCCAACAGAATGTCCAAAACTGGATTTCGATGAGCCGATCACAAAATCGCCCGTCAAGTGGAGCCGGTGGGGCCCACTATACGGAATTTTGTCAACATTCTCAGAATCGAACCAAACTTGGATCACAGGACTAGCGTATTGCTACGAGTTTGATGGCGCAAGTTTCGTTTCGATCCAACGTGTGTACACAAAGTTACAGCGTGTTCCAGAACAGGCGGATACGGGACGTTTGTCGGCGGATACGCGTTGATTCCGGTGTGCACGCACATCCAAATCAACTTCTGCGAAATTCTGCATGTTCGTATCAACGGCGCGCACGTTTAGGTAAAGACCGCGTGTGACCAAGTCGTCCCGTTTGGCGGGGCGTACTCAGTTCCGGGTGAAAATGGGGCGTTATTTTTCCTGTTTTTGGATCGCGGTTCGCGATTGCCGCAGGACGCGATGCACCGAGCGGGTTGCATGGGCATCGAGAGGGTTACATAGCCTACGTGTCACAACTGACGGAATGAAAAATGGAACAACGAGGAGAGAGAACGGGTTACCTGAACAGGGCTCCGTGGAACGAGGTTTTCTCGTGTCCGGGTCACTGTGCTGTGTCCTGATTCGAATCTGCCGTGTCCGGTTGCTGTGTCTGGCTGCTGGGTCCAGTCAGAGTTCAGCGGGTCTCTGGCGGGTCTCCGGTAATCGTCGAAGTCGGCTTCAGCAGCGGGTCTCCGGCGATGGACAGCGGCGAGTCTCGACGGGGTGGCGTCGTGTGTTCCGGTCGAGGGAAGGAGGGGGATGAGTGCGGGAGGGATGGTGGTGAGCAGCGGGTCGACTCCGATCGTCGAGGGCGGAGGAAGGAGATCCGATCTCTGGCCATGGGGGAGAGAGGGAGAGGGTCGGTTGGAGGGGTGTGTGTGCAGTGGTATTAAATACCACTGCCGCTGGGTTTTTTTTTCCTATTCTTCTTTCTTAGTTTGCTAACTTTCTTTCTTTCCTTACTTTGCTAACTTTCTAGTCTAGGTGCTGCTGCTGCGGTTTCTTAAGTTTGGAAATGGTTTTGGTTTTGGAGAAATGGGTTTGGGCTTATGGATTTTGGGTTTATGGATTTTGGGTTTGGGTTTGGATCCATTAAGGATCCAAACCCACTATCTTTTCTTTCTTCTTTTTTTCTATTTCTAATTAACTAATATAAATACATATATATATATAATTATATATACACATATATATACCTATAAAATTCTAGAAAAATATATTTGTGCACATTATTAAGCTAGCAACTGTCCACCGGGTCTCCTACATGAAATAAATTAGAAAAAAATTATAATGGCTCCAAAAATCTCCTAGATGCACAAACACCTCAAATAAAAATTAAATAAATTCTATATTCTCTATTTAGCACATAATTACTAAAATAATTAATTAAAATAATAAAAAATATCTAATACGGTTTTCCGGATTTGGGGTTTCACAATCTACCAAACTTACAGAAATTTCGTCCTCGAAATTAAAACTAAGTCACGGTAGAAAGTCAGGGATGGCATAAAGTATAAATTAAAAAAAATAATTTTTTATATCTTGGCCAACGAATAGGTTCGAAAAAAACGTTTAACAATGTCGTACTCGGGCTTCCAAGTTAATTCTCCTGGCGCGACATACTTCCATGCCACGTGGATCAAGGGAGTAGACGGGTTCCTCAACACTTTCTCTCGACGATCAAGGATTCCCACGGGTTGCTCTCGATACGACAAGCTCGGCCCAATGGTGTTCTTCGAATGGTCGAAAATATGACTGTTGTCTATCACATATCGCCTGAGTTGCGACACATGGAATACATCATGTACTCGCTCAAGCTGAGGTGGTAGCGCAAGTCGATGTGTTACTTCTTCCACTCTTTCTAGCACGTCAAATGGTCCAATATACCTTGGACTCACTTGTCGCGCCCTCCGAATCGAATGGTGCCTCTGGTAGGTGATATCCTCAAGAAGACATGATCGCCCTCTTTGAACTCCAAGGGACGAAGATGACGTTTGTCCACTGTTTCTGTCTGTCTTGTGCTGCTCGCAAGTGTCCTTGTATCTACTTAACTGTCTCTACGGTGTTGACCACCAATTCTGGTCATACGAATCCTTGTCTGGTACAATGCTGACTGGTATGCCGTACAATCTTACGATTTTGCTTCATATATAAGTTAGCTAAAGCTTCTGCAGACTGGCCAGCTCTTAGGTAAGAAAGGTGCTGACTTAGTGAGTCGGTCCACTATTATCCGTACTGCATCTCTTCCACTTGGACTCTTTGGGAAAACCCATGACAAAGTCCATAGTGATGTGCTCCCACTTTCACTCTGGAATCGAAAGTGGTTGCAATAATCTTGTTATTCTCTGGTGCTCCGTCTTTACTTGCTGATATGCCAGGCATTTAGCTACAAAGCGAGCTCTCTCTCTCTTTTCATTCTATGCTACCAAAAGTGCTGCCGTAAGTCACGATACATCTTGGTACCTCCAGGATGAATAGAATATATCAAACTATGAGCTTCTGTCGTCAGCTCCAGTCGAATCTCTCCATTTGGAACATAAAGATGATCACCACGTCGTAATGTCCTATCTGTTTCCGGAAAAATCACTTCAATGCTAAGCTCTTGCAAGTCCTCCAATAATTCTCTCTGTGCTGCCAAGAAATAAGCTGCCGGCCTCCGGCTTAACGCGTTTGCTACAACGTTAGCCTTGCCTGGGTGATAATGTAGCCCTATCAATTTAAGACATCGGCGTTGTCTCATATTTAATTCCTTCTGCGCGAAGATGTACTTGAGACTTTTGTGGTCTGTATAGATCTCCAATCGTTCTCCATATAGGTAATGTCTCCATAGTTTTAGAGCAAATACAACGGTTGCAAGTTTCAAGTCATGAGTTGGATAATTTTTCTCACGCACTCGTAACTGTCTAGACGCCTATGCAATTTCTTGCCATGCTGCATCAATATGTATCCCAAGCTTTTTCCTTGATGCGTCTGTAGATCACATAACTTCCTGATCCTGATGGAATAGTCAATACGGGTGTTGTGGTCAGTTGCTTCTTCAATTCCTCGAAAGCGGCTTGACACTTGTCGGTCCATATGAATTCTTGGTCCTTATAAGTCAACCGATTCATAGATGCTGCTATCCATTCAGGAGTCAGTCAATTTATCATCCGGGTGAAATCTATTTAGACTCCTGATATTCTTTATTGAAACCCTTGAGTTCTGAGCTTGACCAAAGTTACAAGGCAAAAAATTTTAGGCTGTCAGAGTGATGCACGTACCAGGAATATAATAAATTAAAAGGTAGGTAGGTAGTGAAGGTCATTCTAAGAATAGCACAGTTTATATACTGAAATCAAATCTAATAATAGAGTTTGGTAAATTCCAAGAAACAAATAGATGTCTACAGAAACAATACCCTTTTCGTGCTTATACTAAGCACGAGGTTTCGCCTTTCCGAAATAAGGGAAGACGGAAAACCATAATCAAGAGTTCAAGGGGGAGGTAATAGATTAGAAGTAGGGGGATTCAAGGCGTTTAAAGAATTCAAATGAAAATTTTCAAGGCAGTTGTGGATTGAAATCCTATTCTGGTAATCCCTATTCACATATTCGTATTAGCACAGTTATGTAGCTGATACGATAAGCTCAGACATATCTAGAGGGTAAGTACATTTGTCTACTAATCACTATATATCTCAATCCACGTAAAGTAGTTATGCGAAGGGCGAACCAAGTGCACTATAGTTGATCAGACCGTAATACACTGATTCTGAAATGTATTAGTGTAGTACTCCAATAATACATATATTATGAACAAGCTTGATAAAGAATAAGCTTGCAAAACTAGGCTATAATAGCAGTATAAGTCAAGGTAGTATAGTAAATATAAGTATGCTAGATTATGATATGAGAAATTACAAAACAATTCACATTCACAAAAAGACAAGACTCTATAATCTCTACAGTTGTTATTCTAACTCCTTGTCTAAGTTGCTAGTTGAACCAAAAGATGTATGGCCTTCTAAGTTCTACAATCTTAATATACACTATAGGTTGTTGGCCTAAAACAGAGATTTCAAGAAGGTCCGCGTAAGGTAGGGGTTCGAGGTTGTCTGCGTAAAGTAGGGGTTCGAGACTGTCCGCGTAAAGCAGAGATAAAATATTTTGGCGTAAAGCATGGCTTCAGAACTATCCGCGTAAAACAGAGAAGCGTAAGGTAGAGCTTCAGAGTTGTCCGCATAATAAGTCTGTGCGTAGAAATCTGCGCGTAAATATCTCCTGCGTAAAGTCTAGCATACGTTGCAGCGTAAAGTTGTACGAGAAACTCATGAGTTTGTCAATCAAATTAGTGAATCCTGACATCTGACAAAAGTACTTGTACATCGATCGAGTGGACGGTTTGATGATGATTTTGCACGGAGACCCAGGTTGTCGTTTAGTGACTTATTGGATACAAGTCATATACGCTTGAGGTGAGACAAAATCAGATGTTCCGTCAAAAGCTGTTTCTTTTTGCACAGGGCTCGAGGCGTATCTCTGCCTTTAATGCACGAGATTTGGTCATGCCTGGGGAAAGCTAAGGCTGTAACAATACGCTCACATCCTATCCTTATGTTCTACGCCTAATCAGGTTACTCTACGCTGGTTATTTATTATTCAAGAATCATTAAGTTTACGCAGGGCAGTTACCTACATGGCTTTTAGGACGTGTCATACGCAAGATAAGGAATACTAAGGGAATATGGATAGCAGTTGTTATAACTGCAGCGTAAAGGAGATAATATTCTGCATAGTTTGGCTTTTTACGCCAACAAGAGTCATTGGCTATTTACGCCAACAAGGATAAAGGGTCTTTAGCGTAAAACATGGTTTATCCAAACTTTGGATGAGGTTTAGTCCTAGTATTCAACTTTGGATTTCTATTGGTTCCTCAAGACCAGGGTCAACACTATGGTCAATTCTCTAACTAATCCTAGTAGTATTTTTACTATACTCAAGTCATACATAAATACGTCAAGGGATAATGGTAAGTTAATCTATAGGTAGTGATGCTAGGGTACATTAGGTAATATGGAAGACTAGGGTTCATTTGGTATCCTAAACTTAGGGATGTGTTAAAGCCCTAGTTGTATTCTAAGTAGGAATATTATCCTAAGTATCATTCTATCAACAGGGATTTCTCTACTCTAGCAGGGGCTATCCTCAAGGAAATATTAGGGAAGCACAGGATCCAAGCAAGATGCAATTTATGTAAGTAGGACAGACTGGAAGGAAGATAAGTCATAGTCAATTATGGATGAGATCCTATCCTCTAATCCTAGGTGCAGGCTTGCTCGGTACAGTAACGTAACCGAGACAATATGCTCTGACCTGCATGGGCCACCACTAAAAACATGTCACGCCCCAGTCCCAAAATACGTAGGACTAGGACACGTAAGCATGCCAGCCGCCTGTATATATGGCAACTCCAATATATGGAAACCATATATACGAGCGTACGCTGTATAATGAACAATAATTCACAAGTGGTAAAACTATCACAAGTCACATGATATAATCTAAATCTCATCCACAGAAATCAAATATGAATAACCAATAACCATGTAACCAGATCTCAATGCAGATATCTAAGAATGACAGTCAGATGGAAACAAATCTACTGCCGAAATAGAATATAAAAAGGAATCAGATACACACCATATAAGAACAACATCTGACAATCACGAGGCCCGAAGAGAAGACCTCCTCGGAATATAAGTAGCCTGTCCGGATCTGCGCTCCTGTGAATACAAAGGAACATCTACACCTGGCAAGGGACCAGGTCCTCAGAGGGACATAACAAGATACAGAAAAATAACATGCCATGTATGCAAATACTGAATAAATAAATGGGGTGTGCTAACCATCTAAGTGAATGCAATTTAAAGACCTGGTAGTACGCATGGGAATGTGTAGGCTAGACATATGCTGACCTAATTCACCAATCGTCATGACTGGCTAGTATATGTGTCATATGCCCCCAGACGCATGGGCACTCTGCAATCGTCCATCTCCGAGGAGCATAGAACGAAGGATAAAAACTCAAGGAGGGGGTGTCCCATACGCCTACTAGATGTCTTTCCCGCCCAATATAGATGTACAAGTCGTGAAAACGACTTGGACACCCCCTACTATGATGCAAGTCTCAGTAAAATAATCAACTAAGCTAAATACTGTTACACATGTTGCTCACACTGATGGCCAGTCGCGCATGAGACACGCGTCCCTACATGAACTCACTCTGTGACGTGTAATGATACGTGTCAAGGCCTGGGAAGTTATATCAATAACTTCACAACTTTTAGCTGGGTCTACTAGACACTAGGTCAGACACAAGTCCTAACGTCAACGCCTTCGTTGACTGCACCTGAGTTTTCTCGGACGCGCACATTTATATTTGATTAAAATAAATAAACATATAACTAACAATAACTGAATTTAAACAGTACAACAAGGCAAGGTATATTTGCCTGGCAAGAGAGCTGCAAAATATAACGTCCAGATGTCAAATGCCAAAAGTCAGAAACTATGGCCTCAGAATAAATATCTCCGGATGCTGAAATAAACATCACCAACAGTCTCAGAAAATATCAAATAGCTAGAAACGCCTGTCCTTAAGTCCAATTTGAACACAGGGGCAAAAATGACAGTTTTCGGTCAAAGCGGGGTCCACATGTGGGCCGCTTTACACCGAAAAATGTGTCAGGGTCAAAGGTCTCCAAATTTGCCAAACTTAGTGTCAACAAGTCCAGAACGTCGATACGAATCCAACGGAATATCCAAAACTGGATTCCGATGAGCCGATCACAAAATCGCCCGTCAAGTGGAGCCGGTGGGGCCCACGATACGGGATTTTGTCAACGTTCTCAGAATCGAACCAAACTTGGATCACAGGACCAGCGTATTGCTACGAGTTCGATGGTGTAAGTTTTGTTTCGATCTGACGTGTGTACACAAAGTTACAGCGTATTTCAGAACAGGCGAATACGGGACGTTTGTCGGCGGATACGCGTTGATTCCGGTGTGCACGCACATCCAAATCAACTTCTGCGAAATCTCGCACGTCCGTATCAACGGCGCGCACGTTTAGGTAAAGACTGCATGCGACCAAGTCGTCCCGTTTGGAGGGGCGTACTCAGTTTCGGGTAAAAATGGGACGTTATTTTTTCTGTTTTTGGATCGCGGCTCGCGATCGCCGCAGGACGCGATGCACCGAACGGGTTGCACGGGCATCGAGAGGGTTACGTAGCCTACGTGTCACAACTGACAGAATAAAAAATGGAACAACGAGGAGAGAGAACGGGTTACCTGAACAGGGCTCCGTGGAACGAGGTTTTCTCGTGTCCGGGTCACTGTGCTGTGTCCTGATTCGAATCTGCCGTGTCCGGTTGCTGTGTCTGGCTGCTGTGTCCGGTCAGAGTTCAGCGGGTCTCTGGCGGGTCTCCGGTAATCGTCGAAGTCGGCTTCAGCAGCGGGTCTCCGGCGATGGACTACGGCGAGTCTCGACGGGGTGGCGTCGTGTGTTCCGGTCGAGGAAAGGAGGAGGATGAGTGCGGGAGGGATGGTGGTGAGCAGCGGGTCGACTCCGGTCGTCGAGGGCGGAGGAAGGAGATCTGGTCTCTGGCCATGGAGGAGAGAGGGAGAGGGTCGGTTGGAGGGGTGTGCGTGCAGTGGTATTAAATACCACTGCCGCTGTTTTTTTTTCCTATTCTTCTTTCTTAGTTTGCTTTCTTTCTTTCCTTACTTTGCTAACTTTCTAGTCTATGTGCTGCTGCTGCGGTTTCTTAAGTTTGGAAATGGTTTTGGTTTTGGAGAAATGGGTTTGGGCTTATGGATTTTGGGTTTATGGATTTTGGGTTTGGGTTTGGATCCATTAAGGATCCAAACCCACTATCTTTTCTTTCTTCTTTTTTTCTATTTCTAATTAACTAATATATATATATATACATATATATATATATATATATATATATATAATTATATATATACATATATATACCTATAAAATTCTAGAAAAATATATTTGTGCACATTATTAAGCTAGCAACTGTCCACCGGGTCTCCTACATGAAAAAAATTAGAAAAAAATTATAATGGCTCCAAAAATCTCCTAGATGCACAAACACCTCAAATAAAAATTAAATAAATTCTATATTCTCTATTTAGCACATAATTACTAAAATAATTAATTAAAATAATAAAAAATATCTAATACGGTTTTCCGGATTTGGGGTTTCACAGTATCGCACGCATTTAATAAAACACTAAAGTATAACATTTTTTTCTTTTATTAAAATCACATAGAGGTGTTCATGTATACTAAGTTATAATTTATAGACATATGGTTAAATCCATGAACAATGGTTCTTCCACAAAGGAGTAAAATATGTATTCTTAAATTCTACTCTATATGAGCTCTTGTCTATATGTAAAAAAGAAAATATACAAGCACAAGAATCTATAATCACACCCTTTTTATTAATCTAAGCTAGTACATAAATCATATATGTTTGTGCTTCTCATAGTTTACAATTAAATTATCATTTTTCTAACTCATTCACAGGTATAAACCTTCATGCTCATGCAAAAAAAAAAAAAAAATTTAATTTAGTAATTCACACAATAACAATCCTTGTATTTATTAAATATGATCATATCATATCTATAAAAAAAAACTTATGAACAACATATTCAATCCATCAAGATTAAAGTAGTGTCAGTTATACCGTACCGTATCCAGGTATTAGTGTCCGTTCTCCATAGGTAATATTAGGACTAACATGAATTTCAGAATAATAAAAGTTAAAACTATTATCAGAAAAATTCAAGCTTTGGCTTTGACATGAATATTTGACAAATAGCCAAAAATTGAGAATAATTTGAGAATTGGAAGTAAGGGCTTGCCTTGCTATAAAGTTCTTTGATTGGAAGATTTTTCTTTGATTTCCTTCACTTCTTCCAATTGATAATCCTAAGACTCAAGATGACAACCATATAATCTAAATTAAATTCTTATTTGGAAGGATCTAACCTAGATTCAAAAGATTGGGGAAATTATACTTAAAAAAAATGGTAGTGGTGGAGGTGGTCTGGAGGAGGTCGACCGGAGCGGGGTGGCTGGAGGCCAGGTCAGCCTTCAGCGGCAACAGCAGCCAACAGTAGCCACAACAGCAGCAGATGGATAACAGCGGCAGACAGTTGAGAGTAAGGGAGGGAGAGATGGAGAGATGAAGAGTGAGGGAGTGAGAGATAGGGTGGAGAACCGAAACCTTCTCCCATTCTCCATATACTCATACCCTATCCCTCATTTTCCATAAACCAACAAACCCATCATGTTTTGTGGGTGAGTCATCATTTGTATTTGTCTCCAGGTGACACATGGAGGTAGGTGAGAAGGAAATTTTTGTAATTGCATAAGCTTTTGAGGGTTCAAAATAAAAAATATATATAGGATATAAGTAATTGTAGGATTTATTCCAAGGGCGGATTTGAAAAAATATAATACCAATAGAAAAAATAATAATTTTAACTAAATAATATTTATTTTAAAAAAATATTAAAAATAGGTTATGACACTCTACCCTCCTTATATAAATTTCGTCCTCGAAATTAGAAAAGAGGCAAAGAGAATAACTAAACATAGGCTAGAACTAACCTTAGTCCTTGAATAGATACGGGTATTGTCTTCGTATATCATCCTCTCTTTTCCAGGTAGATTTTTCTGGTGAGTCTTTATTCCAAGATACTCAGACCAGAGAAATAGTCTTGTTATTGAAAATCTTCTGCCTTCGATCCGGAAGTTCTACTGGCTTTTGTTCTATGCGTAATGTTGGACCCACTGTTATTTCTGAATGATCCTATATATGACTTGAATCTGGCACATATTTGCGAAGCTGAAAAATGTGAAAAATATCGTGAACTTCTTCCAAAGATTGTGGTAAAGCCAACCGATACGATACGTCTCCAATTTGTTCTAGTACATCAAAAGGACCTATGTAGCGTGGACTTAACTTTCATCGTGTTCCAAATCTAATAGTCCCTCGTGTAGGCAAAAAATTTAGGAACACATGGTCACCTGCTTTGAGTTTCAAATATCTTCGATGTTTATCTGTCCACATTTTGTGTCTATCTTGTGCTGCCTGAAGATGACTTCGAATTGCCTTGACCTTGTCCACAGTTTGAGTAACAAATTTCGGTCCTAAGAGTTGACGTTCCCCTACGTTACTCCAATATATTAGGGATTTATATTTCCTTCCATACATGGCTTCAAATTGTGCCATTTTAATACTGGCCTGATAACTGTTATTATATAAAAAATTAATCAAATGTAAATGGTCATCCCAAGATCCCCCAAAATCTAAGGTACATGCTCTCAAAATTTCCTCTAAAGTTTGAATGGTTCGTTCAGATTGACCATCAGTCTGTGGGTGATAAGCTGAACTAAATTTCACACAAGTATCAAGACTTTCTTGTAAACTTTTTCAAAATCTGAAAGTAAATCGAGTATCTCTATCTGATACAATAGTCACTGGTACCTCGTATAGACTAACAATATTCTTCATATACATGTCTGCTAAAAATTCGGTTGACTGACCAACTCGAAATGGCAGAAATCTAACAGATTTTGTAAGCATGACTATAATTACCCAAATACCATTATTACCCTTTTGAGATCTTGGGAGTCCTGATACGAAGTCCATGGTAATATGCTCCTATTTTCATTCTGGTATAGGTAGAGGTTGAAGAAGCCCTGCAATTATTTGATGTTCAGCTTTCACTTGTTGACACACCAAATATCTTGACATAAATTTGGCAATTTTATGCTTCATTCCGTGCCACCAGAAGTTCTGCTTCAAATCCTTATACATCTTTGTAGTCCCAGGTGTAGAAGCATGAAAATCCCTTCATGCGTTCCAGTTTACAGTCAACAAATAAGCAAGATACGCATAACTGCGGTGGACGCATAACAGCGTCGGGCGCATGACGCCATCAGATACATGACGCCCTAGGATATATGACATCCGAGACGCATATCTCCCTATGACGCATCGTCCCTATAATCACATCAGAGCATTTATGACTCTGACAAAACAGACAGTCATTCTGACCGCTTCGAATCCTGTACCGCTGATTGGAATCTGTGCTGACATTTTCGTCATAATTACTTTTGGTAGTATACATCATTTATGACTCTGACAAAACAGACAGACATTTTCGTCATAATCCGCTTCGAAATCTTCATGCTCATGCAAAAAAAAAAAAAAAATAGTAATTCACACCATAACAAACCTTGTATTTATTAAAAATGATCATATCTATAAAAAAAACTTATGAACAACATATTCAATCCATTAAGTTTAAAGTAGTGTCAGTTATACCATACCGTATCCAGGTATTAGTGTCCGTTCTCCATAGGTAATATTAGGAATAACATAAATTTTATAATAATAAAAATCAAAACTATTATCATAAAAATTCAAGCTTTGGCTTTGACATGAATATTTGACAAATAGCCAAAATTTGAGAATAATTTGAGAATTGGAAGTAAGAGCTTGCGTTGCTATAAAGTTCTTTGATTGAATTTTTTTTCTTTGATTTCCTTCACTTCTTCCAATTGATAACCCTAAGACTCAAGATGACAACCATATAATCCAAATTAAATTTTTATTTGGAAGGATCTAACCTAGATTCAAAAGATTGGGGAAATTATACCTAAAAAAATGGTAGTGGTGGAGGTGGTCTGGAGGAGCTCGACCGGAGCGGGGTGGCCGGAGGTCGGGTCAGCCTTCAGCGGCAGCGGCAGCCAGCAGTAGCCGCAGCAGCAGCAAGGTGCTGCAGCAGCAGATGGAGAACAACGGCAACGACAGTTGAGAATAAGGGAGGGATAGATGGAGAGATGGAGAGTGAGGGAGAGAGAGAGAGAGATGATGGAGAACCGAAACCTTCTCCCATTTTCCATATACTCAGACCCTTTTTTCCACTTACCATAAACCAACAAACCCATCATTATGTTTTGTGGGCGAACCATCTTGTATTTGTCATCAGGTGACATATGGAAGTAGGTGAGAAGAAAAATTTTGTAATTGCAAAGGATTTTAAGGGTTCAAAATGAAAAAATTATATAGGATATAAGTAATTGTAGAATTTATTCCAAAGACTGATTTGAAAAAATATAATACCAATAAAAAACGGTTTTTTTCGTATAAAGTAATATATTTATATAAATTTATAAAAAAAAGGAAAAGTTAGAAGAAATTGTAGGGAGGAGGAGGACCCGCCAACTGAGTTGGCTGGATGCAGTGGTCGGGAGTAACTCGCCAACTGAGTTGGCGGGGTGCAGTCCTCGAGAGGCCGCTCGCCAACTCAGTTGGCGAGTGATGCTGAGTTGGATTATGCCCGCCAACTCAGTTGGCAAGTGATGGTTTAGGTTGGGTTAAGTGACCGTTGCACTCTCCTCGCCAACTCAGTTGGCGAGTAAGGATCCGTTCACACAATTAGCCGTTGCACAACGGCTATTACATTCAACACTCTCCCTCTATATATTTCCTATCTCAACCAAATCATCTCACACTCACTCTATTTCCTCTCTTCCCTCTAAATCATCTCACACTCACTCTATTTCCTCTCTTCCCTCTAGAAAAGTCTCCAACACTCTCTCTGTCTCTCTGCCGCTAGCAAAGCTTCAGTCAAAGTTTTACCTGCAGCTAAAGTTCATTTGAGTTTTCTGTAGCAAAAGTTCTCAACCGTCATGGATCGTAGCGTAAGAATTGTATGCTCGCACGGCGGTAAAGTAAATGGGTTAAATTATGAAGGAGGAGAAAGTATAATTTTTTTAACTTATCCGAATATTAGTTTTGAAAATATACGTAATCATATTATTGAACGTTGTTCTATTCATTATGATTTTATTCTGAAGTCTATTTTTTATTCTAATTATTTTTTGATAGATAGTGAAGATGCATGAAATTATATTCTTGAGATTAATTCACAGTCACGGTATATAAAAATATATGTTATTAAAGTAGCAGCAACCTTAGATAGTAGAAATAATGAATATTTTTCTGAATATCAGCATGTTAGTTCGGGTGCTAGTTCTTCTCAACAAATAGTTTTATTTATCCAAGAAGGTCATTCATCAGATGAATCTAACCATGATGATGATAGTGACAACGACGATGGAAATAGTGATGATTTAGTTGAAAATGTAGATTATACGGTAGATGATGATGTTGTAAAAGCTATCACTGATGAAGTTTTTAAGGGACAATCATTTCCTAGTCGTTCTCACTTTAGAAGCTTTATAAGTAATTTAGCAATTAAATATAATTTTAGTTGTTCAACTAGTGTTATGAATAATGCTCGTTGAATTATATATAGTTGTGATCAACCGAATTGTAATTGGAGAGTATATGTCAAATCTATTGGAAATGGCGATATAGTTAAAGTTAGTACATTAGAAAATTGTCATTCTTGTTTAGGAAGACTTAGTACAAGACGTCATCGACTAGCTACCGCTGCATGGATTAAGACCATGATAATTGACATTATTAGAGATAACCAGTCATACAGTCCATCACAAATTGTTAAAGATATATATAGGGAGCACCGTATACAAGTTAGTTATTCCAAAGCCTGGAGAGCCCGAGAGACAGCATTAGCTGGAATTAATGGTAGTTATGATGAGGCATACGCTAGTCTTGAGGAGTATTGTTATAGAATTATGGAGACAAATCCAGGTAGTACATGTTTTATTAAAACTGCCGAAAATAATAGCTTTCAACGAATTTTTATTTGTTTTAAGTCATGTACTGATGGATTTTTAAGGGGATGTTTACCAATTATTAGTACTGATTCTACATTTATTTCGTCTAAATATCAAGGTATCTTATTTATTGCTTGTGCTCACGATACTAACTATCAATTATATCCTATAGCTTATGCTGTTGCTGAAGGTGAGAATAGTGATTCTTGGTCTTGGTTTTTAAATTCTCTTAAAATATCTTTTGAAAGTTGTTTTAATTATTGGAGTACAATTTCATTTATATCTGACAAGCAAAATGGATTAATAAATTTTGTTCGTGCTATTTTTCCTGCATCTCCTCATTTTTTTGTATTCAACATTTTAAACAAAACATGAAAAAAGTTACCAAAGAACCAGTATTTCAACACTTGTTAGACTCACTTGCTAGATCATATAATGAAACGGATGCAGAGAGTGTGTTTGATATAATTAAAGCCGAGAACATAATTTTGTACGATTGGCTTATTGGTGTAAACGATGAAAGTCGTCGATTTGAACATTGGATAACAGCGTATGCTATTTGTCCTAGATTAGATATTAACACTTCTAATCTTGCTGAATGTTTCAATAGCTGGATTAAGAAATTACGAGATAAGCCAATAACAATACTTCTCGATGGTATTAGAGCCAAGATTATTACACTTTATGACAATCGTAGAAAGAATATTGAAAATATAGACAAAGATTATTGTCCGAAGATGTTAAAGAACATGGCTTCTATTATCAAAGAGAAGAATCACATAGAAATATTAGCTATTGATAGTTATAAGTTTGAAATAATAGACCGGGCAACAAGTAGAACCTATATTGTTAATATAACTGATAGATCTTGTACATGTTTTAGATGGTACCATACTTATATACCATGTATACATGTATGTTTTGTTTGTAGATATTGCAATATTAGTATTGATAATTTTTATCCTGCAGTATTTTCGACGGAGACCTTGAAAAGTGTATACGCACCAAAAATGGAGCCAATTCCAGTTCCCTACAAGATCCAAGCTCCTTTGGTTAGAGGACAAATTGGGGTGCCAGATGTAAGATGCAAAGCTGGAAGACCAAAGAAGAACCGCATCAAACCCCGGGATTCATCGACGAGAGATCTACGTTGCAGTAATTGTGGTGCTATGAGACACAACCGAAGAAGATGTACTAGTCAACCGAGAGAGTAAAATAGAATTGTTCAATACAAACTTAAAAATATTGTAATAGTGAGTCTGATAATGAGAGAGTAAAATAGAATTGTTCAATACCCAAATATTGTAATAAAAAACCTTTACAAATCATACAAATATTGCAATCATACATTGTTACAAATTATCTACTCATCCTCCTCCTCGTCTTGTTGAGTTTGGGTAGGCAGCGGTGCTGATGGAGTCGAAAAAAATTGTGTGAATATCTGGTAGCTTTCATCTCCAGCAGTCTGGTAACTCGGGCCTGCTCCAGCAGTCAGGTAACTCGGTCCCGCTCCAGCATACTGGTAACTCGGATCCGCTCCAGCATACTGGTCACTCGGGCCCGCTCCAGCATACTGGTAACTCGGGCTCCCTCCAGCATACTGGCCACTCGGGCCCGCTTGAGCATAATGGTGAAAAGGGTCCTCTGCAGTATCCCTCCGACGACGACGAGAGTATCTCTGTCGTACTAAGCCGGTCGGATAGTCCGGTGGAAGACGTGATTGTACTGGAGGCATTTCAGGTTCCCGTCCAATACCCAGATGCTCAACACGAGTCACAAGTTCCTCCATAAGACGCCGACTTTCTGGGGAAAGGTTTCTATGAGGTCGTTATAAATGTTGTCGGTATACACCACTCTAAAATTTAAAACTTGTAAATTAATATATTTATCATATCTATGTATATGTATTTTTGAAAGTATAATGAAGTCATACCAAATCATGCATTCCATCGGCAAAAGCACGCAGAGTAGAATCATCTACGGATCTACTATTGAACCTTTGCTCCTCATATTGGTATACTCGGTTGCTCATAAGAGGGCATCCCCACCATTGCCTATAGTCCAGGTTACCCATGTCTGCATAATGTAAACAAAATTTTAGCAAACTATTTACACTAAATTAATACGAATAATGAGTAACTTATAACTTACATTCCTCAGCAGAATTTAGTCTGGGAGACATGTCCCTCACACTATAATTCTCGAACCGATTATTCCAGTTAGCAACGAGACCAAGGATTCGTTGTAATGCATTTGCTGCCTCATAACCGACTGTCGGTGGATCATCGGGAATTATTGGGCTCATTTCGAATTGCCGAAGAACACGGTCTGCCGGATGGTACATGGTGAACCGATCATATATAATATGAGATCTGTGTAAAGTAAACGCATATGATGTCCTCTTGATTTCTGGAGCATCAGGTTCACATGAGTAAGGTAACCAGGTAACCTATTTAAAGATATTGTATCAATTAGATGTGATGTTTATCTACGATCAAAACTTAAATAATTTAAAGATATTTATTGCATATTTAAAAATTACCTCATTATACTGCAGTGTATCAAATTGGCTACGATAAAGTGATACACTCCTGTATTGGTAGTATTGATAATCCACTACATCTGTAGGCCAGCGCATAGCAACTGGAAATACTCCAACATCACTGAGAATGCTAGTAACAGGCCTACCAATACAAAAGTGCTCGTAGGACCAGAACTATAAAACAAAAATATGACATTAGTACAAATAAAATTTGCGTATAAAATTACTCTAACTTTTTAAGGTCTTTCATTCATACCTGAATCAGTGAAATACATCCACAAATACTCTTGCGATTGGATCTCACAAATTCTGTCAGATTGGCGTATAAAAAGGCAAGAGTAGCAGCTCTCCACGCATGCTTAGTAGGTTTTGTCAAATCATCCAAGAATGATAGAAGCTGCATATTTACCATATTTCTCGATACATCGGAAAATAGAATTGCACCACATAAACAGAGCAGATACGCTCTAGTGCAACGAATGACCTGGATATATGAAGTGTTATATAGACACTAAATTAAGTCATAAATAAATTTACTAATAAAAATACATACCCGTATTTCATCTACATCAACCACCCTGTCAATAGTGTGATGTAGGTCCATAAAGTTGCCAGGAAGCCATGTAAACTTCACAAAATTGCCGTCTTTTATACCAGATGGAGGACTAACACCGAGATACCTCCTGATCAGATCAGATCCCTTTAAGTGCGGATCAAAATATATAGCGTTACCTTTAATAGGTAACCCTAGTATATTTGCCACATCAAAAAGGGTGATCGTCATCTCGCCGAATGGGAGTTGGAAAGTGTTGCGTTCGGGCCACCAACGCTCCGCAAGACTTACAACTAAATGAAGATCGTGGATTAAATATCTAACACGATCTATATAGTGGAATCCAAAGGATTCCACCAAAGCCTTTTGGACCGAATTTAGCTCCCACGTACGATAATTTCTTTCGGTCCGCCAATGTACATGGATCCGGGTTCGTAAACCAATATCATGGTCGTATAACTATAAAAAATATATGCATTATATTTTGTGTGTAAATTACTAAAGTTGGAAACTAGTAATTTCAAAAATTACCTCGCCAGTAAATATCTGACTAGAAATGTGGTCTTCACGTTGCTTAATAATAAGCTGGGTAGTCGGTCCGCCAGGAATACGACCGTCATTGTGGGTAGCTATCTCCAAAAATGTTGATTATAAGATGTGAGTAGGAGGAGGAGGAAGAGGATTGCTGTGAGTGTGAGGAGGAGGAGGAGAAGAATGTGTGAGGAGGAGGCTTCGGACTTGGGGGTAGTTATAGGGAGGGAGGGGGGGGGGGGGGGGAAGTTAAGGGGAACGGGGGGGGGGGGGGTCTCCGAGAGAAGGGGAGGAGTCGTGGGTGGTCTCCGAGGAAGGGGAGGAGTCAGGAATCCGAAGCGGAGGGAAGACAGCGGCCCACCAACTGAGTTGGCGAGCGGTCTCTCGTGGACTGCGCCCCGCCAACTGAGTTGGCGAGCGGTCTCTCGTGTACTGCGCCCCGCCAACTGAGTTGGCGAGTCCTCCTCCTCTTTGCAATTTCTTCCAACTTTTTTCTTTTTTTATAAATTTATATAAATATATTACTTTATATGAAAAAACCGTAAAAAAAAAAAATTTAACTAAATAATTTTTATTTTAGAAAAATATATTAAAAAAAAGTTATGAGAGATGCTGTATAATATATATATAAAAAATCTAATAAATATATATATATATATATATATATATATATATATATATATATATATATATATATATATATATATATATATATATATATATATATATATATATATATATATATACATTGCAACGTAAAACTAAAGAAAATATACTGCAGGTTGTAACACCCCCTCCCCTCGCCCATTGTTTTCCTAAAACATATTGTTATTATTGTTACTATCCTTGTTAATATTATTACATCATCATCATCATCACTATTCTTATTACACCATCGTCATTATCATTAATATTATTTTATTTACTAAATGGTTCCTATTAAGCAATTAATAATAAAGTAACTATCACTAATGATGGATTGATTGAATCATTAATTAATTATTTCTAATTATAATAAATTAACTATCACTAATTATTGTTACTATCCTGGCTACAAAATAAATAAAAAAAATTGAGTTGCACCACAATTTATTTATCATAATTTAAAGTACACCACAGCTTTACTATAATTTATAATTTTTTTCACTTCCGTAAAAATTTAAATGTCAACTTTGTTGACCGTTATTTTTTGACTAAAATATTTTAATTATAATAAATTATAACGTACTTTGGGATATCACTGAATAATCTCACGCTTTATTTACCATACTTCATAATCCAATTAAATCATACCTATCACTGAATAATCTCACGCCGTGCATGAGTGAAATTAAATTGAAATTTTGATACAATTGTCTCATTGTAAGCTTAATAATATTAGAGTCTTATATTTAAATAATAAGACATCCTAAGACATATGTTCGAAGTCCACAAGAGGTCTCTCATATTAAAAAATAAAAAAAATAAATAAAAAAGAACTTGTTATTATCACCAGCTGCGAATAGCTCTGACTAAATTTAATTTGTCAATCTATGACTATAGAACGCAGCTAAACCAGTAATTCATCAGCTCCACGGATTGACCAAAAGTTAGATTCCATCGCACATAGATGTCTACATAGATGTCTATTTCAAACTTTTTGAACGAAAAAAGATAAAATTTCAGTTTACTCCTTTGGGAAGCTTTCATGGCTTTGGTCATACTTGGCAATTAGAACTCTGGAATAAGTCGGACAAGTCATCGGATTTGGATAATCTTTCTAGTCAGAACAACCCTCCAGATCGCTAAGTTTCACCTCTCCGCTAATAGAATCTCTGCGGTTCATTCCAACTCCTCTCTGTCAGTTGAACTAGCAATCCACAAGGTCCATATTTTGAGTTCTCACTGGTAGGTCTTCGAGTAATTTAAGGAGAGGGACTCGGAATCTGAGATCCACGATACCGTCAGAACTGGAGACTTCGACGCTGCTTCCAACCCCACTCGCCATCAAAAAAAAATATTTTTTTTTTGGAGTCAACGACAAGAGGTAATCAAATTTAGCTCCGGCTAGGACAATCCAATCTCCTTGGACATGCCAAATCCTAATGAGAGAGACAAAAGGGTGGTGAAGATGCTGCAACAACATGGTACATGGATGAAAGATGACAACAATGTAAATTAAAGGGTCAATTGATATTATCCCCCTCTTAGATGTAGGATATTGAGATTACCTCCATATTAGATCAAAAGTCGAAAAAACCTTCATAAAAGTGTCATTAAAAACTCATTAGCTACACTTTCAAAAATTATCAGCAACACTTTCAGGAGGATCTTCTTGACTTTTGATCTAACATCGGAGTAATCTCAATATCCTGTTACACTTAATCCTCGTGCACTCTTTCTTTACTCGGTCTGCCATCATTTGTGGATCACATGCCATCATAATCGGTCTTCCATCATTTTTGGATCACCACTAGTTTGTAGGATTTTGTAGTTGTTAGCAGCACTCATATTCCCTATTTAAGCACCAAGCAATGAAGAGAATATTAATCCGTCCAAAATCTACTCAAAAGCTTTCTCTGTGTGCGCGCTTTAATTCCTTTGTGTGTGTACGCGAAGCTTTTTACATCCAGTTCCAAGGTCTACATCTGGTATCAGAGCCATGGCGTTTAATGCGGACGGGCATCCACTCACACCTCCATCAGTGTCGGCGTCGAGTCCAGCGAGCGGCTCGAGCGTGGCAGGCACCCTGGTGATCCCGAAGGTGTTTCAGGAGTCCGGCGGGACGCAGTATCCGCAACTCACACGTGCAAACTACGACGAATGGGCCCTGGTGATGCAGTGTATGATGGAGGCAAGAGGTCTCTGGGCGGCGGTGCACACCGGGACGACGGAACGGGAGCTGGATAGGAAAGCGATGGAGGCTCTCCTACGTTCTGTCCCGCCAGCGATGATCTCATCACTGGCGATCAAGGCAACGGCGCAGGAGGCATGGCAGTCTTTGAAGACGGTGCACGTCGGCAGCAATCGCGTCAAGAAAGCGAAGGCGCAGTCGCTGCGCAAACAGTATGAACAGCTGGCATTCCGGGACGGTGAGGGCGTGGATTCTTTCGCCATGCGTCTCACTTCCCTGTCGAGCGCTCTCGCCGCACTCGGCGACACGATCTCCGAGGACAAGCTCGTCCTCAAGATGCTGGCGGCGGTTCCCAAGAAATACAGCCAGATCGCCCTGGCTATCGAGACCCTCTTGGATCTCGATGTTCTCAACATTGAGGATCTAACGGGGAGGCTTAAGGCAGCGGAGATCAGGGACGAGATCGAGAGCAGCAACACCTCGGGCGGTAAGTTACTGCTTACAGAGGAGGAGTGGACTGCTCGCAAGAAACAGCAGAGAGGCGGCTCGTCCAGCAGTGGCGCCGAAAACGGCGGCAAGAAGAAGAAGTGGCGCGTCCCGGAGAGGGACTCGGGAGCGCGCGACCCCAAGCCGAGCGGCGAAAGGAGCGGCTCCGGTGCATCTCGCGACGATAAGTGCCGTTATTGCGGTAAACTGGGCCACTGGGCTCGTGAATGCCGCAAGAAGAAGAAGGACGAGGCCCTTTTGGTGCAGGTGGAGGAGGACGAACCGGCGCTTCTGATGGCGCAGGTGTGCACAATCGCCGAGACGCTCGACACCCACGCCGAGGCGATCGAGCAGGTGATGCTCAACGAGGAGTGCGCCATGGTAAAGCTTGGGGAGCGGGAGGACACCGACAATATGACCTGGTACTGCGACACGGGAGCGTCCAACCACATGACGGGCGTGCGGGCAGTCTTCTCCGAGCTCGACACCGGCGTGCGGGGCAACGTCAAATTTGGCGACGGCTCCGTCGTTGACATCCAAGGCCGGGGCACGGTGGTGTTCATGGGCCAAGGAAGAGAACATCGAGCCCTCACCAACGTCTACTACATTCCCCGATTGCGTAGCAACATCGTCAGCATCGGGCAATTGGACGAGACCGGCTGCTCCACGCTAATCGAGGATGGAATGCTTCGCATCCGCGACAAACAGCGCCGCCTCCTTGCTAAGGTATCACGCACTTCAAATCGTCTATACATCCTTCCATTGCAGCTCGCACAGCCGGTGTGTCTCGCGACACAGTGCTCGGACATGGCGTGGCGCTGGCATGCGCGCTACGGCCATCTACACTTCGACGCACTTCGTCGCCTGAGCAGCAAAAAAATGGTGGACGGCCTTCCGCACATTGATCACGTCGATCAGTTGTGCGACAGCTGTCTGGCCGGGAAGCAGCGACGCACATCATTTCCCCGGCACGCCAACTACCGCGCCACCGACCCTCTCGACTTGGTGCACGCGGATTTGTGTGGTCCCATCTCACCGGCGACACCTGGCGGGAAGCGCTACTTCCTTCTCCTCGTCGACGATTACAGCAGGTTCATGTGGATCAAGCTGCTGAGATCCAAGGACGAGGCGAGCGAGGCGATCAAACACATTCAGGTTGCGGCGGAGGTCGAGTCCAAGCGCAAGCTCCGTGTACTACGCACAGACCGTGGCGGAGAGTTCACGTCGAACGAGTTCAACGACTACTGCGAGCGCCATGGCATCAAGCGCCACCTCACCGCGCCTTACTCGCCTCAGCAAAACGGCGTCGTCGAGCGCCGGAACCAGACTGTGGTAGCTATGGCCCGAAGCCTGCTCAAGGCGAAGAGCATGCCGGCGGCATTCTGGGGCGAGGCGGTGACCACAGCGGTGTACCTGCTGAACATGGCGCCAACAGCCGCATTGAAGGGAAAGACGCCATATGAGGCGTGGCATGATAAGCGCCCAAATGTAAGTTTCTTACGTACTTTCGGTTGCATTGCTCATGTGAAGATAGTGCAGCCAAATTTGAAGAAGCTTGACGATCGGAGCAAGCCAATGGTGTTTATTGGCTACGAGGCAGGGTCCAAGGCTTACAGGGCCTACGATCCAGTCGGTCGTCGCTTGTATGTCACCCGCGACATCATCTTTGACGAGGCGGGGCAGTGGGATTGGACGCACACTGACATCGACGCCATCCTCGTCGGGATCGGCGAGGCATTCACTGTTGAATTCCCCCACGAGCTCATTCCCGGCACGTCCAATTCGGCCAAGAACGGAGGTCCATCGCCAGAGGCAGTGGGCGCGGCCACACCCACATCGACGCGGACACTGCCTCCACCCGAGCATGCGGGAACCGGTCACGAGTCTCCACCACCGGCCGTGACGCCCGCTCGCACAACCTCGACATCAGCCGCGATGACGCCAGCGGTTTCGACGTCTGAGACGACGGGTACGACTCCCATCCGATTCGTCTCTCCGCCGTCTGGAGTAACGCCCGATCCGCCAAACGAACCGCCACGCCGATACCGCTCTCTGCAAGACATCTATGAAGCTGAGTCAGTGCACGACCACGACTCTGAGGACCTCCTCCTCGCCATGGACGACGAACCTTCTGTTTTCTCAGAAGCGGAGAAACACGAGTGCTGGCGCCGAGCGATGCTGGATGAACTCGCATCCATTGAGGAGAACAACACCTGGCGGCTCGTGGACCTGCCCGCTGGTCACCGTCCCATTGGACTCAAATGGGTCTACAAGACGAAGAAGGATGAGCACGGCGTCGTCATCAAGCACAAGGCCCGGCTCGTCGCGAAGGGGTATGTGCAGAGGCACGGGATCGACTACGATGAGGTTTTCGCGCCAGTAGCCAGACTCGAGTCCGTCAGGCTGCTACTGGCGTTTGCCGTTCATGCAGGTTGGGCTGTCCATCACATGGATGTGAAAACGGCGTTCTTGAACGGGGAGCTCGATGAAGAGGTCTACGTCACGCAGCCACCCGGTTTTGCAGCCGCCGGCGAGGAGCAGAAAGTTTTCCGCCTACACAAGGCACTCTATGGCCTGAAGCAAGCGCCGAGGGCCTGGAACGCGAAGCTGGACAAGTGCATGTCCACACTCAGATTCAGCCGGAGTCCCTCGGAGCACGCCATCTACGTGCGCGGCCATGGCGAGGTAAGGCTGCTCGTGGGTGTCTACGTCGACGACCTCATCATCACGGGAAACAATGCGGGCGAGATCGACAAGTTCAAGCGCGAGATGAGCAGCTCATTTAAGATGAGCGATCTTGGCTTACTTTCTTTCTACCTTGGCATCAATGTACAGCAGAACGCAGACGGTATCACAGTGAACCAGTCTGCGTACGCAGCCAAGATTCTAGAGAAGAGTGGCATGGGCGACTGCAACCCTTGCCATGTGCCTATGGAGCCACGTCTGAAGCTCAGCAAGGATAGTGCTGCACCGCCGGCAGATGCCACGGAGTACCGGAGCATAGTGGGAAGCTTGCGGTACCTCGTGCACACCCGGCCGGACTTGTCATTCGCAGTCGGGTATGTGAGCCGCTTCATGGAGAAGCCGACGACTGAGCACCTAGCGGCGGTCAAACACATACTCCGGTACGTTGCTGGTACGCGGGGTTACGGCTGCCGCTACGGACGAGGAGCAGAAGAACCCCGGTTGGTCGGTTACTGCGACAGCGACATGGCCGGGGATGTTGACGATCGCAAGAGCACGACAGGCGTACTATTCTTCCTCGGCAACAGCGCCATCAGTTGGCAATTACAGAAGCAGAAGGTGGTGGCACTGTCATCCTGCGAAGCCGAGTATGTCGCAGCGACCACTGCCGCCTGCCAAGGCATCTGGCTCGCACGGCTGCTGGCGGACATGAAGGGCGACGACATCAGATGTGCAAAGCTGCGCATCGACAACAAATCGGCAATCTCCCTCAGCAAAAATCCGGTGTTTCATGATCGCAGCAAACATATCCAGACGAGGTACCACTACATTCGTGACTGCATCAAGGATGGAACAGCTGAGGTAGAGTACGTCCGAACGGAGGAGCAGCTCGCCGACATACTAACCAAGGCCCTGGGCCGAGTCAGGTTCCAGGAGCTTCGCTCCAAGATCGGGATGATCGTCATCAAATAATCGCAAAGGTTTAGCGATAGAGACTATGTGCAACAGGATTAGGGGGTTATTTGTTACACTTAATCCTCGTGCACTCTTTCTTTACTCGGTCTGCCATCATTTGTGGATCACATGCCATCATAATCGGTCTTCCATCATTTTTGGATCACCACTAGTTTGTAGGATCTTGTAGTTGTTAGCAGCACTCATATTCCCTATTTAAGCACCAAGCAATGAAGAGAATATTAATCCGTCCAAAATCTACTCAAAAGCTTTCTCTGTGTGCGCGCTTTAATTCCTTTGTGTGTGTACGCGAAGCTTTTTACATCCAGTTCCAAGGTCTACATATCCTACATCTAACATGGGGTAATATTAATTGAATTAAACTTTCATAAAAATATTTATGTTTTTCAGTATTATTTAGTATAAAATTAATTAACTAAAATATTGGCTCCGCTTTAATGTAGAGCTTCCTGTCTCATACGTCCGGCCCAAGTTTGTTGTACACAATCTAATATTCAGTTGGAGATGATGATCATAGGTTTGCCATAGAAGTGGTGTTTGCCGAACAAAACAAGGTCCTCCTACCCGTAGAGACTGAGCATGCTCCTACCTGCAGAGATTGAGCAAATCAATTTTTTTTTTTTTTTTTTTTTTTTTTTGAGATGTCCAACAATACGTATGAGACTTTATGCACGTTGTGTTGTATATTATTTGAGCCCGATGTTCCATACTTATTTTACGGTTTGATTTTGAGACCGTTCGTCTAACCAGAAAAATTATACCTCTTTTCACTGATCAGTTAAGTTCGGTACCGAACACATCATCGATAACCGCAAAAACGTGCAATAAATCTCCAACAACGAAGCGTGACAATTTTGGGGAGTAGTCCGTTTCAATACTTGCTTGTTGTTCGAGAAAAAAAAAAAGTTCACAAACCTTCGACATTACTCCCATCATCGTTTTGCCTATCGCTGAAAGTTTTACAAGAAGGTTTTCTTTCATAGGAGTCTGAATTGTGTTAGTGTCAGCAATCACCTCCATTCCCAACCATACTTCGGACATTCTTGCCATACTCGAAATAAATAATTTGATTATAAAATTAAAATTCCATGAACCATACACTTTTCAATCTGTAGCTTATAGCCTTATACCGACACTATGCTAATGAATCTTGCATTTCACTACTACACACAATCAAGATCGCTATTTTAATAATTATTATAAACATGTATTATATAAACCACCATCAAAGTTCATCTAGAATGTTGCACTAGTAGGATCAATCAAGCAAGATATTAATTTATCATTTTTTTTTAAAAGGAGTTATCTTTACTATTATAAAGAGTATAAAGAGGTTTTAAAACGGCTGCTCCTCAAGTAACTAAGAGAAATAAATTTTAAAATCCTTTTAACCCGGTGAATATATATCTAATCTCCTATAAACATGTCTATAACAAATTCAAATTAAAATATATTGAATGTTCAAATCTTTAATATTATACAAAGGCTTAAAATCGACTAGAAATGAGCCTTATATCATCACATAATTAAGAAAAAAAATTCTAATGTATATTCCTCACATAAACAAATCTTAAAATCCTTGTAACTATCTAACATATATCCAAAATCCTATAAACATATCTATAACAAATTCAAATTAAAATATATTCAATATTCAAATCATATTTAAACTAACTATATTATCTAAACACATGTCATTATCTGAACATATATCCAAAATTCTAAAATCATATCTATAACAAATTTTAATTAAATTAAATATATTAAAATTGTATTTAAACTATTTTAATATAATTTAAATTCTTATCTAATTTTTCAATAATATCAGAGTTTTTGTTTTTTTTTGCTACGTGAACATGACTAGCATACATATAAATTGCTGATATTTAATTATTCAACCCAAAGGTTAAATTAATTAGGTTCAAGCAGATATATTAACCAATAAACTTTCAGACGTTGAGCTATTCTCAATTCTCAAACTCAAGAATTCCACCATCAAATATTCAACCAAATCGGAACAATGCCAAATGACTTAATTTGCCAGAATATTGCATTACTCAGCATTCTGCTCTTTATCCACAGTTCAGGATTTCGACAAGAAAAGCTCGGCTAGAACGATGTTTACTCACCAATGCACATTGGTAACACCAGGAGCTAATACTATAAAAAAGTATCATATGTATGGCCTTTCTATTGCATTTTAAAAATATTAACATGCTTATAAACAGCAGCACAATTCATATAGGCTGCAGACCTTGTTGAATAATATAGTGTACTGTAAAACACCAGGTCATATCAAGAAGAAAACACAGGTACTGCTACAAGTCTGGCACTGCAATGCTTTTCCTCCCTTTAGTTTGTTATAGAGGCCCGTCGTGTGCTCAGTCAACTTGGGTAAATTCCAAACCGTTTCCATCTGGATCTCGTGTAAAAATGGCCGGCCTACCAGATCGACTAAGAGTGTAGCTGATCCCTGCATACCAATATCAACATGGCTAAATCATCAATACTCAAATCGTATTAATACTGGTCATGCACTAGGATCACTGAAAACATCATTTTAGTGCTCCAAGAAAATAGCAAAGGCAACTCAAATATCAAACTGGAATTTTATTTACTACCCGAGGATGTGTTGTGGAATCATAACTTGAATATGCAAACAAACTCATCAAAGGTTTGTTGCACATTGTTAAAATACGAGTTATTTGTAGTTAACCCCTCCCCCCACCCCAAACCCAATTTTTTTTTAAAATATTATCTACCCCACCCCCACCCCTTTCCTTCACAACATGTTATTTATAATTATATTTAATCCCCCCTAGTGATTTAAAAAAAAAAAAAAACTACATTTTGACTAGAACGAGATAATTTTATTATGGTTCAAAGACCTTACAATATGTAGAACTTACAGAAGTAATAAAGACAAAACTGGCTTAAGCTAGTAAGCTTGGTCATCAAGAAACTAAGTAATAAAGACAAAAGTGGCTAGCTAGTAAACTTGATGATCAAGAAACTCAATAAACCTATGTTGTTTTCTACACTCCCCTGCAAGCTGGAACTCGGTAAAAGCAAGTCCAACTCGGCAAGTGAAAAAGAAAGAAACTGAAAATCATCTTAAAGAAGAGATCTGGATTTCAAAAATGAAGAAACCACAAAAGATGTCAAAAGATAGCTGGGCTAAAGGAATTCATGTAGAAACATTGAAAGAGATCAGGAAAGAGTCCGAGTTGGGACCATCTAGGACGCACAAAAGAGGATTGTCGGCCCATGTGGCTGCTCGACAAGATGTTCACCAAAAGAGTTGACAAAGCACGAAGAGTCCTCGACAAGAGTTGGTACGCGAAGACGCTCGACCGAGTGAACAAGCAATCATCGTGAATGATAGGGATGCCAACACCAAGTGAGAAATTGGTAGAGTTCAATGTTGTTCATCAAGTTGGACATGAATGCGAGAGAGATACTAACGAATCACGAGAGAATTTTGTGGGGAGGGAGGGATCGTAGTCATAGTTTCTTTTTTCCACTTTTTAGAATCCATACCATTCACATCAGAAATAAGAAAAATAAAATCATGCATCTTTATTTTTCCTTGTACTTGGACGCAGGCTGAATCAGCAAAGGTAATGGGCTGTCCCAATTAATGATGTGTGTGTGTGTGGTGGTGGTGGTGGTGGTGGTGGTGGGGTGTGTGTGTGTGTGTGTGTTGGGGGGGGGGGGGGGGGGGGGGGGGGGGGGTGTCTGACGTCTGTGATGGGTGGAAAAATCCGCTCACAACTTGTGAGGGTTGGAGGATACATGGCCGCAGATCCGTGAGTAGAGAAGCAGGTGCGGGTGTGAGAACTGGTCGTGGACCCGCGAATACAAAAGCTTGGAGAGAAGAACAGAGGAGTCTCGACCGCTCGTTGCCGAGGTAGAGGTAGAGGTAGAGGTAGGTGGTCACGGTGTTCGTCGTAGACGCTGTCGAACCCAGTCGTCGTCAGGGAGAAGCTCGAGAACAGATCTGGAGGTTGTCATCAATTCTGGAAAACAATCCAAAGGTCACCAGAGGAGGGATCTCGTTAGAACAAAAACTCACTGTCGTTGACGAAGAGGTGTAATTGTGAAGTCAACAGAGAGAACATCGGGGAAGATGATCTCGTCTGAGCCCAAGAACAATCAGAGGTATTACAGACCTCGACCAGAGAATAGAGGAAGGCTTCGACTTCGTTGGAGACTGAGGTCAGCAATCGGAGTAGAGCAAATTTGGATCTCATTGCAGGAGAAGAAAGCTAGAGAGTCGCACCATCGTGGATGGCGATCTCGAATAGTACCGGATCTGGATTTATGGTACGAGGAAAATGGTAAGGAGGAGCTCTGGTAGAGCTTCGGTCAGATCCGAAGAGGAAGAGGGGTGGGTTCACTGCTGGTAAGGGTCCAATTGTGCTGCCAGAGGAAACAGGTGAGCGCGACACGACGTACTGTGTTGATCGTAAAAGGACTAGGTCCAGATCCGGAACATAGATTTGGTTCTAGATCTGAATCTCGAGCCAGGATGATCTTCTGGTCAGTAGCAGAGGTCTAGGTGTGGCAATGTATGATCAGAATCCGGCGTGTGTAGGTGGTTGCAATATCGCCTCAAGTCAGGGAAGAAGTAGAGTAAGAGAAGGATTGTGATGGGGTTGGGAATCAAGGAGAAGAGCATAGAGATGGTAACGAGGCTAGGATTTTCCTAACTGGAGAAGATGATAGTGGATGGCTAGTATGATGAGATGAAAGAGTCAAGGGCTCCGATCGCCCCACTCTCATACCATGTTAAAATAAAGGCTACATTTTGACTATAATGAAATAATTTTATTATGGCTGAAGCCTTAAATTATATAGAGCTTACAAAAGTAATAAAGACAAAAGCTGCTAGCTAGTAAGCTTGAGCATCAAGAAACTAAATAAACCTATTTTATTTTATAACACTATACAACTAAGTATGCTAGTTTCACCCCCATCCTCTTCCTTGCAATCTCACGACCTCTTTCTAACCTCATCCAGTCTCAACATTTTCGCATGCAACACAGATACTAAAAGGTATTCTCATGTAAATGACAACGTTTTGATGGTTTAGAAAAACATATGTTCTATTGTGCCCATTAGTAATATGCTCTTACGAAAGATTTAATATGGAGAAAGTGCTTGAATTTGTATCAATCAAGTAAAATAGGAACCTAATATCATCATAACCTAGCCCACCATATAAGCGAAAAATAACCAAGAACAATCAACCAAAGCAGATCCAGTGTTGGTAGGAAGCTTGTCAACTGTCAAGTCTGACTTTTCCGTAGTGTCAAATCGATCAGCTTGATTTGATAAGGTGCTCAATATAGCAAGCATGTGCCCCCCTCTTTTTTCTTCAAATTTCAACACAAGGAGAAGGTTCACATGGAATCAAAGATGTGGAAGAGAGCACTTGGACTTTATTCTTGTACTGCTTTTGCAAATATGTATATAGCATACTCCAATTGACATAAACAAGTTATTTCCTTGGTACATTATGACCTGTCTACACCAAAACTTTGCATAATTAATCTTACCATAACTATTGGGACCTTCCCGACAAAAAAAAAATCTAGGGTTGTAGGAAGATACAGCTTGATTGAGCCATAAAACACAGCCTGTATACTAGTGTATTACCCCAATAACTTATTTCTTAGCATTTGCTACGATCAACAGATAGATCGTACCTATTCTACAAAAGGCTTCTCCATGTTAATTGACCTATAGCATTTTGTTAGAATATTACTACGGGTACTAAAGATGGAATACTACAGCATCTTGGGAGAGGAGCCTCAGTTCCAATCATCTTGATCTTCATTTTGTCAGGATACATACATTTCTACTTATTTCTGGAACTAAAATAAAAGGTATAGAATCAGGCTCATAAGATTCTCATAATAACCGCTGATGGCTAATATACACTGTATCCTACTAACAAAAAGCTTTAGCTTTTCTAGTACAGCTGTTAAATGGCATGTTCTTAGAATTTCATCTGTATGAAGGTCCTGGGTATGTACCTTGCTGTACAGAAATATCCCTTGTTCATCTGTATGAAGTTAGACTTTTGGGTCAAAGTTATTATCTGAAATTCTTAACTGATTATTATTATTAGATACCATAAATGTCAGCTTTGACAAATGATAGGACAGTTTTACTGCTTAGATAGCCAGACCTGTCCTCGAACTAAATGTAAATTTTCATTATTACCATGTACTTCCTTACAATTGTTTACCCCATTCAGGCCTTATATTATACATGCATGCTTTATGATGATTTATCTACATCAATTGTGTTGGAACCTCAATGTGCAGAAACCTACAAATGATATCAGGTTTACATGATTTAGAGGCCTTCGGTAACATCACTAATCTAAAAAAAAAGAGAGTAGAATATGTGATGTAGTTGATGAAGTGACAAAGAAAGTAAAGTTGAATTATTAACTACCTACCAGCTTTGTCAAGGATTTCTTTGAGCTTTGACACATTTCTAATCGCAATACACGCATGTCTATCACGACCAGCATGTTCGGGCCTTCCTGTCAAGGGATCAGGATTTGGAAGTTCCATTAAGTGAATCATCTCATCTCCGACCCACAACCATGCACCTCTATATGGAAGCTTATCATGCGGTCTTGCTTCATTAATTTTAAGACCTACAAAAGAGATTTGTTTATTTATTTGTATAAAAGGCACAAATTAAACCATGCAACAATAACCATACATACCAAGAAGGTTCTGATAGAAATCAAGGGAAGTCTCAAGGTTTTGGCAAAGAATCCCAACATGATGCATACTAACAACTCCATAATCTGCACCAAACATGACATAATGAATTCATATAGAGGACAGGAATATAAAAAATGTAATTTAGGTATAAGATTAGAGGAAAAGATGTGAATGATTGTAAGGTAATGGTGGATACATGTAGTTGACATCATGCTCAACACTATTCCATCCTAGTATGGCTTTTCTAAAGTCACTGGATGCTTGGATTGAAGTAGTCTAATATTGCAATCTAGTTTCTTATGTAAGATATAAGACAATGGCAGACAAAGTCATGTGATTGTGAAGATAAAGTGAGTTAGCAGTCTTCGTGGAATAGTTATTCTATTGGTGTACATAGATGACAATTATCATCACATGCAGTCATGGGGGGATCCAGGAGCTTTATTCAGAAGGGACTTCTCTAGATATGGCAATGTAAAAGATCAAATATGATAAGAAAAGAATTTTAGCACTAGAAGTTAAGTAGCCTAATGGTTGAAAGTTTATTTTCTATTTGGTAGACACATGGTTCAACTAACAAACTAAATGTTTTACCAAAATTTTAATAGCCCCTATATAATTTTTTTTTTTCCAAAATCCATGGGGGATTGAGCCCCCTCTGGATTCTATACTTTCACCCATGCATGGAGTGATTCAAATGGTACTGACTATATCGAACAACATTTGACTTCTCAATTTCAGATAAGGGACTTAGGTCCTCTTCGTCAATTTCTTAGGATATAGGTTGCACGGTCAAATGATGAGATTTATTTCTCCCAGAGGAAGTATATGTTAGATCTAATGATCTACAATCAGAGACACGGGTCCGGTTGATTGTCATCCTAATGAAACACCTGGATCCAAATCTGTGACTCGAGACATTCTCCTTAGACACACCCTTCTCTGATCCTGGACGATTTCGTCGTTTGGTTGGCAACTCATCTTTTTGATAGCGACTAAACCTGACATAGTCGTTGCATTCAGTTGTGTGAGTCAGTTTAGGCACTCATCGACCACACATCATCGGGAGGCTGCTCTTCGCATCTTGCGGTATCAATTCTCAAGGTCGGGGACTTTTGTTTCGTCCAGGGCGCTCTTTCTCTTTACGAGGCTTTTCTGATGTCGATTAGGCCACCTCTATAGGTGATTGTTGCTCTACCATCAGTTATTATGTCTTTTCTGGAGGGTATCTCGTAGCCTGGAAGAGAAAGAAGCACTTTGTCTTTGCTCGTTCCAGTGCTAGAGCCTAGGCCGAGTATCGTGTCATTACACATTTCATGTGAGTAATTTTGGGGCTTCGGTCTCTCCCTTTCTGATCTGGTTTTGCACATATCTTCGACTATTCCTATTGTGACAACAATTCGCATCTCTGACAATCAGTGTTTCATAAGTGAACAGAGCATATTGAAGTTGACTACTATTTTGAACTATTTTGTATGTGATGAAGTTCGCAAAAAGGTGGTGTCTCTTACTCGTATCCACTCTGGTTCTCAGTTGGTAAATATCTCTACTCTTATATGAGGCTTGGAAAATGGCTCAAAAATTAGTCATCTAAGCCGTTTGTAAATACTCCACTAACTATTTTTTTTAACAAATAACTAATTATATAACTATCTAATATTATTTATTTACAACTAACAATTCTAACGTAAGTGGTTAAGGTGGGAGGTATTTTTCTTGGCTACTTTGAGTTTGATTCCTAGGAACGACAATATTAAAAATAATTTCATATTTAAATTTTTTTAACAATTTTTTTATGCACATGCACGTTACTAGTATTTATGAAAGCATTGCACGAAAGTCATTCATCTCTTTTCTGGACAAGTTGGGTTTTTGCTACTCTCAACGCTCCATTTTGAAATAGAGTATTAGAGAAGATATTAATTTATTGGAGAAGATACTCATTTATTAGAGAATATATTATATGCCTTTAATCGAGACGTTCTAGGTTATATGTATTCTCTGTAATTAATATGTACTTATTTTGTTCTATCTTGGAAATATTGTTTCCCTATTTGTATATTGATGTAATTACAAAATAGGGCAATTGGCCTAGAGAAGAACACAACATTATCTTCTCTAATCTTCCGCAATATAAATAAAACGAGTCGGCTCGCAAGCTCAAAAAGCCGAATACCTCAAAGTGCGGGCTCAGCTTGTTATCTAACTAGCCTATTCTTAGGCTGAAGCTCGTGCTCGCGAGCTCAAAAGGCTTGTCCCGGGAGCTTTCGGCAAGCCGAGCTGGAGCCTCCTCACGAATAGATCAGCTAGTTAACACCCGTAACCTCAAGTGGAAACCAATGATCTAATTAACACTTAATAAACAAATAATATAGTCTATATACCCCGCTTGAGACAAGCAAAGAGATAATGAATTTGGTAACGGGCACATAATTTACAACATGCACATGCACTGGTTGAACATAAACATGTGCACACTATGTTTTACAACTAGATAGCTTTTCCGTAAGCAAACAATACATAAAAATGACTTACAAAAATGATATTCGCCACCAAAAAATTTTAGGTGAAGCCATCTCCCATTATATTATGTGGCATCTAACATGACAGACATGCCAAATTTTAACATTAAAGTTAAAATTTTAAAAAATTGGGTGACGGATCTTTTGGGTTAAAATTTGGGATGACAGCTGCTGCCATGTCAGATATCATATAATGGGAGATGGCATCATCCAAATTTTTTTGGTGACGAATAGCAAAATTGAATGACTTATTACTAAACATTCATAAGAAACTTTTCCTAATGCCCCCCTTGGTGGTATAAATTATAAAATAAATAGTTCTCTTCGTATAGAGAATTAACAATTGGACGATATATTTTGGAATAAGACTTTAGATCTAACCGACGGAGTGGCCAGCAGCGGTTTTGGGTTCAAGAAGATCGGTTTCGGCAGATGCCTTGGTTTTGCTTCTCAGAGAACGAATTCTTCTCTGTTCCTCCTTTCGGTTACAGACGCTGCTACTGATGAGACGAAATTAGCGGGTTTGTGTTTGGAGAGTGATAACAATAGTACTCTTCCGGGTGGTTTCACCTGTGTGTGACAAGTTAGTTGGACAAAGAGAGTGAAAACAACATACATACAAAAGTTGTAGGGAGAGAGAAGAAGAGGGGATGAGATATAGTACTGACCAGACTGGAGGGAGGAAGGGGGAAGGAGGAGGAGGAGGAGGAGGAGGAGGAGAAGCAGCGGATCGCCATATCTGGAGCCAGAGCAGGAGAGCCTTTCTTTTCTCCACCCCTCTTTTTGTTGCACAACAGATCAAAACAAGAAACTCATTCTTCATCTCTTCTACATTACCCTACCCCCAGTCCCTATGACAGGTGGACCATGACATACCTTGGCCCACCTAACAAACTCTCTGTTTCTCTTTCCGTTTGGTTTATTCTGATTCAAGCAAGGTCTCGTTTGGTTCGCGGGATCTCTGCATTGGAAAAAAAAAAGTGATTTATTTGGCTGTCAAAGAAAAATGACGAAAAAAGAAAAATAATTTTTATATGAAAAAAGAATAGAAAAAAAAAATGATTCTTCCACCCAATTAAGGAATTACTTTTTCATCATAAAAATTTTTCTTTTTTTTTTTCAAATTTTGTTGGTCTCTCAAAACATTAGAAAGAAAAATGAATATGAATTATAGTTTTTCAAAAGAAAAAAAAACAAGGAATTGATTTTCTTTACTTTCCTTTCCGCGAACCGAATGTAAATAAGTTCAAAGCAAATAAATCAAATTTCTAAAAATCTAAAATCCAAACGAAATTAAATGGAACCGATAATCGCATCGGTTTATTTGATTTATTCGATTTCTTCAGTTTGACTATTTTTATTGTTTAATTGGCCCACAAAAAGATGAAATTGTTGTTAAATTATATTTAAAAATACAACTTTTATAAATATAATTATTGTATTTCAAAGTTGGACTAATTTTTAAATTATCAAAATTAGACTTTAAAACACATACATACAATTGTTGTTATCAAAATATACACAAAAATATAAACATTTTTAATCACAAAATATGCATATAATTGACATTATAATGGAGTGTCCTAGTACACATGGCATGTAGGAGTCTATTTCTATTGGTCTACATGTGCATAGCTCATGAAGAAATATGAACCAATGGCTCATATGGGATATGAGCCATAGGCTCATATTCCTACATGAACCATGCACATGTGGACAAATAGGAATAGACTTTCACATCCCATGTGCACTAGTACACTATATTCCTATTGGTCCACATGTGTGACTCATGTAGGAATGGAGTGCACTAGTGCACATTGGATGTAGGAATACATTCAAATTGGTACATGGACGTGGCTCATATAAGAATATGAGTCTATGTATATGAGCCATAGGCTCATATTCCTACATGAGTCATGCATGTGGACCAATAGAAATAGATTCCTAGATCCCATGTGCACTAGTACACTACATTCATATTTGTCAACATATGGAAAAAAAGGAGTGTACTAGTGCACAATGTGAGACATAGGCTCATATTCCTACATGAGTCAATGCACATGTGGACCAATAGGAAATGAGTGTACTAGTGCACATGGGATGTAGGAATTCATTCCTATTGGTCCACGTGTGCATAATTCATGTAGGAATATGAACGTATGGCTCATATTCCGTTTATCCATATATATATATATATATATATATATATATAGCGGATCAAAAGACCCTAGGCTCATATTCCGTTTACACACACACACACACACACACACACACACACACACATATATATATATATATATATATATATATATATAGCGGATCAAAAGACCCGCTCCCGGAACCCCGTCCCCCTGCACCATCGAATCGAGAGGGGAGGGAGGGCAAGCGTGGGCCCCCCACAATCCAACGGTTGGAAGCGACCGAACTCCAGAAGCGGAACTCCGAATATGCTCTCATATATATATATATATATATATATATATATATATATATATATATAGTATTCTCATGATAACAACCATTGAATATTTTTTAAGTCAACTAATCTTCCATTGGATATTGTTTAAATCATCTAATCTTAACCATTGAAAAATGAATTAAGATTATATGACTTAAACAAGATCCAACGGCTGTGAAAAAAAAAATACTTGAAAAAAAACAAAAATGGAGGATGTGGATTCCTCTTTAATATATATATATATATATATATATATAGAGAGAGAGAGAGAGAGAGAGAGAGAGAGAGAGAGAGAGACAGAGACAGAGACGTCAAAAGTTTTATTTTCTGGCAACACCATTAATTTGAAAGCCTTGGACTGCAACATTTCTCCTGTTCAACATTTACAGTGCTACAAAATCAAATAAATAGGAAACAAATCTTTGTATTCAGTGTAAACAAAACACAATTAGAATTAGTTCCTATATTAAGTTAGACAATTAATGTCAACATAAGTCTTAAACCAAATGGGAAGAACTATGAAACACTTCAGCAACTAAGTTAATTATACGCAGATTCAACACTTTCTTTTCCTCCCTCTCTTCAAGCTTTCATCAGAAAAAAAGGAAGCAACGAAATAATTATCCTCAAAGCACAACTGCCATGGCAGTTGCCTCTGTCACAGTTTCTTTTGGCGGAGGGGAACTGTCAAGAGAAGCCATGTTCTGGGAAGCGGAAACATTCTGTGAGGCTTCCTCTTTGTAAGCAGCTGCGTGGACTCCAAGCGCAGCACGGCCAGAAGGATCAAGATTCTTGGACCAAGATGCATCCCATTCTACGGCTTTGGCAGTGCTGCATGCAATGCTTGGACCTCCTGGAACTGTGGACCTCGCAGCATTCTGTCCAAGAAAACATCAATAAAGTTCTTCAAAGTTCTCTAAATAGACTTTTAGGATAGATTTTCTCTAAATAGACTTTTAGGATAGATTTGTATATTTGACTATCAATGTTCTGTTACATCTTTAGGCATCCAATATCTTCAGCTCTAATATGGAGTGTAAACTAAATATATCATTTAGAAAACAATGCTTTTATATATAAATAAATTTTAGAAAAACATGACAAAGACGAAAGCTTTTTGTTCTGCACTAGCATAAACTATCATCTCAAATTTTCTGTGACCTTGACTGCCACCAGTGCACTAATGTACTCAAAATTCTTCAAAACTACTTCCCTAGGTTTACAACACCTATACCTCTTATGTGACTTTCTTTATGTGTGCGTGCTTGCGGTGTGGATGGAAGTAATTTTCTTTCATCGAACTTTTGCAACTTTTTTTCATTTTTCCACCTAGAGGACGTCGTCTAACACGACAGTAAAGCTTGGTGCTAGCATCCTGGAGGACACATATTCGAACCATAGAAAAAAAACTATTAATGTATATATAGAATATAAGGTTGCGTACATCTTGACCCTTCCAAGACCCTACATGAGCGGGAGCCTAGGGGCACTTGGGCTCCCTTTTGTTTCGTTTTATCATTTTCAGATGAAGGGATGCAAGCACCTCTATTCCCAGAACTACAACTTTAATGTTGGATCCTGTTATGTGAAGATAACATGAAAAAGGAGAAAAGATGATGGACAATCACAGCTTTAGAGCCCATTATGAACTAAGCTTTTGTGTTAAGGAGTTAGCACCACTGAACAGTATTCCTGCAAAATAAGGTAGCTCAACACTGTTTCATGGTTGAGTTGAGGTCATCCAATTAATGGATTATCTACTTTCTCTAGCCAAATGGGCCATGACATCCTTCTCTTGGTGCAAACATATTACCAGTTCTTAGCAATCACAAGACACTAGTCTTGGAGATATATTTCGGAACATAAGTAGTATTCTTTACCCACATCTCCACGTGAGCCCACTCTCCATCATCGCCATAAAAAAAGGTGCATACTTACTCTAGAAACTAAATAGATGTGCAGGACAAATATCTTTTGTTGTGACAAAAGTTTTGATGTGCCTTTCAGAAAACCTCCGAACTTTCAGAAAACCTCCGAAAATGGATGGTAGAGTATTGGGGTTTCCAAATTATTCTAGAAAATCTAAATATTTTTTTACTAGGGTGATGGAGAGAAAAAATTAAACTAACCTGGCATCTGTTATATTAAAATATATATTGTTCATTTGATATGTGAAATATTCCCTTAAACCTCAAATCGGTGTTGGCTGAAAACGTAGAAGACGACATATAATCCAATGATTTAGTTTCTGCATGCTATACCCTGAAACTGAAGAAATAATCCAAAACTTGCTGAAACTCATAGCATATATCACAAAGGAGAGATCATGAAATATTTCTTTTTGCCTTCAGAAAAATCATGTTCTATTACCATCTTTCAGTAAACTTCCAAACAAAAAGGATGATAGAGTATTGGGGTTTGCAAATTACTCAAGAATGTCCAAATTTTGCTTTTACTAAAGGCTAGGGAGAGAAGAAATTAAACTTAGTACTAGTTGTCTTCAGAGAAAATTGATGGCATTTATAGTGTTTTGATATATGGTGTAACTTGTCAAACAAGCATTGGCAAAGCATTGGCCCAAGTGATCAAGTATTGGAGACAATAAAGATCTAGGATATTGGATCAGAGGTTTGAATTCCCTAGGTATGTTATGCGCTTAATTAAAACGGAGTAAGTAATCGTAATATTCAGATAGCGGTTGAATGAAACCCGGACATGGAAAAGCGGTCTACCCATTAAAAGAATTTTGGCACTGACGGTCAGTCAGAGTGGAATGTGCGAGATGTCCAAGCGGTAGATCGAGAAAGGATGCAACACACACAAAAATCGAAGATCAACGTACAAAGAACTTGATCCAAACATAGCCAAGGGAGATTAATGTAATAAAAGACCCGAGTTATATATATATATATATATATATATATATATATATATAGAGAGAGAGAGAGAGAGAGAGAGAGAGAGAGAGAGAGAGAGAGAGGGGGGGTCGGAATATCCGTACTTAAGCATCCCCGCATGTTCTCCGAAATAGAAACCGTTAGATTATTTTTTTGAACCGTTCAAATTAGATCCTTAAACTATATTTCTTACGAGATTTTGATCTAATCTGAACGATCCAAAAAGACAATAAAACGGCTACTATTCTGGGGACATGAGAGGATGCTTAAGTACGGAAATCCCGATCCCTCCTCATATATATATATATATATATATATATATATATATATATATATGTGTGTGTGTGTGTGTGTGTGTGTGTGTGAGAGAGACAAAAGAGAGTTGTACTTAGAGACAAAAGATAACATGATAAATAACAAGCAGGATTAACCAATAGGTGTATTCCCGACAAAATATAACTAGTCGCGATTAAAATGGAATGGTCTTTCTTGACTTGTGTATATGTTTTCTAAAGAAGTAACATGGTAAGTCAAAATTTTAAAGATATTATTTAGAAAAAATGATTTATCAAGGGGTGTCGGAGGTACATGAATTTCTAGTTTGAAATATTCCCTATATCCAGAAAACAGTTTTGGCCAAATGCAGAGAAAGACGTACGTACAATGATTCAGTGAGTTGCAACTTTCAACATGTAACAAATGGAAAGTTGACAAAACTATCCCAATTGGCCGAAACTCTTAGCTATTCCAAAGGAGGCACCGTTGAATCTCTCACAGTCTTTAAAAAGCTCTATTACTTCTCTCGGTGACTAATTTCTAGTGAACTTCCAACCTATGTTGTATGGACACAGGTATGACACAACATGGACACATGACACCTATTTTCGCGTGTCATATATATATATATATATATATATATATATATATATATATATAACAAAAGAGAGTTGTAATTAGTTGTAGAAGCATGAAAAATCATGCAGGCCGCATAAATGTCATGCTCCCTCAACAGAACAACCAAATCGCAGAAAAGTCACATGCGGCCTGAACCGTCAAGCCGCAGAAGAGCCAAGAAACGGATGCTGAAGTCCCTGGGGGTAGCCACCCTCGGAGAGAAGACGCCACCTCCTACGCCGGGGGTAGTACTCCCTCTGAGCCCGAACAGGACGCGACACTGCCAACCTTCCCTGACCACTATTCGTTGCAAGAGTCCGAAGCCGAAAGTGCTATGTTGTCTACTGTCCCGTCAATCACTCCTCATACAAGAACGACATATATGACGGGGGACGAGCATGAAGGCCCTAGTGATCGGCAGCGCCTCGAGGCTATGATGCAGACCAAGAGCGAATCAATGCAAGCCTTGACCCAAGCTGTGCTAGACATCAAGGCAAGTGTAGCCTCCCAGCCACCAAGGGCCTCAGGACAAACAAGCTTGGACCCGGGGACTAATGCGGATTCTGATGCAACCGCTCCGCCCATAGACGGAAATCACCCTTTGACCGGTTCATCTGCCCCTTCAGCGAGAGACGAAACCAAAGACGCAATGAGAAAAATCCGAAAATTCTGGGCTCGCCTAGATTCTATGGACAGCCAAGATTCACTGCGTGAGCTCGGGATACGACAACCTTACCCCCGCGAGTGGAGGGATGTTCCGTACCCGCCAAAGTACAAGCCCTTTAACCTGAACCCATTCGACGGGAAGACTTCTCCCCGTCAACACATGAGCTATTTCGAGACTGCAACGGGGCACCTACCTCGTAGTGACGCACTCCTCACCAAGTTCTTTGTGGGGACATTGTCCGTGGTCGCAATCGACTGGTTTTGCAGCCTATAAGACAACTGCATCTCGTCGTTTGACGACTTCAAGAGTCTTTTCCTCAAAAGATTCTATGACGGAGGAAGCGACGTGACGATGTCTTCCCTGATGGATGTCACCCAAGGGGAAAGGGAGCTCGCCCGAAATTATATCGAGCGTTCCGCCAAGCAGCACTGAGGTTGCCTCCAGACAATCCTGAGTTCACACTCATGGACATGTGCTGCAGGAACCTACTTCCGACAGTCATCTTCTGGATGGACGACAGTCAATTCAAGGACTGGACATCGTTCATCATCAACGCAGTCGGCGCTGAAAAGAAGGTTAAAGACGTCTGGTTCCTGGGAATACAGATCCATGTCGCAGATGACAGGGGAAAATGTCCCAACAATAGCAACAACGGCAGCAGCAGCCGCGAGGGAAAAGGGAAGCAGGCCCTGGTGGCCAACTTAACCAAGAAGCCCGAGCAAAAGTCGGCTGAGGTTCCAAAGCCCAGGAGACTTACTCCTTCGAAGATAACGACGTCATGCCCATCTTCAATGTGTTGATGAAGGGTAGCAAGCTTCGGCTCTCCGACATCAAGCGCCCTGTAGAGGCAACCGAGATGAACAATCCAAAATACTGTCACTACCATCGCTACGTCCACCATGCAACGAAGGACTGCTACACCCTCAAGCGGTAAATCCAGCGCCTGCTTGACACCAAGGCCCCTACCTTGGACTTCGACGACAAGACAGTTGTCGCCAACATAGTGTCCCTCCAGTTTGGTAACTTTTCCGCGACGGAAGCCCAGGACAGAGTCATACCAATCCCGAGGGCAACAATGGAGGTAGTCAATCTTCCACCAGCTCACGACCAAGCAGCCGGGCTGATACCTTTTACTACACCTCGGGGCGAGATCATGTGGGTCCACCCGGATCTTGTCCCAGACTTGATGCAGCAAGCAGCGCCTTCCGCCGTCAAGTCTAAAGCACGAAAAACTAAGTCCTGCCACATGGTTTTTCCCACCGTTGAGGAGGCCTGAGCAGGGGCAACCAGGTCGAGCCTTGCCTACCAGCGAGATTATGAAGCTCTCGACGTCAATGCACCTCCAACTACGACGCCTATCGTGTCTGATCTGGGTCCTTCTCAACCCCCACCAACGGACAAGTCCAAACAAAAAGAGGGACGCTTCGACAAGCCGTTGCGTAAAGAAATGGCTCAGGGACTGAAAAAGTCCTACAACTTTGACGTCTTGGCTCAACTCGCCAATACCCCGGCAAAGTTGTAACTATTTGAGCTTCTCCGACTCCCCAGAGACACCCGAAACACTCTGAGTGAGGCGTTACAAAATGCCGACGCTTACCTGGCGCAAGTCAAGCCGTCAGTAGAGAATCCTGCCGCATGCCCCCACTGCAACAATGTGACGGAAGCAGTGTCCAACATCACGTTTTCGCAACAGGACATGTTGCTAAAAAACAACCGACATGATCGTCCCCTGTACTATACAGGGTACTTTGGTGCCATCAAGGTGGACCGGATGCACATCGATCCCGGTTCGTCAGTCAGCATTATCCCACGGAGTCGGCTTCAGATCTTGGGCATTCCGATGCATCGCTTGACAGCCACCAATACTGTCATCACTGGCTTCAACGCAGGAAGAAGCTACCATCTGGGCAAGATCCGCCTGAAATGTCAAATTGGCGACTTGAAAAACGAGATCACTTGCTAAGTCATAGACGTGGACGTATCCTACAATGTCCTGCTGGGACGGCCATGGATACACGAATACATGATCGTGCCATCCATCAACCCTACACCGATGTCTAAAGTACGTGGACGATCATGGCACGGTCAAAACGGAGTTCGCAGATGTCGATCCTTTCAAAGGGATCGAGGCCTACTACTCTGACGCACTCTTATACAAGCAATTCCACCAAGATGAAGGTGGCAATAATGCTGACGATGAGGCAAAGGCCAGAACAGCATCAGATGAACCTTTGGGAGTACATCTAAAGGCGTGCGCTCCTGACACATCTTCCCTCGTCGTAAAACTACGCAGGAAGGCACCCGACCCCCTGGTCGTTCGTCTTCATAGGCCAAGCCGATCACCAAAGGAAGATCTAGCGTCATCTACCACGTCCGAACCGCTGGTCGTTCGCCTTCATAGGCCGAGTCGATTGCCGAAGGATGCTCCGTTATCTCTTACCGCGTCGGAGCCTCTGGTAGTAAAGCTGTGCAGAAAATCTCCAAAGTCGTCGCTCGCACTGGGGGTAGATCATGGGAAGGACGAACTAGAGGAGTATGTAGCTGCTCACGCAGACGTCCCTTCCCTCGACGATGTAATTCCTAGAGAAAAGATACCTTACTTTATGAATAAATGGCTATCTTTGAACTACTCAGAAGTTGCACACATAAGCACAATGAGTTGCACACATAAGCACAATGTACTCCATGGAGCACGCTCTGGGCTTGCACCTGCAGACACAGGTGACCACCACTCATGCTGTAAACCGGATTCTCACCAGCCAAAACTCTCACTTCCTAGTCCCAGCTAGGAAGAGGGGAGACAGACTCATCATCTTCGGCAGAGTAGAATGCCCTCGATCTTTCGTCCCCGAAGAACTAGATCTAGAGCCCGATACCGGCAAAATGTCACTCCACCGGTATAGCTCTCAAGCCAAGCACCTTATCCAGAATATGGGGTACGATCGGAAGGCCACTAAGGGCTTAAACGACGACAAAGGCCGTGTAACGCCCCGCTCCGCGCCGGCGTTATGTATCAAGGTGAGTGGGCAGAACTTCGTTCTCTGATTCTTGCACGCCTTAATAATAACCTGAGTTTTTGCTTGCAATATTTTCTTAAGAGAATGATAGAACCTGCCTTGCATGTTAATGAACGAACTCACCTAGCTTGTCTTTGAATCAATGTCTGCTAAACGAGAATCCTGTATCGCCTGCTTAGAGTGCATGAATATGTTCACTATCGTCTATGCTTCGAGAGAACCATACTGTGCCTGAACGTGTTCAAGTGATAAGTCGGATTGCCCCGCAACAATGAGTGTATTCTGATGGTTCGTCTCGTCTGCATACTAGAGTTTATTTGATAGTGTTCCATGCATTCGCACGCGGTCGGACAATGGCTATTGGTGGAGAGCTGAACTGCATGTGTCCCGGCTGCTACCATGATAGTGCAAAGCAACCATGAGTCACAGCTGCCTCTAGCATCAGATAAATGAGTCATTGGTATGCTGGACTAACCGCTACCGATCCTGAGTTACTCGGGGACCGCCCTGCATATAGCTAAGTCATTGTGTTGGCTTGGATAGTGACTGCCCCTAAGAATGTGCATCGTGCGTCTAGCTTTGCATCAGACCCTCGAGTCGCACGAGACACGCTACGCACACCCTGAAACATGAACGGTTTGCTTGCTTGCATATTCAATATGAAACTCTGTTTCCAAACATGTTTCTAAACAAGTAAATCGACTCTGCTAGAACTGCATGAAACGAACCTAGGCAAAACTAGAAAGATCACTAGTAATGTAATGTTTTATAACATGATTACTTAGTGCCTGTTTGAGTGAATGCTTGTTTCTGTTCAGTTGTTTTATCTCACCAGTACTTGTATAAAGTGCTGACCCACCAACAGTTTACTTGTTCGCAGGTACTGGATCGTCCGAGGAAGCGATAGGCGTGCCACAGTCCCGAAGACCCGGAATCCTGGTTTCGATTGTTGCCCCGAGAATGCTATCGTATAAGGGGGCATAATGTATGGAACGAACGTGTGCCTTTGCTAAAGGAAACCCAAGTTGCCTCGCTTTTCCCGAACACTCAGTTGGCTAATGCATTGCATTGCAACAAAGTCCCTTTCCGCTGCTTACTCGATTGATGCGATGATAGCCAACTATCAACTTAAACGATTGGCCTTGCACGGGCGCAACCCCAGGCCCGTGCGGCATCACGTCCCCCGAAAGCTCGAACGGGCCATTCGCTTGGCTCCCTTCCTCCCTCGCACCCGCGGGACGGGCGCGGTGATTCGCGTCCGGCGCGCCGAGGCACGGTGATACGTGTCCGGTTCGTTAATTCCAGGCCGCACGGGACGGGGCAGGGCGGAGCGGCGGCCCGGGCGGGTCCGGGGCGTGACAGAAATCATTCTCTTAAGAAAACATTGCAAGCAAAAACTCAGGTTATTATTAAGGCGTGCAAGAATCAGAGAACGAAGTTCTGCCCACTCACCTTGATATGTAACGCCGAACACTATCAAATAAACTCTAGTATGCAGACGAGACGAACCATCAGAATACACTCATTGTTGCGGGGCAATCCGACTTATCACTTGAACACGTTCAGGCACAGTATGGTTCTCTCGAAGCATAGACGATAGTGAACATATTCATGCACTCTAAGCAGGCGATACAGGATTCTCGTTTAGCAGACATTGATTCAAAGACAAGCTAGGTGAGTTCGTTCATTAACATGCAAGGCAGGTTCTATCATTCTCTTAAGAAAACATTGCAAGCAAAAACTCAGGTTATTATTAAGGCGTGCAAGAATCAGAGAACGAAGTTCTGCCCACTCACCTTGATATGTAACGCCCCGCTCCGCGCCGGCGTTATGTATTAAGGTGAGTGGGCAGAACTTCGTTCTCTGATTCTTGCACGCCTTAATAATAACCTGAGTTTTTGCTTGCAATGTTTTCTTAAGAGAATGATAGAACCTGCCTTGCATGTTAATGAACGAACTCACCTAGCTTGTCTTTGAATCAATGTCTGCTAAACGAGAATCCTGTATCGCCTGCTTAGAGTGCATGAATATGTTCACTATCGTCTATGCTTCGAGAGAACCATACTGTGCCTGAACGTGTTCAAGTGATAAGTCGGATTGCCCCGCAACAATGAGTGTATTCTGATGGTTCGTCTCGTCTGCATACTAGAGTTTATTTGATAGTGTTCCATGCATTCGCACGCGGTCGGACAATGGCTATTGGTGGAGAGCTGAACTGCATGTGTCCCGGCTGCTACCATGATAGTGCAAAGCAACCATGAGTCACAGCTGCCTCTAGCATCAGATAAATGAGTCATTGGTATGCTGGACTAACCGCTACCGATCCTGAGTTACTCGGGGACCGCCCTGCATATAGCTAAGTCATTGTGTTGGCTTGGATAGTGACTGCCCCTAAGAATGTGCATCGTGCGTCTAGCTTTGCATCAGACCCTCGAGTCGCACGAGACACGCTACGCACACCCTGAAACATGAACGGTTTGCTTGCTTGCATATTCAATATGAAACTCTGTTTCCAAACATGTTTCTAAACAAGTAAATCGACTCTGCTAGAACTGCATGAAACGAACCTAGGCAAAACTAGAAAGATCACTAGTAATGTAATGTTTTATAACATGATTACTTAGTGCCTGTTTGAGTGAATGCTTGTTTCTGTTCAGTTGTTTTATCTCACCAGTACTTGTATAAAGTGCTGACCCACCAACAGTTTACTTGTTCGCAGGTACTGGATCGTCCGAGGAAGCGATAGGCGTGCCACAGTCCCGAAGACCCGGAATCCTGGTTTCGATTGTTGCCCCGAGAATGCTATCGTATAAGGGGGCATAATGTATGGAACGAACGTGTGCCTTTGCTAAAGGAAACCCAAGTTGCCTCGCTTGTCCCGAACACTCAGTTGGCTAATGCATTGCATTGCAACAAAGTCCCTTTCCGCTGCTTACTCGATTGATGCGATGATAGCCAACTATCAACTTAAACGATTGGCCTTGCACGGGCGCAACCCCAGGCCCGTGCGGCATCACGTCCCCCGAAAGCTCGAACGGGCCATTCGCTTGGCTCCTTTCCTCCCTCGCACCCGCGGGACGGGCGCGGTGATTCGCGTCCGGCGCGCCGAGGCACGGTGATACGTGTCCGGTTCGTTAATTCCCGGCCGCACGGGGCAGGGCGGAGCGGCGGCCCGGGCGGGTCCGGGGCGTGACAGGCCGAAGGCTGCCTCTGCATCTACCTGCTCCTGCAGGCAAATCCGAGGACTACTACCATAAGACCAAGCATAGCTTCGGGTATGTAACGCCTCCCACAACCCCCGAGGGTTCAGATGAAGGAGACGAGGTACACTCTCACTCTTCGCAATCTTCCGCTTGGGACTCCGACATCAGTATCGAAGAGATACTCAAGCAAACGTTATCTGCCAACATGGTGTCAGCTGACCCTGAGGAAGACGACGAGGATCTACCAGAACTCTTTGAAGTAGAATCGTGGGACCAACACCTGGACGCACAATGGGAGATGCGGTTCGAACAAAGAGAACCTCCTACCGAGGACGAAGTCGTACAAATCAATCTGGGCGACGAATCCTCCCCCAAACCTATCTTTATCAGCAAAAGTCTGACTGATGAGGATCGGGAATCCTTGCTACAGCTTGTCAGGGAATACATTGATGTCTTTGTCTGGAGCTACGAAGACATGCCTGGACTGGACCCCCAAATCGCGGTCCACAAGTTCAACATCTTGCCGAACGCTAAGCCTGTCAAGCAGCAGCAACGGCAGTTTCGGCCAGACATAATGAACGCCATTGAAGCCGAAGTCAACAAACTGATAGCTAGTGGCTGCGTCCGCGAAGAACAACATCCAGACTGGGTAGCCAACATCGTGCCCGTCGTCAAAAAGAACGGGAAGATCCGGATCTGCATTGACTTCCATGATCTAAACGCGGCCTACCCCAAAGACGAATTTCCTCTTCCGATCACAGACATAATGATCGACAACACTTGCGGCTTCGAGCGCATGTCCTTCATGGATGGATTCTCAGGCTACAATCAGATCAAGATGTCCCCTGACGATCAGAAGCATACATCGTTCCGAACATCGATAGGAGTGTACTGCTACACAGTCAAGTCCTTCGGTCTGAAGAACGCAGGTGTTACATACCAGCGAGCTATAAGCACCATCTTCCGTGAGCATCTATGCAAGACGATCGAGTGTTACGTCGATGACATCGCCGTCAAAAGTCACTCCAAAGGTGATCACCTCAGGGACTTGAAGACTGTGTTCGACCTCATACGTACGCACCGGCTCAAGATGAACCCTACCAAATCCTTCCTCGTAGTCTCCAGCGGCAAATTCTTGGACTTTATCATCACTTCTCAGGGTATTCATATAGACCCCGACAAAACTAAAGCAATCCTTGAGATGAACCCGCCGAGGAACCTCCGAGAGCTCTGCGACCTTCAAGGGAGGCAGACATAGATCAGGAGGTTCATATTAAACCTCTCTGGGCGTTGTCGACCATTCACCTAGCTCATGAAGAAAGGTGTCTCATTTGTCTGGAATGAAGAATGCCAACGCGCGTTCGACGACATCAAGGGATACCTATCAAACCCTCCAGTGCTGGTAGCCCCGATCTTGGGGAAGCATTTTCTGCTTTATGTACGCGCGATGGATCACTCCCTCGGTGCTCTATTAGCACAGAATAGTGATGCAGGCCACGAGTAGGCCATCTATTATCTCAGCCGGATGATGGTTGGCGCGAAGCATAAGTACACCCCCATCGAGAAGGAATGCCTTGCTCTAGTATTTGTTGTCCAGAAGACTCGGCATTATGTGACTGGACAGACCATTCATGTGATCTCACGAGTCAATCCTCTCAGAGTTCTCATGACCAAACCCGGGACGCTCAGTTTCCGCCTAGCTACATGGGCGATACTACTGTCTCCATACGACATGGTGTTTGTCCCACAGAAAGCAGTCAAGGGTCAAATATTGGCCGACTTCCTGGCACCACATCCGACACCAGAAACCTCGAAACTCTACGACGAGATTCCAGACGAAGTGACGGACTCAAATGTAACTTAATGCGAGGCTGTTTGGCGAATGTTCTTCGACGGTGCTTCAAGAACAGGGCCCAAGGACGATATCATTGCGGGGGTCGGAATAGTGCTAATCTCCCCATACGGTCTGGTCATTAACCGGACCTACTCTCTTAAAAACCCGTGCTCCAACAATGTGACAGAGTACAACGTCTTGGTCATTGGGCTCCAACTCGCCAAACAAATAGGAGTGGAGTATCTGGAGGCCTACGGCGACTCCAAATTAATAGTCAATCAGGTCAGGGGTGAGTACGAAGTCCGGCACAAAGACCTGATTCCTTACACCAAGCTGCGCTTGGCATCATCTCAACCTTCAAGGGATTCTTTATTGAACATGTCCCTCGGCTGCAGAACGTAGAGGCTGACGCCCTGGGCTATCGTCCCACCAATCTTCCCAGCGGAGCAATCCTCGGGTCTATCCTCATTTTCGGATAGACCACAATCAGCAAATCACTCCTCCACGAGTTTCTCGGACATCGGTTCATGTCCATATTACCTCTGAACTATCGTCCTAATATTTTTTTCCGGCTAAGTTTGCCATGTCCATATTATCTCTGAGCAAACCTCCCGAATTTTGGCTATCGATCATCACGTCCATATTACCTCTGATATCGGTTGTCATCCCCACTTATCATCCGTACTCACCAAGGTACACCAGCGGTGTTAAGTCCACAAAAACTGTCACGTCCATATTACCTCTGGCAGGACTTATTCCAAAACATATTACTTGCACTAACGTGCGCAAAAATTAATGTGTCCACAAAAACTGTCACGTTCATATCACCTCTGGCAGGGCTTGTTCCAAAATCTATTATGCGCAAAAAGTAATGGATCCACATAACCTATTACGTCCATATTACCTCTGATAGGGATTGTTTTCGAATTTATTATTTGCACTCAAAATGCGCAACAAATAATAAGTCCATCAAAAATCCTCCAGCGGGATATCCTTAAAAAAAAAGCTACGGTATTATACTACGTTCTTATTACCTCTAGTACGATACCTAAAGATAACCCAAATGAATTGCAAAACAAATAGGGTAACTTTTATTTTTCTCCGCAAAGAGATTAAAAGCAAAACTACATTCCGGGGGATTATCAAGATCCCAAGCCCGAAGGCAAAATGAAGACACAAAAAGCAAAAGAGGACTATTGGTGTTATGAGTCGGAGCATAACTCTGATATCCGCTCACGGAGATGAGCAATATGGCCATCCAGGCACCTCCGAACCCGACGCTCAACTTCTTAGACCATAACCTCGAGATCCTCGTAGCAAGCGTAGGACTCGTGTATGTCCTCTAGCTGTTGCACCAGAACCTCAACGTCAGCCGTGTTCTACGCTATTTGGCTCTCGCCTCAGTGCGGATGGCCTCCTCTTCCTGCTGGATCTCCCGCAGCCTATTTCCCATTGCATCAAGTTTGACCTGGAGCCGTCTAATTTGCCCTGTCAGGACCTTTTGCCGGAAAATGCACTCTTCTCTGAGATCGCCCAGCCGGTCACGCCTCCTGCAAGATTCGAAGATCACGCTACAACCACTCCATAGACGAAGCAAAGAAGGCCTTCTCCGTCTCCACCTTCTTTGAGAACTCATTGTATTCATGGGAAATCAACATTCCCATGTCCGCCTGCTGATACTGCCGCAGCTCTGTTAGGCATTTCTCCACCTCCTTCAGTTTATGGCCCAGAAAGTCGGTCATTTGCTCAAAACCAGGGATACCCCTTAGAGAGTGGACCTGGCCCTCAGCAAAGTGCCTTGCCCAGGCGAAAGATTTGTTGAGCTCCAACACGCCCTTGATCCCCTGCTTCAAGAACATGTGGAAGCTCCGGATGGAGAGCTAGCGGTCTCGTCAATATCTTCCAGTGTAGCCGGAGTCAAATGCGGCGGAATTGAAGAAGAGGCAACAGGCGGCACAACGATGTTCAAAAACCTCGAAGGAGAAACAACAGTAGAGGAGCAACCAACGGTCCTGTCTGCGAGCCAATCTTTCATGGACGCACGAAGAGCCTGGATACCCGATAGCTGGAGTAGTACCAAGACTGGGAACAGAAGTAATTGGGTGCCTCGCCACATCGGCTCCCTCCAGTACGTCATCCCTAGACCGCGTCGCGGCGGCTTCGGGAGGTGACCCAGCAACCTCAAGAAGGAAAATGACCTCATCACGGCAGCTTACGACCCCAGTGTCCGAAGAGGCTTCAGCTGCAGAACCCCCAGCGGCGACGGTTGGAAGATCAGCCGCCACACCAGAAGGACCTGTAACAACAGGAACCTCCCCCACCACGGGCTCAGTAGGAGGCACGACCGAATGTTCCTCACCTCCAGGAGAGCGATGGAGAGGTTCGGACATTTTCCTAACAAGCTCGCTACCCCCTTCCTCTTCTACGCCTTCCTCAGAGGCCACGTCCACTATCTGCAAGGGAGAGGTAGCACCTGCAGATCCAGAACAACCAGTGATTAGCTTTACCCTCAGAATGGAGAGTTGAAACCGGAGAATCTGATCTCCGATGAAGTGGCAAAATGACATACCAGAGGCAGGCGTCATAGGTTGTGGCTCGCTCAGCGTCGTCATAGCCTTCCCCACGGCATCTAGGTCATCCACAGAGATATTCTCCAGAGGGGTGTAAGGCTCTCCTAGAGCCGCGTCTAGCCCCTGGGCTCCCGAAGTCTTGGGTACATGTTCCAAGACGCCCACGTCGGACTCCGGAGTGGTCTCCTCTTCGGGTTCGACGTAAGAAACCGCCGAAGCAGCCGCCCGCCGAGGACGGTCCTTTCTTCCTTGCGTCTGCAAACGATCAAACAGACCAGAGGAAAGATATTTATCGAGAGGATCATGAAGAATCAAACTAAGGGGTTCTACGGGTACCGCTATAGCATCCAAAGAGGGATCTGCTTCAGAGACCCCCGATGCAAAGGGCCCTACCACCTCGCTCCTGATCCCCTTCGCAGGGAGCTTCGACCTCGCCGCAGATCCCGTCTCAGGGGCCACCTCAGCCTTCGCCTACTTTGAATAGCGGACATGGTGCGTCTCGACCTTTGCCTTTCGCTTAGCAGGAGGAGGGTCATCAGAAGGAGAAATAGCCTCCTATGTCGAAGGGTCCAGTTCCACAAGAAGAGGCCTGACAACACTCCTACCTTTCTTGGGCGTCTGGCGCTCTTTCGCTTCCGGAGGAATCAGCATTGTACCTTCGAGGTAGCTCCTCTCCGGGATGAAGTCAGCCGGACGTTGGCCGTACAATAGTACTTCATCGCTGTATACAGCATTCTTGGCACAACCCCGGCCCTTGGCAACTGAAATCGGGCTCGAGTTCCAACGGCGCTGTTGTAATACCATGTTCCGCTCAAGCGGACTGCCGTCTCAAACGGCAATCGTGCAGCTGTCCCGACCCGCTTTGCCTCAAAGGAGAAGCAAAGGATATCCAGACTTGCCCCTACAGGAATCCGGCTTGGACTTTCAGAGGCTCGCTCGGCGTATCGCTCTACCGGGCGAATCAACGCTAAGGTGGGTGGCTACGGTGAACTTGTCTTTGCTTAGCCAGCACACATAAAATCTGGAATCATATATGCTAGTCGCTAGGTGAATCACCCCCTGCATGCTAATAAATCCAATGCACCTAGCTAAGGGAATAATCCCAACTTGTATTGCTTGCTAGAACATGGAAATGAAATATTGCTTATATATGTTCAGACCGTCGCATGCTAAGTCCCTAACGGTTTCACCTCTCGGCTTACCTTCGGGCCCGAGCAACGTGCCTGCTTATGTTCCCTTAGAAACGCATGCTTGTCTGCTTGAATGTTGCCTTGTTTTCATCCAACTCCGGGAGACTACTAAGTAGTCGTTCCGTGCATGTTTGACCCTGCAAATATCCGGGACCGTTAGGTCACCAGGCAGCCCCGAACCAGGGGAATGCATCAAGGCAAGATATTCACTGTACAGAATCATGATTCAAGTATCCCATGTACTCGTGTACTCGTGTTCCCGTGCACTCGTGTTCTCGTGTTCTCTTGTTCAAAGTGCACGCGTGTTCTCGTGTTCTCGTGTATCTCGTGATAATTGGAATGACCCAATGTCTTGTATGTCGCGGACAACTCGGACCCGAGGTATTGTTCCACGGACGGTCACCGGGGCACCGGGGCCGATCCGATCCAGATGGAACTCGTGTGTAGTCTTCGTGTTCGGGACTGGGTAGCTTGCAGCTCATCGTGTACTCTTGTAGCAAGCTATCCTTGTCCCCGGCTACGTCCATATTGGCTTTGCCAGCGACCGTGTTCATATAGATAAGTCATCCTCGCTTAGCGGCTATCCGCGTGCGAGTCACTGCATCGCATCAAGAAACAACTAAACACCTGAACGATCATGTTATAAACGACCCTCGTGTTTGCATATACTATGCCCCTGAATACTTATACTTGTCGTGCTTGAAATTATAATGTTTGCCTCAATGTTTGCCTTGGACAGGGAAGGAGATGGTAAGTTGGTAAGTCTCGCCGTGTTTCCTCTAACATCGCACGGCGCACTGCCCGACACGTTAGGCTATTCGATATCTGCATGAAACTGATCCTAAGGCAACTAGAAAGACAACTTAATAGTTGTGCACGGAACCTGTATTACGTGTTTGGATTTGTCGAGCGGGCGAGTAGCTTCCCCACCAGTGCATTCAATGTACTGATAATCCACCAGTTTGTATGCAGGGTGCGGGAGAACCTCGTTCGGTGCGGATGCCTCCAACGTGCGTGCTAAGGCCAGGAGTTCTCTCTGAAGCCTTGCAACGGTGCGTCCAGAACTGAAGCACATATACAAGACATAAGTTGTGAACATCGCCTGTTTTACTGTTTCAGAGAGAGAGAGGCTTGAGCGACTTGTAATCTCGGCTATACGCCGCCTGTAACACTTGTTCATATCAATAAAGAGATTACTTTACTTGTGTTTCTATGCTTCCGCTATATTTGCCGACTCAGTGAACCTATTACCGATCGCCTATGCGTTCATGACTCCGCTGCACTCGGACAATCTGTGCGACTATGTGGCTTAGAACTCTAACCGCCAGCCAATGAACCATGGCCTTGCACGGGCGTGGCTCACGCTCGTGCGGCATCACGTCCGGATGGGTTAAGCGATCGTTCCGCGGGAGCGCTGGCGAGGGTGATTCCCGCCTAGCGGGAACGGCCGATTGCCTGCGGGAGATCGGGACGTGACATGTTGGTATCAGAGCCTGGCTTCTACGCCTTTGGACTTCGATTCGATATCTCTGTTTCGAAAGCTCGTTCGTGGGTTATGTGCACGCTCTCTCTCAATGCCTCGATGGGATGTTCCAACCATAAGTCTAAATACTTTCAAAATACGTTTTGAATGTTATGCTTGCTTGTCTGGTTGTATGCTGCGAGTGGGCTTTGTGCCAACCTGTGCGAACCCTTGAGAGTATCGCTAGTAGCTTGTCCGATTTCACTGACTCTAAGTTTGGTTAAATGCATCTATTCGAGGGACGTCTTGAACTAGTGCACCATCCAAGACTTAAGAAAAGGTGAACTCGAGTGCTGAGACTTCGCTATCACTAAGCTGGTTGACGTGTTCACGCTAGAAGTGCACTTCGAAAGTGCGCACGATCTAGTCTAAGCGATATGCTGATTTCGAAGCTTGTGCAAGTGAATATCCAAATGACTTGTCTAGGATTGCCTCAACCCTAGATCACTGCTTGCCCTTAGTAAAGTCTCGAGGACGAGACTTTTTCTAAGTTGGGTAGGATGTAACACCCCGTTCCGCTCAAGCGGACTGCCGTCTCAAACGGCAATCGTGCAGCTGTCCCGACCCGCTTTGCCTCAAAGGAGAAGCAAAGGATATCCAGACTTGCCCCTACAGGAATCCGGCTTGGACTTTCAGAGGCTCGCTCGGCGTATCGCTCTACCGAGGCGAATCAACGCTAAGGTGGGTGGCTACGGTGAACTTGTCTTTGCTTAGCCAGCACACATAAAATCTGGAATCATATATGCTAGTCGCTAGGTGAATCACCCCCTGCATGCTAATAAATCCAACGCACCTAGCTAAGGGAATAATCCCAACTTGTATTGCTTGCTAGAACATGGAAATGAAATACTGCTTATATATGTTCAGACCGTCGCATGCTAAGTCCCTAACGGTTTCACCTCTCGGCTTACCTTCGGGCCCGAGCAACGTGCCTGCTTATGTTCCCTTAGAAACGAATGCTTGTCTGCTTGAATGTTGCCTTGTTTTCATCCAACTCCGGGAGACTACTAAGTAGTCGTTCCGTGCATGTTTGACCCTGCAAGTATCCGGGACCGTTAGGTCACCAGGCAGCCCCGAACCAGGGGAATGCATCAAGGCAAGATATTCACTGTACAGAATCATGATTCAAGTATCCCGTGTACTCGTGTACTCGTGTTCCCGTGCACTCGTATTCTCGTGTTCTCTTGTTCAAAGTGCACGCGTGTTCTCGTGTATCTCGTGATAATTGGAATGACCCAATGTCTTGTATGTCGCGGACAACTCGGACCCGAGGTATTGTTCCACGGACGGTCACCGGGGCACCGGGGCCGATCCGATCCGGATGGAACTCGTGTGTAGTCTTCGTGTTCGGGACTGGGTAGCTTGCAGCTCATCGTGTACTCTTGTAGCAAGCTATCCTTGTCCCCGGCTACGTCCATATTGGCTTTGCCAGCGACCGTGTTCATATAGATAAGTCATCCTCGCTTAGCGGCTATCCGCGTGCGAGTCACTGCATCGCATCAAGAAACAACTAAACACCTGAACGATCATGTTATAAACGACCCTCGTGTTTGCATATACTATGCCCCTGAATACTTATACTTGCCGTGCTTGAAATTATAATGTTTGCCTCAATGTTTGCCTTGGACAGGGAAGGAGATGGTAAGTTGGTAAGTCTCGCCGTGTTTTCTCTAACATCGCACGGCGCACTGTCCGACACGTTAGGCTATTCGATATCTGCATGAAACTGATCCTAAGGCAACTAGAAAGACAACTTAATAGTTGTGCACGGAACATGTATTACGTGTTTGGATTTGTCGAGCGGGCGAGTAGCTTCCCCACCAGTGCATTCAATGTACTGATAATCCACCAGTTTGTATGCAGGGTACGGGAGAACCTCGTTCGGTGCGGATGCCTCCAACGTGCGTGCTAAGGCCAGGAGTTCTCTCTGAAGCCTTGCAACGGTGCGTCCGGAACTGAAGCACATATACAAGACATAAGTTGTGAACATCACCTGAACATCGCATGTTTTACTGTTTCAGAGAGAGGCTTGAGCGACTTGTAATCTCGGCTATACGCCGCCTGTAACACTTGTTCATATCAATAAAGAGATTATTTTACTTGTGTTTCTATGCTTCCGCTATATTTGCCGACTCAGTGAACCTATTACCGATCGCCTATGCGTTCATGACTCCGCTGCACTCGGACAATCTGTGCGACTCTGTGGCTTAGAACTCTAACCGCCAGCCAATGAACCATGGCCTTGCACGGGCGTGGCTCACGCTCGTGCAGTATCACGCCCGGATGGGTTAAGCGATCGTTCCGCGGGAGCGCTGGCGAGGGTGATTCCCGCCTAGCGGGAACGGCCGATTGCCTGCGGGAGATCGGGGCGTGATAGCTGTAATGGCTCCAAGCTCGAACCCCATCAAGCAAATTGCCACTGTACCCGAGGGAAGCGCTCGGGTGACCCAACAAGAGCTGAGTGTAACCAAGCTGGCGAGGAAACCGGCTTGGCAGATAAGGCTCTACAAAAATCTTGCCTCGATTCTGGTACACCAAGTGAGAGGGACGAACGGCTTGGAGCCAACGAAACAACCTCTCAGACAGGTTCTGAGGGGCTCTCCCGGCATCTTGATGAGCAACGTCTCTCTCTTCATCCGTGAACTCCGGCTTGAACGTAAAGAAACTCCAGCCATTCATAAAGGAGAGCTCCCTCCTACCGGCGGAGACTGTGTCGGATCTCCACTTCATCCCCCGATATTTGCGGATCATGACGTCAGCCGCCACCATGTCCTCATTAATCCCAGGGCTCATCAAGGATCTGTGATGCAAGAGGAACCAACCCATCAAGTAATAAGGGAGATCGATCCGATTGAAATGTCCCTTGTCCGGATGATCCTCGAACTTCTGAGCAAAGTTGCGGAGCCCCTGATGGATAGCATACCATAGCCGGTAGAAGGGCCAGCTTATGGCCGAAAGCCAACTTCACGGCAGGAAGGATGAAAGAGCGACTGATCCTATCTATAATCCCGAATCCGGCCGGGAAGACGCAGTTGCGCAACCAAAGCATCAGATATCCTGTCAGCACGACTTTGGCGGATAACTTGTACATATCCATGTAAAAGTAACTGAGTTATTTAAGACTACCTAGCTCCTCCACGAGTTCGTCTTCTCCATCCGTGGAACCCTCGACTTCCTCTACCTCGGCAGTAGCCAGTTCCCGATGCGCCTAAATTAGGTCGGCCACTTCATGTTCAGTTCGCGACGCCCAGACTTGAACTCTGCTAGAATCTTTCAAATCCGGAAAAAGATAGCGAGTCCAAGCGGTAATATAGGGAGAAGATCCCTCAGAGGACTTTTTATTTTTTGATAGCCGCTGACAAATGCTATGATGGCACAGCAATTCCTGGTACACCGCCAGGATTTTCGGGTTCTCCGCCTCCTACTCTTCCGAGTTTTTCGTTACTCGGAGTATATTCTTCGTAGGGCTCCTCGTCCCAAGGATGTTTCGAGACAACATGCATCTCGTGCAAAGCCAGTCTCATCTGGCCGCCGGATGTGAAGGTCCCTGTCTGACAGTTATATAATTCCATCAGGACGACGAATAGAGGCCGATTCATCTCCAGTCCATAACACGTACCCCTCACAGCAAAGAACAAGTCAGCGGCCTTGAGCTCCCGCTCATACTTCCTCAGGATCCACAGAGTCAGGCGACACCAGGAGACACTATAATGTGCCCAGCTGAGAACCTGCAACTGTCCCGTGGGATATGAGCCATTCCTGGCAACCTAATGGAGAAAGATACCGATGCATATATACTTAGGTTCTGTCTCAGTTCACTGCTGATAAGGCCGGACTTCAGTCCAAGCAAGGAGTAAGAGGGTGACTTCTTTGCGCTGTAAAATTTTCCCTTGCTCTGTCCGGTCCCGCATCGGATGTTACCCAGAGGAGCCCCCCTCGGCTCGGGGGTCAAGTCTCAGTCCATATACCGCGGACCCATCATCACCTTCAGGTTCGACAAAGCCAAGTGACGGCCGAAGGAAGAAAATGTCATCTCCGTTCCGAGGAAGGTGAAAGACCAGTTCTCCCTGATCTGCCCCACCTGAGAAGACTCCAGCGTGTCTCTGAACAGGAAGTATGGCTTCTTAAAGAAATGCTTCCCGTCCTTAACGGGGATCTCCCCCGCGTTCATCTGATTCAACAGAAAAGCAAACGTCTGCTCGGCGATCATCTGTTGGCGTTCAGACAGGAGATCTTTTTCAAGTTGCTTTCTGATGGCACCAGCGAGATCTCCAAGGTTCATGTTCAAGGGCAGCAGGTTTTTCCCAAGCACCAATTCACCGGAGGGTATAGTGGGCAACATCACTGCAAGTTAAAGGAATAAGGTCAGAATCATCAAGAAAAAATAAATAAACATACACATGCGGCATAGAACCTCTATGCGGCCGGGTAAGACATGCGGCATGTGGCATAGATCTCCCATGCGGCTCGAGTCATCCGTGCGACCAAGTAAGCCATGCGGCATGATGGGTCATGCGGCCGGGCTGTCCATGCGGCCGGGTTGTCCATGCGGCCGGGCTACCCATGCGGCAGTGAGAAGTTGGCGCATAGACGAATCCATGCGTCCGACTGTGCATATGTGTCTCTGTGTTCAAGTCTTCCACTTCGTCTTCCCCGACGAACTTACCCTTAATCGACGGCTGAACATCGTCGATAAACAGGGAGGGGGCAGCCTCGTCAACACGACCCTTCCCCTTGGCCGTGGCCTTGGGGGCCTTCTTGGTAGCAGCGGTGGAGGAGGATGCTTTGGAAGCCATGACAGCGAGGTGGAAGAAGAGAAGAAACTTGAGGATTTGTAAAGAACCTCTCCTCCACCCCCTTTATATAGGCTCGGATATGCGACTATGGATAATAATAATGGATGTTCGAATCTCGATCCGCCTCGATCCACGTATCAGCAAGAAACGACGGCGACTCTTCGTTAGTTGTGATACTTTATCTTCAGACGGCACGAAATTCCAACAGATCCGCTCAGAGACCGAAGCGAATCCTCATTTAATGATCGGACAGCCTGTCAGAGACAGCTATGCGACAATGAGGCAAAGCGGCATGCCCTGCATATGCGACCAAAAGCGCTCATCCATGCTTCTTTCAAAGTATTCCAAACTTATCATTTTGAAAACTTTGAAAAGAATTTTATAGAAGCATGAAAAATCATGCAGGCCGCATAAAGGTCGTGCCCCCTCAACAGAACAACCAAGCCGCAGAAAAGTCACATGCGGCCTGAACCGTCAAGCCGCAGAAGAGCCACATGCGGCCTGAACAATCAAGTCGCAGAGAAGCCATATGCGGCCTGAATAGTCAAGCCGCAGAAGAGCCACATGCGGCCTAATCAACCAAATCGCAGAAAAAGTCGCATAGTATACTATATGCGGCATGAACGACCACAGAGCAGGGAGGCCGCATAAGGACCCCCTGACACAGATTTCGATGTCAGTCAGAAGCTCTGACACATCACTCATTACTCTGAGACGCTTCGAGACTCGTGAAAATGGCAGCTCAGGAAAAGACAAGTCACATCAGTGCATTAATTGCTTCGACAAACGTACCATGCCACGTGTCCTACATATGCGACCTCGTCGCCATTCGGCTTAAGTGTCCATTCGACCAAAAAGCCCGACGTGAGTTTGCATGCGGTCACGCCATCATGCGGCCAGAGTGTCCATCCGACCAAGGCTCAAACGAGAGCACGTATGCGGCTACAAGACCCATGCGGCCCCGCCAACATACGGCTAGAGCGTCTAGACGACCAAAGGCCAAACGAGAGCTCGTATGCGACCGCGCCATCATGCGACCAAGTTGCTATGCGGCCTCCAGCTCACAAGATCTTCCCGTTACAACTGCAGAGATCTTCGGACAGTTAGTGCTGACTACGTGTCCAGCTGACCAAGTCACGCACACAACGGGTTGAAAACAACCCCAAGATCTCTTCAACAACATATTTCAACCAAGACCACATGGCAATCAGCCCATGGCATGCGGCGACAGTTGCAACCGCATTCTGTTGAAGGGGCTTTACGCGGCCACCAAACAGAGGTATATGCGGCACATATAGCCCATCAGCACGATGACTATAAATAGGAGCAATTGAACGTTCTAAAGGCTGGACTTTTTCTTATATCACCCCCGGCCAATACAGAGAAAGCATACCGAGACGAGCGAAGAGAAAACGTAAGCTTCCTCACCCTGCATCGGATCGTCCACGGAGTAAAAGAGACGCCATAGCACTCATTGTCCATTGCAACACCCCAAAACAAAATATTGTACTTAGACAATCCTGTTTAGGATTCTTTGTACTCTTCTTCGTTCTTTAAATACAAAATTTTACACATACTCATTTAATGGCGAACATTAGTGACAAAAGATAAGAGGATAAATAACAAGCAGGATTAACCAATAGGGAGTATTCCCGACAAAATAGCACTTGTCACGATTAAAATGGAATGGTCTTTCATGACAAGTGTATATGTTTTCTAAAGAAGTAACACGGTAAGTCAAAATTTTAAAAATATTATTTAGGAAAACGATTTATCAAGGAGTGTCGGAGGCACATGAATTTCTAGTTTGAAATATTTCATATACCCAGAAAACAGTGTTGGCCAAATGCAGAGAAAGACGTATGTACAATGATTCAGTAAGTTTCAACTTTCGACATGCAACAGATGGAAAGTTGACAAAAATATCCAAATTGGCCGAAACTCCTAGCTATTCCAAAGGAGGCACCGTTGAATCTTCCACTGTCTTTAAAAAGCTTTATTCTCTTGGTAACCGATTTTTAGAACTTCCAACCTATGTTGCATGGACATTGGTAGGACACAACATGGACACAGGTAAGACACATATTTTCGCGTCATATTGTATGTTGGAGTGTCGGTGGTGTGTCCAATACGCGTCCGACACGAAATTGTCCAAAATTTTGGAGTGTCACCGCTTCCTAGATGGTACAGTATTGAGGTTTCCAAGTTGGTCAAGAAAATCTAAATTTTGTTTCTAATAAGGTGGAAATTAAAACATAGCACTAGCAGCCTTCATAGAAATTATATTTTAGCGATTTCCCAAAAATGCAAATCTGTATTGCTGAAAAGATAGAAGACATGCATATGTTTCAGTCATTCACTTTTTAAATTGATTATAAATATGCCTTGGATGATAGTGTTCTAAAAATCGGACTAGTCGTCCGCCTAGGCACTAGGCGCCAGCCTACCGTACCGAACACCCCATGTTCGGCGGTCCTAGGCGCTAGGCGGGCCTGTGCAGTGCCTAGGCAGCCTGTTCGGCCCTAGGCGGAAGCCTAGACGGCCTATTTTTTGGATTTTGTTTTTTGAAATGTTTTGATATATATATATATATATATATATATATATATATTAGCCGCCTAGGCGATAGGCGGACCTTCGACGCACTGAGTTCGACTAGCGCTTTTTAGAACATTGCTTGGATCAATAATAATCCTACGCTTGAAGGGTTGCTTGATCCTGATATACAAAGTTTGGGTCACATCACAGTCATAACTGCCTGTAGGCGTGGAAATGAAAAACCTATAAACATTGCCGCTGATTTTTTGGAAAGGTATAGTCGTATAGGACTATTACGGCTTAAATGCAAGTAATGTTTGAAATGTACCCTTCGCAATGCAGATACCTACACCTATTATTACTTTCATCATTTAGTGCTGGATTTTTTAGACTACACATACAGTCATTTGATACTTTCTTGAGATTGTAAGATGCATCGCTTTATGCATACAAATACATTGTCTAGAAACATGAGGAAAAAACATGCAAAAAACCTAACCTTAAGATAATTGTGCATACCTGCATTTTAGGACAGTTATGGCTAAGAAAGTAAAACTATTCCCATGGGTATAATTCTACGTATCATATAATCTATCTGATTCTCTAGCAGCACATTTACAACTAAAAAAACAACTTAATAGATGGTTACTGAAGGTGAGAGCCAATTAAGTAATTAATGCAGTCAAAGGGGGAGAACATAATATTTATGTTTAAGATAATTCGAAACAATACAGCTAAAACTTCAGAAGTTATCCCAAATCTAAGAACGGATAAAAACTTTGGTACCTTGGGATAAAACTTTTCAAATATGGTCCTGTAGTAGTATGCTTCCTTTGTTGTAGGAGTATTTTCAGGATAAACAAAGCTTGCATTCATTAACATGGAATCTGAAACCTGGCAAGTAGCAACAAAAAAAGCTGAAAGTGTTAGAGAAAATAAAATAGGAAGTGATTAAGCACAACAAAAACTATATTGCATTCCAAAAAATCTCGATGAATAAATCTAGAGCACGCAAGAATTATTGTAATATGCAAATTCCAACAAACAGAAGGAGCTCCCAAAAAAATTGCAAACTGCTACTTTAGAAAGATAGAAGGTGTAGTACATGTTGATATGCATGGTCTTTCAAGCCATCAATCCAGCTATACCCTACTCCATCACTAAACTGTTCCTTCTGTCTGTAAAGGATGTGCTGAACAAAGAGATGAAATTGCGATATCAGAACTGGACTAAACAGTAGAAATAATTGCTGCTATTCCTGAAGATAAATATTCCTGACTTAACATAAAAAAAATATTTCATACCTTTGGCAGATAAGGCTTCTCATCATCGTCAAAGGCATTTCGCAGGACCCATTTCTCAATCCGCCCAAGATCACGTCTTATCTGAAATTTGTTTAGGAGGAAGCTATTCTCAGTACAAGCTCATGCAAGTTATTAGACCTTGATTCACGAGTTACGACTCCAGGAGTCTCTCTTTCTTTCAGCATCACTATCCCTCATGATGACTATTTGATTTGACTACTACTCTCACGGTCAAGCGTCCTCATAGGCAGACAACTCTCAGTGAAGAGCCCTAGCCCTTGCGTCCTGACAACTCTCTTGGTTAAGCGTCTTCATGAGTCAGCTCCTATTGAGCACACTCACGAGCTAACAACTCTCTTGGTCGAGAGTCTTCATATGCCGGCTCTTGTCGAGCACACTAGCATACTGACAACTCTCTCAATCGATCATCCTTATGTGCCGAAAACTACTCTCGTGTATCCTCGATGACCGCAACTTAGAATATCGTGCGTGCCCACATGAACACAACTCTACTTTTGTTGCTACGATGGTTACTCTTATCCAAAGTTCACAATATCAGTATCGAAATTGGTATGGGACCCTACCAATGGGTATGGGATCGTCGGTATCTGCAGTATCAACATTTTTGGATCGGAGTATCGGAATTTTTTTTTCCTACCGAAAAGCAAATAAATATTAATAACTTATTAAAAATTTAGAAGAAATATTTTATAATTTAGACATAACTTTAAGTATTTTGTGTTGTTTTTTAGTAGTTTTGAAATTAAATGATAATAGTCACCCTGGTTGATTGTTTACCTATGATAAATAAGTTTTCTTCTTACATGCTTTTACAATTTAATTATGCTTTTACGTCCTTACTGATTGGTCTTTTTCGTTCAATTTTCTCTACCGAATTGACTTGGAAAGAGATCTCCAACGTTGGTATCAATCAGTATCGGATCGGAACATGCCAAACTGTATCGGTATCGACCGTATGGTATCAGTATAGGCTGAAACTTCAAGCTATGTTCTTATCTTTTTTTTGGATGTTCCTTCGCATTCTCTCCAACCTGGACATGTTACAAACATCCCAAAAGAGTGTATTAGAGGGTTGCAAGACCCAACATCCGAGGGAGCATCTATGCTTAAATACTCGGCCCAAGAATAACTTAAAAGATGAAGCTTTTGAGTTTTGCCATTCCCTTGTCTTATATATGTACCTAGTATTATTCCTACAAACAATAAAGCAAATATAAGGCCTATATAAGTAGGGGTGAACAAAAAACGATTTTGGGCCAAAAATTGATCCAAACCGACCCGAAATAACATTTTGGGTCGGATTTTAGAAAAAACAGGTCGGATATCGGTTTTTAATACACATATATGATTTTTCGGTTCGAGTCGCGGATTTGGAATTCGGTTTCCGATCCGAACCGATAACCGAACTTACGGATGTAATTACATTTTACCCTCACTTTATATATATATAATGGAAAAAAACTAGCCCTAAACTCTCTCCTCTCAGTTTCTTTTCCGGAGGCGCCGCTATTTCCTCTCTTTCGGCTCAGAGAAAAAGAGCTCTCTTTCGGCCACGTCGAGCGGAGGCTCAGAGAAGAAACTCTTCTCTCTCCTCTTTATCAATTTCTTTCGGCTACACCGTAAGCACGTCGAGGTCGTGACGATGAAGCTCGTAGTCGACGTCTCATCCGTCGGAGAAGAGCTCGAAGTGGCGCTCTTCGTCGAGACTTGGATGAGCCGGGGGCGGTCTTCATCGAGACTTGGATTCAATACCATGTCCACCACCACAGACCCTCCCCACTTCAAGACGAGCCCCTTCTGGACTCGAAGTCATCCTGCACTCGAAGTAGAACCCAAATGATCAGAGTCAGCATATTGAGCCCCTTCCGGAGTGCATTATTTGCTAATATATGCATAGTATTAGTAAATCGGAATACATATAGTCCTAAGTAGTGGCATATCCTTACATTATTTCTCAAATTTAGATTACATTATAGCTTGTAAGACTAACTAAATCCTTTCTTATCGTATTAGATTTTGCAACCCATTATTGCAGTGATTGTAGAGTAACCGAACAATTTGTTGGTTGCACAGCACTTCATGGCGATCAGTTTCTCGGTTGTCTACCACTAAAAGTTATATGGAGAACTTTGATGTAGTTTTTGACATCAATTGTGATGTTCTTTAGTTCGTGTTTTTTTCTGAATCGTTATGTGGTTCATTGACATCAATTGTGCTATTCAACAGGTTAGTAATGATTTAATTTTTCTGAATCGTTACACCAATGTTAATTAGTTCTTGTTCTTTTTTCTTTTTTCGAATTTGTGCACATACTTTTATTGCTTTGATTTCGTCCTCTATCGTTCTGTATGTAACTTGAATCCATGGAACCGAACCGACCTAAAACCGACATGTTTTAATACGGTTCGGTTCGTTTTTTTTTTTAATACGGTTCGGTTTTCGGTTTTGTAAATATCGATTTTCGGTTATTTCGGTTTTGATAATATCGGTTCGGTTTGAACTGAACCGAACCGATGCTCACCCCTATATATAAGGTTCTCATCAAATGCCAAATAACATGTAGGGCGGATTATAAACAAAAAAAAGGAAAGAAACATTTCTTAATTATGTAGAATTTGTGCATCTATTAAATCAGAAAAGCCAGCGCTGCTCTCTTAGGTTAGCACAAATGCACACTTTGCCCCTACTCATACTAGTAAATCTAATATTTTAGTCTATGAAATCAAAAGAGATCCATTATAAAGGTCACTATGATATGAAATCAAATGCCAGAACTTACCATTTTCCATTCAGGATCAATAGCCATTGCCAAATTCAGAAAACTTTTGTCCAGAAATGGAACTCGAGCCTCCAAACCCCATGCTGATGTTGATTTATTGGCCCTCAAGCAATCATACAAATGAAGAGCTTTGATCTGAAGTTATGTAAGTCAGCACCACAATTTAGTAAGCGAGAGAACAGATAACAACAGCCAATTATGTAGTGCAACATAAATACATAAAGAATGCAAAGACACCAAACAAAAAACTTGTTACAAGAATTTTTATATAACTTCTATAGAAAAGTAGCCAAATAATACAACCTTAAACTACTAAAGATAACATGGACTTCACAAGTCTCCTTGATAGAATATATATATATATATATATATATATATATATATATATATATATATATATAGTGGATGAAGCAGCACATTTACAGCACACACACTTCCAGACAATTTTTAAGCTGGTAAGAATCACAGCAGGAATGCCTTTATGACTGAAAATGCATAATGGCATATATACAGTTTTTAAAACTACAATAGAAGCAACCGAGTCTTTAAGCAAAATTTATGGAAGAGAAGAATTCCAAGTAGCACATATTCATTAAAATATTAGAAATGGGAGTAGATATAGAATGTGGAGAGAGAGAGAGAGAGAGAGAGAGAGAGAGAGAGAGTTGGGGTGGGGGGGGGTGGGAGGGATGAGAGAACAAATAATGATTGTTTTAAGTATTCCAAATTGTGCCATAAATCTCAAACATACGGTAAGCCTCCTTGCATCAATCATATAATGCAAAAGATGCGAGTATCAGACAGCTCAGTTTTCAAGTGTACAACAGCTATGTCATCTAACAGCTACCCCAAATTTCAGTAATAGGATTATCAAGCACTTATTGCTTGTGACACGTGTTTTTGCTATATTGCACATTATTATCTTAGGCCTCTACTTTTAAAAACAGAAGAAAAAATATTTGAATAACCGGAGGAGCACAAAAAGTGAGTGTTGGTGATCATGAAACTTGCAAAAGGAAAATCTTTATACTTTCTTAACAATATAGAAAATTGTTATCTATTGCTTACACCTTTTGGCATGTTTCCTGATGAAACTCCTCCTTGCTTGGTGCTTTATGAAAATAAAGATAACCCCCAAAAATTTCATCGGAACCCTCCCCAGAAAGAACCATCTTCACACCCAATGACTTAATCTTGCGAGACATCAAAAACATTGGAGTGCTTGCTCGAATGGTGGTCACATCATATGTTTCAATGTGATAAATGACTTCTTCAAGTGCATCGATACCTTCCTGGAAAAGTGAAAGGAGATGAAAAATAGTTGTTGCAAATTCTGTACAAGCTACATAGCTTCTTTTGCCATTTTACAGAAAAAATAAAAAGTTACCTGCACAGTGAAGTGAAACTCGTGATGATAAGTGCCAAGATAATCAGCAACTTCTCTAGCTGCTTTCAAATCAGGGGAGCCCTGTACATAATCAGGGAACTTAGTAAAACAGTTCAAGAGATAAAAATAACGGTATGAAGCCAAAAATAGCAGGCATTTACAACTCTAGAGTTATCCCAGAATAAAGACCACATCTATATGATTAGATAACAGAGTGGAGGATTACCCCAGAATAAAGACAAGCAACAGTACCACAATGTTTGGGATTGTCATTCCTTCACTCTTTTGGCGTAACGTGTCATCGAGATGAATGCAATGCCCTATAGAAATTTGTATCGTCTTACCTCTTCGTCTAGATTCTTTAGGTACATGGAGGGTGCTCCTTGGTTACATGAGCTTAAATTGCAATCCAAAAGGCAGGTCTACCTACCTGCAGGTAGACCTGCCAACCAGCCACCTAGGTTTTGTGACATGGCCCTCTCATGCTCATACTAGCTTGGCTAGTAATTTGGCACCAATATAGAAGGTTTATGTCAGGTCAACAGTCAGTTATAAAACTTTATCAAATCTTGTATGGAACTTTCTTATGCTCCACAGCCGACCCCATAATTTGAACAGTACTGCAATGTATCCAGAGATAAAATACTTCCATTTTTGAGAGAAGTACAAGAGACTAATGCACAAGGGATAGGTTAACCAATATGTAACTTGGTATGTAGTAGATGGGTGTATACTTTGATGAAATCACTATTTTGGCTCTTCTATGTTATGTTTGAAGTGATAGACCATTTAGGTTGGGTTCTGAAGAACAACGAATGTATCACACTAGTGCAAAAGCAGGAAAAAGATAACAAGCGCAAATGACAGGAAAAAAAAAGACTAACAAATGTATCCCACTACAAGGCTGTCCATATTGAAAATTTTGTATTGCATGGAAAGCAAGGGCTTGCTTCATAAGATATGATATAACCAAGAAAATGGATGACCTTTAAACCAATGCAGAATGTATGCAATTGTGATCCCCACTGTCGGGCAACTTTGGTCTCTGCGAGATGTCGTGATGCAACAGCAGCAACAAGTGAGGAATCTAGTCCACCAGACAGGAGCACGCCAAATGGTACATCAGTCATAAGCCTCTTCACCACAGCCTGCAATATTACCATGTGTATAAACATCAAGGACAAAAGATAAAGAAAGAAAAAATGAATCCGGAGAATGACCTCTTCAAAAACCACTCATAGAACACAAAATCATACCTATGTGAACTACTTAAATACCAAATAAGATTATATATCGAATTTGACAGATATTCCAGGGAAGCAGTAAACTATAATGTTAGCACGTCTGGTTTATTAGAATAAGCTTGGGCAGGGAAAAGCAATGGCAATCAATAATTATATCTAAAGTCAAGGTCATAGCTCCAGTATGTATATGTATGAGACTTCCATCGGAAGGCTGTGACCATAACATAGAAGACCCTAAAAAAGGTTTTGTTGGTATTGTTGTTTGTTATGTTGATGTGGCATGTGCATGTGTCCCACCTTAGAATTAACTTCGTGTGTGGTCTTCTTGAGCAAACAATAGTTGTTGTTTCAACATCTCACACAATCCTCCTACCCATCAAGTCTTCATTTGTGAAACACAAACTTGACTCCCATCAAATCCATCACCAAAATGAATGCCATCTCCTCAACTGTAACATCAGCCCTCCCAACAAATGTTTATGCCTATGGTCCTCTCCTCAAGGTGAAATCCTCAACTAGGGCAATCACCTTCTTACACAGCTCCTCATTTTACATCTCTAGGCGCTGCACTGTCACCACATACCATTCTATCTCTCCCAGCTCATTCATCTGCCAATGATGCTGATTCTTCATGTTTGAGTCCCATGTGCACTGCTGAAAATGTGGTAATTGGAAGTGGCAACAGAAAAGGGATGAGGAAAATTGAACCAAAACTGTATAGGGACAGATGCTGGTGAAGATGAGGAAAAAGACAATGGAAAAGCATCTTGTGCAAACAAGTTTAGAAATACTTGGTTTTGATTGTGTTTATATGATACAAATAAAATTAGTAACAGTGTTCTAACTTCTAAGAAATCCATTGGTGATCGGTCGGCCAATTAATCCAATCGATCGGGTGGCCTCGTAATTGCAATGAATTGACCACTGACCGAGTAATCTGATTTTTCAGTAACCAGCCATGGGCAGAGTGCATTACGAAGAATGCCTAACATAAAACATATAGTTAAGATGAAATATATAATACAGTTTGGACTTTTTTGACATTTAACTCTACTCTTGGATCATAGTCTTAATTCCTAAGAGTTTTAATGAGGATGAAATAATGGGCATGTGACAAGAAGCATAGGAAGTCTGCAGTTTGGTAGTGAGTAAATTAAATGTCCTCGAAGTATTATGCACTTGCCTTCTCAAAGGCGTCACGTAAAACAAGAGGATCATAAGGAGTTGACGGTATTTGCTCTGAAAACCAATCCGGATTGTACCACCTTCGAAGCCCACCTGCACAGAAACAAAAATAAATAAGTGACCGTTGAAAGAAATAGAGTAAATCCCGATGAACGGATGAACACAATGACACACATCTTTCAACCATCTTCTATGAATCCTCAGTCAAAGATACAAAATTGTGGTAAAATTAATAACAACATCGGTTTGATCCTATACAATCCGTAAATTGAGAAAGCATACCTGTTTTGCTGGAATATATATGCCCAGGAGGAAAGGAGATGAATCGTTCACAATCGTCACTCAAAGCCTTCATTTCTGAAGCAAACCAAATTGATCCTGGCAAAACCAATAATTGATATTCATCGAAAACTGTATATGTCAATAAAAAAACAATATAAAAGCATCAAATAAGTGAAATGACCATTCTGATAAGAGAACTATGTTTAATTAGATTAGTCTTTAAATTAAGGAATTTTGGCTCTTTCACAAATCAGGATCATGAGGAACTGTACAAGGGTTCAGTTGATTTAGGTTCATGAAATGTAGGGATATGACAGTCTCTAACAAAGCTTGTCAGTTGTTTAACAAGAATGTGTGTGTGTGTGTGTGTGTGTGTGTGTGTGTAAATTGCATTTATACCTGATAATTGATAAACATATTACTATGTGTGAGGACCACAAGTATAAAAGCTCTTTCTAGACTACACAGTGTCTGAAAGGATAGCTATGTTCCTTGGATATGGGTGATGGTTGATATCACATTCGTCTGCTTCTCCTAACTTCAAGAAGTTTTCTCCTAACTTCAAGAAAGTAAGTTTTGACTAGACGGCTATATGTAGAACATTTCAATGGTTTTAATTCTCATGTTTGGAAGTTGGAACATATGAAGGGATGCATTCTGCTGATGCTATTCTCACATGCGAGTACATTCCTCCGGTTCATTTATTATTATGTTTAGGTATATAACCCACAACCTCAGGGACTTTAACTTATATATAGACCCATTAGTGTAGCGATGTCGATATGGACAAGATTGTCAGACAATACCAAGCTTCTCAAGGCTGCAAGGCATCAAAGAGCAAAAGGCCAAGGCGGAAGCGGGACCAGAAGACTAAATATAATAAAAAATTGGAAAATATAGCTTTCAGCATAGAGAAATTCCTATGATAAAGGCATACAAATGCAACGAGGCTGCCGCTTTGCAGGGTCTAGGGGGAGCCAAGATGTTCGTAGCCTTACCCCAACAATATGGACTAGAGAGTCCCACAACTTGCTAAAATATTTAGGAGCATCTTCAGTTCTCCAAAACTTATGACAGTGTTCTACTTATCCAAATTATGGATAGGTGTCTTGGGGTTAAGTTCTCATATGATGTAAAACATTAAACTAAGAGTGTAAGAAGTCATCCACTATCCACAATTTACAATAAAAAATGACATGACATGGATAAAACATCAAGTATTGAAAATAAATATGGCAAAAAATATAATAAAAGAAATTCTAATATAATCAAACATAAAGGTAAGGCATGTGAAGGTATGTAACCAAGAATTCAGAAAGAAAATGTAAATAAACAATATATTACTGATCAACATCATATAATATCCATAAGTTATATAAAAAGATAAGAGATAGTGTTACTTATTGAGTCGGGTCTGTTTTTGGACTCGAACTGGTCTGCCCATTAGGACGAAGCTGCTTAACCTAACTAATTAGATGAGATGTGTTCTCGTCTAACTAGATGAGATTTGTTGTCTAGCTAGTTGAGAGTGTTCTCATCTAACCAGATGAGATGTGGTCTATTCTAGCTAATTGAGATTGTTTTCATCTGCTAGATAATATTTGTTCTCATCTACCTAGTTGAGATTGTTCTCATCTACTAGATGAGATATGTTCTCATCAAAAAAGCACCTGGACCTCCTATATAAAGAGAGGAAAATGGCATTCCAAATACACGATGCATTTTCTCCTCATTCATAGTTCTCTCTCCGTGGTGGCCCCGTAACAACGAGTATCGAGCATGTGGAAACCCCGGCGTCATTCCAATCGTGATCTGCATCTTCACCTACAGGTCAAAGAAAGTACAGGGAACAACATCATTCTAAATCAAACAACCCAAACGTACTGGGCACCGTGAATATCATGATCTGTTATGTTCAAATAATCCGGCACCGTGAATATCACGATCTGTTATGTTCAAATAACCCAAACGTCATTCTAATCCAAATCCAAACTAGGACGACAAATAACATATATCAAAATATAGGTTCCAAATTAGGAATATAAATAACTAAACAAAGTAAGAGTATATCTCCAAGTAGGCTCTAAATCCCCATCTCCATGTTATGTTCCAATCTCTTGTCCTGCCATGTTATGGTCCAATCTCTGGTCCTGCTCACCAGAAGCACTATCATTTCCATCAATATCACGATTATCAGATTTAAGCGGATGGGGACAGGTCGAGACAACTACGTCCAGATTTAAGTGGTCATCTCGCTACCTGTTCACCTAAGTACTTGTTACCTAGGTGCATAGGCAGCGGCCCTTAACTAACTTAAGGACCGCTTGACGCTTGTTCATGCAACTTCTATTTTTTTAACATAGTGTGAGTTTGAGGCCAATTGATTAATGTAGGAGATTCATTGTATTGTATCATTCCATTGGTATTCTCAATCCCAAAATGAAATGAAATAAAAATAAGATATTTTATACATGCATAAATGTACTTAATCTTGTGCCCTGATGACATGCACAGTATCTTTGTGATTGCTCAAGCAGTTATTGTGCATTAGGGAGGAGGAATTCTTTGGGGATTGAAGGACATTGATGCTGGTGTACTGGTGCTCAGTGTTCTAAAGAAAGTACTAATAGGACAAGTAATCATCAATGAATAAGGCGGATTGACTAATCAAAATTCCAAGGGTCGCAATAATTGCGTTAATGTGCTGAGGAATCCAATTAATCAGAAACCGTCCATGGAGAGAGTGTGTTATGGAAACCCCTTAACATAAACGTGGCAGTATTCCCTGAACAGATGAGCATAGCCTAAACGAAATTAAAGGTTATATGAAAAAGGCAAGGAATAAAGCTTGTGCCTTGGAAATTAGGTGTAGACTTTTGTAAATTGTATATTAAATTTACAGTTTCTAGGTCATTTTTAAATTTATATATTAGTAAGTATGAATATAGATTTGATCAAGGGAGGATTTTTAGTGGAACATGTAAACTGGTCTGCCCCCTGTTAAAGTTACAGTGTGTATCAAAGACATTCATTACCACTTTCAGTTCCACCACAACTTTAAAAAATGGGGTCTACACAAGTAGGCAGTTTTAAACAACGAGAAATACTAAGTTGGTGCCTAGCCACCTAGGTGTGTGCCCACTTTTAGTATTTCCAGAATGAATAATGAAAATAACATGAACAATATTAAAAAGAAGAAAAAAGAGGTAAGTGTTGAAAACACTGCAATTATCTAGATAAGTAGATAGTTTTCTAGAACTCCACGAATCAGCAGCCAAGTCCGAATTAAACATCAGAAATTGTGAGAAAGGAAGCACTAAAGCTATATTCAATATACATTATTAATATGTCGGTAAATGAACATCACATACCATCGAGGCCCCAACCCATGTATAAAGGAGTTATACCAATAGCATCTCGAGCAGCAATGAAACTTTTATCACGGGTGTCAAGAAGAACAAACGAAAACATGCCATCCAGCATGTCCACAAACTCCTCTCCATATTCCTCGTACTGTCAGGAGAAAAAAAAAAAAAGAATTCAAATCAATTAAATGCTATAAGTATAAAATCTGCGAGATATACTGATAGAATATAATCTCATTGGATGAGTAAATCAACGTGGCAAAAATTCAAATCAATTATTTGCTATCAAGTATCAATTTCAATATTCTCTCAATGTGGCAAGTACAACTTAAAAAACCAGCTGATGATTCACAAGTTATAAATTACTCACAAGATGAGCAATAACTTCACAGTCGCTGCCAGTATGGAATTTGTGGGACTTCAGCTTCAACCTCAACTGCTCATGGTTGTATATCTCTCCATTTACCTATAAAAACACATTTCAAGAATATATCTATTAAAAATTCCAGATAGCTAGAAAAACCTATGGTATACATATGCACATGTACATGCAAGTGCATGTGGATGTTCATGTGCATGTGGATGTATAAACTATATAGTATATACATGTATATTAGAGAGAAGAAATCATTTGAGTATCAGCAAGAATAAGAAGGAAACGAACTGCAGCTGTACATCATAGACTATAATTGATCATAGACTGATGGGAGGTTTCTTTCATTAGATATTGATGTACAAATGTGTATGAAAAGTTTGTAAATGTACCCTTAAATAAAAAAGTCAGGAAGTCATTCAGCAACTATTCATTCTGAGTATGAATGGGCATAAAATGAACCCATAAATAAAGAAATAATGTGTAAATTAGGCGGAAGCACAAAGAAATCAATAAGAAAAAGAAAACCATTAAGTTAGAATTCCACAATGCAGATCAGCTTTCCATAAAACTTCTGCCACTTCTAAACCCTGTATCACTGAAATAAGAAATAAATGTCACGTTTACTAAGGAGGCAACTTCCCTAGCTTAGAAGATTACTTTTTCCTGTAGCATTATTCGAATCAACAGCAACGATCTGATTACTCAACAACTTAGTCCTTCAAATGTTAAAAATTTCTTGATCCCTCTCCAGGAAACTATAAGATAAAGCAGAAGCCTTCCATAGCATCAAGCCATCATCCTTACTGGGGCACAAACCTATCAGAAGTTTTACCAACCTAGCATGTCAGTAATCATGAGCTAGCATTATAGTCATGATTGTCTAAGTTCTGGAACTAAGACCATACTACTTTAAAGGGACTCAATGAACATCCAGTATGTAATAAAAAAAATCCGGCATCTTCAATGGAGTGCACACAAGAACATAACGTCCTAGAAAGAACAAAGATCCTCGATACCTAAAACGCTCCCTTATAGCAATCACCTTTTCCGAGTACTTCTATTTTTATGACTGATATTTCACCCTTGATAACTCATCGAACTATGTTAAACAGACATGAATGCCACATAGACAAGGAGACACAGGCACCCACCAATTCTGGCATGTCCTAGTATATTTTGGAGCGACTGTGTCATGTCTGATATGGATACGACACGGACACGACACATATGTATCACGCTGAAGTGCTCGTGCTTCCTAGTTCTTAAATTCTCAATGATAACCCCTTTCTTCAAAGAAGCAGGTGAATGAACAAGCTTTGACAGGTACTCCTCGGTGCCCGAACCTATATATGCACATCAAGGTTTGAACTTTCATGAAATTTGTAGCCCTGACGAAATGTATTCTAAAAAACGCAGATATAGTAACTATTTTGTATAACTAGCAGACGGTAAGAGGGTTGGAAAAAAAAAGTCAGCTTTTGCGTCGAGTCCTAACTACCAGCATATGTTTATCAATTGCGGCTATGAGTTCTGTTCGGTCGTTATGAAAGAGGCACCAATTTTATTCTATTTTTCCTTAGATCGTCAATTTTGCAATGCAAGGGGGAAGAGACGAGGACTAGGAGAATGTCGACAGACCGTGACGACGATGGACTTGTCCTCGTTGAAGAGAGGCTGGTCGCCAGAGGCGGGGTCCATGATGGCCAGACGCTGGTGGGCGAGATAGCAGTCCTCGTGGCAATGCAAGCCGCTCCAATCGGGACCTCTATGCCTCAACCTATCATTGCATAGAAAACAACCACAACCCATAAAAGCATAAGAACATCAAATTCTGTCGAGAAGAAGGGGGGAGAAGAAGAAGAACAGAGAGACCTGCGAGAGAGCTCGATGATTCGGGACCGCTTCGTGAGCGAGGTGTCGGCGCAGCCGAGCACGGCCAGGATCCCGCACATGGCTGCTATGAGAAAATCTAACGAGAATGAGGAGGAGGAGGAGGAGGACGGGGAAGAAGAGAGGGAGGAGGAAGGAGAGAGAGAGGGAGAAACAACGATGAGGTGTGTTTACTCCTTAATTATGGGTTTAGGGCTTTTTCCAGTACGAATACAAACAAACAACCTATTAGTATGGATGGATGGATGGCTGCGAGAAGTTCGTCCTGTAGCAAAGTTTAGCTGGTTCAATGTTCCAAGAGTGTCGCGGGTCGGACCGGGTCGGGTCGGACCGGGTCGGACCGGGTCGGATCGGACCGGACCGATTTCAGGTTAACGCTATTATATTTCAGGTCTAAGCTATCTTTCCTTTGGGCTGTTTGGTTCATCCAAGTAGTGCGAACTAAAAAATTTGGAATTAGAGAACTTGCATATGCATTACGTAAGCGCGTCATGCATATGCATATTTTGTGAGTTCCTTCATTTGAATGGTTATTGAAATTAATTATAAAATATAATTCTTTATAGTTCCTATATTTGGTTTGTAATAGAATAGTAATTGAAAATTGATATAGTTTTTCACTTTTTAATATGGTGAGGTTACCCCCATCCCCAATTAGCGTTATTTATTATTAATTATTATTTTTATTTGTATGGATTAAAATTTTAAGTATTAAGTACTACTTAAAATTATTATTATTAGTATTAAATAATATTAATTAAGTATTAATTAAGTTAGTCACTGCTACTATTGTATATTAATTGAGTCATTAATAATAATAATATAATCAATTACTAATACAACTACTAATTATAATTTAAGTTATAATTAGAATCATTAATTAGTATAACCTATATACTAATAAATCATTGTTCTCGTACTCCCAAAATCACCTCCCACGGCAACATTTGTTTGGTTCCCACACCCTTCTCTCTCCCTCCATTCTTCTGCAGCTTGCCACCGGACGCCGCCTAGATCTTGACGTCGCACGTCGCCACTCCTTCTCTCTCCACTTCTATGTCGTCTCTCCTCCTCGTCACCACCACTTCCCACTACCACTTCACAATTTTTTTTTTATGAAATAGTTTTAACAAAACTTCTCGAGTTGGGTCCCCGACAGGTGTCACGCCCCAATCTCCCGCAAGCTCGATAGTCCCCGCTGAACGTGAATCACCACGTTGCAGCTCTCCCGCGGGACAATCGTTCTCTTCGGGACGTGATGCCGTACGAGCATGGAGTTGCGCTCGTACAAGGCGATGTTGTTAAACACCGAAGTTATCATCGAAACGACCAAGTTACAGCGGAAGTCGCTGTATTGTGTACCAAGCACACATCAGAGTAATACGCAGCGAAGCTCTCGATAAGGTCCAAATAAAATGCCACGAAGGAAATGCTACGAAGACGATGAAATACTCTTGCTCTTTCTCTAGCCCACAAAGGTACTTACAGTTCATACATCATGTCCCGTATATCCAAGCAGCGCCACTACGCCTGCGTACCTGAAATATTGCCCACAAACGTGGGTCAGTACACAACCGTACTGGTGAGCGGGGTAACCCACTCGTCTAAGCCGACACTAAGTAAATAGTGAATGCAAACAGTTATATGGTGATCTTTCTAGTTGAATCCTAGATTCATTTCATGGCATAAGGATGACATGTTAAGGAAAGCTGTAAAGTAGTTTAAGCATGCAAGCATTCAACTCAAACCAATCGACAAGCAAATATATAACCAACTCGAAGGAAACTAGCATACAAACCGTCATACTCAAAGCCCAAGCAACGCGACTATCAAACCAACAATCCAATGCCTCAATATCCGTCCTCAACCAAAGTTTACAATCCAATCTCATAGTGCACACTCTTGCCGAGGCAAGGTGGCCGCGCCTACACGAAACACAAACCAACCAAAGTAAAGCAAACCAACTCTTATCTATATGAAGTCACTGGCAAAGCCATAAAGGACATATTCCAAGCATTTGCGGCGCGCCCTATCAGCTCGGTTAGCAAGCCCCGCTGGAGGTCCCGTAATGCATCGCGACTAGCACGAATCAAATATTTTCCTCCGGATCGATACAGTTCCAGTGCCCCGGAATGCCGTTTTGAGAAAATGCCAAAATTTGTGCACAAGTTGTCCGTGACATGCAGACACCAAGTAGGTATGACGAGAGGATCGAACATTCTCGCCCCACCAAGCGATCCTAGACTCGTTCAACCAAATATCCAACCAAAACATCCAACCAAAGAATCCATAACCAAATAATCCATAACCATTCTTACAACATATAGCCCAAGGCACCAAATCTCAAGTGATTCCATAGGCACAATGCCGCTTCTCAACACAGTATTTCAAATTGGGTGCAACACCCCAACTCAGAACAATCCCATGTCACAATGCCCCAACAGTGGCACCATGCCCCAGAGTGGCACATTATACCCTCGCTGATGCATTGTTCGGTTTTGAACCACAACTGCTCGCTTTGCAAGACAAAGCGACCAAGTGATACTCGTGCACGGATGCACACCCGCTCGTCTGAATTCTCGATATTCCCAATGCCTTAATGTATCATTCCAACTGTCCAAGCATAATCCCAATTATTCAACCAACTGCCTCAAGTGTATAATCCAACTCTAGCTCAAACTATCCAACGCGTAAATCAATTCAAGCCACAATCCTATCCAAGCAAACGATGTACACTCTATGCACACCTCAGTGTAGTGATTCCCAAGTTTCAGCCCAAGTGTTCAAGCCTTTTACGTGTTTTCCATATTATTAGGCATGAAGGAGTAGAGGAGAAGGGAAAGAGCCCACTGACAATGTTTGATTCCGTTAAGCATCATGTCCTGCCGATACGGCCGATCCCTTGAACCCGTGGTCCGATGCAAAGTGCGATCTACTCAGCTGGTATGACCCTGCGAGCAGGCCGTGCTCTCCAAATCATCCGACCGATCGGACTAAGGAAAACGGCATTATCGTTCCAATCCAGCTATCTCAGTACTGTTCTGAACGAACACCTGATTCCCATCGAACTCCGCTAGTCATCTGCACATGAAACCAACTCAATCAATACTCCTTCCCAAAATCCAACAAAATAATTGTAACCAACATTTGTTTTATTCAATCCGACTCAGCGTAACGCACTGTGCGATTGCGGGCGTTACAACAGGAAGTGGCAGCCCCTAGTTCCGGTCAGCACATTCGCTGGAACCAAACGTCTGAAGTGGAGGGTGAACAGTATATATGTACCAAAAATTTTACTTCCAGTCCTCCATTTCAGTGAACCAAACAGCCCCCACTTGTGCATGGAATTTATTTTTATTCGGATTTTGGATTGAATACCCGAAAAATAAAATAACTTGGTTAATGTTTATTTTTCACTAGGATAAATAGCGCATGTATTTTCTTTTTTGAAAAGATCAAAGTTTAACTTACAGAGAAAATGTATATTTTTTTTTTATTGTAGAAAAATATGTTTGCAACTTTTCACCAAATATGTAAATACATGCAATAATTCTACTACAAATAAAATAAATTAGTCTAGAGAGTGTGGCAATAGATTTTTGATCGACTCGTGATCACTGTGCTCTTATGACGATCAAGTTGCTTGATGGAAGTAAAGAAAATTTACTCTAGGAGTGCTCAACACCCTGTTGAGAGAGCTCAAGGCTAGTGTGCTATGAAAATGATGCATAATTGGCCTATATTTGTAAGTCCAAAGCAAGAAATTTTATATAGCCATAGCCGCATAATGGTAAAACTGTTAGTTTTCCTTGGGACCTTGTTGCTGGAGACGGTTGGTGTCGGAGGCACTATGTGAAAAATCATATTGGTATCGGTTGATCGGGACATAATAAATTAAGATCATTTCTCTATTTATATTGGCTCTTCGGAATCATGTTCCATATGCAGTGGATCGTGTCTTGGAAAATAATTCTATATAGTAGTAACTTTCTCGGACCTTTTCACCAGTTTTTTTTTTCGTTTTCGTCGATGCTTTCACTATTGGTTTTATGGATGCGTTTTCGTTGATGTTTTCGATATATTTCAGTGTTTTTTTTATCGATTTACACATTTATATAGAATTTTTGAAAAAAAAATAAGAAATATTCTGATCCTATGTTTGTGCAAATGTATGTCGTCGCGTAGGAGAAGCTTGAGCGAATCTTTTGAGAGCTCTATCTCTCGGCAATTATCCAACAACGAGTAGCTTTGATCATTTTTTTCTTCTCTTCATACCTTAATAAAATGGCTCGCTTGTTGCGTTATTCGATCAATGATATCTTATTAAAAAGAATCCAGATAAAAGAGAATAATCTTGAGTATTTGTTTCTCGTCACATAAAAAAACATGGAATGCTAATAATGTCGTTTGCTTATCATATATAATGTTTACCATGTTGTTGTTGTAGATAACATATATTTATTTATAAATGCTGCAAGTAGTAGTATAGATTACGAGCGATGGCTTGAGGCATGTAGACTATACAATAGGAATATATTGCGTAGTTATATTCCATTTTTGTTATCTTGCGTGCTATGTTTATTATCTTAGAGGTCACGTTTGGTTCGCTAAATAAAAATATTGAAAAAAAAGAGTTTCTTTTTAATACCAAAGCAAAGTATAAAAGAAAATGATTTAAAAAGAAAAGAAAACATAGTAAAGAAAATAGTTCCATCCATAAAAAAAGTCACTTTCTATTAGAAAAAGTTCATGTTTTTACCTTTTTTATTACTTTTTTGAGAAAATTTTAGTTGCACCCCATTTTATTTAACCATATTTAAGGTACACCTCACTGCTTTATCATAATATACAATACTCTCTATTTTCGTAAAAAATTAAAGGTCAACTCGGTTGACTGTTATTTTTTGATCGAAATATTTCTAACAAATTACCATTATTACCAGTCCCTCCTCCTCAGCTTGAAAAGAATGAAGGGGTATTTCGGTAAAAAATTAACGTTCAACGAAGTTGACCATTAATTTTTGACGAAAGTGAAATATATTATACATTATGATAAAACAGTAAAATACACCTTAAATATGATTAAATAAGATCGGGTGCAACTAAAATTTTCTCTATACTTATTTTCATAACATCGACTCTTTTTATTAGAAATTACAATTTTTAAAAAGAAACTTTTACTTTTAGTGAACCAACCGAGGCCGGGTTAATCAACCTACATCATTACTGGGTGCGTGAATAAAAAACAACGGTTTTTTTTTCGTATAAAGTAATAAAATTATAAAAATTATAAAAAAAGGAAAAAATTTGGGGTATTCGCAGAGAGGAGAACTACTCGCCAACTGAGTTGGCGGGGCGCACTCCTCGAGAGGCAGCTCGCCAACTCAGTTGGCGGGGCGCAGTCCACGAGAGACTGCTCGCCAACTGAGTTGGCGGGGCGCAGTCTACGAGAGATCGCTCGCCAACTCAGTTGGCGGGCCGCTCTCTTCCCTCCCTGATGCCTCCCCTTCCTCGGAGACCACCCACCCACGACCGCTCCCCTTCCCTCGGAGACCCCCCCATCCCCTCAACTTCCCCCCATCCCCTCCGCTTCCCTCCCTACAAACACCCCCCACTACCGAGAGAAGCTCCTCACAACACATTCTTCTCCTCCTCCTCCTCCTGTTTTCACAGCAATCCTCTTCCTCCTCCTCCTCCTACTCACATCTTATAATCAATATTTTTGGAGATGGCTACCCACAATAACGGTCGTATTCCTGGCGGACCGACTACCCAGCTTATTATTAAGCAACATGAAGACCACATTTCTAGTCAGATATTTACTGGCGAGGTAATTTTTGAAATTATAAGTTTTCAACTTTAGTAATTTACATACAAAATATAATGTATATATTTTTTTATAGTTATACGACCATGATCTTGGTTTACGAACCCGGATCCATGTACATTGGCGGACCGAAAGAAATTATCGTACGTGAGAGCTAAATTCGGTCCAAAAGGCTTTGGTGGAATCCTTTGGATTCCACTATATAGATCGTGTTAGATATTTAATCCACGATCTTCATTTAGTTGTAAGTCTTGCGGAGCGTTTGTGGCCCGAACGCAACACTTTCCAACTCCCATTCGGCGAGATGACGATCACCCTTTTTGATGTGGCAAATATACTAGGGTTACCTATTAAAGGTAACGCTATATATTTTGATCCGCACTTAAAGGGATCTGATCTGATCATGAGGTATCTCGGTGTTAGCCCTCCATCAGGTATAAAAGACGGCAATTTTGTGAAGTTTACATGGCTCCGTGGCAACTTTATGGACCTACATCACCCTATTAACGGGGTGGTTGATGTAGATGAAATGCGGGTATGTATTTTTATTAGTAAATTTATTTATGACTTAATTTAGTAGTGCAATTCTACATAACACTTAATATATCCAGGTCATTCGTTGCACTAGAGCGTATATGCTCTATTTATGTGGTACAATTCTATTTCCCAATGCATCGAGAAATATGGTAAATGTGCAGCTTCTACCATTCTTGGATGATTTGATAAAACATACTGAGCATGCGTGGGGAGCTGTTACTCTTGCCTTTTTATACGCCAATCTGACAGAATTTGTGAGATCAAATCGCAAGAGTATTTGTGGATGTATTTCACTGATTCATGTACGAATGAAAGATCTTAAAAAGTTAGAGTAATTTTATACGCAAATTTTGTTTGTACTAATGTCATATTTTTGTTTTATAGTTCTGGTCCTACGAGCACTTCTATATTGGTAGGCCTGTTACCAGCATTCTCAGTGATGTTGGAGTATTTTCAGTTGCTATGCGCTAGCCTACAGATGTAGTGGATTATCAACACTACCAATACATGAGTGTATCACTTTATCGTAGCCAATTTGATACACTGCAGTATCATGAGGTAATTTTTAAATATACAATAAATATCTTTAAATCATTTAAGTTTTGATCGTAGATAAACATCACATCTAATTGATACAATATCTTTAAACAGGTTACCTGGTTACCTTACTCACTTGAACTTGATGCTCCAGAAATCAAGAGGACATCATATGTATTTACTTTACACAGATCTCATATTATATATGATCGGTTCACCATGTACCATCCGGCAGACCGTGTTCTTCGGCAATTCGGAATGAGTCCAATAATTCTCGATGATCCACCGATAGTCGGTTATGAGGTATCAAATGCATTACAACGAATCCTTGGTCTCGTTGCTGACTGGAATAATCGGTTCGAGAATTATAGTGTGAGGGACATGTCTCCCAGACTAAATTCTGCTGAGGAATATAAGTTATAAGTTACTCATTTTCGTATTAATTTAGTGTAAATAGTTTGCTAAAATTTTGTTTATATAATCGTATGCCTCATCATAACTACCATTAATTTCAGCTAATGCTGTCTCTCGGGCTCTCCATGCTTTGGAATAACTAACTTGTACACAGTGCTCCTTATATATATCTTTAACAATTTGTGATGGACTGTATGACTGGTTGTCTCTAATAATGTCAATTATCATGGTCTTAATCCATGAAGCGGTAGCTAGTCGATGACGTCCTGAACTAAGTTTTTCTAAACAAGAATGACGATTGTCACGCCCCAGTCCCAAAATGTCAGGAACTAGGCCACGTGGCATTGGCCAGCTGACACGCCACTAAGGGTTTAATCCCATATAATGGACCCAAAGAAATGTGCTACGCTGTCCTAAAATACTACAAGTCTAATACAGGTAAATCTATCCCATCCACAACAAAATGTCAGGAAAATAAGTGCTGAATATATATAAAAGCTGAGTCTGATAAAGACATAGTACATCTGATGGGAACAAGCCCATAACAAAACTAATAATAGTGCAGAAAAATAAGATAGACTAAGTAGCGTCTATCTGGGGAAAACAGCTCCATCTCCAGGTGACCAGGCTTCTAGGTTCAGGCAAACTCTAAGGGTGTCTCCTCTAGCTCCTCCTCGGTAGCACATCTAGCCTCCTGATCAGGTCCGTATACCGTGGGGTAGAAAGCCTCGTCTAAATCTGGCAGGAAACCAGGTCCTTAGTGGGACATAACAAGATACAGGAAACAACATGCCAGGTATGTAAATACTGAATAAATAAATAAATAAATACAGGGTGCTAACCATCTAAGTGAAATGCAAGTAAAGATCTTGTAGTACGCATGGGAATGTATAGGTTTGACATATGCTGACTTAATTCACCAATCGTGTTGACTGGCTAGTATATGTGTCATATGCCCCCTCACTCAAGGGCACTCTGCAATCGACCATCTCCGAGGAGCATGGTACGAAGGTATAACAACATACAAGGAGGGGGTGTCCCATACGTCTACTACTTATCTTTCCCACCCAATGTAACTAAATGTCAAGTCGGACTTTTCCTGAGTTTTCCTGATTTTATGCTAAACCGTGATGCGTGTCACACGTACTGGTAGCTAATCAAATACGTAACTCGTATCCTAATATATTTTGCAACCATGTTGCGTGTTCCCGTGATAGGGTCTAGGAGAATGTAATCACCTGAAAATTTTAAGAAATTTTTTAATTTTAATTTTCTGGAATGAATTAACATTTTCTGTAAATTTTTTAAACCAATAAATTAAGGTAGTCTGATTTAAAAATGAATTTTTAAATGAAATTAAATAATATTAAAATGTGATAAAAATTATATTTTCTAGTGTAAAATTAAAAGCCGGTCATGGGGTAATTTTCCGGGAATTTATTGGATCCCGGATGAATTTTTAAAGCATTAAAACCTATTGTTAAATTTAACTAAATAAATTAAACCAAATAATAAACCAAACCAATATTTTTGAACCAAACCCAGAGATTGAACCGGACCGAACCGGCCGGTCTGACCAACCCGGACCGCTCAGCTAGCGGGTCGGATCCGGGTCAGACCCGACCCGCCAGCACCCGACCCGAACCGTGTGAATCCCTAACCCCCAAATTAATTTTCTCCCGACCTTTCACCTGGCCGGCGGCCGTTTCCGCCGCCGTGGCCGCCGGCCGACCCTGCGGTTCACCTCCCCCGTACCCGGCGACGGTCCCCCTTCGAATTCCGGCCAACGTTCGGCCTTAACTCTCCCATACGACCCTATATAAACCTAGGTATCCTCCGGCCGGAATCCCTTCCATACCCATCCCCTCCGGTGACCTCTATCCCGTCTCCGACCACTCGGCGTCCAGATTCGACCACCCGGAACCTCCCTCCGAACCACCAGCAGGCCTCCACCCTCCCAGTCCGGCCACCTCCGGCCCCCAACCCTGCTGTCGAACCCAGTCGAACCCGTCCAGCCGACGTCCGGCCACCCACGGTACCAGGACCGGTCGCCCAGACTGTCGACGACCACCCAGAACCGGCGCTGCCTCCGCCTGCACCCCAGGTTGACTCCGGCAGACACGGACACGATCCAGAACGCGAGTACGAGCCAGGACACGGCTTGGACACGGATCCAGGACACGGAGACTCAAATTTGACACGCGAAGAACAGACTTTTTGAACCCTGTTCAGGTAACCATAACTTTTTGCTCGTAGCTCTGTTTCCTATTCTGTCAGTTTTATCGCGTAGCCTGTATGACCCCCTCGGTGTCCGTGCGAACCGCTCGGTGCATCGCGACCTGTGGTGATCGCGAACCGCGATCCAAAAACAGGAAAAACTACGCCATGTTTTACCCCGGAATCGAGTACGCCCCGCCAAACGGGACGACTTGGTCACGTGCGGTCTTCACCAATACGTGCGCGTCGTAGATACGGACGTGTGGAATTTCGCAGAAGCTGATTCGGATGTGCGTGCACATCGGAATCAGTGCGTATCCGACGACAACACCCCGTATCCAACTTTTCTATATTTCGCTGTAACTTAATGTATACACGTCGGATCGAGACAAAACTTGCACCATCGGACTCGTAGCAATACGCTGGTCCTGTGAGTCAAGTTTGGTTCGATTCTGAGAACGTTGAAAAATCACGTGTCGTGGGCCCCACAGGCTCCACCTGACGGGCGGTTTTGAGAACGACTCATCGGAATCCAATTCTGGAAGTTCCGTTGAGTTCGTATCAATGTTCCTGACTTGTAGACACTAAGTTGGACTGATTTGGAGACCTTTGACCCTGACCCGGTTTTTGGTGCAAAGCGGCCCACATATGGACCCGCTTTGGCCCAGAAATGTCGTTTTTGCCCTTGTGTCCAAACTGGACTTAAGGACATGCATTTCTAGCTATTTTCTATGTTCTGAGACTGTTGGTAATGTTCATTTCAGCTTTTGGAGGAGTATTTGTTGAACCCACTGATACAGGGACCTCTACTGGTATTCCAACCCCATGCAAGTGTACATTGCCATAAATTGCAGTTTATTAATTCATTTTGTTCTCTTGCTTTATTTTCTGTGACTATTGTACATGCTATAACCTAGGACCGTATGACATACTTAGCGTCCGATTACAGTCGGGTGCCAACCCCGTACGCGGAGTTGTGTACGTCTTTTAGTGATGGACATTCGAGACCCTTACATTCTCGTGCTTGTTTATCAAGTACATTAAAACCTAGGACACTTGACACCATACATTGACAAAATCTTCCTGAGATATTCACGGTGATTATGTGTAGGATACAGGATGGACGTAGTTATTATATTCTTAGAATATGACTGTTGCATTAGCTCTGATCTCACGTGACATGGACATGAGACGTGTGGTTACATTGGGTGGGGAGAGACACACAGACTACAGGCTGTTCTATATATATACACTATTATTGTGAGGTGTAGACTCTCGAGCAGAGCTAGACCCATTACTTGTTATTACTGCTACCGGCTCCCCGACACAGAGCTTGTAGCGGTCTCAGCCTGAGTACTAGTGATGCTCTCAGTTGCATTTTCACTTAGATGGTTATGTAGTTACCCTGCTTATTTTATTTACTATTTCACTGCATTTATTTTGACTTGTATTATTTGTACCTTGCTATGTCCCTTGAGGACCTGGATTATGGATGTCCCCAGATTTAGCAGAAGAACATTATCCCGAGGTTTACGGGACAGGAGCTGAAGCTGTACCAGAAGCTGTTGCTGAAGGAGAACCTAACTTAGAAGCAGAGGTGATGGCTGAAGACTTTTCTTGAGATTATGATATTTGTACTCATCAGATACTTATTTCTGGACTCCTTTGTTCTGGTCTGATGAACCAGTATTTTTAGACATTTATCGGGTTGTTCCCCGACATACTTTGCTGAGACTGGACATTGAAGTACTTTCTTTATTTGATGTTGATCTTATTATTCTGTGTGTGGATGAGATTAATTTTTGACTTATTGTTGTAGACCTATATTACAACTTAAGTATGCCCGATGGATCCATTAAATTGGGATGTCCATCGGTGTGTACTGCTGGCCGTTGTCACGTGTCTAGTCCCTCGATATTTTGGGACTGGGGCGTGACATAGTTTTTGTGGTGGCCCATGCAGGTCAATCTTCAAATTGTTTGGTTTCAACTTAGGGGCCAAACAAACCTGTAAAAGGATAGGATAGGTTATAGGATCTCATCCATTTGTTGAATCATTTTTGAAACTCTATATCGCATTCGAATTAAGTAATTGATTTGCATCCTGCTTGACTCTACTAAACGTTCTCATAAAGTTTATTTTGAATGCAGAGAAAGATGGATCCAAGAAATGGAGATGAAATTCCTTTTACACCACAAGACGCTGTGGTTACCTATGGAGATGGAGTTACACCAGAAAACAAAGGTCAATCCTCTCAAAGTGGACAAGCTGAGAAGCATAACTCAAGGTTCAGGCGTGACGACTGTCACGCCCCAGTCCCAAAATACCGTGGGACTAGACACGTGGCAATGGCCAGCAGTACGCACCGATGGACCAACTCAATAAAATGGATCCATCAGGGCATACTTAAGCTGTAAAACAAGTCTACGACAATCACGGCACAACTAATCTCATCCACACAAGATATAAAATATGATCCACAGAATAAATAAGGAATGTAAATCATCAGCAAGTCTCACAAAGTACTTCGGAAAACAACCCGATAAATATCTAGTACAATGGTTCAACTGACCAGAAAGTAAAAGACTGAAATAAATAATAAACGCTGATCATGAACATGGATGCTCAAGAGAAGTCATCAGCTAAGACCTCGTCCTCAGATGGCGGTACAACTCCTGGATCAGCTCCTGCTCCGGTCCCGTAAACCTCGGGATAAGCCTCGTCCGCAAAATCTGGGGACAAATATCCGGATCCAGGTCCTCAGGGGACATAGCAAGGTACAAGAAAGCTCATGCCAAAATAAATACAGTGCAGCAAGTAATGAATAAATAGGGCAAGTAAGTAACCATCTATATGAAAATGCAAGATGAGAGCAGCACTAAAACTCAGGCTGAAGCCACTACCAGCTCTGTGTCGGGGAGCCGGTAGCGGTAATAAACACGTAATGTGCCTAGCTCTGCTATGAGAGTCTGAGGCCTCACAATAGTAGTAGATAGATATATGAAACAGCCTGTAGCCTGTGTGTCTCTCCCCACCTAATGTAACCACGCATATCATGACCATAACGTCTCATGTCCATGTCAAGCGCGATCATAGCTAATGCATCAAGTCATAAAGTATCTAAGAGTATAATGTCCATGTTCTGTATCCTATACAGAATCACCACGAATATCTCGGGAAAATCCTGTCTCATGAATAGTGTCAAGTGTCCTGGGTCATATGGTACTTGATAAGACAAGTACGAAAATAAGGTGTCACGAATGTCCATCTCTAGATGGCCGTACCCAACACTGCGTACAGTGTCGGCACCCGACTGATAATCGGACGCTAAGTACGTCACGCGGTCCTAGGTTGAGCATGCACAGCAATATAATGAAGTAAGGAAAATAAATAACTAAGCTGCAGAGTTGGCAAGGTACACTTGCCTGATGTTGGAATATCAACAATCGTCCCTGGATCAGCGGAACCGGTAGGGACTACTCCAAAAGCTGTCATAAACATCACCAATAGTCTCAGAAGGTATCCAACTGCTAGAAATGCCTGTCCTTACGTCCAATTTGGACACATGGGCAAAAAGGTCATTTTCGGATTAGAGCGGGGTCCACATGTGGGCCACTTTGCACCGAAAAGCGTATCAGGGTCAAAGGTCTCCAAATTCTGCAAACTCAGTGTCTACAAGTCAGGAACGATGATACGAACCCAACGGAACTTCCAGAATTGGATTCCGATGAGCCGATCTCAAAATCACCCGTCAAGTGGAGCCTGTGGGGCCCACGATACGTGATTTTGTCAACGTTCTCGGAATCGGACCAAACTTGGGTCACAGGACTAGCGCATTGCTACGAGTCCGATGGCACAAGTTTTGTCTCGATCCGACGTGCGTACACAAAGTTACAGCGTATTCCAGAAAGGACGGATACGGAGTGTCATCGGCGGATACGCGTTGATTCCGGGGTGCCCGCATCTCCGAATCGACTTCTGCGAAATCCTACACGACCGTATCAACGTCGCGCACAGTTCGGTAAAGACCGCGTGTGACCAAGTCGTCCCGATTGGCAGGGCGTACTCAGTTCCGGGGTAAAACAGGGTGTTGTTTTTCCTGTTTTTGGATCGCGGTGTACGATCACCATAGGACGCGATGCACCGAGCGAGTTGCACGGACACCGAGAGGGTTATACAGTCTACGTGTAGCAACTGACGGAATTGAAATTGGAGTTGCGATGAGGGTGAAAACGGTACCTGAACCGAGCTCCAAAATCTGAGTTTCCACGGGTCCTGCTCGTATCCGATGTCTACTGCTCGCGTCCGAATCGCGATCTCCCGTGTCCGCTGAGCTCTGTGTCTTGTCCCGAATTCACTGCTGGGTCGACAAGCTCGGGGCGACTGGGTTCTCAGGCGGCGGCCGATTCTCGGGCGACGGCCTGGCGCGGGTCGAAGGGTCGAGGGGGAGTCGAACGGCGGGGTAGCAGCGACAGGGAGGAGTCGGGGGACGGTTCGAACTGAGGACGGAGGGGGCCGCGCTCGGGGTCGCTGTGCTCGCGGCGGATGACGGAGAAGGGGGAAGTCGGCTGGGCGAACTCAGCGGCGGGGTTTCAGGTGATGGGAAGCGACGGCGTCGCGGATCAGCTGCTGGGCGGGGCAGCTAGGTGGTCGACGGCGAGCTTGATGGCGGCGGGAGCTTAGGGTTTAGGTGATGGCTAGGCACGGACGCCGAGGAGGCGCTATATAGGCTGCTACAGGAGTCTTCGGCGGAGGAATTCTAGGGTTCCATACGGTTTGGATCCGGGTCGGGTTCGGCTCGGATCCAACCCGACCCGAACGCTGGGTTTGGTTTGGTCTAGCTTGGATTTGTTCAATTTGGGTCTGGTTCACTCTCTATAGCTTTTGGTCCTCGATTCGTTGCTCCGGTGTCCAATAAATTTACCGAAAAATGTCATGCGTCCGGTTCTCCATTATACACAATAAATTTTTACTTCCAGAATATTTTAACACCCTTTGGCCACACTTAAAAATTCTTTAAATCACACTCATCTTGGTTTTAATTTTCTGAAAATTCCAAAAACGAAATAACCTATTTTAAAATTATTCTCAAAATTTAGGGTGTTTACAATCTTTCCTCCTTAAAAGGATTGCGTCCTCGCAATCAAAGAATAAGTTACTCAAGAAAGAGTTATGGAAATACAAGGTGGACTAGTTTACAACTGCCTCCTCGAACAAGTGGGGGTATCGCTGGCGCATACTATCTTCTCGTTCCCAAGTCGATTCTCCAGGAGAATGATGTTTCCATGCTACTCGAACCAGTCTGATCGTCTGTCCCCGTAATGTCTTCTCACTGACGTCAAGGATGCCAACTGGTTGTTCTTCATACCTCAAGCTCGGCCTACTGCGATCTCTGAATGATCGACTACGTGACTTGGGTCGGTCACGTACCTTCGCAGCTGTGAGACGTGGAATACGTCATGCACTCCCTCTAAGGATGGAGGTAATGCAAGCCGATAAGCCACCTCACCAACACGCTCGAGGATGTCAAATGGCCCAATATACCTTGGGCTCAGCTTGCCTCTGCTCCCGAATCTGATAGTACCACGAGTGGGCAAAATCCTCAAGAATACGTGATCTCCTTCTTTGAACTCTAGGGGACATCTGTGCGTATCTGCCCAATGCTTCTGTCGGTCCTGAGCTGCTCGTAGATGATTCTGAATCTGCTTCACCTTCTCCACTGTTTGTGTGACCAATTCTGGTCCCAGTATCTGACGTTCACCGACGTCACTCCAGCATATCGGTGACCTGCACTTTCTTCCATATAAAGCTTCAAATGGTGCCATCTGAATGCTGGCCTGATAACTGTTGTTGTAGGAGAACTCCACTAAGTGCAAATGATCTTCCCAAGAACCTCCAAAGTCTAGCATACATGATCGCAACATGTCCTCCAATATCTGAATGGTGCGCTCCGATTGGCCATCTGTCTGCGGGTGGTACGCCGTGCTGAACTTGAGTCTGGTGCCCAGACTCTCTTGCATGCTTCTCCAGAAATGAGATGTAAATCTCGAATCTCGATCCGATACAATACTAACAGGCACTCCATGTAATTTGACAATTTGTCGCATATACATGTCGGCTAGTACCTCTGTGGACTGCCCAACTCTAAATGGCAAGAAGTGTGCCGATTTAGTGAGTCTATCCACAATAACCCATACTGTATCTCTTCCGCTGGGGCTCCTCGGAAATCCTGTGACAAAATCCATCGTGATGTGCTCCCACTTCCATTCTGGTATAGGAAGCGGCTATAACATACCTGCAGTCCTCTGATGCTCTGCCTTCACTTGCTGGCAGACTAAGCATTTGGCCACAAATCTTGCGATCTCTCTCTTCATTCCATGCCACCAGTAATACTGTCTCAAGTCTCGATACATCTTGGTTCCTCCTGGGTGAACAGAGTACATGGAGCTATGTGCTTCGGTCATTAACTCCTGTCTCAATTCTCCATTTGGAACATACAGGCGATTTCCAAACCTCAATGTCCCGTCTTCGTGAATGCGAAGTCCTGTCTGCATGCCTGCTTCTGTCCTTTCTTTGAGTCTTCAGAATCTAGCATCGGTGGGCAATGCCTCTTTAATCTTCTCCACGAGTGATGACTGAATCTCAAGATTAGCCATCAAGCCATCTGGTCTTGGTAAGACAATCTCTATTTGAAGCTCCTGTAGATCTCTCAGTAACTCGGGCTGCATCGTCAAGAAATAAGCCGTAGGCTTCCTGCTGAGTGCATCTGCAACAACATTCGCCTTTCCCGGATGATACTGCAGATCTATGTTAAAATCTACCATCAGTTCCAGCCAGCGTCTCTGCCTCATGTTAAGCTCCTTCTGAGTATACACATACTTCAGACTCTTGTGATCAGTAAAGATTTTTACCCTTTCTCCATAAAGATAGTGCCTCCATATCTTTAGTGCAAATATAACTGTTGCTAGCTCCAGATCATGTGTTGGGTAGTTCTTCTCGTGGACCTTCAACTGTCTTGACGCATAAGCAACGACTTTGCCATGTTGCATCAAGACACATCCTAGTCCACTGCCTGATGCATCACTGTAAACAACAAAACCTCCAGACCCTGAAGGAAGAGTCAAGACCGGTGCTGTTGTTAATCTTCTCTTCAGTTCTTCGAAGGCCTTCTGGCAGTCTTCTGTCCATAGAAATTCCTGGTCCTTTCGTGTCAGCTTTGTCATCGGTTCTGCAATCCTCGAGAAATTTTCTACGAACCTTCGGTAATATCCCGCAAGTCCGAGAAAACTTCTCACCTCTGCGACTGATGTGGGTGTAGTCCAAGTCTCTATTGCCGCAACTTTCTCTGGATCCACTGAAAGTCCTTCTCCTGATATGATGTGTCCCAAGAAAGGCACTTTGTCCATACAGAACTCACACTTACTGAGCTTGGCATATAGCTTCTCCTGCCTCAAGGTCTCTAACACAATTCTGAGATGCTCCTCGTGCTCTTCATGGTTCTTGGAATATATGAGAATATCGTCGATGAATACAACTACAAATTTATCCAAGAACTGATGAAAGACTGTTCATCAAACTCATAAACACTGCTGGCGCGTTGGTTACACCAAACGGCATCACCAAGAACTCATAATGCCCATACTTCATCCTGAAAGCTGTCTTCGGGATGTCTTCTTTCCTCACCTTGATCTGATGATAGCCGGATCTAAGGTCAATCATCGAAAATACCCTTGCACCACTCAACTGATCGAATAGATCATCAATGCGTGGTAAGGGATACCTGTTCTTGATGGTTACAGTATTTAGTGCCCGGTAATCAATGCACAACCGTACTGTTCCATCCTTCTTCGGCACAAATAATATGGGTGCCCCCCAAGGTGAAACACTGGGCCGAATGAAACCCTTCTCTAAAAGATCATCAACCTGTTCCTTCAATTCCACTAACTCCTTAGGTGCTAGCCGATATACTGATGAAGTGATTGGCTCTGCTCCTGGAGTTAAGTCTATTGTGAATTCTATTTCCCGATCAGACGGTAAACCTGGAAGATCATCGGGAAATACATCCACAAAGTCTGATATGACTCTTGGGTAACCTGTCTCCCCTTCTACCGATAGTACCCTAAGAGTAGGCTAAACTCCTTGCTCTACTGCTCCTCGAAGAAACTCAAATTCTGGATGTCCAGGCGGTCTAAATATAACCCGCCCAAGTCGGCAATCAAGAGTCGCATGGTACTGACTTAACCAGTCCATACCAAGTACGACATCATAATCCGGCATAGAAAATATCAGAAATTGAGCTCGCATTTCTCGGCCACAAACTACTACAGAACATGATCTACAGACATCACTAACCGGAATAATACCGCCTCCCGTAAGAATTCTCTTCATCTTCGGAAGGGGTGCGGTAGCTACTCTATGGGTGGCTACAAAGCTAGCTGCTATAAATGAATACGATGCTCCAGAATCAAATAATGCTACAGCTGGTAATGAAACTACTAGAATAGTACCTGCGATGACCTCGCCTGCTGTAGCCTCCTGCTCAACAGCTAATGGGAATGCCTGCCCTCGCCCATGTGCTGGACCTCTCTGCTGTTGCTGAGCCTGCTGAAATAGGGCTGCCTGTGGGGCCAGTGGTGGTCTCTGCTGGTTTCCTCCTGGGGCTGGTGGTCTGACTCCACCAACTCCTGTCTGCTGTGCTCCTACTGCTGGATAAGTTGGTCGCGGTGCAGGTAGAGCTAGTCTGGGTGCTTCTCCTCTATGGTGAGTGCAGTCTCTGGATAGATGCTGGTTTGATCCGCAAAGCAGGCATAGTCCCAACTTCCGCCTGCACTCTCTCTCAATGTGTCCTACCTTGCCGCAGTGATGACAAGTAGGAAGGGATATGGCCCTGTGTGCTGCTCTATCTGGCGTACTCCTCTGAAATCGTTTTGCAGAATCTCCATGTGCTGCCTTGGTTGGTGCGGAGGTGTTTGGCCTCTTCAGATTCGATTCCCTTCTAGTGACGCGCTTCATGCGTCGTGCTACTGCTAGAACATCAGTATAATTTGTAGGTGCCACTGAGCCAATCAATCTCTGAAGCTCGAACTTCAACCCGTCAAAGAACTTTTCTGCTTTCTCTTCCTCCGTCGAAATCAATGTTGGAGCGAAGCAACTCAGGCGAATAAATTCAGAATTGTATTCTTCCACTGTCATGCTGCCCTGGATGAGGCGGTTGAACTTGTCCCTGAGCTCTGACCGTGCAACTGCCGGGATGTACATCTCTTGGAAAAGTCTGGAGAACTCTTCCCATGTGACTCTGTCCTGTCCAAGTCTCCTTTCTTCTGCTAACCACCAGTGGTGCGCATTATCAGTTAACTGCATTCTGACTACAGTCATCCACTTCTCTCTTGGAAGTTCAGCGGCTTCCAGCTGATGCTGAATGTTTGTGAGCCACTCATGAACTTCCGTTGGCCCTTCTTTACCAGAAAATGTGCGAGGCTTGAGATGACGGAAGTCGGTGATAGATCCCGTCGATGTTCGCCTCGCTGCTGGATTAGCCTGCTCCAATGAGGATACCAGGTTGGTCCGCAGATACTCGGCCTCCTGCCGATGGGCCTCCTGCTGAATCTGTTGCTGGGCTTGCATCATGGCATACATCATCTGGAACATCTGTTGCCCGTCCATGGCTTGTCCTGGCGGGAATGCTGGCATCTGGGGAGTGAACTGTGGTGGAGGTGGGATGTCATCTCTCCGGAACCTTGGATTAGGCTGACCGGTTTGATCACTCTGCGATACTTGTCCACCATCCCCTGGTGTTACTTCATCTCCATAAGTAACCACAGCGTCGTGTGGTGTCTCCAAAGGAATATCATTTCTGTTCCCGGAATCCATTGCTCTGAAATCAAAAGATAACTATAAGAACGCTCAGAGGAATTAATACATGATGCAGTTCAAGTAAAAATTCGAGTTCGATATAGAGTTCAACAAATGGTTAAATAATGGATGAGATCCTATAGTTTATACTATCCTTAGGGCAGGCTGGTTCGGTTCCTAAGTTGAAACCGAACAATTTAGTCGTAGACCTGCATGGGCCACCACAAAAACCATGTCACGCTCCAGTCCCAAAATACCGTGGGACTAGACACGTGGCAATGGCCAGCAGTACGCACCGATGGACCAACTCAATAAAATGGATCCATCAGGGCATACTTAAGCTGTAAAACAAGTCTACGACAATCACGGCACAACTAATCTCATCCACACAAGATATAAAATATGATCCACAGAATAAATAAGGAATGTAAATCATCAGCAAGTCTCACAAAGAACTTCGGGAAACAACCCGATAAATATCTAGTACAATGGTTCAACTGACCAGAAAGTAAAAGACTGAAATAAATAATAAACGCTGAGCATGAACATGGATGCTCAAGAGAAGTCATCAGCTAAGACCTCGTCCTCAGATGGCGGTACAGCTCCTGGATCAGCTCCTGCTCCGGTCCCGTAAACCTCGGGATAAGCCTCGTCCGCAAAATCTGGGGACAAATATCCGGATCCAGGTCCTCAGGGGACATAGCAAGGTACAAAAAAGCTCATGCCAAAATAAATACAGTGCAGCAAGTAATGAATAAATAGGGCAAGTAAGTAACCATCTATGTGAAAATGCAAGATGAGAGCAGCACTAAAACTCAGGCTGAAGCCACTACCAGCTCTGTGTCGGGGAGCCGGTAGCGGTAATAAACACGTAATGTGCCTAGCTCTGCTACGAGAGTCTGAGACCTCACAATAGTAGTAGATAGATATATGAAACAGCCTGTAGCCTGTGTGTCTCTCCCCACCCAATGTAACCACGCATATCACGACCATAACGTCTCATGTCCATGTCAAGCGTGATCATAGCTAATGCATCAAGTCATAAAGTATCTAAGAGTATAATGTCCATGTCCTGTATCCTATACAGAATCACCACGAATATCTCGGGAAAATCCTGTCTCATGAATAGTGTCAAGTGTCCTGGGTCATATGGTACTTGATAAGACAAGTACGAAAATAAGGTGTCACGAATGTCCATCTCTATATGGCCGTACCCAACACTGCGTACAGTGTCGGCACCCGACTGATAATCGGACGCTAAGTACGTCACACGGTCCTAGGTTGAGCATGCACAGCAATATAATGAAGCAAGAAAAATAAATAACTAAGCTGCAGAGTTGGCAAGGTACACTTGCCTGATGTTGGAATATCAACAATCGTCCCTGAATCAGCGGAACCGGTAGGGACTACTCCAAAAGCTGTCATAAATATCACCAATAGTCTCAGAAGGTATCCAACTGCTAGAAATGCCTGTCCTTACGTCCAATTTGGACACAGGGGCAAAAAGGTCATTTTCGGATTAGAGCGGGGTCCACATGTGGGCCACTTTGCACCGAAAAGCGTGTCAGGGTCAAAGGTCTCTAAATTCTGCAAACTCAGTGTCTACAAGTCAGGAACGATGATACGAACCCAACGGAACTTCCAGAATTAGATTCCGATGAGCCGATCTCAAAATCACCCGTCAAGTGGAGCCTGTGGGGCCCACGATACGTAATTTTGTCAACATTCTCGGAATCGGACCAAACTTGGGTCACAGGACCAGCGCATTGCTACGAGTCCGATGGCGTAAGTTTCGTCTCGATCCGACGTGCGTACACAAAGTTACAGCGTGTTCCAGAAAGGACGGATACGGAGTGTCGTCGGCGGATACGCGTTGATTCCGGGGTGCCCGCACCTCCGAATCGACTTCTGCGAAATCCTACACGACCGTATCAACGTCGCGCACAGTTCGGTAAAGACCGCGTGCGACCAAGTCGTCCCGATTGGCGGGGCATACTCAGTTTCGGGGTGAAACAGGGTATTATTTTTCCTGTTTTTGGATCGCGGTGTACGATCACCACAGGACGCGATGCACCGAGGGAGTTGCACGGGCACCGAGAGGGTTATACAGTCTACGTGTAGCAACTGACGGAATTGAAATTGGAGTTGCGATGAGGGTGAAAACGGTACCTGAACCGAGCTCCAAAATCTGAGTTTCCACGGGTCTTGCTCGTATCCGATGTCTACTGCTCGCGTCCGAATCATGATCTCCCATGTCCGCTGAGCTCTGTGTCTTGTCCCGAATTCACTGCTGGGTCGACAAGCTCGGGGCGACTGGGTTCTCAGGCGGCGGCCGGTTCTCGGGCGACGGCCTGGCGCGGGTCGAAGGGTCGAGGGGGAGTCGAACGGTGGGGTAGCAGCGACAGGGAGGAGTCGGGGGACGGTTCGAACTGAGGACGGAGGGGGCCGCGCTCGGGGTCGCTGTGCTCGCGGCGGATGACGGAGAAGGGGGAAGTCGGCTGGGCGAACTCAGCGGCGGGGTTTCAGGTGATGGGAAGCGGCGGCGTCGCGGATCAGCTGCTGGGCGGGGCAGCTAGGTGGTCGACGGCGAGCTTGATGGCCGCGGAAGCTTAGGGTTTAGGTGATGGCTAGGCACGGACGCCGAGGAGGCGCTATATAGGCTGCTACAGGAGTCTTCGGCGGAGGAATTCTAGGGTTCCATACGGTTTAGATCCGGGTCGGGTTCGGCTCGGATCCAACCCGACCCGAACGCCCGACATCGAAAGCAACTTCAACTAGCTCGAAGGCAAGTCAAGAAGGAACGGAGAGTTTCAAATTCAAATCCTGGGTTTGGTTTGGTCTAGCCTGGATTTGTTCAACTTGGGTCTGGTTCACTCTCTATAGCTTTTGGTCCTCGATTCGTTGCTCCGGTGTCCAATAAATTCACCGAAAAATGCCATGCGTCCGGTTCTCCATTATACACAATAAATTTTTACTTCCAGAATATTTTAACACCCTTTGGCCACACTTAAAAATTCTTTAAATCACACTCATCTTGGTTTTAATTTCCAGAAAATTCCAAAAACGAAATAACCTATTTTAAAATTATTCTCAAAATTTAGGGTGTTTACAACGACATCCCACCTCCGCCGCAGTTCACTCCACAGATGCCTGCCTTTCCACCAGGGCAAGCCATGGACGGGCAGCAGATGTTCCAGATGTTTTATGCCATGATGCAAGCCCAACAACAAGTTCAACAGGAGGCGCAGCGTCAGGAGGCAGAGAACCTGAGAACCAGCCTAGTAAATGCATTGGAGCAGGCAAACCCGCAAGCTAGGCGACCAGCGACGAGATCTATCACTGATTTCCGTCAACTCAAGCCCCGTACCTTTTCGGGCAAGGAAGGACCAACTGAAGTGTATGAGTGGCTCACAAATACACAACATCAGTTGGAAGCAGCTGAACTTCCGCGGGAGAGATGGATGACTGCTGTCCGAATGCAACTGACGGACAACGCGCACCATTGGTGGCTAGCTGAAGAGAGGAGGCTCGGACATGACCGAGTCACTTGGGAGGAGTTCTCCAGACTCTTCCAAGAGATGTATATCCCAGCCGTTGCTAGATCAGAACTCCAAAATAAGTTCAACCGCCTCATCCAGGGCAATATGATGGTGGAGGAGTATAATGCTGAATTCATTCGCCTGAGTCGTTTTGCCCCTTCTCTAATTCCTACCGAAGAAGAGAAGGCGGAGAAGTTCTTTGACGGACTCAGGTTCGAGCTTCAGAGGTTGATTGGATCTGTTGCACCTACATCGTACAACGACATCCTTGCTGCAGCACGACGCATGGAGCGCGTCACCAGGAGGGAGTCAAGTCTAAAGCGGCCATTTACCTCAGTACCATCCAAGGCATCACAAGGGGATTCTGCAAAGCGACTCCAGAGGAATCTATCGCAGAGAGCAGCACCAAGAACCCTACCTACTTGTCATTTTTGCGGCAAGTTGGGTCACATTGAAAAGGAGTGCAGACGTAAATTGGGACTGTGCCATATGCGGATCCAACCAGCATCTATCCAGGGACTGCTCTGAACGCCGAGAGGGAGCACCACGACTAGCTCTACCTGCACCAAGGCCAGATTATCCAGCAGTGGGAGCACAGCAGACGGGAGTTGGAGGAGTCAGACCACCAGCTCCAGGAGGATATCAGCCTAGACCACCATTACCACCTCAAGCAACACTATTCCAACAGGCTCGTCAGCAGAGGGGTCCAGCTCAGGGATGAGGTCAGGCATTTGCATTGGCTGTTCAGGAAGAAGCTATTGCTGGAGAAGTTATAGCAGGTACTATTTTAGTAGCTTTATTACCTGCTGTAGCTTTATTTGATTCTGGGGCATCGTACTCATTTATAGCTGCTAGCTTCGTAGCCACCCATAGAGTAGCTACTGCACCCCTTCCGAAGACTAAGAGAATTCTTACGGGAGGTGGAATTATACTTGTTAGTGATATATGTAGATCATGTTCAGTAGTAGTCTGCGGAAGAGAGATACGAGCCCAATTTCTGATCTTTTCTATGCCAGACTATGATGTTGTACTTGGTATGGACTGGTTAAGTCAGTATCATGCTACTCTTGATTGTCGGCTTGGAAAAGTTATATTTAGACCACCTGGACACTCAGAGTTTGAATTTCTTCAAGGAGCTGTAGAGCAAGGTGTTCATCCAACTCTTAGGGCATTATCTGTAGAAGGGGAGTCAGGATACCCAAGAGTTATATCAGAGTTTGTGGATGTATTTCCCGATGATCTTCCAGGTTTACCACCTGATCGGGAAATAGAATTCACAATAGACTTAACTCCAGGAGCAGAGCCTATCACTTCATCGGTATATAGACTAGCACCTAAGGAGTTAGTAGAGTTGAAGAAGCAAGCTGATGAACTTCTGGAGAAGGGTTTCATCCGGCCCAGTGTTTCACCTTGGGGAGCACCTATACTTTTTGTACCGAAGAAGGATGGAACAGTTCGTCTATGCATTGATTACAGGGCGTTAAACGCTGTGACCTTTAAGAACCGGTATCCCTTGCCCCGCATTAATGACTTATTTGATCAATTGAGTGGAGCTAGGGTATTTTTGAAGATTGACCTTAGATCCGGTTATCACCAGATTAGGGTGAGGAAGGAAGATATCCAGAAGACAGCCTTCAGGACTAAGTATGGGCACTATGAGTTCTTAGTAATGCCGTTTGGTTTAACCAACGCGCCTGCTGTGTTTATGAGCTTGATGAACCGAGTCTTCCATCGATACTTGGATAAATTTGTGGTGGTATTTATTGATGACATTCTGGTATATTCCAAAAGCCACGAAGAGCACGAGGAGCATCTCAGAATCGTGCTAGAGACGTTGAGGCAGGAGAAGCTTTATGCTAAGCTCAGTAAATGTGAGTTTTGCATGGATAAGGTGCCATTCTTAGGGCATATTATCTCAGGAGAAGGACTGTCAGTTGATCCAGAGAAGGTTGCTGCCATTGAGACTTGGCCTACACCGACATCAGTTGCTGAGGTGAGGAGTTTTCTAGGACTTGCTGGATATTACAGAAGGTTCGTAGAAAATTTCTCAAGGATTGCGGAGCCAATGACGAAGTTGACACGGAAAGACCAGGACTTTGCATGGACAGAAGAATGTCAGATGGCCTTTGAAGAATTGAAGAGACGTCTAACAACAACACCAGTCTTGACTCTTCCTTCAGGGTCAGGCGGTTTTGTTGTTTATAGTGATGCGTCAGGTAGTGGCCTAGGATGTGTTTTGATGCAATATGGCAAAGTTATTGCTTATGCATCGAGACAGTTGAAGGTCCATGAGAAGAACTACCCAACGCATGATCTGGAGCTAGCTGCTGTAATATTTGCACTGAAGATTTGGAGGCATTATCTTTATGGTGAGAAGGTGGAAATCTTCACTGATCACAAAAGTCTGAAGTATGTATATACTCAAAAGGAGCTTAACATGAGGCAAAGACGCTGGCTTGAGTTGATGGTGGATTTTAATATAGATCTGCAGTACCACCCAGGGAAAGCAAATGTAGTAGCAGACGCACTCAGCAGGAAGCCTACGGCTTATTTCTTGACGATGCAGCCTGAGCTATTGAAAGATATACAGGAGCTCCAGATAGAGGTTATTCTATCAAGACAGAGTGGCTTGCTGGCTAATCTGGAAGTGAAGTCATCGCTTGTGGAAAGGATTAAAGAAGCTTTGCCTACTGATGCAAGATTTCGAAGACTCAAAGGGAAGACAGAAGCAGGCCTGCAGACGGGACTTCGCATACATGAGGATGGGACATTAAGGTGCGGAGATCGTCTATATGTTCCAAATGGAGAAATAAGACAGGAGCTAATGACGGAAGCACATAGCTCCATATACTCTGTTCATCCAGGAGGAACAAAGATGTATCGAGATCTAAGACAGTATTATTGGTGGCATGGAATGAAGAGAGAGATTGCAAGATTTGTAGCTAAATGTTTAATCTGCCAACAAGTAAAAGCCGAGCATCAGAGGACTGCAGGAATGTTGCAGCCGCTTCCCATACCAGAATGGAAGTGGAAACATATCACCATGGACTTCGTCACAGGATTCCCAAGGAGCCCCAACGGAAAAGATGCGGTATGGGTGATCGTGGATCGACTCACTAAATCGGCACATTTCTTGCCATTTAGAGTTGGACAGTCCACAGAGATACTAGCCGACATGTATATGCGACAAATAGTAAGATTACATGGAGTGCCGGTTAGTATTGTATCAAATCGAGATTCGAGATTTACGTCTCATTTTTGGCGAAGCATGCAAGAGAGTCTTGGCACCAGACTAAAATTTAGCACTGCCTATCATCCACAGACAGATGGTCAATCAGAACGTACAATCCAGATCTTGGAGGATATGCTGCGATCCTGTATGTTAGACTTTGGAGGGTCTTGGGAAGATCATTTGCATTTGGTAGAGTTCTCATACAACAACAGTTATCAAGCAAGCATCAAGATGGCACCTTTTGAGGCATTATACGGTAGGAAGTGCAGATCGCCAATATACTGGAGTGACGTCGGAGAGCGTCAAATATTGGGGCCAGAGTTGGTAATGCAAACAGTGGAGAAGGTGAAGCAAATCCAGAATCATCTTCGTGCAGCTCAGGACAGACAGAAGCATTGGGCTGATACACACCGACGTCCCCTGGAGTTCAAGGAAGGAGAGCATGTATTCCTGAGGATTTCACCTACTCGAGGAACCATTCGCTTTGGGAGCAGAGGCAAATTGAGTCCAAGGTACATTGGGCCCTTTGATATTCTGGAGCGCATTGGTGAGGTGGCCTATCGTCTTGCATTACCTCCATCTTTAGAGGGAGTGCATGATGTATTCCATGTCTCACAGTTGAGAATGTATGTGACTGACCCAAGTCACATAGTGGATCATTCTGAGATCGCAGTAGGCCCAAGCCTGAGATATGAAGAACAACCAGTGGGTATACTCGGCACCAGTGAGAAGACACTGCGAGGGCAGACAATTAAACTGGTTCGTGTGGCTTGGAAGCAACACTCTCCTGGTGAATCTACCTGGGAGAGGGAGGATATCATGCGCCAGCGATATCCCCATTTATTCGAGGATGCAGGTATATCTTAAGTAATTTTTGTAATTCCTGTAGTTCTGTTCTATTAGTAGTTTAATCTTTAAATTGCGAGGACGCAATTTTCTTAAGGGGGGTAGATTGTAATCACCTGAAAATTTTAAGAATTTTTTAAATTTAATTTTCTGGAATTAATTAACATTTTCTGTAAAATTTTTAAACCAATAAATTAAGGTAGTCTGATTTAAAAATGAATTTTTAAATGAAATTAAATAATATTAAAATGTGATAAAAATTATATTTTCTAGTGTAAAATTAAAAGCCGGTCATGGGGTAATTTTCCGGGAATTTATTGGATCCCGGATGAATTTTTAAAGCATTAAAACCTATTGTTAAATTTAACTAAATAAATTAAACCAAATAATAAACCAAACCAATATTTTTGAACCAAACCCAGAGATTGAACCGGACCGAACCGGCCGGTCTAACCAACCCGGACCGCTCAGCTAGCGGGTCGGATCCGGGTCAGACCCGACCCGCCAGCACCCGACCCGAACCGTGTGAATCCCTAACCCCCAAATTAATTTTCTCCCGACCTTTCACCTGGCCGGCGGCCGTTTCCGCCGCCGTGGCCGCCGGCCGACCCTGCGGTTCACCTCCCCCGTACCCGGCGACGGTCCCCCTTCGAATTTCGGCCAACGTCCGGCCTTAACTCTCCCCTACGACCCTATATAAACCTAGGTATCCTCCGGCCGGAATCCCTTCCATACCCATCCCCTCCGGTGACCTCTATCCCGTCTCCGACCACTCGGCGTCCAGATCCGACCACCCGGAACCTCCCTCCGAACCACCAGCAGGCCTCCACCCTCCCAGTCCGGCCACCTCCGGCCCCCAACCCTGCTGTCGAACCCAGTCGAACCCGTCCAGCCGACGTCCGGCCACCCACGGTACCAGGACCGGTCGCCCAGACTGTCGACGACCACCCAGAACCGGCGTTGCCTCCGCCTGCACCCCAGGTCGACTCCGGCAGACACGGACACGATCCAGAACGCGAGTACGAGCCAGGATACGGCTTGGACACGGATCCAGGACACGGAGACTCAAATTTGACACGCGCAGAACGGACTTTTTGAACCCTGTTCAGGTAACCATAACTTTTTGCTCGTAGCTCTGTTTCCTATTCTGTCAGTTTTATCGCGTAGCCTGTATGACCCCCTCGGTGTCCGTGTGAACCGCTCGGTGCATCGCGACCTGTGGTGATCGCGAACCGCGATCCAAAAACAGGAAAAACTACGCCATATTTCACCCCGGAATCGAGTACGCCCCGCCAAACGGGACGACTTGGTCACGTGAGGTCTTCACCAATACGTGTACGTCGTAGATACGGACGTGTGAAATTTCGCAGAAGCTGATTCGGATGTGCGTGCACATCGAAATCAGTGCGTATCCGACGACAATACCCCGTATCCGACTTTTCTATATTTCGTTGTAACTTAATGTATACACGTCGGATCGAGACAAAACTTACGTCATCGGACTCGTAGCAATACGCTGGTCCTGTGAGTCAAGTTTGGTTCGATTCTGAGAACGTTGGAAAATCGCGTGTCGTGGGCCCCACAGGCTCCACCTGACGGGCGATTTTGAGAACGGCTCATCGGAATCCAATTCTGGAAGTTTCGTTGAGTTCGTATCAATGTTCCTGACTTGTAGACACTAAGTTGGACTGATTTGGAGACCTTTGACCCTGATCCGATTTTCAGTGCAAAGCGGCCCACATATGGACCCGCTTTGGCCCAGAAATGTCGTTTTTGCCCTTGTGTCCAAACTGGACTTAAGGACATGCGTTTCTAGCTGTTTTCTATGTTCTGAGACTGTTGGTAATGTTCATTTCAGCTTTTGGAGGAGTATTTGTTGAACCCACTGATACAGGGACCTCTACTGGTATTCCAACCCCATGCAAGTGTACCTTGCCATAAATTACAGTTTATTAATTCATTTTGTTCTCTTGCTTTATTTTTTGTGACTATTGTACATGCTATAACCTAGGACCGTATGACATACTTAGCGTCCGATTACAGTCGGGTGCCAACCCCGTACGCGAAGTTGTGTACGTCTTTTAGTGATGGACATTCGAGACCCTTACATTCTCGTGCTTGTTTATCAAGTACATTAAAACCTAGGACACTTGACACCATACATTGACAAAATCTTCCTGAGATATTTACGGTGATTCTGTGTAGGATATAGGATGGACGTAGTTATTATATTCTTAGAATATGACTGTTGCATTAGCTCTGATCTCACGTGACATGGACATGAGACGTGTGGTTACATTGGGTGGGGAGAGACACAGACTATAGGCTGTTCTATATATATATACTACTATTGTGAGGTTGTAGACTCTCGAGCAGAGCTAGACCCATTACTTGTTATTACTGCTACCGGGTCCTCGACACAGAGCTTGTAGCGGTCTCAGCCTGAGTACTAGTGATGCTCTCAGTTGCATTTTCACTTAGATGGTTATGTAGTTACCCTGCTTATTTCATTTACTATTTCACTGCATTTATTTTGGCTTGTATTATTTGTACCTTGCTATGTCCCCTGAGGACCTGGATTATGGATGATGTCCCCAAGTTTAGCAGAAGAACATTATCCCGAGGTTTACGGGACAGGAGCTGAAGCTGTACCAGAAGCTGTTGCTGAAGGAGAACCTAACTTAGAAGCAGAGGTGATGGCTGAAGACTTTTCTTGAGATTATGATATTTGTACTCATCAGATACTTATTTCTGGACTCCTTTGTTCTGGTCTGATGAACCAGTATTTTTAGACATTTATCGGGTTGTTCTCCGACATACTTTGCTGAGACTGGACATTGAAGTACTTTCTTTATTTGATGTTGATCTTATTATTCTGTGTGTGGATGAGATTAGTTTTTGACTTATTGTTGTAGACCTATATTACAGCTTAAGTATGCCTGATGGATCCATTAAATTGGAATATCCATCGGTGTGTACTGCTGGCCGTTGTCACGTGTCTAGTCCCTCGATATTTTGGGACTGGGGCGTGACAGAGAATATCAGGATACTCTCACAATTGTTGGTGAGTCTGTAAGACTAAGTTAATTATACTAATTGTCAACGTATCAGTTGACTGTACCTGAGGCAGTCTCAGGTACTCACAGTCATATGAAATTCAGGAGCAATAACAATATTTGAATTTAAACAGTAAACTTGGCAAGGTATACTTGCCTACTCCCTGATAGTTTTGAAACCCTGATCTCATAGTCAGGTTTGAAGGTGCTTGTGACAGGGGGTCACTGGCTGAGCTGGAGATATTTTCTGTTAAAACATACAGGGTTCGTGAATATCATGGGCATAATATAAAAGTACATTCATATATATACTTATATACATATATGATAATATATATATATAGGATACACATATATATAGAGTATATATATACATATATAATTATAAAGGAAATGACAGTGCATAATGTAAAATATATATATATATACATATGCTGTATTATCCAGCAATATATAGTATATATTTATATATAGACAATATATATATAAATATAAAATGAAATGACAGTGCGAGAAATGTAAATATATATATATATATATATATATATATATATATATGCTGTATTATCCAGCAATATCTTATATATAATATATGTAGATAATATATATATATATATATAGATATATATATATATACATATATATAATAAATTGAAAGGACATTGCAGGAAATATAAATGTATATATAATTACATATGTACTGTATTATCCAGTACTATTTTATATAGTATATATAGAATATATTATACATATATATATATAAAATGAAAGGCAGTGCAGGAATGTAAATATATATATGTATATATAGATATATGCTGTATTATCCAGCATTATAGTATATATATATATATATATATATATATATATGATATTATATATATATATATATAAATAGTATAAAGAAAAAAAGACAGTGCAGAAATAGAAATATAAATACTATATATATAATAATAAGTAATAATTATATATATATAATTACACATAGTATAAATGTATATATATAAATATATATATATATATATACATTATATATTAGTATGTAATAATAATACATATATAAATACATATAGAATACCTATATATAATAAAAAGAAAATATGTATTATACAGTATAAATACTATATTTTAATATTTATATAATATTATATATATATTAATATTTATTAATATATATATATATTAATATATATATATATATATATATATATATATATATATATATATTAATATATATATATATATATATATATATATATATATACATATAAGCATGCATATACCTAATTATGTATTTATACGTATATACAGGGAGGGGTACTGTACCTGTCAGACAGGTGGGACACTAGGCTCGTCACCGGCGGGAGGACGACGGCGGAGGTGGCGGTGGCTGGCCGGAGGAGCGGCAGCAGCAGCAGCAGTTGCCAGCAACAGCAGCAGCAGCAGCTTGTGGAGGTGGCAGCGGCGGCTGCGGCGGCGGGGAAGGCGGTGCAGGGTGGGGGATCGCCGGAGGAGAGGGTGGCGGTGAGGTTGGTGGTGGTGGTGGGGGTCTACGGTGGCTGTGGTGGCGGCTAGAGACGGTCGGAGGTGAGGGTGGCAGTAGCTAGGGTTAGGGGGAAGTTGGCTTGCGGGGGTGAGGGCGGCCGGAGGAGTTGTCGTGGGGCGCTGGGAATTGGTCGGAGGGAAGGGGGAAAGGTGGCGAGTCGAGTGGTGGTGGTGGTGAAGGTGCTCGGTGGTCGGAGGCGGTGGTGGAAGTGGTTCGGGTGGTGGTGGCTGTGGGTGATGGTGTTGGGGGAGTTGGCTTGCGGGGGCTGCCCAAGGCGGAGCAGACGGCCGGAGGGGGTGAGACTTGGCCGGAGGGGAGGTGGGGTAAGGGCGAGGGCTTCACCGGAGTTGGGTGGCCGGTGGTGGCGGAGGGAGGTGGCTGTGAGGGTTTGAAGAGAGGGGGGTCGGGTTTATATAGAGTTTAGGGGATGGCAGTTTAGTAAATAAGTGGAAGTTTTAGGGTATTTTGGTAATTTGGGTTTTAGGATATTTTTAACAGATTTTTCTGGATACTTAGTGCCACATGTAGGTGTTAGGGTTAATAGCCAATGAGGTTAGGCCACCTCACATGCATTTTGCATAAAAACCCTTGTAATTCCATAATTTGCATAAAAGTCCTAAAATTGGTATTTTGCGCAATTACGCAATTTGTCTGAAAAAACACCTGGTTCCTAAAAATACAGAATTGTACAGAAATAAGGGGGAAAGCTGGGGAAATGTTTTGGGAAGTGTGGGGGTGAGCCTGGGCAGGTGTTGGGCCTGGTTTCTGAGTGATACAGATCACCGTATTTATTAATTAATAAATACTGCGCACGATGTTCACTAATTATTTAGGGGCAGTTAGGATCATAATTTTTCTACGGTGTTAATACACTAATTGTAGTATAATTAGAGTAGAATATTATCGTATTTTTGTTTGGGCAAAACTGGTGCAGGTTAGGCCTCAAATCTCTAGGGGTACAGAGATGGGTAAAGAGCAGAAAATTAAATAGGAATTAAATACGAACTTTTGTAACGACATTTGTGCGTCTCAAACGAGGCTCAAAATAAAGCATCTGGGAGTTGCACAAAAATCAGGAAAATAGTCTAACATGTCTAGGGCATGTATGTGAATTTTGTTTGGGAAATACAGCTAGTGTAATGTTCTAATTAATTGTGTGAAGTACAGGTGCACAATCAAATAGGATATGTAAACATAATAAATTTTAAAAAGTTACAATAATTCTAATTAGCTAAAATTAATCCTAAATTACTGAAATCTGGTCGAGGGAGTTTACAATCTACCCTCCTTAGAATATTTCGTCCTCGAAATAAAAACAGACATATAATGAAAATGAAAGATTGATTTAAAATATTTAGGACATACCCTGGTTTGGAAATAGATGGGGGAAACGCTGTCGAATATCCTCCTCTCGTTCCCAGGTTGATTCACCTGGTACATGATGCCTCCATGCAACACGAACTAGAGGGATAGTCTGGCCTCGCAACACCTTCTCGCTACGGTCTAAGATCTCTACAGGTTCCTCCTGATACGATAGGCTTGGGCCGACGGTGATCTCTGAATGGTCCAGTACATGACTTGGGTCTGGAATGTATCTCCTCAGCTGAGATACGTGGAAGACGTCATGCACTCCTTCCAAGGTCTGAGGTAGAGCTAGTCTGTAAGCAACTTCTCCGACGTGTTCCAACACATCGAAGGGTCCAATGTACCTTGGACTCAGTTTTCCTCTTCCTCCAAATCTGATAGTACCTCTGGTAGGTGAGATCTTCAAGAATACATGCTCTCCCACTTGGAACTCTAGAGGTCGTCGATGAATGTTGGCCCAGTGCTTCTGTCTGTCTTGTGCAGCTCGTAGGTGTCCCTGGATCTTCTTTACTTTCTCCACCGTACGAATAATCAATTCTGGTCCCAAGATCTGTCTCTCGCCTACATCGCTCCAGCATACTGGGAAACGACATTTCCTGCCATACAAAGCTTCAAAGGGAGCCATTTGAATGCTCGCTGGATAGCTATTGTTGTAGGAAAATTCTACCAGGTGTAGATGATCTTCCCATGATCCGCTGAAATCAAGCATGCAGGCTCTCAGCATATCTTCAAGGGTCTGGATGGTGCGCTCTGATTGACCATCTGTCTGTGGATGATACGAGGTGCTGAACTTGAGGCGGGTGCCAAGACTTTCTTGCATACTTCGCCAAAAGTAAGATGTAAACCTCGTACCCCTGTCAGATACTATGCTGACTGGTACTCCATGCAGACGCACTATCTCCTTCATGTACATGTCCGCCAAGATTTCTGTAGATTGTCCAACTCTAAAATGTAGGAAATGTGCAGCCTTTGTAAGTCTATCTACGATTACCCATACAACATTACGACCACTGGGACTTCTTGGGAAACCCGTAACAAAGTCCATCGTAACGTGCTCCCATTTTCACTCGGGTATTGGGAGGGGTTGAAGTAGACCGGCAGATCTCTGATGCTCAGCCTTGACTTGCTGACACACCAGGCACTTTGCCACAAAGCGTGCTATCTCTCGCTTCATTCCATGCCACCAGTAGAATTGTCTCATATCCTTGTACATCTTTGTACCTCCAGGATGTATAGAGTATGTTGAGCTATGAGCTTCTGACATCAGCTCCTCACGAAGTTCTCCATTTGGAACATAAAGACGATCACCACATCTTAGAGTTCCATCTTCATGTATGCGACATCCGGTTTGCATTCCAGCCTCTGTTCTTTGGCGAAGCCTCTGAAATCTTGCATCTGTTGGTAGAGCAGCTTTGATTCTTTCGACCAATGTTGATTGTAGCTGGTAGTTTGATAATTAGCCATCAATTCCTGGCATAATGACCTTTATTCCCAACTTTTCTAGATCTTTCAGCAGACCTGGTTGGGTGATCATAAAGAATGCCGAGGGTCTTCTGCTTAGTGCATCAGCTACTACATTTGCCTTCCCTGGATGGTACTGCAAATCGATCTCGAAATCCGTCATCACTTCGAGCCATCGTCTTTGTCTCAGATTTAGGTCCTTCTGGGTGTAGACGTATTTCAGGCTCTTGTGATCGGTGAATATCTCCACTCGTTCGCCGTATAGATAATATCTCCATAGTTTCAGGGCGAAGATGACTGCGGCAAGCTCCAGGTCGCGAGTGGGGTAATTTTTCTCATGAGTCCTCAATTGTCTTGAGGCATAAGCTACAACCTTCCCATGTTGTATTAAGACACAACCTAATCCTTTTCCGGATGCATCGCTATAGATTACGAAACCTCCGGATCCAGATGGTATAGTCAAGATGGGGGCAGTAGTCAGACGCTTCTTCAATTCATCAAAAGCTGTCTGGCATTCCTCAGACCAGATGAACTCCTGATCCTTACGGGTAAGACGGGTAATTGGCTCCGCAATTCTTACAAAGTTTTCTACGAACCTCCGGTAATATCCGGCAAGTCCTAGAAAGCTTCTCACCTCTGAGACGTTGGTAGGGGTTGGTCACGTCTCGACAGATGAGATCTTTGCTGGGTCCACCGAGATGCCTTCTCCTGTGATAACGTGTCCAAGAAAAGCGACACGATCAAGGAAGAACTCGCACTTGCTCATCTTAGCATAAAGGCTCTCTCGCCTCAGCGTCTCTAGCACCAGTCTTAAGTGCTCTTCATGCTCCTCGTGGCTCTTTGAATACACCAGAATGTCGTCGATGAAGACTACCACGAACTGGTCCAGATATTGGTGGAAGACTCTGTTCATCAGGTTCATGAATACGGCAGGTGCATTAGTTAGTCCAAAAGGCATCACCAGGAACTCGTAATGACCATAACGAGTCATGAATGCTGTCTTTGGAATATCTTCTCTCCGTACTTTGACCTGATGATAGCCTTATCTCAAGTCTATTTTTGAGAATACTACAGCTCCCGTCAGTTGGTCGAAGAGGTCGTCAATTCGCGGCAAGGGGTATTTGTTTTTGATTGTCAAAGCATTGAGAGCTCTGTAATCAATACACATCCGATATGTCCCGTCCTTCTTTGGTACAAACAACACTGGTGCTCCCCAGGGTGATGCACTAGGACGAACAAATCCCTTGATCTGTAATTCCTCCAGTTGCAGCTTCAGCTCGTCAAGTTCCTTATTCGTCAGTCGGTACACATTTGAGGATACCGGTGCAGCTCCGGGTATCAGTTCAATAGTGAACTCTACTTCTCTGTCAGGCGGTAGGCCTGGCAATTCCTCCGGGAATACGTCTTCGAATTCTGCAATTATTGCTGGGGGTTCTTTCTCCATCGCCATGTAAGCTCTAGGAGTCTGGCCTACTCCTTGCTCGATGGTTCCTCGTACGTAGTCGAACTTCGGGTGTCCTGGTGGTCTAAAGATGATACTACATTTTCGGCAGTCTAGGATAGCATTGTTCTGGATTAACCAGTCCATGCCTAAGACGACGTCAAAATTTGGCATAGGGAGTACCAAAAATCACGCTCTTAGCTCTCTACTACAAACAACTATCGAACATGTTTCGATAATGTTGGTAACTAGAACAATACCTCCTCCAGTAAGAATTTTCCAGCACTTGGGTAGTGGGAAATGACTAGTTTGTGTATGGCTACGAAATTACTAGATATGAATGACAGGGTTGCGCCAGAATCAAATAATGCAGTTGCAGGTAATGATGCAACTAAAATGGTACCTGTGATGGTTTCACCTTCGGGTTCTTCGGCAACTGCAGCTAAAGCAAAGGTCTGCCCGTGCCTTTGTCCTCCAGATTGTTGTCTAGCCTTGTTGAATTGGGCCTCCTGAGTGGCCAGGGGTGCTCCTCTCTGATATCCTCCAGATGTTGAGGGTAGCATCTTCTGGGCTTGTGATCCTGGCTTCTGTCCGTGCTGAGGTGCTGTATCTTTGCGTTGCGGGCAGCCTCTAGCGATATGCTGGCTCGCTCCACATACTAGGCATAATCCTAGCTTCTTTCTGCAATCATTGGCAAAATGTCCCTTCTTGCCACAGAAGTGACAAGTCGGGAGCTCCTTCTTCTGGTAGGGTCCCGTCGTCTGATGCGTCTGATTTTGTGGACGACGGATAGGTCCTCCTGCTCCTTGCTAGTTTTTGGCCGGGAAGATTGGATTCGGGCGTCTTGTTCCTCGGCCAATTGCTTCTTGCAACCTTGCTTCTGTAAGAACCTCCTCGTAGGAGATCCTTGACTGCACCGTCTTATATCTCTGGAGCTCTAGGGTGAGGCCACGGTGGAATCTCTTGGCCTTCTCTAGCTCGTTCGGTATCAGATTGGCACCGAATCGACTCAGTCGGCAGAACTCTGCATCGTAGGCATCGACGGACATGTTCCCTTGTTCCAGGTGCAGGAACTGGGAATATAGGGCATCTTGGACTGTTGCGGGAAAGTACTTGGCATTAAAGTGCTCCAAGAATTGTTCCCAAGTCTGATCTTTGCCGACGCTACGCTCTATGGATTCCCACCAGTGATGGGCGTTGCCGAGGAGTTAGGCCCTCACAGCGGTCATCCATAAATCGGGAGTAAGTTGCGAACCTTCCAGTAGCATCTCTGTGTTGGAGATCCAGTCGGAGATCTCCTATGGGGTTTCGCTGCCTTTAAAGGTTTTCGGGCTCATCTGGCGGAAACCTCGGACTGTGCCTACTGGTTGGACAGGTACTGGTGCCGGGGCAGTGGTTCTCTCCAAAGTCGTCATTAAGGTCTGTCTCAAGGCTTCAGTCTGTTGCCACTGAGACTGTCTCAGGGCTTCAGTTTGTTGCCATTGAGTATGCAACATAGCTTGGAGGAACTGGAACATTTGAGGTTGGCCCTCAAGCTGTGGCATCATGGCAGGAAGGGCTGGAGGTGGTGGCAAAGGTGTCTCCGCCTGCGGTGTTGATGTTTGCCCTTCATGCTGGGCTGGTGTTCCTGTCTGGGCAGGATCCTGGTGGATGTACGGGGTTGGTGGGTAGACCAACATCCTTCTAGGGGATTGGTCTCTCGGGGTGGACGGAGTTCCTTAGACATTGGCCGAGGGGTCTGTTGCTTGGTCAGCCCCATCAATCGCATGTTTCCCGGGTATGTCCATATTTTTGAAGAAAATAGAATAATTAGAAAAGCATGAAGGAAAAGATAATCTAGCAGGATGCGATAAAAAAATATTTTTAGGATAGTGTCAGTGTGGATGAGACCTAGTATTCCTATTCTATTGCAGGCTTGCTGGACATGTCATCATACCACTAGCAATAAATTAGACCTGCATGGGCCACCACTAAAACTATGTCACGCCCTAGTCCCAAAATGTCAGGAACTAGGCCACGTGGCATTGGCCAGCTGACACGTCACTAAGGGTTTAATCCCATATAATGGACCCAAAGAAACGTGCTACGCTGTCCTAAAATACTATAAGTCTAATACAGGTAAATCTATCTCATCCATAACAAAATATCAGGAAAATAAGTGCTAAATATATATAAAAGTTGAGTCTGATAAAGACATAGTACATATGATGGGAACAAGCCCATAACAAAACTAATAATAGCGCAGAAAAATAAGATAGACTAAGTAGCGTCTATCTGGGGAAAACAGCTCCATCTCCAGGTGACCAGGCTTCTAGGTTCAGGCAAACTCTGAGGGTGTCTCCTCTAGCTCCTCCTCGGTAGCACATCTAGCCTCCTGATCAGGTCCGTATACCGTGGGGTAGAAAGTCTCGTCTAAATCTGGAAGGAAATCAGGTCCTCAGTGGGACATAACAAGATACAGGAAACAACATGCCAGGTATGTAAATACTGAATAAATAAATAAATACAGGGTGTTAACCATCTAATTGAAATACAAGTAAAGATCTTGTAGTACGCATGAGAATGTATAGGTTTGACATATGCTGACTTAATTCACCAATCGTGTTGACTGGCTAGTATATGTATCATATGCCTCCTGACTCAAGGGCACTCTGCAATCGACCATCTCCGAGGAGCATGGTACAAAGGTATAACAACATACAAGGAGGGGGTGTCCCATACGTCTACTACTTATCTTTCCCATCCAATGTAACTAAATGTCAAGTCGGACTTTTCCTGAGTTTTCCTGATTTTATGCTAAACCGTGATGCGTGTCACACGTACTGGTAGCTAATCAAATACGTAACTCGTATCCCAATATGTTTTGCAACCATGTTGTGTGTTCCCGTGATAGGGTCTAGGAGAATATCAGGATACTCTCACAATTGTTGATGAGTCTGTAATACTAAGTTAATTATACTAATTGTCAACGTATCAGTTGACTGTACCTGAGGCAGTCTCAGGTACTCACAGCCATATAAAATTCAGGAGCAATAACAATATTTGAATTTAAACAGTAAACTTGGCAAGGTATACTTGCCTACTCCCTGATAGTATTGAAACCCTGATCTCACAGTCAGGTTTGAAGGTGCTTGTGACAGGGGGTCACTGGCTGAGCTGGAGATGTTTTCTGTTAAAACATACAGGGTTCGTGAATATCATGGGCATAATATAAAAGTATATTCACATATATACTTATATACATATATGATAATATATATATATATATAGGATACACATATATATAGAGTATATATATACATATATAATTATAAAGGAAATGACAGTGCATATTGTAAAATATATATATATATATACATATACTGTATTATCCAGCAAAATATTGTATATATTTATATATAGACAATATATATATAAATATAAAATGAAATGACAGTGCGAGAAATGTAAATATACATATATATATATATGCTGTATTATCCAGCAATATCTTATATATAATATATGTAGATAATATATATATATATATATATATATATATATATATATATATATATATATATATATATATATATATATATATATATATATATAATAAATTGAAAGGATATTGCAGGAAATATAAATGTATATATAATTACATCTGTACTGTATTATCCAGTACTATTTTATATAGTATATATAGAATATATTATACATATATATATATAAAATGAAAGGCAGTACAGGAATGTAAATATATATGTATATATAGATATATGCTGTATTATCCAGCATTATAGTATATATATATATATATATATATATATATATATATATATATATATATATATATATATATATATATATATGATATTATATATATATAAATAGTATAAAGAAAAAAAGACAGTGCAGAAATAGAAATATAAATACTGTATATATAATAATAAGTAATAATTATATATATATAATTACATATAGTATAAATGTATATATATAAATATATATATATACATTATATATTAGTATGTAATAATAATACATATATAAATACATATAGAATACCTATATATAATAAAAAAATATGTATTATACAGTATAAATACTATATTTTAATATTTATATAATATTATATATATTAATATTTATTAATATAAATATATATATATATACATATATATATATACATATAAGCTTGCATATACCTAATTATGTATTTATACGTATATACAGGGAGGGGTACTGTACCTGTCAGACAGGTGGGACCCTAGGCTCGTCACCGGCGGGAGGACGACGGCGGTGGCTGGCCGGAGGAGCGGCAGCAGCACAGCAGTTGCCAGCAACAGCAGCAGCAGCAGCAGCTTGTGGAGGTGGCAGCGGCGGCTGCGGCGGCGGGGAAGGCGGTGCAGGGTGGGGGATCGGCGGAGGAGAGGGTGGCGGTGAGGTTGGTGGTGGTGGCGGGGGTCTACGGTGGCTGTGGTGGCGGCTAGAGGCGGTCGGAGGTGAGGGTGGCAGTAGCTAGGGTTAGGGGGAAGTTGGCTTGCGGGGGTGAGGGCGGCCGGAGGAGTTGTCGTGGGGTTCTGGGACTTGGTCGGAGGGAAGGGGGAAAGGTGGCGAGTCGAGTGGTGGTGGTGGTGAAGGTGTTCGGTGGTCGGAGGCGGTGGTAGAAGTGGTTCGGGTGGTGGTGGCTGTGGGTGATGGTGTTGGGGGAGTTGGCTTGCGGGGGCTGCCCAAGGCGGAGCAGACGGCTGGTGTCACGCCCCGGCCCCGCCCGGGCCGCCGCTCCGCCCTGCCCCGCCCCGTGCGGCCGGGAATTAAAGAACCGGACACGAATCACCGTGCCTCGGCGCGCCGGACGCGAATCACCGCGCCCGTCCCGCGGGCGCGAGGGAGGAAGGGAGCCAAGCGAATGGCCCGTTCGAGCTTTCGGGGGACGTGATGCCGCACGGGCCTGGGGTTGCGCCCGTGCAAGGCCAATCGTTTAAGTTGATAGTTGGCTATCATCGCATCAATCGAGTAAGCAGCGGAAAGGGACTTGTTGCAATGCAATGCATTAGCCAACTGAGTGTTCGGGACAATCGAGGCAACTTGGGTTTCCTTTAGCAAAGGCACACGTTCGTTCCATACATTATGCCCCCTTATACGATAGCATTCTCGGGGCAACAATCGAAACCAGGATTCCGGGTCTTCGGGACTGTGGCACGCCTATCGCTTCCTCGGACGATCCAGTACCTGCGAACAAGTAAACTGTTGGTGGGTCAGCACTTTATACAAGTACTGGTGAGATAAATCAACTGAACAGAAACAAGCATTCACTCAAACAGGCACTAAGTAATCATGTTATAAAATATTACATTACTAGTGATCTTTCTAGTTTTACCTAGGTTCGTTTCATGCAGTTCTAGCAGAGTCGATTTACTTGTTTAGAAACATGTTTGGAAACAGAGTTTCATATTGAATATGCAAGCAAGCAAACCGTTCACGTTTCAGGGTGTGCGCAGCGTGTCTCGTGCGACTCGAGGGTCTGATGCAAAGCTAGACACACGATGCACATTCTTAGGGGCAGTCACTATCCAAGCCAACACAATGACTTAGCTATATGCAGGGCGGTCCCCGAGTATCTCAGGATCGGTAGCGGTTAGTCCAGCATACCAATGACTCATTTATCTGATGCTAGAGGCAGCTGTGACTCATGGTTGCTTTGCACTATCATGGTAGCAGCTGGGACACATGCAGTTCAGCTCTCCACCAATAGCCATTGTCCGACCGCGTGCGAATGCATGGAACACTATCAAATAAACTCTAGTATGCAGACGAGACGAACCATCAGAATACACTCATTGTTGCGGGGCAATCCGACTTATCACTTGAACACGTTCAGGCACAGTATGGTTCTCTCGAAGCATAGACGATAGTGAACATATTCATGCACTCTAAGCAGGCGATTCAGGATTCTCGTTAAGCAGGCATTGTTTCAAAGACAAGCTAGGTGAGTTCGTTCATTAACATGCAAGGCAGGTTCTATCATTCTCTTAAGAAAACATTGCAAGCAAAAACTCAGGTTATTATTAAGGCGTGCAAGAATCAGAGAACGAAGTTCTGCCCACTCACCTTGATACATAACGCCGGCGCGGAGCGGGGCGTTACAGCTGGAGGGGGTGAGACTTGGCCGGAGGGGAGGTGGGATAAGGGCAAGGGCTTCGCCGGAGTTGGGTGGCCGGTGGTGGCGGAGGGAGGTGGCTGTGAGGGTTTGAAGAGAGGGGAGTCGGGTTTATATAGAGTTTAGGGGATGGCAGTTTAGTAAATAAGTGGAAGTTTTAGGGTATTTTGGTAATTTGGGTTTTAGGATATTTTTAACAGATTTTTCTGCATACTTAGTGCCACATGTAGGTGTTAGGGTTAATAGCCAATGAGGTTAGGCCACCTCACATGCATTTTACATAAAAACCCTTGTAATTCCATAATTTGCATAAAAGTCCTAAAATTGGTATTTTGCGCAATTACGCAATTTGTCTGGAAAAACACCTGGTTCCTAAAAATACAAAATTGTACAGAAATAAGGTGGAAAGCTGGGGAAATGTTTTGGGAAGTGTGGGGGTGAGCCTGGGCAGGTGTTGGACCTGGTTTCTGAGTGATACAGATCAACGTATTTATTAATTAATAAATACTGCGCACGATGTTCACTAATTATTTAGGGGCAGTTAGGATCATAATTTTTCTACGGTGTTAATACACTAATTGTAGTATAATTAGAGTAGAATATTATCGTATTTTTGTTTGGGCAAAACTGGTACAGGTTGGGCCTCAAATCTCTAGGGGTACAGAGATGGGTAAAGAGCAGAAAATTAAATAGGAATTAAATACGAACTTTTGTAACGACATTTGTGCGTCTCAAACGAGGCTCAAAATAAAGCATCTGGGAGTTGCACAAAAATCAGGAAAATAGTCTAACATGTCTAGGGCATGTATGTGAATTTTGTTTGGGAAATACAGCTAGTGTAATGTTCTAATTAATTGTGTGAAGTACAGGTGCACAATCAAATAGGATATGTAAACATAATAAATTTTAAAAAGTTGCAATAATTCTAATTAGCTAAAATTAATCCTAAATTACTGAAATCTGGTCGAGGGAGTTTACAACGATTTTCTAATGTACTAACTTTAACTATATCGCCATTTCCAATAGATTTGACATATACTCTCCAATTACAATTCGATTGATCACAACTATATATAATTCCACGAGCATTATTCATAACACTAGCTGAACAACTAAAATTATATTTAATTGCTAAATTACTTATAAAGTTTCTAAAGTGAGAACGACTAGGAAATGATTGTCCCTTAAATACTTCATCAGTGATAGCTTTTACAACATCATAATCTACCGTATAGTCTATATTTCAACTAAATCGTCACTATTTCTATCGTCGTTGTCACTATCATCATCATGGTTAGATTCATCTGATGAATGACCTTCTTGGATAAATGAAACTATTTGTTGAGAAGAACTAGCACCCGAACTAACATGCTGATATTCAGAAAAAATATTCATTATTTCTACTATCTAAGGTTGCTGCTACTTTAATAACATATATTTTTATATACCGTGATTGTGAATTAATCTCAAGAATATAATTCCATGCATCTTCACTATCTATAAAAAAACAATTAGAACAAAATATAGACTTCTGAATAAAATCATAATGAATAGAACAACGTTCAATAATATGATTACGTATATTTTCAAAACTAATATTCAGATAAGTTGAATAAATTATACTTTCTCCTCCTTCGTAATTTAACCCATTTACTTTACCGCCGTGCGAGCATACAATTCTTACGCTACGATCCATGACGGTTGATAACTTTTGCTATATAAAACTCAAATGAACTTTAGTTGCAGGCAAAACTTTGACTGAAACTTTGCTAGTGGCAGAGAGACAGAGAGAGTGTTGGAGACTTTGCTAGAGGGAAGAGAGGAAATAGAGTGAGTGTGAGATGATTTGGTTGAGATAGGAAACATATAGAGGGAGAGTGTTGAATGTAATAGCCGTTGTGCAACGGTCGGGTGTGGGAACGAATCCTTACTCGCCAACTGAGTTGGCGAGCAGAGTGCAACGGTCACTGCCCCGCCAACTCAGCATCACTCGCCAACTGAGTTGGCGAGCGGCCTCTCGAGGAGTGCGCCCCGCCAACTCAGTTGGCGAGCGACTCTGGACCACTGCACCCCGCCAACTGAGTTGGCGGGTCCTCCTCCTCCACGCAATTTTATCAAACATTTTCCTTTCCCTATAATTTTATATAAATTTATTACTTTATACGAAAAAAATGGGAAAAAACAAACATCAGCCAGGTAACAGTAAAAATGGTAATGGTATCCTCTACCCCTGTAGGAGTCCACCAACGTGAAGACTGCCAGCTGTACTACCGACTCACTTACATTAAAAAATCCAGATACATTAACATTAACATGCTCAAGGACAAATCGAACGGCGACACGTGTCCTAAACGACCAAGCGAGCGAGGTCGGGTACTCCGCCGGAGCACGTTAAGCAGGGGGCGAGCACCTGAATACAATCTGGAACTCCGTCATTTACACCTGTCAATTGAGAGAGAGAGGGAGAGGATCATGGAGGAAGGAGGAGGAAGAGAGGGGGGACAGAGAATGGCGGCGGCGGCGGAGGAGGAGACGACGGGGTCTCGGCAGACGATGGAGAGGGTGGCGGCGGCGAAGCAGTACATTGAGAGCCACTACAAGTCCCACATGAAGAACATCCAAGAGAGGAAAGAGAGGTCTGCTTCTTCATCTCCATCACCATCTTCTTATATAGATCTGCTCATCTAGCTCGATTTCTCACTTCGCAAATTATAATCTCCATTAACTCCGCCCCACCTTCTTTAATTAGATGCAGTGTTTGGCAGTTTCGTGTCGGATTCGGATTTCCCGATGTTGCTATGATCGACAGCGTCCTTGTGCTGAAATGTAGAATGCTATTGCTACCGCTTGTTACATAGAGATTTTGAGTAGTGGAGACGAGGATATGTTAGTGGTAGTCAGGCTCATATCAAGGTCCAAAATCTCGGTTATGGTTTTGGAAGTTTTGGGAGGTTTCTATTTTTTCCGAATCGGTAGTTTCGTACCTCCACTTCCAATCCGGAACGGCTAAAATGTATCAGTTTTGATCGATACTTAAAACCTTGGCTCATATATAGTAATTGGTCGGTGCCGCGGCTTCTTCACGATAACGAGAAAGGAAATACGATATATTCGTTTCTTTTACTTGTGTTAATAGAGACTGGATATAAGGAACGTAGGCAATTTAAACACGTAGGCAATTTAAACTCATAGGTGTAACTCTCTCGTGTTACGTAATTAGTGTGCACTAAATGGGAACAGGTGAAGCAACAATCTCCCAAAGGTTTAGCCACATGCAATGATGCAAATGGATACCAAGGTTCAGAAGCTCGGGTTCAGTATTGGTTTCGGACCCTTCCTATGATTTCGGTTTCGGCAGTTAAAGGGTTGATTTTGGTAGTTTCGGGCTGTTTCAATCCTCCAATTCCGATCCAAAATTGCTGAAATATATCGGTTTCAGTCGATACATAAACCTTGTTGGATGCATGTCCTTGATCATGAAGATAGAATGAAGCTTCTTATTTATATGAATTCGAACTCTGTGAAGCTACTTATGTCCATGTCGTTCGATTTCAGTTCCACCTACTTTACAATCTCATGATGTGGTTGCTCTAAGTTGTTGTTTGGCATTATTTTTTTAGGAGAAGTGTTAGGGTTTGTTAGGTAGTTGAACTGACTTCTCTCTCGAGATCTGTTCTTCTTGTAACCATATGTTATCTTTTCCCTTGACACTAGAAGTTGCCTTAAATTTCGAGTATAAGTGTTTGTTAGGTACTAGATACAAGTGGGTTATCCAATTTTTGTTTGCATACCTCTCTTTTGTGTACGAGAGACGTTTGCATCATATATAGTAATGTAAGCTCGTGTTCTGTAACTGGCTGGAACCTTTTGTTAGCCCACATAAGAATGAAAAAGCCGATAACGAAATAGTCCCCATGAATGGATCTTCTTTTCCTTTTTCTTGCTAGGGTTATTGTTAATTAATTGTGGGCTTTTAATATCGTAAGTATAATTATCTGGTAAGTATAATTATCTGGTATTCCATGATTTACCTTATCACATTGAAAACGAAAAGCCAGAAACTGGTGAGGCAATGAGTTTTAGTTTATATGGATTAATCTATGATGTAGATGCATACGAGTAACCTTGGAAGATTATATCATCATCATCTAAGCTTTCCTCCTATCACAATGGGGTCGGCTATAGAGCATAACAAAGCTTCATGAAAGATTTGACAAAGTTTATGACTCGCTGTCAACGTGACATCAACCCTCTATATTGATGTCAAATTTCTAGCTAAAGTAACTACGAGCATATGAGAGAGTCATGCCATAGAACCTAGGCCAGTTGGTATGTAGGTATACCTACCTTTTGGATATGCAATTTAAGCTCATGCAACTAAGGAGCACCCTCCAAGTTTTCTAAGACTATAAAGAGTCTAGGCGAAGGGTTAAGATGATACAATTAACTATTTATAATTGCATAGAGACCATTTAAGACAAAGAGTGAAGGAATAATAGTCCCTCACCTTGGAAGATTATATGCTTCTTCTTATTCATTTATTTATTTTAGTGCATGTCTATATTGCATGATTATTTTCCATGTTTTTTATAGTATCATGACTTGATTTCAGTATTTTGTTGTATGGCATGAGAGCTATGCAAATGTAGACTGCAGGGCTTTTCTTTGTTTTGTTGTTTTCTTCTAACATTTGTTATATTGTTGCCTTGACACTGAGTGTGGTGCTTAATGTAGGGTTTGTTTCACATATGCTCTTTTTTATATATTTATTTTCTTATCTTTCATTTTTGTTCGATAAATAGGAATGTGTTAATGTGTCCATTTAAACTCGTATATATATGAAGGTTTTATACTTTTAGGGTTAGTTTCGATTGCACTTAGGTTTCATCTGGGACTTCATTTGATTCCGAACACAATGGACGAGCCAAACACTTTCTATTTCAGATGGGCGTTTCTCAAATGTCCATGCATTTTGAGGCTCAAATGGAAGTTTCTGAAACGCTAGTCCAACAAACATCCCAAAAATGGACGTTCGACCAAATGAGATGAACGTAAGTGCAATCCAAACTAGACCTTAGTACTCCAGATCAGAGTGTAAAAAAGAAGAAAATGTGAGTTATAATATTCGGACAATATGGAGTTAAATTCCCCATCTTGGTTTCCTGAACTCATAGACCATAAGGCATGTTGTAGATACACTGACTTCTGTTAATTGACATGCGTTGGCCCAATGCATAAAGTTTGGTCAAAAAGCACACAAATTTCAATGAGATGGTTGGTTTAGTGGAGAAGGTTGTTCAGGTGCCATGGTAGGAGGGGAGGATGTAGATTCAATGAGTAGATGACGAATTAAAAAAAAATTAGAGTGTAAAACACATAACTAATTTGCCGAGTACCTCTTAGAATTTTTTTTTAGAGGACTACAGTAAACTTTTTGTTTTTTTAAAATCTACAGGGGCTTTGGGGCCCCTCTAGCTTGTGAGTGCATTCGGCATGGCACGAATACAACAATATTTTGAAGTAATGTGCTACCTAGGTCCTATGTTTGGACCTTCTTAATCTTTATGTACTAGAAATTTAGGTCTAGAAAATAGAGAGAACCAAACTTGTAATTTTAGTTATCCATCATTCGTATCAACTTGCATTAAGTGGGGTTGTGGACATGAAAAGACAACAAAATTTATGGCATGATGTAGATGGGAAGTTGTCTCGTGACTCTTGTCAACCATTTTAAATTTGTTTTTGAATTAGACATGTTGGTCATAGAAGATTGTAAACATACCCTATATGTAAACATACCCTAAATGTTTTTCTTCTTTTCTTTAATATCTCATATTCTCTACATCCACGTTGCGTTCATATTAGATGATTTATGATCTTATGATGTGGTTGCACTATTTTTAATTTGATATTAGGAGATCTCCACCAAGCTAAGATGCTATGACTAAGCAGATCGTTTCATTGAATATTAATGCTTTATGGAGTTTGGGACGTGTTTAGTCATAGATGTGATGAAAATGGCTAGGTTGTATCGTCGTGTTTGGCGGATTGGTGCAATGTTCTAAACGGCGGTAGTCGGGTGCACAGCGGAAAGGGTCCGCCTACCGCTAAGGACGTCTAGGCGCCGCCTAGACGTTTGATACATTTTGGATATTTTTTTACTATTTTACCACTATTTTTACATAATATGCATATTTTAAGGATTTTTTATGCATAGCTAAGTTGTAGAACAAAGATTTATGAAGTTTAAGTCATGTAAAAGTGACTCATAGGTCCATAATACTTGCAAAATTATTTTGCTAAAACATCTAGTCAGGTATTGCTCCGTTTAGGCGTTCGCCTACACCACCGCCTAACTCATTCTACTACAAAATTTGAATTAGAGTACACCGCGTGCCACGTACTCACCTCTGCCTATGCCGTCAAACCTCCGCTGGTCGTCTACAACATCGCCAAAGCGCCAACGACAAAAGCGGTGCAGGGAGCGACCGTCTACCGCCTAGACGCCGCCTAGGCGGCCGAGACGGACAACATTTAGAACACTCGATTGGTGTTTGACATGTATCCGATAAAATACTTACTCGATACTCAAGTTGGGTATGCTTATTGAGTCATTGTATGTCTATGTTCTAGTTCCAGAAAGTGGTTGGCAAGGTTGTCAACTCACGATACATTGTGTATTGTGTATCGCGTATCGTATTGTGTATGATATGATACAATAACTCTAGGAGTTTGTCTATACTTCTATATACTTATAAATCCATCTAGAAACATAATGTAATCATTTTCTCATAAATATTTTATTTGTATCATCTTAACAAGTCCATCTAGTTCCCTGATCCAGATTCCTATGTATACATTATTTGATTTCAGTAAAAAACCGATATTACCTAAAACCTATATGTATCGTATTGGATCAACAACTACGTAATGAAATTGTACTATATTTTATCATATCAAAATATCAACCTATTTCACTCTCCTACCTACTAGCCAAAACTATAAGTCTTCAAAAACCGAATTAAGCTAAAAGTACCTATTATTTGCATTCTAAAGTACCATTGGAGCTTATTTTCCTAAGATACGTATCATATATCGTAAGATACTAATATCTTAGGTGTTTGGCATTAGTAGACCCAAGGGTTATATTATGTAGCACAGAAAAGCCACATTTTATTTCTAGTGGGCCCTGGCTATGTTTGGCTTATAATTTATCTTTTCTCTCGAACCTGCATAAAATTCATTAAATTCTCAGTATACATATAAGAGAAGAGAGAGGAGCAAAACAAAAGAAAAATAAGGAGAGAGAAGAAGGGGGGGAATAATGGAGGAGCAACGAGAGAAGAGAGAGTACACGGCGGAGGTGGAAGAAGAAGAGGTGAAGGTGTCTAGCTTGACGTTGGAGAGGGTGGCGGCAACAAAGCGGTTCATAGAGAACCACTATAAAATCCATATGAAAAGCATCCGGGAGAGGAAAGAGAGGTCGGTTCTTAATCTCCCTACTAAATCTTTATTTTTGATGCTCCTTGCCCGATCTTGTGCTATGGAATCTTGATCTATCTATTAAGTTTGTTTTATTCATACTAACTGTTTAGTGTTGATATTTCATGCTTCTTATGAGCAAGTAATATTCCTGACTAGATTTTTCTCTGTATATTGTTATGTCTCTGGTTGTAGAGGCATGGAATTAGTTCTTCTAAGTGCATTTAAATTGGATGATTTAGATTGTCTTTACTTATTTCATTTTTAGTTCTCATGTTTTTGATTGGTTAAAATCATATCTTAAATTCTTAACATGGTAATGTCTTAGTTATGTACTAGTAAAATCACATATTAACATGCTTGTTTGTATTCAAAAAATTGGATGATTTAGATTGTCTTTACTTATTTCATTTTTAGTTCTCATGTTTTTGATTGGTTAAAATCACATCTTAACATGGTAATGTCTTAGTTATGTACTAGTAAAATCACATATTAACATGCTTGTTTGTACTCAAATATCTCATTGTTGCTTTTAGAATTGCTGTAGTGGAATGTAGAATGCCAGGATTTTTTAGGCTGATGCATTTGTATCTTTCCTTTTGTTTCCACTAGAAATAGGAATATATTAATTGTAGTTGCCTAAACTCATCTATGGTAATTGGCTGGCACTTCGTGGAACTTCTGTTATTTGCAAAAGAATGAAAAAAATAAATACTTGATGACTGGCTATAGATGTATAGACAACATATTTTGCAGTATCGGTCGATACTGTTCCGATACGGCTAATATCGATACGGTTTGGCATGTCCCGATTCGATTTCGATACTGACCGATACCGACATTGAGGGTCTCTTTTCCAGTCAATTTAGCAAAGAAAATTGGATGAAAAAGATCAATCAATAAGGGTGTAAAAGCATAGTAAGGTTGTAAAAGCATAGTAAACCAATCCGCAAAAGTGACTACTATTTCATTCAATTTCAAAACTACTAAGAAACAACATAAGATGTACTTAAAATTATGCCTAAATGTATAAAAAAATATTCTAAAATTTTAATAAGTTATCAATAATTATTTGTTTTTCGATACCAAAAAATCCGATACACCGAACCAAAACTGCTGATACTATTGAGACTGCCGACACCGATACTCGTAGGAAGGGTCCGATATCGAATCCGATACCAATACTGTGAACCTTGGTAGACAGTCCCCATGGATCGTCCCTGTTTTCCTTTCCATCTTACAAGAGCTTTCGGCGTATTCAATGTACAGCATTTAAGCTACAAGATGTAATTATCTGGCATTTCTAATTAACATCTGGAAAAGGGTAAAACAGGAATCTCGCAAAGCTGTTACATTAAATACATATTCATTCACGTTGATGCTTATGTCAACTCACCCAGTCAAACTTGCCATGAAATTTTTTGAGTTTAGGTACAGTTCATTGACCAAGGATTGTATGAATTGGTACCTTCTCCAAGGAATTAATATTGCGTGATTCAGTTCCAGCGAGTTCACAATTTGATTATTTGGCACAGTGGTTCTGTTGTTTGCATCAAGTGTTTATTGACAAATGTACAGTGTTAGGCTTTGTTAAATAGTTGCAATGCTCTCAATGATGTGGTTTTCTTGTAATCGCATTTATTTGCCTTTGACAATGTTGGCATTACATATTTTCTTTTTAATATTGAGCACTATTGTGTGTTAAATAGATTCATCTAGATAATCCATAGTTTGGTTGCTATCATTTCATTTTTGTGAACTAGAGATAGGGGAGAATCAATTGTAGTCATTCAGGCTTATGTAATTGGCTGGAACTTTTAGTGGACACAAGAATGAAGAAGTGAAAGAAAACATATGATACATTAGTGAAAAATATAGGTTTAGAATCTGTTGATATGGTATGTTGGGTGTCATATTTAAGTATAGTATAAGCACATGGGAATATCCTGATGACATATTTGGGATGCCAGAATATGTCACAGGATATTCCATTATGAGATTATTGTCATAATGATTGAGATCATTGTATTAATGACTGTAAGGCTATATAATGCCAATGAGACAATCAATAAAATAATCAACTAATTTCAACATGGTATCAGAGCCAAGTTTCCACAAACCCTAGCCGTCACCAAGCTTCCACAAACCCACAGGAGGATTTCCTAGATCTCCTCCACCGAACTCTTCCACGCCCCCCTTCTTCTCTTCCCTTCTCCGCCCTTCGCAGGCCGCCCTTCGCTGTTGCTGCCCCGTCCCGCTACTGCTACGGCTACTACTGCTGCTGCGGCTGCTGCGACTGCTGCGACTGCTGCTGCTGCGACGACGGCTGTGACATGCGTGCTGCCGCCTCCTCCGCACCAGCACGAGACAACGCCTAATAGGGATGCCTAGATCTGAAAAAAGGGGAGACATGTTCGGATCTAGGAGCGGACGACGAGGACGAGCGTGAGTCGTGGAGCGGACGTGACATGATTGGATAGACGACGCATCGATGGAGGAGATCATCAAGAAGCTAGATTCTGCAGAGGTGGCGACGTTGATGAAGTTGTTGACGATGTCGGCTGGTGAGAACACGACACGAACGTCGCCGGAGTTGAAGCTTCCCTCCATCGATATGAAATTAGATGGACCAGCCACCTATCTGAGTTGGTCACGGCGGGTGAGTAGAACCCTCGCAGGAAAAAACATGGAGGGGTTCCTGACGGGCGAGACGACAGAGCCGGACGAGGGCTCGACAGGACGCGATGAGTGGAAGTCCACTCATATGGTGATCTACATCTGGCTTCTCAACTCCTTAGTCTAGTCTATTGCCGCCACAGTAGACGGTATTGAGATGGTGAAAGATGTGTGGGAGAAGTTGAGAAGGACCTATGATGGTGTGGGGAATAACTTACGGGTCTTCCAGATAAATGGAGAGATTGATGACACCGTACAGGGAGAGAAGACGGTGCAGGAGTATGCCACGGAGTTGGAGCGTCTGTGGTTGGATTATGATCACTCCTCAGATCGGGCGAGCTGCGGGGACCCTAAGTGTAAGGAGAGACAGGTGTGTCTGCATGAGAGGACGATGAAGTTCCTCAAAGGGCTGACTGCAGCTTTCGCACAGAGGACGGCCCTACTTCTAGCCCAACCAAAGATCCCTAGCCTTGAGGAGGCTATCTCAGCCATGATCCAGGAGGAGACGCATCAGGCTACAAGCCGGGACATGTGGTCCCCCCGAAGCAAAGTCAGCACTAGCGATCACCAGCTCAGGTAACACAGGATCTAAGGGAGAGCCCTGGCAGCATAACCGGCAGTGCTACAACTGTGGGGAGATGAGTCATCATCGGTATGCTTGTACCAAACCACCTAGGGAGGGAGATTCAGGTGGTGGACGAGGACCGTTCGGCGGACGAGGATATAATGGAGGACGTGGTCGTGGTCGAGGGGGTATACGAGGCGGCCGAGGAGGTTATCGGACGAACCTCCTGATATCAGAAGGGAACAGAGAAGCTGATGGCACCTTTACTGTGGAGGACCAGGCACTGGGAGACATGAGGAGTAGAACAGAGGAGGCGTCCACCTCATTCTTTGTTAGGGGCAACGCTGCCATGTATGCCCATCCATCAGAAGGTACTGACGAATTACTTGCCCTTGCGTCTATCTCTTCCCTTAAATCATCAGACTGGATTATCGACTCGGGAGCATCTTGGCATATGACGGGGAATGCTAGTGAGTTTTCTTCCTACACTCACCTAGCATCAGCAGACAACATTCAAACAGCTGATGGCACTTTCCAGCCAGTGGTCGGTAAGGGTACTGTTAATTGTACAGGTTCAGTAAGATTATCCAATGTTTTACATGCTCCATCCTTTCCAGTCAGTCTCTTGTCCATTAGTTCTATAATCCTCCAACTTAAATGCATTGTTTCTTTTGATATTCCTAAGGTGACCTTCCAGGAGAAAGGGACAAGACGAAGACTTGGGACTGACACTTGGCATGAGGGACTGTGGTACCTAGATCGAGAAGGACTGGACTCAGCATTGGCATCTATGGCAGAGAAGACTGGCATGGAAGGACTGCAGCAGAGGACTGAGGATACCTTGATACTCCATCATCGGAGGATGGGACATTCTTCCTTTGATACTCTAAGTAAGTTGTATCCAGAGATTTATGCAAAAACAAATAAAGAGAAATTAGTATGTGATGCGTGCGAGTTAGGAAAACTTACTAGGAGCTCATATGTTGGCACGGGTCATAGGAGCATTTTTGCTTTTGAGGTAGTACATTCTGATGTCTGGGGTCCATGTGCTACTAACACTATGAATGGTTATAAGTACTTTGTTTCTTTCATTGAGTGTGCCTCTCGTGTTACCTGGTTATATTTGATGAAAAATAAGAATGATGTACCTGCTTGTTTTCGGAATTTCCATAAGCATGTCCAGACTCAGTACAAAGCAGTTGTGAAGGTACTGAGGTCTGACAATGGAACGGAGTATACCAACAGGACGCTTGCAGAATACTTGTCAGCACACGGAATACAGCATCAGACCACCTGTGCATACACACCAACACAAAATGGAGTTACAGAAAGGAAAAATAGACACCTTCTGGAGGTCGCAAGAAGTATGATGATCGACATGAATGTCCCACAGAGTCTGTGGGGGCATGCAGTGTTTACAACAGCTCAACTCATCAACAGGATGCCCTCGAAGGTCCTCGGATGGAAGTCCCCATGTGAGGTATTGCAAGACAATAATAGTGGGATACTCCCACTGAAGGTGTTTGGGTGTGTGTGTTTTGTGAAGGACAACAGGCCATCAGTTGAGAAACTTGACCCTAGAGCGGTCAAATTCATCTTCGTTGGCTACTCGGCGACCCAGAAGGGGTATGTGTGCTGGAGTCCAGTAGAGAAGAAGAAGTTTGTCAGTATGGATGTCCACTTTCGGGAGCATGAGCCATACTACCACCAAGACGGAACTTCACACAACACGCCTAATACTGCCAGTATTAGGCGAGAGGGGGAGATGGAGAACTTGGTGGTAACCGATTTAGAAGTTTGGCATGGAGGCACGGAGAAGGGACAAGAAGGTGAAGGTGTTAGGCCTACGGCTCAGGGAGAGTTACTTACCTACAGCAGGAGAGAGAAGCAAACTGCAGGACCAGTACCGACAGTGCCAGTGCCAAGTTCCTTGCCTGCGTTCGTCCCAACTCCTGAGGCACCGACACCAACCCCCCTTCAGGTGATACCCCCTCCTTCACAAGATATCATTCCTCCTACTTCTACTCCTCCTACACCACTATCTGTACGGAGGACCACTCGCAGCAATGCAGGAAATCCTCCAAACAAATATGGTTGGGATATTGCTCAGTTTGTTTCTTATGACCATATCCCTTCTTCTCATGGAGCATTTATAGCATCTTTGGATAGTATTACTGTACCTAATAATTGGCAGGTTGCCAAGAACGATCCAAAGTGGAAAGCGACAATGCACGAGGAGTTGGGAGCTCTGGAGAAGAACCACACTTGGGAGCTTGTGAGACTGCCAGAGGGGAAGAGAGCAGTTGGATGCAAGTGGGTCTTTACCGTGAAGCAGAACCCAGATGGACAGGTTGAGCGCTACAAAGCTCGACTAGTAGCCAAAGGATACAGTCAGACGTACGACATCGACTATGACGAGACCTTTGCACCAGTTGCAAAGATGAGCACTGTCAGGACTCTGATTTCTCTGGCAGCGAATGGTGGTTGGAAGCTACACCAACTGGATGTTAAGAATGCGTTTCTTCACGGAGATCTAGTGGAGGAGGTGTACATGGAGATACCACCAGGATTTGGCACCAATCATACAGTAGGCAAGGTCTGCAGGTTGAAGAAGTCCCTCTATGGACTGAAGTAGTCTCCTCGAGCGTGGTTTGACAGATTCAGAAGGGTGACAGATTCAGAAGGGCGATGATAGGGATGGGATATTAGCAGATCAATGCTGATCATACTGTGTTCTTCCGTCGGAGTGGAGGCCACATCACCATGCTTGCGGTGTATGTGGACGATATGATTATCACAGGAGATGATGAGCAGGAGATTGTCCAACTCAAAGGAAAGCTTGGCAAGGAATTCGAGGTGAAGGATCTCGGCCTTCTTCGGTACTTCCTTGGGATTGAGATTGCTCGAGAAGCAGAGGGGATTGTTCTCTCTCAAAGGAAGTATGCACTGGACCTTCTCACAGAAACTGGGATGTTGGGGTGCAAACCTGCAGCGACACCAATAGATCAGAGGTTCAAGATTGATGCTGAGGCTGGAGAACCAGTTGATCGGGACAGATACCAGAGACTGGTTGGCAAGTTGATCTATTTGAGCCACACACGTCCTGATATCTGCTTTGCAGTAAGTGTGGTGAGCCGCTACATGCATGACCCACGGAAGGGTCATATGGATGCAGTGTACCAAATTCTGAGGTACTTGAAAGGTGCTCCCGGGAAGGGATTAATATTCAGGAAGAACAATCACGTGAGCATCGATGGCTACTGTGATTCTGACTGGGCTAGTTGTGCTGATTACAGGAGGTCTACCTCGGGATATTGCATATTTGTAGGAGGTAACTTGGTCTCCTGGAGGAGTAAGAAGCAGTCTGTGGTGGCCAGATCGACAGCTGAAGCAGAGTACAGAGCTATGGCCTTGGGAGTTGCAGAGCTGCTATGGTTGAAGAATATGTTGGTGGAGCTGAAGCTGGATTAAGGAGCCAAGATGAAGCTGTGGTGTGACAATTAGTCAGCTATTAGTATCGCCAACAATCCAGTACAGCATGACAGGACCAAACACATCGAGATTGATAGATTCTTCATCAAAGAGAAGTTGGATAGTGGATTACTGGAGCTTGGCCATGTTCCAACCAGGTATCAAGTAGCAGATGGACTAACCAAGGGACTCGCCTCAGTGAGCATGATTAGAGGATGTGACAAGATGGACTTAGTGAATATCTTTCACCCATCTTGAGGGGGAGTGTTGATATGGTATGTTGGGTGTCATATTTAAGTATAGTATAAGCACATGGGAATATCCTGAGGACATATTTGGGATGCCAGAATATGTCACAGGATATTCCATTATGAGATTATTGTCATAATGATTGAGATCATTGTATTAATGACTGTAAGGCTATATAATGCCAATGAGACAATCAATAAAATAATCAACTAATTTCAACAGAATCCTCAACGTGGGTCTTCCTTTTTCCTCCATGTGTTTTCAAGGTAATAAAATTTAAGCATTTAAGCTTCCAAGTAACTATCTGGCATTTTCTGATTAACCTTCATTGCATGGAGAAGGATGGAGTGAGAATCTGGGGAGGCAGTGACTGTTAAGTTTTCATGAATTGCTGTATGATGTGGATGCGGAGTCATTTTGTCAAATATGCTAAGTACTGTTTGAATCTAACTGGTAGTCATTAAAAAGTTCATGCATCTTTTCTTCTTTATTAGCTCCTAAGAGAGTATGGATGACTATGTTTCATGATTCAGGTCCTCAATATATATGCGTGTGTGCATATATGTCTGAATGATTCTATATGTTTTTATCTCTACTACCATAAAATGTATCAGGTGGCATTTTTGTTGATGGATACAATGAACCTTGGGATTAAACATATTTGATGATCTACATCATCCAAGTGAATTATGTTTTTCCAGTAGCCTCTTATCTATTTTATCTCATTTTAATCTTAATGTTTATCAACCAAATACAGAACTTTCATCCTAATTCTATTTCTCCCAAATTCGTATCTTAGATTCTTATTCAGTACATGTCATGTGTCAATTTCTGAAAGTATTTATTAATGTGGATCTCAAACCCGTTTTGGAAAGAAATAATCTCTCCGACAACCAGTAATTCCGTGTATTGCAATGATTATCGATCTTATCCTACTCATAATTTCTCTTTGATCCGTTTTCTTGATCTACACGGTCAATATTTGGGGAAGGAAAACTAATAATCACCGGAGACAAAGTGAAGTTGGTCCTTATTCCTCAAATTTTAGTTTCTTTTAGGTAAGTGGTAAATAATATAAGGAAAAATTCTTTTTCGGCTTAATCTACACCCATTGTATATAGCTAGGGATAAATTTGTAGGAAACTCCCAGATGTTTTAGTCATTGTCAGGTTACCCCTTAATATTGGTTACTTAGCATGAATGGTCCCTACAAGTTATTTCTTGTCATTCTTGAAGATTCTTTCAATACCTTACTATCAAATGAACATAATACTCTCATTCTTTTAATAAGAACTATTATTTTTTTAGAAATTAAAAACCCACCCCTTTCTCTCTACATTTTCGTTGCCATAATCTGTATCGACAGTGATAGCCATGCTACCGTTGCCGACAGCCGTCATAGATGCTAACAAGCTCCTCTGTCCTCCAACCATATTCTCTCTCTCTCTCTCTCTCTCTCTCCATGTAGTTATCCACTTCCACAGCTGATAGCAAGTTAGATAATGGTCCATTTGTAGGCGAATCTCATGTTGGAGTTATGTTCGTGATTGACACCAATGGTATGGGGTGAAATTCCTTACAATAGCATTAGAAGAAAATTTGAAGGAATGAGAAAGGGTAAAGGGAATATATGATTATATGCACTTCACCATTTTCACGTAAATCCTTGACTTTGTCCCCTAATTTGAAATAGCTTGATATATGCAAACTAGATTGACGTGGATATATGTGAGACATTTCTCTTTTCTTTTAGTTCCCTTTCTTAAATTTGTTCAACTCGGCCTTCAAGTCTTGTTGGTTTTGTTTATTTTATATAAAGTATATGCATCTTCAGTCGAAACGTGGAGGAATGTGGAGGATGCAAGTTTGAGTCATCAAAACAGCCTCTCCATATATATGGGGGTAAGCTTACATGCACCTTAACCTCCTAGACGGCTAGACCTTGCATAAGCGGGAGAGTAGTGGCATTGGGACACTTCTTTTATATGCATCTCGATCAGAAAGTGGATGACGTGGCTTTCTCGAGCAACCTTGACGTTTGTCACATGCAACAATGGCGACCGCCATCCATAGTTATTGTCACGACCCGCATCCGGAATGAGGGTACGAGTACGTGGTTACGTCCAGCCTACGTCGCAGCATCGGTGGTAGAACATGTCTAGGTCAACAATGCTATCTAAACATCTCACACAATATATATAATATACCTGTCATGATATCTTAACTTCAAATGGAGAACAAGATGATAATATGATAATCAATACTCAATCACAATATAAAACTAAAGGAAGATAATTGCACGATATGAAATAGAAGAAAGAATCATAGAGTCACAATACAATCCAGCCAAGTCTAATAGTCTAAGCACAACACAATAGTCTCAAATATAATATACATGCCAAAATGTCTAAACTGAGACATATACAATATAATAATGGAAATAGCTAAGTCTCCTCAATAGCTGGCACTAGATCCCCATGCTCTAAGGGAGCAACCTCAGACGACTCGCCATCCTGTGGCCCTTAGTAAGTGGGATACAAATCCTCTAACCAATCATCTGAAAAAATATATTCAGTCATGATTGGAGCGAAGTACAACCTAATAGTAGTTCCAATTAATTGACAGACTATGAAATTGTAAATAGTGATGAAATACTAGATGAGCAGATAATAAAGAATCATGGTACAAAATAGAGTCGACAGATAATATGGAAACACTGAAAAGCAAGAAGAAGAACTGATAAGTATGTAAAGACAACCAAATATGTAAAAAACTAATAAACCTGTCATGTAAGCACGCAACCAGCAAATATAGAGTAATCCAGAAAGGCAGATATCTAAACCAGTGTTTTGAAATGCCAAGTTGACATGTGAACGGCTAGGGGTAAAATTTGGCAACCACACGTGTCGTGTGTGGCTGCTATTATTCCAGTAAGACCATGTGATAGTAAGGGTATGTTCACACGTCTTCTAGATATTTTTCCGTCCAACTAGTACTCATGGATCCAGGTCCCGACACGAAGAATCTCAATAGTCCAGAAAATGTTAATAGGCCAGAAATATATTAGTCCACAAAAATCGATAGGCCTGAAACAACGTATCACAAGACAATGAATTCATACAATACCAATCCGTGTATCCAGCGTGTCAGGAAGTAGGTAAAGCAATATTATAAAACATGAATCATAGTAAATATCAAATAATGGAAACTATCAGAGAATATACTCGCATGTGGTCCTGAGCAAATAATGTAGATCGGTGTCTAAACTGGTGTCACACTGACCTATTTATGAATTGCCATGTCATTTGGTGTATTAGAGTAATAAACATGCTTAAATAAGTTAAAAATGTGGTTTCTAGGTCAAGACTAGGTCAGCTTCCTAATTTGGGTTCCAAATTAGCTACTTTGTTGGCCTACATAGCTAGACTAGTCAATTCTAGGTGATCTAGGTAAATACCTCATATATATAGCTATTCAAGACTCTAGACACTATATATCCTTCCTTGGATGAGTTGAAAGGCCTGTAATGGAAGGCTGTTGCCTTAACCATTCTATTGATTGAATCGCTAGCATGATCAGATTTGCAATCAGCAAAGATGATCAGGCTTCTTGCTTATATACACACGCTCGTATATACTTAGTATCATAAAGTATCCTATAGTATATATATAGTTATATATATAATTCAATACCTTAACTACTACACATAACTTAATATCATAGCTTTACTTAATACTTCCTTAAATTACCTTACCTTGGCTTGGTACACTAACTCAATTAATAACTCAACATCAGCTACCTAGTACCTATATTACTCAACCTATTACTCAATGATACTTGGTATCAACCCATATCTAATACTAGTACCATAGTACATGCATAATATCTATACCAATACCTTATATCATAATACCTATTTATAATATCTTAATGTTAGCTAATAACCCCACACTTTGGTATCTCAAAACCTAGGTATCACTACTAATACCAATCAGGAACTTGGTATCCATACCCATAACTCTTACCAATATACACCCACTTTCACACCTTCACAACTCCTCACTGATATCAAGATACCCTGACTTCTCAATTGTTGTTGTTACTTCTTCACCTACTGCTTCCTGAAACAAGCACTATCCACATTCTTACACTATCAGTCACTCTCCTCGACACACTAGTATCAGGTACACACTGCATACTGGCAGTTAATATCCATGGTCACACTGGTACATTAGATGTACCCCTAAACCAGGCACCCTTAACTACAATCTCACAGCATCCAGGTATCTTCCACTGTACCAAGATACCTGAATGCAGTGCCTAACCTGGCACTACTTACCCTGTTCTCTACTTGTTGCCAAGCCCCCTTCAGATATCAATACCTACCTAAGTATCACCCTGTTACACCTGCCTGCCTGAATATCCCTCTATACCACTAATACACTCCACATTCCTCAGTCAAACTGGCACAATCCATTAGTTGTTGTTGCTGCAATCATCTTGTTCAACTGCCTGCAATCACTGATTGCTAAGCTCAACCTTCCCTCTTACATCACTAACTTACCCGAGACTCCAAGCCACCCTACTTGCTGTACTCACCAACAGCAACTGATTGGTAATTTCTGTTGATATGGTATGTTGGGTGTCATATTTAAGTATAGTATAAGCACATGGGAATATCCTGAGGACATATTTGGGATGCCAGAATATGTCACATGATATTCCATTATGAGATTATTGTCATAATGATTGAAATCATTGTATTAATGACTGTAAGGCTATATAATGCCAAGGAGACAATCAATAAAATTATCAACTAATTTCAACATGGTATCAGAGCCAAGTTTCCACAAACCCTAGCCGTCACCAAGCTTCCACAAACCCACAGGAGGATTTCCTAGATCTCCTCCACCGAACTCTTCCACGCCCCCCCTTTTTTCCCTCCTCTCCTCTTCTCCGCCCTTCGCAGGCCGCCCTTCGCTGTTGCTGTCCCGTCCCGCTACTGCTGCGGCTACTACTGCTGCTGCAGCTGCTGCGACTGCTGCTGCGACGGCGGTTGTGACATGCGTGCTGCCCCACCAGCACGAGGCAGCGCCTAATAGGGATGCCTAGATCTGAAAAAAGGGGGGACATGTTCGGATCTAGGAGCGGACGACGATGACAAGCGTGAGTCGTGGAGCGAACGTGACGTGACTGGATAGACGACGCATCGATGGAGGAGATCATCAAGAAGCTAGATTCTGCAGAGGTGGCGACGTTGATGAAGTTGTTGACGATGTCGGCTGGTGAGAACACGACACGAACGTCGCCGGAGTTGAAGCTTCCCTCCATCGATCTGAAATTAGATGGACCAGCCACCTATCTGAGTTGGTCACGACGGGTGAGAAGAACCCTCGCAGGAAAAAACATGGAGGGGTTCCTGACGGGCGAGACGACAGAGCCGGACGAGGGCTCGACAGGACACGATGAGTGGAAGTCCACTCATATGGTGATCTACATCTGGCTTCTCAACTCCTTAGTCCAGTCTATTGCCGCCACAGTAGACGGTATTGAGATGGTGAAAGATGTGTGGGAGAAGTTGAGAAGGACCTATGATGGTGTGGGGAACAACTTACGGGTCTTCCAGATAAAGGGGGAGATTGATGACACCGTACAGGGAGAGAAGACGGTGCAGGAGTATGCCACAGAGTTGGAGCGTCTGTGGTTGGATTATGATCACTCCTCAGATCGGGCGAGCTGCGGGGACCCTAAGTGTAAGGAGAGACAGGTGTGTCTGCAGGAGAGGACGATGAAGTTCCTCAAAGGGCTGACTGCAGCTTTCGCACAGAGGACGACCCTACTTCTAGCCCAACCAAAGATCCCTAGCCTTGAGGAGGCTATCTCAGCTATGATCCAGGAGGAGACACGCATCAGGCTGCAAGCTGGGACAGGTGGTCCCCCCGAAGCAAAGTCAGCACTAGCGATCACCAGCTCAGGTAACACATGATCTAAGGGAGAGCCCTTACAGCATAACCGGCAGTGCTACAACTGTGGGAAGATGGGTCATCATCGGTATGCTTGTACCAAACCACCTAGGAAGGGAGATTCAGGTGGTGGACGAGGACCGTTCGGCGGACGAGGATATAATGGAGGATGTGGTCGTGGTCGAGGGGATAGACGAGGCGGCCGAGGAGGTTATCGGGCAAACCTCCTGATATCAGAAGGGAATGGAGAAGCTGATGACACCTTTACTGTGGAGGACCAGGCACTGGGAGACATGAGGAGTAGAACAAAGGAGGCGTCCACCTCATTCTTTGTTAGGGCCAACGCTGCTATGTATGCCCATCCATCAGAAGGTACTGACGAATCACTTGCCCTTGCGTCTATCTCTTCCCTTAAATCATCAGACTGGATTATCGACTCGGGAGCATCTCGGCATGTGACGGGGAATGCTAGTGAGTTTTCTTCCTACACTCACCTAGCATCAGCAGACAGCATTCAGACAGCTGATGGCACTTTCCAGCCAGTGGTCGGTAAGGGTACTGTTAATTGTACAGGTTCAGTAAGATTATCCAATGTTTTACATGCTCCATCCTTTCCGGTCAGTCTCTTGTCCATTAGTTCTATAATCCTCCAACTTAAATGCATTGTTTCTTTTGATATTCCTAAGGTGACCTTCCAGGAGAAAGGGACAGGACGAAGACTTGGGACTGGCACTTGGCATGAGGGACTGTGGTACCTAGATCGAGAAGGACTGGACTCAGCATTGGTATCTATGGCAGAGAAGGCTGGCATGGAAGGACTGCAGCAGAGGACTGAGGGTACCTTGATACTCCATCATCGGAGGATGGGACATTCTTCCTTTGATACTCTAAGTAAGTTGTATCCAGAGATTTATGCAAAAACAAATAAAGAGAAATTAGTATGTGATGCGTGCGAGTTAGGAAAACTTACTAGGAGCTCATATGTTGGCACGGGTCATAGGAGCACTTTTGCTTTTGAGGTAGTACATTCTGATGTCTGGGGTCCATGTGCTACTAACACTATGAATGGTTATAAGTACTTTGTTTCTTTCATTGAGTGTGCCTCTCGTGTTACCTGGTTATATTTGATGAAAAATAAGAGTGATGTACCTGCTTGTTTTCGGGATTTCCATAAGCATGTCCAGACTCAGTACAAAGCAGTTGTGAAGGTACTGAGGTCTGACAATGGAACAGAGTATACCAACAGGACGCTTGCAGAATACTTGTCAGCACACGGAATACAGCATCAGACCACCTGTGCATACACACCAGCACAAAATGGAGTTGCAGAAAGGAAAAACAGACACCTTCTGGAGGTCGCAAGAAGTATGATGATCGACATGAATGTCCCACAGAGTCTGTGGGGGCATGCAGTGTTGACAGCAGCTCAACTCATCAACAGGATGCCCTCGAAGGTCCTCGGATGGAAGTCCCCATGTAAGGTATTGCAAGGCAATAATAGTGGGATACTCCCACTGAAGGTGTTTGGGTGTGTGTGTTTTGTGAAGGACAACAGGCCATCAGTTGGGAAACTTGACCATAGAGCGGTCAAATGCATCTTCGTAGGCTACTCGGCGACCCAAAAGGGGTATGTGTGCTGGAGTCCAGTAGAGAAGAAGAAGTTTGTCAGTATGGATGTCCACTTTCGGGAGCATGAGCCATACTACCTCCAGGACGGAACTTCACACAACACGCCTAATACTGCCAGTATTAGGCGAGAGGGAGAGATGGAGAACTTTGTGGTAACCGATTTAGAAGTTTGGTATGGAGGCACGGAGAAGGGACAAGAAGGTGAAGGTGTTAGGCCTACGGCTCAGGGAGAGTTACTTACCTACAGCAGGAGAGAGAAGCAAACTGCAGGACCAGTACCGACAGTGCCAATGCCAAGTCCCTTGCCTGCGTTCGTCCCAACTCTTGAGGCACCGACACCAACCCCCCTTCAGGTGATACCCCCTCCTTCACAAGATATCATTCCTCCTACTGCTACTCCTCCCACACCACTATCTGTACGGAGGACCACTCGCAGCAATGCAGGAAATCCTCCAAACAGATATGGTTGGGATATTGCTCAGTTTATTTCTTATGACCATATCCCTTTTTCTCATGGAGCATTTATAGCATCTTTGGATAGTATTACTGTACCTAACAATTGGCAGGTTGCCAAGAACGATCCAAAGTGGAAAGCGGCAATGCACGAGGAGTTGGGAGCTCTGGAGAAGAACCACACTTGGGAGCATGTGAGACTGCCAGAGGGGAAGAGAGCAGTTGGATGCAAGTGGGTCTTTACCGTGAAGCAGAACCCAGATGGACAGATTGATCGCTACAAAGCTCGACTAGTAGCCAAAGGATACAGTCAGACGTACGGCATCGACTATGACGAGACCTTTGCACCAGTTGCAAAGATGAGCACTGTCAGGACTCTGATTTCTCTGGCAGCGAATGGTGGATGGAAGCTACACCAACTGGATGTGAAGAATGCGTTTCTTCACGGAGATCTAGTGGAGGAGGTGTACATGGAGATACCACCAGGATTTGGCACCAATCAGACAGTAGGCAAGGTCTGCAGGTTGAAGAAGTCCCTCTATGGACTGAAGCAGTCTCCTCGAGCGTGGTTTGACAGATTCAGAAGGGCGATGATAGGGATGGGATATCAGCAGATCAATGCTGATCATACTGTGTTCTTCCGTCGGAGTGGAGGCCACATCACCATGCTTGCGGTGTATGTGGACGATATGATTATCACAGGAGATGATGAGCAGGAGATTGTCCAACTCAAAGGAAAGCTTGGCAAGGAATTCGAGGTGAAGGATCTCGGCCTTCTTCGGTACTTCCTTGGGATTGAGATTGCTCGAGAAGCAGAGGGGATTGTTCTCTCTCAAAGGAAGTATGCACTGGACCTTCTCACAGAAACTGAGATGTTGGGGTGCAAACCTGCAGCGACACCAATAGATCAGAGGTTCAAGATTGATGCTGAGGCTGGAGAACCAGTTGATCGGGACAGATACCAGAGACTGGTTGGCAAGTTGATCTATTTGAGCCACACACGTCCTGATATCTGCTTTGCAGTAAGTGTGGTGAGCCGCTACATGCATGACCCACGGAAGGGTCATATAGATGCAGTGTACCAGATTCTGAGGTACTTGAAAGGTGCTCCCGGGAAGGGACTAATATTCAGGAAGAACAATCACGTGAGCATCGAGGGCTACTGTGATTCTGACTGGGCTAGTTGTGCTGATGACAGGAGGTCTACCTCGGGATATTGCATATTTGTAGGAGGTAACTTGGTCTCCTGGAGGAGTAAGAAGCAGTCTGTGGTGGCCAGATCGACAGCTGAAGCAGAGTACAGAGCTATGGCCTTGGGAGTTACAGAGCTGCTATGGTTGAAGAATATGCTGGTGGAGCTGAAGCTGGATCAAGGAGCCAAGATGAAGCTGTGGTGTGACAATCAGTCAGCTATTAGTATCGCCAACAATCCAGTACAGCATGACAGGACCAAACACATCGAGATTGATAGATTCTTCATCAAAGAGAAGTTGGATAGAGGATTACTGGAGCTTGGCCATGTTCCAACCAGGGATCAAGTAGCAGATGGACTAACCAAGGGACTCGCCTCAGTGAGCATGATTAGAGGATGTGACAAGATGGGCTTAGTGAATATCTTTCACCCATCTTGAGGGAGAGTGTTGATATGGTATGTTGGGTGTCATATTTAAGTATAGTATAAGCACATGGGAATATCCTGAGGACATATTTGGGATGCCAGAATATGTCACAGGATATTCCATTTTGAGATTATTGTCATAATGATTGAAATCATTGTATTAATGACTGTAAGGCTATATAATGCCAATGAGACGATCAATAAAATTATCAACTAATTTCAACAATTTCCCCACTTGTCTGCAACTGAGCATTGCTCCTGCACCCCAAAGCATGACATAAATCCCCCCCTCACACACACAACCCAACTCGACCACCATGATACACTGGGTATCATAACTGGTACCCAAATGCATCACCTCCACAACACTTTCTAACCCACAACCTACTCTCAACCCAACACGCACAAACTTATCAGTCATCCACACAAACTTCACTCTCTCTAACCAACACCAATGCACACGTGCACTCAACACAAAGACACATGATACACACACACCCTAATCTATAGACACATAAATCATTCCTAATAACTAGACACTACCACCCCAACTCCCATCATCAAACCTGCACACAAACACTTAAGCACTCACTAACACATACAAACACACACTACAATACTATAACACACACACAGGTCAACCTCTCCCCTTACCTATTTGTTTCGTGCTACTGCTGCTGTTATTTACTCTAAATTGGCCTGCACCACTTCTTGTTTTAACTGAAACAGAACACCCTCAAACCACTTGCATATACACAAGCACCACCAACAACAATAACAGGAATACATCACAAATCTCAAGTACACACCCTTCTACTGCAGGCAAGGTTATTGGGCATCAACTACAGTACACTGCCCCCTAACAGTTTGCGGGTGCAATGCACCTCAATACACCCTCGGGCAGTGTTCACTGCAGTCCATACCATGTCTGTAGTCTCTTAATTCAGTACAACACCCCTCCTTGCCTGAACATTCCACTCCACCTCTATCCTATCTAATACATACATGTATTGGTCTCCTTAACCCTTCATAGGTGCACCAGGCACTGTCATAATCCACTGATCACACTGAACACACTTCACCCCCAAAATAACTTGGTTATAAGCCCATCCCCACACATGAACTCAACATGCAGATCCTTCGAGCCTACTGCTAAATGCAGTAGCTACCGCTACTAAATTCCTCTAATTACTTGTTGTCTACTTATACTAACTGCCCCCCTCTCACTACTACTAGAACTCTCATCCTTAGTTGCCTGTATCTTGACTCCCCTTCCTGTACAGACCTTGCTAACTGCAGTTCACTTCACTGCAGCTCCCCTACTGATAATACTTGAACACCTAACAACTGCTCTGCTACCACACTCGACCACACACAACACAGCTCACCAAGACTGACACAGCACCTTGTGCACACACATGTATCACAGTGCACACACACCAGTCTAAGCACTGTGATACACACACATCCTCACATCCACTTCAACATAATACAAAACATCATCCCACATCTCAACACTCATGACACAACACCAATTCATGATACTCATGGTGCACCCTTACCATGATACACACAAAAACACTAGTAAAAGGCCAAATAACAAACACCTAGTGTGCATCACATGGGTATCACACCAAAACCTATGATACTCTCATGATAGGCTCTCCACACACCCCAAATCACTACCAAATCACGATGAACACAATAAAATACTAAATATAATAATTAATATAACTGAAATTAATGCTAATAATAGGAAATTAGCTTCTAGAAGCACAATACAAGGGAAAACACCAAATCTACACTCCCGTATCATGAAGTATCGTGATACGGGCTCTCCATATCCAATTGTGGACACGCAACCTATGTTGTATTGGGCGCTAGGAGAGGCGACAGGCCATCCGACTCGCCTAGGCGCCCGTCCAGAAATACATATGTTTTTTTTTCCAGAAATAAAACAGGAACAACAAGTCCATAAGGAAAAAAGAAGAAGAAAAAGCAACAACAACAGAAAGTCAACAAAAAAAGCAACAACGACAATAACATCATGTAACACGAGAAAAAATAGAATAAGAAACAACATCAATCGACAACAGTCTTCAAAAGAAAAGAAAAAACAGCAGCAACATAAAAATGAAGAAGAAGAAGCCAACTCCATGAAAAAAATGAAGAAGAAGAATAATACCTGGGTCAAAGCAACCAGAGGTAGGAGTTTCCCTTTTATTTTTTCTTTGCTTTTTTTTTCTTTTTTTTTTGAGCAGCAGCAGCAATCTGCTCATTGGAGAGCTACAATAGATTTTTTTTCAGGTAGCAGCCTTTTTCTTTTCTTTGGAGAATAATTCTAAAGTTCAAAACATTTACATTTAATGATAAAGCCCATAATGGAAGCCCAAACCTAACTTTCCTCCTAGGCGTCCGCCTTGCACTTCTCCTGGTCGACCCTAGGCACGCCTAGGCGTCCATCTCCAGACCCGGAAAAAAATTTCCCCGGTCGAGGCCCCTCCCCTCAACCTGGACGCCTAGGCGTCGCCCGTAACAACATAGCACGCAACTAGCCACACACAACCAAATTAGTATCAATCTAGCCTAATTGACCAAATGACAAACACTTGGTGCACCAATTTCTGTTTTTCTCCAAATTGGATACAAAACTCAATGTAACAATCATCATAGAGCCTATTAGAGCCTAATTCTTCTTCCTATAGGTAATCCTTAGCCATGGAAGGGTCCCTATAGGTCTAATACATCATATTAACCATAAAATTAAGAAAAAAAATAGGAATTATATCTATTGGGAGATGGATTCCCAATTAATTCCTCAAGTGGACACAAAATGGACACAAGCCTCAAGCCAATGCTTCCCTCCTCTAGTGCTCCTTGCAATCCAAGCTCTTAGTCTCATTTGAAATAGAAATTGAGGGGTATGGGAATTGATTTGGGAATGAAGTAATTTGGGTTTCTTCTCAAATTTGGGGATAAACTTATTAGGAAAGCAAATGGAGGCTATTCATGAATAATGAGGCTTATATAGCCTCCTAATAGGGTTAGGGTTAGGTTTATGAATAGATAATAAGACTTAAAAGTCCCTCTCAATGTCATGAATATAATCTATTTTATTAAAAAAAGCATATCTACAACTAGTGGGAATATTCTAGTCATTCATTCTAATTAATGAGTCAATCATGGCTAAACAAATTGGTTGCACTAATGGGTCATACAAGTCTAGTAGGGTTCACTTAGATTCACTAACATCTAGTCTAACTAATAGGCTAAACCACTAATCAATAAATAATATAGATATAACAATTATTTACCAAAATTTAAATAATATGTAAATGACAAAAATATCTCTTCGGAAATTAGGTAGTTACAGTTATCAAAGATGAAAAACACATTTAGGCGTCAATGTCCCTCAAGGCCTTGGCGCGATGCACAAAAGTAATACGCGTGCCTAAGTAAAACAAGGAACATCTATACGTAGAAGAAAAAGACAAGTCCTTGACTTCAAAATTGTTTTGAGTTGCTATGTTCTTGGTCACACTTGCTCGTAACAAAATAAGGAAGCTTCAACAACGCTTGAGCTTAGATGAGGAGGGGTCGATGATGCTATTAGTTCCTTGTATAACTATTCTCAAACAAAGTTGGCTTGCACCTAGCTGAAGCAAGACTCAACCACCCCTTGGTGCTGTGCTTCTCGCCTCGGTGTGAGTCACGCTTTTAATAATTATGTTGTCCACCGCCACTGTTGCCGACAAAAAAAGGTGTGGAGGGGTGAATTTTATTTTAATAATTTTTTTGTTTTAAATTTATAAAAGACAACAATTCTTTTATTAAAAAAGGATGCTTTTGTTCATTTAACGGTCTTGAACTAATGGAGGCTTCAAAAGTAAAGGAATTGCCGAGAAAGTAAGAAACTAATGGTAGCAAGGTAATTTTCAAATGACAAAAACGATAGGGGAGTTTCTTGCAATTTAACCTTTAGTTAGATAAAAGGATAAATTATAAACCCTCTTGACTTTTCAGTCAAGGAGGAACAATCCCTCTCTAGTTCAAACCAAACTTGAAGTTCTATTTTATGCTTGAAAAGATGCTAACACTGTTATAGAGGCATATAAAATCGAACTATTATTGACTTTCATGTCAACTTTAAATCAGCATGACATGAAGCCGGGATCAACCCAACCCACACTCATTTCAGTTTTTCTTCCCCGCTTTCTTACCTCTCTCTCCTTACTATCATCTCAACGAAGAATGGAGGTGCGGGGGCTCGATAAACAGAAATGAGCTATCTAGGAATAAGATATACAACTTGAATTAGGGAAAGAAGAAAGAGAGAGCTGAGTTGCATGCACTCTAAGCAAAGCATCAAGTGAGAGGATACGATCAACAGGTAAAAACCGACCAGGCAGCACAAGAAAGCTCGTTCATGTGTAGATACGCTGAACGGACCTGGCTGGATAAAGGAAGACTGCCAGGGACTGAAGAATCCTATCGATGAAGAGCAGCAGGACGAAAGGACCAACTAGAAGAAGACGCCAATGAAAAAGGATATCCACATGACGAAGATAATAAGAAAGAATTAGTCGATGAGGAAGAGGGAGCCATTGTCTTGCATAGTCTTCCCCCCATCTCTCCTCCCAATCACCACCTGAACACACACTCGCCTTTGCTGGATTAGGCAGGTGTATGATTAGTAGGCATGTATTATTAGTTGTCTTATGGGTCTGGCAAGTGCAGGTGCTTTGCCGCTGTATCTAGCCAAACCAATAATTTGAGGGTTGTTGGTGAAATTGATTTTGGTCATTACAGTCACGGTGTGTCGAGACCATCCACCGGTGTTAATAGGTTCGGAGAAGGGAGAGTTGGAAGGAGAGAAAAAGTTACCAAAGGAACAATGATAATAATAAATTATAAATGGATTGATTATTTTTTATTAATTTAAAGAATAATTTAGTCATTTTGTTGTTATTTGATATTGTTTGCCATTATTTGATAATGTGCGGCTAACAAGAGGGCTGCGTGTGCAAAACAATATATAGTAGGAGCATTTCCTTTCTTAGAGGGATTATATGTCCTCGATGAATACTTCATGGGGTTTAGTTAAATTTATCATAGAAAAATATATTTTCATGCAATTTTAGCCATTAGATCTTAAATTTTTACTCTTACTCTGTGATTAAACCAAGGTGACTAATAGTAAATTGATGAATTGTTTCTGAGTTAATTATAATGCTAATTTAGTCAAATTTTTATTTATGTGATACTTTGTTGGATTTGGGGCTGGTGTTGAGGCTGGTTAGAAAGGGGACTCTACCAGGTGCTGTTGGAACTCCGAGTTTTGATTATGCTTCAAACTTCTACCCTTGCAGATTTTCATACTACCGTTTACATGTTTTTTTTTTTCAAGATTGTTTGGAAATTATTGTTTTCTAGTACTGTTTAGTTTGCACTTAGATGATAATACTATAGTGTTCGCCTGAGGTCTTTGCTCTCTTCTTGTAATTGCCAGTTATTCTACATAATCCAATGTCATAGCCGTAATGTGAATGGAAGTTGAAAATAGTTGTGGGACGGACAATGCCATTGAAGTCTCGGGTGATCTATCTGCAATATAAATGATGCGGGCAGTTTTAATGATTCATACATGCTTTTGTGTTAGTTGTTTACAGCACTTTCAATCTTGTTAAATAAGTTGGATTTATAAGCCTATAAACCTATTTTATGGTACATTTCTTGCTTAAGTTCATTTACCATGCAGCTAGTTTCTTCATTAAGTTGTAATTTTAACTATGATTGTTCTCAGTAGTATCTTGTTTTACGAACACCTTTCAGAAATGTCCTGGTTTTGCTTTTCATCTGGCCTTGTGATTGACGACTTCGATATTTGTTTCAGGCGGTGGGTTTTGGAGAAACAGTTAGCTTCTTCTCCTGTTTCTCAGGAAGAACAGATAAACTTAATTAAGGATCTGGAGAGAAAGGAGACAGAATACATGCGACTTAAGCGACACAAGATCTGTGTTGATGACTTTGAACTACTCACCATTATTGGAAGAGGAGCTTTTGGAGAGGTTTGGAGCAGTTTGTATGCACATATTTTGGTTATTTCATGTATTATTTATTCCTCCTTTTTGCCCTACAGATATTTGGGATGATTTAGGTGGGCCTGTCTTCCACTATAAAAAAGTTTCTGATCAATTGACAACTCTAGATAGTGGAGTATACACTCTTTTTGTCTATACTCCTTTATTGACTTGTCATCGCTCTTTCTGCCCTTTCTGAAATACGTTATTAGCATCTTCAGAATTTGGGAGGCTGGTTAGAGGGGAGCTTCTAACAGTGTAGTTGAAGGGGACCGGTCACCGATGGTGAACCAAAGCTTGTGGAAGCTTTTCAAAGTGTTCACCAACAATCCAAGGACTAAACCTTGCAAGGATTGGAAAAGGTTATAAATATCTCCAACTTCTGTGGGGTGTGTTTTGCCACTTAAAGAACGCCTATGTGATGTGTCTCCAACTCGTTCATACCTGAATTTCACCTTTGCGCCCCCCCTTGTATCTTGACACTTCCTTCACAAGGAAGTGCTTCTTCCTTTGTAAGGAAGAACAAAGAGGAAGACATGAAAAGGAGGAAGAGGAAGAGGAAGAAGAGAAAATTTTCTCTCTACATTATCTTTTTCATGGTTCTCTTCTTGTTTTATTTTTAGGAAGTAGACATGAGAGAATGACAAAGAGACCTCTCATCCTTACTCAACCATGAAGCATGAGTTCACTCGAGAGCATGAGTTTCGAACTCAACATGGTTTTCAACTCAAGAGGGCATGAGTTATAAGCTCTTGCCAACTCGAAGCATGACTCGTGAGCTCTTACGGTCTTACCAACTCTCCCTCCCTAGTGGACTTTACTAAGGGGCTCCACAAGCTCATAAAGTCCGTAACATTTACCTGAATTTACCATTTAGGTTGTGTTCAATGATTCGGGAATGCCGATCCAGGAACACACATTCCAAAATGTAGAACCCTTGTGAATTAGAACATGAAGGTCTATATACCGACAAGCGAACATATCATGTACTTACCGGTTACATTTTTAAAGGGAAGAATGTCACGCCCCGATCCCGTGGAATCGTTAGTCGTCCCCCGGGCGTGACCGCCGTGCGGGCCTAGGTTGCGCACCGCACAAGGCTAAGTATTTTCGTTTCGCATAGCGAGCACATATTCAGAGTACGCAGATAATTGAAACACATATTGAAACATGGAAAAGTTCTCTTTTATTGATAATATGAACATCTATTACAAACTCCTTGAACTTAGTCATAAAGGTTGCCTCTATGGGCTTACAAAAGTGTTGACACAAAATGAGATAGCAGTCCTGTACATTACATCCCTTACTAAACTCAAAATATAAGACCTTGGGACGGAACGACTGCCTTGCCACGAAGCTGCATGATTGCTTTGGTGGCTAGCTTCTTCTTCAAAAGGCTTCTTCTTCAAAATGCTTCTAAGGTGGCACGGTCGAGGCGTGCCTACAGCTGGACTGGATTGGGAGTTTGTCTCCTGCTCCTCGCTCGGTTCTCCTTAGTGCGGGGAACCTGTTTCAACGAGGGTCAGTACATCGAAACGTACTGGTGAAGGCAAGCTAACCCAACTATACCAATCAACACGTTGTTTTAATGAAGCATGCATATTTATTGTGGGTTTCTATCTTGCCTTAGTTCATTTTACAACAAGACATAGATATAGAATCATTGAAATGACTCGTCACCGTTCGGTGACATTTACCTGCCCGTCTGAACCACCTGCATAATACTTACCTTGCCTTCCCTGTCAAGAAGACACAAGTTAGTAGCAACAGGTTTAAATATACAAGGGGGATCACTGGCACGTTGCCATAATGGACGGGCTAGTCTCAGTACGGAGTGCCGTGCGACGCATAGATCAGGACGTCCCAAGGCATTCCGTCCTATAGCAGGCGACTATCAGGAGTTCCGTCCGGATCGGATCGGTGCCGGTGCCCCAGCGACCGTCCGCAGGAACTAAGACCTTGTGCACAAGTTGTCCGTGATCAACGCAGTACACTAAGTTAGCAATCGAGGCAAATCAGGGCATATCAGGAGCATGGCAGTACAGGGCAAGATTTACTTTTGCATAGCCTATCTGTTCAGTTTATGGCATTGAAAATGAGTTCTATACATAGCACAGTTCTAAGAAGAAATATACATTCTAACTTATATTTATGCATATGATGAACATTCCAAACGAGCAAGCATATAAGTAAGTAACCGTTCATGAGTTTCATTTGACAAGCAATATTTTCCAAGTCTATTCCCTTATTATCTTGATATCTTTTAGTTATTTACTTGGTATCGTTTGATCGGGGCAAGCACGAACATGAGAATTTAGATGTGAAGACTAGCAAGTAGGGCTAGCTAATCGGGTTGGTAGCCACTCACTTCGGTAGTTGGAAGGAAAAGGAAAGAAGTGCTTTAGGCGTCCGCTCGAGCGACGACTACAGCTGGTTCACCTGTATTGACACGAACAGCTGATCAGTACTTCTTCCTCTCTTTCCCTTATCGGAATTGAAGTGCAGTCCTAAGAACGAAAGCAATGAAATCCATCGAAACCGTTCAAGAAAACCCAAGCAAATTCGAAAACCAACTCAAGGCACGAAAGCAATAAGCGACAGCGAAAACTAGGCAACAAAGAATGCAGCGGAGAGGTCCCTCCTGACTCTGCCGCTAAGTCGATCCCGGGGGCACGGTCCACTGAATATGGGAATCGATTCCGAAGAAACAAATCCATAACGAGGACGAGTTCTTAATTCAATCTATCCCGATCGAACGATACCGTCTTGTATTTCTTAGCCGCGCTCCCCGAATAGGGGGAACGGGGCACCACAAAGAAGAGGATGTAATTACGTTTTTAAAGGGAAGGTGGTGTAATTTTTTGTTAGTTTTCATTACAGTTTTAGAGCCTTAGACTACTACTTCTTTTTGAGAAGATACCATTGCTAGGATTCTTTGGAACTTATGAATTTTTTTAGTTCTGAAAATTTGGATGCTAAATATACAATACATATTTGTTCCTTAAAAATGTTTTGAAACCACGTTCCCACATATTGCATTCCAAAGAACTCTACCCCAACATACTACGTACCAGGACCCCCCAGCGTACTGCATACCACGACCCCCTAGGTACTGTCTTCTGTTTTCTTTTCGTGTTCCGGAGCTTTCCACGTTCCCGGTAACCATAGTCCTTAACCATAAAGAGAATCCAAGCCCAAGAGACATAATCAAGGTTAGGATTTGATCAAGTCATTTTGAATTCTAGCTCGCTATATCCATAACCAATACCTAAATATGGGATCATTTGTATTTCAATATTATACAAAACCAATCACTAATGGGTTTCACATAGCACTAAGCCCCTTGGTGTTCTACTTATCGGGCTCTTAACTGATTGAGCCACAAATGTGAAAATGGATCCAATTCGATTATCCATTCACAGATCTCATTTTAGTCCCCTAAGTAAACCGAATTGTGTACAGATGATGGAGTGATGTCTCGTAAGATATTATGCCCACCTAACCGATTCAAATGTAAAGGCACATCAAAAGAACTATTGTCACATCAAAAGAATCATTGTCGCAGTATGTAACTTGTTCCTCTTGCCCGTCAATATCTTGGATTTATTTTGCCTGGACCATAGTATATCGTCAAAGTCAAAGAATTAATCCTTTTCATCTAGATGATTAAGTTAGTTTATCATCAAACTCCTTATTTTATATGTAAAACTACAATGAAATCCATAAATCATGATTTTCTTATATGCAAGGTTTGGCTATGTGTTCTTACCTGGTGACCAACTTACAAATTTGTTTTTATATGTTCGCAGCCAAGTTGCTATACATAAAGCTTCTTATACATGTTTCTACATCTATTCTTGGATGCTTACTGTTTCTTCTTGTGCAGGTTAGGCTATGCCGTGAAAAGACCTCAGGCAATATTTTTGCGATGAAAAAGCTGAAAAAGTCTGAAATGCTTAGTAGGGGTCAGGTGAGATGTTTAGATATGACAAGTACCTTTGGATTCTGAAAACTTGTCATTTTCATTCCTTCATACAATTTAGCCATATAAGTAGTAGTTTCCGCATCCCTGTGTCATTTTGCCATTTTGTGCTAGCTTCTCATCATCGTCGTCACGGCATCACCAATTAGTAAAAGTGAATGCAGATGCATATGACAGAACTGAACTAAGTTGATGGTATAAAGAAAATCGTCTGAATTTTCATTGTTTCATGACCCATTTTGTGGCTTCTATGCATTCTGGTGAAGGCTAACCTTTACTTGTAAATGGATAATCTATTTCACAACCTCTAGAATTTCTTTTTATCCATACAGGCTTTCAGATGAGGGAGGTGAGGTAGTGTTGGTATATTAGAATATTCTTGGTATATTTGTTGGTATATTAGAATATTCTTGGTATATTTGTTGGGATATTAGAATATTCTATAGGGGGTTTTAATGGGGTATTAATGTAAGATGAATGGTTGTAAGGCTATAAATAGCCAAGAGATTATCAATAAAAAATATAACAATTACTCAAAAATATTCTACATGGTATCAGAGCCCAAACCCTAGCCACCACCTCCCAAACCCTAGCCGCCACCACAACCACAGTTGCCACGCCGCTACCACGGCTGCCGCGTCGTCCGCCACTACCGCTGCAGCACCGCTCGTCCGCCACCACCGTCGCCGCTCGCCCGCCACCACCACCACGAAGTCGCGACTACCGCGGAGCCTTCTGTCGCGGTTCTTGGCGTCTCCCGCGGGTCGTTCCAGACGTAAAATTGTTGGAATCTTTGGAATGACAATTGGTATCTTTATTACATTAGCTAAAGCTTTTTTTTTTCTCTTCATTTCTATCACAACAAGATGGACTTTACCTAGGATGAGAATGAATCAGCTATTAAATCTTGGATGGAAATTTCTTTTACCTATTTCATTGACATCGAAGGCCTAGATTTGATGGAGGAGAGACATGATGGGGTCTAGGAGAGGACGAAGAGGACGAACGTGAATCGTAGGACGGGTGTGAGGTGATCGAAGAAGAGGAGGATCAATGGAGGAGATCATCAAGAAGTTGGACTCTGCGGAGGTCGCAACATTGATGAAGCTGATGAAACTGTCGGCTGGTGAGAGCGCGACACGAACATTGAGGAGAACTTACGATGGTGTGGGGAATAACTTGAGGGTTTTCCAGATCAAGGGGGAGATTGACGACACCGTACAGGGAGAGAAGACGGTACAGGAGTATGCTACGAGCGTCTGTGGTTGGATTATGATCACTTCTCAGATCGGACGAGCTGCGAGGACCCGAAGTGTAAGGAGAGACATATATGTCTGCAGGAGAGGACAATGAAGTTTCTTAAGGGGCTGGTCGCAGTGTTTGCTCAGAGGACATCACTACTTCTAGTCCACCCGAAAATTCCTACACTTGAGGAGGCTATATCGGCCATGATCCAGGAGGAGACTCGTATCAAGCTACATGCAGGGACATGTCCTCCTGAAGTAAAAACAGCACTGGCGGTTGCCAATTCAGACGGCACAGGACCTAAGGGAGACCCCCGACAGTGTTACAACTGCGGGGAGGTGGGCTATCTGAGGTATGCTTACACCAAACCACCCAAGGAGGGAGATTCAGGTGGCGGACGTGGACAGTTTGGAGGACGTGACCGTGGGGGTCGACGAGGTAGTTGAGGAGGTTATCGGACGAACCTGCTTGTAGCAGAAGGCGAGGAGGGAGCTAATAGTGCCTATACTGAGGAGGATCAGGCACTACTGGGCATGCTGGAAGTACTTAGGAGAAAGCAGAGAACGTCAAGCGATGGAGACATGAGAAGTGAGACTGAGGAGATATCCACCTCAATCTTCGCCAGAGGCAACGCTGTCATGTATGCCCATCTATCGGAAAGTACTGACGACTCACTCGCCTTTGCATTGTCTTCTTTAGATCGTCGGACTGGATTGTCGATTCGGGTGAGTCTCGACACGTGACAGGGAATGCTAGTGAGTTCTCTTCCTACACTCACCTAGCATCTGCAGACAACATTCATACAGTCGATGGTACTTTCCGGCCAATGGTCGGTAATGGTACTGTTGATTGTACATGTTCAATAAGGTTATCCAATGTTTTACATTCTTCTTCTTTTCCAGTCAGTCTTTTGTCCATTAGTTCTATAATCCTCCAACTAAAATGCATTCTCTTTTGATATTCCTAAGGTAATCTTCCAGGAGAAGGAGGCGGGACGAAGACTTGAGACTGACACTTGACATGATGGACTGTGGTACCTGGACCAGGAATGACTGGATTCGGTATTGGTATTTGTGGCAGAAAGGACAGGAATGGGAGGACCAAAGATGAGTGCTGATGATACACTGATACTCCATCACAGGCGGTTGAGACACTCCTCTTTTGGTATTTTGAGTAGGTTGTATCCATCTATTTATGAGAAGACAAATAAGGAGAAACTAATATGCGATGCATGTGATTTAGGCAAACTTTCTAGGAGCTCATATGTTGGTGCGGGTCATAGGAGCTCTTCTGTTTTTGATATTATACATTCTGATGTCTAGGGGCCGTGCGCCACAACTACTATGAATGGTTACAAATATTTCGTCTCTTTTATTGATTGTTTCTCTCGTGTCACCTGGCTGTATTTGATGAAGAATAAGAGTGAGGTCTTTGCCTGTTTTCAGAATTTTCATAAACATGTCCAGACTTAGTACAGAACAGTGGTGAAGGTACTAAGGTCTGACAATGGAACATAGTGTACCAACAAAGCACTTGAGGAATACCTGTCAGTCCAAGGGATAAAGCATCAGACCACCTGTGCATACACACCAGCACAGAATGGAGTGGCAGAAAGGAAGAACAGACACCTTTTGAAGGTTGCAAGGAGCATGATGATCGCTATGAATGTCCCACAGAGTCTGTGGGGACATGCAGTTTTGATAACAGCTCGATTGATCAACATGATGCTCTCGAAGGTACTGGGATAGAAGTCTCCATGTGAGATATTGCAAGAAAATAACAGTGGAATATTTCCACTAAAGATGTTTGGCTGCGTATGTTTTGTGAAGGACAACTGACCGTCTGTTGGAAAACTTGACCCCAGAGCAGTCAAGTGTGTATTTGTGGGCTATTCGGCAACTCAGAAGGGGTACGTGTGCTGGAGCCCAGTAGAGAAGAAGTTTGTTAGCATGAATGTTCACTTCAAGGAGTTTGAGCCATACTACCGTCAGGAGGGAACATCATCCATGAGCAACTCACATGATACTGAGAGTATGAGGCGAGAGAGGGAGATTGGTGAGAGTGTGGTGACCGATTTAGGAGTATGACATGGAGGAACGTTTGAGGAGGAGCATGAGAGTGAAGAGGAACAGGGGGAGGCGATGAGAGGTGTTAGGCCCACGGCTCAGGGGGAGTTACTTACCTACAGCAGAAAATGGAAGCAAACTGCATGATCAGTACCTATAGTACAGTGCCAAGTCCCTTGCCTGAGTTCGTCTCAACTCCTGAGACACCTACACCACTACCACCAGATTCTCCTTTATGTGATATCATTCTTCCTACTCCTCCCATACCATTATCAGTACGGAGGACCACTCGCAGCAATGCGAAAGTCCACATGATAGATATGGTTGGGACCTTGCTCAGTTTGTTTCATATAATATCTCTTCTTCTCATGGAGTATTCATTGCATCTTTGGATAGTATTACTGTACCTAACAATTGGCAGGTTGCCAAGAACGATCCAAAGTGAAAAGCGACGGTGCACGAGGAGTTAGGCGCTCTTGAGAAGAACCACACTTGGGAACTGGTAAAATTGCCAGAGGGAAAGAGGGCAGTCGGATGCAAGTGGGTCTTTACTGTGAAGCAGAACCCAGATGGAAAAGTAGAGCGCTACAAGGCTCGACTGATGGCAAAATGATACAGTCAGACGTACGACATTGACTATGATGAGACATTTGCACCAGTGGCGAAGATGAGCACCGTCAGGACCTTGATTTTTTTTGGCAGCGAATGGTGGATGGAAGCTATACCAACTGGATGTGAAGAATGCATTTCTTCATGGGGATCTAGTGGAGGAAGTGTACATAGAGATACCACCAGGATTCTGCACCGATAAGACAATGGACAAGGTCTGCAGGTTGAAGAAGTCCCTCTATTGCAGTCTCCTTGAGCATGGTTTGATAGATTCAGGAGGGCGATGATAGGGATGAGATATCAGCAGATCAATGCTGATCATACTGTGTTCTTCCGTCGGAGTGGAGGCCACATCACCATGCTTGCGGTGTATGTGGATGATATGATTATCACAGGAGATGATGAGCAGGATATTGCCCGACTCAAGAGGGAACTTGGCAAGGAGTTCGAGGTAAAGGATCTTGGCCTTCTTCGGTACTTCCTTGGGATTGAGATTGCTTGAGAAGCAGAGGGAATTGTTCTTTCTCAGAGGAACTATGCGCTGGACCTTCTCACAGAGACATGGATATTGGGATGCAGACCTGCAGCGACGCCGATCAACCAGGGGTTCAAGCTGTGTGCTGAGGCTGGAGAACCAGTTGACCGAGACAGATACCAGAGACTGGTAGGCAAGTTGATCTATTTGAGCCACACACATCCTGATATCTGCTTTGCAGTGAGTGTGGTGAGCCGCTACATGCATGGCCCAAGGAAGGGTCATATGGACGCAGTGTAGCGGATTCTGAGATACTTGAAGGGTGCCCCCGGAAGGGTTGATATTCAGGAAGAATGATCACTTGAGCATCGAGGGCTACTGTGATTCTGACTGGGCTAGTTGTACTGATGACAGGAGGTCTACCTCGGGCTATTGCATATTTGTATGAGACAACTTTGTCTTGGAGGAGTAAGAAGCAGTCGGTGGTGGCCAGATCGACAGCTGAAGCGGAGTACAGAGCTCTGTGGCCTTGGGAGTTGCAGAGCTGCTATGGTTGAAGAGTATGCTGATGGAGCTGAAGCTGGATCAAGGAGCCAAGCTGAAGCTGTGGTGTGACAACCAGTCAGCCATCAGTATCGCCAACAATCCAGTGCAGCATGACAGGACCAAACACATCGAGATCGATAGGTTCTTCATCAAGGAGAAGTTGTACCGTGGACTACTGGAGCTAGGTCATGTTCCAACCAAAGAGCAAGTAGCAGACAGTATGACCAAGGGACTTAGCTCTGCAGATATGATTAGAGGATGTGACAAGATGGGCTTAATGAATATCTTTCGTCCATCTTGAGGAGGAGTGTTGGTATATTAGAATATTCTTGGTATATTTGTTGGTATATTAGAATATTCTTGGTATATTTGTTGGGATATTAGAATATTCTACAGGGGTTTTAATGGGGTATTAATGTAAGATGAAGGGTTGTAAGGCTATAATTAGCCAAGAGATTATCAATAAAAAATATAACAATTACTCCAAAATATTCTACAGGTGGCAGATGACATATTGTAGAATTAAATTACAAAAGAAAGTGGATAATAATTGTGTTTATTTTAAAATATATACATTCTCCAATGATTGGGCCACAATATATCGAACTTGGGTTTTCTAATTCCTAAGGGAGATCCTCAACCACACTGGTACGTATCCTTTGTCAAAAGTGGACACTAATTGAATTTTTGGTCCTTATACTTTGTTTGGTTTGGTGGAAAGTGAGGAAAGGAAATAAAATCATTTATTGTAGAAATTGGATCCGATTTGAGCTTGTTCCCTTCTATTTTTCTTTCCCTCACTTTCTTAGCAACCAAACAGAGACTTAAGGATATGAATATTGTGTCTTTTGGGAATTAGTTGATGTAATTTGATAATGATAATAATTTTGAATCATATTTTAATGGTTTAATACAAAAAAACACCATGTTGATTGTTGTTAATTGGTGCTTCTCAACTGCTCTTGTATGATGGTTTTTCTTCCACCTGACATATAACTACACAGATGGGGATGTTGATGTAGGACAACTGTGCAACTGTTGCTGATGCTAATTTGGAAGGATTTTAGTATTGGGTTCAGAATTGGTAACAAAATTTTAGAGAACATAGAATTCGGAATTATGAGTATCCTAGAAATTAGGGTTAATGGTTAGGTGAAATTGAGAAAATTGATTTGTGGAGCTGTTTTAGGACTTCTTAATGGAAAACAACCAACTTGCTTGACTAATAAGAAATCAGACTCTAGGGGATTTGCAGACTCTAGGACTGGCAAAAAGGGATCCTTAGGATCAAACCATATAATTAGGAAAAGCTTGGTGGTTCTACTTTTGGTAGCTCTCTATGTAGAAAGAGTTGCAATATTTTGGCATCAAAGATTTCCGTTTCAGTTCACTAGTAGTGCATTCTTTTTTTATCAGCACTAGTACTACATTTCTTTAGTTGCAGAGAGCCATTAGCCTCTTTCTCTTTGCTTCCAATGTATGTTAAAATCTTCCAGCTACATCAAACAATTAATGTTCCTGCATGATTTCCTTTTGACTTTACTTTTTTGCTACATGGTGGATGTGAACAAATAAATATACATAAAACCCTAACCTTTTGCAATATCAATGTTTGCCATCTCTAGATGCACATCTTCCTAAGTAAATATCACTGAATGATTTTTCTTCTTCACAATCTACTGACTTCAACTTGATTCAATTTTTCATTGAAGTTCTTACAAAAGGTCAATCATTTTCTTACAACTGGAGGCTGCTGCTGCAGCAACAGCAGCAGAGCGAATGAAGTTGGTCACTGGAAGTCCATATGTTGTTTTGTAAGATCGTGCCTGTTTATTATGCAACATTACATTATGCTGCAAGTTTCTTGTGTGTTATCTTTTCTTGATCTAATATGGGTCATTTTGTCTGTTCATATTCAAATCAACCTAACTGATTGATACAAGGACATAGTTTCATATGATCCCTTGCGGATGGTATTATTATGAACTTGTAAGTGTTCCCTTATACCCCAGGCTGGAACGTCTTCTACTGATAACGTTCTTTTATTTTTATTCTTTCCTATGAAAGTTTCTTATCATGTTTATGTGGAGATATTGTTTCTATACTTTGTGATCCACTTTGTTTATTTCTTCTTCTTCTGGTTATTAACATATATGTGTTACATTTTTTCAAAACTGTAGGTTGAGCATGTTAGAGCAGAAAGAAACTTGCTTGCTGAAGTTGCTAGTCATTGCATTGTTAAACTCTACTATTCGTTTCAAGATGCTGAATACTTATACCTTATAATGGAGTATCTTCCTGGAGGGGATATGATGACCTTGCTTATAAGAGAAGACACTTTAACAGAAAGTGTGGCTAGGTTTTATGTTGCTCAGAGTGTTTTGGCCATAGAATCCATTCATAAACATAATTACATTCACAGGTCAGTGATATTTGAACTACCTGCTCCAATACTAATGTTTATCATGTCTCAACCTTTAACGTGTGAATTATATACAGAGATATTAAGCCCGATAATCTGCTATTAGACAAGAAAGGTCACATGAAGTTGTCAGACTTTGGCTTGTGCAAGCCAATTGATTGTGCAACTCTGTCAACTTTGAATGAAAATGAGCCTCTGGAAGATGGTAACCTAAGGGAGTCAATGGACATAGATGGATGCTTTTCAGACAATGGTAGCAGGTGGAAAAGCGCCACTGAGCAGCTTCAGCATTGGCAGATGAACAGGAGAAAGCTGGTAAACCATTAATATTCATTTTAGTTTCTGCAAATGATATCGTTATATGCTACAATATTTCTTGATCCTTTCTGTCGGTGCCATGCCTGCATATTTTCTTCTGGTTTATTTATGGATTTTGGAGTAACAAAAGATCGGTTTGTATCTTCAGGCGTTCTCGACAGTGGGTACACCAGACTACATTGCCCCAGAAGTATTATTGAAGAAAGGATATGGCATGGAATGTGATTGGTTTGTATATTTATGAAACTTTATGTTGAGTTCCTGTTCTGGATAAGTAGGGCATTTGTAGTTGTTACTTGATAGTGGTCAACACATTGCAATGACACTCCACATTTTGTGTCAACTATTAAAGGTAGAATAGTTAAATCCATTATCTTCTTATTAGTGCGCATGAAGAAGTAAAAATGAATTGTTCAATCCGTAGGATTCCTATTTTTATTGATTGTTATGCATGAGGAGGAATGCTTGTGACAGTTAGAGTACGTGGATGCCGAGGTAGACCACTTACTGCTTTCTGGTTGTTCATTAACTGATAGAAGTAGAAGAATTCATCAAATTGCTTACTCTTCTTTCTCTAATTGTCATGTAACATAGATTTATATATTTGTTATCTTATAGGTCTGTGACTATTCTGATTTGATGCCTTTTGAATTGAAGAAAGGCTAATTTGCAACTAAATACCCTGAACTTTTACATAATTGCAAGTTGGTACCCTTTCTTATTAAAAGTGACAACTTGCTACCCTAAACTATTATAATTAGCAACAAAATACCTTGAACATTTCCAAATTTGCATGTTGCAACCCTATGCCGTTAACAATGGTACCTTTCATACTTTCATATTTTTTAATGGTACCCTACCTTACTGGCATATGATAACAAGTTGAAAATTGGTGAAATTTAAAGGTATTTTGTTCCCAAGTATAATAGTTCAAGGTAGCTAGTTGTCAATATCGATAGTTTAGAGTACCAACTTGTAAATCTGTGAAAGTTCAGGTCTTTATTTGCAAATTAGCCTTAAAGAAATAACCAATTATGGTCTCTGGTTAACCACAAGTCTGTAACTTGTATTTTTATTTATTTTTTAAAACTTTAGTGTTCACTAGGGAAGTTCCTGTTCAAATTATGACTTTTAGGCATGACTCGGAGAGGAGGGAAGCTTACTTTCTTCATTAAATTTTCTTTCTGGTCTAATCATTCATTTAAATTAAATACAATATTATCTTAGCATGTTGCCATTAATAGTTTGCTCAAAGGCCTACTTCTTTGGACCTTTCTGTAACGCTTGCTTAGCTTCATTGATATATACCTTGTATATTGCATGCGAACCTAACTCCATAAACCACACAGTTTATAAGTCATATCAGATTCACCAACATCATCGTTCCCTGATCTTATTTTAATGAGTCAAAGCCAGTTTGTAAGTCACCTCTAGTGGCTAATAAGTAGCTGCAAAAAAGTGAGAATATGAAAAAATTACAAAGTAAGATGAACAACATCATCAAATATATATATATATATATATATATATATATATATATATTGTGGATGATCTTAATGGTTCTGTTGGTATTCATGCATCCTTTTCCTTCTGGACATCTTGCAGGTGGTCATTAGGAGCAATTATGTATGAGATGCTTGTCGGCTATCCACCATTTTATTCTGATGATCCAATAACAACATGTCGAAAGGTTTCCCAACTAAACTCGAACTTGTTCTTTCCCATGAGTTTACCTGTTTATTGTTGATAAACTTATTTGCATGGCTTGTACGGTTGTACCTAGTTAGCTTGACCTTACTGAAGCAGATAAGTCAGAAGTGCCTGCATCGTTTTATTTTTCCATTTTGTACAAGAATAGCTTCCATCTGCTGACACTTCAGGTTTTGAACTTTTTTTACCATTTCCAAGTGAGCTTCTCAACTGCCTTGTTATTCCCTCTATTGAATGTGTTTAAGAAGTTGAGATATGTTATTTTACATTTTATGGATATTCATACGTATAAGAGTGCAACTTTCCATTGAGCCGCCTCATAAATTTCAGCCAACATTATGTACCTTTACTTTTAACTGTATTTATCTCTCTTACAACATATTATTGTGGGATTTCTCACAAAGTAACATCTCATGAACTTTTTGTAATTGTTTGTTGCCTCATCTTCTTTATCCTGAGTCTTCCTCAGAATGTTCCTTGTTATCATATTAGGCTATTGATAGTCCGTCATCATTATTGATGTGTTTCATTTATTTCACCCCTTACTACTTTTAAACCTATTGTAAATAGTTTCAGACTCACTACTACTCTTACTCCAGGATTCTTTGTTTTGTATTCCTAAGTTCTTCATTTCTATCTTTTGAAAGTCTTCTGTTACCATTAAACCAATATATGATCACTTTTGCCTTTTTGTCTTTAGATGAAGCCGACATCTTTGCTCGGAGTTATTGTAGGAGTTATTATACTTTCAACACTTCTTCTAATGTATGCATGTTTGTCTTTACACTGAAGTTGACATCATCTATGTTCGAAGTTATTGGAGGAGCTATTATACATTCAACACTTTGTTGTTAGATTTAGGGTACTTATGCTAATATTACATAGTGTCATTACGTGGCATTGTTTTATTCTTCTTTTAGTAGAACGGAAACACCTATATATCATTTCTCATTGATTAATGGTCATTTCTAGATTGTGAACTGGAGAAGTCATTTGAAATTTCCAGAAGATGCTAGGCTAACCCCTGAGGCAAGGGATCTTATTTGCAGATTACTGTGTGATGTTGAACACAGACTAGGCAGTGGCGGGGCAGACCAAATAAGGGTATTTTGTCACATTAGAGTTTATTTATTTGTGTTGGCGTTTGATGTAGTATATTCTTTATATAATATATTGTTTATCTTCTCAGGCTCATCCCTGGTTCAGAGATGTCATATGGGATAAACTGTATGAAATGGAGGCAGCATTTAAGCCTGAGGTTAATGATGAACTAGATACTCAGAACTTCTTGAAGTTTGATGAAGTATGATGCTCATTCTGATGCTTATTTATTTATTTATTTATTTATTTATTTATTTATTTATTTATTCCATTCTCTAGGTGATACTGATTAGTGCTTCTAGTACTTCCGTGTTTTCATTATTGGTGCTTTGATACTTCTGTTCTTTAATGAATATAATAGAACCGTCGGACATCTTGTTTTCTTCTTATGCTTTTGCTTGACCTTTGTCCCTGGAATATATTTATATATTTGGTAGGGGTGTTATTGTTACTGGAATTGATTATTATTTTTATGTACATCTTAAATATGTTTAATGTTTTTATACCTCATGTATGGTATTCTGGGATCTGTGGATCAAGATGAAGTTCAAAGTTCGACCTTCCTGATGAAAATTTAAAGGGTGTTAATTGAGAAATTTAATGTATATTTGAAGTTATTGCAATCTAATGTTTGCAGTGGATCCAAAGAAGTTAAGCTTTTCATAATAAGTTCTTGTTTGTCCTGCAGATGGATCCTCCTCCAGCAAGAACTGGTTCTGGACTCTCTAGAAAGGTATTAATATCCTCTTAGTGGCAGGAAGATTTTGTAAGGTTATCTCATATATGTTGTTTATTTGCTTTTAGAGTTTTTCATATATATAGTATCTCTTGTAAGAGGACCATATTCGACATAGGTCTCCAATCTCCATAACCTATTATTTGTGCTCGTCCTCTTAAATTCCACGCAACTCCCCGGGATCTTATTATTTGCCTTATATACACCCACCTTGGGAGTCTTATAATAAGAGTTCAAATGATATGAGGGGGAATGAGCAAATAATAAGATTTATTGGACCAATCTAGAAGGCACGATTCAAGGGATCTATATTTGAAAATGGTTGATTCTAGTAGTATTGATGTTCTAATATTTTACTTGGATATGAGGTTCTAGGGATATGCATAGTTTTAGATATTCCTTGGCTTCAGCTAAGGGTGGCAAACAAGTGAGGTCGGGTTTGTTTTGGTTTAGTGTTGGGCCAACCTGTATATGTTCGTGTGACCGTTTATCTCTGGCTCGCTAAACCCTAACCTGACTGGAAACATAAACTGGTCAGTACAACTTATCTAACCTTTTTAAGCCAAAAGTATTAGAGTAGCTCTATTTGGTTATCTGTATGCTAGTTTTGTGATACTGATGTGTTTAGTTGGTTAGCATACTAGTAAAACAACTTCCAGGTCACTATTACGACTCCTCATATCTCAACTTTTTGCTGAACAATTGAGTTAGCTAAATTTAATTCCAAGACGTGATCACTGGGTCATGCCGGTCAACTACCTGAACCCGCACCCAAATCATTTAGTAACGAGGTAGGCTGCTGGACCCAGTAATTACTCGAATCTGAATAAGCCTAAACCAAACTCAAATCCGATAATGAGTTCAGGTTACAGTCGGGTAAAAATTCACACCCTTAGTTTCAGCTGTTGTACATTAAAATTATTCTGTACACACTTTTTCTGCAATAACATATAAACAAGTATAGACTATCAGACTGCTCTCTTATAAAGGATTGATCTTGACAAATTTCTGCAGTGGTTTGATCCCGATAGCTTTCTTGCATGTCTAGACATGAATGTAACCCATTGTTGAGCTTACTTTACCGAGACACTATTTTTGTACTCTGTTCGTCCAGGCAGTTATATAAGTTTACGGCTCACCCCTTTGTTTTTACATGGTAAGTTATTATTATGCAAATGTCACACTTTATTTGACATGCCTTTCGTAAGTGAAGAGAATATACATGCAATTATCTTAAATAGGATTCCACTGGAAGGACTGACGTGGAATGGAATTATATACTGTGTTGTGATGTTGTAATTGTAGAGTATTTTGGAGTAATTGTTATATTTTTTTATTGATAATCTCTTGGCTAATTATAGCCCTTACAACCCTTCATCTTACATTAATTTCCATTAAAACTCCTGTAGAATATTCTAATATCCCAACAAATATACCAAGAATATTCTAATATACCAAACAAATATACCAAGAATATTCTAATATACCAACACTCCTCCTCAAGATGGACGAAAGATATTCACTAAGCCGATCTTGTCACATCCTCTAATCATATCTGCAGAGCTAAGTCCCTTGGTCATACTGTCTGCTACCTGTTCCTTGGTTGGAACATGACCTAGCTCCAGTAGTCCACGGTCCAACTTCTCCTTGATGAAGAACCTATCGATCTTGATGTGTTTGGTCCTGTCATGTTGCACTGGATTGTTGGCGATACTGATGGTTGACTGGTTGTCACACCACAGCTTCATCTTGGCTCCTTGATCCAGCTTCAGCTCCACCAGCATACTCTTCAACCATAGCAGCTCTGCAACTCCCAAGGCCAGAGCTCTGTACTCCGCTTCAGCTGTCGATCTGGCCACCACCGACTGCTTCGTACTCCTCCAAGAGGCAAAGTTGCCTCCAACAAATATGCAATAACCCGAGGTAAACCTCCTGTCATCAGTACAACTAGCCCAGTCAGAGTCACAGTAGCCCTCGATGCTCAAGTGATCATTCTTCATGAATATCAACCCCTTTCTGGAGGCACTCTTTAAGTATCTCAGAATCTGGTACACTGCGTCCATATGACCCTTCCTTGGGTTATGCATGTAGCGGCTCACCACACTCACTGCAAAGCAGATATCAGGACGTGTATGGCTCAAATAGATCAACTTGTCCACCAGTCTCTTGTATCTGTCTCGGTCAACTGATTCTCCAGCCTCAGCATACAGCTTGAACCCCTGATTGATCGACGTCGTTGCATGACTGCATCCCAACATCCATGTCTCTGTGAGAAGGTCCAGCGCATACTTCCTCTGAGAAAGAACATTTCTCTCTGCTTCTTGAGCAATCTCAATCCCAAGGAAGTACCGAAGAAGGCCAAGGTCCTTCACCTCGAACTCCTTGCAAAGCTTCCCCTTGAGTCGGGCAATCTTCTGCTCATCATCTCCTGTGATAATCATATCGTCCACATACACCGCAAGCATGGTGATGTGGCCTCTACTCCGACGGAAGTACACAGTATGATCAGCATTGATCTGCTGATATCCCATCCCTATCATTGGGTTCTTCTCATGGAGTATTCATTGCATCTTTGGATAGTATTACTGTACTTAACAATTGGCAGGTTGCCAAGAACGATCCAAAGTGGAAAGCGGCGATGCACGAGGAGTTAGACGCTCTTGAGAAGAACCACACTTGGGAACTGGTAAAACTGCCAGAGGGGAAGAGGGCAGTCGGATGCAAATAGGTCTTTACTGTGAAGCAGAACCCAGATAGAAAATTAGAGCGCTACAAGACCCGACTTGTGGCAAAAGGATACAGTCAGATGTACAACGTTGACTATGATGAGACCTTTGCTTCAGTGGCGAAGATGAGCACCGTCAGGACCCTGATTTCTTTGACAGCGAATGGTGGATGGAAGCTACACCAACTGGATGTGAAGAATGCGTTTCTTCATGGAGATCTAGTGGAGGAAGTGTACATGGAGATACCACTAGGATTCTGCACCGATAAGACAATGGGCAAGGTCTGCAGGTTGAAGAAGTCCCTCTATGGACTGAAGTTGTCTCCTCGAGCGTGGTTTGACAGATTCAGGAAGGCAATGATAGGGATGGGATATCAGCAGATCAATGCTGATCATACTGTGTACTTCCGTCGGAGTAGAGGCCACATCACCATGCTTGCGGTGTATGTGGACGATATGATTATCACAGGAGATGATGAGCAGAAGATTGCCCGACTCAAGGGGAAGCTTTGCAAGGAGTTCGAGGTGAAGGACCTTGGCCTTCTTCGGTACTTCCTCATATGGTGATGTGGCCGTGCACCACAACCATTCATAGTAGTTGTGGTGCACGGCCCCCAGACATCAGAATGTATAATATCAAAAACAGAAGAGCTCCTATGGCCCGCACCAACATATGAGCTCCTAGTAAGTTTGCCTAAATCACATGCATCACATACTAGTTTCTTCTTATTTGCCTTCTCATAAATAGATGGATACAACCTACTCAAAATACCAAAAGAGTAGTGCCCCAACCGCCTGTGATGGAGTATCAATGTATCCTCGACACTCATCTTTGATCCTCCCATTCCTGCCATTTCTGCCACATACACCAATGTCGAATCCAGTCATTCCCGATCCAGGTACCACAGTCCATCATGCCAAGTGCCAGTCCTAAGTCTTCGTCCCGTCTCCTTCTCCTGGAAGATCACCTTAGGAATATCAAAAGAGACAATGCATTTTAGTTAGAGGATTATAGAACTAATGGACAAAAGACTGACCGAAAAAGGAGCATGTAAAACATTGAATAATTTTACTGAACCTGTACAATCGATAGTACCCTTACCGACCACTGGCTGGAAAGTACTATTGGCTGTTTGAATGCTGTCTGCAGATGCTGGGTGAGTGTAGGAAGAGAACTCAGTAGCATTCCCTGTCACGTGTTGAGACGCATCCGAATCGACAATCCAGTCCGACGATCTAAGGGAAGACATAGATGCAAGGGTGAGTGAGTCATCAGTACCTTCCGATGGATGGGCATACATGGCAGCGTTGCCTCTAGCGAAGAATGGGGTGGACGCCTCCTCAGTCCCACTCATGTCTCCATCGCTTGACGCTCTCTGCTTTCTCCTGAGTACTTCCAGCAAGCCCAGTAGTGCCTGAAGGGGAATCTGGTGGTGGTGGTGTAGGTGTCTCAAGAGTTGATACGGACGCAGGCAAGGGACTTAGCACTGGCACTATAGGTACTGGTCCTGCAATTTGCTTCCCTTTCCTGCTGTAGGTAAGTAACTCCCCCTGAGCCGTGGGCCTAACACCTCTCATCGCCTCCTCATGTTCCTCTTCACTCTCCTGTTTATTCTCAAACGTTCCTCCATGCCATACTCCTAAATCGGTCACCACACTCTCACCAATCTCCCTCTCTCGCCTCATATTCAGTATCAGGTGAGTTGCTCATGGATGAGGTTCCCTCCTGACGGTAGTATGGCTTAAACTCCCTGAAGTGAACATCCATGCTAACAAACTTCTTCTTCTCTACTGGGCTCCAGCACACGTACCCCTTCTGAGTCGCCGAATAGCCCACGAATACACACCTGATTGTTCTGAGGTCAAGTTTCCCAACAGACGGTCTGTTGTCCTTCACAAAACATACGCAACAAAAAACCTTTAGTGGGAGTATCCTACTATTTTTTTTCTTGCAATATATCACATGAAAACTTCCACCAATACCTTCAAGGGCATTATGTTGATCAATCGAGTTGTTGTCAACACTGCATGCCCCCACACTCCGTGGGACATTTATGGCGATCATCATGCTCCTTGCCACCTCTAGAAGGTGTCTGTTCTTCCTTTCTGCCACTCTATTATGTGCTGGTGTGTATGCACATGTGGTCTGATGCTGTATCCCTTGGGCTGACAGATATTCCTCAAGTGCTTTGTTGGTATACTCTGTTCCATTGTCAGATCTTAGTACCTTCACCACTGCTCTGTACTGAGTCTGAACATGTTTATGAAAGTCCTGAAAACAGGCAAATACCTCATTCTTATTCTTTATCAAATACAGTCAGGTGACACAAGAGGAACAATCAATAAAAGAGACGAAATACTTGTAACCATTCATAGTAGTTGTGGTGCACGGCCCCCAGACATCAGAATGTATAATATCAAAAACAGAAGAGCTCCTATGGCCCGCACCAACATATGAGCTCCTAGTAAGTTTGCCTAAATCACATGCATCACATACTAGTTTCTTCTTATTTGCCTTCTCATAAATAGATGGATACAACCTACTCAAAATACCAAAAGAGTAGTGCCCCAACCGCCTGTGATGGAGTATCAATGTATCCTCGACACTCATCTTTGATCCTCCCATTCCTGTCATTTCTGCCACATACACCAATGTCGAATCCAGTCATTCCCGATCCAGGTACCACAGTCCATCATGCCAAGTGCCAGTCCTAAGTCTTCGTCCCGTCTCCTTCTTCTGGAAGATCACCTTAGGAATATCAAAAGAGACAATGCATTTTAGTTAGAGGATTATAGAACTAATGGACAAAAGACTGACCGAAAAAGAAGGAGCATGTAAAACATTGGATAATTTTACTGAACCTGTACAATCGATAGTATCCTTACCGACCACTGGCTGGAAAGTACTATTGGCTGTTTAAATGCTGTCTGCAGATGCTGGGTGAGTGTAGGAAGAGAACTCAGTAGCATTCCCTGTCACGTGTTGAGACGCAACCGAATCGACAATCCAGTCCGACGATCTAAGGGAAGACATAGATGCAAGGGTGAGTGAGTCATCAGTACCTTCCGATGGATGGGCATACATGGCAGCGTTGCCTCTAGCGAAGAATGGGGTGGACGCCTCCTCAGTCCCACTCATGTCTCCATCGCTTGACGCTCTCTGCTTTCTCCTGAGTACTTCCAGCAAGCCCAGTAGTGCCTGATCCTCCTCAGTTTAGGCATCATTAGCTCACTCCTCGCCTTCTGCTACCAGCAGGTTCGTCCGATGACCTCCTCGATCACCCCGTCGACCCCCACGACCACGGCCACGTCCTCCAAACTGTCCACGTCCGCCACCTGAATCTTCCACCTTGGATGGTTTGGTGCAAGCATACCTCAGATGACTCACCCCCCCCCCCCCCCCCCCGCAGTTGTAACACTGCCAGGGGTCTCCCTTAGGTCGTGTGCCACCTGAATTGTCAACCGCCAGTGCTGTCTTCACTTCAGGAGGACCATCTGTCCCTGCCTGTAGCTTGATACGAGTCTCCTCCAGGATCATGACCGAGACAGCCTCCTCAAGTGTAGGAATCTTCGGTTGGGTTAGAAGTAGTGCTGTCCTCTGAGCAAACATTGCGGCCAGCCCCTTAAGAAACTTCATCGTCCTCTCCTACAGACGTACCTGTCTCTCCTTACACTTCGGGTCCTCGCAGCTCGTCCGATCTGAGAAGTGATAATAAACCAATCACAGACGCTTCAACTCCGTGGCATACTCCCGTACCGTCTTCTCTCCCTCTACGGTGTCGCCGATCTCCCCCTTGATCTGAAAAACCCTCAAGTTATCCCACACCATCGTAGGTTCTTCCCAACTTCTTCCACACGTCTTTCACCATCTCAAGGCCATCCACTGTGGTGGCGATCGACTGGACTAAAGAATTGAGGAGCCAAATGTATACCACCATATGAGTGGACTTCCACTCGTCGCGTCCTGCCGAGCCCTCATCCGGCTCTGTCTTCTCTCATGACAAGAAATCCTCCAGTTTCTTCCCTGCGAGGGTTCTCCTCACCCGTCGTGACCAACTCAGGTAGGTGGCCGGTCCATCAAGCTTCAGATCGATGGATGGAAGTTCCAACTTCGCCAATGTTCGTGTCGCGCTCTCACCAGCCGACAGTTTCATCAGCTTCATCAACGTTGCGACCTCCGCAGAGTCCAACTTCTTGATGATCTCCTCCATCGATCCTCCTCTTCTCCGATTACCTCATACCCGTCCCACGATTCACGTTCGCCCTCTTCGTCCTTTCCTAGACCCGATCATGTCTCTCCTCCATCAGATCTAGGCCTTTGATGTCAACGTCTGGAACGACCCGCGGGAGACGCCAGAAACCGCGACAGAAGGCTCCTCGGTAGTCGCGGTTTCGCGGTGGTGGTGGCAGGCGAGTGGTGCGGCAGCGGTGGTGGCGGGCGGTGTGGCAGCGGCGGTGGTGGTGGCGGCTAGGGTTTGGGAGGTGACGGCTAGGGTTTGGGATGTGGTGGCTAGGATTTGGAATCTGATACCATGTAGAATATTTTGGAGTAATTGTTATATTTTTTATTAATAATCTCTTGGCTATTTATAGCCTTACAACCCTTCATCTTACATTAATATTCTATTAAAACCCCCTATAGAATATTCTAATATACCAACAAATATACCAAGAATATTCTAATATACCAACAGTAATACCATTTGGTTCTTCTGGAATTAACAGTCCTTTTACTTGCATTAGCCATGAGATGGTCTTACAATCATACTAGCTATCCATGTGTCTTGTATTATTTTGCTAACGTGGCATGACATATGTAGTGAAGCTAGAAATCATGTCTGCCATTAACATGTCTTCATCTGTTGCATTTCGACACTAAGTGGCAGGAGCATACTCAATGCCAATCCCTGCAGAGTCCTTAGGAATGGTACTCTGTGTTGCATCCTTGAGGGTGATCTATAAACAGCAGGAGGGATTTGGAATGTAGTGGCAACATAAATTGGGAATAATTGGTGCAGATGAAGCTGACCCCAAACAGTTAGGATGATGCTCAATTCTCATTTGCTGTAATAATTGGACTCAGGACTCTCGCTGTCAGAATCTAAAACCAAATTCAGATGGGGCAAAATATCAGCCCACTGTCCAAATTAGGAATAGTTGATGCAGGAGTAGTGAGCTGAACCTAAACAGACTCAATTCTCATTCATTAGTGTTGGATTAGAATCTGGAATGAAAATCAAAATCCTGGCGGTGCAAACCATATAATGTAGGTTGTCCAAATTGCAATTGTACCAATATACATGATCCATCATGAAATGCAAGACTGTATATGCGTGTGTATCTGTGCTGTAACTTCTTGCCTTCATGCTTGATGAAGTTTATGTGGGTTTAGGCATGGAGGTGGAGAAATGAGATTGATATGGCGACCGGCCCTAACTTGTGGAGAGGGAACAATTGTAGGAAAACCAACATACTCTTTTATTGAGAGTTTCTTCTTATTTATATGACTCTTTGAGTTGATCAACTAAATATGGATCAATCTTATAGAGATGGAAACAATATTGTAGAACCGATCTACAGAGATTGACTAAATTTACCAAATAAACATAGAAACCATTCCAAAGTTAATACAAAAATTGGTGTTGACCCAAAATATTAATCTAACCATAAATAAGGTGTTGGATTGTATCTCATTTCCGGTTGAGCGCTCAAAAATGTGGTGACAATGGAGTTGATAGTTTAGTCCCACATCTAGATAATTGGATTGGTTCAGGCCTTACATGCGAATTCCCTTTTAAGACATATGGGCTCAGTCCAATATCGCACCTCATGGGCCAACTCCAGTTCGGGTCACACAACATTTCCAACATAAGGTCGTGACAGTCTGGATTACGTCAAGTACTGACCTTATTCTTCTACAATCTCCTTCATATGTGATTAATTGGCTACAGAGATTATATTCATATGATTGACAGTTTGATGCGGATGTCATCGGTTTCAGTTTCCTACCTTTGATAAGAAATTCATACTACACTGTATGTCCAAATCTATGATTTGTTGCATCTGAAATTCTAGCAGGATCAATTTACAAATTGAATTGCTGATGCTATTGAGTACATAGTTCTCATATTTGACAACTGACTGATGGTTCTGATCATTTGTTTGCAGATGTTGCTGACCCCCAAAGACTTAAGTTTTGTTGGATATACATACAAAAACTTCGATGCCGTCAAAGGGATGCATGGTATGTCACGTTGTTTATCAATATAATCTTACATGCTCATTCTAGATAAACATGTGATTATTTTCTTTGCTGTATCGAATTTAAAGGCACTTTTGCTTGCAATCTGCTCATCTTGTTGCATTTGTTTCTTCATCGATGTTTACAAAAAATGTGATCATGCAGTTTGGCATGCTTCTATTAGCTGTGAATAGTCAGAATTCATATACACTGACAAAATGCCAACCATCTGTAATCCTTAGTACCCTCCTTCAGTCAGATAAGGATTTCCTCCTTCTTCTTCTTGTTGTTGTTGTTGTTGTTATTATTATTATTATTATTATTATTATTATGTGTCGAGGAGTTATTCTTTTTGTTTGCATTAATTCTCTCCAAAGAAATGAAGCTTAGTAACTCAGTAGATTTAAATAGAAGTTATTGTATTATTCTTGTGACATTCTTAAGAGGTTCTTTGCAACATTTTGTTAAGGTGTGGTATATATTGCTTGATTGCAAACCTAGTTCAGAAAGATGTGTTCTCTAGGGAAATTCCCCTATTAACATTGCAGCATCGGCCGATATCAATATGTAGCGGCCTTATCGTATCGTTTTTGGGGTGTCCCTATATGGTACTATCTCTTACCTATACTGATCCCCACTGGTATCGATCGATACTGGTCAATTCCTATATTGGGGATTCTCATTCTTGGTCAATTCAGCAAAAAAGAAAGAAAAAGATATGGAAAAAGTAGGATTGGCACAATGAGTCGTTTGTGTTGAAGATCGACATGCTACAGTGTCAATAAAATCTCTTATCGACACAGGCACACTGTAACCATTGCAATTTGTTGCAATTGTATATCTATAAATTCACAACATTCATCCATCTTAATATTATTCCATTCAAAAACTATCTATATTGTGGTTTTATTTTGCCTTAAAAACAAGTAAATAATTATGTTCAGTAAACGGTTCATCAATGTGCAATATTAATCCATTCAAAGGCTAACCAGAAACAACAAATATACATAAAATTATGCTTAATGTGTCAAATATTCTTCTATACATAAATTTATGTGTAAATATTCTTCTAGGTTTTTGAACAACTTGTTTTATTTTTAATTTTTTGCCTTCCCAAAATGATGAATTCCGAAAATCTGGTATGAAATTGCATACTCATAAGATGGGTCTGATATAGTCACCAAAGAGGACGTTATATGCATTGCTATATATCATTCTTACTTTTGTGCTCACCTATTTCAGTGATTGTTGTATGTTTGCTAATGGTACGATCTTCATGAACATTAACATTTGTTTTTTTTTTGTCATACAAGTAGCTTCTGTATACAACAGTGTTTTCTCACTTGACTGCATTTATTAGTCCTATTACATGATTTAACTTGTCTACCTAAAGCCATAGGTTTCTCTATGGTTATTTAAGGTCGAAATCACTTTTATAATACTGCGGCGCGAGTATAACAGTTGTATATTTTATGATAGTAATATATGCATACTTATAGCCTTCCCTTACTAGCAATGTCCTTGCTCATTTGAATTCCTCATACTTTCATTAGTTCCCCAATCATAGAGAAGTATGTCGAGATGTATTTCTTTTCGGTATAGAGGCTAAATTTGCGGTAACATGTTGAATGAAACCTGTGTGCCTTAGAACTAGGAGTCTAGGAACATCTAAAGCTGTGTTAACTGGCAACACTGGATTCTCTGAAGGCTGGATTGTAGCACATGTTTATTGTAAACCTTTTTCTTTGGGGCACTGAGGCCACATTAACAGGAATAAAAAGAAGAGTAAGCTGTCCTGACTCCAGTTGTGAAGCTGTAGGCTGTGATTTTCTGCTTTTTTATTATATAGGCCATCAAGAAGTGCTCATTCTGTTTATTTTCTAGTTTATAATATATAAATAAAATTTAAAATTTGTCACAAGCGTAGTTTGTTTTGAGACCCTTTTACAGATTTATCGTTTTACAAAAGTTGATGTCCTTACTAAATGTATAATATGTAGATATGAGGAGAAGTACATCACCAAGGCGATCAATTGATTCCATCTTTGGTAAGTGGTAACATTTCCAGATTATACCATAATTAATGTAGTAATTCTATCATTTTGATTGATTGTCCTCCAAACATTGCCGACTTTTTCACCATTTCCCCCCTCCATTATTAGGTGGTTCAGCCAGGGAGTGCAGGAGGATGTCAACTGCAGGGGATACAGACACTCAAATGGTTTCTTCTGGCGATGCCATGTCTCCATGAGTCCCCTATCTGTACTAGTAACTTATCAGGACACAGCTGCCCTTCCAGTGTGGCTGGGAGTGCCCTGTTGTTTTAATCAGGTCTCCCTAGTTTGTGCTCCCGATAAAGCAGTCTGAAAGACATTTTAAATTGAATCAAAGTCGGCATGTAGGGTGTACAGTAGCAACGTAAGGGTGCTTGGATCATGAGGGATAAAGACATTGTGCCTTGAGATGGCTGGGTTCGAATCAATAGTGGCCCCTGCTGCCCAGGTTGGCAGAGCAAAATATGCCTTCTCTTGTGGCAGCATCTGGTCTGGTTTTGATATGTTGACAATAAGATGTTACTTTTGATTTCACCAGGTTGCAGCTATGCCGCCAGTACTGTTGAAAACTGTAGTTTGAGAGAACATTGGCATTTGTGTCGATGGTGTTATCGTTCAATAATTTCTCATGGGTTTTGTTTGCTTCAGGTACATTGTAACTTTTGCAGAAAATGGTGATATATCTGACTTCCAAAGGTTGCATAAATTGCTTTGAACATTCATTATTTGAGACTTCCTTTGCTTGCTATTTCTTTCTTGTGTACTAGTGCACATAGATGCACATGGGATGTAGGAGTCTATTTTTATTGGTCCACATGTGTATGACTCATATAGAAATATGAGCACTATGACTCATATTCCGTTTACCATATATATATATATATATATATATATATATATATATATATATATATCGGTTTTGGATTTCGGTCTAAAACTGAAAACTGAATAGGACTTACCAAATTATGTAAATACCCTCAATATTATGCATATTTTTTAATTAATTTTTTTGAAAATAACACTTCTATGTTGATGTTTTGAAGTCAAACTTTGATAATTTAACAACTAGTCTAACTTTGAACGCGACTTTGAAATACAACAAATGCGTGTATAAAATATAATTTTTAATATAATTTAACCACGATTCCAACATTGGACTCGGTCCATTAAAAAATAGAAATATTTCAACGAATTGATTATTCAGTTTGGTTTTGGCTAATTTCGGTTCGATTTTGATTTTGGATTTTTAAAATTTCGATTTATTCGATTTTGACTATTTCGATTTCGGTCCTAGTGGGTGTGGCCAAATGGTATAGCTGCAGGACATTACCAAGGTACGCAGGGGTCGATCCTTGACGTGGATGGGTAGGTTAAGGGGTGGGAGGGGGTTTCGGGTAAAAAAAAAAAAAAAAAACTATTTCGGTTCGGTTAAAACCGAATAAACTGAACGCTCACCCTGACATTCCATTACTGAATCTAGACCCATCTGGAAGATGTAGATCATAAACGTGCGTCTTCTAGATTTATAAATTTATATAAGTGTGGGACATGAAGCAGCTTTGCGAGGATTAAGATCCTGCATATATGTGACATGGAAATCTGAGACAGCTCATAATATCTATAAATATTTAGGGCCGGAAACTGAATATTGATGGCGCTTGTATAGGAAATTAGGGATTCAGTGATGGAGAAGTTGCCTGTAATTATAATAGAGATCTCGTGTGTGTGTGTGTGTGTGTTTTTAATTCCGTGGCCGATCTAAAAGATTCATGCTTTTCCGAATGAGCGTGAGCCTTCTTGCATGAACTTGGACTCGCTTTGATGATGGATAGACTTGTGCTTTGATCCTTCCAGAGTCTTCATTTGTAGACCTTTATTTTAGCAGTAATGGAATGTTTACACCATCTAAAATCTTTATTTGTTGGACTTTCTTACTTTGGTAGTAATGGAATGGTTACACCTTCTAAAATCTTCATTTTGTAGGACTTTCTTTTGATAGTAATTGAATTGTTTCACAATCTAAAATGAAGAACATTTTCAACCAAAGGACCAGGCCAATAATACCACTGATTGGTTGATAGTGTACAACTTATTCGTCAATCCCCGTTATTTGAATATTGAACATCATATCATAGATACTGTCGAGTCTAGTAAGTCTGATTATGAGCAGTGTGAACCATAGAAGTCTTAACCTTACTAGGTGTATAAGAATCATTTACTGCTAGTAGCTGTCCTACTGAGAGAGGGCTGATTTAAGACATTCTTCCCAAGAGTTCAAACCGAAGGGAAAGGTTTGATATCTGGATGTCGTCTCTTCACCACCTAGTGTTGTAGTATATTCCCAGGGTGGGTATTTCGTCTATTAAAGCGGTATGTGCATTGGGTTCAGAATGTTTTGAGACAATTCGATTCATAACCATTAATTTCCGAATTTAGTGAAAACATTTTCTCAAGGTGCCCGGAGGAAGCACTCCGAGCAACCTCAGGAACCGAGACATAACAATGAATTATATAGACAAAACAATGAATTAATAGGGTCAAAGACCAGCTCGTGAAAGAACTCTTCCTCCTTATATACCACGAGACTCCCCGCGGGGAGAAGTAGATGGAAGAAAAGTTTATAATTAATTGGAAACTCGTCTGTCAACCAAAAGAACCGAGGACTTCAAACTGGCATCACAAATCCTGGTTGACTCCTGTCTTAAGATTTTACAATTACGACCTGCATTTCCAGAAACATGTTACAAACACTGCCCCTACTGAACATCATCTTCTGCAGATGCAACATTTACGCAACAGGCATGCATGCATTCCCAATGCATTCGAAAAGTATATTCGGCTGAGTAAGATGATTACTATGGATACTGACTGATCAGGAACCTATTACCAATTAATAAGAAACACTTCTACAGGATGCATCTTAGTATGACCGTTCGGAGGTGGTGGAAATGTGAGGTTCTGGGGATCTTTAAATAAAAATCCTCTGAAGAATAAAATTTGAAGCTGTAGTATAGGATGAACCAAAATTTTGTAACGATATCAGTCCATGTTTCATTGAAACGAGCCCTAGCTTAAATTGTAAATGTCACATAAATATACGGATATATTAAATAACCGTACACCGAAAACAACCAACAAATAATGGCAATTCTGTGGCTGGCTGGCTTACGGTTTCTGGTAGATCGTAGATGGTCCATCAAGCAACCTGTTCTGAGCATCTTGTTCCACCTTTATGTTGCTTGGTTCATCTAGTGACATCTTACCAATATCCTACCAAATAGAAACAAAAGTAGAAGCTTTATATATATATATATATATATATATATAAGCAATTGCTACAAGAAATCATTTTTTTTCTAGTTGAAATAATGGTATGCACTTTTCATCTTAATCCACTTGTTCTAAAACATGTACGGATTAAAAAATAATGTGGTTCGGAAACTTATAATCTCCGAATCTCATTAATCTATAGTTATAGAAACCTTGGGCTATTTTGCACTTAAATACCTTAAGTTTCAAGTTTTGGTATTTTAATACTGTTTTTAGCACTTGAATACCCTAATCATTTTATTTTTTTGCAAATTACCCCTGTTGGTTAGCCATCACACCCACTTCACGATTAAAAAGCACATGACTATTCTGGACTTGAAACCAAAGAGAGATTACTTTCTCTTGTTTGGATTACTTGCACTAAGATGCCCTCTATGTAGTTTTTGCAAATAAATATCTAGTACTACTTTAATAGGCACTAAAATACCCTTAATTTTTATTTTGCACTTAAATACCCTAAACTATGGTAAAGTTGCAATTGGAGGCTAATTGTAAATGTCAAAAGACTAGTTTGCCCCTCTTTACAAAACCCTAATTTCATCATCTTATTTCCTGAACCTAACCCTACCCTAGTTTCCTCTTCTTCCCTAACCTTACCCTAATTGTGTGGCCTGCAGGGGCCATGCAGTCATGTCTGCCTACAACCACACCAGAGGGAGGCCATGGTTAGGGTTTACGCTCTGGGAAGAAGATTAAAAAATTAATTTCTTTTACATTTAGGGGCAAAAAAGTCCAATATAGACGTGATTGTTAAGTGTGATTGAAGACTAAAAAAGGAAGTTAAGAAAGTGGTGATGGTTTAAGGTCTACGCTCAGGCAGTCATGTCTGCCTACAACCAGACTGGTGGGAGGCCGCGGTTAGGGTCTACGCTGAGGGGGGAAGAAGATTAAAAAATTAATTTCTTACACATTTAGGGGCAAAAATGTCCAATTAGTCGTGCGATTGTTAAGTGGGATTGAAGACTAACAAAAGGTACTAAGCTACGAAAGTAGTGATTGTTCAAGGTATATAAGCATCTTAATAAAAATATTCAGGGGTATTTAAGTGCAAATTAGTCATGTTTCCGTTAAAAATAACAGCAGTAAGAAAATTAAGCCATTAACCATGGCCCTTCTCACGCCCCTCTCCTGTCATCGCCCTTGGCTGTGCAAGCCCCTGTTAGCTTGATGCCATTTCTTACATACCAGAAGAACCCGCATATCCAGGTGATGGCGAGTGAAGGCAGTGGAAGGGGGGAAGGAAGGGGCTAGAGTTTCCGAAGACAAAGAAGTTTCTTTTTGTTTTTTAACTGTGAAAAGAGGGGGGAAAAGGTTTTATTATAAAAGGGACATTATGCTATTTTGGTGCTTACTGTTAAGGCTAACTTACAACAGAATAATAGTTTAAGGTATTTAACTGACTATATAAAGTTTAGGGTAGAAACTTGCCAAGAAAAGTTCCGGGTTTCAAAGTACAAATTAGCCAAACCGTAAAATGGGAATTTTAATCCGTACATGTTTTAAGAAAGAGATCATGTATGTGAATCTGGGTTGTAACTCAAAAAAGTAAAAAAGTTTTGGGTAGGTCCAACCCATATATCCAGTGAAATCTAAGATTTAACTCACAATTAAAACTGTAACTTTGGTAACAAAAAGAATCTGTTACTTGGACTTGGACTTCACCTGGTGCATGGTGGTATGAAAACACTTCAAGTTCAAACCTAGACTTCACTTAATGCATGGTATGAAATTACTTCCAAGATCAAACCACTTGTTTTCTGATGTCTACAGGTTACATTGAACCGTGCCGATTGTACTTTGGATGTTATGTATTTTCCTAATGAATCACCTTAACAGATTTGCACTATGTACAGGATTAATAGTCACCTTAGAGCATGATTCCTCAGCGGTGGCCTCAGCACCTTTGACATGCTCTGCAGCTGTTCTGTGACTTTCCTGGACAATATTAAAAGTAGACTAAGAAAGTGAAAATAATAAGCTAGACCAATATTGTTAGAGCAGCATTAAGACATCTGAGGTTAGCATTCAACAGTAAAAAAAAAGATGGACAAAGAGTAGATGATTTCTATTACAATGATCATAACAATTCTCTAATTGGTGTTCCGGCAAGAACTGATTTGAAACCTTATACCAAACTTTCGGAGTTTTCTTTACTCCTAAAACTATATTTGTTTCTAAATTGTGATCTCAAAGGGAACTCCTAGGCAAGTAGGCTGCATTCATCAAGAAATCACATCTAAATATTCATTGTATATAGCCTAGTAACTCCAGCTGAAATGCACATTTCACAGATACTCATCTTGTTAAAAATGTCGCTAAACTTCGAAAAGAACATATTATGTTAATACTAAAATGCACTTCCGTTAGCAAAAGTTTATATTTGTAGAGTGTAAGACGCACAGCAATTCCATTTCCAATGGATAACTTTTATACGATACAGTAACTTGTTGACAAATATATCGTTTGACCAACATAGAAAAATAAACAATTAATGCCACAATGCATTTATGTGAGAACTGGTAACCACCACTGTAAAATTCTGCCTTAGAATTGAAATATCAGTTTTTAACAAGCTTTCCTGCCAAAAGCTACATAGATGTCATAAGAGAGATGATATAAGCAATTAAGCATTTGATAAATATGGATGGAAGTTCTTAAAGACATTGTAGCATCCACTTAAAATTTCAGTACCAAGTTTGGAGGCGTGTCTAATGAGAACAGCAATAATGAAACACTTAAAAAAAAAAAAAAAAAGCACTAAAAAACAAGTAATGTACTTCAGAAATTGTTCAAGCTGCACTGCTGGACTACAATCATGCTATGAACATAGTAAAGCATCTGTGAACATATAGCTTTCTGATAGCAAAGATTATATTTGTCTGAGTTCAATTGCACGTCTCCTAATACAATATAATACATAATGTCATGGGCAGAAATCAAATATAGTTATAAATCTATAAACATGATGGAATGTATTATGCAACAAAGGAAGTAACTTAGTAATTACTTTTACATGTGACGAGTATAAAGATGTAATGATTTCAAAAATATCCCCTTAAATAATGGGACATTCTGCGGTGAAGTGCAAGCTCTTGGAGGATAAAAACTTCTCTGTGGACACTGTTGTTTGGCTTCCATGACTAGTAACAGTCATGTATAGAGTAATGAGATTTGTGACGAAATACAAATAAAGGTAAATATCAGGAAACCTCACGTGTTTTGGCCCCTCCGTTTAGATTCACCCCGCCTTCTTCCCTCCTCCCCCGTTCGGCCATCACAATCAACGAGCATTCGTCTTCCAGCATCATCGCCTATCAACAAGGTAGCTCCTCCTCTTACCTTTTTTTTTTCATACTTCTCCTTCCTCCTCTTTCCACTACACGTCCATAAGAAGCTGAACGAAAAGACTAGTACTCATCTCAAAACTCTACATATTTTCAACAAATCAACAAAAGAGAGTTCAAACTTGGTTACGAACTCCAATACCAACAACAACACTTTGATGGAAAGGGATTGGATCAACGCACGAATGTTCCATGAACTCTGCACCAACCATTTTCTCGTCATGAAACATCACTAGAGGTGATTAGATATCATTCCGAATTACATATAGATTTCCCTATAGTCAAAAGGTAGGCCTACTACCTGCCAACTAGTCCGTCCAGGTTTTATGGAAGGGTCCTCTCATGCTCACAATTCCTTTATGAAGCTTTCTTATGCTCCATGCCTGAAGCTTTCTTATGATCCATGCCTAACCACATTCGGATGAGGGATCTTGGATGATGACGAAAACAGTGTAAATTCTGAACTTTCTACCAGTCAACATGTACCATATGAACAAAAAACACATTCTATTAAATTAGAAAGCCCCAGAAAATACTGTAACCGTACATTTCCCCATGATGCTAAGTCATTTGACCAAAACGGATCGGATCTATGAGTAACGAACTTAGAGCGATGTGACTGGCTAGATAATATCACCGTTTCATGTCAATGCTATAACATACTGGAGAATAATAGAACAACTCTCCTACACATACGTCAAAGAGAACTAAGATTCTCGTGGAACTTTCAGCATTGAAAATTATCATATATCAGCATGGAACCGAGGGAAAAAATTTAAGGCTTTATTTCAGAATTCAGAGTCCACAACCACAAGTCATGGTTCCATAGATGTGACTGGCTAAAAATGTCACTATTTCATATAAATGCTATATATATATATATATATATATATATATATATATATATATATATAGGCCTCTTCTTATACGGGAGAGTTTATGGGAAAGTTACAGAACTTTAATAACATACGTACGTTTCTCTTCCAAATTTATTTCTCTTTCAAAAATTCTAAATCTCTCCTTTTAAAAAAAAAATCTATCTCTATCTAAAAAAAAAAAAAATCTATCTATATTAAAAAAAATTCTCAATATTTTTAAAACATATCAAAATAGAGAGATTTATTTTTCTAAAGTCCTATCCATCGATTTATTAATTTTAATGTTAATTTTTTTAATGTTAATGTTAATATTAGTTTTAACATTAATATTAATATTAATATTAATTTTAATTTTAATGTTAATTTTTAATTTTAATGTTAATGTTAAAACTAAAATTAACATTGGCATTAAATTAACACTAGAATTAAAATTAACATTAACATTAGAATTAATATTAACATTAACATTAAAAAAATTAACATTAAAATTTAAATTAACATTAAAAATAATATTTTTAAATATAAATTTGTTATAGATTTATTTTTAAAGATAGATTATTTTTTAGATTTGTTTTGAAAGATAGATTATTTTTTAGATTTGTTTAAAAATATATATATCTAAAATAAAAATATATCTATCGCTATTTTAAAAATAAATTGATGGATAGGAAATTTTTTTAAAGATAAAGATATATTTGTTTTTTAAAAGGAGAGATTTAAATTATTTTAAAGAGAGAAATTTGGAAGAAACATACGTATGTTTTCTGTTACCGTAAGTTTCCCCTAAAGTGAATCCCGTATAGGAAGCCATATATATATATATATATATATATATATATATATATATATATATATATTTTATTCTTTTCTTCGGTGGGTGCGCTTGGTCCACGTATCAGATATTAAATTGATAAGAACAGTAGCAAGCCACTGTATGTAGGCCCTCCCCATGAAAGAAATAAATTTAATATCGTAGTGAGCACATGGTCGACGTATTAAACTGATAAGAACAGATACTACACCTGATATTAGCAAAAAGGCCAAAAATGTATTATATATATATATATATATATATATATATATATATATAAATGGGATATGAGTCATAGGCGCATATTCCTACATGAACCATGCGCATGTGGACTAATAGGAATGGACTTCTACCTGCCGTGTGCACTAGTACACTTAATTCCTATTGGTCCACATGTGCATGGCTCATGTAGTAATATTAGCCTATGACTCATATCCCGTTTACGAGAGAGAGAGAGAGAGAGAGAGAAAGAGAGAGAGAGAGAGAGAGAGAGAGAGAGAGAGAGCTCCTACACGTAAATTTATGAACTTCAAAAGAGACCTATATTCTCGTGGAAGTCAGTTTCAGCGTAGCAAATTTCATAAATCAGCATGGTACCAAAGGAAATTTTTTTTTTAAGGTTTTGTTTCAGTGTCCACAACCACAAGTCATGGTTCGATAGAGTTGTCATATTTTAGTAGCTTTTCCATATGACACAAAAGGAATGAAAATTGTATTAATTTTCAAAATTAGATAAAATATAAAGCGAAAACAATCATCTGATTACATCTAAAAGTATGAAGAAACTAGATTAGCAACGGTTATCAAGGGACATGAAAATGAATTTAAATAATCTGGAAGTTGCTGAATAAATACTGCAAACTACCAGCTCAGTGAAAACAAATGGATTACCTGATCTTTTAGCTCCTTGTCTACATTTTCCCTTTTAATTCTTATGTTCTGAATGTTGTTTGAGGTGGGTTTGCTGCAAAGCAAACATGGTAAGTTAGAAGAAAAAATCAAGCAGGCAAAGATGAAAAGAAACCAAAGCATGACTACCGTGGTGTCTCATCTGGAAGCTTCTGGTTGTCCATTTCCACATCGGAATTGGGATCATGTCTTTCATCTGCATCTTCTAGATCTTCATCCGGCTGGAAATTGAAAACATAAGAAAATGTGTTGATTATAGATCTACTATTTTATATGATTGATAATCTAACATTCTTCATATGACCAGTTCTCCCGAACAAATATTTTATCCGCTATTGACCCCACATTATCCATGGACCATGTCAAGAGTCATCCATATCAAACAGTAGATTATACTTCTTTGTAGACACATTTCATTAGAAAAATAAAAAGATTAATTACTCAAAGGTCAAAACCGTAACTGATGATTCTATACATTATCATATTAATCCCCTCAGAGAATTTCTCAATAAGCGAACAATTCACTCTCTCAAGAGATGATCACAAAAGAGATAGAAGAGAACTCTGCGAGTATATAACAGCACGTATTTAGAAAAAGCGTGCAGTTTATAACTGTGACGGACATAAAAGGTACATTTCTTTATAGAAACTAGAAGCACATATATTATTGAAAGAACCTAAACAAGTATGGTGAATTGGAACCAACGATAGAAAATGATGAGTACGAAGTTCATGAGTACAGTAATATGATCACCTGTGAAGCTATACAGCATCACACTAGGCTGGAGTTGGTGCAAACAACAATTTCACGTTGTAGCTTCAACTTTGCAAACCGCTTGGAAATGCCGAGGTTAGTAACATAAAATTATAAAAGCTACTAGATACAAGGATGATTGAGAACCTCCCTCGGGGAAGGGTAAATCCAAAACTTGGAAGGTCTAGTTGTGACAATAACCTTCAGATACAGATCTGGATACCTTAATAAGAACCTATGCAGAGTAGCAAGAACTCCAATTCACAAGTATTGTGCCCTTATAGCACTTGGTTTGATTCTTTTGGGATCGGAAATATGGTGGCTATATAGCCTCAGTAGATGATCCTCACTTACAAACACTGAAAATCTAGCAGAGATTTTCCTTTCTATTAGAAGGGTGGCCTCTAGTTTGGTAAAAGTGCTCCTTATCCTAAATGTTTGCAATATCTTTATTTTTTTTAAAAGTGGCTAAATTCCACCTGGATTCATTAATAAGTAAAATGAGAACCGACCAAAAACCGAGCCTTTTAAATTCGGTTCGGTTTTTTCGATTTTTGTAAAAATGGTTCGTTTATTCGGTTTTAAAATATACATTTTATTCGGTTTTCACATATTCGGTTCGGTTTGAACCAAACCGTTGCTCACCCCGACGCCAACTGACAGATACATTTTATGGCATGACAATTTCATGCTCACAGCTAACATGGCTAGGAATTTGGCAACACCAGACGGTTGGTGTCTGATCAACAGCTCTGGTCATGAAAACTATGTTAATTCTTTTATGGACCTTTTTTCATGTGAATAGCTTACACCATTTTGATGGGAGAAGGCTTCTATGATGATGACGACGACGACACTCCTCAAAAAAAAAAAAAAAAAAAAAAATCCACTGAACAAAATACAAACAATTAAGCACAACTGTCATCTAAGCCGACACCTTAGTTGTCTATTTATACACTGAATTGATGTGAACCCACTGCCAATATAAAAAATCTGCTCCAACCATTGTGTAGTCAACCATGCCAAATGCCCTCGCACTCTGATGTTCTCTAATGCCCTATCATCCAGAAGCTTCATTTTTAATCACCTTCCTCAACTCCTCGTCACCAGTCACCACAAATGACGAATGCAAATTACTCATCACCATCAGTTGAATCGTCTGACTCAAAAATCCCAACAACCTACGTCTTGCGATAGTCGGTAACCATAACAGTAAAACTTATATGCAGGATTTTACCAAATCCAGCTCAGTAAATTTCCAACACAATCAGAATTCAGCGAGTACAAAAAACTCACCCCCCCCCCCCCCCCCCCCCCCAAAACATCATCTTGAAATGTTATCCCACCTTAGCTCTCCTGGTCGGTTCTTGTCAATATTGACAACCCAACTACGACATGCCCTCCACATTGGGCTCGCCATTACACACCTTTCACACCGTGTTTGGCCTCGACACACCTTCATGTTGACTTTACCCCCTAAATGTCCTCTACATCATGCTTTCTCACCATGTGCCCTGGTTCGTCCACTGCACTCCCTCCACATTGGGTTCTACCACTACACACTCGAGGGTTTTGGCAACCACTTGCCCTTCAAGTCGGCTTCAACCACCACATATTCTGATATTCCACAATAGGTTTAGCCGCCATACCGACCTTGTGTTCAATCTCTCCAAATACGACCAACGTCTCCCCAAGTTCTGCACGGACCATCTAAGGATTCGCTTCTGTCACACACTAGTTCTGAGAGCTACCTGCAAAATTTATAAAACCCACCTACAACAGGCAATTTGGGCACAAACTGTCTTCATCACTCAATGACTCTGCTGGTAACACACATGCCATGCTCTAGTCGCTCCCAGGATCCTTGAAGGGAAAGGTCTTAAGACTACCACTAATCTCAATGACTTCCTAGTTCCTACCGGTTTGCCACCAACAGTTGTCAGGCTCACTCACTTCCCTTCATCCGTCGGGCACATCAGCGCTTTCCTCAATCTCCGATAGACGGGATGTAATGTGTGAGGGAGGGGATAGAGATCGATCACCCATGTCCAAGTCGTGGCCAATAGCTACTGTTCTAAGCCAACAAGAAGATAGGTAAAGACTTGGCAGGAGGGAGGACAAGAGATTAGGTCTAAGCTTGGTAGATCTCCCAAACTAGAATTTGGTCTTGTTCGTAAAAGATTGTCAGAAACAGTCTTTATCAACGTCAGCGGCCGACGGTTTTGAAATTCAAAGCACCTCTGGGTCGTGTCTAACATCTTGGCCAAGCACAAGAATAGTCGAGAATGAATGATGTTTTGAATATCTTATACGAAAGTAACTGAATGTGACCCTTTCCAATAAGCAACTTACAGTACTACAAACTGGAAAATGAAAAGAGCTTAGTTTTATACTAGTAAAGAATGACAGTCGGTTCAACTTTTATTGTCACGCATTACCATAATTATACATTTTTCATTCCAAGAGAAAAGTAGCAAGTAGATTACCATTTATATATTGAGCAAGTCACAAATATCTCAAAATATACTAGAATACATCAAAAATAGGCACTATGTACGTGTCTGTATCATTCATATTATATTTGTGTCTGTTCAACATAGACTCCATTATCTAAACAATTTTGATGTAGAACTTATCAATTTATAATTATTATGTGCAAAAGAGTGCAAAAACACATACAATCGTATTATTGTTGGTTTCTCCTTTAATTTATATCCAATCAATAATTTAAAATGAAAAAAAATTCCAAAGCAAATCATAAGTTAGTACTTCGTACTGGATTAATCGAAATTCAAAAGAAATTGAAGAGTAAAAAGATGAGTCACATGATTTGAAGAATTCCTTAAATCTGTATTAGAGAAAAACTAAAGTCCCCCTTCCATTTCTTTCAATTTTTCTCTCACATATCATATCCCCTCTCCTCTTTTAATTTCTATTTTTTTCTCACGTATCATATCCACTCTCGCTCCCTTAATTTCTCTGTATCTTTCAATAAGATGAGAGAGAAAATAAAGATACAACATAAGAAAAATCTCTTCCTTCAACACGGCTAAAAGATTTCTCTATTATGGAGATATGAGATATGGTCTTGTACATAGCTTCTACAGATATTTCTATATATATTTTCCTAATTTATAGATATGGGCTTGTACATATCTTTTATAATGTTTCAATGTTTCTATATATCCTTCCTAATTTTTCTCTCTTAACCCAGTACCTTCCTAACTTCTCTCTTATCTTTTAATGATTTCCTAATTTTTAATTTATCCTCCTGGGGACTGAAAGATAGAAACATATCCCATTTATAATTGATATGCATAAATTTTTGAGGAAAATTTTACCATGTACTACTTATATGCATATATGAGTAAGAATTTGTTGAAAGTCTTGAAAAAATCATGTAATTATTGTCTTAAAGCTTGAGCTTAGCTCGCAAACATTATAGATAGTCGGAGCTCAATTTTAGGCTCGTCTTAGCTTGAGCTATATTTACCTTAAGAAAGCTGATCCCGAGCAGGGGGGTGGTCACTCAAAGTAACCTTAATTGAAAAGATTATGTAATTGTTGTCATATCAAATAGAAAAATACCTCTGCAAACTCAGTATCAGGTGGACGTTCTTGAAATTGGACACTGGGAGCATGTCGAAGTTTTGAAAGATTATCTAGGAGCTTTGTCCTTATATCATCCAAAATCTGTTGAGAATTTTTGTTTTCCATATTACTTGGCGCTACATGAAGAGTGTAGTCTGGACCAAAATACTCATAATACTCATTTTGAGGCATCTTGTCATCAACTTCAACACCGAGCGCTATTCCTGTCTGTTTAAAAGATAGAACGGGAAGGGAATATGTTAAAAAGGAAGGAGTCAACAAAGGTTAAAAAAGTACAAGCTATAAATATAGTGGTAATCAACGGAACCCACAGAATGGGACATGCAGTAATCATTTTAATAACTTCCTTCTAAACAAAATGTTTAAGAAATCTTTGACAGAGAGATACCAATCAGCTGGACATTACATATGTAATTATCTGTAACTATTATGAAAAGACATCAGTGTCATGTTCAACGATGACTTTAAACCTCAAGAGTTTTGTGGAATAAATAGCATCTGAAGTGATTAATCTTGTAAATCCATAAATCCAAAATAAGACTTCAAAGGAAAGAAAAATATGAATACTTCTATGATCATTCAATTTTATCAATAGGAACAACAGACAAGTGTACAGTATAATATACAACATGGTAAGAAACTCCAGAAAGAAAAAAGGTTTGGTGCTCAGAAAATACCTCATAGCACCAACAGCGGGCGACATTCCGGATTGTATATCCACCGCCACCTAGCAGCAAAAGTGGAACATTAAAAGATCTCATGTATCTAACACACTCTGCATGACCTTTGATGGAAAGGTTAAAGCAGCCAAGTCGGTCCCCAGATAATGAGTCCGCGCCACATTGAAGAACAACAGCACCAGGCCGGAATACTTCCATCACTTTTCCCATGATTGGCTTGAACAGAGAATGATAACTCTCATCATCAATTCCATCATCTAAAGGAACATTCAGAGAATAGTATTTCCCTTTTCCAAATCCAACGTCACGTACATCTCCTGTTCCAGGAAAATAATCTCCAAATTTATGGAACGAAACCGTCATCACCCTATCAGTCGTATAGAACGCCTCTTCAACGCCATCTCCGTGGTGAATATCAATGTCCACATAGAGAACACGCTACCAGCAGATGTGGGAGAAAATATTATCAAGATGTAGAACAAAAATTTATTGAGATATCCATTATTCTAATAAAATCATACAGGACGCTAAAAGAAAATTCACAAACAAAAGAAAGGAATGATTAAAACATTACTTGAATCGTATGAAAATTAAAGTAGAGAAATTGTATGCATACTGCTTCCCACCCACTAAAGAATATCTTTTCTGTCACTTCTCAGAATGATATTCTTTTATTTGTACAATGATGCATATTAAAAACACACACAATACATCTTAATTTTTGCACAAGATTTTTTACAAAAAAAATATATATATCAGTGCAGCTATGACTGAAGTAGAGGCTGCATTACACTTTGAAAACACTCACACAATGCATATTAAAACACTCACACAATACATCTTAATTTTTGCACAAGAATTTTCAAAAAAAAAAATATATATCAGTGCAGCTATGACTGAAGTAGAGGTTACATTACACTTTGACAAACTAGAGCAGTTTCTATAGGCTACAACTACAAGTTCCCAAGACAAGACATAACTAGTTGCGAAATCTAGGGTTCTAGATCACAAAATTGGAATGAAATAAGGGGAAAAATATGTACTGGAATAATAACTCAAAAACATTACATATAATCCCTAACTTGCATAACTGACGAGGAAAAACTTACAAGAACTTAGAATAGAGATCATGTCGATGATTTCCAACACAGTGAAGACGAATTCCATATACTAACTATTAAGTCAGCAATAAATAGCACTACAAATATTAGAAGAAAATCCAAATTTTAAGCAACAAGACCAAATAAAGAAACTCATGGGTTAGATTTGGTTATTCTAAGAAGAAACATAGCTTTTACAGTACGATTGTTGAGTAAGGATGATAAAGTTGACTTTGAAGCCTCAAAAAAATTCTATTAAAAACATTCACGAGCCAACACAATAAAGACGAACTCCATATACTAACTATTAAGTCAGCAATAAATAGCACTACAAATATTAGAAGCAAATCCAAATTTTAAGCAACAAGACCAAATAAAGAAACTCATGGGGTTAGATTTGGTTATTCTAAGAAGAAACATAACTTTTAGTGTACGATTCTTGAGTAAGGATGATAAAGTTGACTTTGAAGCCTCACGAAATTTCTATTAAAAACATTCAAGAGCTTTACGGAATCTTCTTAAAAAATCTAATTCTCCATTGCCAACCAAGAATTCAAGCTCTGTTCTATCTCAACTCAAACTTTATGTTGCCTAACCTAGGTTTAATTCCTAAGTTGTATTTCATGTTCACTCTAAACCACTTGGTATCCTAGCTAGCTAAACTTTTAAGAAAGTCCTACATTACGAATTCTCTATTATCCCAATTGTACACTACGTTTCGAGATGGCATTTATTGCTAAATTATAATCAAATCCCCAATTTTGCCAATAATTGATATACTCTAATCCAGTTATGGTATCATTAACTAGCACCATCAATGAAACCAAGTCCTTCGCAGCCTTGACTTATTAGTGTATTTCGATTTAATTATTATAAATGATGGTTATTTCCCCAAATATTCCATATAAGAAAGTCCTACATTCTAACGATTGTCCCATTTTTTCATCTACATTTCAGGTTGACATGTATTGCTAAGTAACAATTGAATCCCATTTTTTTTCGATAATTACCACCTATGGAAGCCGAAAGAAACATCCCCTACCTTTAAAGTCAAGACTCTATCTTTCCCGAAATTTTGTTACTCCTATCTACCGAAATTAAGGTTTAGTCACAAACCCTGTAGAGAGAAAATAATTGATTGATTTACTTCCAAGAGAGGGGGTACATATATATAGGAGGAAGCTAGCCTCCTTATTTTCTATCCGATGTGGGACTAAATAAGTCTCCCATAACTCAACACTCTCCCTCAAGATGGACGATAGATATCAATCATCCCCATCTTGTTACAAAAGGTATCAAACTCTCTAGTACCTAAACCTTTAGTTTAAACAATCAACTAACTGCTCCGCTGATTTCACATAGCTCAAAGTCAAAAACTTTTCTATTCAGCTGCTCCTTGATGAAGAACCGATCAATCTTCACATGTTTGAGTGCGATTATGCTGAACTGGATTGTTTGCAATACCAATTATTGATTTGTTGTCACACCAAAGTTGCAGGGGAGTCTCCTCTAAACAAGCGCATCTCAGCCAACAAGCTCTCCACCCACATCATCTCGCACTGGCTAACTGTCATAGCCCTGTACTCGGCCTCAGTTGTAGACCTAGCCACTACATCTTGCTTCTTACTGCGCCAAGATACAAGATTTGCCTCCAACAAAAACACAGTAACCTGTAGTGGACCTGCGATCGTCCATACAATCCGCCCAATCGGCATCACAGTAGCCTTCAACTTTCAGATGTTCAGAACTTCTGAACCATAACCCTTTTCCTGGGCTTCCTTTAATATACATGAGAATTCTGCGAACTGCCTCCATATGCTGCTCTCTGGGATCATGCATATATCTAACTCACCACACTCACGGCATAAGTAATATCAGGTCTGCATATGACATAGATATATGCGCCCGACCAACTACTCTTTGATATTGCTCCTTACTCACCGGAATGACCACACCTCAGCACACAACTTGTGATTCTGCTCCACAGGAGTAGAAGCAACCCTGCAATCCAGCATTCTTGTATCTGAAAGAAGGTCCAAGAGCATACTTTCGCTGAGAAAGTACTATACCCTTTCGTGACCTTGCAATTTCAATTACGAGGAAGTACTTCAACTGCCCCAGATCCATAACTTTAAATTCCTCTCCAAGCCTTTTCTTCAGTTGTAGGATCTCCTCGGTATCGTCTCTCGTAATTACAATATCATTAACATAAACTTCAAGAACAGTGATATGAGCCTTGGAGTGCCTGTAAAACACAGTATGATCTCCATTGCACTGCCTATACCCCCATATCACATACTGCAAGCCTGAATCTATCAAACCATGCTCTCGGAGACTGCTTTAGCCCATATAAAGACTTCTTCAATTTGCATACCTTCTCTGTTGCTTGTGAATTAGCAAAGGCCTTGTGGAATCTCCATATACACCTCCTCCTGGAGATTCTCGTGCAAAAAGACGTTCTTGACATCTAGCTGATGTAGATTGCCCAATTGAAGTTGGCAGTACATGACACCAACACTTGCACAGTGCTCATCTTTGCGGCGACTGGAGCAAAGTGTGGCTCGTCATAGTCGATACCATAAGTTTGGCTATAACCTTAGCAACCAATCTGGCCGTGTACCTGTCAATCTTGCCCTATGGAGTCTGTTTAACAGTATAAACCCATTTACATCCAACAACGTGCTTCCCAACTGACAGTGGTACCAGCTCCCATGTGTCGTTCTTCTTCAAGGCCTGAAGTTCCTCATGCATGGCACTCAACCACCTAGGATCTTGCTTAGCTACCTGTCAGTTGTTAGGTACAAGCATTGAATCTAATGATGCAAGGAAGAACTTATATGCAGGTGGAATGGATGAATATGAAATGTAATGTGCAATGTCAGTATCCCAACTGCCAAACTTAGCTGAAAGTTTTACAGCATTGACTCTAAAAGTTCTACGAAGCAAGACAGGAGAATTAGAAGTATCAGGGAAGAAATTGTTACCAGGTGACTCAGATGGAATATATACTCTCAGCTCCCCCTGACTGTCGACTCCCCTTGAGACGCCATCACTCGGTGACTCAAAAGGACATTGAATCATACCAACCACGATGTCACTCTCATTCTCACCCTCTCTACTAACATCAGTAAAGCCATCCTCGAACAAGGAACTTAATTCCGTCTTCTTTCCATAAAATGGTTCAAACTCCTGGAAGGTCACGTACATACTGACAAACAACATTTTTTCAGTGGGACACCAACATTTGTATCATTTCTGACTTGGTGAGTAGCCCACAAAGATACATTTAACTGCTTGTGGATCCAGCTTGCTCACCATCATTCTGTGATCTCGTACAAAACATGTACAACCAAACACTCTGGGAGGAACAATAAAAATATTAGAGCCCAAGAACATCTCACATTGTGTCTTCATCCCTAATACTCTTGACGGCATCCTGTTGATTAGATAAGTTGCTGTCATAACAGCCTCACTCCACAAGAATTTTGACACATTCATTGTCAGCATCAAAGAACGTGCCACTTCTAGTAGATGTCTGTTCTTGCGTTCAGCCACCCCATTATGAGCAGGAGTGTCTGGACAAATGGTTTGATGAAGAATTTCCTTACTAGAGATGAAGTTAGCAAACTCCTTGTTGGTGTACTCGGTCCCATTATCTGTTCGAAGAATCTTCACATGTACTCCAAACTGGGTCTTCACATATGTCGAGAAGTCTTGAAAATATTTTTACACCTCAGATTTTTGCTTTATCATGTAGATCCAGGTCATACGTGAGTAGCAATCAATGAAGGTAACACCATCTGAATCCACTGATAGAAGTAGTAGGACACGGTCCCCAAACATCAGAATGAACAAGTACAAATGGCTCAAAACTTCGAAGACCAACCATTTTATAAGTATAACGTGTATGCTTTCCAAGTTCACAAGCATTACAAAATAACATTTTTTGTCTACTTTATTCATTATCTCAGGTTCTAACTTATTCAAACTATCAAAAGATAAATGCCCCAATCTGCAGTGTTGGAGCATTGCTTCTGTCTCTGAACTCCACTAGTAGTAGCAGCAAGCATTGCAACCTCCCGGTCCAGGTACCAAAGACCATCACGCCCGATCCCAGTACCAAGCCTCTTCCCCGTGGCCTTCTCCTGGAAAGAACACATATCTCGATAAAAAAGAACAGTACAATTCAATTGATCAATGAGAGAGTTAACAGAAAGTAAGTTGACCGAAAACGAAGGAACATGCAATACAGATGACAGAATAACAGATGAAATACAATGGACCGAGCCAGTACCCCTGATGGGTTGGGATGTCCCATCAGCAGTCTGAACTGTCTCGGGATGCATATGCTTGCTCGGATAATATAATGCAAACTCACTAGATGCACCTGTGATATGCATAGATGCACCTGAGTCTATGATCCAACCAGTATGAGATTTAGTGGATGCAAGTGTCTGAACCGAAATACCTTTGCCCATACGAGCAGCGTAACCCGTAAATTTATCAAGGTAGGTAATATTATCCAGATCTTGAGTGGCCAGTCCCTTGCCCTTAGAACTCTCAACCTGAAGCTTGAAATGACGTAGTTCCTCCAGCTCTATCATCTCAGCTCCAGTCATGCGGTAGTGATCTCCTCCGTCACAGCTAGGTGAGCAACTCTCCGGCCTCCGGGTCCCCTGCCTCCTTGACCTGCACATCCACCTCTTTATCCTCTGCCTCCTCGGCCACGACCAGAATTGCGGGATTGAGGGCAGTTGTAGCTGAGACACCCTTTCTTCCCGCAATTGTAGCACTCCCTGTCATCGCTAACCACCAATGCAGAACGGACAGCTAGTAAGGTCTCGTCTTTCATCACCTTCTGTCGGATCTCCTCCTCATCCAGGGACGAAAAAGATGGCAGATGACACATTACTGCCCTCCTAGCCTCAAACTGCGGGTTCAGACTCTTGAGAAAATGAGCCATACGTGTACGCTCAAGGTACTGTTTTTCAAGGAGAACATCTGCCGAATTTTGCAATAATAGCGGATCATAGTAGTCCAAGTCCGCCATAAGCGACGTAGCTCCGCTACATACTGGAGTACTGTCTTCTCCCCATGTGTGGTAGCATCAATCTTCTCCTCAACTTCAATCATCATCATGACACTCCCAGCTCCAGAGTACATCACAGCCAATGTCGTCCAGACATCAGCTGCACTGCAGATCGACTCCACCATCCCAACTATGGATGGAGACACAGAAGTCAGCAGCCAAGAAACCACCAGAGAATTAAGGTGACTCAATGTGCTCCACTCAGCACTCTTCTTATCCTTTGGCTCAGTGCACTCCCTTCACATATTTTTCAAGCCCCTTGGTCCGAAGGTTCAGCAGCACCCTCTTAGACCAACTTAGGTAGTTACTCGTCCCCTCAAGTTTGATGTCATTTGGCAGCAACTCTATCTTTTTTATCACCTACGACGGTTCTGATGAGGGCACGACTGCCCTACTGGATGAGGTCTCCTCTAATTTGGCCTGAAACACCCTGGCCACCCCCTCCAGTATCTCTTTCAACTCCTGACTAGTCACAGGTGTTCCCATCTCCACAGTTGCACACCTGAACGAGGTCAAACGCAACTCAAACACGTTTCATACGTCTACATGCGATCACGACTTTCTCCATCTATCTGTACACCCCCAAACTCATGCGGCATGAGAACTGCACGATTGATAGAACTTGCCGGAACAAGGACTAGAAATAGAGATTTGTGCAAAACTTCACAGGAAGTATGCTCTCTAATCTCAGAACCTACGTTGAGATCGAAATCAGAGGATCACACAAAAGTTCCTCTCTGATTATCCACGATCCAACAACGGGTTTGACGAAACCTGCAGGCAAACCCGCATAAAACGTCGACGACACCCGAGGGTGTGTGTGTGTGTGTGTGCGCGCGCATGTGTGTGGGGGTGGGGGGGGGGGGGGGGTAGGGGGGCTTCCACGCACAGAGGAAGGCAGGAGAGGGAGGGGAGGGGAGCTTCCACCCGGGTAGAGGAAGGCGGGGGGAGGGGGGGGAGGATCGGGTGAGAGACGGAGAAAGAAAATTCTCCTTTTTTTTGGAAATTTTTTTTTGGAAAAAAGGATTCAGAGCTTTGGCTTTGATACTGTGTAGAGAGAAAATAATTGATTAATTTACTTCCAAAAGAGGGAGTACATATATATAGGAGGAGGCTAGCCACCTCCTTATTTTCTATCCGATGTGGGACTAAATAAGTCTCTCATAACTCAACAAACCCTAATCTCAAACTTGTGAAGCCTCAAACAAATTATTAACCAAAAACCCAAATCTCTTGTGTCAACTATAACTTTAACATGTCAATTGTTGCCTAATTAGGCTTATTTCCTACTTAGTTGTGTTTTCGTTTTCACGCTAAACCACTTCGCCTCTAGCTAGCTAAACACATAAGAAAGTCCTACATTTTATCCCAATTTCTCCTCTCCGTTTCGGGACAACATGCATAGCTAAATTTATAATCAAATCCCCAATTTTCCCAACAACTGATGCGCTCATAAACGAGTCACCACCACCACCACCTGCAGATGGGCCTCTAAAGTCGTCAAGACTCCATCTTTCCCCCCCAAACACATAAATTATTAGTCCGATTTACCAAAATTCCTCTAACCTCGTGGTTCTTGAGCAGCTCCAGTATGGCGAGCACGATGTCGTTGACGTAGCAGAAGCCGGAGGCCTCGCACTTCTTGGCGTGGTGCAGGCCTCCGGCCCAGTTGATGGCGATGTCGTGGCCGTGGTTGATTTTGACCGCCCCGCCCACCGATCCGCCAGCGTAGGTCTGGCAGAAGCCGTAGAGTCCGTCGAAGACGGGGCAGTCCTCGCCGACGTTGAAGCGCTTGAGCTGCCTGGCGAGGTCGTGCTGGGTCTCCGGGGTGACGGAGCGGAGGAAGGAGACGTAGTCGTCGGAGTGGAAGCGGCAGAGGTCGCGGTCGCGGGCGGGATTGGGCTTGTAGACCTGGAGGGAGTGGAGGAGGCCGTAGTGGGAGAGGAGGGAGTGGGTCATGCGGATGCGGTGGGGCTTCATGGGGTGCCCCTGCCCGTAGTAGTAGTTGCCCACCTCCGGGTCGTAGAAGTAGCACACGCGGCGCTTCGTCGCGTCGGGGCCGGAAGGGAGGGAGTTGCCGCCGCCTGCTCCGCCGCCGATGTCCATTTCTCAAAATCTCTACCAATCACCCACACTCTTCCCCTTTTCTTCTATTCGATTTAGGGCTTATGTTGATTGATTTTCTTTTAGCTGACGTTTGTTTCTAAGTTTTTGAGGGTAGGAAATGAGTTTTAGATTTCGTACGTACGTGTATGATTAAAAATGAAGAATAGAATTTTTTTTATATTTTTATTGTTGTAAAAATATAATTCTCAACGACTTTATATATAAATATGTATGATATATTAGTAAACTTATTACATTAGTTTTATGTAAGAGTAAACATAATTATCAGCTTTATCCAATCATTAACAAATAACAAAATTAAATATATTCAAATTAAATTAAATCTATAAATAATAATACTAACCGTAATTATGTAAATCAATACAAAAAAAATTGTCACAATCTCCTATATGTATTTGGCACTTTATTTTCGTTGTGAGCATACCAATGAAAATCTACTTAGTCTCTAATATATAGGAATAAGAAATCCGAAAAGGACTTAGAAATCTCTAACATGTTACAGTCGTTGATTTCCATTAGTAGGACGTATATTAGCATTCAACATAAAGAATAAACATCGGTAAAATAATTACATATTTTAATTTTAACATTTAATTAATTGATTAGATTTAGATAGACATGTTTATCTTTAAAAAAAAACAATTGTGAGGGTAAACTCATAGAAACTAGTCAAAGCTTCTAACAATAAAAAGAGGTAAAGAGTTTGAAAACAAGGGTACGATTAAGTAGCACCATTGGAAATAGTTTTGCTTTACTATGAATGTTGTTTGAATATATTTTTTTGGGACAATAACACTCTCATTTTACTTTCAAAATTTTAACCTTATCCAAAATATGTAAATTTAAGTAATAAGAACATCAAACGATATTAATGAAAAACTAAATAAATTAACATTCTGTTTTCGTATTTCCAACATAATCTAATGTAAACCCCCTGATTTTTCAGGAATTTTTTTAAAATTAATTTCTCACATTTTTCTGGAATTTTCTGGAATTTTCTGTAATTAAAACCTAGGTATTTTGTATTTAAATAAATTTTAAATGATGTTAAATAATATTAAAATATTATAAAAATAATATTTTCTGGTGTAAAATGAGAAATTAGACATAGGGTAATTTTCTGGGAATTTATTGGACCCCGGAAACATTTTTAAAGACCTAAAAACCAAGTTTTAATTAAACCAAATAAACCCGGTTCAATTGAACCAAACCAACCCGAACCGGACCCGGTTTATTTCAAAATAAACCAACCCCAAACCCTGCGGGTCGGATCCGGGTATAACCCGCCGACCCGAAACCCGCAACCCGATTACCCGAACCCGATTTCCTGATTTGGTGGATCGGGTCGGATCCCCTCAGACCCGACCCAGATCCAAACCCGAACCCCTTCTCCTTCCCCGCTTCGTCTCCCCAGCCGCTCCGTCTCCCCTCCGCCTAACCATCGACGACCCCACGGTTCCTCTACCCCGCAACCGCCGCCAACGGCCGGCCGTTCCCCTCTTTCTCTCCTCCTATATAAACCCAGTTCCGTCGCCTGACCCACCTCTAGCCATCGTCGTCTCCGACGAAACCCCCAACCGTCCTAGCCGAGCTCCCCGACCCTGGCCGCCTCGACCCAGCCCCGAGCCCCTCCGTTGCCACCGCCTCCAGCCTCGCCTCCAGCGCCTCAGCCGACTCATCCACCGGAGCCGACGCCCCAGCAGTGCCCTAGCCGTCTCCTGTGGAGCCCCGGCCGCCTTCGACAGCACCTCAGCAGGCTGCCCCGAGCCCAGCAACCCCGGCGAAGCTCCGGCGTGCCCCGGCAAAGCCCAGCCACCGGAACCCTAACCTTAGACTTAACTGTGCAGTGGACACAGTATCGTGTCATGTCGAGACGACACGCGGACACGAGAAATCCGGTTCCGTGGAGCCCTGTTCAGGTAACCCGTTCTCTCTCCTCGTTGCTCCGTTTTCCGTTCCGTCAGTTGTGACACGTAGCCTGCATGACCCTCTCGATGCCCGTGCAACCCGCTCGGTGCGTCGCGTCCTGTGGTGATCGCGAACAACGATCCAAAAACAGGAAAAATAATACCCCATTTTTCTCCGGAACTGAGTACGCTCCGCCAAACGGGACGACTTGGTCGCGCGCGGTCTTCACCGAAAGGTGCGCGCCATCGATGCGGACGTGCGAAATTTTGCAGAAGTTGATTTGGATGTGCGTGCACACCGGAATCAACGCGTATCCGCCGACAACGTCCCGTATCCGCCTTTTTCTGGATCTCGCTATAACTTGGTGTACACACGTCAGATCGAAACAAAACTTACGCCATCGGACTCGTAGCAATATGCTGGTCCTGTGACCCAAGTTTGGTTCGATTCTAAGAACGTTGACAAAATCGCGTATCGTGGGCCCCGCAGCTCCACTTGACGGGCGATTTTGTGATCGGCTCATCGGAATCCAATTCTGGAAGTTCCGTTGGGTTCGTATCATCATTCTAGACTTGTTGACACTAAGTTTGACGAATTTGGAGACCATTGATTCTGACACATTTTTTCGGTACGAAGCGGCCCACATGTGGACCCCGCTTTGACCTGAAAATGTCATTTTTGCCCCTGTGTCCAAATTGGACTCAAGGACAGGCGTTTCTAGCTATTTGATATTTTCTGAATCTGATGGTGATGTTTATTTCAGCAACCGGAGCAGTACCTGCAATTCCCACTGAGGTCAGAGCTACAGTTGGAGCCATAACCCCAAGCAAGTGTACCTTGTCAAACTTGCAGTTTTTGGATATTTATTTCTTTGACTTAAATAATTGTTGTACATGCTTAAACCTAGGACCGTGTGACTTTACTTAGCGTCCGATTATAGTCGGGTGCCAACACCGTATGCGGAGTTGTGTGACGTCACCTAGAGATGGATATCGTGACCCTTTGCATTCTCGTACTTGCATTATCAAGTACATTATACCCAGGACACCTGACACTATTCATGAGACAGAATCTTCCTGAGATATTCATGGTGATTTTGTATAGGATACAGGTTTCATGACATAGACATTATATTATTAGATCTTATTATGACTTGCTGCATTAGTTTTGATCTTGCGTGTCATGGACATGAGACGTGTGATTACATTGGGTGGGGTGTCACGCCCCAGTCCCAAAATACGTAGGACTAGGATACGTAACGATGCCAGCCGCCCGTATATATGGCAACTCCAATATATGGAAACCATATATACGTGCGTACGCTGTATAATGAACAACAATTCACCAGTGGTATAATTAATCTCAAGTCACAGGGTAATATCTAAATCTCATCCACAGAATCACATAGACATGAATAACCAATAACTAGGTAACTAAATCTCAACAGTAAATAACTAAAGAATGACAGTCGGATGGAAATAAATCTAATGCCGAAATAGAATATTAAAATGAACCAGATACACACCATATAAGAACCACATCTGACAATCACGAGGCTCGAAGAGAAGACCTCATCGTAATATAGGTAGCCTGTCCGGATCTGTGCTCCTGCGAATACTCAAGAACATATACACCTGGCAGGGAACCAGGTCCTCAGAGGGACATAGCAAGATACATAAAAATGACATGCCATAATGTAAATACTGAATAAATAAATGGGGTGTGCTATCCATCTAAGTGAATGCAATTTAAAGACCTTGTAGTACGCATGGGAATGTGTGGCTAGACATATGCTGACGTAATTCACCAATCGTCAGGACTGGCTAGTATATGTGTCATATGCCCCCGACTCAGGAAACTCTGCAATCGTCCATCTCCGAGGAGCATGGATCGAAGGATAAAGACGCAATGAAGGGGGTGTCCCATACGCCTACTAGATGTCTTCCCCGCCCAATATAGATGTACAAGTCGTGAAAACGACGTAGACACCTCCTACTATGATGCAAGTCTCAATAAAATAAACAACTGAGCTAAATACCGCTACACGTGTTGCTCACACTGATGGCCAGTCGCGCATGAGGCACGCGTCCCTACATGTACTCACTCTGTGACGTGTAATGATACGTGTCAAGGCCTGAGAAGTTATATCAATAACTTCACAACTTTATGTGGGTCTACTAGACACTAGGTCAGACACAAGTCCTAACGTCAACGCCATCGTTGACTGCACCCGAGTTTTCTCGGACGCGCACATTTATATAATATTAAATAAATAGACATATAACTAACAATAACTGAATTTAAACAGTACAACAAGGCAAGGTATACTTGCCTGGCAAGAGCTGCAAAATATAATGTCCAGATGTCAAATGCCAAGAAGTCAGAAACTATGTCCTCAGAAGGAAAGTCTTTGGATGCTGAAATAAACATCACTAACAGTCTCAAAAAATATCAAATAGCTAGAAACGCCTGTCCTTGAGTCCAATTTGGACACAGGGGCAAAAATGACAGTTTTCGGTCAAGGCAGGGTCCACATGTGGGCCGCTTTGTACCGAAAAACGTGTCAGGATCAAAGGTCTCCAAATTCGCCAAACTTAGTGTCAACAAGTCAGGAACGATGATACGAACCCAACGGAACTTCCAGAATTGGATTCCGATGAGCCGGTCACAAAATCGCCCGTCAAGTGGAGCCTGTGGGGCCCACGATACGGGATTTTGCCAACGTTCTCAGAATCGAACCAAACTTGGATCATAGGACCAGCGTATTGCTACGAGTCCGATGGCGTAAGTTTCGTCTTGATCCGACGTGTGTACACAAAGTTGCAGCATGTTCTAGAACTGACGGATACGGGGCGGTGTCGGCGGATACGTGTTGATTCCGGTGTGCACGCACATCCAAATCAACTTCTCCGAATTTCTACACGTCCGTATCAACGTCACGCACGTTTCGATAAAGACCGCGTGCGACCAAGTCGTCCCGTTTGGCGGGGCGTACCCAGTTCCGGGGTGAATCGGGGTATGGTTTTTCCTGTTTTTGGATCGCGTGCCGCGATCGCCACAGGACGCGATGCACCGAGCGGGTTGCACGGACATCGAGAAGGTCACATAGCCTACGTGTCATAACTGACAGAATTAAAAACGGAAATACGAGGTGAGAGGAATCGTTACCTGAACAGGGCTCCGGGAAACTGCGTTTCTCGTGTCCGACACGTGTTCTACACGTGTCCGAGGGCTGTGTCCGTGTCCTGTGTCCTGTCCGTGTCCACGGCGACCCTAGGGTTGCTGGAGACTGGCCGGGGCGGCTCGCTGGAGGAAGGTTGTCGTGGCTGGAGCTCCGGCGAGGGCTCCGACGACGAGGCGGAGGGAAGCTGCTGCCGTCGGGGTTCCGGAGGGGAAACTCGGGGCTGAGCGGGGAAGTCGAGGAGGAGGAGGAGAAGGAGCAGAGTCGGCGAGGCGAGGGCGGAGGAGGTGGAGGTCGAGGTGGCGGCGGAGCTCTCCGGCGAAGGAACAGGCGACGGGGGAGTCGGGGCTTCTCCGGGGTTCCGAGGAGAGGGGTCGGGTGGAGAAGAAGAGGAGGAGAGGGAGGAGATAGCCAGCGGGAGGGGGAGGGGGCTCCGGCGAGGCGGAGCGGCTCCGGCGGCGGGGTCGGCTGCCGCTCCGGCGAGGGGGTTGCCGCGTGTGGGAGGCGGAGGAGATGGGGAAGCCGCGGAGAGAAGGCTGAGGAGGAGGTCGGCCAGCAGGGGAGGGCTCCGCTCCAGCCGGGGGGGAATCGCCGCCGGCCAGGGGGGTCGCCGCCGGCCAGGGAGGGTCGGCTGCGGGCTGGGGGGGGTAGGTTTAGGATTTTTATTTTTATTTTATTTTTCTTTTCTTTTCTTTTTCTTTTATAAAATTTTTTATTAATAAATAAATGAAAATATCTATAGATATTTGTAGGATATTTTAGGATATTTTCGGGATCTCTTCGGGTGGTCCCGCGTCCAAATGGACGGCGCAGGTTCACCGGCCAGTGAGGGAACTGACATTTCGTACTAAAATTTGCAGGAAAGTCCCTGCAATTTCATAAATTGCATAATAGTCCTATTTCGGGAATTTGCGCAATTTACGAAATTGTCTGGAAAACACCCGATTCCTGAAAATGCTAAAATTCACAGAATTGAAGGGTAAAGCTGTGTGAAGGTCCCGAGGGGGTGGGGGTGAGTCTGGGCAGGGGCTGGGCCTGGTTTCTGGGTGATACGGTCACCGTATTTAATTAAGTAATAAATACTGCGCACGGTGTTCTCTAATTATTTAGAGGCAGTTAGGGTCATAATTTTTCTACGGTGTCAATACACTAAATGTAGTATACTCAGTGTAGAAAATTAACGTATTTTTGTTTGGGCAAAACAGGTGCATGTTGGGCCTCAAATCTCCAGGGTACAGAGATGGGTAAAGAGCAGGAAATAAAATAGTAATTAAATACGGACTTTTGTAACGATAGTTGTGCGTCTCATACGAGGCTCAAAACAGAGTATCTGGGAGTTGCACAAAATTCAGAAAAATAGTCTGACATGTCTAGAACAGGTATGTGAACTTTGTTCGGGGATATCAGTCAAGGTAAAGCTCCAAATAATTCGGTGAATGACAGGTGCACAAGTCAACAGGATATGTAGGCAAAATAAATTAAAATATTGCCATAAATCCTAAATGGCTAAAAATAATTCTAAAATACTAAAATCTGGTCGAGGGGGTTTACAATCTACCCAACTTATAAAAATTTCGTCCTCGAAATTAAAACTAAGCCGGGGTAGAAGTCAAAGATGGCAATAGATATAATTTCATAAAGTAATTTATATCTTGGTTTACGAATATGTTCGAAAAATGTTTACGCATGTCGTCCACATGCTTCCAAGTAGATTCTTCTGGCGCGCCATGCTTCCATGTCACGCGGACCAAGGGAATAGACTGATTTCTCAATACTTTTTTTCGATGATCAAGGATTCCCACGGGTTGCTCTTGATATGACAAGCTTGGCCTAATGGTGATTTCCAAATGGTTGAAAACATGACTGCTGTCTGTCACATATCGCTTAAGTTGCGACACGTAGAATACATCAAGTATTTTCTCAGGTGAAGGTAGTAGCGCAAGTTGATTTGCCACTACTTCCACTCTTTCTAGCATGTCAATGGTCCAACATACCTTGGACTCAACTTGCTGCGTCCTCCGAATCGAATGGTGCCTCTAGTAGGTGATATTCTCAAGAAGACATGATCGTCCTTTTTGAATTCTAAGGGACGATGATGACGGTCTGTCTACTACTGTTGTTTGTCTTGCACTGCTCGCAAGTGTCCTTGTATTACTTAACTGTCTCTACGGGGTTGACCACCAACTCTGGTCACGCGTATCCTTGTCTGGTACAATGCTGATTGGTATGCCATGCAATCTTACGATTTGTCTCATATAAGTAATGTCTCCATAGCTTCAGAGTAATTACGACGGTTGCAAGTTCTAAATTCTTCTCATGTACTCATAATTGTCCAGATGCATATACCATTACCTTACCATCCTGTATTAATAGGCATCCCAAACTTTTTTTTTTCCTGATGCGTCTGTAGATCACATCCGCCTGATCCGGATGGAATAGTCAATACGGGTGTTGTGGTCAGTCGCTTCTTCAACTCCTCGAAAGCGGCTTGACACTCGTTGGCCCCTAGGAATTCTTAATCCTTATAAGTCAATCCTAGTCATAGGTGCTGCTATCCATTTCAGGAGTCAGTCAATTTATTCATCCGGGTAGAATCCATTTAGTCTCCTGATAGCAAAATGATACTTTCTTCATTGTAATACTTGGGTTCTAAACTTGACCCAAGTTACGAGGCAAAAATTGAAAATCTCATGCTGCCATAGTGATGCACGTATCAGGTACGTAAGTAGGTAGTGAAGGTCATTCTAAAGGTAGCACAGTTTAAAACTGCAATCTAATCTAATAATAGGGTTTGGTAATTACCCAAGAAACAAACAGAAATGGCTACAGAAATAATACACTTTTGTACTTATACTAAGCACGAAGTTTCGCCTTTCCGAAATAAGGGAAGACGGAAAATAGTAGTCAAGAGTTCAAGGGGAAGGTAATAGATTAGAAGTGTGGGGATCAAGGCGTTCAAAGAATTCAATAGAATTTGTCAAAGCAGTTGTAGATTGAAATCCTATTTTGGTAATTCCTATTCACATATTCGTATTAGCACAGTTACGTAACTGATACGATATGCTCAGACATATCTAGAGGGTAAGTACATCTGTCTACTAATCACTATATATCTCAATCCACGTAAAGTAGTTATGCGAAGGCGAATTAAAATGCACTAAGGTTGATCAGACCGTAATACACTGATTCTGAATAGACAATTGTATTAGTGGAGTGGATCAGGCCCCAATAATACATGTGTCATGAACAAGCTCGATAAAGAATAAGCTTGTAAAACTAGGCTATAATAGCATCATAAGTCAAGGTAGGACAGCAATTTTAAGTATGCTAGATTATGATGCGAGAAATTACAACATAATTCACAATCACAAAAAGATAAGACTCTACAATCTCTACAGTTATTATTCTAACTCCTTGTCTAAGTCGCTAGTTGACCTAAAAGAAGTATGGCCTTCTAAGTTCTAAAATAATAATATAAACTATAGGTTGTCTGCCTAAAACAGAGATTTCAAGAAAGTCCGCGTAATGTAGGGGTTCGAGGTTGTCTGCGTAAATCAGAGATATAATAATTTGGCGTGACGCATGGCTTCAGAACTATCTGCGTAAAACAGAGAAGCGTAAGGTAGAGCTTCAGAGCTGTCCGCGGAAATGTCTGCGCGTGAGAGATTGCTATTCTTCCTGCGTAAGGTCTGCGCAGAAATCTGCGTAAAAGCCTGCGGGTAAAGTATTGTCTAAAGGTTGCGTAAAAATCTGCCAGCGTAAAAGGTCTAGCATACGCTGCAGCATGAAGTTGTACAAGAAATTCATGAGTTTGTCAGTCAAGTTAATGAATCCTGACATCTGACAAGAGTACTTGCACAACGATCGAGGGGATGGTTTGAAAATGGTTTGCACGGAGTTCTAGGTTGTCCTTTAGGGACCTTATGGACATAAGTCATCTTACTATCGAGGTGAGACAAAACCAGATGTCCCGTCAAAAAGCTGTTTCTTTTTGCACAGGGCTCGAGGCGTACCTCTGCATTTAATGCACAAGATTGGGTCATGCCTGGGGAAAGCTAAGGCTATTACAAATACGCTCACATCCTATCATTATTTTACGCCTAATCAGGTTACTCTATGCTGGTTATCTATAATTCATGAATCAGGTTTATGCAGGGCAGTTACCTATGTGGCTCTCATGACGCAGGATAAGGAAAACTAAGGGATCGTGGGCAGCGGTTGTCATAACTACGGCGTAAATGAGACAATCTCCTGCATAATTTGGTTTTTTTACGCCAACAAGAAAGTCATTTGGCTTTTTATGCCAACTAGGCAGTCGTTTGGTTCTTATGCCAACAATGGTCAACTAGGTTTTACGCCAACAAGGGTAAAGGGTCTCTGGCGTAAAACTGGGTTTATCTAAACACAGGATGAGGTTTCAGTCCTAGTATTCAACCTTGGATTTCTATTGGTTCCTTAAGACTAGGGTCACACTATGGTAAATTCTCTAACTAATCTTAGTAGTGTTTATACTGCTCTTAAGTCATACATAAATATGTCAGGGGACAATGGTAAGTTAATCTATAGGTAGTGATGCTAGGGTTCATTAGGTAATAAGGAAGACTAGGGTTTATTTAGGTAATAAAGAAGGCTAGGGTTCACTAAGAAATCTTAACTTAATGATATGTCAAAGCTCTAGTTGTGTTCTAAGTAGGAATATTACCCTAAGTATCATCCTATCAATAGGGATCCCTATATTCTATCAGGGGTTATACTTAAGAAATTATCAGGGAAGCACAGGAATCAAGCAGGATACAATTTTGTAAGTAGGATAGACTGGAAGGAAGATAAGTCATAGTCAATTTTGGATGAGATTCTATATTCTAATCCTAGGTGCAGGCTTGCTCGGTACAGTAACGTAACCGAGACAATATGCTCTGAGACGCAGGCTTGCTCGGTACAGTAACGTAACCGAGACAATATGCTCTCGACCTGCATGGGCCACCACTAAAAACATTGTCACGCCCCAGTCCCAAAATACGTAGGACTAGGATACGTAACGATGCCAGCCGCCCGTATATATGGCAACTCCAATATATGGAAACCATATATACGTGCGTACGCTGTATAATGAACAACAATTCACCAGTGGTATAATTAATCTCAAGTCACAGGGTAATATCTAAATCTCATCCACAGAATCACATAGACATGAATAACCAATAACTAGGTAACTAAATCTCAACAGTAAATAACTAAAGAATGACAGTCAGATGGAAATAAATCTACTGCCGAAATAGAATATTAAAATGAACCAGATACACACCATATAAGAACCACATCTGACAATCACGAGGCTCGAAGAGAAGACCTCATCGTAATATAGGTAGCCTGTCCGGATCTGTGCTCCTGCGAATACTCAAGAACATATACACCTGGCAGGGAACCAGGTCCTCAGAGGGACATAGCAAGATACATAAAAATGACATGCCATAATGTAAATACTGAATAAATAAATGGAGTGTGCTATCCATCTAAGTGAATGCAATTTAAAGACCTTGTAGTACGCATGGGAATGTGTGGCTAGACATATGCTGACGTAATTCACCAATCGTCAGGACTGGCTAGTATATGTGTCATATGCCCCCGACTCAGGGAACTCTGCAATCGTCCATCTCCGAGGAGCATGGATCGAAGGATAAAGACTCAATGAAGGGGGTGTCCCATACGCCTACTAGATGTCTTCCCCGCCCAATATAGATGTACAAGTCATGAAAACGACGTGGACACCTCCTACTATGATGCAAGTCTCAATAAAATAAACAACTGAGCTAAATACCGCTACACGTGTTGCTCACACTGATGGCCAGTCGCGCATGAGGCAGCCGTCCCTACATGTACTCACTCTGTGACGTGTAATGATACGTGTCAAGGCCTGAGAAGTTATATCAATAACTTCACAACTTTAGGTGGGTCTACTAGACACTAGGTCAGACACAAGTCCTAACGTCAACGCCATCGTTGACTGCACCCGAGTTTTCTCGGACGCGCACATTTATATAATATTAAATAAATAGACATGTAACTAACAATAACTGAATTTAAACAGTACAACAAGGCAAGGTATACTTGCCTGGCAAGAGCTGCAAAATATAATGTCCAGATGTCAAATGCCAAGAAGTCAGAAACTATGTCCTCAGAAGAAAAGTCTTTGGATGCTGAAATAAACATCACTAACAGTCTCAAAAAATATCAAATAGCTAGAAACGCCTGTCCTTGAGTCCAATTTGGACACAGGAAAAAAAAATAACAGTTTTCGGTCAAGGCAGGGTCCACATGTGGGCCGCTTTGTACCGAAAAATGTGTCAGGGTCAAAGGTCTCCAAATTTGCCAAACTTAGTGTCAACAAGTCAGGAACGATGATACGAACCCAACGGAACTTCCAGAATTGGATTCCGATGAGCCGGTCACAAAATCGCCCGTCAAGTGGAGCCTGTGGGGCCCACGATACGGGATTTTGCCAACGTTCTCAGAATCGAACCAAACTTGGATCATAGGACCAGCGTATTGCTACGAGTCCGATGGCGCAAGTTTCGTCTCGATCCGACGTGTGTACACAAAGTTGCAGCGTGTTCTAGAACTGACGGATACGGGGCGGTGTCGGCGGATACGCGTTGATTCCGGTGTGCACGCACATCCAAATCAATTTCTCTGAATTCCTACACGTCCGTATCAACGTCGCGCACGTTTCGATAAAGACCGCGTGCGACCAAGTCGTCCCGTTTGGCGGGGCGTACCCAGTTCCGGGGTGAATCGGGGTATGGTTTTTCCTGTTTTTGGATCGCGTGCCACGATCGCCACAGGACGCGATGCACCGAGCGGGTTGCACGGGCATCGAGAAGGTCACGTAGCCTACGTGTCATAACTGACAGAATTAAAAACGGAAATACGAGGTGAGAGGAATCGTTACCTGAACAGGGCTCCGGGAAACTGCGTTTCTCGTGTCCGACACGTGTCCTACACGTGTCCGAGGGCTGTGTCCGTGTCCTGTGCCCTGTCCGTGTCCACGGCGACCCTAGGGTTGCTGGAGACTGGCCGGGGTGGCTCGCTGGAGGAAGGTTGTCGTGGCTGGAGCTCCGGCGAGGGCTCCGACGACGAGGCGGAGGGAAGCTGCTGCCGTCGGGGTTCCGGAGGGGAAACTCGGGGCTGAGCGGGGAAGTCGAGGAGGAGGAGGAGGAGAAGGAGCAGAGTCGGCGAGGCGAGGGCGGAGGAGGTGGAGGTCGAGGTGGCGGCGGAGCTCTCCGGCGAAGGAACAGGCGGCTGTAGCACCCCGTTCTCCCGGTGCGGAGAGCGCGGCTAAGAAACACAAGTCGGTATCGTTCGATCGGGATAGATTGAATTAAGAACTCGTCCTCGTTATGGATTTGTTTCTTCGGAATCGATTCCCATATTCAGTGGACTGTGCCCCAAGGATCGGCTTAGCGGCAGAGTCAGGAGGGACCTCTCCGCTGCTATCTTTTATTGCCTCGGTTTTCGATGTCGCTTGTTGCTTTCGTGCTTTGAGTTGGTTTTGGGATTTGCTTGTTTTCCTTGAACGGTTTTGATGTGTTTCATTGTTTTCGTTCATTGACTTGCACTTCTATTTCGAGATTGGAAAGAGAGGAAGAAGTATTAATCGAGCTGTTCATGTGCAGGTGAATGAGCAGTAGGCGGCTTGCGAGCGGAGTCGTGAAGCGCCTCTTTCCTTCTTCTTTCCAAAATCTAAGCGAGTGGCTACCAACCCGATTAGCTAGCCTTGCTTCCAAGCCTCACTCCTTCGCCCCGATCAAACGATACCAAGTAATAATAAAAGAAACCAAGATAAAAGAGAATAACTTGGTTATTATGCTTGTCAACAAACTTATGAACAGTTATCATCCTGTATGCTAGTTCGTCTATAACTGTTCTATGAATCGTGCTAAGTATAGAAATATATGCTTGTTATGAAATAAACTGTCAGGATGACTATACAAAACTGTATGCTATGGAACAAATTCTATGAGTATTCTCGATCACGGACGACTTGTGCACAAGGTATGTTATGAGTTCCGCGGACGGTCACCGGGGCGCCGGGACCGATCCGATCCGGACGGAACGTATGTATAGTCGTATGTTAAGGGGCAAAGTGTTATGCAGCGGGGCTCGCCACCTGCGTTGTATATCATTTGTGTCTTGAGACTATAACCCGTCCCTTCGTGGCATCAAGCCAGTGATCCTATGTATATTTAAACCTGTTGCATACTAACTTGTGTCTTCGTTTCAGGGAAGGCATGGTAAGTATTGTGCAGGTAATTCGACGGGCAGGTAAAAATCCACCGAACGGTGGCACGTTCATTTCAGTAAATTCAATATGCTGCTTACTTGTAAATGAACTAAGGCAAGATAGAAACCCACACAAATATGCATGCTTCACTAAACAACGTGTTGATTGGTATAGTTCGGCTAGCTCGCCTTCACCAGCATGTTTCGATATGCTGACCCTCGTTGAAACAGGTTCTCCGCACCAAGGCGAACCGAGCGAGGAGCCGAAGTCGTCTTCCCGATCCAGTCCAGCTGTTGGCGCATCTTCACCGCGCCCTGAAGCCTTTTGAAGTCCGAAGCTGCAACTCTTCATACACAAATGCAGCTCCGTGGCAAAGCCGTCCTCCAGCCTGGAGGTCTTTATCGTTTTGAGTTTATAAAGGGATGTAATGTACAGGACTGCTATCTCATTTTGAGTCAACCCTTTTGTAAGCCGTTCGGCATATTAGCTGACTCGTTCAGGAGTTTGTAATAGATGTTCATTATCAATAAAGAGAACTTTTCTATGTTTCAAATCTGTGTTTTAATTTATCTGCGTACTCTGAATATGTGCTTGCTATGCAAATCATTAAAGCCTTGTGCGGGCGCAACTCCAGGCCCGCACGGCGGTCACGATTCGGGGGACGCCTCAAGTGATTCTACGGAATTGGGTCGTGACATAGTGGTATCAGAGCACAGATTCAAAGTTCCTTAGACTTCGTGCTGGAAAAGTTCCTTTAACGATCAAATTCCTGTGCGAACTCTTGAACTCGCTAGGCCAAAATGAGATACGTTCATGCAATAAGTCCATAATATATTATGATCCTAATGTAATTTACCTTTTTTTGAAGGAATGGATCCAGCACAATCTGCAGCGCAACCACTGAACGAAACACAAGAAAGCAGTTCGGGTACTTCGGGAAGCTCTCGGAGCCAACGAGGCATGTCTCAAGTCGACCCGCTTGAGCGGGTAATGCAAATGTTAGAATCGCAACGACAACGAGACGATGCTCGCCAAGCCAAGCTCGAGAGTAATCTAGAGACCCGATTCTCAGTCCAACAAAAGCAGGTAGATGCCCTGCAACAGATCGTTCAGACTTTGGCTGCCAACCATTCCGCCGCAACAGCAACGACTCCGGTGGAACAGCCCGTGCTTGAAGTGGAGACGCCTCAAATCCCAAGGCCGAGGGACGTGACTGCCTTCAACTTGGGCCATTTCAAGAAAGTTTGCAACACCCCGTTCAACGGGACTGAGGACCCAGTGGTAGCTCTAGATTGGCTAGCCGAGATTGAAGACCACTTCACTCTGCTAGAGGTCCCCGAAGATAAGCGCGTCGCCTGCGCGCAACTACAGCTCCGCCTCAACGCACACGATTGGTGGGACGTGCATCGACGATCTCTCCAATTTGATCACGGAGAGGAGGCGATCTCGTGGACGACCTTTCGTGCCGCGTTTGAAGAGGAGTTTATACCCCCTCCAGTACAACGTAAGATGGAAAACGATTTCGTGCAACTACGGCAGGGCAGTATGACAGTCAAGCAATACTCCGCTGAATTCAACCGACTCTCCAAATTCGCTAGGGCCTATTTACCTGATGCAGCGAGTCGAGCCATAAGGTTTGAAGGTGGATTACGCCCTGCCATCCATTCGCACGTGGCCAATAATCAGTACGGAACAATGCGTGAAGTCATGAATCACGCCCTATCGCTCGAGCCACAGTATCCTCACGTTTCCACCGGCGCTGTGCATACCTGCAATCACAAACGCCAAGGCAACGATAGAGGAAACACCGCTGCAAAGCGCCCTAACCATGGCGGTCCCTACAAAGGAAACCCGAGACCATTCTGTGATTTCTGTAAAAGGCAAGGACACTCTACGGAGAGATGTTACAGCAGAAAAGGTCTATGCTTCAACTGTGGCGGGCCTGGCCACGTAGCTCGGGATTGTCCACTCCCCTCTAAGCTCCTGCCTCAACCCGATAATCCCTAACGGTTGGTTCTATTCCTAAGTTTCGGGACGAAACTTCCAATTAGTTGGGTAGGATGTAGCACCCCGTTCTTCCGGTGCGGAGAGCGCGGCTAAGAAACACAAGTCGGTATAGTTCGATCGGGATAGATTGAATTAAGAACTCGTCCTCGTTATGGATTTGTTTCTTCGAAATCGATTCCCATATTCAGTGGACTGTGCCCCAAGGATCGGCTTAGCGGCAGAGTCAGGAGGGACCTCTCCGCTGCTATCTTTTATTGCCTCGGTTTTCGATGTCGCTTGTTGCTTTCGTGCTTTGAGTTGGTTTTAGGATTTGCTTGTTTTCCTTGAACGGTTTTGATGGGTTTCATTGTTTTCGTTCATTGACTTGCACTTCTATTTCAAGATTGGAAAGAGAGGAAGAAGTATTAATCGAGCTGTTCGTGTGCAGGTGAACGAGCAGTAGGCGGCTTGCGAGCGGAGTCGTGAAGCGCCTCTTTCCTTCTTCTTTCCAAAATCTAAGTGAGTGGCTACCAACCCGATTAGCTAGCCTTGCTTCCAAGCCTCACTCCTTCGCCCCGATCAAATGATACCAAGTAATAATAAAAGAAACCAAGATAAAAGAGAATAACTTGGTTATTATGCTTGTCAACAAACTTATGAACGGTTATCATCCTGTATGCTAGTTCGTCTATAACTGTTCTATGAATCGTGCTAAGTATGGAAATATATGCTTGTTATGAAATAAACTGTCAGGATGACTATGCAAAACTGTATGCTATGGAACAAATTCTATGAGTATTCTCGATCACGGACGACTTGTGCACAAGGTATGTTATGAGTTCCGCGGACGGTCACCGGGACGCCGGGACCGATCCGATCCGGACGGAACGTATGTATAGTCGTATGTTAAGGGGCAAAGTGTTATGCAGCGGGGCTCGCCACCTGCGTTGTATATCATTTGTGTCTTGAGACTATAACCCGTCCCTTCGTGGCATCAAGCCAGTGATCCTATGTATATTTAAACCTGTTGCATACTAACTTGTGTCTTCGTTTCAGGGAAGGCATGGTAAGTATTGTGCAGGTAATTCGACGGGCAGGTAAAAATCCACCGAACGGTGGCACGTTCATTTCAGTAAATTCAATATGCTGCTTACTTGTAAATGAACTAAGGCAAGATAGAAACCCACAAAAATATGCATGCTTCACTAAACAACGTGTTGATTGGTATAGTTCGGCTAGCTCGTCTTCACCAGCATGTTTCGATATGCTGACCCTCGTTGAAACAGGTTCTCCGCACCAAGGCGAACCAAGCGAGGAGCCGAAGTCGTCTTCCCGATCCAGTCCAGCTGTTGGCGCATCTTCACCGCGCCCTGAAGCCTTTTGTCCGAAGCTGCAACTCTTCATACACAAATGCAGCTCCGTGGCAAAGCCGTCCTCCAGCCTGGAGGTCTTTATCGTTTTGAGTTTATAAAGGGATGTAATGTACAGGACTGCTATCTCATTTTGAGTCAACCCTTTTGTAAGCCGTTCGGCATATTAGCTGACTCGTTCAGGAGTTTGTAATAGATGTTCATTATCAATAAAGAGAACTTTTCTATGTTTTAAATCTGTGTTTCAATTTATCTGCGTACTCTGAATATGTGCTTGCTATGCAAACCATTAAAGCCTTGTGCGGGCGCAACTCCAGGCCCGCACGGCGGTCACGATTCGGGGGACGCCTCAAGTGATTCTACGGAATTGGGTCGTGACATAGTGGTATCAGAGCACAGATTCAAAGTTCCTTAGACTTCGTGCTGGAAAAGTTCCTTTAACGATCAAATTCCTGTGCGAACTCTTGAACTCGCTAGGCCAAAATGAGATACGTTCATGCAATAAGTCCATAATATATTATGATCCTAATATAATTTACCTTCTTTTGAAGGAATGGATCCAGCACAATCTGCAGCGCAACCACTGAACGAAACACAAGAAAGCAGTTCGGGTACTTCGGGAAGCTCTCGGAGCCAACGAGGCATGTCTCAAGTCGACCCGCTTGAGCGGGTAATGCAAATGTTAGAATCGCAACGACAACGAGACGATGCTCGCCAAGCCAAGCTCGAGAGTAATCTAGAGACCCGATTCTCAGTCCAACAAAAGCAGGTAGATGCCCTGCAACAGATCGTTCAGACTTTGGCTGCCAACCATTCCGCCGTAACAGCAACGACTCCGGTGGAACAGCCCGTGCTTGAAGTGGAGACGCCTCAAATCCCAAGGCCGAGGGACGTGACTGCCTTCAACTTGGGCCATTTCAAGAAAGTTTGCAACACCCCGTTCAACGGGACTGAGGACCCAGTGGTAGCTCTAGATTGGCTAGCCGAGATTGAAGACCACTTCACTCTGCTAGAGGTCCCCGAAGATAAGCGCGTCGCCTGCGCGCAACTACAGCTCCGCCTCAACGCACACGATTGGTGGGACGTGCATCGACGATCTCTCCAATTTGATCACGGAGAGGAGGCGATCTCGTGGACGACCTTTCGTGCCGCGTTTGAAGAGGAGTTTATACCCCCTCCAGTGCAACGTAAGATGGAAAACGATTTCGTGCAACTACGGCAGGGCAGTATGACAGTCAAGCAATACTCCGCTGAATTCAACCGACTCTCCAAATTCGCTAGGGCCTATTTACCTGATGCAGCGAGTCGAGCCATAAGGTTTGAAGGTGGATTACGCTCTGTCATCCATTCGCACGTGGCCAATAATCAGTACGGAACAATGCGTGAAGTCATGAATCACGCCCTATCGCTCGAGCCACAGTATCCTCACGTTTCCACCGGCGCTGTGCATACCTACAATCACAAACGCCAAGGCAACGATAGAGGAAACACCGCTGCAAAGCGCCCTAACCATGGCGGTCCCTACAAAGGAAACCCGAGACCATTCTGTGATTTCTGTAAAAGGCAAGGACACTCTACGGAGAGATGTTACAGCAGAAAAGGTCTATGCTTCAACTGTGGCGGGCCTGGCCACGTAGCTCGGGATTGTCCACTCCCCTCTAAGCTCCTGCCTCAACCCGATAATCCCTAACGGTTGGTTCTATTCCTAAGTTTCGGGACGAAACTTCCAATTAGTTGGGTAGGATGTAGCACCCCGTTCTTCCGGTGCGGAGAGCGCGGCTAAGAAACACAAGTCGGTATCGTTCGATCGGGATAGATTGAATTAAGAACTCGTCCTCGTTATGGATTTGTTTCTTCGAAATCGATTCCCATATTCAGTGGACTGTGCCCCAAGGATCGGCTTAGCGGCAGAGTCAGGAGGGACCTCTCCGCTGCTATCTTTTATTGCCTCGGTTTTCGATGTCGCTTGTTGCTTTCGTGCTTTGAGTTGGTTTTAGGATTTGCTTGTTTTCCTTGAACGGTTTTGATGGGTTTCATTGTTTTCGTTCATTGACTTGCACTTCTATTTCGAGATTGGAAAGAGAGGAAGAAGTATTAATCGAGCTGTTCGTGTGCAGGTGAACGAGCAGTAGGCGGCTTGCGAGCGGAGTCGTGAAGCGCCTCTTTCCTTCTTCTTTCCAAAATCTAAGTGAGTGGCTACCAACCCGATTAACTAGCCTTGCTTCCAAGCCTCACTCCTTCGCCCCGATCAAACGATACCAAGTAATAATAAAAGAAACCAAGATAAAAGAGAATAACTTGGTTATTATGCTTGTCAACAAACTTATGAACGGTTATCATCCTGTATGCTAGTTCGTCTATAACTGTTCTATGAATCGTGCTAAGTATGGAAATATATGCTTGTTATGAAATAAACTGTCAGGATGACTATGCAAAACTGTATGCTATGGAACAAATTCTATGAGTATTCTCGATCACGGACGACTTGTGCACAAGGTATGTTATGAGTTCCGCGGACGGTCACCGGGACGCCGGGACCGATCCGATCCGGACGGAACGTATGTATAGTCGTATGTTAAGGGGCAAAGTGTTATGCAGCGGGGCTCGCCACCTGCGTTGTATATCATTTGTGTCTTGAGACTATAACCCGTCCCTTCGTGGCATCAAGCCAGTGATCCTATGTATATTTAAACCTGTTGCATACTAACTTGTGTCTTCGTTTCAGGGAAGGCATGGTAAGTATTGTGCAGGTAATTCGACGGGCAGGTAAAAATCCACCGAACGGTGGCACGTTCATTTCAGTAAATTCAATATGCTGCTTACTTGTAAATGAACTAAGGCAAGATAGAAACCCACAAAAATATGCATGCTTCACTAAACAACGTGTTGATTGGTATAGTTCGGCTAGCTCGTCTTCACCAGCATGTTTCGATATGCTGACCCTCGTTGAAACAGGTTCTCCGCACCAAGGCGAACCAAGCGAGGAGCCGAAGTCGTCTTTCCGATCCAGTCCAGCTGTTGGCGCATCTTCACCGCGCCCTGAAGCCTTTTGTCCGAAGCTGCAACTCTTCATACACAAATGCAGCTCCGTGGCAAAGCCGTCCTCCAGCCTGGAGGTCTTTATCGTTTTGAGTTTATAAAGGGATGTAATGTACAGGACTGCTATCTCATTTTGAGTCAACCCTTTTGTAAGCCGTTCGGCATATTAGCTGACTCGTTCAGGAGTTTGTAATAGATGTTCATTATCAATAAAGAGAACTTTTCTATGTTTCAAATCTGTGTTTCAATTTATCTGCGTACTCTGAATATGTGCTTGCTATGCAAATCATTAAAGCCTTGTGCGGGCGCAACTCCAGGCCCGCACGACGGTCACGATTCGGGGGACGCCTCAAGTGATTCTACGGAATTGGGTCGTGACACGGCGGGGGAGTCGGGGCTGCTCCGGGGTTCCGAGGAGAGGGGTCGGGTGGAGAAGAAGAGGAGGAGAGGGAGGAGATAGCCAGCGGGGGGGGGGGGGGAGGGGGCTCCGGCGAGGCGGAGCGGCTCCGGCGACGGGGTCGGCTGCCGCTCCGGCGAGGGGGTTGCCGCGTGTGGGAGGCGGAGGAGATGGGGAAGCCGCGGGGAGAAGGCTGAGGAGGAGGTCCGCCAGCAGGGGAGGGCTCCGCTCAAGCCGGGGGGGGATCGCCGCCGGCCAGGGGGGTCGCCGCCGGCCAGGGGGGGTCGGCTGCGGGCTGGGGGGGGGTAGGTTTAGGATTTTTATTTTTATTTTATTTTTCTTTTCTTTTATTTTTCTTTTATAAAATTTTTTATTAATAAATAAATGAAAATATCTATAGATATTTGTAGGATATTTTAGGATATTTTAGGATATTTTCGGGATCTCTTCGGGTGGTCCCGCGTCCAAATGGACGGCGCAGGTTCACCGGTCAGTGAGGGAACTGACATTTCGCACTAAAATTTGCAGGAAAGTCCCTGCAATTTCATAAATTGCATAATAGTCCTATTTCGGGAATTTGCGCAATTTACGAAATTGTCTGGAAAACACCCGATTCCTGAAAATGCTAAAATTCACAGAATTGAAGGGTAAAGCTGTGTGAAGGTCCCGAGGGGATGGGGGTGAGTCTGGGCAGGGGCTGGGCCTGGTTTCTGGGTGATACGGTCACCGTATTTAATTAATTAATAAATACTGCGCACGGTGTTCTCTAATTATTTAGAGGCAGTTAGGGTCATAATTTTTCTACGGTGTCAATACACTAAATGTAGTATACTCAGTGTATAAAATTAACGTATTTTTGTTTGGGCAAAACAGGTGCATGTTGGGCCTCAAATCTCCAGGGTACAGAGATGGGTAAAGAGCAGAAAATAAAATAGTAATTAAATACGGACTTTTGTAACGATAGTTGTGCGTCTCATACGAGGCTCAAAACAGAGTATCTGGGAGTTGCACAAAATTCAGAAAAATAGTCTGACATGTCTAGAACAGGTATGTGAACTTTGTTCGGGGATATCAGTCAAGGTAAAGCTCCAAATAATTCGGTGAATGACAGGTGCACAAGTCAACAAGATATGTAGGCAAAATAAATTAAAATATTGCCATAAATCCTAAATGGCTAAAAATAATTCTAAAATACTGAAATCTGGTCGAGGGGGTTTACATGGGGAGAGACACACAGGCTACAGGCTGATTTCATATATATACTACAAAGTAAATTACATAGTAAAATACATAGTAACACTGCTACAGGCTCCCAGACACAGAGCTTGTAGTGGTCTCAGCTTGAGTTCTAGTGATGCTCTCAACTTGTATTTCACATAGATGGTTATATAGTTCACCCTATTATTTCATTTATTGCTGTTCTGCATTTATTTTGGCATGAGTTATTTTGTACCTTGCTATGTCCCCTGAGGACCTGGATCCGGATTATGTCCCCAGGATTAGCAGAGGAGATCCACTCTGAGGTATACAGGACAGGAGCATTAGCAGGAGCAAAAGCAGGATCAGGTGCATACAGTGGAGCAGAACCAGGAACCGAGGACTAGGTGTTTGCCACAGATTTTCTGAGTATAAGTTTCTTCTATACTCATTCTGTGTTGCTATTTACATTCTTGTTTAATAAACAATTGTATCAGACTTGATTATCAGGTTGTTCCCCGATTTAATTACTTGTGACTTGATGTTGATGTTTATGTTTCACTCTATTGATATTGCTGTATTTATTCTGTGGATGAGATTAGTAGACCTTGATTATTGTCTTACAGCTTAAGTACACATTGATGGGTCTATTAAATTGGGTTTGCCCATTAGTGTGTGCTGCTGGCCATTGCCACGTGGCTAGTCCCTCGATATTTTGGGACTGGGACGTGACATCTAACAAACACATGGGTAGGCAAATGTTGAATTCATTTCTTATGGGAAATGAATAGAAAATAAATTCCTAGGAATACAAAACATTGATCCAACCGAGCCCAAAGTTAATTGCCAAAATGGTGCACGAGGAGTGTCATGGTCGTCATTTTTTTATCAAACTTTTTGTAACTTTTTTTTTTTTATTTGGTACTATTTTTACATTTGGGTTTAAATAGTGTATGATCTAGGTTTCGTTGGTATTTTTGATGGAAATCGTTAAAAATGAACGTGTGATGGTCACGTGACTTATTTTTATGATTATTTTTGTCATGACCAGCCTATACATCGGCTATAATTGATTGTAGAGCCGTCATTTTGTATTCGACAAAATCTATTTTTATGTAGAATTTCTCCGAATACCAATATTCTTAGATGAAAAATAAAAACATGACAAAATAACAATGAAAAATAAGGCACGTGACCATAACATTTCCATTTTTATCAATTTTTATCCAAAAATATCAACGAAATATAGTTTATACACATTTTAAACAAAAATGCAAAGCTTATGTACCAAATTATCAAAAAAAAGTTTGATCACCAAAACGACAACTACTACATTCTTTATGCACCATTTGAATAATTAACTTTTTCAATAATAACAACTTGGGTGGTAGAAGATCTGTGGATCGAGCCACTGATACATATTAATCATATTTATAAAAAAAAAAGTAGAAGTTAGAGGCAATGGGTCCAAAAAAAAATATAGTACAATGTACACAAAGTCCCGAACGTTACGTCGGACATCTAAAAAAAATAACTTAGGCCACATTTTGTATTATCAATTTGGGTTTATGTTCATTATTTTAAAAAAAAATCATAAAATTATATTTGCATTGTATTACGTTTTGTGTTTTTTAAAACTAATAATTAATTTTTAAAATAGTGAAAACAAAAATGAGTTATTTATCATGTTTTCATTAAAAAAAAATACAAAAAATCCAGAATTTGCAGACCCGCCAAAAAAAATTTTGGTTTCCTCGTCTGGTTATAAAAACTAATAACCCTATATGAACAACCCAGAGTCATGAAAAGATCACCGACTGGCGAGGGGTAATCATTGACCAAAAAAATAAGTCATAGTCGATTATAGAAGAAGTTCTACGACGACAACTAAATCGTTGATCTCGCCTCCAATTGTCTCTCTCTCTCTATGATTTAAGTGTTGCCATGTGTTATTTTGTTGCAATCTAAAACCACTTTGAAAATAATTTTGACACATATTTTGACGCATGACAACACTTAAATGGAAGGTTGAACATAAATACTGGGGTGAAAAAAAATGGACTCGACATAGAAGTTCCAGGTAGGTGGTGGAAGATCAGTAGATCGAGACACAAATGTGTATTATTTCTTTCATTTATGATGGAAGTTGAAAAACAGTGGACCTAAAAGATATATAATGCAGTGTAAAAAAATAAATTCGAACCTTATACCGGACACCATAAAAGAGAGTACAAATTACTAGTCTAAATGTAAAACAAAGATATTCCTGGTTTGCTATAAGGCCTTATTATTATTCGGGGCTCTTTCTTCTTAAAAAAAAAAAAAAAAAAAAAACTCTACAGTAGAACATCTCTATAGAAAAAAATTATATTTCCAATATGGATTTATATCTAAGGTTCTATCCAATGTGAAAACTATTAAAAATAAAGGATTTTACGAGGGACTCTACATGTAGCCTTTGATACAGTTTTTCTATGTCCAAACTCCAAATGACAAATAACAATGAGTTCACATAAATATTACTTACAATTTCCCTATGATAATGAAAAGTTGTTATTGTTTAGTGCTATGTAGGATAGAAATAAATATAGAGACCAGCCATTAGGCTATCTCCAATGAAAATTTCTAAAATTGAGTTTCTATCCTACTTGACATTGTACTATAAGATTTTTTTTATCCTAGTTGGCATAGTTATACAAAAAAGTACTTTTCAATGGTCCTCAATTTCAATCATGCGTGACAAAAAATAAAATGATCAATTTAATAATTTAGTTTGAAAGTAAGTCATCTCCAATGAGGTTTCTCTCTCTCCTATTTTGTATGGTATAAATTATTTTTAGAAAAAAATTCTTCCAACAAAAGTTTATATTCCAATTTTTATCCTACGTAGCGCTGGTGTAAAATAAAAAATTTTCTATGAGAAAAATTCTCCATCTTTCATAAAAATTAATATTGGACCCTACTTTCAAGCTAAATCATTAAATTGACAATTTTATTTTTAGAAAATTTAATGTACAAAAAATATTTTAAAATAAATTAACTAAAACGAAACTATTTTGGAAAAAAATTTGAAGTCACGAAAGCTTTCGCCATCTGGGATGGCAAAAAAAAAATATATATATATTTGCCAATTTTTTGCCAACCAAGTTGGCGAAAATCTGACAATGGTTTTTTTTTGGGGTTTTTTTGGGGTTTTTTTAGGGTTTTTTTTGTTGGTTTTTTTTATAGTTGGATTTGGTTTTTTTTTTTGTTGGTTTTATAAAAAATTAACCAATAGATTTTCTAAAGATAACTAAAAATTAACTAAAATATTTTTTCAAATAATAGATACCACATCTATTATCATTCAAAATATAATTTTAGAAATAGCAACCGTTTGATTATTATCCATACAAAATTGTTATTATGTATACTAATATAATTTTCAAAATATAATAAATATTTATACTAATTGTTAAATATAAACCATTTTGATTAAATCAAAATCTATTATTAGTTAAAATTTCATTATCTATATTAATTTGTTATTATCTATATTAATATGAATGATAACCGTTTGATTAAATTAAAATATAATTTGTTATCAAAATATACTAATATGAATGATAACCGTTTGTTATTATTATCTATACTAATTTTTTTATTACATATACTATTTTTTGAAATAGCAACCGTTTTGATTAAATCAAAATATAATTTCGAAATATAATTTCAAAATATAATTATTATCTATACTAATTTTTGAAATAGCAATCGTTTGATTAAATCAAAATCTATTATTAGTTATTTTTTATTATCTATACTAATTTGTTATTATTATACTAATATGAATGATAACAAAATCTATTGATTAATATTATTATCAATATTAGATTTTTTTTTCATATCACTAAAAGATAAATTTTTATTATTTGTACACAAAAAATATTTAAAATAATTATTAGATAACAAATAATTAGTTCATTATTTGTTAAATTGTGATATCTATTTTAATTATGATTTCTCATAAATATATGTTTTAAATTTTGAATATGTGTTTATTAATCTCATAAATATATGTTTTATATTTTAATTGTGATATCAGAATTTTGCCAACTTGGCTGACGAAAATTTGGCAAATATAATTTTTTTTTTCATATTTCCCAGATGGCGGAAGCTTCCGTGACTTCAAAATTTTTCAAAATAGTTTTGTTTTAGTTAATTTATTTAAAAATATTTTTCGTACAACAATTTTATTGTTTTATTTTCTGTCACATATGATAGAAATTGAGAACCATTAGAGAATATTTTTTATGTAGAAACTCTGTTAACTATTATAAAGAAATTTTTTTAATACAATGATAAGTAAGATAGAAACTCAATTTTAAAAATCAACGTTGGAGAGAGGTTGAAGAAGAGAAAAATTGGGTGTCTCGAGTTTTATTGGACGTAACAAATGAGGAATTTTTGGATTCATTTTTGTACTTTGTCGGACCAGTTCTGCTACATGGGCCCATGGCCCCCGCTCATTTGTTGACCAGAGGGTGTCTGGATTTTTGTATGATGGGGCCCGCGTTTTGGGAGAAGGAGGGATTTGTCACGTGGGCGGGGGCCGCTGGGCATAAGTTTCTGTTCTCAGATTATGAAATTATATCAATATTAAAAATTTGTAACATTAATTTAATAGTGATCTCGTTCTGCCCATCTTTGTGCTTATTTGTCTTGGCTAGGCGGCAAGTCCGGTTCTACTTTTGGCCTAGAATATGTCTTAAAGAACATTTTTGAGTGAAAGGTGAAAATGGAAGTCACTGCACGAATTGATGCAGTTTCAGATCTTATAGCAATTAATGGGCCGGTGACCCACCAGACCAAGTATCGGATACTACAATTGATCCATCAAAACCCATCTGGGCTTAATAGCGCCTACGCTAGTTGAGCATCATTTGATGCTCTTAGAAAGTTGTCAAGTCCCTAATGGTTCGTAGGTTTGCTAAGTCCCCAACTGTTTGCGTGTCCGTTGATTCAATACGATCGTATCCCCTTGGAAAGTTTGAAAAATCTTCCACTTTTTGCATTGTGATATCTTTTACTTTCTGTGCAACTGTCATTGGTTCTTAATTGGTCAGCTTATTCCTAACCTAAGATTAATGGTGAGTGGATTGAAGCATGAACCAGATGAAACGGCTATACAACTGTAAGAACATCTACAGTGGAAGATGTTTCAAGTACTATATTTTAATTTTAGTTAAATTTTATAGCCTTTGATGGATGCAATAGACACTTGTGTATACTTGAAAATCGCTAGCAAACTACGAGACACTTCAGATTTGGAGTGTGTCCTAACTCTTCTAAATTAATTGATGGATACACCAAAAGTACTCAAACAAGAAAGAAAAAAATAAGAGAAAAAATATTACCATATAGGAAAAAAATAAAGAGAAAAAAGAAGTAAAGAAAATAGGAGATTAATCTGGAATGTTTATTTAGAGTGTACCATTGTGTGTCAATATCATAGGAATACTCAAAAAGTAATAATTTACACAATTTTTAATAATTTGAAGTATGTGTTTGGAGTGTCACCACTGTGAATGCTTACGCATAACCTAGCTCGAAAGGCTGGATGAAGTCGAATCTTCGATGAATCGTGTCGTATTCTGAAGAGTGGACAGAGTGATAAGTCGTAAACATTTCCACTGAAGATCATAAGGTCATGATTTCATCCACTGTGATTAATCGGTTATAGTTTGGTTTGCATGATTGGACAACTTTACCTTTTTTTAACCTAATCCAGATGTTTGATTAGATTTTTCTTTTTTCATTTTTTTTGGATTTAATATAATTGCGATTACAAACTTGATTACATTACATTACCTTCTTTTAAAACTAATTACGTCATAAAATTCATATAATCACGATTATGTTACAACTTTTTATTATTTATTTACTTTATAAAAAAATTATTTTCAAATTCAATTAAAAAAATTTATTACGTTATATAGTAAACCAATCATTTGAATGCAATTGATATTACATTGCATGATTTGATTAGATGTTCCAACCAAATATGGTAATGTTGTTGTAACTCCGTTACATTACAAACTTAATTCCATTATGATTACAATTATATTACAATGAACCAAACAGACCTTAGATATTTCAGGATAACAATTGTCATTGCAGGTTTGTCTTTAACAACTGTAGTGTCGATTCTATATATATTGTCTGATTCATTAGGAAATTGATAAGTCTTATAGGAATATCTTTCGGTATTCTCCATTGTTTTCAATACGACTAAATAGCGGAGTAACTTTATCATGTGATAGTTTCTTAGCTATTCTTTTAGCGTATTTTGGCTTGCAATAAAACTAAGATCCTGACCGAACAAGACTTTGTCCTATTTATCTTTTTGGTAGCTAAAATTGCATCTTCGATACGGACAAAATATGATCGACTAAAGGGGTGTCTGCCCCCGAAACATGACCCTATCTCTTAGATTGGCAATGATACAATCTTACTAGCATAGTTGGTGTCACACAGTTTCTGACATTCTTAGAGCCATTTACATATACTAAAAATAACTTTTTTTTTAACCAATATATATATATATATATATAATATTCTAAGGATCAAATTACTGCAGTTTTTTTTTTTAAATAGAGAGCCCCAAATCTGAAAATGAAGATTTCACATTAGTTATATATAAGGAAGTTAAAAAATTTGGAGGCTTCCGATTAATTGGGGCCAAGCTAAAAACCGGCCCTAGTTTGCGTTTACTTCACGCTCGATCAGTACTGAAACTCGTTCGTTTTATCAACTTTTCATGGAATTCCCAGTACTAGAGGTTCTGATGATTCCGTTCTGCTTTCTTAATGAATCAAATGATGTAACGAGCACCGAAGAAGTTCTTGGAGTGAACAACAATGTGATTGGAAGAATTAACTGTACATATATTGCTAAAGGAGTAAAAGTTTGTACTCCTCGAGGAACCATTTTATGAGAACTCAATAGCAGTTCATCCCTGTACGTATTTCTTCAAAACCTCTTCTTAGAAGAGCTCAATCCAGTAGCATTGAGTTTGTTATTTCTTGGTACAGACATAAAGCAGAACATTCTATATATATATATATATAAATATATAGTTATATCAGTAGTTATATGCCTCGATCGATCTCGCGTTGGCAACGCTTCTTCTCAAGTCTGGCTCTTGAAAGAGTTTGCAGCTACGGCTTCGCCAACGCTCATATAGAGGCACTCCGACCTGAAGAAATCCCATGCTTCTGATCGGTAGAGCTTCTCCGTGACATTGGCAACAGGGTTTGCTAGAACAAGCTTCATATGCACAAGAAAACGTATTATACATAAATTTTACAAACTCTTTGTTCTCTAGAAGTACTGCGCGTTGGAAAAAAAACTTGCTAACTTAACTTACTTGAAGTGATTTCTTTTCTAATGTCTTCTTCAGTTCTGCAAGCGCTTCCATGCCACTTGTGTCTATGGCCGTCACCGCTGGAGAAAAAGGTTGAGATAGATTTCTTAAATGAATTAATATACTCTTTTAGAGCTTTTCTTGCATGGTATGGTGTGGTGTGGTGTAGTGTAGTGTAGTTACTTACCAGCCATATCCAAGACAACACATTTTATGTTGCTTTCCTTCATTTTTGCTACCCTCTCTTCCTCTTCTCTAACCCACCTCAGCATCCTGCAGCAAATTATAATTTTCATAGAAAGATCATCTCGGTTAATTATAGGATGGATGCAACGAAAAATTAATTTCGTGAACGTATCATCAAACGATCATTCATAAGGGCCTGCTTGGCAATTGTTGGGGGTAGCAGTCATGAGATATTTTTAGAGCAGCGGTTACGAGGGGTTCCGTTTTATGTGGTTTTAAGTAGCAAATTTTAAACCAGTTCAATCCATGCTTGATAATTCCTGAAAGTTTTTTACAAGAATAAAATTACTTATATGTCCATATATAAACAAAAACTCTTCCCAAGTTCATTTTTTGATGTCGAATTCTGTTTAATGCAGGATTATTGGATATGTCTTTATGGGTGTGCATCATACAGACTTCAGCAATAATCAAATAAGATTTGCAAAAGAAAATTTTTGTGCCTTCATTACTTAATTATATTTCTTTGATGAGGATATAAATTGATAAAATAATAATAAAAATATCAAACTCAATTGGCTCTTGTGCTGGCTAGGCGGACGGTATCGGGATCGAACCGCAGAGGAGGTGTGGGGCAGTTGGGCCCAAATGGCATGGTCTCGTAATCAAACCGAGGCGGAGGTGTGGTACAGTGGGCCCAAATGACATGCAACGCAGCGTGCACAAAGTTTCGTACGTATCGTCGGGCATTAAAAAAAAAAAAAAAATTTAAAAATATCTTTTTTGGGTGTTTAGAAAGATACTCAAAATTATATACTGCTTTTGAGAAATTTTTGAGCCGAGCAAGATAGATGTCTAAAACAAATTATCAAGCATATTTTTAATTTTTTTTATAAACAGCCAGCTCAAAAAACTTTCCAAAATAGATGGGAGACTCGATGCTGAGGATGATGAAAGAAGGGACTCGAATAGACTCCCTGTAGTGACCGAGATTCCTGTAACTCTGAGTCCCGGGAACATTACCCATGATTGCTGTGTTTGGCCGCGTCACATGCATGAGGATTTTGAAAACAGAGATCCCTACCTGCAAATAACAATAACGTTGCCGAAATTTCAAACTAGTTCGCTTGCTTGTAGCTGGAATAAGTTTCAGAGGACAGGATTAAATTTTGTATGTAAACTCGGCCGACACCGATACACAGTTTATCACGTCTCGATCCGATATCCGATACGCACTGATATTGACATTGGAGGTCTCTTTTTTCCGATTAATTCGACAAAGAAAATTGAACGAAAAAGACCAACCAAGCACAAAAACGTTTGTAAAAGCATGCAAAATAAGAAAATTTATTCACCCCACGTGGACCAGTCGGCACGTGCGGCTTTTGTTCCATTCGATTTTAAGCCTACTAAAGAACGACCCAATACTTAGAATCATGTCTAAATGTATAAAATATATTTTATCAAATATTAATAATTATGATACCGCTACTGTCGAACCTTAAATGTAAGTAAGTAAAAAGGAAATCATACGGAGATGGCTAGCCCCATTTGAACCGAGACGAAGAGAACCCCAAAGAAGGCGCTCAAACAACACAAGAAGTCGAGCTTGTCCACCTTCCAGAGCCTGAGCATGGTGTTGAAATCAACGAGGCCAATGACTGCGGTTATGATGATGGCCGAGAGGATGACGTTGGGCGTATAGTAGAACAGAGGCATCAGAAACAGCATCGTGAAGAGCACCGCAGATGCCAGCACTATGTTAGAGACTGCAGTCTTGCAGCCGGCATTGTAGTTTATAGCCGACCGAGAAAACGATCCTGGAAAAGGAACAGCATTGGTTAGTAACAGGTTATCTTGAGGAGCTCCCAAGTTACATCTATAGGCATATAGACTATAGTTTGCAGCAGTATCGTCCGATACCGATCCGATACAGCCGATACCGATACGATTTGGCATGTCCCAATCTACCCAAATTGGAGGTCTCTTTTTCGGTCAATGAAAAAGACCAATCAAAAATGAATATATATATATATATATATATATATATATTTTAAGGGCACTATAAAAGTTGCTCGGGGCTGTCCAAGTTTTAGGACTGTCAGAATTTTTGACAGTCCTTCCAAGCCGACCGAGAAAACGATACTGTTATCTTTAGGACTATTAGATATTTTGACAGTATGTCTATTTTAGGACTGCCAATTTCTTTTGACAAAATTTTTTTTTGACATCCCCGAGTAAGAAGTGTAATGCCCCTAAAAAAAGTCCAATCAGAAAAGGTGTAAAAGCAAATGGAAGCTGTAAAAGCATGTAAAAGAAGGAAAACGTATCTATCGCATGTAAACCAACCGGCAAAGGTGACTATTTTTTCATTCAATTTCAAAACTGCTAAGAAATAGCACTGCAAATACTTAAAATTATGCCATATTTTGTAAAATGTTAATAATTTATTAATAATTATTTGTTTTTTCGATGCTAATACAAATATGTTACTCCGATCCGAAACCGACTACACTGTCGATAATGCCGATTCCGATACTCATAGGGATGGTCCGATCGACACCGATACTGCGAAGCTTGAATTATAGACTACCTGTGGTGACGTAACAAGAAGTGCATGAGCCAGCCATGTTCATGAGTCCAATGGCCATCATCTCTTTGTTTCCATCAACTTGGTAATTTTTCAAAGAAGCGAAGGTTCTCCCCACAGCTATGCCTTCCTGTAAGAATTGGACTCAATATGACTCGGTATCACTTTGTTATCGGTATTAACTAACCTTGTAATGTATGGATATGGAGTGTTCATCAATATATAAATCTTACTGTGAGAGCTAAGATCCCAGTTACGAGTCCAGTCTTGACAGCAAGGCCCAAGTATTGGCCATGGAAATATAACAGGTTGACTGAGGGAGGATTTACCCCTTTCTCAAGATGCCCGATCTGTTTGTTCCCGCCAAAAATGATGGAAACAAATTATGGAACAATTAACCCTCAAATGGTCCTAGTTAATTTACAGGTATATATAGGAGAGTGATCAGTTTCTTACAGTCTTGATGCCATGGTTCTGAGCTTTGAAGGCCAGACACACAATTGTCGACAGTATCACGGATGTCAGAGGAGCTGCTGCCGACACCCAGAATAGTTTCGGATTCCTCAAGCTCTGCATAATACGACGGATTCATTCATATTATTCAAACCAAAGCTGACAGTCACAGCTTGTTCCTAGATGTTAAGAGTGATATCAGGGATGAGAACCTCAGATTACTTGCACTCAAGCTAGCTGTAGTTAAAGTAGTAGTAGATACGTTGGTGTAGTACTCTGAATGTGTTGCTTGTTGTAGCAACATATAAAGTTACTATGTGATTCAATAAAAAGTTGTGTGTGTGATTGTCCCACGTAGGGGATATAGGAGAGAGCACTTTCCTTTGTTTAAAGTGTTTTATCCATTTTATTATGTAAGTGAATTTTGTGGGTGATTGGCTAAATTTCAGCTAACTGCAAGCGGGTTTGTGATTTAAAGTGTATTTTGACATAATTATTAGCCACCGACAGAACCAAGAGTATAAAGTTAATTTTTTATATTTAATTTAATTTAATTCAGTTCGGTTGGTTGTTGGACTTCCGCAAACATGTTCTCACATAACCCAGTTACGGAATATTAGTGGAAGATTTTCTTGGATTCAGAGATTTCATGTAATTCCGTTACGGGATTAGTGGAATCGGTCCAGAAATCTCACGTGATCCCGTTACGGAAATAGTGAAAGATTATCCTGGACACGACCGGTTCAGAGATCTATTTAAATAGAAACAAATTAAGTGTTTTCAGGAGAGATCTCTCTCCGAAGAATTTTTTTTCTTTTCTTTTTTTGCATAAGTTAATTTTTTATATTTAATTTAATTTAATTTAATTCAGTTCGGTTGGTTGTTGGACTTCCGCAAACATGTTCTCACATAACCCAGTTACGGAATATTAGTGGAAGATTTTCTTGGATTCAGATATTTCATGTAATTCCGTTACGGGATTAGTGGAATCGGTCCAGAGATCTCACGTGATCCCGTTACGAAAATAGTGAAAGATTATCCTGGACACGACCGGTTCAGAGATCTATTTAAATAGAAACAAATTAAGTGTTTTCAGGAGAGATCTCTCTCCGAAGAATTTTTTTTTCTTTTCTTTTTTTGCATAGAGACAGAAAAGAAAGTCATCTCCACCAAAACCCAATGTCCTCCACAAAAGAAACCTCCTCCCCCGTCCGTCTTCTCTTCCGGGCAAGACATTGATCATTTGCTAGACTAATCAACGGGTGCACGGTGTAGCGGATCATTAGATTCGTTGTAGCTCGAAAATAGATTGTCAGGAACCTAATGCACTATGCGTGGAGGACAAAATTCTATTATAAGGACAACGTAATAATGTGCCTCGATTCATTTACTCTTTATGAATAGTTTCTAACATATATAATTGGAGATTCTTCTATAAATAATCATATCATTGACTAGCAAATTAATCTACAACTAGTCAGGTAATTTGATTGGCAGAACAACAATTAGTTGTTTAATTTCATGTGTTCTTAGAATAAAATTATTGATGCCAGCACAAATTGTGCACTAAGTTCAATTTACTGGATAGATCAGTATGAAGGAATGAGAAAAGCTCACAATATGCCTCGCCAACAACAAGAAGACCAAGAAAGAGAATCCCATAACCACAGTCTGCCATGCCCACTGCACAAAAGCAATGACAGCCAAAGAAGCTCATTAGTCGATAACTACGTTTATATTCGTTTCATAATTGTAATAATATTTCTCTTATGTTATTATTTCCTCCAAAATATTTCAACAAACTATTACTCCTTATGTGACATCCAACATAACAATTAATGTGACAGTTGACATGATAAAAATTAAAATTAAAAATATGGAAGATTAATACTTTTGCTAAAGATTTGTCATGTTATATGTCACATAATGCAATTTAATATGTCATATCAATTGTCAGATAAGAAAGAATAGTTTGAAAAAAAGACTTTGAAAGATTAATAACATTACTCTTCTCTTATACTCTCTCCCTACCTCTGATTTGTGATCAAAAACTGATTGCATGACTTGAATGAATCCCATATTAGTCGTGAAATGAACAATTCCAAGTAGTCCTTTGAGCTGCTGCAGCGACACGATGATAGCTGCGCCTCCCATGAATCCGATCAGCGTAGGCTTAGACATGAAGTCCACTATGAAACCCAACCTGTACCGAACAATAACCGATATATATATATATATATATATATATATATATATATATATATATATTCTTCCTTGAAGTGCATGAATTCTCTTAAGAGGAAACATATATATGGTCGCTTTTAAATATGGACGCTGCTCCATGGTCCGCGGTCCGTGATCGCAGTCACGTAGCATGCGGTCACGGACTGCGGCCACGGATCAAATATTATTTTTCTTTAAATATTCAAAGAATCTATACCAAATATATCTCTGGAAAAAAGTGAGTTTAAGAGAGGTGGTAATAATATAGTGGCCAGAGAATATGTAGCTTTACCTGAAAAGTCCAAGAGAGGCTTGAAAAACACCAGCAAAGAAGGTGGCAGTGAAAGCTAACTGAAGATATAGGATTGGCTCTTTCTCAGGAGCAACTACCTCTCTTAGCATCGCCCCCATCACTAGCGATGCTATCGATACGGGACCGACCGCGAGATCCTTCGAGCTCCCCAACACTGAGTAGATCAATGGTGGAACAAAGCTCGAATCTGTTATTAACCATATACAAACACTAAGATTACATTTCCTTTTTATACTTGAGGAAATTAGAAAGAAAAAAAAGTTTTGACTCTTTGATGATGTCTAAGGATATGTACTGGTTTTTGTGAAATCCGGCTGTCCCAAGTGGTCAGCGGAGGATAGTACCATTTCCGTTCTAGCTTGGTGGTCAAAGAATCGAGTTCTCGGAGACCGTATGTATATATATATATATATATATATATATATATATATATATATATATATATATATATATATATATAGAGAGAGAGAGAGAGAGAGAGAGAGAGTTAAGGATTTCTAGTTCAAATGCTTAGTGTTAGGTATATTTTCTCAAAAGATTACGGGTTCGAACAATGGAAGAAGTAATTTAATTTTCTGTGGAGAGATTAATGTGAGTAGTGGTATGGTGCTGGTGCGGTTCAAGTACGGTGCAGATGCAAGTGCGGACATTTGGACCGGAATGTGTTCAACCTTCGGGTCGGGATGTGTGGAGCCTTCGGATCGAGTTTATAAACCCCGAACTAGGAGTCTATAACACAATTACCTTTTCAAAATTATATATATATATATATATATATATATATATATATATATATATATATATATATATATATATGGGAAGAGATCAAATCCACTTTCTTTTTTGTCCATTCCAAACATCCTTCCTATTCACACCATTGGATGGGCTTTAAGTCATCTAATCTTAACCGTTGATTATCAACGGTTAAGATTAGATGACTTAAAGTCCATTCCAACGGTGTTAACATGGAAAATATTTGGAATGGACAAAAAAAAAGGTGGATCATGATCTCAATCATATATATATATATATATATATATATATATATATATATATATATATATATATATATATATATATATATATATATATATACTGAACGGGGAGGTCATGGGATCGAGACGCTTCCGGCGCCAATTAGTTTTCCTTGGGGGAATTAATGGTGGAGGGGTGGTTGGGTACGGTGCAGGCACGTGGAACGGTACGGTCCGAACGGTGTGCGGATGCGATGCAGGTGCAGTGCTGATGGATCTGGTACGGCATGATGCGGTACGGCTATGGCTGCGTGAGGCCTTCAGGCCGGATGGAGCCTTCGGACTGGGTTGGTGGTGCCTTCAGAACGGAATGTAAGCCTTCGAACTGGGTGGGACCTTCGGGCTAGGGATTATATATATAGACATTCGAGCTGAATTGGTTGTAAACTTGTGGACTGAATTGTAGACTCGGGAATGGATCTGAATAAAATTTATCTTCTTCGATATATATATATATATATATATATATATATATATATATATATATATATATTTGAAAGAAAAAAAGAGAGGATATATGTTGGTTTATTAATTTTCTACTCCCCTTGAGTTTCAAACCCATGACCTCCCATTCCCCTGTCAAAGGCCTGATCTGCTTGTCCAACCTTGATCATTGTAGCCTTGTAGGTCTCGACAGCTACTCCAAAGCTCCCCATATTCTTAGAAGTCATTTTCACTGCACCAAATTAAGTTCTAGAACTTTCGTGAGGGTTAAGGATTGATGATTGAAAATTTATATTATTTGGACACACCTTCTAATTTTGAAGGTCCTATATAATTTGGACAAAAATTAATTTGAATTTATGCTACATTATAGTTTATTTTTACGCGGCTAAAATGCTTGCTAGAAAACTCTAACCTGATCGTTCAACTAAGTCTTATATATGTTTATAATTGGTACCTACTATATTGTTGATAATGCGACTGTACATATTGAATCTCCTATAGAAGAATGCATGACAGCTTAAAAGTTTACAATGTCATAGCCGTATAAGAACTTACACAGTCCAACGATGGGTGGAAGGTTGGCCAGCTTCGCGTAACTAATTCCCTATCACGAAAAGAAGAAGAAGAAGAAGAGTTCATTAGAAGTTACACAGATAAATATATATATATATAAATATATATACTTGTGGGATTGCCAAGGAAGCAATGGTGAGGCCGGAGACGACGTCGGAGTTGAGGAGGGTGAGGGTGTAGTCCGATCCCCATCGGAAGATGGGGAGGAGGTAGTGGAGGGCGAGGAGGAGCTTGGTGCGGAGGGGCTGGTTCTTGAACTGCTGCAACGGGTCGTCGGGAAAGAAGACCTCCCCGAGCCTCTCCCTGGCGGCTTGGAGGGCGGGCTTGCCCTGGGCCAGGGACACCTTGTGGATCATCGCCTCCGAGCTTGATGGCGCGGGGCCGGGCCCAGGGATTGCCGACTCCAGATCGGAGAAGCTCTCTATTCTGTTGACACCAACGCCCATTTCTGATCGATCGAAACAAGTATATATATATATATATATATATATATATATATATATATATATTCAAGGCTAGGCTAGCTAGCTCAGATGCAAGAAGAGGGGAAGGAGTTGATCAATGATGTGGCTGCTGGCTCAAAGAAAGAGGAGTTTGAGGGAAGAAGGGTTGGGAGGGGGAAGGCGCTATATATAGAATGAGCTAGAGAGTGGTGGGGTGGTGAGGGTTAATTGCTTTACTAATACTACTGCTACTACCCCCATTCGAATCTCTAGCACTTTGCCAAACTAACTTTTATATTGCTCTCTCTCTCTCTCTCTCTCTCTCTCTCTCCATATATATATATATATATATATATATATATATAATATTATTTATCTAGAGGGGAGGTATATTAGTTTGGACCAACCCCTCATTGTATATATATATTAGTTTCTCTTCATTGTTTTTTTAAAGATATTGTGTGGGGAATCCCTTGGACCACAAACGATATTTTTATAGACTTTTCTGGACCGCGACGGATCGTCCGGCGAGCTCGGACAGGCGTTGGTGGGAGCTGTGGGGACGGGGACGGTCACTCGGTGGCGCACGGTATTCCCGCGGGCTGCGAACGAGCGCGACAAGTTCCGGTGACGGAGGTCGCGGAGGCGAGGGAGTCCACTGGGAGGGCCGGACGGGAGATCGGTGTGGGACTAACCTCAAGGGGGTACAAGGGCCTCAATATGTGCCCCAACCTCAGGGGGTACAAGGACCTTAACCCACACAACTTCAGTGGACACTAGACAACGGAGAAATAATGAAACATTATTGGATGAGATCAGAAATTTAGCACCATGGCGGAGTTTATAATGGACGTGCACACCGAAAGAATAACTTCGCTTAGAATTTCTGGAAAAAAATATTACCTTTAGCGACGGACTAGCGACATACTAGCGACGAAAAATCTGGTAAATCTCAGCTCAGCGACGGATTTTGACCGAAAAATCTCAGGTCAGCGACTACCTAGCGACGAAAAATTTCGTCGCTAAAACGTTTGAGACACAAATGTACCAAATATGTATCAGGGTCCGTCACTAAAATTTGTTGCAAATCCCTCACTCGGAGTGACGACTTAGCGACGAACTATGTGAGTTCAGAATGTGCAAAACCTTCTGAAAAATTTGATAATTTTTGGGCTCACATAATCCGTCGTTATTATGTCGGTAAGTAGTCAGAAAGTTTAGCGACGGAACTTATACGTCACTAATACGCCTTTGACATTATGTCGCTCATTCCGTCACTAAGCCGTTGCTTGAGCGATGGATTAGCGACGAAAAATCAATAGCGACGTTAATATTTCTGACGGAAGAATTATGTCGCTAATCCGTCGCTATTTGAAAATAGCGACGAAAAATTACATTTTAGCGACGGATATTTTCGTCGCTAAAACAGTGTATTTTTGTAGTGTCTAGAAACGTCTATAAAAAGGGCATTTTTTGTGCAAAACGTCCTTAAAATGACGTTTTTGGTCCATTGCTCAAAAATAGCCCTTTTAAGGACGTTTTTGTTGCTCTTCCCGTAATTTTTAAAATTTTAATGCTCTGGATGCAATTTTAACAAAGTTCAATGCTCTATACGCAATTTTCTGTATTATTTATCACTCAATATATGGGGCCACGGTTCAGGATTTAGAAACAAAATCTGAGTGTAGGGTCCTTGTCCTTCCTTGTATCTGAAATTGAAAGAAAAACAAGACTAAATTACAACTTAATACCCTCAACTATTCAACTTTTTCAACTTGATACACTAAACTTTGATCGGTATCAACTTGATACCTTCAACTATTCAAGTTTTTCAATTTGATATCATAAACTTTGATAGATATCAACTTGATATCCTAAAAAAGCACCCACCCACCCACCCGGATGAATCATCGCGGGTGGCCGGCCCCACAGCCCTCCCCGCTGCCCCTCCCCCCTCCACCTCTCTCTCTCTCTCTCTCTCTCTCTCTCTCTCCGGTGGCGGCAGCAACAACAGCGGACAGACGAAGGGGGACGACGGGAGGGGGGATAGTTTTAATTTTTTTTTATAGTATCAAATTGATCCCTATCAAAATTTAGAATATCAAGTTAAAAAACTTGAATAATTGAGGATAACAAGTTGTAATTTAGCCACAACAACAACAAAGAAAATATGTATAGAAATAAGATTACACTAGGAGTTCCAGCTACGCAAAATAGGGATCTCATGTCTGCCAAGATTGAGGTCAGGACGCAAAATGGACAAGGGTCGGACACTTATAGACGTTTACAGCAGATCTTTGGCGCGATGGTGTGGCACGTCTGGAGGGAACAAAACCATCGTATCTTTGAGGAACTGACTAGTAGTATTAATATTATATATATATATATATATATATATATATATATATATAAGCAGATATAGATATCCTAGATTTAAGATGGTCTCATTTTTTGTCTTGGGTAGGATTATAGTTTTATAATGTTGGGTTTTTTCTTTCAATAATATTTATCTTTTTTGAAAAATGAACATAAAATACGGTGTCTCCAGAAATGGTATCGGGGTTTAGAGGATTTCTATTTTACTATTACATATATCGATATGATAGGTTTCTCCATGAGTGCCTCTTTGTTTGCTAAGTTATTGTGTTCGGAATTTGGAAAAAAAAAAAACACAAAGAAACAACGCACAATTTAAAATGAAGCTTGTGAAATACAATATCCTTGACCCTACTTTCGAATTTTTTGGTTTTCGCTGCAGCTTCGTGTCCAGAAAATAATAGAGTGATTCATATTTTACGGAACAGTCAAAATCTCGATATATGAGTTCACGTGCTCACTTAATTCACATTTGACACTGTAAAATAATACAAATGTCCACGAAATCAGCACACAATCAAATATGTCTCATATTAGAATTGATTATTTCATTTTTACTCACATTTACTTACAAAATGCTTGTCAAATATGTGACAGGAATAGTCACATAGCCATTGTGTGTCCATGAATTTGCACTAATTAAGTGCAAAATTTAAACTATAATAGAACTAGAAAATTAGACCTATCCACTAAGCTTGAACCAATTTAACACTCAGCAGCAACTACCACCACAACACCACCATCATTTTTACACCCAACAGTAACAACCATGACATCAATGTTGTAGTTTGAATTTTTGTACCTTGTGTAAATTCATGGACACACAATGGCTATGTGGGCTTTTGTGGATCAATTCACAGTGTCACGTATGAATTAAGTGAGCATATGAGCCCACTTAAACGAAATTTTGACCGTTCCGTCCAAAATAATGATATGTTTTAGTTTTTTAAAATAATAAAAATATCTTAATTTTCATATTATAAATGAAAATATTTGCTAAAACATCCCCTTATCTTAATTGTGTGACGATAAAATTGATCATTAACGAGAACAATACAAAAGGTATATATATGCACGAGCGCACCATCGGAGGCCTGACGACAGTAGGCATTATCTGAGCTGGCGTGGGACAGAATGAGACGACCGTGCATGAAACTCAACGGCAAGGGCGTCGTGCGGACGGAGTCCCGCACCATTCTACCACGGGTATAAACGACGGCCGACCACGCGGCTCGTCGTCCGTTCGGCGCCGTAAGGGGTGAAGACGTCGTACGGACGTCGTGCGAAAACGGATGGCTGGGCGGCATCGGCCGTCGTAGGCGTCGTTAAGACGTCGGGGGCGCCACTTCGACGTCGTGGGCAAAGCGAGGCGTTGAGTTGCGGGTGTTGAAAGACGTCATGGCCGTCTCGTGGAGCTCTGGAGCGTGCAGAGTGCGCGAGGTGTGCGTTACGGGCGATGATGAAAATGTCAGTGTGCGACGCATACGACGAGTCTGATTCCCTAATGATGACCGACATAGATGGAGGTGGGGACTCTTATCAAACTGAGTCCATGGCGTGTTAGAAAAGAAAAAAAAAGTATATATATGCAAATTATCGATCAAAGAAACTCCTTGACATGACCCAACACATGGACAAAATTGAAGTCCAAGTATTGGATTTTGATTCGTATGTTTGCTTGGCTCACATGAACAAATGATATGAGAAGAAGAGAAATGATATGAGAAAAGGAGAAGAGGATGACATGTTGAATTTGTATTTGTTGGATTTATAGCAAATAAAGTTTGACCAAATTTAAGCTCACATGAGAAATTGTGTAGATTATGCTTCTGAAAAGTTTTCACTTATTATCTATTTCTAATTGCATTACACTCTTATTTAAAATCAACACATGATGCACGACGTTATTTGGAAGCCGGTGTATCACATGAGAAATTGTGAAGTATACACTATTCTACCATGACTAATGCTATTAATTACTCAAAAGTGTTACTCAAAACTATTTTTTGCGATAGTTAATGTGACAGCTAGTATGACAAATTTTAAATTAAAATTAACATTAATATTAAAAAAAATTGGATGACTAATTTTTTTTAGTTATAATTTGTCATGTTATATAATGTTATTTAACATACCATATCAATTGTCACATAAGTATGAATAATTTATAGAAACACTTTGGAGACATTAATAGCATTATTCGTTCTACCATTTTTTTTCTCCTAACTTTCATTCCCCTCGGGTACAGTCTTGAGCAATGTTTTAAAAACCGGACCGATGATTGAACCAAAATTTTTTGGTACAGGTCAGATCGGGGTTCAACCGGATTCAACAGAGCTTCAAATAGGTCCTTTACGAGAACCAAATCATGTAAGATATCCACATTTACTTTTTGGTTTGGTTCTTAATATGTATGGCTTGGTTTGGTTTTACAACTATAAGGTCTCTCAAAACCAAACCGAGTACTAAATAGTCCAAATCTCACGTGATAAACTTTTTTGATTTTTTTTTAAAACCATAATGGCTGGTTCAATCGTGAACCGGTTCGACTGGTTCACTGGTTAAATTTCGGTTCAGACAAAAATTGTCGGTTCTCTAAAAAATTCGGTACAAGTCAGATCGGACCAATTTTTTGGTCATATCCGGTCCGATTCGGTTCAACTGTCGGTCCGGTCCGATTTTGACAACACTGATCTTGAGAGAAAAAAAAAACCCTTTATTTAAAGACAAAAAAGTGTAAAAAAAATAAAAATAAATTAGAATAGAGAATAGTAAGCTGCAAAAACTTCAAACTTATCATATTGACCTAGCTCATAAAAGTAGTCCGCGACAAACTTAAGACATTGACATATGCCTTCCTATACTGGGCCACCACTAAAATGAAAACGAAACCAGAAAAAAAAAAAAATTTGAAAAGGAAGGGAGCAAAGAGAGATGGCATTTAGCATTTGAATGGTGTTGGGTTGGGGTCGCCTAAAGCTTCTTGAAGGACAGGAATCTCTCCTTTGAGACGCGGCCAACGGTTGGCGTCAAAGGAAGGAATACCTAAATAATCAACTCGAGCTCTTTTCGATCAACTTTAACGGTAGGCAAGGTTGGCATCAAAGGAATACCTAAAATTCAATCTCCCATCATTTTAGATGACTACCCTATATTTACAGTGGCGGAAGTAACATCTAAATTTAGGGGGACTAAATCTTAGATATAGTTTGAGCGATGCTAGAATATTAGCATCGTGCTATCTAAAATATAATTTTTTTAGTTTATTTTTTCGTCTAAAGAAACAAAATTTTGTCAAATCGCGTCTTAGATAAAATATTTGGAGAAATTACAAACAGAGGGACATCTCGCCAACTCATGGCGAGGTCAAACGAAAGAGGAGGGCTCGCCAACTCAGTTGGTGGGCTAGGAACGTTGGGGACAGCCCTCGCCAACTCAGTTGGCGGGTGGAGAGCTGGGTGTGGACCCGCCAACCGAGTTGACGTGGGGGGATGAGTATGTTAGATTTGTTTACCCATGTGATTCAATAAAGGCAACTCTTTTGTTTAGTTCCACATGGAAAAGGAGAAGACATTCTTCTTTCCATATATTCATTTACCCCTCTTAGTGGGTAAGTGGGCTTTGTAGGGATGGACTAGATCTCATCCAACCCACGAGCGGGTGCGCGATTTAATGCGCGTTTATTAGTCGCGCACTTTGCGCGCCGCGGAACAGACACGGGTAAAAAGGTAATTTCATAACTTATTTTATTTTATTTTTTATTTCTGTTGGTTTGGTCTGGTGGGTTGCTGGTCTTCCGCGGAACCGTTCTCACGTAATCCCGTTACGGAAATAGTGGAAAATGTTACGTGAGAAATATATCCAGGACACGATCCTGAGATCTGAGGAACAGAAATCAGTTTTTTCCTTCTCTCTCTCGCTCTCTGTTCGGAACGAAAGAAAATCGTACTGAGACGAAAAAGAAAAGAAAAACTCCAGAACCTAAATTCCTCCAAAAACTCCTCAGTCCAATCTCTCTTCTTCGGGCAATGTTGTGATCGTTCGTGGGATTCGCCACCGGGTGCACGGTGAAGTGGATCGAAGGATTCGTTGTATCTCGGGGATAGATCGCCAGGAACCCGCTGCATTGTTCGTGGGACAAAATTCTATTCTAAGGACAGCGCGTAACGTGCCTCGAATCCTCTACTATTTCCTGTCTTTAATTTTACATCTTCCAATTTGCATTCTTTAGGAATTCCAACAGAGTATTATATCCGTAAGGGAAAAATTCGTCAATTCAGTTGGCGGGTGGAGAACTGGATGGAGGGGGAGGAATTATAGCCATTGCACAACAGCTAATGCAAGCTTCTATATATACCACCCACAACTAATTGAATCTTCATCACACTATCTCCCTGCCTCAACCAAATCCTCCAGCACTCTCGCTCTTTCCCCTCTAGCAAAGCCTCCAACACTCTTTCTATGTCTCTCTACCTCTAGCAAAGCTTCCAGCAATCAAAAAAATTTATACATGTAGCTAAAGTTCATCTCAGTTTCTTGTAGCAAAAGTTCTCAACCGTCATGGATTGTAGCGTAAGAATTGTATGCTCGCACGGCGGTAAAGTAAATGGGTTAAATTACGAAGGAGGAGAAAGCCAATTATTTTTAACTTATCCGAATATTAGTTTTAAAAATATACGTAATCATATTATTAAAAGTTGTTCTATTTATTACGATTTTATTCTGAAGTCTATTTTTGGTTATAATTATTTTTTGATAGATAGTGGAGATGCATGAAATTATATTCTTGAGATTAATTCACAATCATGGTATACAAAAATATATGTTATTAAAGTAGTAGCAACATTAGATAATAGAAATAGTGAATATTTTTCTGAATACCGGCATGTTAGTTCGGGTACTAGTTCTTCTCAACAAATTATTTTATTTTTCCAAGAATGTCATTCATCAGATGAATCTAACCATGATGATGATAGTGACAACGACGATGGAAATAGTGATAATTTAGTTGAAAATGTAGATTATGCGGTAGATGATGATATTGTAAAAGCTATCACTGATGAAGGATTTAAAGGACAATCATTTCCTAGCCGTTCTCACTTTAGAAGCTTTATAAGTAATTTAGCAATTAAATATAGTTTTAGTTGTTCAGCTAGTGTTATGAATAATGCTCATGGAATTATATATAGTAGTGATCAACCGAATTGTAATTGGAGAGTATATGTCAAATCCATTGGAAATGACGATATAGTTAAAGTTAGTACATTAGAAAATCGTCATTCTTGTTTAGGGAGACTTAGTACACGACGTCATCGACTAGCTACCGCTGCATGTATTAAGACCATGATAATTGACATTATTAGAGATAATCAGTCATATAGTTCATCATAAATTGTTAAAGATATATATAGGGAGCACCGTATACAAGTTAGTTATTCCAAAGCCTGGAGAGCCCGAAAGACGATATTAGCTGAAATTAATAGTAGTTATGATGAGGCATACGCTAGTCTTGAAGAGTATTGTTATAGAATTATGGAGACAAATCAGGTAGTACATATTTTATTAAAACTGCCGAAAACAATAGCTTTCAACGAATTTTTGTTTCTTTTAAGTCATGTATTGACAGATTTTTAAGGGGCTGTTTACCGGTTATTAGTACCGATGCTATATTTTTTTCGTCTAAATATCAAGGTATCTTATATATTGCTTGTGCCCACGATCCTAACTATCAATTATATCATATTGCTTATGTTGTTGCTGAATGTGAGAATAGTAATTCTTGGTCTTGGTTTTTAAACTCTCTTAAAATATCTTTTGAAAGTTCTTTTAATGATTGCAGTACAATTTTATTTATATCTGATAAGCAAAATGATTAATAAATGTTATATTCGTGCTATTTTTCCTGCATCTCAACATTTTTTTGTATTCAACATTTTAAACAAAACATGAAAAAAGTTGCGAAAGAACCAGCATTTCAACACTTGTTAGACTCGCTTGCTAGATCATATGATAAAACGGAAGCAGAGAGTGTGCTTGATATAATTAAAGCCGAGAACATAATGTTGTACGATTGGCTAATTGGTGTAAACGATAAAAGTTGTCGATTTGAACATTGGATAACAGCGTATGCTCCTTGTCCTAGATTAGATATTTCAACAGCTGGATTAAGAAATTATGAGATAAGCCAATAACAATACTTCTCGATGGTATTAGAGCCAAGATTATTACACTTTATAACAATCGTAGAAAGAATGCTGAAAATATAGACACATATTATTGTCCGAAGATGTTAAAGACTATGGCTTGTATTATCAAAGAGAAAAATTACCTAGAAATATCAGCTATTGACAGTTATAAGTTTGAAATAGTAGACCATGCAACAAGTAGAACATATATTGTTAATAAAACCGACAGATCTTGTACATGTTTTAGAGGGTACCATACTTATATACCATGTATACATGCATATTTTGTTTGTAGATATTGTAATATTAGTATTGATAGTTTTTATCCTCCAGTATTTTTGACGGAGACCTTGAGAAGTGTATACGCACCAAACATGGAACCAATTCTAGTTCCCTACAAGATCCAAGCTCCTTTGGTTAGAAGAGAAATTGGAGTACCAGATATAAGACGCAAAGCCGGAAGACCAAAAAAGAACCGCATCAAACTCCGGGATTCATCGAAGAGAGATCTTCGTGCAGTAATTGTGGTGCGATGGGACACAACCGAAGAAGATGTACTAGTCTGTAAACACCCTAAATTTCAGAATCATTTTCAATATAATTTTTCGGTATTTTCGGTGTTCTTCTGGAATTTATAGCAAGGGAAATTATGGGTTAAAGAATTTCTAGTACTGCTAGATATTGGTAAAATATTCTGGAATTAATAATTTACTGTGTAAAATGGAGAACCGGACCTACGGTATTTTTCGGTGAATTATTTGGACCCCGGAAACGAGTTTTATAGCTCAAATGAGCTATTGGGTTGCTGAACCAAACCGAACCAACCCGACCCGAAACCCGCAAGGGAAACCCTAGCCGCCGGATTCTACTGTGCATAGCCTATAAAATCCCCCCTCGGCGTTCGTGCCCAGCCCTAGTCGCCGCGCCGTCATCTTCTCCTAACCCATCACTGCCGAAACCCTTGATCCCCGCCGCCGATCCTTCTGGAAACCGCCGCCGATCCTTCTGGAAACCGACGCCGACCAACTTTCCATCGCAGCCGATCGACGTCGAGTCCGCCAGACAGCGGCCTTGACCCCGACGCCCCGACGCTGCCGCCCGTGAGCAGTCGGTCGTCGACCAAGCTCCGTCGACCCCGCGATCGGTAGTCGACCCAGCCGCCGACCTCACAGCCGGCTGACTGACCAACCCGACCCTCGTCGCAGACCCTCGAAGCCCGGCCGGTCGAGTTGACTCCGCCCCTCGCCGACCGAAGCAGTTGCTGCCCGACAGTTCTCCGGCAACTCCCTGAGGGCCGTGGCCGGACACAGCAAGTAGTTGGACTCGGAGTTGACGCTTGGACACATGAAAAACAGATTCACGGAGCCCTGTTTAGGTACCGTTTTCTCCCTCATCGTAACTCCAATTTCGATTCCGTAAATTGATATGCGTAGACTGTGTAACCCTCTCGGTGCCCGTGCAACTAGCTCGGTGCATCGCGTCCTGTAGTGATCGCACACCGCGATCCAAAAATAGGAGAAACAACGCCCTGTTTTATCCCGGAACTGAGTACGCCCCGCCAATCGGGACGACTTGGTCGCACGCGGTCTTTACCGAACTGTGCGCGACGTTGATACGGTCGTGTAAGATTTCGCAGAAGTCGATTCGGAGGTGTGTGCACCCCGGAATCAACGCGTATCCGCCGACGACACTCCGTATCCGTCCTTTCTGGAACATGCTGTAACTTTGTGTACGCACGTCGGATCGAGACGAAACTTGCGCCATCGGACTCGTAGCAATACGCTGGTCCTGTGACCCAAGTTTGGTCCGATTCCGAGAACGTTAACAAAATCTCGTATCGTGGGCCCCACAAGCTCCACTTGACGGGTGATTTTGAGATCGGCTCATCGGAATCCAATTCTGGAAGTTCCGTTGGGTTTGTATCATCGTTCCTGACTTGTAGACACTGAGTTGCGGAATTTGGAGACCTTTGACCCTGACACGCTTTTCGGTGCGACGTGGCCCACATGTGGACCCCGCTTTAATCCGGAAATGACCTTTTTGCCCCTGTGTCCAAATTGGACGTAAGGACAGGCATTTCTAGCAGTTTGATACCTTCTGAGACTGTCGGTGATGTTTATTACAGCTTTTGGAGTAGCACCTACCGGATCCACTGACACAAGGACAGTTGTTGGTATTCGGACATCAGGCAAGTGTACCTTGCCAAACTCTGCAGTATTATTACTTATATTCCTTGCTTTATTTTAGTGCTGTACATGCTCAACCTAGGACCGTGTGACGTACTTAGCGTCCGATTATTAGTCGGGTGCCAACACTGTACGCAGTGTTGGGTACGGTCATCTAGAGATGGACATTCGTGACACTTTATTCTCGTACTTGTCTTATCAAGTACCATATGGCCCAGGACACTTGACACTATTTATGAGACAGGATTTTCTCGAGATATTCGTGGTGATTCTGTATAGGATACAGGACATGGACATTATATTCTTAGATACTTTATGACTGGTTGCATTTAGCTATGATCGCGCTTGACATGGACATGAGACGTTATGGTCATGATATGCGTGGTTACATTGGGTGGGGAGAGACACACAGGTTACAGGCTGTTTACATATATATATCTTCTATTATTGAGAGGTCGTAGACTCTCGTAGCAGAGCTAGACCCACTACCGGTTATTACCGCTACCGGCTCCCCGACACAGAGCTTGTAGTGGCTCAGCCTGAGACTAGTGATGCTCTCACTTGCATTTCACTTAGATTGGTTACATATTTACCCTATTGCTTCATTTAGTTATTTATTTGCTGCACTGTTTATTTACTCATTTTGGCATGAGCTTTCTTGTACCTTGCTATGTCCCCTGAGGACCTGGATCCGGATTTTGTCCCCAGGATTTGAGGACGAGATTTATCCCGAGGTTTACGGGACCGGAGCAGGAGCTGATCCAGGAACTGTACCACCATCCGAGGATGAGGTCTTAGCTGAAGACTTTGCCTGAGCATCCATGTTCCATGCTCAGCTTTTATTATTTATTTCAGTCTTTTATATTCTGGTCTATTGAACCATTGTACTGGATATTTATCGGGTTTTTCCCCGAAGTACTTTGTTGAGACTAGCTGATGATTTACATTCCTTATTTATTCTGTGGATCATATTTTATATCTTGCGTGGATGAGAATTAGTTGTGCCATGAATGTCGTAGACTTGTTTTACAGCTTAAGTATGCCCTGATGGATCCATTAAATTGGGTTGTCCATCGGTGCGTACTGCTGGCCATTGCCACGCGTCCGGTCCCTCGGTATTTTGGGACTGGGGCGTGACATGGTTTTTGTGGTAGCCCATGCAGGTCTACGACTAAATTGTTCGGTTTCAACTTAGGGACCGAACCAGCCTGCCCTAAGGATAGTATAAATCATAGGATCTTATCCATTATTAACCATTTGTTGAACTCTATATCGAACTCGAAATTTGTTACTTGAACTGCATCCTGTATTGATTCCTCTGAGCGTTCTTATAGTTTATCTTTTTGCAGAGTAATGGATTCTGGGAACAGAGATGATATTCCTTTGGATACACCACACAACACTGTGGTTACTTATGGAGACGGAGTGACACCAGGGGATGGAGGACAAGCATCGCAGAGTGATCAAACCGGTCAGCCTAACCCAAGGTTCCGGAGAGATGATATCCCACCTCCACCACAGTTCACTCCCCAGATGCCAGTATTCCCGCCAGGACAAGCCATGGACGGGCAACAGATGTTCCAGATGATGTATGCTATGATGCAAGCACAGCAACAGATTCAGCAAGAGGCCCATCGGCAGGAGGCCGAGTATCTGAGGACCAGCCTGGTATCCGCATTGGAGCAGGCAAATCCTCCAACGAGGCGAACATCGATGGGATCTATCACCGACTTCCGTCATCTCAAGCCTCGCACATTTTCTGGTAAAGAAGGGCCAACGGAAGTTCATGAGTGGCTCACCAACATTCAGCATCAGTTGGAAGCCGCTGAACTTCCAAGAGAGAAGTGGATGACTGCCGTCAGAATGCAGTTAACTGATAATGCGCATCACTGGTGGTTAGCAGAGGAAAGGAGGCTTGGACAGGACTGAGTCACATGGGAAGAGTTCTCCAGACTCTTCCAAGAGATGTACATTCCAGCAGTCGCACGGTCAGAGCTCAGAGACAGGTTCAACCGCCTTATCCAAGGCAACATGTCAGTGGAGGAGTACAATGCGAAATTTATTCGCCTGAGTCGCTTTGCCCCGACATTGATTTCGACGGAGGAAGAGAAAGCAGAGAAGTTCTTTGACGGCTTGAAGTTCGAGCTTCAGAGAGTGATTGGATCGGTAGCACCTACATCTTATACCGATGTCCTTGCAGCAGCCCGACGCTTGGAGCGCGTCACTAGAAGGGAGTCTACCCTGAAAAGGCCTATCACATCAGCACCATCCAGGCCAGCACATGGGGATTCAGCAAAGCGAAACCAGAGGGGTATGCCAGATAGAGCAGCCTATAGGGACAGACCTCTTCCTACTTGTCACCACTGCGGCAAGGTAGGACACATTGAGAAGGAATGCAGGCGTAAGTTGGGACTATGTCTGAGCTGTGGATCCAACCAGCACTTTTCCAGGGACTGTTCCGAACGCAGAGACGGAGCACCAAGACTAGCATTACCTGCACCACGACCAGCAGCAGGAGCCCAGCAGACAGGAGTTGGTGGGGTCAGACCACCAGCCCCAGGAGGGAATCAGCAGAGACCACCACTGGCACCACAGGCAGCCCTATTTCAGCAGCAGCAGCAGCAACAGAGAGGACCAGCTCAGGGTCGAGGACAGGCATTCCCATTAGCTGTGGAGCAGGAGGCTACAGCCGGCGAGGTCATCGCAGGTACTATTTTAGTAGCTTCATTACTAGCTGTAGCATTATTTGATTCTGGAGCATCGCATTCATTTATAGCAGCTAGCTTTGTAGCCACCCATAGAGTAGCTACCGCACCCCTTCCGAAGATGAAGAGAATTCTTACGGGAGGCGGTATTATTTCGGTTAGTGACGTCTGTAGATCATGTTCTGTAGTAGTTTGTGGCCGAGAAATGCGAGCTCAATTTCTGATCTTTTCCATGCCGGATTATGATGTCGTACTTGGTATGGACTGGTTAAGTCAGTACCATGCGACTCTTGATTGCCGACTTGGGCGGGTTATATTTAGACCGTCTGGACATCCAGAATTTGAGTTTCTTCGAGGAGCAGTAGAGCAAGGAGTTCAGCCTACTCTTAGGGTACTATCTGTAGAAGGGGAGACAGGTTACCCAAAAGTCATATCAGAATTTGTGGACGTATTTCCTGATGATCTTCCAGGTTTACCGCCTGATCGGGAAATAGAATTCACAATAGACTTAACTCCAGGAGCAGAGCCAATCACTTCATCAGTTTATCGGCTAGCACCTAAGGAGTTAGTGGAGTTGAAGGAACAGGTGGATGATCTTTTGGAGAAGGGTTTCATTCGGCCCAGTGTTTCACCTTGGGGAGCACCCATACTCTTTGTGCCGAAGAAGGATGGAACAGTACGATTGTGCATTGATTACAGGGCACTGAATGCTGTAACCATCAAGAACAGGTATCCCTTACCACGCATTGATGATCTATTCGATCAATTGAGTGGTGCAAGGGTATTCTCGAAGATTGACCTTAGATCCGGCTATCATCAGATCAAGGTGAGGAAGGAAGACATCCCGAAGACAGCTTTCAGGACGAAGTATGGGCATTATGAGTTCTTGGTGATGCCGTTTGGTTTAACCAATGCGCCAGCAGTGTTTATGAGCTTAATGAACAGAGTCTTTCATCAGTTCTTGGATAAATTCATAGTGGTGTTCATTGACGACATTCTCATATATTCCAAGAACCATGAAGAGCACGAGGAGCATCTCAGAATCGTGTTAGAGACCTTAAGGCAGGAGAAGTTATATGCCAAGCTCAGTAAGTGTGAGTTCTGTATGGACAAAGTGCCCTTCTTGGGACACATCATCTTAGGAGAAGGACTTTCAGTGGATCCAGAGAAAGTTGCGGCAATAGAGACTTGGCCTACACCCACATCAGTTGCAGAGGTGAGGAGTTTTTTCGGACTTGCGGGATATTACCGAAGGTTTGTAGAGAATTTCTCGAGGATTGCAGAACCGATGACGAAGCTGACACGTAAAGACCAGGAGTTTATATTGACAGAAGACTGCCAGAAGGCCTTCGAAGAACTTAAGAGAAGATTAACAACGGCACCTGTCTTGACTCTTCCTTCAGGGACGGGAGGTTTTATTGTTTAAAGCGATGCATCAGGCGGTGGACTAGGATGTGTTTTGATGCAACATGGCAAAGTCATTGCTTATGCGTCAAGACAGTTGAAGGTTCACGAGAAGAACTACCCAACACATGATCTGGAGCTAGCAGCAGTGATATTTGCATTGAAGATATGGAGGCACTATCTTTATGGAGAGAGGGTAGAAATCTTTACTGATCACAAGAGCCTGAAGTATGTGTATACTCAGAAGGAGCTTAACATGAGGCAGAGACGCTGGCTTGAATTGATGGTAGATTTTGACATAGATCTGCAGTATCATCCGGAAAAGGCGAATGTTGTTGCAGACGCACTCAGCAGGAAGCCTACGGCTTATTTCTTGACGATGCAGCCAGAGTTATTGAGAGATCTACATGAGCTTCAGATAGAGGTTGTTTTACCAGGACATGATGGCTTGATGGCTAACCTTGAGATTCAGTCATCACTCGTGGAGAGGATTAAGGAAGCATTGCCCACCGATGCTAGATTCCGAAGACTCAAAGAAAGGACAGAAGCCGGCATACAAACAGGACTTCGCATTCACGAAGACGGGACATTGAGGTTTGGAAATCGCCTGTATGTTCCAAATGGAGAATTGAGACAGGAGTTAATGACTGAAGCACATAGCTCTATGTACTCTGTTCACCCAGGAGGAACCAAGATGTACCGAGACTTAAGACAGTATTACTGGTGGCATGGAATAAAAAGGGAGATTGCAAGGTTTGTGGCCAAATGTTTAGTTTGTCAGCAAGTAAAGGCCGAACATCAGAGAACTGCAGGTATGTTACAGCCGCTTCCTATACCAGAATGGAAGTGGGAACATATCACGATGGATTTTGTTACAGGATTTCCGAGGAGCCCCAGAGGAAGAGATGCAGTATGGGTGATAGTGGATCGACTCACTAAATCGACACACTTCTTGCCGTTTAGAGTTGGACAGTCCACGGAGGTACTAGCTGACATGTATATGCGACAAATCGTCAAATTACATGGAGTACCTGTTAGTATCGTATCGGATCGAGATTCGAGATTTACATCTCATTTTTGGAGAAGCATGCAAGAGAGTCTGGGCACTAGACTCAAATTCAGTACGGCTTACCACCCACAGACAGATGGACAATCGGAGCGCACCATTCAGATCTTGGAGGACATGTTGAGATCATGTATGCTAGACTTTGGAGGATCTTGGGAAGATCATTTGCACTAAGTAGAGTTCTCCTATAATAACAGTTATCAAGCCAGCATTCAGATGGCACCATTCGAAGCTTTATACGGAAGAAAGTGCAGATCGCCTATATGTTGGAGTGACGTTGGTGAATGACAAATACTGGGTCCAGAATTGGTCACACAAACAGTGGAGAAAGTGAAGCAGATTCAGAATCATCTACGAGCAGCTCAGGACTGACAGAAGCATTGGGCTGATACACACAGACGTCCCCTAGAGTTCAAGGAAGGAGATCACGTATTCTTGAGGATTTTGTCCACTCGTGGTACTATCAGATTTTGGAGCAGAGGCAAGCTGAGCCCAAGGTATATTGGGCCATTTGACATTCTAGAGCGCGTTGGTGAGGTGGCTTATCGGCTTGCATTACCACCATCCCTAGAAGGAGTGCATGACGTATTCCACGTCTCACAACTGCGAAGGTACGTGACCGACCCAAGTCACGTAGTCGATCATTCAGAGATCGCAGTAGGCCCAAGCTTGAGATACGAGGAACAACCAATTGTCATCCTCGACGTCAGTGAGAAGACATTACGGGGACAGACAATCAGACTGGTCCGTGTAGCATGGAAACATTATTCTCCTGGAGAATCGACTTGGGAACGAGAAGATAGTATGCGCCAGCGATACCCCCACTTGTTCGAGGAGGTAGTTGTAAACTAAGCAACCTTGTATTTCCATAATTCTTTTGGTAGTTATTCTTTGATTGCGAGGACGCAATCCTTTTAAGAAGGAAAGATTGTAAACACCCTAAATTTCATAATCATTTTCAATATAATTTTTCCGTATTTTCGGTGTTCTTCTGGAATTTATAGCAAGGGAAATTGTGGGTTAAAGAATTTCTAGTGCTGCTAGATATTGGTAAAATATTCTGGAATTAATAATTTACTGTGTAAAATGGAGAACCGGACCTACGGTATTTTTCGGTGAATTATTTGGACCCCGGAAACGAGTTTATTATTTTTTATTATTATTTTAATTTGGGTTAATTGTGTATTATTTATAATTAATTGTATTTATATTTAATTAGTGATTGCATTATTTTTTATTATTTTTATTTGATTATTTTAGGATTTTGGCTAGCCTGGACCCATGTCAGACCCTAGTGGACCCATGTCCGACCCAGCCCACACCCTTGTGAGAATTATTTTGGGGCTTAGAAATATTTATTTTATTTTTAGAAGGTTAGTGGGAGAGATTTGGAGCTAGTTTGAGTGCTTTTGGAACCCGAAACCCGAAACCAAGTGAGTAGGGGCGTTTTGGGAATTTGGAAACTTGTGTAACCCCTTTAACTATCCTTGGTCGACCATTTCAGCCCCTCCCAGACCGTGGAATAGCAGCCCCAGCCCCCATTTCTTCATTCCACTTCTTCTTCTTCACCTCTTCTTCTTCTCCACTCATTTTTCTTCTTCCTTTCTCCTTCCCACTTCAAGTAAGTCCTTTTTCTTCCTTCTTTCTTCCATTCCTCCTTCTTTATGTAACCCTAACCCTACATTCTTCCCCAACCTAGGTGGGTAGAGCCTAGATTTGGTGTTGGAGCTTGGATTTGAGGCTTGGAAGCTTGGATTGGAGGATTTGGAGCATTTTGAGACTTTGGCTTGGGATTCCAACTCCCAAGAGATAAACCCTAATTTTTCTCCTAGTAATTATTTTGTATAGTGTAATTAATATTTTAGAACCTTTCTAGACCCTTAGGCTACCCGTGGGAGAAAGTTGGAACTGGTTGGGTAGTGTTTGGAGACTTTAACACTAGGTTTTGTGTCAATTTTGGGTGAAATCCGAATTTGGCCCAATTTTGGGTGATGCCCTAGGTTAGACGGACCTAGGTAGACATTGTCGGGTGTCTTGAGAGTGAGTGCGTGTCTCCGTTCGGACACGGGAAGCCGTGTCGCGGAGAAACGGGCGTTTCGGGCAAAATTGGGGCTTTTCGTCGTCGCTGATTCTAAGTGCGTGTGCGTTTCCGCCACGGACCTAGAATCGACGCGGGAGTACATTTTCTAGGATCTAGGCATCGTGTAGAGCGCGTGGATAAATTTTAGGCCGATTCCGAGTTCGTTTGGTGTGCGTTTCAGGAGGTTTTCCGAGCCGCGCACCACGTGTTCGTCGAAATGACCGAATGGCCATTTCGACTTGGGTTCCTCGTTTTGGGCTTGTGCGCGCGTTGGGTTAGTATCGGGGAGTATGTGCTAGAGTTCTCGAGTTATATTTTATATATTTTTAGGTGTTTGGGCGTGTCGGGGTCGTTGGGCGTGCGTTGGTGGGCGTTGTGGGCGTGGTGTGCGTTGTGTTGTGTTTGTTTATATATATGTGTATATATATATTGTGTGTGTATTTTTATATATATATTTATATATATATGTGTGGTTATGTGTTTGTGAGCGTGTTAGGGAGTGCTTGTGTGAGTGTGTAGGTGAGTGTGTGAGTGAGTGCTTGTGTGAGTGTGTAGGTGAGTGTGTGTGAGTGTGAGTGAGTGTTTATAGGTATATACATATGAGTTTATATATATGTATATATATTCGTATATATATGTATGAGTGTTATGTGTGTGGTTGTGTGGTTGTGTGTTTGTGAGAGTGTGTGAGGGTGTGTGAGTGTGAGTGTGTGTGAGGGTATATGTATTTATGTTTGAGTGTGTGAGTGTGTATGTGTATATATATATATATAAATATATGAGTGTAGATATATATGTGTGTATATATATATAGATGTGTGTTTATATATGTATAGATATATGTGTGTGCTTATGTGTGTGTGTTGATAGTGTTGTGAGTGTGTGTGTGTATTAGTGTGTGAGTGTGCTAGTGTGTGTGTTAGAGTGTGTAGATGAGTGTGAATATATATATAGATATCTAGTTATATATATGTATATATATGTATGTATATATATATATCTATATACATATAGTTATATCAATACCTAGAGATATCTAGATAGTATAGTCATATATTTATGCGTAGGGTAAGGTAATGGGTATTAGTATATATGTGTGTGGATATCTATATATATAGGTAAATACATACTTAGATATATATAATTATGGTAGATATCTATACTACCTAGCCTAGATTAATAACTAGGTGCATAATTAGTAGCTAGATAGCTAGTTAGAGGGGTTTTAGAGCGAAATCTCAATACCTTGAGATACCGAGGTATCTCAATACCTTAAGATAACCAAGGTATTGGGTTTCGAGCGGGGTTTTTGAGCAATAGCCTAGGAATAGTATTGGAGTGATTTTTATATGTATATGTGTATATATTTACGCGTGCTAGCATAGGTTTTAGAGGGTATAGGCGGGGTATATAGCGTAGGTTGAGGTATCGGATACCGAGGGTATCCCGGTATCTCAAGGAGGCGAGTTTGTGAGTTTTCTAGCTTAATGAGCTCGGTTTGACCTAGAATTTCAGGAGCACCCTAGTTTGACCCAGACTTGACCGTAGTTGACTCGGTTGACCGCCAAAGTCAACTTTTGACCTAGTTTTGACCCAGAGTTGACTTTTTGGACCCAGAGTTGACTTTTTGACCCATATTTCACCGGTTTGACCCGTTTGACCTAGAACGACCCTAGAAGCCTATTTTTAGTTATTTTATATCTTTTTAACTCATTAGAACCCTGTTTAACCTTGTTTTTCGCATTAGGTCCTTGCGACACCGGTTCGGATCGCCAGTTGCTCAGGACGTCAGGTGAGTACATTCTCTGATAGTTTTTATTATTTGATGATTATTATAATTCAGCTTCTAGTATAGTATCATCTGATTATTCTGGCACAACACGGGACACTGATTGATATTTCTGGATTCATTTACTTGCGATACGTACATTTCATGTTTCTGGCCTCTATTCTGGAATCACTACAGGCATCACTACAGGCATCATTCATGTTCAGGCTGGACTCATCTTGATTTGCGTGTCGGGTCTTGGATCCACTTGTATTAGTCGGGGCGGGGAAATACTCGAGTAGACATGTAAACATTTCTATCTGGCATCATCAGGAATCACTCCCTCTGGTCTAATCTGGAATGATAGCAGCCGCGCACCCAGTGCGCGGTGAGCCGTACTTACCCCTAGCCGTTTACATGTCGAAACAAGTATTTCAAAGACACCGAGTTCATTCTTTATAGTCTGGACTCTCATGCATTTCTTGACTTGTCTCACTTACATGTTTCTGGACTTGACTCACTACATGTTTTTCATGCTGGACTCACTACACGTTCATGTGCACAGACTTACTCTTAGTGTAGATTTCTTGTATCTTGCAGTTATTACTATCTTGCTCTGATATCCATGCATCCTTACGTTTATGCACCAGTTATACATATTTTCTTGTTTCATACTTGCTCCATTCTCTTGCTACTTGCTATAACTGTTTTATAGTTTTTATCATTTAAATGGAACTGTTGTTAGAGATGTACTTGCTCCAGTCCTGACTGGACATATTTTTTAGAGTATCCGGAGGATTGGTGTCCGACGTTTTATGGACCTGAGCCCGTCGATGGTGCAGACAGGGACCCTCTAGTTTAGGAGTGATTTCCGGGTTGGTAGCCGGGATCACTAGGACCTTGTTGTTGTTTTATTAGCTTTAGCACCGGATTTGTCTCCGGTTTTGGATTGAGACCTTGTATTGTATATTATTTTGGATGATTTGGATGATGTATTATTATTATGGATGTTGTGGTTGTTGTAGTAGTTGTTGTTGGTTAGACTTTATAGCTGTTAGTCTTCTTTGTTATCTTATCGTGCTTAGATTCGTGATTGAGTACTTGATTATCATTGTGATATTTGCTCCTCCGTTTGGAGTTGAGATCTTGACAGGTTGATATATTGTTTGTGTGGTTGCCCTCCTTTCGGAGAGGTCATGGCCGATTTTTGTGTGAGATTATTTTTAGATAGTTGACCTAGACAGCGTTCTACCGCCGATGCTGCGGCGTAGGCTGGACGTACCCACGACTCATGCCCGATTTTCGGGTGCGGGTCGTGACACGTTTTTGGTGGCGGCCCCATGCAGGTCTCGATTCGCAATTAGTGCGATGTCGTGGTGGTACAACAACTTAGTTGTACTGCTGCGAGCCTGCTATAGGATCTAGGATCTAGGATGAGAGTGTACTCAATCACGACTAGGAACAATTCTAATCTAATTATTCTAAAATTATTTCTTTTGAAATATTACTGTCCTTCTTTGATGATATCGTATCTTGCGCCGTATTGACATCTTTTGATCTGTGTTCAGGATGCCTCCGAAGACACGATCCCATCGTACCGTTCCAGCAGTTGCCACTGAGAGGTCTGCTACCTCTCGTCCAGCTCGTATTCAGGCAGCTGCTACCGCTCCACTCACCACTCCTGCGGTTGAGGGAGCATCTGCTTCTCTCGGGGATCCTCCTTCACCTGTCGATCCGAGGACTACCCCAGTCGTTCTGGTGGTTCCTCCACCACTTCCTGCTCCAGTAGATGCCACGCAGTTGTTTGCGTTCTTCAGGGAGATGATGGACGCGCAGCACCGTCAGGTGGATGTGATGAGGCTGGGCATTGAGAACGCCCACCAGGTGGCCATGACGGCAGTGGATAGGGTGGCACAGGTTCAGCCACAGGCAGATCAGATTCAGCATCCGAGGCCGGGCAGTATTATCGACTTTCAGAGGATGCGGCCCAAGGAGTTCCGTGGTACAGAAGGTATCCTGTACGCGGATGACTGGATAGAGCAGATTGAGGGCATCTTCAGGCTGGCGCAGATTTCAGACAGCATGCAGATAGAGGCAGCGGGCAGTCAGATGTTCGACCTCGCCTTGACATGGTATCACACAGATACGAGGATTGCGGCGCCATGGCTTACTTGGGAGGCTTTTAAGAGGCTTTTTAAGAAGAAGTTTTTCCCAGATGTGGCGCTCAGTGCTTTGGAGAGCCAGTTTGAGGCACTCGTCCAAGGGAGCATGACAGTGGACGAGTACGCAGCGGAGTTCTGCCGTCTGGGCAGATTCGTGGATGGCTTGAGTGAGGCAGCTAAGGCGAGAAAGTTTCGCAAGGGCTTGGTTATGGCGGTCAAGTCTTTGACCAGGAGCGACCGCGAGGCGACTTTTGAGCAGATAGTAGGAGATGCTCAGAGAGTAGAGGATGACTTGGAGCTCAAGTCCAAGAGAGGCAGGGATGATTCAGGCAGTGCGAGTGGCAGTGCGGGACCGGCTAAGCGTCCCTATGTGCAGAAGGCAGCGCAACAGGGTCAGGATCATAGGGTGCCCACTTGTGCCTACTGCAGGAAGGCAGGACACACCTGGGATGTTTGTAGGAGGAGGCTGAAGGTGTGTTTGTTCTGTGGATCCGCTGCTCACCAGATGCGAGATTGCCCCACTACACCTCCATTGGGTGGAGCACAGGATCAGAGAGTTGGAGCTAGGCCATCTGTGGCACAGCATCATGCCCCACACCAGCAGAGGGATACACCCCAGCAGGGCAGGGCTTATGCGTTGACGGTCGAGGAGGCCGATGCTACGGATGTCGGGTTAGCAGGTCTGTCTCTTGTTTCTTCTTCCTGTCCTTTTCCATTCCTGTGGTGTGCTTCATTAGTACCTGTTAGATTTTCTTTGTGCTGTGGTAGATAGTGTAGTGACCCCGATTGAGACTGTAATAACACGACCAGTAGGACCCTGATCTTGTATGTTGTTTAGGTAAAATTTCTTGACTGTGATTGTTGGGGGTTTGACCTAGAGAGAGTGTGATTGACTTTAAATTTCGAGGACGAAATTTTCTAAGGAGGATAGGCTTGTCACCACCCCATTTCCAGAGCCGGGTATTTTTTTATTATTATTTTAATTTGGATTAATTGTGTATTATTTATAATTAATTGTATTTATATTTAATTAGTGATTGCATTATTTTTTATTATTTTTATTTGATTATTTTAGAATTTTGGCTAGCCTGGACCCATGTCAGACCCTAGTGGACCCATGTCCGACCCAGCCCACATCCTTGTGAGAATTATTTTGGGGCTTAGAAATATTTATTTTATTTTTAGAAGGTTAGTGGGAGAGATTTGGAGCTAGTTTGAGTGCTTTTGGAACCCGGAACCCGAAACCAAGTGAGTAGGGGCGTTTTGGAAATTTGGAAACTTGTGTAACCCCTTTAACTATCCTTGGCCGACCATTTCAGCCCCTCCCAGACCGTGGAACAGCAACCCCAGCCCCCATTTCTTCATTCCACTTCTTCTTCTTCACCTCTTCTTCTTCTCCACTCATTTTTCTTCTTCCTTTCTCCTTCCCACTTCAAGTAAGTCCTTTTTCTTCCTTCTTTCTTCCATTCCTCCTTCTTTATGTAACCCTAACCCTACATTTTTCCCCAACCTAGGTGGGTAGAGCCTAGATTTGGTGTTGGAGCTTGGATTTGAGACTTGGAAGCTTGGATTGGAGGATTTGGAGCATTTTGAGACTTTGGCTTGGGATTCCAACTCCCAAGAGGTAAACCCTAATTTTTCCCCTAGTAATTATTTTGTATAGTGTAATTAATATTTTAGAACCTTCCTAGACCCTTAGGCTACCCGTGGGAGGAAGTTGGAATTGGTTGGGTAGTGTTTGGAGACTTTAACACTAGGTTTTGTGTCAATTTCGGGTAAAATCCGAATTTGGCCCAATTTTGGGTGATGCCCTAGGTTAGACGGACCTAGGTAGACGTTGTCGGGTGTCTTGAGAGTGAGTGCGTGTCTCCGTTCGGGCACGGGAAGCCGTGTCGCGGAGAAACGGGCGTTTCGGGCGAAATTGGGTCTTTTCGTCGTCGCCGATTCTAAGTACGTGTGCGTTTCTGCCACGGACCTAGAATTGACGCGGGAGTGCATTTTCTAGGATCTAGGCATCGTGTAGAGCGCGTGGGTAAATTTTTGGCCGATTTCGAGTTCGTTTGGTGTGCGTTTCAGGAGGTTTTCCGAGCCGCACACCACGTGTTCGTCGAAATGACCGAATGGCCATTTCGACTTGGGTTCCTCGTTTCGGGCTTGTGCGCGCGTTGGGTTAGTATCGGGGAGTGTGTGCTAGAGTTCTCGAGTTATATTTTATATATTTTTAGGTGTTTGGGCATGTCGGTGTCGTTGGGCGTACGTTGGTGGACGTTGTGGGCGTGGTGTGCGTTGTGTTGTGTTTGTTTATATATATGTGTATATATATATATTGTGTGTGTGTTTTTATATATATATTTATATATACATATGTGTGGTTATGTGTTTGTGAGCGTGTTAGGGAGTGCTTGTGTGAGTGTGTAGGTGAGTGTGTGAGTGAGTGCTTGTGTGAGTGTGTAGGTGAGTGTGTGTGAGTGTGAGTGAGTGTTTATAGGTATATACATATGAGTTTATATATATGTATATATATTCGTATATATATGTATGAGTGTTATGTGTGTGGTTGTGTGTTTGTGAGAGTGTGTGAGGGTGTGTGAGTGTGAGTGTGTGTGAGGGTATATGTATTTATGTTTGAGTGTGTGAGTGTGTATGTGTATATATATATATATATATATATAAATATATGAGTGTAGATATATATGTGTGTATATATATATATAGATGTGTGTTTATATATGTATAGATATATGTGTGTGCTTATGTGTGTGTGTTGATAGTGTTGTGAGTGTGTGTGTGTGTATTAGTGTGTGAGTGTGCTAGTGTGTGTGTTAGAGTGTGTAGATGAGTGTGAATATATATATAGATATCTAGTTATATATATGTATATATATGTATGTATATATATATATCTATATACATATAGTTATATCAATACCTAGAGATATCTAGATAGTATAGTCATATATTTATGCGTAGGGTAAGGTAATGGGTATTAGTATATATGTGTGTGGATATCTATATATATAGGTAAATACATACTTAGATATATATAATTATGGTAGATATCTATACTACCTAGCCTAGATTAATAACTAGGTGCATAATTAGTAGCTAGATAGCTAGTTAGAGGGGTTTTAGAGCGAAACCTCAATACCTTGAGATACCGAGGTATCTCAATACCTTAAGATAACCAAGGTATTGGGTTTCGAGCAGGGTTTTTAAGCAATAGCCTAGGAATAGTATTGGAGTGATTTTTATATGTATATGTGTATATATTTACGCGTGCTAGCATAGGTTTTAGAGGGTATAGGCGGGGTATATAGCGTAGGTTGAGGTATCGGATACCGAGGGTATCCCGGTATCTCAAGGAGGCGAGTTTGTGAGTTTTCTAGCTTAATGAGCTCGGTTTGACCTAGAATTTCAGGAGCACCCTAGTTTGACCCAGACTTGACCGTAGTTGACTCGGTTGACCGCCAAAGTCAACTTTTGACCTAGTTTTGACCCAGAGTTGACTTTTTGGACCCAGAGTTGACTTTTTGACCCAGATTTCACCGGTTTGACCCGTTTGACCTAGAACGACCCTAGAAGCCTATTTTTAGTTATTTTATATCTTTTTAACTCATTAGAACCCTGTTTAACCTTGTTTTTCGCATTAGGTCCTTGCGACACCGGTTCGGATAGCCAGTTGTTCAGGACGTCAGGCGAGTGCATTCTCTGATAGTTTTTATTATTTGATGATTATTATGATTCAGCTTCTAGTATAGTATCATCTGATTATTCTGGCACAACACGGAACACTGATTGATATTTCTGGATTCATTTACTTGCGACACGTACATTTCATGTTTCTGGCCTCTATTCTGGAATCACTACAGGCATCACTACAGGCATCATTCATGTTCAGGCTGGACTCATCTTGATTTGCGTGTCGGGTCTTGGATCCACTTGTATTAGTCGGGGCGGGGAAATACTCGAGTAGACATGTAAATATTCCTATCTGGCATCATCAGGAATCACTCCCTCTGGTCTAATCTGGAATGATAGCAGCCGCGCACCCAGTGCGCGGTGAGCCGTACTTACCCCTAGCCGTTTACATGTCGAAACAAGTATTTCAAAGACACCGAGTTCATTCTTTATAGTCTGGACTCTCATGCATTTCTTGACTTGTCTCACTTACATATTTCTGGACTTGACTCACTACATATTTTTCATGCTGGACTCACTACACGTTCATGTGCACAAACTTACTCTTAGTGTATATTTCTTGTATCTTGCAGTTATTACTATCTTGCTCTGATATCCATGCATCCTTACCTTTATGCACCAGTTATACATATTTCCTTGTTTCATACTTGCTCCATTCTCTTGCTACTTGCTATAACTGTTTTATAGTTTTTATCATTTAAATGGAACTGCTGTTAGAGATATACTTGCTCCAGTCCTGACTGGACATATTTTTCAGAGTATCCGGAGGATTGGTGTCCGACGTTTTATGGACCTGAGCCCGTCGATGGTGCAGACAGGGACCCTCTAGTTTAGGAGTGATTTCCGGATTGGTAGCTGGGATCACTAGGACCTTGTTGTTGTTTTATTAGCTTTAGCACCGGATTTGTCTCCGGTTTTGGATTGAGACCTTGTATTGTATATTATTTTGGATGATTTGGATGATGTATTATTATTATGGATGTTGTGGTTGTTGTAGTAGTTGTTGTTGGTTAGACTTTATAGCTGTTAGTCTTCTTTGTTATCTTATCGTGCTTAGATTCGTGATTGAGTACTTGATTATCATTGTGATATTTGCTCCTCCGTTTGGAGTTGAGATCTTGACAGGTTGATATATTGTTTGTGTGGTTGCCCTCCTTTCGGAGAGGTCATGGCCGATTTTTGTGTGAGATTATTTTTAGATAGTTGACCTAGACAGCGTTCTACCGCCGATGCTGCGGCGTAGGCTGGACGTACCCACGACTCATGTCCGATTTTCGGGTGCGGGTCGTGACAACCTGGGTCCGGATTTTGTCTCCAGGATTTGAGGACGAGATTTATCCCGAGGTTTACGGAACCGGAGCAGGAGCTGATCCAGGAACTGTACCACCATCCGAGGACGAGGTTCTAAATAATAAAATATATTTAAAAATATCCCAAACTTTTATTTTAGGTTCTAAATAATAAAATATATTTTCTAGAATTTTTTGGAAATTTTATGATTATTTTTAGCATTTATTTTGAGTTAATTATAAAAAACTGAATTAAAAACTATTTTCTGAAAAAGAAAACCCAAAGAGTAATTATTTCTGCCCAATCAGCAAACAGGGGGCCCACCTGTCAGCCTCCCGCAGCAAACAGTGCCGGGCCCGCCTGTCAGTGACTGCGGGGCGGGCAGCGTTGGATGGCTGCCACTGCTTCCTCTCTCCTCTATATATATATTAGTTTAAGTTTATTTCTAGGGTTTTTCTTCAGCCGAATTTTGGAGAATTGTCATCTAGGGTTCCTTCATCTTCCAGAAGCCATTGCGCATAGCTCCGGACTCCAAATGAGGCCTAATTTTTTGTGTTAGAAAGATATTGAGGTTAGCTTTCTGCTTATATAATTTGTTTTACGAAATTATGATTATTAAATTCTGGAAAATTCGTAGAACACAGCATGTCCGAAAATAGACGTGTTTCGATATTTTCGTGATTCCGGGAGAACCAGGAATCAGAATTATGAACCGTTTAAAGTTTCGGAAAGCTAATGTCGAGATCATTGACATATGTTTTTTTTAGAATTTAATTCGAAGTATTTGCATATTGTTAATTCTGTAGAACTTCTAGGGTAAAATTTAACCATCGGTGCACGATACGAAACTTGTATGTGCCATAAATTCCAAACGAATTTGAATTTGGACGAGCCGTAAATTTCAGCGTGTTTTTGACGCTGAAATCTACAGAAAATCATGCATGAAAGTCGAGTTTGTGTCGGTTGACTTTTCGGTCAACAAATTGCCTCGATTTACGTGCTATGAGCCTCGAGTTGATAAAATTCAGTTCCTTTGGACAAAATTTAGAAATTAACCTAGAAATCAGAATAATAAGATTAAAATAGAATTTTAGATTAATTATTCCAGAATTAAATAAATTAAAATAAATTATCTTTTGACATGGTAAATTTGTAATACATAGGCTATTGGACTGTGACTTGGACTCTGATTCATACCAGCAGCAAGACCCCAGGCGAGTACATTCTCTGACAGTTTCTATTATGTTGATTATCTCTATAATTCTTGCTGTATAGCGTACATGACTCTGACACTGTTCTTTACACGAGTTGGCATCATCGAGACCTGTCACGAGGAGTCGTGATTGGGATCCATCGTGCTAGCTGGGAGAAATGGGGAAGTATTAGTAGTTATGTGATCATACCCCTTACATGCAGCATTAGCTCACCCACATCTCACGTCGGTGCAGCCTTACCCTTACATGCCTCATCACTGTTACATTCCGGTTAGCCTGACCTGTTGGGGATGATCGCTAATCCATGTAATGAGTCATATAACCCAAGCCGATCACATGATATACTAATGTTTCACACACTTAGATGATTCTTGACATGCATCTTTAGTATATTGATCTAGCATCTCTACATGTTCTAGTTATTGATCTTGTACACACTTATATACCAGTTCATTGTTCTTGCGTGTACTTGGATTCCTATTTTATTGCTAGATGTACATTGATGATGACATGCTCCAGTACTTCATTATTCCAGTATTTCTCTATTCCAGTATTTCTTATTGTCAGTATTTCCTATCTGTCTTGTATTTCTTTACACTGTGTTATAGTTTTTGTCAATATACATGGAACTGCTGTTAGAGGTGTATTTCGTTCCAATCCTGACTGGATATTTTTTCCAGACTTCGACTAGAGGACTTGTTTCCGACTTACTTGGAGACTAGATGTTATTGATTGCAGGTTAGACTGCTTATTGTTGTTTAGACTTGTCTTGTATTTCATTTATTTTCTTCGATATCTCATCGTGCTCTAGTTTATGTGATTGAGTATATTCCATATTATATTATGATATCTGTGTCTCCTTATGGAGTTAGATATTCATGTGAGAGTGATTAGCTAATATTGTGACCTAGACAGCGTTCTACCGCCGATACTGCGGCGTAGGCTGGACGTACCCACACTCTCGTGCCCCTATACTGGGTGCGGGTCGTGACACATTTTTAGTGGTGGCCCATGCAGGTCAGACTTCGCAAGTTGTGCGATATCGTGGTGGTGCGACAACTTAGTTGTACTACTACGTGCCTGCTATAGAATATAGGACATAGGATACTAGGATGAGAGAGGATACTCAATCACAAAATTATTTAGGAGATTTCTGGGACGACCCCTTGAGAATCTTGTTATAATTTCCAATTTAAATCTTTTTCCTTGTTTCTGTCCGCTCTCGCTTGTTGTTATTGAACTTGATTCTTGTTGATCAGTTATTAAATTAAAATCTTGGTATCATTGTTGAGTTTGATTCTTATTGACCAGTTGTTAAATTTAATTCTTGGTATCGTTGTTGAGTTTCAATTTTATATCGAGATAAATTTTATGGACTAAACTTTACGGTATCACCTGATGACATATATTGATGAGGACAGTGAGAAAGGTAACGTCTACTTTGGTTATGGAACCTAGAGTTTATCGCAGCCATATTAGCTATCGTGATGAGAACGTAGGAACCTGACTTGGATGTACATACTGTAGTTATGAAACTTAAGAGTCTCTCGCAGCCATACCGGTTGGCGTGGCGAAGATTCTAGATGACATGACTATAGAGTTGCATACCTTAGTTACGGAACCTGTCGTTTATCGCATCTATGCTTACTGGCGTGACGAGGATTCTGAGTGTCATAATTTCTGACAGACGTGTATGATTATCAGGTCGTATCTTAAAATGGTTCTTAAAGTATCATCTCAAGACTTATCTATTTCCGTTATTACATGACTTTGTTCCATCGCTTCTTTTCTTTACTAGAAGTAAAGATACCTTCAATCCTAAATCCCGTTCCTTTTTGAGCTTCTTTGAGGATTCCTTGTTAGTATGATAATTAGTGACTTACAATTTTGGTTGTGTCTTGTATTAGTTTGACTGAGTGTGACTTGTTAGTTTGTAAGTATTTCTTAGTTGGACATGTGAGCAGTAGGCATTAATGTAGAGATACCCATAGCATAGTACCTTGTAGCAATAGTTCTATGATAGGCGTTATTATAGTTAGTATTGTCAATATAGATAGAAGGAGAAAAGAGTATCAGTAATGGTTCCAAGAGTAAGTATCAGAATCAGCATGCCAGTCCTGGATAGTCATTAAATTATGTAATTGGATGATCTATGTAAATAATTAAGTATCAAGGAATTATGTTAAAGATTAATAGAGCATGATGTTCAATTTGATGATTGATACCTGGTGTGTCAAGAGTAAAGAAATGTATATGCATAAAGGGTATTAATGAGTGTGCCATGGGTAGAGGAATATCAAGATTGATCATGAAAGGTATAAAGTGTATCACAGATTAGTGTAACAGTCTGTAAAAGATTAAAAGGAAAATACATATACACCAATCGAGATGAGGAGCCATATACTTGCCCATGAGAGTAAAGTGAAACAGGTGTATTATAAAAGGGTACGAATAATCGTGAGTTCTAATAAGTTTGATGAGATAATCTAATGATGGAGCTAGTGTTACCATACCAATAGTGCTAGTGATTCTATATCAAGGATTTGTTGAGCAAGGTGCTAATAACAGTAAGTACTTCGTGTGATGATAATTAGATTGGTGTATCAAGTAATGTAGATAGAAAATCATTGGAGAAAATACGTGTGATGATAACTTTGATTATTGGAAGTAATAGTATAAGTAATCCAGGCAGTGCAATATTCAGTACACAGTTGAGAGTTATAGATAATTGATGTATTTGTGTGCACCTTGAGTATTAGAGACTGTGAGCATATATGTGTACTTAGATGCTTGTGGATTAAATTTATAATTTGAAGAGTGGAGATAAATTTTAATTTTTAAAGAATTTTTGAGGAGTTAAGATTTTATGTTATTAAAATTTTGAGAATTAAAATTCAATTCAATAAACATAGTCGAAGCTATAAAGATTTTAGAAGTGATTAAAAAATTTATTTCGATATTGAGCATTTGACTTTTGAGGAAAGTATATGCATTTTATTTTAAATTGTTCGAGAAGTTAAATTTTGATGATTTTATTTTGAGGATAAAATTTTATGGTGAGTAAGCTATATAATAGTATATGAGTGGTTGATTTGCATGTGTAAGGATCTATTGGCTTGAGAATGTTTGAGATGGCACTACAAACTAACTTGGGTGTCCATCTAGAGTTGTATTAGAGAGAGTAGTACTTAGTATGGTATATTGTACTTGGTGTGCACTTGAGTGATAAGAATAACTAGTATAAACAGTTGTAGTAGGTAAGAGAACTAGCAGTGGGTGTGCTTGTAGTAGAAACTGTGGTACCTAAAGGGATAGATGTATCAAACTTTGGATGCACTATGGTTGTGTTAGAGATTCTTGGTATCATATCTAGGTATCAATAGACAGGTGTATGCAATGAGGATGTATTCATGGATGTTGTGGACTAATGATTAGTTGGTATGGATATCAGTATATAGAGATAGGAATTAGTGAGTGAATGTGCCAGAGTTAAGTGTATATTAGAGGATTAAGATGTCCAAGTAATGGGTTAGAAGGCTATGTTCTGATTCTTTCCTCATATTCCTTTTTCATCTGTTTGTTTGATTGATTGATTCCTTAGTACAATAGCTTGTATCAATAATTTTCTTGTTAGAATATAGTTAGTAGTACACCCTAGCAGAGACTGCAATACCATAACAAAGGAGACCATAACCATGTATGTTTTCTCTAGATTGTATGTTGTGTGACTGTAGGTAGGACTTTCTTAGACCTTGATTGTTGGGGGTTTGACCGTAGTAAAAATTTATGAAGAGGATATGACTTGACAAAGAGAGACAATGTGCCTTAAATTTTGATGATAAATATTTATTTAAATGAAGAGAGTTGAGAATTTAATATGGCGGAATTGACGATTTCGTTAAATCATTGAATTTTATGAAGATTTGGTATGATTGAATGTCACTAACATTTGAAAAAATTAAGGAGATTATAATTATATTCATTGGCCTGCAAGTTATGAATTTATGTTTTGAATATTGCATTTGAAGATTTCGTAAGTACTACATTGTTTGAGTATTGTGTGGAAAAAGAATCAAGGAGTAAGATCATTAATGGATTAATGTTTGAATTCAAATTTTTGGGATGAGAATTTAAATATTATAAATATGCATTGATTGGATTTAAATTAGCAGAGTAAGATGATTAATTGATTATTGTGTGAAATTCAAACTTTTTGGATGAGATTTTTTAAATTTTATAAATATACATTGAGTGGATTTAAAATTAGAGGATTGAATATTAAGTTTCGTATTTAGTGATTAGCATAAAGTTTTTGAGGAGATTATGATACGAATGAAATTCGATTTTAAATTTAAAGATTTTAGGAATATGATATCTATAGAATTTTGGAAGTTTTATAACAATATGAATTTACTTCATGATTATATGGTTTGATGAATTTAATTTTGATTGTAAAATAATATAAATGAATACATACAACTATTGAAGATTTTAAATTTCGAGGACGTAATTTTTTAAGGTGGGTAGACTTGTAACCTCCGAATCCTGAAATTCGTGCTTAAATATTATTTTTAGGTTAATTTGGGGCTAGTGGAATTTTTTCATAATTTTTAGTTAATTAAAAACTACTAATCCTAATTTTCTAGGACTTTCAAAAATTTATTTTAGGGACAAATATATTTAAAAATATCCCAAACTTTTATTTTAGGTTCTAAATAATAAAATATATTTTCTAGAATATTTTGAGAATTTTTTGATTATTTTTAGCATTTAATTTGAGTTAATTATAAAAAACTGAATTAAAAACTATTTTCTGAAAAAGAAAACCCAAAAAGTAATTATTTCTGCCCAGTCAGCAAACAGGGGGCCCACCTGTCAGCCTCCCGCAGCAAACAGTGCCGGGCCCGCCTGTCAGTGACTGCGGTGCTGGCAGCGTTGGATGGCTGCCACGTGTCAAGATCTGAGCCGCGACTGCTTTCTCTCTCCTCTATATATATATTAGTTTAAGTTTATTTCTAGGGTTTTTCTTCAGCCGAATTTTGGAGAATTGTCATCTAGGGTTCCTTCATCTTCCAGAAGCCATTGTGCATAGCTCCGGACTCCAAATGAGGCCTAGTTTTTTGTGTTAGAAAGATATTGAGGTTAGATTTCTGATTATATAATTTTTTTTAGTAAATTATGATTATTAAATTCTGAAAAATTCGTAGAACACAGCATGTCCGAAAATAGACGTGTTTCGATGTTTTCGTGATTCCGGGAGAACCAGGAATCAGAATTATGAACCGTTTAAAATTTCGGAAAGATAATGTCGAGATCATTGACATATGTTTTTCCTAAAATTTAATTCGAAGTATTTGCATATTGTTAATTCTGTAGAACTTCTAGGGTAAAATTTAACCATCGGTGCACGATACGAAACTTGTATGTGCCATAAATTCCAAACGAATTTGAATTTGGACGAGCCGTAAATTCCAGCATATTTTTGACGCTGAAATCTACAGAAAATCATGCATGAAAGTCGAGTTTGGGTTAGTTGACTTTTCGGTCAACAAATTGCCTCGATTTACGTGCCATGAGCCTCGAGTTGATAAAATTCAGTTCCTTTGGACAAAATTTAGGAATTAACATAAAAATCAGAATAATAAGATTAAAATAGAATTTTAGATTAATTATTCCAGAATTAAATAAATTAAAATAAATTATCTTTTGACATGGTAAATTTGTAATACATAGGCTATTGGACTGTGACTTGGACTCTGATTCATACCAGCAGCAGGACCCCAGGCGAGTACATTCTCTGACAGTTTCCATTATGTTGATTATCTCTATAATTCTTGTTGTATAGCGTACATGACTCTGACACTGTTCTTTACACGAGTTGGCATCATCGAGACCTGTCACGAGGAGTCGTGATTGGGATCCATCGTGCTAGCTGGGGGAAATAGGGAAGTATTAGTAGTTATGTGATCATACTCCTTACATGCAGCATTAGCTCACCCACATCTCACGTCGGTGCAGGTTAGACTGTTTATTGTTGTTTAGACTTATCTTGTATTTTATTTATTTTCTTCGATATCTCATCGTGCTCTAGTTTATGTGATTGAGTATATTCCATATTATATTGTGATATCTGTGTCTCCTTATGGAGTTAGATATTCATGTGAGAGTGATTAGCTAATATTGTGACCTAGACAGCGTTCTACCGCTGATGCTGCGGCATAGGCTGGACGTACCCACGCTCTCGTGCCCCTATACCGGGTGCGGGTCATGACAAAAATTGTTACAAATTATACTTCTAAACAAGAATATTGCAATCAAACATTCATCTACTCATCCTCCTCCTCGTCTTGCTGAGTCTGGGTAGGCAGCGGTGCTGATGGAGTCAAAAAAAAAATGGCGTGAATATATGGTAACTTTCATCTCCAGCGTCCTAGTGACTAATACCATCTCCAGCATACTGGTGACTAGGGCCCGCTCCAGCATACTGGTGACTAGGGCCCACTCTAGCATAGTATTGGAAAATGTATCCAGCATATTGGTGAATATGGCTCGCTCCAGCATAATATTGGGAAATGTCTCCAGCATACTGGTGAATATGTACATCTGCACCATCCCTCCTACGATGACGAGAGTGTCTCTGTCGTACAATGTCGATCGGATAGTCTGGTGGAAGACGTGATTGTACTGGAGGTATTTCAGGTACCCGTCCAATACCGAGATGATCAACACGAGTCACAGGTTCCTTCATAAGCAATCGACTTTATGGGAGAAGATTTCTCTCAGGTTGTTGCAAATATTGTTGGTATACACCACTCTGAAATATGAAACTTGTAAATTAATTTTTTTATGATATCTATGTATATGTAATTTTAAAAGTGTAATGAAGTCATACCAAATCATTAATGCCATGGGCAAAAACATGCAAAGTAGAATCATCTACGGATCTACTCTTGAACCTTTGTTCATCATATTTGTATACTCGGTTGCTCATAAGAGGGCATCCCCACCATTGCCTATAGTCCAAGTTACCAATGTCTACAAAATGTAAACAAACTTTTAGCAAACTATTTATACTAAATCAATCTGAATAATGAGTAACTTAGAACTTACATTCATCAGCATATCTTAGTCCGGGAGACATGTCCCTCACACTATAATACTTTAACCGATTATTCCAATCAGCAACGAGACCAAGGATTCAGTGTATTGCATTTGCTGGCTCATAACTTACAGTCGGTGGATCATCGAAAATTATTTGACTCATCCCGAATTGTCGAAGAACACGGTCTGCCGGATGATACATGGTGAACCGATCATATATAATATAAGATTTGTGTAAACTAAACGAATATGATGTTCTCTTAATTTCTGGACCATCATCTTCACATGTGCAGGGTAACCATGTAACATATTTAATGATATTGTATCAAATAGATATGATGTTTCTCTATGATCATAACTGTAATAATTTAAAGATATTTATCAGATATTTAAATAATTACCTCATTGTAGAAGCTTGAAAAATACGCTGCAGAGTTATACGCAGTATGCATAAGACCCACGTAAAGCAGAGTTTCAGTGCTGTGTGGCGTAAGAAACGACTTCAGAGCCATCGGCGTACAGTAGAGCTTCGTCGCTAGTGCAGCGTAAAATATAGCTCCAGAACAACCCGCGTAATACAGTAATTCCAGGCTGCTTCGGCGTAAAAAGGTTGTTACATCGCCACTTTGGCGTAAAATCCACTCACTTTTAATGCAGTGGGAGGTTGTACGAGGAACTCTTCGTATTCCTCGAACGAACCTGTCAAATCATGCAGTGAACCTGACTCCTGACAAAGAGTACTGCACGACTATCCAGACGACGGCTGTAATGATGGTGCGACACAGAGACCCAGGCCGTCGTTTAGTGACATTTCCTTGATACAAAGTGCTTTTATGCATACAAGGGAATACGCTGCCTAGTTTTATACAGGCAGATGTGAGCTTTTACACTCAGCAAGAGACAAAACGAACTGCCACGTCAAAAGCAGCTCTTCGTACAGAGCTCGAGGCACGTCTCTGCAGTTAATGCGCGTGATGGGGGCAGATCGCTGCATTTAATGCACGAGATTTGGTTCTACTTTCAAAGACTGGGTGAGCCATAATTAAGGCTAATACGACCACATCATCACCTCTGCATATTACGCCATCAGGCTATTTTCAGCTATAGGAGCACGTTGTACGTTATCTCCTTGAAATATGTCGACCTGGCTATTTTCAACTATAGGAGTACGCCGTATGCTATCTCCTCGGAATACCCTAACTCAGGCTATATTTGCATTGGTGCGTAATAAGGCTATTTGGTCCAGAATTAGCTCAAGACCTTAGTCAAGACAGGAGAATCGGCTATCTTTTACGCTAGCTACCTATCCATGCAGCATCAGGCTTCTACGTCTACTGGGCTTCCACGCCTACTTGGCTTTTACGCCAACTTGACAACTATTTGGCTTCTACGCCATGGTGACAGTTATTAGCTTCTACGCCAACCTTTTCTACGCGAGGGATAGCTACCTACGTGGCTTGCATGCCGTGATCTTCGCAGCAGTTATACGCATTATCTCATAATGGTACACACGTCACACGCAGATTCAGAAGGTCATTTATACGTGGGTGGCAGTTATTGTAACCGCCGCATAAAAGGTGCCACACTCTCCACTGTTCGGCTTCTACGCCGACTGGACTGTTACTGTCACCAAACCCTATAAATAGAGACCTCTATTGACAGAGGTCCGGGGGTCGAAAAGTCGGAAAAAGGTCGAAAAAATGTCAAAAAAATCGAAGAACAGAGAGAGTAGAGCACAGACAGAGAGTAGTGATCGACGATTTTGGCATCGAGCATCCACTCCCTCTTGCAACCTTTGAAGCTTCTCCTTCTTCTACATCACTTCTTCATCATCGTGTGGTCCAAGGGACAAAGTGATCGACCGCAGATCAGACTCCTATAGCAATATTTACCCAGATTAAAATTTTGTACTTGACATCCTCGTATAGGATTAATTGTACTTCTTGTTTGTAAACCAAAGAGAGGATTTTGTATAAACCTTGTTTTATTTCTTTCGTTTATTATCAAACACTCATGATACTGCAGTGTATCAAATTGGCTACGATAAAGTGATACACTCCTGTATTGGTAGTGTTGGTAATCTACTATATCTATGGGCCATCGCATAGCAACCGAAAAGACTCCAACATCACTGAGAACGCTAGTAACAAGCCTACCAATATAGAAGTGCTCGCAGGACCATAACTATAAAACAAAAATATGACATTAGTACAAAAAAAATTTGTATTCTAATCTAACTAATTTAGGTCTTTCATTCATACCTGAATTAGTGAAATACATCCACAAATACTCTTGTGACAGGATCTCACAAATTCTGTCAAATTTGCGTATAAAATTGCTAGAGTAGCATCTCCTCATGCATGCTGAGTAGACTTTGTCAAATCATCCAATAATGGTAGAAGCTGTACATTTATCATATTTTTCGATGCGTCAAAAAATAGAATTGCACCACATAAACAGAGCAAATACGCTCTAGTGCAACGAATGACCTAAAAATATTAAATGTTATATAAACACTAAATTAAGTCATAAACAAACCTTACTAATTAAAATACATACCCGCATTTTATCTACATCAACCACCCCGTCAATAGTGTGATGTAGGTCCATGAAGTTGCCACGAAGCCATGTAAACTTCACGAAATGGCCGTCTTTTATACCATATGGAGGGTAACACCAAGATACCTCCTGATCATATCATATTCCTTTAAGTGCGGATCAAAATATATAGCGTCACATTTAATAAGTAACCCTAGTATATTTGCCACATCAAATAGGGTGATCGTCATCTCGCCGAATGGGAGTTGGAAAGTGTTGCGTTCATGCAACAACGCTCCGCAAGACTTACAACTATATGAAGATTGTGGATTAAATATCTAACCCGATATATACAGTGGAATCCAAATGATTCCACCAAAGCCTTTTTGGCAGAATTTAGCTCCCACGTACGATAGTTTCTTTCGGTCCGCCAATGTACATGGATCTGGGTTCGTAAACCAAGATCATGATCGTATAACTATAAAAAAATATATGCATTATATTTTATGTAAAAATTACTTAACTTGCAAACTTACAATTTAAAAAATTATCTCTCCAGTAAATATCCGACTAGATGTGTGGTCTTCATGTTGCTTAATAATAAGGTCGGTAATCGGTCCACCAGGAATACGACCGTCATTTTGGTTAGCCATCTACCCAAAAAAACTAACTATTATCATTTACGACTAAAATATAATAAGTCTGTCAACGATTTAAAAAATTAACTATGATCATTTACGACTAACATATAATAATTTTACTTACATTAGATTTTTGGGTTCTTTTCCTCCCGGTTGATCTTGCTGCTTGCAGGAAAGTGAATATAGAATGTTGTACATAGAGAGAAGAGTTTGATATTGTTGTGAGGAGAGAAGGGTGTTGTGAGGATAGGAGAGTGTTGTGGGAGACTGATTTATAGAGGGAAGGGGAGGGGGTTGGGGGGGGAGGGGGGGGGGTCTTCGAGGGAAGGGGGGTCTTCAAGGTGGAAGGGAGGGAGGGGGCAGAGGAGGGGGGTTCTCGGGTCAGCAGTATTGATTTTTTCCTACCCGCCAACTTAATTGGCGAGCGCTGCCCCCCACGCCTCTAGCCCGCCAAATGAGTGGAGCCCTCCTCTTTCGTTTGACCCCGCCAACTGAGTTGGCGAGATATCCCACCGTTTGTTCTCCAAACATTTCTCCTCATGCGCGATTTGGCAAAATTTTGTCCCTTTAAACGAAAAAATGGACGAATTTTTTTCCCCTTTTATTTATTCAAATTTCAAATTTGCTCTCCTAAAATCTCATCATGCACTCTTCTCCTAATTTTATTTATTCGAATTTCAAATCTGCTCATGCATTAAATATGGCAATTAATTTGAAGAGGAGTACACCAGAGCAGATATGTTGTCCTGTATTTCTGTCTCCTCTCTACTACATGTGGACTATCTCTTTTTTTAATACCAGTTGGGCCCACATATAATAGGGTGGGGACAAAAATGGAGGACATAATTTGTATGATAGCAAATATGCTATGGGAGTGCACATGAGATTTTAGGAGTGTCAAAAATTAATATCATATTTAATACATAAACATATTTAAAATTTAAATAAACAAAATTAGGAGATGCGTGCATGATCAGATTTTAGGAGTATCAATAATGACATCATTTTTTAAATTTTTATTTATTATATAATTGATGCATACTTCAAGTCCAAATAAAAAAATAAAATATAACTAAGAAAATGTTTTTTTTTAAATTTTTTTTTTCTCAAAATTTTGGACTGAGCTACAGCCCACCAATGTCATGTAGCTCCGCCTCTGATCGAGTGATACAAGAATCCATTACGTGGGTCATCAATTTTCTTCTAAACCAACTCTTGAAGTGTACAATGCCATGTTCTTATAATTTACAAGGTCATCTATATTTTACTGAGGTCTCGTAAATTTTACAAAGGTTCTAAAAGGTTTTCAAAGAACTCTAAACTTTACAAATGCTCCCTAAGATTTACAAAGATCCCAAAAAATTTATATAGAACTTTCGTTGATCTACTGAAAAAATTAGTCAGTCGACCATTCTCTCCATGTGGCAGTGGTAAAATTTTTTTTTTTCTCCAATAACAACATGATACATCATTCTCTAATTTTTTTTTTAGTTTAATAATATATCATGTTGTTATTTGAGGAGAATAAGATCTTGTTATTGTGACGTCATGAGACCGGACCACTGATTAATTTCTTCATGTACTAATTGAAAGTAGCTTAGAACATAATTTGTCTCTTCAAACACTATATCCTTTCCTAAGTTTTTTTTTTTTTTTTTTTTTTTTTTTGGATATGTTCTTTTCCATCGGATTAGGAACTAAGTTTTCAATAAAAAATTTAAACGGTGTTTATCTCAAGGTCGACCCTGGCCCAGGGCAGCCAGAGCGACTACCCAGGACCCCATGGGCTAGGAGGGTCCCAAAAAAAAATTTCAGTTTAAATATATAAATAATTTTGTACCGAAAATATAACTAATAGGTATCATGGGGCCTTTTCATAATAAAAGAAATGTGGTGTAGTGGTTATTATGTTAAACTTGCACACAATAGATTTAAAATTCAAATCTTGGTAGAAATATTTTTTTTATTTTACTTTTTACTTTTTATTTTATTTTTATTTTTATATTATGTATGGGGGTCTCATGTTGAAAATTTATTCCGAACCCTCGTAAACTCGGGATCGGCTCTGGACTCCATCGTCATAAAAATTTTCTTGATCGTAACCAACAGTTCATGATCCCACGGATAGAGTCACTTATAATTGAAATCAATGAATCAAAGCTAGCACGCGACAACCCACTTACTGGGACCCGTTCTCTCGTCGGAGTGCGACGGTGCAAAACTTTCTTTGGTTGGGTTTCCGAGAATATCATGCGGCCAGCTAAATAATCTCCAAATGAACTAAACATCAGCTATTCCTAAAGAACGCGACCAACATTGTACTTTTGTTTTTTTTGGGACAGAACTCTCCTTAGACCTCATTTGGTTTCCCAAAAAGAAAGGAAAGGAAAGGAAGGAAATGAAATCATTTCGTATACTTTTTTTTCTTTCTTTCTTTCTTTCTTTCTAAAAATTGTAATTTTTATCCATTTTTTCTTTAGGTGGAAGAGTAAATACTTGGTGGGTGAAAAAAAAGTTCTCTCTCCTATTTATTTATTTTTTTTTTTTTTTTTGTGATATTTTTTCAAGATCAAAATTTTATGCAGCCCGTTACATTAGTACTGCTCTATAATTCGTTTTTAGCAATCACTGTCTATTGGGCGAACATCACTAACCAGTAGTCCATACGAACCTTTAATAATTTTTCCAAAAATTCAATCTACAGCATCGAAATTATAAGAAATTGTACATAATGTCTTTTTTAGTTATTCTCATTTCCACAATTTCCAACATCACCAACTAAATAAAAAAATATATATAACAAAAGAAATATATACGTACTTATTTGGGTAAGTGCGAATGAAACCTCCTTAACAAGTGCATTTTTATAACTTTTTTTTAAAAAAAAAAATTTATTATTTTTTTAAAGTAGTTTCTTTGTAGAGAAAAACAAAACAAAACAAAAATAGGAAAAAAAAATGAGAAAGCGCGCTTGCCAATATTGGGTGTTAAGTAAACACGATTTTTTCTGTTTTTTATTATTTATTTATTTATATTTTAACTGCTATAATTTATATGTTGTCAGTAGAAGATTTTGAGTTCAATCTTTGATGAAACTTCTACTAGGATACTACAAAAATTGGATTAAAAAATTAATCCATTGATAAAAAAAACATAAAAAAATGTTCTTACTAAAGATTTTTTTGTTGTTTCTTACTTTTAATTTGTAAACGAACGTATCACATGTTTTTTAAGGTTAAAAATTGTAGACGCGAAAAAACTTTTTTTTCAAATTTATGTTCCCTCAGTTTTTCCAATTTTTTGAAAAAGAACAATCCATTGTGTGTGATCTCCTGCCGTTTGGAAGAAGGTTCGGTATTTTTTAAGAATTCGCTCTTAAAGAAAGAAATTCATTATTCTCGTACCCATATTTGGGAACATACAGTAAAAGATTCAATTTTTTGATTTCCATGTTTGATTATCGAGAATCTTAATTTGTTTAATTTTTCACAAATATATCTTTATTAATTTCATGATGCTATTGTTACTTAAATAGGATATTATCGTCAAAAAAATATAATTAATGTACTCAACCAATATTTCCTTAAAAACAAAAATATTCACAAAAAAATCTTAAAAATTGTTTATTCCAGATTTACCAAACAAATCCAAAACTCAACATAAATTATTAATATAGTATCACTGTGTCCAAAAATGAAAAAAATAAATTAAGACCGAACAAACAAAAACAAAAACAAAAACAAGAACAAGGACAAGGACAAAGAATTTTTTTTCATCTTGCAATTCTATGAATCAAACAAACCAAGAGGTGGTTGCATATTTAATCCTAGGTATAAAGGAGATGGGCACCACAATTTCAATGCACTCGGGTGGTTTAGAGGAATCGTCTGTTCTTGGTACTCATATGTTTTAAAATTTGTTTTTTTGTAATTGTGATATCTTCTAGTGAGGGCAGTAGTAACTGAAGCTTTCATACTAAGCATCAAAGTTTAAAATTTTGTAAAATTGAATTGAGAGAAATAAAGTTTTGTAAAATTGTAAAACGAAAGTTAAAACGTCCTATGGAACATTTTTTTTAAACTAAAAATTAGTTTTCTATTTACTAACATTAATAACATTAACAAACTAACTAATTTATACTAATTAAAAAATGTACTATGGAAGGCCTTTTTTAACACAAACATGCCCTACACATGAATTTTTTTTTCTTATACTTTTTATTTTAATTTAATTTTAATTATGTTGAAAAAAGCCTATAGGAAGGCGTATCTTGGGTAAAAATACCAATTTTATTACTATACGAGCTAACTAAAAATTTCTAAGTATTATATATATATATATAGAGAGAGAGAAAGAATCAAGAATTTCGTTTATAAAGTCTCCAAAAAGTTCTGTTACTGTGGTCCGCTGGATGGTGCTTTAAGTCATCTAATCTTGGCCGTTGATCAAAACAACGGTGAAGATTAGATGACTTAAAGCCGATCCAAAGGTTTGAAATGACGGAACTTTTTTAAGGCTTTATAAACGGAACTCTTAATCCAGATCCATATATATATATATATATATATATATATATATATATATATATATATGAAAAAAAAAGGAACATGAGCCAATGCACATGTGGACCAATAGAAATAAAGTGTACTAGTGCACATGGGTGCACATGGAATGTAGAAATCCATTTATATTGGTCCACATGTACATAACTCATATAGGAATATGAACCTATAGATCATATATCGTTTACCATATATATATATATATATATATATATATATATATATATATATATATATATATATATCCCAAATTACATATCCCAGTCTGAAGGCTACATTCGCCCCCCGGATAGCACCGCACCGCTCTTGTCTCCTACGGGCCTCACCTGCACTGCACCCACCTCCACACCACTAATTTTTTCTAAAAAAAATTAAATGACGTCTTTGTTGCTTGGACTATTAATCTCCCGTGACGGGTGCCTCCGTTTTAACCATTAGACTATGACCTCATTGAAAAAATAAGATAAAAACAAAGAGAAGCAGATTTATTCTATTACTTGTTTAAGTACCAATATATAATGAAGAATGTCCTTTTTCAAGGAAAAGGAATAGATAGATAGATATTTATTTTATATATAGTCAATTATTTGTAGCTCAAATGACTGAGGTGGAAGTAATTTGCCACACCTGGATTAAAGTCGGTGCGTGTGAGAGAGAGAGATTGTTTTATGTACTTGCTTACCAGTATGCTAACAACAACAGAAATGATAAAAAGAAGTGCAGACCAAAACTGTGGTCCAAATAATATCGTACTAAAAAAAGGAATAGGACTATTTGAGTCGAAAAAAGCGCGCCGAAATAAAGTAGCGGTGGTTCGTCGTGCTCGCAAACTTGAGAGATCGTGTCCATATGATCAGCTCCGCTCCCTTCCTCTTCCATGGGCCATCGACTTGTATGTGCTCACTTTTTCTTCTTTCCTTTCTTTTTCTTCCTTAAGTTGCACCGCCAATAATTTTGTCCGAAGGATATACCAAGGGATATCCAAGACAAATGGGGAGTGCAATGGGGAGTGCACTCGAGTTTACCGCCAATTCTTCCTTGTGTGCATCATTACACTTGTATTTGGACCTCTCTTTTAGCAACATCCTCTCCTTTCCGGTTTAGAGGAGTTGGTGTAAAGTTTTTTCTTCTTCTTAGCTAGTCGAGAGAGAAGCTAGCTATAGAATTGTTATAAAAACCACTAATGTCTATTATCAGGACCTATACCACTCCTCAATGGTGCTTTAAGCACTCACAAAGTGCCCTCTCCTTTCTTAGATAAATTTGAAATTTTTTGACTTACCGTCCAATTTTTTTATATCATATTTAAGGGTACATTTTATATTATTTTTATAATATAATATTTTTTCACCTTTGACGAAATTCATCTAAAAGTAACGGTCAACCCATTTGACCAAAAAAATTGGACGAAAATACCATCGTCTTCTCTCTTTTCTCTTACCCTCTCCCCTCCTCTCCCCACAGTCGACCGCCCTCCCCCGCCACCTACCGTGTTTCCCCCCTCTCCGCCACAGCCCCCACTCCCCACCTCCCTCCCTCCCCGCCACCGTCGCCCGCCCCCACAGCAGTGCCACAGCAGCCGCCGCCGTGCCGCTCGCCTCGCCGCAGCGGCTGCTGCTGTGGCGCTGCTGCGGGGGCAAGGGTGGTGAGGGGGGGCGACGGTAGTGGCGGACAAGGGGGGACGGTGGCGGGGTGGGGGAGGGGGTGAGCTGGGACGGGGGCGGACGACGGTGGCGGGAAGGAGGGAAGAGGAAGAAAAAAAAGGAAATGATATTTTCGTCAAAAAAATTGGTCAAATGAGTTGATCGTCAATTCTGGACGAATTCCGTCAAAAGTGGAAAGACTTGTACATTATAAAAAAATGTGGGGTGCATCCTGAATATAGGTAAATAAAGTAGAGGGTAAGTCAAAATTTCTCAAAAAACTTATAGGGGAGAAGATCGCTCTATTGGATCTACCAAGAAATCCGGTTTGCCCAACGTCACGACCGTGTGGAATTTGGGTCAAATGGCTCGTGCTACACTACACCAGACGTTGTAACGGTTTGGTGAGTCTATCTTTATTCATGCACTAAAACCGGAATAGATGTTCACCCTTCCATTCAAGAGTTACAAAGTGTCATTTTTATACAAAGTAACTAGTGGTTTGAAACGTGACAACCCTTGAATAGAATGGTGAACATCCATCCTAATTTTGGTCGATGAACAAAAATGGACTCACGGTTTGGTTGCGTTAGTCCTCCTCCACCTGCAAAAACTACTAGGCCAAGGGTGTCCCTAGCAAAGTATCTCCCAAGCATTAGTCTGACCAATGCGCTCTAAGTTTGAGTTTTCCAAAAGTTTAGCATACTTTAGTTCTGTACCTGATCAGCATGACAGGAAAAAATGGAGCACGAGGGACGGATTGGTATTTTCTATTTTATAATGCATGTAACACAAGGGTTGAGTTAATATTTGACCCAGTGAAGGGGAGGAGGCTAGGGACTTATGATCTGGGAGAACTTTAAGCAAATAAATAGATTTGAAAAACTTATGCGGAAAGTAGATCTAAATGAACTATGCCAAACAAACCCACTCTCATTTCGGCCTAGGTTTTAGGCATGCATTACTTCTTCTCTCACTGTTCGAGAAACATCACAAGTATTTAAAATGAGCGTATCCGGATGGATGGGAAGAGAGAAGTAAAACCCCACCGGCAGATTTCATACCTCGTACCAGGCTCCCGCTCGTTTCCGAGCTGGATGAGATTTACTTGGGAACAATCCCTAAACTCTTAGGACTACATTCCCAAATTTCATAAGAGAGAATTATCAGGCCATTCCCCGAAAAAAAAAGAAAAAAGAAAAAAAGTAAGCAGTATACAAACAGCAGGATCCTACTAGCCTAGTGATCAGTAGTTTCAGAACAAATAAACTTCAGATGTTTCTTCTAGAAATCCCAGGAAGAAGTAAACCATCTGGCTAACCCTAATGACAATATTTAGGGTTGCAGCATCAGCAATCCAACCTCCAATAGGTATGCAGGAATGAACATGTTTTTCAACTGTCTCTTCAACTTAAAGACTTCTGTTGCATTATTGGAATATCTTTCCATGTACAAGTCTCAGTATGTAATCAGTGTTAACATATAGGATTGTACTGTATTGTTTATGAATAAAAATTCGGAGGCATCTCTCACTGTCAGGAAGAGGAAAAAAGACAGAATGAACCTTTACTAATCATGTCAGACAGTAAACTAGCTTAACTGCAAAAATGCTGAATAAATTAGTTACAACTGGAGCAGCTCAACGCTGAATGCTTAATAGAATACAATCGATTGCTGTCATAAAACTAAGGACAAGCTAAAATTTTCCGAGCAACCTATAAATGAAATAAAACCACCAACCTTTGCATATTCTCTCTTTAAATTGGAAATTTATGTATAAGGATTAATAATGTATTTTCTGCCTTATTGCTGCTTCCTCTCTTGATTAGAATACAAAGCAACAATGCACAACAAACCCTCTTGAAACTCCCTGTTAAACTAGAAAGGCCAGCAGCAGCAATAAAAGCTCCAAACAAAAGAATGGTGATGATAATCTCCCCACTTAACAAAACTCCTCATTTCTAAGACAAATCTATAGAACAGACAGGGCAGCAAATAAACACGGTTACCGGCAGGTGTGAGAGTCATTGATTTTACAAAAAATAGTCTGGAGTTTTTGCGAGTTGTGTCCGGCTCAATCTGCCGTGGCGCTGGATCGAACTGAAGAAAATTCTGAGACATGTTCTCGCCAATCTCAAGGATGGCTGCCATGTTACCACAGCGGTAACAGTAGTTTGGTGCACTAAATACTGTAACAACATTCTTCTCCTGCAGGATACACACATAGACCACTCAATTATGTCTATTCAATCTTAGTAACATACTAACATATATACATGAGACTACTGCTGATGGATCAACATTATATACAACATTGTGCTACAGCAGAGCTGGTCTCATTTCCCAAAAAAATAAAATAATAATAATAATAATCAAGGCTCACTAGATCTAACATTGAACTATAATTGGACTACAATCAGAAAAATGTATATTATATAGATTCCAGTGTAGTCAAAGGCGCGCCTTGCTCCAAGGCGCAAGGGCAGCACCTCAGGACACTCCAGGCGGGACGTAATTCTTAAGGCGCACCTAGGCACGCCTTTTCCAAGCGCCTTGGAATAGCTAAGGCGCGCATTGAAAATCTTGTGAAAAAAAATAACATGTTTAGACTGTTTTTTGAACTGTTGTACGTTTTTTTTTTACTGTTTTCTCTCTCTCTCACTCACTCAATTCAAAGTGATTGCAACCTAGACAAGGGAGAATTTGAAGCACACATGTTTATCAATGTAGAAATCCGTTATATATATATATATATATATATATATATATATATATATATATATATATATATATTATTTTTATGCCTCGCATTGCTCGGACGCGCGCCTTAAGTGCACCTTGCGCCTCGAGCGATTTGGACCCTTTGCACCTCGAGTGCGCCTTGCGCCTTTGACTACCTTGATAGATGCATGCTTCTGCAGAGTAAACTTGCATAGAAAGTAGAAACAATAAGCTTGAAGAGAGCACTCGAAGACAAATTATTGCTAAGATGTAACCAACTGGTGGTAAACACCCAGTGTGCAGGTCTCAGAAGCATAATCACGTAGAAACGGACTAATTTAAAAATAAAGAGAAAAAGCAAAGAAGGTTTTTCCTGAGTTGACCAACCTGGCACCAGTTGAAACCTTCCATGACTAGCTGATGGGCTCTGGCTACTAGTGTAAGACCATTTGTGTGATTAAAACTGCTGAGCAATGTCTTGACCAAATGTGTATCCTGCTCCTCTTGGTGAATATGCCCCCATCCACATCTGTCATCTGGATCAGACCAAAGAAGATCGCACATAGGACCTTCATGAGGAACCTATAACCCCACAGAGATAATATCAACGAAAGAAAACAAAAATGTAGCAGATATATGAATAATACCCCCAATAAAGATTACCAATGAAAGGAACCTGATACTTGCTACAGATTATATCATGGGAAACCAATGAGCTACTACTATCTTTGTTTGGGGGGTTTTTGATAAATTTTAATACACCAAATCCAGTAACACTTTCTTCTCATAGAATGAAAGTCTGTTATAACTAGCAGCTATCTTCTATCTACTAGAAAAATACATAAAATATTTAATTTACAGAAGATCCTCCTGCCCTTTGTTTAATAATGTGTTGTGTGTTGCCCATATTTTGCACAAGAATATTGCAGTTCCCTTAGCAAACCCGATAATCCAACATGACCTTAGAATTGTGCTCTTTATCCAACCGAACCAACTGCTTTTGATTGTCAAAGTTCTCTGCAATTCCATAGCTTTTAATAGGTTCCTGCTTTTCTGTTGTGAGTCTTAAACCAAAAGGAAAGATTTCTTTCATCCAAAAAAACGGCCAAGAGCCATTCAGTTTGTTTCAGAACTAAATTTGCATATCTTAAATCCTCTCTTTGTTCATTTCTAACTGTTCATTTCTGGAGTTCTTTTCAGCAGTTAGTCTGTTAAACTCTTCTAAGTGCTCAATTATGTAGTTCTTCTCAAGAAAATTCTAACCATTATAAACCACACTTGTCAGAGATGAAACAGCACCTTGGAGCCAAGGTTCTTTGAGACCTAGGCACAATGCACAGAAGTTGAGGCGTGTGCCTGAGCAAAGAAAACACATATATAATAAAAAGATAATTAGGGCCCTTGACATCAAAGAGATGGCAGTGTTGCTCTGTTCTAGTTCAACTTGTTCACAGCAAAAATAGGACACCTTTAGCCACGCTTGAACCCTAAATAGGGAGGGTCGATAATTGTATCAGGTCCTCGTATAAACCGCACTTGTTCACAGCAAAAACAAGTCACGCGCTTGTCTGAAGCAAGACACAACCTCCCTTATCGTTGATCTTCTCGCCTAGCCCTGATTTATTAACTATGGTCTAAGCATGACATTTTGCTGGAAATTCTGTTGGTCTGTTTAGATATTTTTCTGTTGCAATGTAATCCTCCCCATCCATCATTAGCAGGGTTTCATCATGTCCATTAAGTTCGCCTATAAATTATGAGATGGTCGATAAAAATACCTTGTATTAAAAGTACTAGCTGAGACCAACATGTATTTGGTCATTTCCCTTGAGCTATGGCAAAGATTTGTCCAAAAATTGGGCCAAGATACCGATGAAAATATTAAGAATCTCAAAGTACCTAAAAGAGTTCAATGCTACTGAAGGACAGGAAGAGGGCATGGCATGGGACAAACACACACGGGGAGAGAGAGAGAGAGCATTTCCAGACTGTAATATCGAACCTCCAAAATATATAAAATATGTCTTGCATATTCAATACAATAGTTACCAATAATTGTGCATGATCTCATAAGACAATTATTATTTCACTACTGAAAGGTCATTCTTGAGGACTGATATTTTCATATTTCCAAATGTAAAGCATGAGAGAAAATCTGGCTGCCTTATAGACGTGAATTGGGTGGATATTCTAATATGCAAAACTAAAGTAGCAGACAGTGAGGCAGATTGGCACAAGAGGAGGTCAAAGGGTGGAGGAAAGAACAGTAAGGGAGAGAGATTTATGCTTCCTTCAAAGTATGTCATATAGGGGCAGCTATCTGAGAAAGAGTGTTCATCATTCCCACATTAGCAGACAATGATCTGACAAGAAGAAAAACAGATCTCCTAAAGCATATAAGGTAATATTTATGTCGTATTTAAAGTTCTCATTCTCCATATCTAATAGAAGCATTTTCTCAGAATAAAAAATATCGCTACGCTTCAAACAAAGAATTGTTTTTTAGTTGGGAAGAGGAGCTCCAAATTACATATCATAGTTCAGTAAACTGTCAAAGTTCCAAGGATTTGTTGCCAAATTGCCTTGAAAGCTGACCTGACACCCATCCAAACTTAATCATCAATAGACAGACCACCCTTAACACATTTTGTATCAAAGCCAACCAGAAACCCGATTCAGCCTCCCAAAGCTTGATTTTGAAGCAACCCTAACTTTAACTTGTAAACCCTAACACCTAATGTAGTAGTAGGACAAATTCTTCAAGAGAACTCTCTCATTTCAAATCCCAGTCATCCCCACCATCATCGTCCTACTCGCCTTCCAAGCACCATTCACTAACATTATTGCACCCGGTCACCTAATCCAACTGCCAGTTGTTTGTCAGAACCCTTCCTCAAAATTGCAGATGTTTGAGGAAGTGTCACAATTTGGATGTTTGAGGAAGTGTCACAATTTGGAACACTTTCTGTTCATAACAAAAAAGTGTTGGGGATTCTAGCGGCCAAGTCTTTGGTTAAAGGGAAGTCCTGGATTCAAATCATGGAGGCGTGATTAAAGAGGGGCAGTGTTGAGTTCCTCCAGGACGGTTATATATTGTTAGATTGAAATATTAGTTCCATTGAATGAAGCTGTAACTGTCAATGTAGTAACATTTATTACTAGGTAATATACCGACGAAATTTGATATCATGTGGATTTGAGCCGACATTCTTAGAGGGAACTCAATAACCTCCCACATTCGGTTTGAAACCTAGATGCCCATATTGAATATTTTCTCTAATGTGCACGTTAGTTGATTGAATTGGATAAGCTTCTTTTTTTTTGGTTTACATTGTGTTGTTTGACCTTTTGGGTGCTTTACGCTTGCCTTTTCTTAAAGACATGGAAAAATTGGGCAAAAACCGAACATTGTCAAATTGAACAAAATCTGATTTTGGTCAAAATTTGGTCAAACTCCAATCGCATCAATAAGTGAGTGATGGACAACCAATTTATATTTTATGTTATCTTTTAGTTATTTTGGTTATTTTAGATAGAGATCATTTTTATCTCTTTTTATCGGTTATGATTTTAAGCTATATTAAGAAAAAAGACTTTAGAGATTGACTTTACGCTCTTTTTAATTCTTGAGAGTCTATAAATAGTCTATAAGTTCATAAATTATAGAACTGAAAAATGAGAAATCTATTTTGAGTTTCTATGGAATGATACCAAAACCCTAAAGTGGATCTCTCTTGTCATGTCCTGTCTTCTTCTCCGTCTCCGACGTCGACAGGAACGGGTCTCGAGTACAAAAACCACATCATCGAGATCCAACACAACATGCACGTGTCCAAACTCGGATATTTTCATTAATTACAAGTCGATTGAGCGTTCGGTTTATTCGGTTTCAACCTAACCAAAATAGTCAAAAGCGAATAAAGTATATTTCTAAAAATCCAAAACCGAAATCGAACCGATAATCAATTCGGTTTATTCGGTTTGTCCAGTTGTGCTATTTTTATTGTTTAATGGGCCGAGCCCAAAGTTAAAATTATGGTTAAACTATATTAAAAAATACAATTTGTATATATATATATATATGTTTGTTGTATTTCAAAGTTGGTCCCAAAATTGGACTAATTGTTAAATTACCAAAGTTTTACTTAAAACACATACATACATACATAGAATTGTTGTTTTCAAAATATACATATTTTTAATCATAAAATATGCATAAAATTGAGATTATTTACATAATTGCGTAAGTTTTATTTGGTTTGTGGTTTTGGACCGAAGCATAATAAGAAAATTTTATTATTTTCAAAACTGAAACTGAACCGAAATTTTATCAAACAGAACCTAATGGCTTATTCGGTTCGATTCTCGATCCAAAACCAAATAATGCTGACCACTAGATTGTTATGTTTTTCATTTCTATTATAATTCTTATGATAAATTGATAATAGTTGAATATTCACAAATTTCTTATAGCTTTCTCGTCCAATTTTTTCTAATTTTCATACTAACCGTATTTCTCATGTGTCTTCATTATGCGTCAAATTGGTATAAGAGCTCTACGTTAGCAAATAATATAACAATAAGGGAGCTTAAAATTTAAACAAAATTAAAATATGAATTATTATGACTTGTTTACAAAAGATTAGTGATCTATACAAAATGGAGCAAGATGATTTCACAAGATGATTTCAACCAAGACTAATAGTTGACTTATCTACACAAGATGATTTCAACCAAGAGATGGTCATATCCTTAGAGTGTCTATTAGTTGAACCTAATGAACCTACATCAGACACAAATTAGGTCCCTGGTTGAAACTAGGTCTAGGATTAAACCAAAAATTAGTTTGGCCTTTATATATCATCATTGGAAGAATTAAATGTCATTTGATTAATCTAATGAATTTAAATAACCTATTGTCTCTTAAGTACTTTGAACGTCCCAATAATCAGTCATGTGGACAATTCCTATTATATAGTATATACTTGTTACAAATAATTATAATAGTTTGCAGAAAATAATGAATAAATGTATGAATGATTATCTTGCGAAAAAAAAAACTTTTTAAACTTGCTCCTACGTTATGCCACTACGTCCTTCGAGGATATCATGCTTCTTCCATCTCCACGACTGATAGTACTGGTGTGGGAGTTCATGGTCTTTTCAGGAGCATCAATGTTGACTAGCTTATTGAAGTAGAGGCCTCCACCATGGCCAATTTGGAGGGCATTACTAGGAGCATAATTCTCGAACTTTACGCTTATATGTTCACCAAAAGATTTTTTTGGAGCCAAGGAGAATGATAGAGAACCGATTTAGATTTTTCTATTATATTTAGTTATTTTGGTTATTTTAAATATAGATCATTTTTATCGGTTATTATTTTAAGTTATCTTGGGGATAAGCCTTTAGATATTGGTTTTATCTTTTATTTCTTGACAAACTATAAATAGTCTGTAAGTTCTTAAATTATAGAATTGAAGAATAATACATCTATTTTTGAGTCTTTACTACGGTGTTATGCCTAAACCCTAAAGTGAATCTCTCGTCTTCTTCTCCGCCTCCTTCTCCGCCTCTGATGTCGACACGAATTGGATTTGAGTACAAAAAGCCCCATCATCGAGATCCAACGCAACTCACACGTAAGGCACTTCACAAACATATAACTTACCTGAATGTTGACTAACATTCAAAGAACTTCTGACAAATCGTAGTAGATCCTACTCAGAGATTGTTGGAGGAGGCGTTCTGGCGATTGACAGAACAGGTGGCCGGTTGCGCGTAGAATGGCAGTGCTGTGACACTTAGGTCGAAATATAGGGGAATTTTCATAAGGGAGAGTTTGAGCATTAGTCTAAATTCAAGCAAGGTTGTGTTGACAAGACCGGGTTTTGGGTTGGGCTTGAGACCAAAAGTTCTACAAAGTTCTCCTGTAAGCCAAACATATCATTCATGGTCTGATAGAATATAGGACCAGTTCTTAATAAAATGTCTGTCCATCCCATCCTACATACAATGCAGCATTTAGGCATGACTGACACTTAACATTTGCTGACTAAAAATAGAACAAGAACAACAAATGTTGTAACGGTCAAAGTGACTAATAAAGTGATAACAATAAACCATCATATTGCTCTAAACTGACTTAAATATGATAAAAAAAACATGAATCACATGTGATCCTCATATATCAACTGAAGAAAACAGTCCATGGATTAGCATAACTTATAAAGCATAGCCAAATAAAATCCATGTATAAGCCCTTCTTTTGACTAGGGGTGAGCATTATTCGGTTTTGGACTGAAAACCGAACCAAACCGAAGATTCAGTTCAGTCGGAAAAAAATTTGGCTCGGTTTCGGTTTTGAAAATACTAAAATTCCTTATTCGGTTTCGCTTTTGGATTTCGGTTGAAAACCGAAAACCGAATAAGACTTATGCAATTATGTAAATACCCTCAATTATATACATATTTTTATGATAAAAAATGTGTATATTTTGAAAACAATAATTTTATGTATGTGTTTTGAAGCCTAACTTTGATAATTTAACAAGTCCAACTTTTGGTGCAACTTTGAAATACAACAAATGTGTATATAAAAATTATAATTTTTGGTAAAATTTAACCATAATCCCGAATTTGGACATGACCCATTAAATAATAGAAATAGCCCAACCGAAGAAACTGAATAAACCGAATCGATTATTCGGTTTAGTTTCGGTTTTGGCTAATTTCGGTTCGGTTTCGGTTTTGGATTTGTAGAATTTCGGTTTATTCGATTTTGACTATTTTTGTTCGGTTGAAACCGAATAAACCGAACGCTCACCCCTACTTTTGACCGTAAAATTTAGAGAGTTTGCTATTAACATATTTACTTATAACAATCAATAGATAACATAATTAATATGCATGCAAACAGCTTAGCAGGAAAATAACAGTTACTACTGAAAAGTATTTTAAACAAAAACATAACCACAAGCCTAGTGAAATAGGTAACATACCAAAGGCACTTATCGAAAGTACAAGGGGTAAAACAAAGCAATGGTAGAGTGCATACCTCTTGTATACGGTCTAGAGCACGAATATTGTCCAAAGTATCCAAGGATGGGGAAAGACCCCCATGCAGACAGAAAACCTAGAACATCCAGTTAAATTTTAGAGAAAACATACGAAGATATAATTCAAAATATCATGCACTAATTTAAAACTTAAACCTGGTTCTCTATAAGAGCTGTAAGTGGTAAATAATCAAAAAGATCAGTGAAATACTTCCACACATTTGCATTTCCATATTTTCTCAAGCATTCATCATAGAAGCCATACCTGCAACCACAAGCCAAAATATTGATAAAGGTATAAGTAGTTAGAAAACAATGGCCGAGGTTTCAGGATCTTGAATAATAGCCTAAGAGACTGTAAATAATAATTTCTTCCCACTTGAGAAGTAACTCAAACGAGATGTTTCCTCACTCCTATATGGAAACCTACAAGAGTAAAAGAGTTGTTCGGAATACAAGGACAGCTTGTAAAATATTAATCCTAGACAACAGAATTTGTTTGTACAAGCACTCGAGCAAGCTGAGTTAATGCCATGGGACACATCATAAGCTTTGAATGGCATTGGTGATAAATCCATAAATTATATACTTTGAAACAAGTTTAGTTCGCAAGTTACACCAGATGACCTTAAAATGTATGAACACAGTTTCACAACTTTCTTTAGCTGACAGGTTAGAAATTTTTGTTTAATTAAAAATTGTCACTATAACCATGTCTAGCCTGCAGATTTGGAATTTTCTTTTGGGCCTACCTCCCCATGGAGACAGCACTTGTATCTTTCATTTGACTATCTGACCGAAAATGGCTTCCAACAGAGCACCTCAAGGATCACCATACCAAGATATAGTGAATTAATCTTCCTTTAGTTTAATAACATCATGATGCTGACGCTCTCAATTCAGATAGTTAGCAGCTATGTTTGCTTCAGTAAATGTATTTTATACATCTCGAATACTTTTTTAATCTTCACCACATCAAACTGTATCTCTATCTCGTATGATGCACTTTTGACAAGGTGTGAACAAATCTTTAGACTAATTGAGTTCATGTTATGAGCAAGATTTCCGGTGGATCACAGGCTAAGAAGACTGTTCCAAAAATACAATTACATAGAGAACAGTTACTAAGATTGGTGAAATCATGACAAATGACATTACTCTAGTTATCCAATGTAGTTTTCTTTAATTGGCTAGGCAACTTAAGCAGGTCCCATCAGAATCTGTCATTAGACTCATTACTTGTTGGTCAGGTTTAATAATATTCCATGATCCAACGTTAAAAGAACACTCTTTCATAATGATTGTGGAACATTCCTTTGGTCCTCCCAAACAAAGAGAACCGTAAATACACCCTCCCTAAATCCAAAAACGATCAAGAGGAAAATGTTCTGTGAGTGCATAAGATCCTTCACAAATACCCAGAAGAAATTAAAGATTGAATTTCTAGCAGCGTCTCTCCAATCATTTCTCCCCTACTGCAGACTAAGTCATAAATATATGTGAATGGCAAAGTATGCATCACTTACACTTGAGTTATTTGTCGGCTCTCATGATTTCCTCTCAGAATCGTAATTCTATCTCTATAACGAACTTTCAGGGCCACCAAAAGTGTGACAGTCTCCACCGAATAATAACCACGATCTGCATTAAGATGGACGCAGTGTTAATTGGCATCATTGTAAAAATAAGATGCATCAGACAAAACAATAAGCTACATTTAATATTCATAAACAATAATAGCATTGTAAAACCAGATACCATTTTTCGGCAGTATCAGAGACCAATAATTTTCTATGTAGCACAGTATGAACCCTACAAAATATTTACTTATCAATAAAAAGGAAGCGTGATCATATCCAGTCCAGAATGCAAAGCATTTACTCTATTTACAGAAATGTAAATAATAACTAAAGGCACAGAATCAGAACAGATGGCTATATTTTTCACTGACACGAAAACGATATAACATAATACAAACAATGAGAAAATAACGTCAGTGAATTTGGGTATTTTGGAGTGCATGTGTTGTTTCCAATATGAATATGACAGCTACTTTGGACTTACATGCTTCCTAAACTGGGTGGCTTAATAAATCGAGAATAACAATCAACCTGTGATGCACGTCGGAGAGAAAAATAAAGAATTCCAAGAATGGAATTTGAAATTATAGATGTTAATTAATTTGTTAAAGAAAAGTTTCAAAGGATATCATGTTGAAATAAATTTGTCATCATATACAGAGAATATCTAGATAACAAATTCTATTTCCCATTACATATGGTAACTGGTACGTAACAAATTTGTCAACAATAGAAAAAATCAAATAAATTAACTTGAGATAACTTTCTAACAATCTGCATAGGATCTCTAGTGTTTCTTTGAAAGAAAAGATAAGCATAAAGCAATAGACAGTTATATGATGATTGGATAATAGGGAAATGAGAGAGAGAGAGAGAGAGAGAGAGAGAGAACTAAGATGAAGATAGGGATGCACGGACAGATGGAGAGAAAAAGAAACGGGATGCAATATATTTAGGAGGTAATAAATCTATAAAAGTAAGCCTAAATTAAATAATACATTTCTAAGTTAAAGCATTAAAATGATTCAAACTCCATGGGAGATCAAAGTTGGCTGGCAGATCCAAAAGAAATATGCCGACACTATTGCTTCCTAATATAAGTCTATTCCATCTTCAAACAAAACCCAGCTTAAAGGACATGGCATAGCCTGAACTATATCTGGAGAGACGATTGTATAGGACAATTAAGAAGCTGGTGCTGAATTTAACAAAAACAAATATAGGTTTTAAATAAATATTCTGTAGCAAACTAAATCAGAAAGTTTGAATTGCAGTGTCAAAAGGACTTTGATCAGAAAGAGTCGTGAAAATGTCAGCTACCTTATACACCTAAATCAAAATGCAATCCTTCATTGAAAGTTCCTCCTATCGAAATGACTTTGTTACATGTACAGCTACTAAAGGCTGAGAACCAAGATGCAAGTCATAAAATATAGGAATCACAAAGAGCAAAAACCTAAAAACCTCACAACCAATAAAATTCATTCATTACTCGCAAGGAATTGTTCATGTTTGTGATGCTGAATATGTCAAGTTTATCATTGTTCTTCTCAGGTTTAGCCTCTCCAAATAACTCCAGTTGTCATTGAGGGAGACTTATTCAGCAGTTAACTAGCTTTAACACATAACACAGCACTAAAAGGAAAACAATGACAAAACGCTTGAAAAAGAAAAAAATTAAATCTTCTTGGGATGGCATATGAACAATATAAGTTTCTACAGCATTGACATTAAATAACTACCATCAAAATGGTGGGAAAGACAACTCAAATAGTTCCCAAACAGTCAGAGTAACCTGAAAACAAGCTCATATGGTAAAATGTAATCTGAGGGCTTGCTTGATAACCAAAATGACTAGTTCATGCCCTACCCCTTGCATGGTGTGGAATAAGGTCGTTTTCATCGATATGGGGAAATGTGGTATATATCAAAATCCTACAATGGGACCATCTCAAAGACACCAAATACACTAAATCCTGCGGATGTGTTAAAGAGTCAATTAGCTAGCAAGTGACTACAAATTTGCATTATTTAAACTTTTGGACACTTGAGTCTCCAGTGCAGTACAAGAACATCTAGTTTTGTGCACATGAACTTCCTACTCTTTTAGAATGTCGCTTACAATTAGTGTTGAATACCTCCTGGAAGAAGCCAACTAAAGCTTAGTTTTATTGTGTGATGTGCAGCTATTGGCTTTGTTTGCACTGTGAACGGTGAGCGACTGTTTGCTGCTTGCAAAACAATTCAAACCTCTAGCAACATGGCGGAAACATATGCACCGGGCAGTCTCCCCCGTTCACCCTCTACTATAGCAAGTTACTAATATGTGATTAACCATGCACCGCGAGAAAATCAAGTTAGAAAATGGCATTTGAAGTCTTTGGTCACAGTTACGGCATATATGCACAAGTCTTCTTTTTGTATTTAAGGCTGGAGTTCATAAAGGAAGCAACATAATTATCGATGACATCAGGAAATTCACAGCTTCAAGAGGGATTGGGTTCAAGCAGTTGTGAAGTTCTTGCAATGTTGTCCTTAACAATTGTGCTCTTTCTTAGTATGTACCTACAAACTAGCGACTAGCGAAGTCACGGAGTTGTTGCTTAGGGTGTGATCATCTCATGTATTTATCATTCTACCAAGCACTTGTCACTAAGTATAGCTAAAAAAATTGATGTGAAGTACGAAGAGTTAGCATCTGAGCATTTGCATCTAAGTTCCTTCCGTAGTTCAGTTTATTCAACTGACTATTATTTAAGATCACATTATCACCAATCGAGATGATCAATAAGAGTAACTGCTAAGAGCTCATGTGTTACATGTCAAAAGTCGAGAATACAAAAAAGTTGAAAGTTTGCAAATATCGGACCAACGGAAATAAAAAAAATTGTAAGACGAGGGGGATGGCAAAGAAGAATATATACAACTTGACAAGTATAACTTGATGTTCCTATAATTAGTAAATGTAACGACACGAATACTGCTGACCCGGGTTATATGAACAGAGAGCTTAATTGTCACGGTACTGTGCCAATAACAATAACAATACATGTATCACTGCACCTGTTTTCTAGGATAACTCGTCCGACAGCATAAAGCATAAGACTATATGACAATTCGAGAGGAGAACACCGCAGCTACGAGAGGAGACTCTAAAAGGAATGGATCGATGGAGATAAGAAGAAAATTTAGAAATATTACAACTTCAAAGTTAAATACGGAGAATCCACCGAAGCGCTCTATATGCCTAACAGTTCAGCATTCAACCAATTGTCAAGGTCATACAAATTGATTTGTTGAATGCCCAAAACTGAATAAAAATCTGATCTTTTTGTAATCGCTTAGCATCTAGAGGCAAGGACTTCCCACAGATCAATGAAAATGAGAAGAAAATGATGAGATCTGTGGGAGAGAGAGAGGAAAAAAAAAAAAACTGGAAGATTTCTTTCGTTCGTACCTACATAATCCCCCATGAAGAGATAGTTGGTGTCGGGGGCCTCGCCGCCGATCTTGAAGAGCTCGATAAGGTCGTGGAACTGGCCGTGGATGTCCCCGCACACGGTGACCGGACACTTCACCGGCTGGACGTTCCACTCCTCCATGAGGACCGCCCGCGCCTGCTCGCACAGCGCCTTCACCTCCGCCTCCGGCAGGAACTTGCATTCCCTCAGCTGCTCGATCTGCCTCTCGAGGTCCGAATGCGACATCGACCGATCTAGCTATGGAGAATTGCTAGGGTTAGGGTTGGGGGGGAGAGAATTGGAATTGGGAATTGGGGGTTTTTTTTTTCTTTTTTTTCTTTTTTTTCTGTGTTTCTTAATTTTGATGAGATGATGAATCGTTCGTTGCTGCTGTCCATTTCTTTCTTTCTTTCTTTATTTTCTTTTCTTTGGTTTTTTTATAATAATTATTATTTGGACAAGTCTCAGGTGTGGACCCAATCTCGTCTAATCCACTGACACGACCAACGGATGGATGCTACTGTAACTAAATATTCCAGGATGGATCTGGACCGTCCGATTGACTTAATCTAACGTCTTTATTTTCATTAGTAAATTCACGCGTAAATATATTTTCCCTGATATTAATATAAAATTATTTATCATATATATGTTTCTATTTAATTCAGATTTATCATATATATGTTTCTAAATTTTTTTAATATTATATATTTGACTATATTTTTATTATAATTTGTTATTGATAAAATAAATAAATATTTATTTAATTACTTAATATTATCTAATTATAAACTGTAAATTCCCTGATTTTTCAAATTTCAAAATCTGGATTTTTGCACAATTTTCTGGAATTTTCTGGGAATTTTCTGTAATTTAAAAACAGGGTTTTAATTATTCAATAATTTTTAAATGATAATAAACAGTATTAAAATATTATGAAAATAATATTTTTGGATGTAAAATAAAAAACTGGACTTAGGACAATTTTTCTGGAATTTATTGGGCCCCGGACCTATTTTTTAAATTACCAAAAACTATTTATTTAATTTATTAAATAATTACTGGATATTATTATTATTATTATTATTATTTTTTTTTTTTTTTTTAAATTAACCCCAAACCCAGTCCACTGGGCCCGGCCCACCGAGCCCAGCCCGAACCCAAACCCAGCCCATCCCCTATCGGGTCGGGTCGGGTCCGCCCGACCGAACCCGACCCGCCACCCGCCCGCACCCTCTCTCCTTCCACGTCTCAGCCCTCCCCTCGTCGTGCGCCGCCCCGCCCGGCGCGCCGCCCGATCCGGCCGGCCCTCACCGCCACGACCCCCCCCCCCCCACGCGCCGCCCGTCTCGGCCCCCCAACCGCCTCCGGCCACCTATAAATCCCCCTCCCTATTCCCTCTCCGGCCACACCGCCCTAGCCCCCTCCCCGTCGACGCCACCGCTCTCCGTCGCTGCCCAGCCACCCAGCCACCGCCCCCAGCGCCGTCCACCACCGCGGCCAGCCACTCTCTTCCTCCCCTCCTCTTCTTCTTCTCCGGCTGCCCTCTGCCGGCAGCAGCAGCGAGCAACAGCAGCGCCCAGCCGAGCCCAGCCACGCCGCCGCCTCCGGCCGTCTTGCTCACCGCCGCCACCTCGCCGCGCTGTCCCTCCGCCGTTGCCTGGCCGCCCAGCCGCCGTCCTCCGGCGAGAAGCCCAGCACAGTAAACCCTAACCCTAATTCGATCCGCGTGTTCGACACGAGTCGGACACGATTCGACCCTGGTTTTCGGGTCCCCTTCATGTGAGTGTAACTTTTTGCTCGTAGCTCGGATTTCGATTCTGCAAATTGCGTTGTGAAGCCTGTATGACCCTCTCGGTGCCCGGACAAACTGTTCGGGGCATCGCGTCCTGTGGTGATCGCACACCGCGATCCAAAATCAGGAAAAACCAGACCCTGTTTCACCCCGGAACTGAGTACGTCCCGCCAAACGGGATGACTTGGTCGCGCGCGGTCTTCACAGATACGTGCGCCTCGTTGATACGGACGTGCGGGATTTCGCAGAAGTCGATTCGGGTGTGCGTGCACACCGGAATCAACGCGTATCCGTGGACATCGTCCTGTATTCGTACTTTCTGGAACGCGTCCTAACTTTGTGTACACACGTCGGATCGAGGCAAAACTTGCGCCATCAGACTCGTAGCAATACGCTGGTCCTGTGGGTCAAGTTTGGTTCGATTCTGAGAACGTTGACGAAATCGCGTGTGGTGGGCCCCACAGGCCCCGCTCGACGGGCGATTTTGTGATCGGCTCATCGGAATTCAATTCTGAAAGTTGAGTTGGGTTCGTATCAGCGTTTCTGACCTGTTGACACTAAGTTTGGTGAATTTGGAGACCTTTGACCTGGACGCATTTTTTTGGTGCAAAGCGGGCCCGCATGTGGACCCCGTTTTGACCCAAAATTGTCGTTTTTGTCCTTGTCTCCAAATTGGACCCAAGGACATGCGTTTTTAGCTGATTGATATTTTCTGGATCTGATGGTGATGTTTGTTTCAGCAACCGGAGTACCGCCTGCAATTCTCGCCGAAGTCAGAACTGCAAACATAGCCGGAACCACAGGCAAGTGTACCTTGCCAAAACTTGCAGCTTTGCTACCTATCTCCTGGACTTAGTTATACATCAGAGGGCAAGTAAAGCTTGCCAATTCTCAGATATTTCTGGTCATAGTATTTTACTTAATTTCTTGTAGATTCACATGTAACTTGTTTAACTGCTCAACCCATGACACCTGACACTCTTCATGTGACGGAATTGCCTGAGATATACCTGGTGATTCCATATAGGCTACATTTTCATGTCATTTCCAGTTTACATGCTTAGATTCTAGCCTGATTCATTGTATTAGTTCAATCTTGCGTGACTTGTACCTGATATATTCTGGAACTGTGACGTAAGATTTCATGGGGTGGGAAGAGTATTATCATATCAAGGCTGAATATAATATACTATAAATACTTTTATCTGGCGGTGCCTTAGACTCTGATACAGAGCTTTGGTTCCTTACTGGCTCTTCGAGAAAATACTGCTATGGTTTCTTCGACACTGATCCTGTAGTAGTCTCAGCCTGAGTATGACTAAAACTCTCACTTGCATATCACTAGCTGGTTTACATAATTACCCTGCTGTTTCATTATTGCCGCACTGCATATGTTTTGGCTTGTATTTTCTGTACCTTGTTATGTCCCCTGAGGACCTGGAATGGACTATGTCCTCGGTATAGCCGCAGAGAACTACCCCGAGGTGTACGGTACAGGAGCACTCCTTGGAGCAGAACCCGGAACCGAGGACGAGATAGTTGCAGAAGACTTCTCCTGAGCACCGGCTTCATATACACAGTATTTCCATTTCAGTATTTTATTTCCTGTCTTTCTTCTTAAATGTAACAGAATAATTCTCGGATTTGTTTCCCGAGATAACCTTGTTTAAGATTGCTTATTTATTTCCATTGCAATATTTCTGGCTTTAATCTGTATTGTTCTATGGATGAGATTAGAAATACCTGAGACTTGTAACATAGTACTGCTAGACTACAGCTTAAGCATGTCCTGATGGATCCATTAAATTGGGTTGTCCATCGGTGCGTGCTGCTGGCCATTGCCCACGTGCTCAGTCCCTCGGCATTTTGGGACTGGGGCGTGACATAAACAAATATTTTTCTAATTCATGTGGTTAAGGTGGGAGGCATTCTCCATTGTTGGCTGGTTTCAAATCATTTGAGTATTATTTATAACAAATTTTACTTTTTTTGACGTAATATTTAAATTTCTTAAATAATTCATTGATGATATATATACGACTTAGACGACTAAATTTTTAGTCGTTTACAAGTTCCCTTATATTGGTAGAGATGTCGAAAAATTAAAATCTCAAACACATTCCTCAAATTGTCTCCTCTGTCCCTCTTTACAGGAGGGTTAAAAACGATTCTGAATGAACCGTCGAAACCGTATGTATATATTCAGATAATTTTAACTAATTGTTCAACTACCTAATATTATCTAACTATAACAGAATACTTCTAATTCATGTGGTTGGGGTGGGAGACATTCTCTTTGGCTGGATGAATTTGATTCCATGGGACATCTATTATTTATTTTAATTTAAATATTTTTTCGACAAATTTGTTTGTGTGCGTGCAATACGCGGTGTATGGTATGTATGTTATATTGTTTGTTTTCTTATAAAGCATACTCACTTAAACAACGAATTAGATATATTCTAATTTTTATATAAAAGTTGTTTTTTTATATGATACTATCTTATGTCCTTCGTTTTAATTTTCTAAAATATATATTTAAAAATTTGATAAAATTTTTTTATACAACAATAGGACGTGACGATTGTCAAAATCACACAATGACACATGGGTTGTGAGTGCAGGGTTAGGTCAGAAAGTACAAAGTCGAAAGGATTGTGAGTGCCTATGGTTGGATTAGTTTTTTCTTAATAAGTTGCTACAGTTAGCTAAATAATTTAATTTAAATTAAATTTTTCGATATATTTATTCAATAAGAATAAAGTCCATGACACTAGGGGGAAAAATTGATAATCCCCAATATTTAAGTAAAATATAGGCAATGTAAAGTTAAATGCAAATGTTTAAAAAATAGAGAGAGAAATGCAAGTAATGGAACACAATATGTAGGACGACTTTGGCCACTAGGAGTTGTGTAATCTTGTTATGGGATTTGTACCATAAACTTAAGGGTATATACCATGGAACCCCTCTATTGATTGACGAATTTAGAGAAAATCTCATGCCATTAAGTTCTTAAAAAAATCCTCACTCCTTTTAGATTTAAGTGATGTTACTTTTTTTTTTATCTATAAAAAAATTAACATCATAGAAAAAAACAACAACAAGTAAAATATGCAACAGCATATTTGAGTAGAACTACAGTGTCCATAATTTTTGGTAATAAATGTTCGTTGGGTCGTGACATGTTGATTACGATAGAGGACTTCCGTGGGGATCGACACGGTTTGAATCCTCCTTTGAAAACTTAGTTCATAATCCGGTATAAATGACATATAAAAAATATTGGTAATAAATTGTAAGAGGAGCCATTTGATCTGGATTCGAATCGCATCGGTCTAATTTTTGTTATTAATTTTTCACTAAAAATTGTAGTCAGGTCTATAAAAAAAAATTAGGACTGTCAAAATTTTGACAATAAAAGAACTGTCAATTGGACTAGTCCCAATTAATTTATTTTTAGTGAAAATTTTATAAAAAAATTTGGCTTAGTCCCGAAATTTTGTTTAGTGTCTTACCAAGAGCCTTTTTAACCCTAACCTTTTTATTTCTCCCAGGCTTCTCAAATTTATAAAAAATTTATAAAAATTAAATTTGGAGAAGTCCCCAAAATTTTTAGGACTCTTCTCCTTTCTACTCCACTCCACTCCCCGTCTGCCGCCGCATCTTTCGTCCGTCGCCCCCCTCCGTTCTCCGAGTATGTACTTTCCTCTTCTTCTCTCTCCCTCACTTTCTCTTTCTATGTCCACTTTGTGCTTTTTTTCTTCGTCGTTTTAAAAACATTATATAAATAAAAATAAATTTTCAGTTACGTCATGACTGTAATAGGACAGGCAGCAGCCATACAATTCTTGACATGGAAGGTACGGTCGAACAAACTCATCATCATTAAAAAAAAAAAAAAAAATTCCCAATATTTTTTCATTCCACTGTCGATCTTTACTAGGGTTTGCAAAGGAAAAATGTTCCGTTGTTGCACCGGAGGAGCTGCAGCGCCGCGCTCGGCAGCAGCAGCTTCGTGCACCGCCAACGTCGGCACGGTCTCGGAGTACTCAAGACTACATCCCCTCTCGTCTCGAGCCCTCCGAGAGCCGTCGCCTCGAAGGGAGCCGAGGCCTTGGTCGCCGAAAAATCCTTAGCGGAGGACTCCGATGAGATCATACACTTCTACCGCCTCCCGCTCGTCCGCGACAGCGCGGCCGCCGAGCTCCTTAGGCAGGTCCAGGCCAAGATCTCTGCCAACGTCGTCGATATAAGGACCGAGCAGTGCTTCAATGTTGGGGTCGACGGTAGCTTGTCCGACGAGAAGCTCGGGATTCTTAAATGGCTCCTACAGGAAACCTACGAGCCGGATAACCTGCAAAGGGAGAGCTTTCTCGACAAGGAGGTCTCCCGGAGGACCATCCTGGTCGAGGTGGGCCCGAGGATGTCCTTCACGACTGCGTGGTCTGCCAATGCCGTCTCCATCTGCCAATCATGTACTCTGACGGAAGTGAACCGGATGGAGCGGTCCAGGCGCTACCTTCTGTATCTCCGGCCCGGAACCAACCCGTGGGAGGAGAGCCTGATTAATGATTTTGCCGCTATGGTTCATGATAGAATGACAGAATGTGTCTACAATGCGAGGCTAAAATCTTTCAGAATAGACGCTGTTCCGGAGGCCGTCAGATCGGTCCCGGTGATCGAGAGGGGGAAGGAAGCACTCCAGGAGATAAATGCTAAGATGGGCCTGGCGTTCGACGACCAAGACATAGAGTACTACACTCGCCTGTTCAAAGATGATATCAAGCGCAATCCAACCACTGTCGAACTCTTCGACATTGCGCAGTCTAACAGCGAGCACAGTCGGCACTGGTTTTTTAACGGTAAGCTCATCATAGATGGACAGCCGATGGACAAAACATTGTTTGAGATAGTGAAGAGCACTCTGAAGGCTAACCCGAACAACTCGGTGATTGGGTTCAAGGACAATTCTAGCGCAATCAGGGGAGTTACAGTTAGTTCGCTGCGCCCGTCGTCACCTGGTTCGCCATCTTCGTTGCGTTCTTCTGTTTGTGAACTTGATGTGTTATTTACGGCTGAGACACATAATTTTCCATGTGCTGTGGCTCCTTATCCTGGTGCCGAAACCGGAGCTGGAGGTCGAATTAGGGATACACATGCAACTGGTCGTGGGTCATTTGTAGTTGCTTCCACTGCTGGCTACTGTGTTGGAAATCTTCAGATGGAAGGGTCGTATGCTCCATGGGAAGACCCGTCTTTTGTGTACCCATCGAACCTAGCATCGCCACTCCAGATTCTAATTGATGCGAGTAATGGTGCATCTGATTATGGAAACAAGTTTGGAGAGCCTCTGATACAAGGGTACACAAGGACATTCGGAATGAGGCTTTCTAATGGGGAGCGGCGCGAGTGGTTGAAGCCTATTATGTTCAGTGCTGGCATTGGGCAGATTGATCACAACCATATAACGAAAGAAGAACCAGATATTGGGATGTTAGTTGTGAAGATCGGCGGCCCTGCTTATCGGATTGGCATGGGAGGTGGTGCTGCTTCGAGCATGGTCAGTGGACAGAATGATGCCGAATTAGACTTCAATGCGGTGCAGCGAGGAGATGCTGAGATGGCACAGAAGCTTTACCGAGTGATCCGTTGTTGTGTTGAGCTGGGAGAAAATAATCCTATTATCAGCATTCATGATCAAGGAGCTGGCGGTAACTGCAATGTGGTGAAGGAGATTATCTATCCTAAGGGGGCTGAAATTGATATCCGCTCTATAGTAGTTGGTGACCATACCATGTCAGTTTTAGAGATATGGGGTGCCGAGTACCAAGAACAGGATGCTTTATTAGTGAAACCTGAAAGCCGGGACCTATTGCTTTCCTTCTGTGAAAGGGAAAGGGTGTCTATGGCAGTTATTGGTACCATAAGTGGCAGTGGACGAGTTGTGTTGGTTGATCGCTCTGCCATCGAGCAGTGCAAGTCGAATGGGCTCCCTCTACCCCCTCCTGTAGAGGATCTCGAGCTTGAAAAGATACTTGGAGACATGCCACAGAAGTCCTTTGAATCTACACGTATGCTGCAGGTTCGGGAACCACTTGATATTTCCCCGGGAGTATCAGTAATGGATTCTCTAGCGAGGGTTCTGAGGCTACCTTCAGTTTGTTCGAAACGGTTTTTGACAACGAAAGTTGACAGATGTGTAACAGGTCTTGTGGCCCAACAGCAGACTGTTGGGCCGTTGCAACTTCCACTCTCAAATGTTGCCGTTATTGCTCAGACTTACAGCGACCTGACCGGTGGTGCTTGCGCCATTGGGGAACAACCAATAAAAGGCTTATTGGACCCGAAGGCCATGGCAAGGTTGGCCATTGGCGAATCGTTGACAAATTTAGTCTGGGCCAAAGTTACATCTCTTGGTGATGTTAAAGCTAGTGGCAACTGGATGTATGCTGCTAAGCTGGACGGTGAAGGAGCGGCTATGTATGATGCTGCTACAGCTCTCTCCGAATCCATGATTGAGTTGGGAATAGCAATAGATGGAGGAAAGGACAGCCTTTCGATGGCAGCCCAAGCTTCTGGTGAGGTCGTCAAGGCTCCTGGAAACCTAGTCATCAGTGCATATGTCACAACTCCTGATATAACATTGACGGTGACACCAGACTTGAAGCTGGGGAATGATGGCGTTCTGCTGCACATTGACCTGGCAAAAGGGAAGCGGCGGTTGGGTGGTTCGGTGCTTGCTCAGGTTTTTAATCAACTTGGTGATGAGTGCCCTGATCTAGATGATGTTCCTTATCTTAAGAAGGTTTTTGACACTGTTCAGGAGATGCTCAGCGAACGATTGATTTCTTCTGGTCATGACATCAGTGATGGTGGGTTTATTGTTAGTGTTCTTGAGATGGCATTTGCTGGGAATTGTGGTGTAAAGCTAAATCTAAACTCAAGAGGTTACAGCCCTCTTCAGATACTCTTTGCCGAGGAGCTTGGCCTTATTATTGAGGTCAGCTCAGAGAATTTAGGTCTGGTTAGGGCAAAGCTTGAAGCATCCGGTATTTCCGGTGAGGTCATTGGAAACGTTACTGAATCGCCAGTGATAGAGTTGTCAATTGATGGGATGACACAGCTGAAGGAGGAAACTTCACACCTTAGGGACTTATGGGAGGACACCAGTTTCCAGCTCGAGGGCCTCCAGAGACTGGCTTCCTGCGTCACACTCGAGAAAGAAGGCTTGAAGAGTAGACATGTTCCTAAATGGGAATTAGCTTTCACTCCCAAGTTTACTGATGAAAAAATTATGTCAGCATCCGTAAAACCGAAGGTTGCTATCATCCGTGAGGAAGGGAGCAACGGGGACAGGGAAATGTCTGCAGCATTTTATGCTGCAGGTTTTGAGCCCTGGGACATCGCGATGTCTGATCTCCTGAACGAACACATTTCTTTGGATAGGTTCCGGGGCATTGCATTCGTAGGAGGCTTCAGCTATGCCGATGTCCTAGATTCCGCTAAAGGTTGGTCAGCGTCCATAAGGTTCAACAAGTCCCTCCTTCAGCAATTTCAGGAGTTTTACAAGCGACCTGACACTTTTAGCCTTGGTATATGTAATGGGTGTCAGCTCATGGCTCTTCTTGGATGGATTCCTGGGGCTGCAATAGGGGGTTCCCTTGGCGAAGGAGGAGATGTCTCTCAACCCAGGTTTATTCACAATGAGTCAGGTCGCTTCGAATGCCGTTTTACTAGTGTGAGAATTGGGGACTCTCCCGCTATAATGTTCAAAGGAATGCAGGGCAGTTCATTGGGTGTTTGGGCTGCTCACGGTGAGGGCCGAGCATATTTTCCCGATAAAGTTGTCCAAGATCGCATTCTTGAATTGAACTTGGCTCCTTTGCGTTATTGTGACGATGATGGTACCACAACCGAGGTGTATCCTTTCAATCCAAATGGTTCGCCCCTGGGGGTTGCGGCACTTTGTTCTCCTGACGGAAGACACCTTGCTATGATGCCACATCCAGAACGTTGCTTCATGATGTGGCAGTTCCCATGGTATCCAAAAGAATGGAATGTTGACAAGAAAGGCCCAAGTCCATGGCTACAAATGTTTCAAAATGCTCGCGAATGGTGCTCTTGATTCATGTAAGATCATCTTTTTTTACTCAACAAAGTATGAATGTTTTCCTAATTATGAAGTTAAATCTTATTTCAGTACTTCCTCAGATTTCTATCTCCAAAGACCATGTCTTTGTATTTCTAGTTGTAACTTTAATGTCCACTTTGCAGATTACCGGAAGAAGATATTTCAAATAGGGAGTTGTGACTGAAATCAAGGGGAATTTGCTGGTTCAACCCAACTTTAGCTTTTTTTTTTATATGTTTAATGTATTCATAAAATGTGAGATCAGAGGAAATATCATGTCTAAGATCTTTGGGAATGATTTACCTCATTCATAGTACCCTTTTTCTGGTGGTGCTTATTGATTGCTTTACGGATATAATATATTGGAGTCTTCCATGTTGGACTCTTCATTTATCTTTATAAAGTAAATCGGCTGATATACTATTCTGCTTGGTTCTATTTTTATAGATTTGCTCATCATTGCTTGTTAGCTTGGGTCTCTACTCTCTAGTTCAAGGTGAGATACTGATAGAGGCAGTACAAATTTTCCTTTTTCTAAATAAATTGTTCAGAAGAAATAAGGTTTCAGTGCCCTGCTCTCAGATTCTCTTCTTCCCCCACCTTCTTTCCTTGTCAAATGCTAGAACAACTTTTGAGTACCTGTTGCTTCACGACTTGATTGCTGCAGGAAAAGCCTAATTGTCCTTTCTGATTGTAGATGAAGCTTATGACTTGTTGCGATATCTTACTACATATGACCTGCTGATCTTCGTTAACTTGACAGAGCCGTTTATTGGGTTAAACCTCTTCTTTTTATATATAGTTTATTCTTTCTTCCCTATGGAATTAGTTGTTTTGATGATTTTTTACTATTAATTGGGCAGCCTATTTCTTGGATAAGTGATGTCTCATCTTGCTGGTTTAAATGTAGATTTCTGCATGTCTGTTGTATAGTTCTAAGAAACTTGAGAGCTTAATAGGAAGAAATTTAAGAAAATGGCGTAACTAAAGAATACTTTTGTGTGGTTTAAGGAGTTATCATTAGTCCAGTGATCTGTTTGTTGTCGAGAACGGTCACTGTCTTTTGTCTAAAAGAAATTCTCTAGGACCATTTTTTACTCATTCATGCTTATTTCCTGATTAACGTTTTATTTTCATTCCCACAGGAGCTAAGTGCTGCAGACCTGTGGTCAAGTTGTGTGAGGAAGTCTTTACACAACTTTAGAACTTTGGTTAATTATGTTCCACTTGAATTAACTATCTTCTCGCTTTGTTCATTATTTGCTATTAATTTGACAATCACATTTTGTGAGATGTATTTTGTTTGAGTTTTTTTTTTTTCATTCTTTTATTTTGCGTAATTTTCTCTTTTTCTTCTTGATGTGGATCTATTGCTTTGTCATCTACACATTTGTAAATATGAAGTCTCAGTGAGTTTATTACTTTTTTTTCCCTCTCTTATTATTTTCTTCTTTCTGTTTCATGTTTTTAATCAATTAACATCGATATTAAATTATTAGTCTTCACAACATTACCCTATCTTGGTGTCTAAATTCTAAACAACTCAATCAGAGCATGTGGTTTTGGAGAAGAAACATGACTTTTAAGCCTTTTTATTGTTTTAGTGCTGCACCAGTGAGTCAGTGATATCTTTTTCTGACTTATTACAGGTTTCAGATTTTAAAGATAGTTGTATCACTCTTATTTACGTTTTGGCAGGCTAGTTGATTCTACACGAATGTAAGTTTGATATGTCCTTTTAGATTGTGTAACTTGGAGTTGTATTGATCTCATATACTTGATCCCAATGTCTTACTTGGAATTGTGGTATCTTCCAGTTAATTTTGTATCTGATTTGTGATGGTTTTCTATATTCTCACAATCTTTATGGCACTTCTCATCTAAGTAAATGACGTTGAATACTTGAATGCGTCATTGCTATGCTTTTACTTTTTAGCTGTTCTGATTCACTTTCATGCGGATTTACTATGCTTAGATTACAAGAATTTGGAATATTAGGGGATTCTTGGATCTTTTCTGCTCTGGGATAGAATTTACCACATCAGATTTTGCCGGATAATTATTAGCACTAAACTGCAATATCTCCATGTTTTATTGTACTTTTGTTTATTCTTCTTAGCTGTTTTTTTTATATTCATCTGTAAGTCTCTCCTTTCTTCATTCTGTTTAAATTATTTATAACAAAATTTGTAACTCTTCTGGTTATTGAACAATTCTTATGACAAAATTTTGACTTTAAAAGGAAAATAGAAGCATGACTGATGCTAGGTTTTTGTAGGTGTAAAAAGACCAGGTGAAAAGTTGAAGGGAGGATTATGCAACATCAGGTCTTTAAATAGGTTTGAAGAAAAATACAGATAGCAAAGGATATAGAACAAGAGCCCTCTCCTTTGTTAAAACCAATTATTTCTTAGTGGAATCTCTTATTCCATTACGAAATTTTAATTCTTCATTAGTCTTATATGGCATTTATATTAGTAATTTTTACCTTCAATATTCTAACAATATTAATGAAAAATATATGTTTTGACGTATTTTGATGAATACATTATAAAGGAAAATTTGCATGTCAAGTTATTTAGAGGTTAGACCAAAAGTATCTTTGAGCTTTAACTTTGTAGTAGTTTGCATACTGTGCTTTGCTTATAAAGATTTTGGTATAATCATAGTCTTTATATGAAATTTGGTTGTCACTGACTTCTGGTTTTGTAAGCAGATGGCTTTCACATAGAAAATGTGATACTGCTAATAGAAACACTATGAATTGATGTGCATGCTGTGTCTTGCGACATTTATGTCTGGCTCTTGGAATGTGCATTTATACCTCTCCTCATGCCAATTAATAGGGTTTTCCATACAAGTTATGTTGAAGAAAATGTCCAGAAGATGAAACTTTGCAATATACTTGACTTTCTCTTTGTACGGAGATGGAGTTGGTTTATAGATTGGCGAAGACTTGCCATACCTGTTGAACTTTGACGTTGATTACCCATCATCATCATCATCATCATCCAAGCCTTCTCCCGTCAGAATGGGGTCGGCTGTTGAGCATAATTAAGCTCCATACAAGATTTGACAAAGTTTTATGATCGGTTGTCGACCTGACGTCAATCCTCTATTTTGGTGCCAAATTCCTAACGAAGATAGCTATGAGCATGAGAGCCCTATGCCATAAAACTTAGATGTCCAGTTGACAAATAGGTAGACCTACCTTTTGGATTATAGATTAAGCTTATGCAACCAAGGAGCACCCTCCAAGTTTTCCTAGACTATAAAGAGTCTAGAAGAAGAGGTAAGATGATAAAATTTTCTGTAGGAAATTGCATTCATCTTTATAACACTACTCTATGACACATTACGCCAAAGACTGAAGGATTGATTACCCATATGTTTGAGTAAAACTTCTTCATTTCCCTATACTTTGTTTTCTTCTTTCCTATGGGTCAGGTTGATTGAGTTCTTATGATTGTCGTTGCAAGAGGTCCTTTTTTTGGATGACATATACGTTAATTTGCTGCTTTGGACTGCAAATTGCTGCTTCAAATGAACTTGCTGAGAAAGTTAACTCTAAAAGGAGAGAGTAACTTGACTGAAAGAATGACTGATGACATTCCCATATTGAGCTTTTGTATTTCAGGAGGTAACTATCTTGTTGTACTTGTTCTTAAATGTCTGTAGTTTGTTATTGTCTACGTACTACTTAGTCCAAAATGGCTAGGATGATTCAGGAGCAATGGGTCAATCAGAAATTTGAGGATTACCGTTCGAGTCGGTCCGGTCCGGTCTGGTCCTTAGAAGCCAGAAGCGGGAGCGGGAACGGGGGCGGAGAAGCGCGACTACTTAGAAGATTCTAAATTTGGGAGCGTGATGGGAGCGTACGCTAATAAATTTTTAATGTTTATTAATTATTATTATCAAAACTTATAAATATCTTAAAATTTATTAGAATTTATAAAGTTCAGTTCAAAGTTATAGAGAGATCTTTCGCATGTTAATTTTTTATGACGTCAAAGTAAGAAATTTTTAGTTTCTTGGTACTTTGATAAATGTGTATTGAAAATATTCCAATTTCTCTCACAAAATTTATGTCTTCTTCTAAAATTATGGTCATATTATGGGAAACGATCATGTCGTCGGGGAAACGAGCTTCCGTCCCTGGAGAAACGAAGCTCCCGTCATCGGGGAAACGAGCTCCAAACGAGCTCCCAAGTAAGAAACGCCGAATCGAAGGTTCTTACTGAGATTCGTTGACCTCCTAGGAGTTTATGGCTTCTAAGGTCTGGTCCACACTAAACCGCCTCTGGCCGACTTTGCAGCCTATTTTTGGCAAGTTTCTTCGGTTTATTTGAGAACTTCATTCTCTGAATATGTATGTTTGGTCTTTATTTAGGACAAATTATGACATATTTAGGTCTGATTAGGGTTTCTATATGTTTCCTTTTTTCTTAATTTTCGTAAACCTATATAAAGGCCATCAATGTAATAGTTCTGCAACAAAATTTTAACAATACACACAACCCTTTGAGAAATTCTCTTATATTCTCTGGCGGGATTCCTGATCGTTTGTAGTTTCAGACAACCCTCTTAGATAGCCTTCTTGGACTTGAATAACCATTAAGGTGACATTAGTTCTCTCTCTTCGGCTTCATTTCTGCAGGGCCACCTGCTTCTGCTACTGTAGGGTAACCTACATTAGTGGACCACGTAGATTTGCTAATCGTAATTTGAAAATTCGTTGTTTGAACATTCAAAGTTATAGTTGCTCAATAATACTACTAATATTTATTTACCTTGATAGCGGAGAGCGCCATACCTCTATTTACCTCGATAATAAACAAAGAGCCCAAAATGCTGATGGTCCTGATATTTTCTTTCTTCTTAATCATGTGCACTTTTACTCTTTCTTTTATATACATCTTATGTGGACAGTTGATTGCAGGGTGCCTTATACTAAATAAACAATCCCCTTTTGAGTTAGATTTCGTGTTTTAGTAGGGTTCCTTTGGTATGATTCTCTGTGATGTTATATCTTGTATTCTATTCTTTAACAGAGCTCGAATTTGTGGTATTGTTTAAGGGGGATATTTCTTGTACCTATTGTTTAATATGGAAATGCAGGCGTTCAAGTGATGATTGAACTGTGTGAAGTTCTCTTAATTTATATCCCAAAGTAGATGGACCATGAGTATCTGGATTGTTTTTGGTACTTTTTTCTTTGTCTGCAATGACAAGTTTAAATCTTCAATTATCTGGAGAAATAGTTTTCTTAGATAATACTTCAACTCGAGCAACACACTAAGTTAATAGGGAGGAAAGAAGAAACTATATACCAAGAAAGTAGAGGTTTTAAAACAATACATGTTTCAAGTTTAAGAAGCTCATGGGGTTAAATCTATAATTTCGCACCATCCACGAACTATCAAGATGCCCGCCAAAAGTTGCTATAATATTTAGCAAGGAGGAAACCATAAAGTAGAACATTGCAAAAGCCTCTGGTAATCTTTCAAGACTTATTTCTATTATATTTACTGTTGGTATATTAGAATATTCTTGGTATATTTGTTGATATATTAGAATATTTTTGGTATATTTGTTGGGATATTAGAATATTCTACATGGAGTTTTAATGGGGTATTAATGTAAGATGAAGGGTTGTAAGGCTATAAATAGCCAAGAGATTATCAATAAAAAATATAACAATTACTCCAAAATATTCTACATGGTATCAGAGCCCAAACCCTAGCCACCACCTCCCAAACCCTAGCCGCCACCACCGCAATCGCTGTCATACCGCCCGCCGCCACCGCTGCCGCGCCTCCATCACCGCTGCCGCGCCGTCCGCCACTACTGTTGTCGCACCGCTCGTCCGCCACCACTACCGCAAAGCCGCGACTCCCGCGGAGCCTTCTGTCGCGGTTCCTGGCGTCTCCCACTGGTCGTTCCAGACTTTGACATCAAAGGCCTAGATCTGATGGGGGAGAGACATGATCGGGTCTAGGAGAGGACGAAGAGGGCGAACGTGAATCGTGGGATGGGTATAAGGTGATCGGAGAAGAGGAGGATCGATAGAGGAGATCATCAAGAAGTTGGACTCTGCGGAGGTCGCAACGTTGATGAAGCTGATGAAACTGTCGGCTGGTGCGAGCGCGACACGAACATTGGCGAAGTTGGAGCTTCCATCTATCGATCTGAAGCTTGATGGACCGACCACCTACCTGAGTTGGTCACGACGGGTGGGGAGAACCCTCGCAGGTAAGAACCTGGAGGGTTTCTTGTCAGGAGAGAAGACAGAGCCGGATGAGGGCTCGGCAGGACGCGACGAGTGGAAGTCCACTCATATGGTGGTATATATTTTGCTCCTCAATTCTTTAGTCCGGTCGATCACCTCCACAGTGGATGACCTTGCGATGGTGAAAGACGTGTGGGAGAAGTTGAGGAGAACCTACGATCGTGTGGGGGATAGCTTGAGGGTTTTCAAGATCAAGGGAGAGATCGACGACACCGTACAGAGAGAGAAGACGGTACAAGAGTATGCCACGAAGTTGGAGCGTCTGTGGTTGGATTATGATCACTTCTCAGATCGGACGAGATGCGAGGACCCGAAGTGTAAGGAGAGTCAGGTATGTCTATAGGAGAGGACGATGAAGTTTCTTAAGGGGCTGGTCGCAGTGTTTGCTTAGAGAACAGCACTACTTCTAGTCCAACCAAAGATTCCTACACTTGAGGAGGCTATCTCGGCCATGATCCAGGAGGAGACTCGTATCAAGCTACAGGCAGGGACATGTGGTCCTCCTGAAGTGAAGACAGCACTGACGGTTGCCAATTCAGACGGCTTAGGACCTAAGGGAGAATCCCGACAGTATTATAATTGCGGGGAGGTGGGTCATCTGAGGTATGCTTGCACCAAACCACCCAAGGAGGGAGATTCAGGTGGCGGACGTTGACAGTTTGGAGGACGTGGCCGTGGTCGTGGGGTCGACGTGGTGGTCGAGGAGGTTATCGGGCAAACTTGCTGGTAGCAGAAGGTGAGGAGGGAGCTAATGATGCCTATACTGAGGAGGATCAGACACTATTAGGCATGCTGAAAGTACTCGGGAGAAAGCAGAGAGCGTCAAGCGATGGAGACATGGGGAGTGGGACTGAGGAGGGGTCCACCTCAGTCTTCGCCAGAGGCAACACTGCCATGTATGCCCATCTATCGGAAGATACTGATGACTCACTCGCCCTTGCATCTATGTCTTCCCTTAGATCGTCGGACTGGATTGTCGATTCGGGTGCGTCTCGACACGTGACATGGAATGCTAGTGAGTTATCTTCCTACACTCGCCTAACATCTGCAGACAATATTCAAATAGCCGATGGTACTTTCCAGCCAGTGGTCGGTAAGGGTACTGTCGATTGTACATGTTCAGTAAGATTATCCAATGTTTTACATGCTCCTTTTCCAGTCAGTCTTTTGTCCATTAGTTCTATAATCCTCCAACTAAAATGCATTGTCTCTTTTGATATTCCTAAGGTGATCTTCCAGAAGAAGGAGACATGATGAAGACTTGGGACTGGCACTTGGCATGATGAACTGTGGTACCTGGATCGGGAAGGACTGGATTCAGCATTGGTGTCTGTGGCAGAAAGGGCAGGAATGGGAGGACCAAAGGTGAGTGTCGAGGATACACTGATACTCCATCATAGGCGGTTGGAGCACTCCTCTTTTGGTATTTTGAGTAGGTTGTATTCATCTATTTATGAGAAGGCAAATAAGGAGAAACTAGTATGTGATGCATGTGATTTAGGCAAACTTACTAGGAGTTCATATGTTGGTGCGGGCTATATGAGCTCTTCTGTTTTTGATATTATACATTCTAATGTCTGGGGGCTGTGCGCCACAACTACTATGAATGGTTACAAGTATTTCATCTCTTTTATTGATTGTTCCTCTCGTGTCACTTGGATGTATTTGATGAAGAATAAGAGTGAGGTCTTTGCCTGTTTTCGGGACTTTCATAAACATGTCCAGATTCAGTATAGAGCAGTGGTGAAGGTACTAAGGTTTGACAATGGAACAGAGTATACTAACAAAACACTTGAGGAATACCTGTCAGCCCAAGGGATACAGCATCAGACCACCTGTGCATACACACCAGCACATAATGGAGTGGCAGAAAGGAAGAACATACACCTTCTGGAGGTGGCAAGGAGCATGATGATCGCTATTAATGTCTCACAGAGTCTGTGGGGGCATGCAGTGTTGATAGCAGCTCGATTGATCAACATGACGCCCTCGAAGGTAGTGTGATAGAAGTCTCCATGTGAGATATTGCAAGGAAATAATAGTGGGATACTTCCACTAAAGGTGTTTGGCTGCGTATGTTTTGTGAAGGACAACAGACCGTCTATTGGAAAACTTGACCCTAGAGCAATCAAGTGTGTATTCGTGGGCTATTCGGCGACTCAAAAGGGGTACGTTTGCTGGAGCCCAGTAGAGAAGAAGTTTGTGAGCATGGATGTTCACTTCAGGGAGTTTGAGCCATACTACCGTCAGGAGGGAACCTCATCCATGAGCAACCCACGTGATACTGAGAGTATGAAGCGAGAGAGGGAGATTGGTGAGAGTGTGGTGACCGATTTAGGAGTATGGCATGGAGGAACGTTTGACGAGGAGCAGGAGAGTGAAGAGGAACAGGGGGAGGCGATGAGAGGTGTTAGGCCCACGGCTCAGGGGGAGTTACTTACCTACAGCAGGAAAGAGAAGCAAACTGCAGGACCAGTACCTATAGTGCCAGTGCCAAGTCCCTTGCCTGCGTCTGTTTCAACTCCCGAGACACCTACACCACCACCACCAGATTCCCCTTTAGGTGATATCATTCTTCCTACTTCTCTCACACCATTATCAGTACAGAGGACCACTCGCAGCAATGCGAGAAATCCTCCTGATAGATATGGTTGGGACCTTACTCAGTTTGTTTCATATAATAACATTTCTTCTTCTCATGGAGCATTCATTGCATCTTTGGATAGTATTATTGTACCTAACAATTGACAGGTTGCCAAGAACGATCCAAAGTGGAAAGCGGCGATGCACGAGGAGTTATGCGCTCTTGATAAGAACCACACTTGAGAACTGGTAAAACTGTCAGAGGAGAAGAGGGCAGTCAGATGCAAGTGGGTCTTTACTGTGAAGCAGAACCCAGATGAAAAAGTAAAGCGCTACAAGGCTCGACTGGTGGCAAAAGGATACAGTCAGACGTACGACATTGACTATGATGAGACATTTGCACCAGTGGCAAAGATGAGCACCGTCAGGACCCTGATTTCTTTGACAGCGAATGGTGGATGGAAGCTACACCAACCGGATGTGAAGAATACGTTTCTTCATGGAGATATAGTGGAGGAAGTGTACATGGAGATATCACAAGGATTCTGCACCGATAAGACAGTGGGCAAGGTTTGCAGGTTGAAGAAGTCCCTCTATGGACTGAAGCAGTCTCCTCGAGCGTGGTTTGACAGATTTAGGAGGACGATGATAGGGATGAGATATCAGCAGATCAATGCTGATCATACTGTATTCTTCCGTCGGAGTGGAGGTCACATCACCATGCTTGCGGTGTATGTGGACAATATGATTATCACAGGAGATGAGCAGGAGATTGCCCGACTCAAGGGGAAGCTTGGCAAGGAGTTCGAGGTGAAGGACCTTGGCCTTCTTCGGTACTTCCTTGGAATTGAGATTGCTCGAGAAGCAGAGGGAATTGTTCTTTCTCAGAGGAAGTATGCGCTGGACCTTCTCATAGAGACATGGATGTTGGGATGCAGACCTGCAGTGACGCCGATCAACCAGGGGTTCAAGCTGTGTATTGAGGCTGGAAAATCAGTTGATCGAGATAGATACCAGAGACTGGTGGGCAAGTTGATTTATTTGAGCCACACACGTCATGATATCTGCTTTGCAGTGAGTGTGGTGAGCCGCTACATGCATGATCCAAGGAAGGGTCATATGGACGCAGTGTACCAGATTCTGAGATACTTGAAGGGTACCCCCGGAAAGGGGTTGATATTCAGGAAGAATGATCACTTGAACATCGAGGGCTACTGTGACACTGACTGGGCTAGCTGTACTGATGATAGGAGGTCTATCTCGGGCTATTGCATATTTTTAAGAGGCAACTTGGTCTCTTGGAGGAGTAAGAAGCAGTCGGTGGTGGCCAGATCGACAGCTGAAGCGGAGTACAGAGCTATGGCCTTGCAGAGATCTTATGGCTAAAGAGTATGCAAGCTGGATCAATGAGCCAAGATGAAGTTGTCGTGTGACAACCAGTCAGCCATCAGTATCGCCAACAATCCAGTGCAGTATGACAGGACCAAACACATCGAGATCGATAGGTTCTTCATCAAGGAGAAGTTGGACCGTGGACTACTAGAGCTAGGTCATGTTCCAACCAAGGAGCATGTAGCAGACAATATGACCAAGGGACTTATCTCTGCAGATATGATTAGAGGATGTGACAAGATGGGCTTAGTGAATATCTTTCGACCATCTTGATGAGGAGTGTTGGTATATTAGAATATTCTTGGTATATTTGTTGGGATATTAGAATATTCTACAGGGGTTTTTAATGGGGTATTAATGTAAGCTGAAGGATTCTAAGGCTATAAATAGCCAAGAGAATATCAATAAAAAATATAACAATTACTCCAAAATATTTTACATTTACATTGTTCATTACATTTTGGACAGAGCAGCCATATTAAGCAGCCACTTAATTTGTCTTCTTACTTTCATTTTCCCTTTTTTCCATGTGAATAAATGGATAACAGTTGGGAGAATTCGTGGATAGCAGATGGGAGTTTCATGGATAGCAGTCGGGGTTTTGGCTTCTCAGTTTTCTGTTTCAGGTATGTAATCCGTGCAATAAGCTTTAATTTTGATATTATGGTTGCAAAAACTGTTACATTCTCTATTGGAAGTGAGAACCTCAATCAAAATATCATGATGGTTCATGACCTCTTCTTTGCCTTTTCCAGTTTTCTTTAAATTGTCATTTCTAACAACTTCGAAAAGGAGTTTGGAAGAATTACTTAAATGCATAGTTATCAAAACCGGACCGGACCCCAGGTTGGACCGGAAAAGCGATGATCCGATAGCTGGTCCTGTCTGACCCCTCTATTGAACCGTTTTAATATCGAATCGGTTAAGAACTGGCTGACCTGGACAAAACAGGGTAGGGTTTAGTAAAACCCAACCAAGCAGGTATTAGGGAACAATAAATGGTTAGGGGTGCACTTTGGCTTTGGTAGCTAAACCAGCCCAATAGTATTTTGTTATAACTGGTTCAACTTTCAGCTTATCCTTGATGGTCAATGCATATTATAATTGTTGTGTACCATCCAACAAGCTGATATGGGACCAATGTATGGCATTATGGTGACTTAAGGATTTTTTTTACTGCCACTATGGAAATAAAGTATGGCACTATGGGACTAAATAACTCAACTTTGTTCCATAAAACTTTCATATGAGATTTTGTTATTTAGCTGGCTGGTTTCGCCCAGAAAATAAATATATAAATGTATAAAAGTTGAATGGACTCGTGCCTTAATTGAGCTAACAATAACAAAGCCGAGTCGACTTTCGAACTTTATCGTTTGAGTTTTTTGATGATGCTTTGCTTATTAAGCCAACAAAGCTCATTTTAATGTTCGAGTTAGATTGTTAATGAATCTGAGCTTTAACTTGAGCTTTTGGCAAGGCGAGTCATGCTTGTGAGCTGCTCAGTTCATTTGCAGCTTGGTTATATTTATTTTATTCCATTCTTTTAGTATATTCGTTCTTTTTGGGTAATTAGCTAAAATCCTAAAATAATGTTTTATGAATCATTAAGGACTCGCTTATATATATATAGCCGGTTCGACCAGTGACCCTGTGGCCCAAAGTCCTGACCAGGTTGATGTCTTGTCTGGGTCTGATTAACTATGCTTAAATGGTTTTGGGGAAATTTACTAGAGACAACACTGGTGCTTTTTTTTCATTTACTTTTTATGGCTAAATTGTTTGAAGGGAGATAATGATTTACTAAAACTACTGATTTAAGGACAATCTCTATATTATTCACAGCATGCAAACGATATGCTGATTTGACCATTAACACATTCTTAATTTGCAAGCAAATAGTTTTCTTTTCTTTTAATAGTATTCACTCTCTCACGCATTTTACTTCACGAGGACGGTGAGAAAAGTTTTCACTATTTGTTTCTTTCCCCTTAGTTTTCTGGAGATCTCCATTACTTCTGAATTTTTTTGTGAATTTCAAATTCATCATACTGTGCGAGATAGTTTTTAGTTAAGATGCTGCAATAACAAACTATTTGACTTTTTAATATCCATAAATTGGAGGAATAGAAGGATATATCTAGATCAGAATACTTGGAATTATGGGTTTGTTATCATTGATTTTTTACTTTCAAACAGTATATAGATTATCTACGTTTGAATTAAGAAATTATCTCAACAGAAGTGCTACTTGACTTAGGGTTTTTTTTTTTGAGATGTCCGGCGTAACGCTCGGGACTTTGTGCACGCTGCGTTGCGTTACATGCCTTTTGGGCCCATTAACCCCCAACTCCTACAATTTATAAATGGTAGTAATAATACGTCCCCGTGGCTCGATCCACCGATCTTCTGCCACCTAGATAGGGTCTTATGCCTCTTCTCGGTAACCACAAGAGTCACTCGAGTTTGGCACTCGACTTATTATGGTTGCATGAGAATTTACTTGATTACCTTGTCACAGCAAATGAGTTAGGTTGGGTTAAATTATAATCGTAATGAAATGGAGTTTGTAATGTAATACAATTACATTACTATCTTTGGTTGGAACATACCAATTACATTCAAATGTTGGTTACCCATATAATGTATTAATGTAATGGAATAATAATGGTTATTTGTACATGTTGACAAATATACCCTTGACATTTATAGTTTCTGTTTTGGCTGACCTTAACATTTATAAAAAAACAAAACTAAAAGTAATTAATTTTTCAAATAAATAAATAATAACAAAGTTACAAAATAAAAAAAATAATAAAGACAAAAGTAATAAAAATAAAAATAAAAATAAAAATAAAAATAAAAATAAAAATAAAAATAAAAATAAAAGATCAAAAAAATTTAAAATTAGAAAACAAGAAACAAAAATAATAATTTGATAAGTTTTAAGTTGTAATTAAATTGAGATTACATGAGTTTTAACTTTTATGATGTAATTGGTTTTATTAGAAAGTGATGTAATGCAATCAAACTTGTAATAGCCATTACGTTACATCCTAATTTTTTTGTCATGCCATACCAAACATCAGAATTAGATTTACAATGTAATGCTAATAACATTACATTGTCCAACCCTGCAAACCAAACGCACCCTTATTGATAGGCTTGTTGCCTGGTAAAATAGTTTGTTATTGGAAATTTTTAGACACAAGACGTCCACAAACTCGCCTTGTAGCTCGGTTTTCTTCACAATATCTGGATTTCCTAAGAATATAGTTTGTGCTCCACATTTTTCTCCTCCTTACCCTTCAGGAAAAAGAAAGATATCGTCTGTACTCACATCTCAAGTTGGATAATATAGAAAGAGAACGAAGAATCCCCTTTAGAAAATCGTCTTGCTCTCTTCTTCTAGAATCTTTTCTAGTCTACGGGAAATTGGAGGTTGCTTCAGAGTAAAATGCCTGACCAAAAGGTAGGTCTACTACTTAAAAAAAATGGCCTTATACGTCTCGTGGCAAGGAGATGTCTTCCTCATAAATTAACTACCCTGGCTAGGACCTGGCACCATATCTCAGAGTTGCCGATAGATTGGGAGCTGGTATAGAAATTTTGTCAAATCTTTTCTTAAGCCTTGTTGGGTTCCACAGACGCCACCATTTTGATCGAAAAAGCTTTGTTGATGGGGATGATGACACTAACCCCCAGAGAAAATTGTTGACTTTACCTCCAAGTGTTGGCTCCTTTGATCGCTACAGAGTGGAGTGCTAATTTTTGGATACAGTAAAATGCTTATATAAACTATATTTCAAGGTTACAAGTTGATTGAACAGAATTTTTTTTAGGAAACCTTACGGCCCTTGTACCTATGAGATCCTAAAACTTAGACAAAGAATAAGATAATATAAAAGCTAAAGAATGTTGAAACGAAAATGATTTACTCTTAATAGAACAATAACCACAGTAATATAAACATATGAATCTCAGCCCTCACCAACAAAGTTTTGATGTAGTGATAGTGCCTTTAACATACTTGATTTCTATAGGTGTGAGTCCGTGACTGGGGCAAAGTACTACAAATTAAGAAAAGAAGCACTTCTCATAATAACATAAAAAATTAGAGTAAGTATTATATTGAAATCAGATACGAAGAGTTTGTTTAGTCAATCAACTTAATCTATCAATCTGCTCAATCTTTCAATTCCTAAAGCTTTTCGATTTATTAGGTAGTCTTTATTCATTCCTCCATTAATATGAGTAGGCTCTAAAATAAGATCTTCATTCACAGTCCCACAAACATGACATGAAGTTTTGTCATTTTGCAATTTCAGACACATGGACAAGTTTGTCGAGGTTCCATAGTGCATCATGCAGTGATACAGCCAGATAATGCCTTCTGTTCTGAAGTTGTTGTCCCCTAGATATACAATCTTTATTTCCTATGGGAGCTAGTCTTCTGGGTCTGGATCATCATTTAGTCTGTCTTGCTTGGTATTCTGCTTGCAATCTTGCATCAATTCCTAAGCACAAAATTACCTAATGGATTATTGGTATCTTAAATATTTGGTTATAAAATGGCAAACAAAGAAACTTGATCATCAATATTTGAATTTTTTTGCTTGCCTGTGTATGTGGGTCACTGGTTGCTTATTGCACTTCAGATTTTGGCTCTATATATGAATTCAAATAACTGCTGTTCGGTATGGTATTATCCCTTGCATGTAGTCACTGAATTTGACAACTTTTCTGTCGGTTAACAATCTTTTTTTCTGAGATAAAGTTGATTAACAATTTTATTCTGCTTTATCTCAGGTGGAAGTCCTTTGATGTACTTGAGTGCTATTTTTCTCCAAACAGAGGAATACACTAGAAAGCTTTCAATGCAAGCTTCAGGCAAGATTTTGACTTTGTAAGGGGTTTGTTGAAAACTTTATATATTATGAGTGATTATATGAAATGGATTCTCTGTTTGAGATAATGAAATGGAAATTTATATAGTACAAGGCCCACTTTTTTACAAAAAAATATTAAGTGTGTCCTTGTTGAAAATACAGATCCAGTCAATGTGCACAATTGAACTCAACTATTATACTGATAGCTGTCATATCTTTCCTAAAATTTGTATCTGGCTATAGTCGATGGTATTAGTTCGCGTTTGACTTGATAAAGAGATTAGTATGGTTACAAATACATATCATGGGATAAATACATATCTGAGTCCGTGTGAGTAACTGAAATCAATGATAATAGTCTGTACTTGGTTGCTTTAGCGGAGTTGTAGACCTGTTTACAAACACTGCCATATAGTATGTTTCTTTACTCCAGATTGCATGATCTAGTTCAAGACAACCATGGATAGGGATTCCAACAGGTTGCTGCATTTTTAAAATGTATTAGTATCTTTTTTTCTAAGGTTTCATCAATCTTTTCATGGATGGAATTCAAGAATATCATGTTCAGAGCATCACACAAAGACTTAAAACCTCCAATAGCGGACAATCCTCCACCAGTCCATATAATCCCCCAACCCATCCTCCATAGACTTATCCTCTAAGGGTACACTACTAGTTCATCTTTTTTCTTGGTTCACAGATTACTTTATACAATTGCTGTCTGATTTGATAGTATTGTTGGAGGGTCAGATTTCCTCAGTACCTATCCTCCCAGGTTAATAAAAAAGATTATTGGAGTACCAAGTCACACAATTTAAGCTATGGTGTTAGAAATTTGGTGCGGGCCGTGAACTATCTTATCGTGCAAGTGAGGCTCTTGATGCAGTTGTTATTTGTAGTTTAAGTTTGAACTGATAAATAGCAGGAGGTTACAAATCCAGTTTGGAGGTTCATTCTTGCACTTAGGAATGTCATACGGAAGACCCGATGGCTATAGAAGCTTGATTCAAATACTCTCTTTCCTTGAGCAATTTGATTTCACTTGAGAGTTATCAAAGGGACATGGAACCTATCTTCTTCAGGGTACTTTTAGTTTCAACACCTCTTAAGCCTTTTCGTCTCGTCATTTGTTTCAACTTTCAATGGAAAAGTCAAATGCCTAGAAGCCTTCATGGTTCTATTGAGCAAAATCCAGACTTGAGAGTTAGACACATGGCATGAATCCTCTAGGATTAGGTTCATGTTTCCTACCCAAGACATTCAAACTAAGAAGCACAAATATACCAAAATAGGTGCCGTATCGTTTTCTTGTTGGATACATATCTGATAAGAGACAAAGACTCTCCAAATTACACACATGCACATCAATATCAGTTGGGTTCCTGGTTACTAGCCAAGACATTCAAACTAAGAAGCACAAATATAATACCAAAATAGGTCCCATATCGTGTTCTTGTTGGATACATATCTGATAAGACAGACTACACAAATTACACACACGCACAGCAAAATCAGTGTCTTCATCTCCATATCATGTTATATTGCATTTGCAATCATGCGTCATGAGTTTATACAAAATTGACTTAGATCTACCTCACAACTTACATAGTTTAAGGTTTTTCAACAAAGATGCAACTATCCAACAACTTCCTGTTTGACGATAATTCTACAATTTTGGAGGAAATTGCACTTAGGGCTACAACTTGGTCGGGTTGGATCAAGTCAACAGCTGCAAATCTGGGGTTCTTTCATACAATTTAATCCATCCTCCGTTTTCTGGTAGAGAATTGAAGAAGTTTATGTAATCAAATGTGGTACTGGGAAGTTTATTGATAATGAATCAATGCAAAGTAGAAATAAGTTATTGTGTAATCCGTTATGGCAGTATAGTTCACGACTATTTAATTCATTCAAATTGTTTGTTGGATCAAATAAAATGAATCTTTATGTTATCATGATAAGAATAAAAAATGGTTATATCTAAACCCTACTTCTTTTTCCAGAATTTGTGCTACTTTTTGACGTCTATAAAATGAAACCGTGGATCATACCAATCAAATTAATTACTTTTCATTTTTAGGGAAATGAAGGGCATAGGGAGGAAGAAGTTGATGACACCTGAATCTCGGAATGGAGAAATGTTGGGTAATGGTGGCAGCACTTGCTCTGATTTGTCTGTACCCATCCAAGATTATGTACCTTGTTTCAGACTTCCATTTAACGAATGCTTTCTTCATTCTCTTTTTATTCCTGTTGTTCCTCTGTGTACTTGTTTAGTCGAATAGTAATGAAACATTCGTCTTTGGGAAAGTGTAACTGTACAAGCACTTGGTGCTTTGGCCTCTCACAGCTGTTCTTTTTAAGCCGATGTTGATGATTGAATGCTCTGAAATACTTCACCCCTGTAATTATTAAATAGAGTGGACTAAGACTAAGCTCTATGATGATGATGATGATGCATATATCGCCCTTTTAATATTGTGTTTTCTTTGATCTTCAAATGGAGCTGATACTTAACCTGATACCTGACATGTTGATGCCCACTATTTGTTAGGCCTTGTTCTGCAAATTTTGTAAAGCCCAACCATTTCCAGTTCCGAGTTCAGACAGGGGTGCAAGATGGGCATTCGAGTCGATGTGATCAAAGTTAAGTGCACTCCAAACTAGCCCAGAGACATGAGTAGCGCAGGGAACACTAAGAGCCCATTTTGGACTCAGTTTTGATGCCCAAAACTTGGTTAAAGTTGGTGAATTGTTTGGGATTTGGTTTTGGTTTTGGTTTTGGTTTTGGTTTGGGCTTGACAAAATGATTTTCTTCGAAAAATAAGTTATGTTCACCAAAACCAAACTACAAACTAATTAAATTGACAAAAGTATCCACTTTTCTTTCAGTATCCATTTTTTTTCTTTTTCTCTTTCTCCTTGCATACTTTATATTTTTCCCCTTCAGTTTCCTAAGATAAGATCAATAATAAATCACATCAAATTAAATTTAAATTTGATTATCCTTTACATTATTTATTAGATTATATTGAATTTATATTATGAATCTAATTAGATTATAGTAAAATTTAAATTTGATTAGAATTTAACTTATAGATTAAATTAGATTGATAATAATTTAAAATTTAGATTTAATCAAATTTGACTGTATTTAGTGTGGTAGATATATATTTGAACGATAACAGAAAATTTGCATATAGAATGATCCTATAAGAAAATATACGCATAATAATTTGCATATAGAATAATCCCTTAAGAAAATATACACATCATTTAAATGTATAAAGAACTTGGTAACTTTTACATACAAAATGCTGATTTTTTTATAGATGTTGAAACACTTTTCAGTTTACAAAACCAAATTCCAAACACAATTTTTTTGTTTATCCCAGTTTTGTTTATGAAAGCTGTCTCCTAAATTGAGTTAACGAAATCCCAAACGGACCCTGATGTCCGTTTAGGACTCTGTTTTGATGTCTCAAAACTGATTTTTGAAACTAGAATTCAGTTTTAATTTGTTTGAGCATTGTTTGGGATCTGGTTGTAGTTCTAATGTGGTAAGACCAAACCAAGATTTTACTCATTTCGGAAACGAAAAGAAAAAAAATGTATGTTCACCAAAATAGAACTGGAACTTGATAAAGTTGGACAAAAATGTTGGGAGCCATACCGAGTCAAGTCACCAATGGTTTGAGGAGTTGGATTTTTGCTACAAAGGAGTTGGATTTCTGCTACAACTGAACATACTGGTCCTGAGTTGAGTTTTTGGATGCTCATGACATAATTTTAAATGGTGCCTATTGTTTGTTTGTTTTTCAAAATGTCCGATGTAGTGCCTCAAATTCTGATCCGACCGGAATGCACACTATATAATAGACTTGTGGCTAGTCTTCTGGGTCGTAGCTTAGTGTCTAGTTATGTGAGACCCGTCTCACTATTTTCGTATTTTCGTACTTTTCATATTTATAGATGGTGTGTGTGTGTGTGTTATTGCTGTATAATTGCTTTCCGTATATTTTCTGAATTTTTCTAGCTGCTTTTGTGCAATTTCTAGATTGGTAAATAGTGTAGTCACCTCCACTATATATACCCCCTCTCTTTCTCTTTCTCTTTTCTTTCATTTTCCTTCTCTTTTTCATTTTCTCTTCCCTCTCCTCTCCCTTGGCTGAGAACAGCCCGACCCCGAGGCCGTCCTAGACTTCCCCCTCAAGTACACATTGTCAATGAGGAAGAACTTGCTATATTGCCTTTTATTTAGTTTATTGCATTATTATTGTTCTATGTTGTTCTCTATGAGTTCATTTTCATGTTTACTTCTTGGTACTTTCATTTTTGATGGCTTGGTTAGAGTAGATCTGAGTTTAAAGTTTGGAGCTTCCACGAGTTTTCTTGGTTTTCACCTATTAAAACTTGTTATTTTCAAAAACTAGTAGTTCCATATTGAGGAGCACTCGAATTCATGCGGTTTTGAACTTTACATCTCTAGATTTGGACTTGATATGAGGATTTCGTGGAGGAAACGAGTTTTCGAGAAAACTTGGAAAACTCCATGGCAGAACTTGCTGATTTGGGACGATGAAGACATTATGCGGCCAGGAGACTATATGCGGCTTAGAGGGTTATGCGGCCATCATCTTGTATGTGGCCTACACTCTCCGCCTCATTCCTTTGCAGTATGTGCCTATCTTGCTGGGCACGCGACTGTTTTACACCGGAGTTTTGGAAACTAAGTGATTGAAAAGTCTAAGTTACAGAGCTCATGTGCATGCAGCCTCGATGTATGCGGCTGGGGATAAATGTTCTCTTCTCCTAGGCGCATGGATCGGTACCGATCTTGCACGTCTTTTCATGACTTTTGTCTTTTCCTTCGGATACACTTTATAGCTTGTCACTTGTTAGTAACATCAGTCACTTCAGTCACTCTAGACACGACCCTGACATGCATTTAATGATCCGTCACTCAGCTCTTTAACCGAGGAGTGGACTTTGCTTCTAGTATGCGGCCAGACCCTAGTATGCGACCTGAGTATACATGCGGCCAGCTCCCTGCATGCGGCCGGTGTGCTGTATGCGACCAGCTTGTTACATGCGGCTAGTTTACCCCTGTGCCTTTAACACTTGTAGTAGTTTAACTTCTCTTGATATTTTTTTGTGATCAATACTTTTCTTGCTTAGCCTATTATGCTAAATTCATATGAATGCCAGTTTTCTCTAAATGCTTATATAACCTGATTGTGACAAGTTGCCAGAACATGGAGCTCCCTGAATATGAACTGTATTGACACTGATAATTTTGAACTCCCGACTCCAGACTTGTACTGATAATCCTGAGAATAGCTCGTCGTATCGAGTTAACCTGACATGTACCGATATTCCTGATAGTGGCTCAACGAAGCGCACTCCTGACATGCTAAAATATTTCGTGAACTGAATAACTTGATCTGTTAAGATTATTCCCGTGGTTGATTGCATGTCCATGTCTGGAATGCACTTGTCAAGCTACTATCATGTCTAGTCCTGCATCATGTCTGAGGCAAATTTCTGAGCACCACAGTCAGGAATTCTTGATAACTTGTTCAGGCTAATAACTAGAATAAATAAATTAGAAGCATGTAGATAGATTCCTGGCTACATGCAATTCCGGTATCCCAGCAGCACCTGATGGATTTGGAGCTCTCCGTCGAGAGGGGCACACTTACAGCACGCCGTCGAGTGTTACATTTTTACCTGGAAAACTACTATACCTGATTTATTTTACTATGTACTTACGCCTGGATAACCTGGATAGTTTGCAGGGCATGTGACTGTATGTAATTCTCAAACTGCATGTGTTAGTAACTTGACAGTGATAACCCTAATTAGTTAATGATAGCAAGCCGTAGGACATGATTGGCCGTGAGTGCTTAATTTTTAGTCTAGTTTAGTACTGTCCTTGTTTATTTTTAACAACTGATCTAGAACTGTAATTGAAGCATGACTCCAAATATTCTTGTATACTCCCGAGCATAATTAATTATTATTTTACTTGCTGCTCTTATTTAACTATTTCTTGTGCTATTTCTTACTAATTTATCTCCATGTTGGTTTTAGCTCCTAAGTTGGCTCCCTTATGGTACTTGCTATTTTAGGGTTTGACCCCACTGATTTTGTATGGCCAGATTTTGGAGCGACACCACGGGATCTCCCGTACTTCCTGCCTCAAGATGGTGAACACTAGGAGCACCCGAGGACATGAATGAATTTCTTCTTCATCATCCGCTTAATCTGTATTTCATACTTTAAGGCGTTTAGTCACCGAGCACGTGTTTATCTCATATTTTAGAACTTGACATTCTAGCTTGCGGGCCTACATGTAAAGCATATTCTAGACTATAGCTAGAGCTGATTATGTAATATTGTACTATTGCTAGTTCTTTATTTTGTAACTAGCTTCATGATCATCTGTGTATATATAGTTTGGGACGCCTTACTATTATATGTTTGGTGACCATACATCTAGTAATTTGTTGCTTGCTTGAGATTGAGACACCTAGGACTCTTGACCCAGGATTGACTATTGGATTGTAGAGTAAACCCTTACATGTCTAGACATCCGTGACCGTATCTCGGGGTATTGAGTACTCTGCTATACGTAGCCGATTTTGTCTGCCCCCGCTCTCCAATATTCTGGTTCTGGGGCGTGATAAGTTGCCTTTCGGCGTCCTCTTGCCACGGACGAAATACGATGATAATTTCCAACTCATGGATGGGCCTCTATTGAAATAAGTCCAATAGTTTTCGTATTTTGTTGCTTGGTTTCTTGATTTGCGCTTTGGGATTTCGTTTTGGTGTTGCTTTCAATTTGATTGATTTTTGCTGTTGGCTTTTTTGCTTGGAGTTTTGGTTCTTGGGGATTTCGGGAGTAAGCATAGGCGAAAGGATTCTAACTCGATGCTCATGATATTGCAGGTCAGCGTAATTGATGCTTGATCGTCGCTAGGTGGGACTCCTTTCAACATATTTTTATTCGGTGGGTGGTTCGGATCCTTCTTTCCTACTTCTTCACGCCAACATCCTTAATGTTTCAAACGTTCAAGCGATGATGATGGCTGAACGCCTAAAAAATTCTTAGCCACAATGCATGCCAGACACTAAGAAAGGAACATGGGTAATTATAGTCCAACTTAGTATATAAATGCACACGATCTATAACACGAGCTTCGCCACGAAGTGTCACTCCCTGTTCCCAATATACGTCTTAGGGGCGTATTATTCTCGCTGGCATGTTATTTATTTAGTTGCATGAGACTAGACCCATTCTTTAGTTTATCTTGGTTTGGTTTGGGTTGGTTTGGTCATGAGTTGAACCCATGGTCTAAACCTCAAACCTTAGCTATATAACCCAACTTCTTTCTCTCTCCCTCTTAATTCTTTCTTTTTCTTAGATTTTTTTTCTCCCTCCATAGGCAAGTACACCTTGCATGAGAAATGGAGAAACTCTTCATATTATTGGTCTATTATATTTATTGTGTGATTTTAAGCATATTTAGTGTCACTACCACATTTTTGGATAGGGATATTTTTGTCTATTCATATTATGTATATATTGTGTGAATGTTTATTGTGTTAATATTATATATTACATATTGTATTATTTATTTTAATGGTTAGTGGACTAGCCTTTTTATTGGACTTGACCCTAGTGGACCTAATTACACTTGTCATGACATATTGAACCCAATATTTTGGGCTAGGTCCATAGACTCAACCCTCTTCATTAATTAGGTAATTTAATTATACTTTCATTAAGATTATATGCTTCCTAATATGGCTCTCCTAATTAATTACCTATATGACAACTAGTGGGGGCATTTTGGACTTTGCATAGTTACTTAGGAGAGGAGATTGTTTCTTGAAAGATATAATTTCCTGATGTGCTAGAGTTTTCGATTGATGATGGCGAGAGATGAGGACTATCGCTGCTCTTGATATTGTAAGTTTCTCCTTGAAGTTTCGAGGATGAAACTTTTTCTCAGTGGGTAATTATGTAGTGCCCCGCTCCGCGTTGGCACTATGTAACAAGATATATCAGTTTGCTGACTCGAGAATAAGCCTTCATGGAGAGCTCCTTGTTGAAACAGAAGACGATTAATCTTGGTGAGTGGGCAGAACTGCATTCTCTAGTTCTTTCACGCCTAATAAAGAATCTGATTTTGTAATTGCTTATTGCTAAGAAGATTAATGTTCATAAGAAGAATGCTAAAACTTGACCATGTATGCTTAATAAGAGAACCGGTATGCTTGTCAATAAAAGAACCATGCCATGCTAAGTCAAAAAAATAATATTGCATGCTAAGTACACTGTCACTGCTATTGAATGAACCATTTCTATGCTAATGAACAAGAGTAAAAGAATGTTTGTATGTCCCTATCGTGTTCCTAATAAACAGAGTAAAAGTATGCTTGAACATGTCCCTTGTCGTATGTTAAACAAGAATAGAAATGCATGCTTAGTAACAAGAGATACCAGAACTATTGTCACGCTTGTTCAACTAGAGATTGCTTACATGTTTCATTCTCGCTACTATAAAGATAGATATGTATGGAAATACTTGTCTTGTAAAGAAATGATAAGAGATACTAATACGCACCCTGAGGGACGGTCCCTTGAGGATGTAAGGGGGTGTGCTATTAGATAAGATAAGGTACTAATACTGCACCCTGAGGTACGGTGGCTTGCGATGTAGTGGGGTACAACTATTAGATAAGACCAGATAAGATGGAAATGTGTGCTTGTGTTTAGAACTATGCTTGTGATATTTTATCTGATATAAATTTATGCCTTGCATCGGTCTCGGACAACTTGTGCACAAGGTAATAGTCTCTCGAAAGGTTCATGGAGCACTGGAAATCGGTCGGTCCAGAAGCGACTGTGATAGCACCCTGAGGGACAGTCCCTTGAGGATGTAGTGGGTTATTGTGTCCATTAATGCAGAGCGAAACCATGATGTCACAGCTGCTAATACTCATGTTACGTTAGGAAGATGTGTTGTGGACGAGTCACAAGGCGTTCATGTGTACTAGTACAGAGCTGAACCTTGAGTCACCGCTGCTAATTCATGAGGACGAACTCTTATGGGCCATCATGTAGTTAGGTAGCATGCTAGGTGTGTCCTTCTTGCAAGCCTAACTGATATATGTCAAGTTCCTTGAGATATAGATGCCAAGTCCCTTGACCCTTGAGATATAGATGCCAAGTCCATTGAGATCATTGATATATGTAAATTGTGGCTAACTTGTATGTCTATTGTAGGGATAACCGTCCGACGAAGGGTAAGAATCACTGAATAAGTGATGATTATATTATTGTGTCTCCTATTGCATATTACTCCAGTAATAGTCTTTGTTATAAGAAGTTGCCTCATAAGAAATGATAGTATCCTGCTCATAGAAAAGAAATGAATAAATGAATGCGACTGCTTGTCCCTAAGATAAAGAATATGGCTCACAAATACGCTGCGCACATCAGTAAAGGAATGAACTAAACATCGTGCATGAACTGTCCCTCTTGTATGCTTGAATGAAATGTATATGAAAGTTGTTTCAAAGATATTTTCAAAGAAGTGCAAACTGACTCTGATCTGGTACAACATGAAACGAACATATATAAAAGTAGCAAGATCACTAATAATGCAATATTGTATAACATAATTATTTAGTGTTGCTTTCAGAGCGTGTTGCTTATATTTGTTGCTTTTATACTCACCAGTGTTTTCCCCAAAGTGTCGACATATCAACAGTTTGCTTGTTCGCAGGTACTGGATCGTCCGAGAAAGCGATAGCAGATCCTCATCCTCAGGAGCCGGAAATCAGGAGATGCCTTGAGATGCATTAAGAAGCTTTGAGATATTTTTGGTATAAAGTGATGTAATGTATGAAACAATGTTAGTGTATTCTGTGTAGCTCAAAAGAGATACAAGCCAATTGACAATATAATGACAGCCTTGTAATTATTTTAAGATACCAATAAAGAGATTATTTTCTCATACCAATGTGTTCATTCAATTTCTGCAATATTGTGCCGCTGCTTTCAACTCTAAATAGCTTATTTTGGTTTTGTTCAGCCGTTGCCTTGTGCGAGCGCAACTCCAGGCTCGCACGGCATCACGTCCCGAAGGAAACGATCATCATGCGGAAGCACTGACGTGGTGATCTCACGCCCAGCAGGGACGATCGGGACCGCGGGAGATCGGGGCGTGACACCTCGAAGAGTTTGGACCCACGGGACACCAAAATTGGAACACGACTTTGAGAAAATATAAAATGTTGCATAAGTATATAACTGCTTTACTTATTCTGTTTTATCTCATGCATTGTTTGATAGTTTCACTGTTCACACATTCGCATGGTCTGGGACAACTTGTGCACAAGCTTTGGCATTTCCTCGAAACAGTCTGGGGCACTAGAACCGAATCGACCCGGAAGAAAATATTTGATTGTGCTTGGCGCGATGCATTGTGGGACCTTCAGCGGGGCTAACAACCCGGGCTGATAGGGTGTGCCTCAATGCCGTGGATAAGTCCCCATGGTGTCGATCACACCAATGACTGCATATAGATAAAACACATGCTAATTTATTGTCTTGTGCAGATGATAAGTATACTTGTGTTTCAGTACAGGGAAGGGGCGCATCGGTTGAGTAAGCAACCAATGGACTATATGGTTTCTATGTTATTTTTCTCTAAAAATATGTAACTGATATGAACTGAATTCACTCTAGTTCTTAATAGCAAGATCATTTTAATGCATGCTCGCCCTTAATAAGAAAGTGTTGATTTAAGCGAGTGAGTTTGTCCCACTCACTAGTACAGTTGAGTACTGACCCACGTTTGTGGGCAACTATTTCAGGCATTTAGGGTGCACAATGCTAGTGGATAGACGATGAGGCATTGGAAGCTCTTCTATTTTGAAGTATAGTTAAAGCCAGTTCATTTTGGAGGCATGGATTTCAACCTATACAAGGACGTAACGCACGGGACTATGAGGATTATCTGATGGAGCGTCCTGCCTTTTGAGTTTTCTTTTGTAATGTAATCAATGCAGCCAAGAGGCATATCAAATGTAAACTCTATGTAAATTACTTTAATTTCAATCAATGAAAAAAACATATTTTCTTCCTATACTCAGGGTTAAACTCTTTGTGAATGTGTTTTCTAAGTTGTGTTTCAAAATAGATTTTATCATTGCACGTTCTTGCCTTATGCGAGCGCAACTCCAGGCTCGCACGACATTATGCCTCAAGCGAGGACGAACGGTTCCACAAAGGATCCAAGTGAGGACGAACGATGTCACTACCCAATTCTAGAAAATAGGGTATTTTTTTTATTTTTTATTTGATAAATAGTGGATTGTATTTAATTAATTATATTTATATTTATTTAGTGTTTATATTATTTTTTTAATGATTGTTTTAGGGTTTTGGCTAGCCTGGACCCATGTCAGACCCTAGTGGACCCATGTCCGACCCAGCCCACACCCTTGTGAGAATTATTTTGGGGCTTAGATTTATTTATTTTATTTTATTTTTAGGAGGTTAGTTGGAGAGATTTGGAGTTAGTTTGAGTGTTTTTGGAACCCGAAACCCAAAACCAATTTAGGGGAGGGTATTTTGGGCATTTGGAGCTTGGAGAACCCTTTTATTATACATAGCCGGCCCCTACCTACCCCCCATTCCCGAATTCCAGCAGCAGCCCCCCCCCCCCTCTTTGTATTCTTCTTCATTTTCCACTTCTTCTTCATTTCTTCTTCTCTATTTCTTCTTCCTTCTTCCTTCTTCTCCAAGGTGAGTTCTTTCTTCTATTTTTCTTCTTTCTTCTTCCATTCCTTATCCTTATGCTATCCCTAACCTTGCTTTTTCCCTAACCTAGGTGTGAGAAGCTTAGATCTAGTGTGGAAGCTAGATTTGGTGGCTTGGAGCTTGAGGGAGGTGATTTCTAGGGGTTGTGAGACTTTGGCCTTGGGATTCCAACTCCCAAGAGGTAAAACCTAACTTTTCTCTTGCTAATTATTTTTATATAGTGTAATTAGTGTTGTAGAACCTTCCTAGACCCTAAACCTACCCGTAGGAGGAAGTTGGAACTAGTTTGGTTGAGTTTAGAGACTTTGACATTAGGTTTTGTGTCGAATTTGGGTGGAATCCGAATTTGGCCCAATTTTGGGTGATGTCCTAGGTTAGACGGACCCAGGTAGACATTGTCGGGTGTCTTGAGGGTGAGTGCGTGTCTCCGTTTGGACACGGGAAGCCGCGTCGCGGAGAAACGGGCGTTTCGGGTAAAATTGGGGCTTTTCGTCGTCGCCGATTCTAAGTACATGTGCGTTTCTGCCACGGGCCTAGAATCGACGCGGTAGCATATTTTCTAGGATCTAGACATCGTGTAGAGCACGTGGGTAAATTTTGGGCCGATTCCGAGTTCGTTTGGTGTGCGTTTCAGGAGGTTTTCCGAGCCGCGCACCACGTGTTCGTCGAAATGACCGAACGGCCATTTCGACTTGGTTTCCTCGTTTCGGGCTTGTGCGCGCGTTGGGTTAGTATCGGGGAGTGTGTGCTAGAGTTTTCGAGTTATATTTTATATATTTTAGGGTGTTGGTGAGTGTCGGGGTCGTTGGGCGTGAGTGGGGCGTGTGGTTTGTGTGTTGTTGTGTGTTGTGTTGTGTTAGTGTATATGTGTCTATATTTATATATATATATGTATATATTTATATGTATTTGTATATATGTATATATATTTATATATATAGGTGTGTGTATTATATTAGTGTGTTTGTGAGTGTGTGGGTGTGTGTGTTAGTGTGTGTTAGTATATAGATATATAGGTGTGTATATATATGTATCTAGTTATACATATATAGTTATATATGTGTATATATATATATATATATATATATATATATATATATATATATATATATATATATATATATATATATATATATATATAGTGATATATATATATATATGTGTGTAGGAGTGTGTGTGTGTGTGTTTGTGTTGGAGGGGGGAGGCAGCCACCAGCAGATAGCAGCAGCAGCAGGGAGCTGCAGCAGCATGTAGAAGCCCAGCAGCAGCAGTAGCATGGAGCAGCAGCAGCAGGCTCAGCAAGAGCAGCAGCATCAGCAGTAGCGAGGAGCCAGCAGCAGCAGCAGTGCAAGCTCCAGCATGCAGCGAGGTTTGGGTATAGATAGGTGGTTATGTAGATTGTTAGAGAGATCATTAGAATAGATTAGATAGATGCTTAGATAGTTAGATAATAAGATAGGTAGATGGATGGTTAGCTAGGTAGATAGTTACTTAGATAAATAGGTAACTAGATAGATTGATACTAGATAGGTAATTGATAGGTAGATAGTTAGGTTTATAGATACTAGATAAGTAGATAGCTAGATACTTAGATATATATATCTATCTAAGATATAGATATCTATATATTATAGTTAGTAATATATTTATGCGTAGGGTAAGGTAAAGGGTATTTGGTATATGTGTGTGGATATCTATATATATAGGTATATACATACTTAGATATATATAAATATGATATATATGTATATTTTCTAGCCTAGATTAATAACTAGGTGCATAATTAGTAGCTAGATAGCTAGCTAGAGGGGTTTTAGAGCGAAACCTCAATACCTTGAGATACCGAGGTATCTCAATACCTTGAGATATCCAAGGTATTGAGTTTCAAGCGGGGTATTTGAGCATTAGCCTAGGAAATGCTTTGGAGTGATTTTTGTATGTTTGTATATATATATTTACGCGTGCTAGCCTAGGTTTTAGCGGGTTTAGGCGGGGTGCGTGGCCTAGGGCGAGGTATCGGATACCGAGGGTATCCCGGTATCTCGATTAGGCGAGTTTGAGAGTTTAGTAGCTTAATGAGCTCGGTTTGACCTAAAATTTCAGGGGCACCCTAGTTTAACCTAGCTTTGACCATAATTGTCCTCGTTGACTGTAAAAGTCAACGTTTGACCTAGTTTTGACCTAGAGTTGACTTTTTGGACCCCGGGTTGACTTTTTGACCCGAATTTCATCGGTTTGACCCGTTCGACCTAGAATAGCCCTAGAAGCCTATTTTTAATTATTTTATATCAGTTTAAATGCTTAGAACCCTGTTTAATTTTGCTTTTCGCATTAAGTCCTTGCGACACCGGTCCGGATCTCGATCCTCATCAGTTGCTCAGGACATCAGGCGAGTACCTACCTCTGATAGTTTCTATTTCATGATAGCGTTTATATCACCTGTTCTAGAACTGTAATACTTGATTCTGACACATTATTACATGAGCTGGTACTAGTGGATCCCGTCATGAGATGCTATCTCCCTTACCGTGTTCAGCGGGTACTCTATCACGTGTATTTCATCATGTGCTTCGGGTATTGATTCTCATGTGCTATCATGTGCTTCTTGTGCTCTCGCCTTCGTGTGTGCGAGCTATTATCATGTACGTAGCGTGTTGTGGTTGGATCCAATGGTATTAGTGGGGGAGGGGAGTAGGAGTTGGTTATATGATCAAAGCCAAACAGTATTCATGTGTATGTCGGTTATGCAACTCACGCATAACGGAGTTATCGTAGTGTTTTTCATGTGCACCTAAGCCGATCACATAACGAACTTGTGCTCAAGGCACTTAGCTAGTATTCATGTTTCTCACCTGCAGTTACTTTTCCACTACTTGTATTGTTCTCCAGTTTACTTTGCAGCTACTTATTGTGCTCCAGCATATATTTATTTCCTGTGCATCTTGATTACTTTTCTATTGCTCGTCATATACACCTTACCATGTATTTGGAGTTGCTTTCAGAGTTATGTACTTCGCTCCAGTCCTGACTGGGCATATTTTTTCCAGAGGATCCTGAGGACTATTGCCCGACGTTCTACGGGCCGGGTGTTGACGACTGTTGTGACCCCGTGATCGAGGAGGAGTGCGCCGAGGAGACGCCTATAGCACCCTAGTTAGCTAGGTAGGTTTCCTGGGTTGGTCCCAGTATTTTATTTTGGATGATTGTACTTATTCTTTTGTTGCTGTGATGTTGTAGCTATTATGGCCTTGGACTGTATTATTTTGGATTGTCTTGCTCTCTTGGTTCTGTTTCTTTGTTTATATCATATCGTGCTTATATTCTTTCCCTAGATTTTGTGATCGAGAGTTGATATATATTGCGTGGTTGTCCTCCTTTTGGAGAAGATTTTGATATATATATTTTGCGTGGTTGCCCTCCTTTTGGAGAGGTCATGCCGGATTTTTCTGTGAGATATAGATAGATATGGTTGACCTAGAACGGACCTTTACAGCGTTCTACCGCCGATTCTGCGGCGTAGGCTGGACGTACCCACGGCTCATGCCCGATTTTTGGGTGCGGGTCGTGACACGTTTTTAGTGGTGGCCCATGCAGGTCTAGTTTTTAGCTTTACCTGCAATAGGATATAGGATATAGGCTGAGAGAGAGTGTGCTCAATCACAACTAGGACCCTTCCTGATTTCTTTTGCTATCTTAATTTTTCTGAAAATTGTTTTCTTTTGTAATATTATTGTCCTTCTTTGATGTTATCGTTTCTTGCACTGTATTGACTTCTTTTGATCTGTGTTCTTCTTGATTCCATTCCAGCACTTGCTTTATTTGATTCCGGTGCTTCCCATAGCTTTGTGTCTGTATCTTTTGCTATTAGACACCATCTTGTTGCTGAACCTTTAGCTAGACTCTGCAAGATCACGACCGGGGGTGGTATCATCCTAGTCCATGATGTCTGCAGAGACCGGAGAGTTACCTTGGGAGGCCGGGAGTTGAGTGTGTGCCTACTCGTAATGCCACTTCCGAGCTACGATATTGTACTCGGGATGGATTGGTTGAGTATGCATTGTGCTAGTATAGATTGTCGTGGAGGCAGAGTTTTGTTCAGTCCGCCAGGTGAGCCAGAGTTTCAGTTTGCCAGAGAAGTAGCGGAGCAGACCGAGGGAGTCTTCTGCGGAGCCCTGGTGGTAGAGCCGACGTCGCTACATCCACTGATAGAGGAGTATATGGATGTCTTTCCGGAGGAGTTGTCAGGGTTACCTCCGGACAGAGTTGTGGAGTTCTCTATAGACTTGGTGCCAGGCGCGGAGCCGATATCCCAGCACGTCTATAGAGTCAGCAACAGTGAGCTGGTAGAGTTGAAGAAGCAGGTGGATGAGCTTCAGGACAAGGGATTTATCAGATCTAGTTCTTCTCCGTGGGGTGCTCCGGTACTTTTTGTGCCGAAGAAGGATGGGTCGATACGAATGTGTATCGACTACAGGGCTCTGAACAACCTCACAATCAAGAACAAGTATCCGCTGCCGCGTATTGATGATCTTTTTGACCAGTTGAGCGGAGCGAGGGTGTTTTCCAGGATTGATCTGAGGACAGGCTACCACCAGGTGAAGGTTAGAAAGGAGGATATTCCGAAGACAGCTTTTCGGACCAAATATGGACAGTATGAGTTCTTGGTGATGCCGTTTGGGTTGACTAATGCCCCGACAGTGTTCATGAATCTGATGAACAAGGTATTCCATCAGCATCTGGACAGGTTTATGGTGGTGTTTATAGATGATATCTTGGTGTATTCGAAGACCCCAGAGGAGCACGAGGAGCATCTGAGGATAGTGCTGGAGACTCTCAGGAAGGAGAAGCTTTATGAAAATCTTTCGAAGTGTGATTTCTTCCTTGACAAGGTGGAATTCCTTGGTCATGTGGTGACTGGAGAGGGTATCTCGGTGGATCCGAGAAAGATCATGGCAGTTGAGGCATGGAGTGCTCCGAGTTCAGTAGCAGAGGTCAGGAGTTTCTTGGGACTGGCAGGCTACTACAGGAGATTTGTTCAGGATTTTTCCCGGATTGCAGAGCCGTTGTCCAGGCTGACTCGGAAGGACGTGGAGTTTGTTTGGTCAGAGGAGTGCTAGATCGCCTTTGATGAGCTGAAGAGGAGGTTGACGACAGCTCCAGTGTTGACATTGCCATCAGGTTCTGGAGGTTTCACTATCTATAGTGATGCATCGGGGAAGGGACTGGGTTGTGTGTTGCAGCAGAATGGGAGGGTGATTGCCTATGCTTCCAGGCAATTACGTCCTCATGAGAAGAACTACCCTACCCACGATTTGGAGTTGGCAGCGGTCATCTTTGCTCTGAAGTTATAGAAACACTATTTATACGGAGAGCGTGTAGAGATCTTCACAGACCACAAGAGCTTGAAGTATGTGTTTACCCAAAAAGAGCTGAACATGAGGCAGAGGAGATGGTTGGAGTTGATGAAAGACTTCGACATATCGTTGCAGTACCATCCAGGGAAGGCGAACGTAGTTGCGGATGCATTGAGCAGGTATCCGATAGCTATGTGCCTGACTACAGATCGTTATCTTCTGGCAGATCTAGAGAGCTTGGGCATTAAGGTGATAGTGCCTGGAGTTGAGATGCAGATGTGGGGACTGCAGATTCAGTCAGAGTTGGTAGACCGGATCAGGGCTACACAGTTTGAGGATGAGTCCCTGAGGAGCATCAGGGCGCAGGTTCAGATGGGATTATCAGATGACTTCACCATTGCTGATGATGGTTCTTTGCGGCACGGTACCAGGTTGTGTGTGCCGAGTGGGTCGTTGCGTGAGGGAGGTTCTCCAGGAGGCGCATCGATCCCAGTACTCTATGCATCCAGGTGCCAACAAGATGTATAGAGATCTGAGACAGCATGTATGGTGGTACGGGATGAAGCGGGAGGTAGCACGCTTCGTATCCCGATGCTTAGTGTGCCAGCAGGTGAAGGCAGAGAGGCAGAGGCCGGGAGGTTTACTCCAGCCGTTACCCATTTCGGAGTGGAAATGGGAGCATGTGACCATGGATTTTGTTTCTGGACTTCCCCGTTCTCCAGGCGAAAAGGATGCGATTTGGGTCATCGTGGACAGGTTGACCAAATCGGTCCACTTTCTACCATTCAAAGTGGGTACATCTACAGAGAGACTAGCAGATATGTATGTGCGCCAGATAGTCAGACTGTATGGAGTTCCAGTGAGCATAGTATCAGATCGGGACAGTCGCTTCACTTCGCATTTCTGGAGGAGCCTGCAGGCTAGCTTGGGCACCCAGCTCAAGTTTAGTAGTGCGTATCACCCGCAGACAGATGGTCAGTCAGAGAGGACCATTCAGACACTTGAGGACATGCTTCGGACTTATGTTTTGGATTTCAGAGGCTCTTGGAAGGATCACTTGCACTTGGTAGAGTTTGCTTACAACAACAGCTACCAAGCCAGTATCGAGATGTCACCTTTTGAGGCGTTGTATGGACGGAGGTGTCGCACTCCGTTGTCATGGGATAATGTAGGTGAGAGAGCTTTACTTGGCCCGGAGATGGTGGTTGATGCGGCGGAGAAGGTCAAGCTCATTAGAGATGGACTTCGGGTGGCGCAGGACAGGCAGCGGCATTGGGCCGATAGCCACCGGAGACCTTTAGAGTTCGAGGTATAGCTTAGAATTTAGATTTTGTTCTTGTGTTGCTTGTGATTGCTTGTTTTAGACTAAGTGCAGAGACCTTGTTTGTGCTAGGTTGGAGATCTGGTGTTCCTGAGGATTTCTCCGACGCGGGGCACTATTCGCTTCGGTGGAGGCGGGAAGCTTAGCCCACGTTTCGTCGGACCCTTCCGTATTCTTGAGAGGGTTGGCGCCGTGGCGTATAGGCTTGAGTTACCGCCTACGCCGGAGGGAGTTCATGATGTGTTCCACGTGTCACAGTTGAGACGGTACGTGGCGGATCCCAGTCACGTATTGGATCACTCGGAGATCGAGGTGGGCCCTACTCTTAGCTATCTAGAGCAGCCGGTGGAGATTCTGGATCGGCGGGAGAAGGTGTTGAGGAACCAGACTATTCCCTTGGTTCGCGTCGCGTGGAGGCATCACTCTCCAGGGGAGTCGACCTGGGAGAGGGAGGATGAAATGCACGATCGATACCCCTATCTCTTCGAGCCCTGAGGTATGGTTCTTTCTTTGCATTCCTGTCCTAGTTTCGTCTTTTAATTTCGAGGACAAAATTATTTTAAGGAGGGTAGACTTGTCACTACCCAATTCTAGAAAATAGGATATTTTTTTTATTTTTTATTTGATAAATAGTGGATTATATTTAATTAACTATATTTATATTTATTTAGTGTTTATATTATTTTTTTAATGATTGTTTTAGGGTTTTGGCTAGCCTGGACCCATGTCAGACCCTAGTGGACCCATGTCCGACCCAGCCCACACCCTTGTGAGAATTATTTTGGGGCTTAGATTTATTTATTTTATTTTATTTTTAGGAGGTTAGTTGGAGAGATTTGGAGTTAGTTTGAGTGTTTTTGGAACCCGAAACCCAAAACCAATTTAGGGAAGGGTATTTTGGGCATTTGGAGCTTGGAGAACCCTTTTATTATACATAGCCGGCCCCTACCTACCCCCCATTCCCGAATTCCAGCAGCAGCCCCCCCTCTTTGTATTCTTCTTCATTTTCCACTTCTTCTTCTTTATTTCTTCTTCTCCATTTCTTCTTCCTTCTTCCTTCTTCTCCAAGGTGAGTTCTTTCTTCCATTTTTCTTCTTTCTTCTTCCATTCCTTCTCCTTATGATAGCCCTAACCTTGATTTTTCCCTAACCTAGGTGTGAGGAGCTTAGATCTAGTGTGGAAGCTAGATTTGGTGGCTTGGAGCTTGAGGGAGGTGATTTCTAGGGGTTGTGAGACTTTGGCCTTGGGATTCCAACTCCCAAGAGGTAAAACCTAACTTTCTCCTTGCTAATTATTTTTATATAGTGTAATTAGTGTTGTAGAACCTTCCTAGACTCTAAACCTATCCGTAAAAGGAAGTTGGAACTAGTTTGGTTGAGTTTAGAGACTTTGACATTAGGTTTTGTGTCGAATTCGGGTGGAATCCGAATTTGGCCCAATTTTGGGTGATGCCCTAGGTTAGACGGACCTAGGTAGACGTTGTCGGGTGTCTTGAGGGTGAGTGCGTGTCTCCGTTTGGACACGGAAAGCCACGTCGCGGAGAAACGGGCGTTTCGGGCAAAATTGGGGCTTTTCGTCGTCGCCGATTCTAAGTGCGTGCGCGTTTCTGCCACGGGCCTAGAATCGACGCGGGAGCACATTTTTTAGGATCTAGACATCGTGTAGAGCGCATGGGTAAATTTTAGGCCGATTCCGAGTTCGTTTGGTGTGCGTTTCAGGAGGTTATCCGAGCCGCGCACCACGTGTTCGTCGAAATGACCGAACGTCCATTTCGACTTGGTTTCCTCGTTTCGGGCTTGTGTGTGCGTTGGGTTAGTATCGGAGAGTGTGTGCTAGAGTTTTTGAGTTATATTTTATATATTTTAGGGTGTTGGTGAGTGTCGGGGTCGTTGGGCGTGAGTGGGGCGTGTGGTTTGTGTGTTGTTGTGTGTTGTGTTGTGTTAGTGTATATGTGTCTATATTTATATATATATATATATATATATATATATATATATATATATGTATATATTTATATGTATTTGTATATATGTATATATATTTATATATATAGGTGTGTGTATTATATTAGTGTGTTTGTGAGTGTGTGGGTGTGTGTGTTAGTGTGTGTTAGTATATAGATATATAGGTGTGTATATATATGTATCTAGTTATATATATATAGTTATATATGTGTATGTATATATATATATATATATATATATATATATATATATATATATATATATATAGAGAGAGAGAGAGAGAGAGAGAGGGTGATATATATATATATATGTGTGTAGGAGTGTGTGTGTGTGTTTGTGTTGGAGGGGGGAGGCAGCCACCAGCAGATAGCAGCAGCAGCAGGGAGCTGCAGCAGCAGCAGCATGTAGAAGCCCAGCAGCAGCAGTAGCATGGAGCAGCAGCTGCAGGCTCAGCAAGAGCAGCAGCATCAGCAGTAGCGAGGAGCCAGCAGCAGCAGCAGTGCAAGCTCCAGCATGCAGCGAGGTTTGGGTATAGATAGGTGGTTATGTAGATTGTTAGAGAGATCATTAGAATAGATTAGATAGATGCTTAGATAGTTAGATAATAAGATAGGTAGATGGATGGTTAGCTAGGTAGATAGTTACTTAGATAAATAGGTAACTAGATAGATTGTGTGGTGCCCCGTTCCCCCTATTCGGGGAGCGCGGCTAAGAAATACTAGACGGTATCGTTCGATCGGGATAGATTGAATCAAGAACTCATCCAGAAGGTTCGGCTGATTCAGGACAGATTAAAGATAGCTCAAAGTCGTCAGAAGAGCTATGCGGATGTTCATCGGAGACCGCTAGAGTTTCAAGTAGGTGACCGGGTATTCCTCAAGGTCTCGCCCATGCGAGGGGTCAGCAGGTTCGGAGCGAAGGGAAAGCTAAGTCCACGATTTGTCGGCCCGTTCGAAATACTAAAGCGGGTTGCTTCAGTTGCTTATCAGATCGCTCTACCACCATCCCTAGCTGACGTACATGATATATTCCATGTTTCCCAACTTAGAAAATATGTGTACGATCCAAGCCACGTGGTAGACCTGGGACAACTGAACCTTCAGCCCGACTTGACGTATGTAGAACAGCCGATACAAATTTTGGATAGAAAAGAAAAGCTGCTTCGGACCCGTTCGGTTCCTCTAGTGCGCGTGCTTTGGCGGAATCACTCTGTCGAAGAATCTACTTGGGAGCTCGAATCCGATATGAGGGAACGGTTTCCCTCATTATTTCCTAGTGGTAGGTTTTATTCCTTAAGTTTCGGGACGAAACTTCCAATTAGTTGGGTAGGATGTGGTACCTCGTTCCCCCTATCCGGGGAGCGCGGCTAAGAAATACTAGACGGTATCGTTCGATCGGGATAGATTGAATCAAGAACTCATCCTCGTTATGGATTTGTCTCTTCAGAATCGATTCCTATATTCAGTGGACCGTGCCCCAAGGATCGACTTAGCGGCAGAGTCAGGAGGGACCTCTCCGCTGCATTCTTTGTTGCCTAGTTTTTGCTGTCGCTTGTTGCTTTCGTGCCTTGAGTTGGTTTTCGGATTTGCTTGGGTTTTCTTGAACGGTTTCGATGGATTTCATTGCTTTCGTTCTTAGGACTGCACTTCAATTCCGATAAGGGAGAGAGAGGAAGAAGCACTGATCAGCTGTTCGTGTCAATACAGGTGAACCAGCTGTAGTCGTCGCTCGAGCGGACTCCTAAAGCACTTCTTTCCTTTTCCTTCCAACTACCAAAGTGAGTGGCTACCAACCCGATTAGCTAGCCCTACTTGCTAGTCTTCACATCTAAATCTTGTGTTCGTGCTTGCCCCGATCAAACGATACCAAGTAAATAACTAAAAGATATCAAGATAATAAGGGAATAGACTTGGGAAATATTGCTTGTCAAATGAAACTTGTGAACGGTTACTTACTTATATGCTTGCTCGTTTGGAATGTTCATCATATGCATAAATATAAGTTAGAATGTATATTTCTTCTTAAAAACTGTGCTATGTATAGAACTCATTTTCAAAGCAATAACCCAACAGGAAGACTATGCTAAAGTAGATCTTGCCCTGTTATTGCCCTGTGCCTGATTGCCTCAAATGTTAACTTAGTGTACTGCGTTGATCACGGACAACTTGTGCACAAGGTCTTAGTTCCTGCGGACGGTCGCTGGGGCACTGGCACCGATCCGATCCGGACGGAACTCACGATAATCGCCTGCTTCGGATCGAGTGGCTTGTGGCGCCTCCTGTCTCTGCGCCGTACGCCATTTCGTCCCGAGACTAGCCCGTCCATTATGGCAACGTGCCAGTGATCCCCTCGTATATTTAAACCTGTTGCTACTAACTTGTGTCTTCTTGGCAGGGAAGGCAAGGTAAGTATTATGCAGGTGGTTCAGACGGGCAGGTAAATGTTACCGAACGGTGGCGAGTTATTTCAATGATACTATATATATGTCTTGCTATAAAATGAACTAAGGCAAGATAGAAACCCACAAATATGCATGCTTCATTAAAACAACGTGTTGATTGGTAAAGTTGGGTTAGCTTGCCTTCACCAGTACGTTTCGATGTACTGACCCTCGTTGAAACAGGTTCCCCGCGCTAGGAAGAACCGAGCGAGGAGCAGGAGACAAACCCCCAATCCAGTCCAGCTGTAGGCACGCCTCGACCGTGCTACCTTTGAAGCATTTTGAAGAAGAAGAAGAAGCATTTTGAAGTTAGAAGCTAGCCACCAAGCAACCATGCAACTTCGTGGCAAAGCAGTCGTTCCGACCCAAGGTCTTATATTTTGAGTTTAGTAAAAGGATGTAATGTAAAGGACCGCTATCTCATTTTGTGTCAACACTTTTGTAAGCCCATAGAGGCAATCCTTATGACTTAGTTCAAGGAGTTTGTAATAGATGTTCATATTATCAATAAAAAGAAAACTTTTCCATGTTTCAATATGTGTTTCAATTATCTGCGTACTCTGAATATGTGCTCGCTATGCGAAACAAAAATACTTAGCCTTGTGCGGTGCGCAACCTAGGCCCGCACGGCGGTCACGCCCGGGGGACGACTATCGATTCCACGGGATCGGGGCGTGACATGTTGGTATCAGAGCACAGATTCAAAGTTCCTTTGACTCTTAAACTGGAAAAGTTCCCTTAACGATAAATCCCTGTGCGAACTCCTGAACTCGTTAAGGCCAAAATGAGATACGATCATGCAATAAGTCCATAATACATTATGATCCTGATATAATTTACCTTCCTTTCAAGGAACGACGCAAGCGCAACCATCAGCGCTGGCGCCAGGCGAGACAAGGACTCAGGAGAGCAGTTCCGAAACTTCAGGAAGCTCTCGGAGCCAACAGGGCATGTCTCAATCAGATTCCCTTCAGCAGGTGATGCAAATGTTCACGGAGCAACGGCAGAGGGATGATGCCCGCCAAGCCAAGTTCGAGAGCAACCTAGAGGCCCGGCTCTCAGTCCAACAAAAGCAGGTAGATACCCTGCAACAGCTTGTCCAGACCCTGGCCTCCAACCATTCTGCCGCAACGACAGCTACACCAGTGGAGCAGCCAGCGCTTGAAGTTGAACTACCACCCGCGCCAAGGACGAGGGAAGTGACTGCCTTCACCTTTGGCAACTTCAAGAAGGTCTGCAACACGCCGTTTAATGGGACTGAGAACCCGATCGTGGCCCTAGATTGGCTCGCCGAGCTTGAAGATCATTTTTCTCTCCTAGAAGTGCCGGAAGACAAGCGCGTCACCTGTGCCCAACTATTGCTTCGCCTCAACGCGCACGACTGGTGGGACGTGCATCGACGATCTCTTCAACTTGGCCATGGAGAGGAGGCGATCGCGTGGACGACTTTTCGTGCCGCGTTCGAGGAGGAGTTTATACCCCCACCTCTACGACATCAACGGGAAAACGAGTTCGTTCAACTCCGGCAGGGCAGTATGACGGTGAAGCAATACTCGGCAGAATTCAATAAACTGGCCAAATTTGCTACCGCTTATCTACCGGATGCAGCGAGTCGTGCCAGACGATTCGAAGGAGGGCTACATCCTGGCATTCACGGGCACGTAGCCGTTCCGCAATATCAAACGATGCGAGAAGTATTAAACCACGCCCTTTCGCTCGAACCGCAGTATCCTCACGTTGCCGCCGGCGCTGTGCAACCTTCCAATCATAAACGCCAAGGCAACGATAAAGGAAACAACGCTGCAAAGCGTCAAAATAACGGCGGTCGTCAGCGAAAAAACCAGGGGCAGCGTTGCACCTACTGCAACAGAAAAGGGCACACCGAGAATGTCTGTCGCAAGCGGCTCGGCACTTGCCTCAGATGCGGCGATCCTGGCCATCAGATTAGCAGTTGTCCGCTTCGTACACCGCAACAACAAAATCAGACTCCGGCACCTCAGGCAAATCGAGCGGCGCCTCAGCCAGGGCGTAATCAAGCTCAAGGCCGAGTCTACACCTTGACACGGGAAGAAGCCCTAGCTTCGGATACCGTCGTGTCAGGTACCTTACTTTTCAATAATATACCTGCTCGCGTTCTATTTGATTCAGGTGCAACCCATAGCTTTATTTCTACAAACTTCGCCACGGAGAACAATATTAAAATGACTCCATTGCATTTAGATTTAAGCGTTAGCACCCCGTCTGGTACAAAAATTCCTGTCTGTTCAGCATGCCTAGGCGTTTATATCTGTATTGGAGAGAGAAAGCTGTCACTTGATGTTTTAGTTCTTGATGTACGGGACTATGATATCATTTTGGGAATGGACTGGCTAGGCGCGTGCGCGACAACTATTGAGTGTACAGAAAAGCGAGTCGTTTTCCGTCTGCCCGGAGAAGCCGTGTTCTGTTATACCAGTAGTCCAGCGAACAATGCGACCAGGGCCTGCATGGTGATTTCGGCAAAATCTGCTCGGCGAATGCTCTACACAGGCTGCGAGGGATTCCTAGCATCGGTTCGGGACACACGGCAGGACTACGCAAACGTCGAGTCAACTTCCGTTGAGGCAGAGTTCCCCGATGTGTTCCCGAGCGAACTACCCGGTATGCCGCCAGACCGAGAGATTGAATTCACTATCGACACATTTCCAAATACACAGCCGATTTCCAAGCCTCCGTACAGAATGGCACCTGCAGAGCTGAATGAATTAAAGCGCCAACTCCAGGAATTACTTGATCGCGGGTTCATCCGTCCGAGCGTGTCTCCTTGGGGCGCTCCCGTGCTCTTTGTGAAGAAAAAGGACGGAACTCTACGCCTCTGCATAGACTATAGGGAATTAAACAAAGTCACAATCAGGAACAAATATCCTCTGCCACGGATAGATGACTTGTTTGATCAGTTACAAGGGGCAACGGTGTTTTCTAAAATTGATCTTCGCTCGGGTTATCACCAGCTGAAGATTAAGCCAGAAGACGTGCCCAAGACTGCTTTCAGAACCCGCTACGGCCATTACGAGTTTTCCGTGATGTCGTTTGGACTGGTGAATGCTCCTGCTGCATTCATGGATACGATGAACCGTGTCTTTAGGCCCTTCATCGATAAATTCGTGGTGGTATTTATCGATGACATCTTAGTGTACTCGAAGACTAGGGATGAGCACGCAGGACACCTGCGGATGGTGCTGCAAACCCTTCGAGACCACAAGTTGTATGCCAAATTAAGCAAATCAGAATTTTGGCTGGACAGTATCTCATTTTTGGGGCATATCATCTCCTCGGAAGGCATCTCAGTTGATCCGAAGAAGATAGAAGCAATCACGCAGTGGAAACGACCGGAGTCAGCTAGCGACATCCGAAGTTTCCTTGGTCTGGCAGGGTACTACCGGAGATTTATACAAAATTTTGCTAGGATTGCTTCGCCCTTGACTCAGTTGACACGAAAGGGTGCGAAGTTTACTTGGACAGAGGACTGTGAAGCTTCGTTTACGGAGTTAAAGCAGCGCCTCATCTCTGCCCCAATTCTCACTCTGCCGAACGGACCGGATGACTTTAAAATATATAGTGATGTCTCAGGAAAGGGTCTAGGATGTGTCCTGATGCAGCGTGATAAGGTGATAGCCTACGCGTCTAGACAGCTAAAGCCTCACGAGCAGAACTACCCAACGCATGATCTCGAACTTGCCGCGGTAGTATTTGCATTGAAGCTGTGGCGTCACTATCTTTATGGCGTGCCGTGCGAAATCTATACGGACCATAAGAGCCTGAAATACTTGTACACTCAAAAGGATTTGAATCTTCGGCAGCGGCGATGGCTTGAACTCCTCAGCGACTTCGATCTCACGATCAGATACACGCCTGGAAAGGGAAACGTAGTAGCTGACGCGTTGAGTCGAGTGTTTGTAGGGAGTTTGGTTATTTATGATAGGCTGTGCCGAGATCTTGAATCACTGGGTATCACACTGAAAATAAGATATAAGAAGTGGGCGCAAGTAGCTCAACTGCGCCTCGAGCCCGACTTGTTACACAAAGTGAAGGCCGCTCAGAAGGACGACCCGTTCCTGCAGAAGAAACATGCCCTCATCTTGGCAGAAAAGGCGTCCGACTTTGCGGTAACCGCAGATGGGATGCTTCGAGTAAAGGGAAGACTATGTGTTCCGAACGATGCGGCCCTCAGACAAGAGATACTCACGGAAGCTCACTATGCTAGTTATACTTCTCATCCAGGTAGCACTAAGATGTATCGGGATCTTCGTACGACGTTTTGGTGGCACGGCTTAAAACGGGATATGGCGCAGTTTGTGTCGCATTGCATGGCTTGTCAACGAGTAAAGGCCGAACACCAGAAACTAGGCGGAGAGCTTCAGAACCTTGCTATTCTGGAGTGGAAATGGGATGATATAACGATGGACTTTATTGTTGGCTTGCCGAGGACGCAACGGGGACATGATGCAGTCTGGGTTATCGTCGATCGACTCACCAAGTCAGCTCACTTTCTGCCTATCAAATCTACTTGGAGTGCCGACCGCCTGGCTCAGATATATCTCAACGAAATCGTCCGACTCCACGGCGTGCCCGTAACCATAGTCTCCGATCGAGATGGTCGATTCATATCACGTTTCTGGGGAAGCCTGCAGTCAGCAATGGGGACGAAGTTGAAATTCAGCTCCGCCTACCATCCACAGACCGATGGCCAAACAGAGCGCGTCAACCAGATCCTCGAAGACATGCTGCGACTCTACGCCTTGGACACGAAGACTAGTTGGGACCTTCATCTACCTCTAGCCGAATTTGCTTACAACAATAGTTATCAATCAAGCATTCAAATGGCGCCGTATGAGGCATTATACGGGCGGAAGTGTAGATCTCCTATCTGTTGGGACGAAGTCGGGGAGCGGCAAGTACTTGGCCCTGAGCTCGTGGAGCAGACCGTCCAGAAGGTTCGGCTGATTCGGGACAGATTAAAGATAGCTCAAAGTCGTCAGAAGAGCTATGCGGATGTTCATCGGAGACCGCTAGAGTTTCAAGTAGGTGACCGGGTATTCCTCAAGGTCTCGCCCATGCGAGGGGTCAGCAGGTTCGGAGCGAAGGGAAAGCTAAGTCCACGATTTGTCGGCCCGTTCGAAATACTAAAGCGGGTTGCTTCAGTTGCTTATCAGATCGCTCTACCACCATCCCTAGCTGACGTACATGATATATTCCATGTTTCCCAACTTAGAAAATATGTGTACGATCCAAGCCACGTGGTAGACCTGGGACAACTGAACCTTCAGCCCGACTTGACGTATGTAGAACAGCCGGTACAAATTTTGGATAGAAAAGAAAAGCTGCTTCGGACCCGTTCGGTTCCTCTAGTGCGCGTGCTTTGGCGGAATCACTCTGTCGAAGAATCTACTTGGGAGCTCGAATCCGATATGAGGGAACGGTTCCCCTCATTATTTCCTAGTGGTAGGTTTTATTCCTTAAGTTTTGGGACGAAACTTCCAATTAGTTGGGTAGGATGTGGTACCTCGTTCCCCCTATCCGGGGAGCGCGGCTAAGAAATACTAGACGGTATCGTTCGATCGGGATAGATTGAATCAAGAACTCATCCTCGTTATGGATTTGTCTCTTCAGAATCGATTCCTATATTCAGTGGACCGTGCCCCAAGGATCGACTTAGCGGCAGAGTCAGGAGGGACCTCTCCGCTGCATTCTTTGTTGCCTAGTTTTTGCTGTCGCTTGTTGCTTTCGTGCCTTGAGTTGGTTTTCGGATTTGCTTGGGTTTTCTTGAACGGTTTCGATGGATTTCATTGCTTTCGTTCTTAGGACTGCACTTCAATTCCGATAAGGGAGAGAGAGGAAGAAGCACTGATCAGCTGTTCGTGTCAATACAGGTGAACCAGCTGTAGTCGTCGCTCGAGCGGACTCCTAAAGCACTTCTTTCCTTTTCCTTCCAACTACCAAAGTGAGTGGCTACCAACCCGATTAGCTAGCCCTACTTGCTAGTCTTCACATCTAAATCTTGTGTTCGTGCTTGCCCCGATCAAACGATACCAAGTAAATAACTAAAAGATATCAAGATAATAAGGGAATAGACTTGGGAAATATTGCTTGTCAAATGAAACTTGTGAACGGTTACTTACTTATATGCTTGCTCGTTTGGAATGTTCATCATATGCATAAATATAAGTTAGAATGTATATTTCTTCTTAAAAACTGTGCTATGTATAGAACTCATTTTCAAAGCAATAACCCAACAGGAAGACTATGCTAAAGTAGATCTTGCCCTGTTATTGCCCTGTGCCTGATTGCCTCAAATGTTAACTTAGTGTACTGCGTTGATCACGGACAACTTGTGCACAAGGTCTTAGTTCCTGCGGACGGTCGCTGGGGCACTGGCACTGATCCGATCCGGACGGAACTCACGATAGTCGCCTGCTTCGGATCGAGTGGCTTGTGGCGCCTCCTGTCTCTGCGCCGCACGCCATTTCGTCCCGAGACTAGCCCGTCCATTATGGCAACGTGCCAGTGATCCCCTCGTATATTTAAACCTGTTGCTACTAACTTGTGTCTTCTTGGCAGGGAAGGCAAGGTAAGTATTATGCAGGTGGTTCAGACGGGCAGGTAAATGTCACCGAACGGTGGCGAGTTATTTCAATGATACTATATATATGTCTTGCTATAAAATGAACTAAGGCAAGATAGAAACCCACAAATATGCATGCTTCATTAAAACAACGTATTGATTGGTAAAGTTGGGTTAGCTTGCCTTCACCAGTACGTTTCGATGTACTGACCCTCGTTGAAACAGGTTCCCCGCGCTAGGAAGAACCGAGCGAGGAGCAGGAGACAAACCCCCAATCCAGTCCAGCTGTAGGCACGCCTCGACCGTGCTACCTTTGAAGCATTTTGAAGAAGAAGAAGAAGCATTTTGAAGTTAGAAGCTAGCCACCAAGCAACCATGCAACTTCGTGGCAAAGCAGTCGTTCCGACCCAAGGTCTTATATTTTGAGTTTAGTAAAAGGATGTAATGTAAAGGACCGCTATCTCATTTTGTGTCAACACTTTTGTAAGCCCATAGAGGCAATCCTTATGACTTAGTTCAAGGAGTTTGTAATAGATGTTCATATTATCAATAAAAAGAGAACTTTTCCATGTTTCAATATGTGTTTCAATTATCTGCGTACTCTGAATATGTGCTCGCTATGCGAAACAAAAATACTTAGCCTTGTGCGGTGCGCAACCTAGGCCCGCACGGCGGTCACGCCCGGGGGACGACTATCGATTCCACGGGATCGGGACGTGACAGATTGATACTATATAGGTAATTGATAGGTAGATAGTTAGGTTTATAGATACTAGATAAGTAGATAGCTAGATACTTAGATATATATATCTATCTAAGATATAGATATCTATATATTATAGTTAGTAATATATTTATGCGTAGGGTAAGGTAAAGGGTATTTGGTATATGTGTGTGGATATCTATATATATAGGTATATACATACTTAGATATATATAAATATGATAGATATGTATATTTTCTAGCCTAGATTAATAACTAGGTGCATAATTAGTAGCTAGATAGCTAGCTAGAGGGGTTTTAGAGCGAAACCTCAATACCTTGAGATACCGAGGTATCTCAATACCTTGAGATATCCAAGGTATTGAGTTTCGAGCGGGGTATTTGAGCATTAGCCTAGGAAATGCTTTGGAGTAATTTTTATATGTTTATATATATATATTTACGCGTGCTAGCCTAGGTTTTAGCGGGTTTAGGCTGGGTGCGTGGCCTAGGACGAGGTATCGGATACCGAGGGTATCCCGGTATCTCGATTAGGCGAGTTTGAGAGTTTAGTAGCTTAATGAGCTCGGTTTGACCTAAAATTTTAGGGCACCCTAGTTTGACCTAGCTTTGACCATAATTGTCCTCGTTGACTGTAAAAGTCAACGTTTGACCTAGTTTTGACATAGAGTTGACTTTTTGGACCCCGGGTTGACTTTTTGACCCAAATTTTATCGGTTTGACCCGTTCGACCTAGAATAGCCCTAGAAGCCTGTTTTTAATTATTTTATATCAGTTTAAATGCTTAGAACCCTGTTTAATTTTGCTTTTCGCATTAGGTCCTTGCGATACCGGTCCGGATCTCGATCCTCATCAGTTGCTCAGGACATCAGGCGAGTACCTACCTCTGATAGTTTCCATTTCATGATAGCGTTTATATCACCTGTTCTAGAACTGTAATACTTGATTCTGACATATTATTACACGAGCTGGTACTAGTGGATCCCGTCATGAGATGCTATCCCCCTTACCGTGTTCAGCGGGTACTCTATCACGTGTATTTCATCATGTGCTTCGGGTATTGATTCTCATGTGCTATCATGTGCTTCTTGTGCTCTCGCCTTCGTGTGCGCGAGCTATTATCATATACGTAGCGTGTTGTGGTTGGATCCAATGGTATTAGTGGGGGAGGGGAGTAGGAGTTGGTTATGTGATCAAAGCCAAACAGTATTCATGTGTATGTCGGTTATGCAACTCACGCATAACGGAGTTATCGTAGTGTTTTTCATATGCACCTAAGCCGATCACATAACGAACTTGTGCTCAAGGCACTTAGCTAGTATTCATGTTTCTCACCTGCAGTTACTTTTTTACTACTTGTATTGTTCTCCAGTTTACTTTGCAGCTATTTATTGTGCTCCAGCATATATTTATTTCATGTGCATCTTGATTACTTTTCTATTGCTCATCATATACACCTTACCATGTATTTGGAGTTGCTTTCAGAGTTATGTACTTCGCTCCAGTCCTGACTGGGCATATTTTTTCCAGAGGATCATGAGGACTATTGCCCGACGTTCTACGGGCCGGGTGTTGACAACTGTTGTGACCCCGTGATCGAGGAGGAGTGCGCCGAGGAGACGCCTATAGCACCCTAGTTAGCTAGGTGGGTTTCCTGGGTTGGTCCCAGTATTTTATTTTGGATGATTGTACTTATTCTTTTGTTGCTGTGATGTTGTAGCTATTATGGCCTTGGACTGTATTATTTTGGATTGTCTTGCTCTCTTGGTTCTGTTTCTTTGTTTATATCATATCGTGCTTATATTCTTTCCCTAGATTTTGTGATTGAGAGTTGATATATATATTGCGCGGTTGCCCTCCTTTTGGAGAGGATTTTGATATATATATTTTGAATGGTTGCCCTCCTTTTGGAGAGGTCATGCCAGATTTTTCTGTGAGATATAGATAGATATGGTTGACCTAGAACGGACCTTTACAGCGTTCTACCGTCGATTCTGCGACGTAGGCTGGATGTACCCACGGCTCATGCCCGATTTTCGGGTGCGGGTCGTGACAAACGACCCTTGCGGAATCGGAACGTGACACCCGACAATACGCACATGACTTTTGTGCATGCTGCATTTGTAACGCCCCGCTCCGCGCCGGCGTTATGTATCAAGGTGAGTGGGCAGAACTTCGTTCTCTGATTCTTGCACGCCTTAATAATAACCTGTGTTTTTGCTTACAATATTTTCTTAAGAGAATGATAGAACCTGCCTTGCATGTTAATGAACGAACTCACCTAGCTTGTCTTTGAAATAATGCCTGCTTAACGAGAATCCTGAATCGCCTGCTTAGAGTGCATGAATATGTTCACTATCGTCTATGCTTCGAGAGAACCATACTGTGCCTGAACGTGTTCAAGTGATAAGTCGGATTGCCCCGCAAATATGAGTATATTCTGATGGTTCGTCTCGTCTGCATACTAGAGTTTATTGGATAGTGTTCCATGCATTCGCACGCGGTCGGACAATGGCTATTGGTGGAGAGCTGAACTGCATGTGTCATGGCTGCTACCATGATAGTGCAAAGCAACCATGAGTCACAGCTGCCTCTAGCATCAGATAAAGAGTCATTGGTATGCTGTTCCACCAGCTGCCGATCCTGAGATACTCGGGGACCGCCCTGCATATAGCTAAGTCATTGTGTTGGCTTGGATAGTGACTGCCCCTAAGAATGTGCATTGTGTGTCTAGCTTTGCATCAGACCCTCGAGTCGCACGAGACACGCTGCGCACACCCTGAAACATGAACGGTTTGCTTGCTTGCATATTCAATATGAAACTCTGTTTCCAAACATGTTTCTAAACAAGTAAATCGACTCTGCTAGAACTGCATGAAACGAACCTAGGTAAAATTAGAAAGATCACTAGTAATGTAATGTTTTATAATATGATTACTTAGTGCCTGTTTGAGTGAATGCTTGTTTCTGTTCAGTTGATTTATCTCACCAGTACTTGTATAAAGTGCTGACCCACCAACAGTTTACTTGTTCGCAGGTACTGGATCGTCCGAGGGAGCGATAGGCGTGCCACAGTCCCGAAGACCCGGAATCCTGGTTTCGATTGTTGCCCCGAGAATGCTATCGTATAAAGGGGCATAATGTATGGAACGAACGTGTGCCTTTGCTAAAGGAAACCCAAGTTGCCTCGATTGTCCCGAACACTCAGTTGGCTAATGCATTGCATTGCAACAAGTCCCTTTCCGCTGCTTACTCGATTGATGCGATGATAGCCAACTATCAACTTAAACGATTGGCCTTGCACGGGCGCAACCCCAGGCCCGTGCGGCATCACGTCCCCCGAAAGCTCGAACGGGCCATTCGCTTGGCTCCCTTCCTCCCTCGCACCCGCGGGACGGGCGCGGTGATTCGCGTCCGGCGCGCCGAGGCACGGTGATACGTGTCCGGTTCGTTATTTTCCGGTCGCACGGGGCGGGGCAGGCGGAGCGGCGGCCCGGGCGGGTCCGGGGCGTGACAGCATTGCATGCCATTTGGGCCCACCGTCCCACATCTCCTCCGAGGTTTGATCCCGAGACCATCCACCTTGCTAGGGTGGTTATACATTTTCTCACTGACCACAAGAGCCAATTGAGCTCGGTAAATGGTTCTTATTGTTAAAAAATAAAAATAGAAGTTGAAAATTAGTTAAAAAAATAACACCACTAGGCTAGGCTAGATTATATATATATATATATATATATATATATATATATATATATATATAAATAAAGAATCTAATATTTTCTCTCTCATACTTGGCTTGACAAAGGAACTTGGGTGCATGCATGCTAATTCTTTTTATTTCTTTCTTTTCCCTAACTTCTTGAATTCACAAGGCCTTTGGTACATAGAAATCAAATAACTTGGTAAGCGAAATATAATCCGAGTATCATTTCCTTTTTCTCCTTTTGTATAGTTTTTGGCAAAATAATTTATATTGTTCATCAATGCTGACAAATAATTTGAAAGCTCGTTGCAGAAAAATGAACATGCCCTACCCTTACAAAGGACAAGTTTGAGTTTAAGATTATATTAAACCTTATGTTTAGTACACAGATCTATCTTATTTAGGATTATTTACACTAACATTTTATATATTTTATGTTTATTACACGGACCTCTTCTATGCTTTATGTTTAAGAATGGTTAGTGTAATAATCATTTACATAAAACATAAAATATAAGAAATATTCGTATAATAAACATAAAATATAGAGGAGATTTGTGTTATTACTTTTAAAATAAAAGAAATCTATGTAATAAACATAAAAAATATAAAAAAATTTGTTGTAAATAACTTTTGAATTTAAGACTATATTATGTTGTAGATGTGAACAAGCCACAGATTTCAAGCAAGGAGAAACAAATTTCTTTCTCATAGCGTTATCCAAGACTCAGTATATATGACAGCTACCTAATCTATGTGAAAATTCCTTCACAAATAAACATGATCGAAAATTCACTGAACAACCAATCTTTATCTGTCGTACATTTTTAATAAATTATAATTTAAAAAATATATATTTATAACAAATTTTAATTAAAATATGAATATATATTAAAATTATACCCATAACAATATTAATTAAGTCAAAACTTTATAATATTAGTTAGATAATACCATAATTTATATTTTATAATATTTTAAAATAATTTGTCATACAAGTATTTTTAAAAAGTAAAAAAAAAAAAAACCCACCGGCAACAGGTACAAGAATTCTAGTATCTTTAATTTAATATTTTCTAATAATACCTCTGAAATTTCATATTTTACTTTGGCAACAACATTGCCTTGAACTTTCTTATTTTTCTTTTAAAATCCTTAAACCCTTCACTTTGACCTAATTCTTTTCCTTCGTTATTTTACTCCCAGAAGAACCGGGAAGAATGGATGCAGCAAATTCTTCCGGGAAGTCGAAGAAGAAAGTCCAAGAACTCCCCGGAAGTGGACTCCTCGGAAGCATAGTCGAGAAGAACGTCTGCCCTCCTTCCTCCTTCCCGCAGCCCACGGTCCTCCCCTTCCCCGTCGCTCGCCACCGCTCCGATGGCCCGGTACTCCCAAAACCCTAAAAAACCCTAACTCTGTTTTTTTTCCTCTCAGTTCTACTTCTCACGCTTGTTCGCTCCTAAATTCCACAGCACTGGACCCCGGCGAAGCCAAAATCGGCCGCCGCCGCTGCCGAGGAGGATATCACGGCGGAGGAAGATGACGTGGATGGTTCGCTCTATGGCCAGATATCTTCCTTCGCTGGCCCCGTCCAGCGGAGGAGGAAGAAGGAGTTAGATTTCAGCAGCTGGAAACACTTAGTCTCCGGAAATGAGAAGAGTAATGATAGTTCCGTCGTCGCCAGAAGAAACTCTGCGCCGAAGACCAGCACAAGGAGGATTAAAGAAGACGAAGAGGAGAAAAAGGCTGCGGTTGCTCCACCTCCGCCGCCGAGTAGCGTTAAACCTGTCACGACTGTCGATAGGGACCAACGTACAGCGGCCAACGATTTGCCAGTTGGGAATGTGAGCCTCAGGGAGGAAATCGATGCGGAGAATCTCTCCCGGTTGAGTCAGATGTCGACGCTGGAGATCGCTGAGGCGCGGGAGGAAATAATGGGGAGGATGGACCCTGTCGTGCTAGAGATGTTGAAGAAGCGAGGACGAGATAAGTCGGGGAAGAAGGAGAAAGACCATGCGGCACCGGAGGAGAAGAAGTCTAAGGTCGGGGTGCCCTTGATCGGCGACCAGCTGTCGGACGGCGAGACTAGGAATAGGGCATGGGAGGTGTGGCGCGAGAGAGTCGAGAAGGTCAGGGGATTGAGGTTCTCCTTGGACGGGAGTGTAGTGGATGACGGTCGTGCTCCGGAACAACCGGATGGTAAATTTTATTTCCCGGTCCATCATCATCATCATCTAAGCCTTCACCCATTAGAAGTTTAGAACGGGTCGGCACTGAGCATAAGAAACTTCATAAAAGAACTAAGAAAGTTCTTACGACCATTTTTCGCCATATATATTCTTTTTCATGTCATGTACAAGGATGCTGTAAAGGTCTTACTTTCTTGGTAGGATATGGTGGTTTTCTTGGTAGAGGGATGATTAGAGAGCTGAGCACATCAACAAATGAATGCTTCTCTCAATTTGTTGTCAACAGCTTATCCTTTGGCTAGTGTGATAGTGGAGGCGGATTTTGTTTATGGGTGTATATGTTTTTCAGTGGCACTTTGTGTGGGATATGAGATTGATTTATCTTTTAGCTTCAAATGAGGGAACTTTCCTCGATCTGTTCTAGATATAAAGAAAGCTCTGCTTCAAAGGATTACACTATCTTCATTATGCATGTTCTAGGGAAATGTAGGTGTAATTAATTATTGAGTGGACTTATTTTCACAAGTACGAGTTTCAAATTACCATGATGAGAGCATGAATTACACGGACGACAATGACCAACATTTATCTGCCTAAGCATTTGTTGTGTGATTTACATTTGAGCCAGAAGTCATTGTTTGACAGGGACCGTTGTAGCTAGTTTTTTATTTCTAATTTTAGCATTGAGCACAATCCACCCTTATGCTGCTTTCGTTCTACTATGGAGCTTTCTGGAGAATCATCTCAGGCACATAACATGGTCTACTTTTTCTATTTTCTCTTCCTTGTCAATGACCATTCTCGGGTTCCCTTTGCTGTGCACATATGGGTTCTGCTTTGCTTGTTCATTTTCTTGGCCGGAATTTATTTTGATCGACTGTATACACTATTTCTGGTATTATCTTAAGTTGTGCTTAGCACTAATTTACTGTCATTTTCTGACTAATATACCACCATCTCTCTTCAAATGATCACCGTCCTTCTTCATCTTCTTTCTCTCTCTCTTTCCCAAAAATAACATCGGATAATGCATTGAAATCCTTATGTTATGTACTTGTGAACAATACTCCTTCCACCTATTATTTTCTACTTTTGTTTTACCTGAAATCATTTTTCTAGACTAAAGCTTCAGAAGAAAGAAAAAGAAAACTATTTTCATGTATCAACGATGGTGGTTGATATTTTTGGTTATGCAGGTACTGGACCTGGACGTGATCAATTCAATGTCGAAAATGTAGCTGAACGTGATTTCCTGCGAACTGAAGGGGATCCTGGTGCTGTAGGATACACAATCATAGAAGCAGTAGCACTTGTCAGGAGCATGGTCAGTTTAGTTATAGTTATTCTAATGTGAACATCTTTCATGAATTTACATATGCTATCGAAATTCTTATATGGGTAAAACATGGAAACTCCCCTCGTGTGTGCTACAAACAGGAAGTCCTCTTGACCTTTTTTCTATCTTGCCTGTCCCCATGATGTCATTTGAAAGCGCTAGGCGCTAGTCGGGCAGGCACCTGCCGCCTAGCCCGCCTAGGCGGCCGCCTAGATGTAGGCGGTTCAAAAATATAAATTTATTTCAAAAAAAACCTAATGAAAATTGCATAAAAAGTCCATAAAATCCCATAACATGCATTGTCGGGCATCGGAGGGACTAGGCGGACACCAGCCGCCTAGCGCCTAGGCGGCCGCCTTTTAGAACATAGTTTAAACTGTTAAGGGACTGATATATCTACTGATGTAAGACCTAAAATTGACCTTTTTTCTATGTTGCCTTCATCCTCATTTTACTCTTGTTTACCCTCACCAGCGAGGGGTATCTAGCGACTTGGACTATAGTCCTGTTTTTCATCGTTCTCAACCCCTTGACCACCACCTCCTCCTCCTACCCTGACCTGCTTCACCCCTCCTCTCTCCCTTCCCTTTGCCCCATGCGCGGTTCTTTCTATGCCCGACTTTTGTTGGGCGTCAGGCAGCACCTGTGCTTTAGCCAAAAACTTAGGTCACGTTCCTGGCTTCTGTCCCGTTTGAAGAAAGTAGAGTCCAAACATGGACCTTCCGACCCACAGGCAGCCCTGTGAGAGGACGTAGTCAGGGAGAAAATAAGGTGGTTATTTTTGTGAAATCCCACTTATTGTTCCTTTTATTTTTGTGACTGAATTATTTTTTATCATTCAAGAGAGTACAATGTTCTTAATTTCTGAAATTTAACGGCTGTACTAAACAGAGGGAAAAGACGATCAAATTGCTGATACATTGGGTGGTTGGTTGGAAGGTGGTGGTTCTTATTTCCCATGCAAAGTGTTATGAACCTTTACCCTTATATCTTGTTGACAAGTTCTGTGTAGTAAACATGCATGCCTTGTTGGATGTTTGTTTTGGCATTGGATGGTTTATCATCTTCTTGTCTGCTAACTTGACCCTGCATAATAAGAAGGTCTTTTGTTGGACGGCAGGCAAGATTTTCTTCAAGATGACTGGACTTTTCCTAATTGTCTCTTTGCACCATGTCATCCTACTGCTACATATTTTTTTGAACATCTCTTTTTCTACACTTGTAGAGCTATGATATCAGGTGTCTGAAAGTGTTCGATACGGGTGCCTTTCAGAAACTTTACACATAAACATGGCTATAAAGACTATTCACGTTCACGTCCATTGCATGCACCAAAAAGAAAAAAAAAAGGAAATAATTCCTCTGATATTATTAAAAAATTAGATAGGAATTTAAATTATATTAAAATAGTTTAAATATGATTTAAATATATTTTTTTATTTAGGATTTGTTACGGACATGTTTTTAAAACTTTTGATATATGTGTTAAATATAATGTGAATATTGGATATATTTTAATTAGGATTTTCTTTTATAGATATGTTTATAGGCTTTGGATATATGTTCAGTCAATTAGAAAGATTTTAGGATTTTTTTTTCTCTTACTTAGGTGAGGATATACATACGCGGTAGTTAGAAGGATTTTATGTTTTTTATTAATTACGTGAGGATATATATACGGCTTAGACATTTTGAGCTGTTTTCAAGCCTCTTTATAATAATAGAGATGTCTGGCAAATATGTATAATAGATATGCACGAGTCTGATCCGCTTAATCCAAAATACTTTATGGTATGTTTGAAGTATATACTATATAGGCACAATAGAATAGTTAGACTTGTCCAATATAGTCAAATTAAGATTAACATTGTGAGGTTAGCATATAATGTAATGTCATTTATTGTGTATCGTAAGATGCCCCATGGATAAAGAGATTGTAAAATCGGGTAAACAAATGCAAGTTACACATGTATCGATTGAACATTTGAACTACATAAGTAAACAAATGTACCATAAGGAGCACTATAATCATAGAACGTAAAACATGCTCACAGGAGCTAAAGCCCAATCATGTAAATTATACCAACTTTCGACATAAAGCAATCGCAACCAAATGCTTTTGTACTTATGATTATGACTGATCCAACTCTAAGCGTCACATGCAATGGAAGAATCTAGCAACTAGCAAGGAACTAAAAACCAACTTAAGGTCCATAAGCAAAGAAGAGAAGACCCTAAATGAATAATCAGAAAGCAGAAAGACACTGTGAGTGCATAATAAAATTGGATACATAATGTTGATTCGAAGAACAAAACCATAAGACCACCAAATGTCTTCCCCATAAGGTCCATAACAAAGAAAAAGAACAAACTATTAAGTCTGTGTTCGCTGTATTGTGTTGGATGGTATGTATTACCTCATCCAATATACTAAAACATATTATGATAAGTTGTCCTTACTGATACATATACACGGCGACTAGCTTCATCTGTGCTTTATCATATGGGATAATAGATATCAATATTGACTACATTGGATTTGGCATCATCCTTATTAGGGGGTAAAGTGTAAAAATACCCCTTGCAAGATTTCCACTTTTTGCAAAAAGAAGAAGAAAGAGGACACATGTTTAAAAAAATCCTCTAATTTTTGATTTGGTGCAATTTGTACCCAAATTGAACGGCGACGTCAACGGACATCCAATTTACCGTCAACAAGACTTATTTGGGTTATTTACGCAAGAAAGAAAACAAACTAGTAATATACAAATGTGAAACATAGTGGGATCATAGTGAAACATGGGAGAGAAAATAGAAAGAATGGTAAAATATATGATATTTTAAACCTATGTACAGAAGGATGGTAAGACCGCTGCAATATTTAATGGTCACGTGCATGAGTATTTTGGATATTTCAAGTGTTTTTTCAGTCAAAATTTGACTATAACGTTCAAATTGTAACGACTAGTGGACGGAGGGGGTGATTTGATCAAAGTACCCAAAATGCGAGGGTTTAACTGATCAAAAGTGAGTCTTTTTTTTGTTAAAAGTGTAAATCTTGCAAGTTTTTTTTTTTGCACTTTACCCTCCTTGTTAGTGTTAGCATTACGTTGTAGTTATGGTGACATCATATTTTACTTAGTAACGTGCACGTGCGTTGCACGCATATTTAATGCTAAATATTGTTTGTCAAGAATAATTTATCTTGGAATTTTTTTTTTCGTAATTATGGGTTTCTAAAAAAAATTCAGTTGGTTGAGTATTTACTTACGGCTTGGACAGATAAGAGTGAAGTTGGTTTTAGTTTTTATTTATCTCCTGTAAGTTAAAAAAAAGGTTAAATTGGTTGAGTATTTACTTACGGTTTTAGATTTCTAAATACCCCGTAAGTTTTAAAAAAATTTAAATTGGTTGAGTATTTACTTACGGTTGGGACAAGAGGGAAGTTGGTTTAAGTATTTATTTATCTTACCGTAATTTTTAAAAAAAATTAAGTTGGTTGAGTATTTACTTACGGCTTGGACGGCTCAATTTTGAGCCGATTCCAAGCCGCATTATAAGATTGGAGATGAGTTGAAAGTGTTCTGGAAGTGCTCAAGCATGCGGTTGGCTGACATGTTAAAATACAGAATCTGAAGTAGCGGATAACATTGAATTTTCCTCATTTCACTTATTTCCCACAAAAACCTTGTTTCACTCTCCATATATAAAGTAACACGATTAGTAAATCCAAGATCGCCATCCTTTCAATAATTTAAATACATCTCAGAGTAGATTCCAGTGATTATTAATTATATCATGTGGGCTTTTAAGTTTTAAGTTATATAGCTTTATGCCGATTTCAGAAGAAATGGCTTCTGCGCATAAATGCATCAATTACGTAAAAGAGTGAACTTGGATGGATGCCTCTTCAGTTTTTCTCTCTCTTTGATCTCTCTCTACTTCTTAATTTGTACTTTTCAATCCTTTTAAGTCTATGTTTATTAGCTCATTAATCACAAACCAATTATACTTCTTATAACTGTTATACACACACACACACACACACACACACTCTTTTCTGTAATATTAGCGGATTGAGTGAAAGCTATTCTGTACTGCGTTCTTTTCGACTGTGTTCTGGCATGAGCTACAATTTTGTCAGTCAGTTGACTAAAAGTGCTTCATTTGTGATTTTTCAGATACCTGGACAACGGGCTCTTGCCTTGCAGCTCCTTACTTCTGTCTTGAACAAGGCTCTAGAAAATTTGCGGGGGAAGGATTCTGGATTTAGTTTGGGGAAAACCAGCCCTAATGACAGACTTATTGATTGGCAAGCTGTTTGGGCCTTTGCTCTTGGCCCTGAACCTCAGATTGTTTTGTCACTCAGGTAAACATTGATCATGTTTTCCAGGTGATGGATTCTTTTACTGTAGTTTTGCTAGTCTTATGCTAGATATTGGTCAGGAATAGAACTGTCTGCAGAGAAAGTTCTATTTTTATATATTATCTTAAAGGCTTTACATGAAAATCTCCACCGTATGTTTGGATCTGATTCAAGGTTCACAGTATCTGTCTCGGACCCTTCTTATGATTATCGGTATAAGTGGAATTCCAGAGTTCTTCATTTGGGAGTCAAAACTGATAGTAATTATTATGAAAAAAAACTACAAAATATTTCATATATTTAGGTATAGTTCTATGTATTGTTTGTTACGTTTTGTTAGCTTTGAATGGAATAATATTAAGATTGATGGATGTGTTCATCCATAAATATATAACTTTGGCAAATGGAATGGTTAGAGTGTATCGATAGGGCATGTAGATCTTCGACATACTGAATCATTGTGTCGACACCGTTCCTACACATCTTTCTTTTTCCTTGTAATTTTTTCTTTGCTGAATTGGCCGGGACAACGAGTTCCGATGTCGGTATCGGCCAGCATAGTGAGCTGTCAGAATCAGATCGTAACTGGCCAAAAAGATGCAATACGGTCGATACTCCGACCCTTGATGTAATTGAAGAACAAAACTTCCATAGAAGTTTTTATAGGTTTGATATTATGTACGTATTGATGTTTAGCTTCTTTATTTAGCTAAGGACATGCATTTGTACTGTCTTAGAACTATTCTCTATTTCGTATTGGATTTTTTTCAAACATTAGATCTAAAATAATTGTCAAGATATTATCAGCTTGATGCAAGATTGATTTGATTGCTATTTTACATAAAAAATAATATTGAGACTACTATATTATGATGACGGAGTCACGAAACAAAAGGGAACACTGTTCTTTCTCTCGTTGCTTATTAATTGTGACTTTTTCTTCTGTTCTCTTCAATTTTCTGCAGCATGTAAATTAGTAGTCATAAGGTGGAAACTGTTTTCGGGATATTTTTGAATCATGGACCTGGCATTTGGAAGATATATATATTGCTCTCTAAATGTCGAACTTAATAAATCCAAAACTACCTTAGCATGGATATGTTGATAAGCATTGCGAAATGGTGCTTTTATTCTCTCTATAAAATAATGCACCTTTTGAGACAGTGATGGATGACAAGTGAGTTAAGGTGTTTACTTGTCATTTGAGATAAGTTAATTTACTTGATGGGAGCAGGGACAACAAAAATGTAAGTTGAGCTGAAAATACGTCTGGTGATGATGTTTGCTTAATTGGAATTGCCTTCAAAAGGTACTTTTGTATTTTATATGGTGTCTATATACAAACAAGGAGAAACCCTAAAAATTTATCACAACAACAATATATATGACTTGGACTAACTCATTCATTTCTGTATCAGTTGCTCCTAGGTTATTCTCAAACAACTTTTTAAACATAACTCCCCATCTCTCTTTAATGTCATTTCTTTTGCTAATATTTTTTGGTCTTTATTCTTAGGTAAACGTTACTCAGTTCTTTGCTCTTTTCCCTACTCTTGGCAATGTAATAATACTGATAAATATATTTTCTCTTCCTTTTATTTCTAACTTCATATATAAATCATCATTAGCACTACTGGCGACTTTCTTTGGTCTCTTCTTTGTTATGTTATCTCAAAATTTTAGTATGCTTACATGTTTTGCCACTCTTCATGTGACTATATCTTGCCTTAACTACCTTTTGGACGTTCTTGTTCCACCATCAGCTTCTTAGTCTTTTAATTCTAGTTTTTGGTCTTCATTTCTTGGCAACAACTTTAAATACCACTAACCTTGTTTGTGATCAAGATCTCCCCTGTTATAGCTTTGTAGTCTTTGCATGCCACCCTGGCTGATTTCCTAGTAAGAGAAAGATCTATTTTGCTAGTACTTATTCTGCTCCTGAATGAAGCAATTGTTTATCCCTCTTCTTAAAAGAAGTTTCTATTTGTAAATTTCCATAGTACTTGATTTTGCTATATCACAGATATCGTCCTAAGCTGCAGTTTATGCTTATTAATGATCTCTTCCCTGTCTTGGCTATATTCACCCAGGTTTTCTTTGGCGTTGGTTGTCTGCCCTTCTGAAAGCAACTTATCTTTTATTCCTTTTTGATGTTCAAATTTACCCTACCAAGAATTAGTGTGCATGTTAGACTCAGTTATTTGTCATGACATACATACAAAGCACCTTCTATCAGGAGCTCCCACTCTTTCTCAGTAATCTTTTGCGTCCATAGGCAATGTCATACAAGATCCAACATTTTCCTAGGTTTCTTCTTGAAAGTATGTTTAGGTCAACCATTCATTCTGCCCTAGACAGTTATGCAAAAAGCCTACAACAAACTTGGTATCAACAATGCCAGGCTTTTGAAGCAACATGGAAAGATGATACGAACTACAAACTGAACAAAGTATTAGGTCTTTTAGTTCTACATGAAATAAAAGATGTATTCAGTGTAGTATAAGTAAGGATATGATTAATTTCCCTCTGATGTGTGGATTAGGGTTGACTTGCATCTGGCATAACTGAGACTCTGAGGAGCAGGTTGGTTGGCAGATTGTGTTTCGCATTGCTACTTCGGTTAGTTGTCTAAGACATTTATTTTCCTGAGTTTGAGGTTTTTTATATTTGTAAGCGTCACATCTTAGGCTACGTGAAATGCATTTGTTGTTCGATAATTCGACTACTATCCATAAATAAATTAAACAAGTGATGCAACCCTTGACTTTTCTATTATCTTGTTTTAATATATGCTTTTTTCAAGCCTATTTTATATCCATTGTTAGTCAACATCTACAAGCACGAGTTTTGGGTGAAGTGGCAAGTTGACATATTACATGAGCATCAAGTCTTGGGTTTGAATTTTGCGAAAAACCATTTATCCCATTTATTTCTGCCTTTCTATGCTCATTGTATTTCAGCCGAATGCTTATTGGCATTGCATTTTTTTTGTCCAATATTTTTCCAGTCCACGTGTGAGTGCATATGTTAATTTCCCTGATATATAGCTTTGGTGTACAACCTACCAGCTTGAGATTCTTCTTGATTAAGTTGTATCTAACAATTGGATTTCATTATTGATATTTATAAAGTGACAATAGTAAACTTGATATCCCTTATCTTTTCCTAGAGTGCTTTGTTTGGAACTGTTTCATCGTGAGGCATTTGTCAATTTGTAACACTTTTATTTCTCAAACTTGCTACTTTATGTACGAGGTTGTTTTCTAAATATTGTCTTACATAACTAGGACAACTTTCAGCATTTCAGTAATCAATATATGAAAGTTTTGCTAAGAATCTTGCAATATGTTATAACATATCATGTGATGGAGTTTTTAATTTTATAGTTCATTTGTTGGATGGTGAGTATACTTCTTTTACTTACTAAAGACCCTATGATATTTATAGGATTGCTTTGGATGATAACCATGATTCTGTGGTTATGTCTTGTGCCAAGGCGATTCAAAGCATATTGTGCTGTGACCTCAATGAGAACTTCTTCAATATTATAGAGGTAGACTTTGGTAGTCGGTACATCTTCACTATGTAGATCTTTCAATATGACTATTGACTATTGTCTACAGCAAATGCCTATGCGTGCGAGAGATCTTTACACTGCTCCGGTATTTCGGAAAAGGCCTGAAATTGATGGTGGTTTTCTTCAAGGTGGATTTTGGAAGTACAATACAAAGCCTTCAAATTTACTTCCTTCAAGCAATGAGAATGTCGATGATGAGGAGGAAGGGAACCATACTATTCAAGACGACATTGTTGTGGGTGGTCAAGATATTGCTGCTGGTCTCATCAGGATGGGAATACTTCAAAGAATTTGCTATCTTTTGGAGGTTAGTTGTGATATTTGTTATTATTGCTGTTTTTTGCAAGAATATTTTATTTACCCATCATATTGGGATGCTACATTTCTCTCCCTTATGTTTTAAAGCTTAACGTCTCAAGTAACCTAAATTCATGATTGTTTCTTTGGAATTGAGGAAGGTGGGAATAATGTCATATGATTGCATAAAGAGATGTACAGCCATCAAGTCAATTATGGTGCTAACTGCTTAGAGATTATTAATGATGTGGAAAATGTCGAGAGTGGACAAACTTTAAGAGAAATACATTAATCAGATTGACAGGAGCCCCATTTTATTTCATTGGGAAAAAAAAGTATGGCCATCCACTCAACTAAGGTGCTTAGTGAGCACCCAGGTGGGGGAAATGGCACTAGTAAACAAGACATTGAGAGAGGTACATAATCAGATGGTAGGAAACACCATATTATTTCATTGAGAGGACAACCATCAAGTCAACTATGTCAGAGGCAGTACCAAGATGAGAGAGAATTACATGAATAAACAACCACTTCCTTGTAGCCAAACTAATTTCAGTTACAACTACATTACCAATTTTCTTCTACACCTGTTTTTATATAATTTTAGGAGGAGGGGGGGGGGGGGGGGGGTATAATTTGATTGATTCATGTTTATATCTACAAAATGTACTATAGATGAAGGGTTACACACCCAACCTGACACATTACAAGAACTAAAGATAATCTATATGGAATGATGTAGATGATCACAAATAACATGACGATGCAAAACCCTATATAAGGCGCTTGATGCATGCAACTACATGAAGTGCAACAATGTGTAAATGCAAACGTAAATAAGACGATACAATGGAACACAAGAGATCCACATAAATCAAGTAATGATATGCGTGACTCATTAATCTAGCAGTAAACAATTTAGAAAGTCGAGAAACTTGCAATCGAATCAAGAAAAATATTAAGATTATGCCTTAGGATTAGTGGAATAAATCCATAATCAAAATGTGCCTGAATTGAATTATGGAAGATGGTTATTCCACTTTGAAGCCTTTGTTTCCAAGATCAGACAATCAACCGCTATTCTCCGTTTTGGATCTTGACTTGTAGATGAAGAAACAAAGATTGAGTTTTGATGGATTACAAAGGATTTGGGTTTTGGGGATGATGTTAGGGGAGTAAGCTACTAAGCTTAGGGTTGGGTTGCAAGAATAAGTGAAAGAGCTTTATTGGCTTATAAGAGAAGATGCGGAGATGGGAGGTGGCAGCAACGCAGAGGTAAGAAGGCACGCTGTCCTGCTGTGTGTAGTAAAGGGCAAATGGTTGATTCTGTTGGCAGGTTAACAACACCAAATGATAGGAAATAGGATTCTGCAGGTGGAAGAGAAGGAACCTGGTTGCCTTCTTACCTCTGCTTAGGGTTGGGTTGCAAGAATAAGTGAATGAGCTTTATTGGCTTATAAGAGAAGATGCGGAGATGGGAGGTGGCAGCAACGCCGAGGTAAGAAGGCACGCTGTCCTGCTGTGCGTAGTAAAGGGAAAATGGTTGATTCTGTTGGCAGGTTAACAACACCAAATGATAGGAAATAGGATTCTGCAGGCGGAAGAGAAGGAACCTGGTTGGGTTCTACAGTAGCAACAGAAGAGGGAGGTGGGTTTTGTCAGGTAGGTTCAAGGGGAGGGCCTTGGGTGGTTGGTTTGCAGTAGCAGTGGAGGAAGGGGATTTGGTGGCAGCGATAGCACTAAAGAAGGGATCATAAGGGGCTGGTGGCTTGGGGAAGAGGAAGAATAGGAAAAGAAATTAGCGTTTCAAGGCTTCCCACCAAGGATAGGGTTGGCTTCACACTCATCTCACAAATTTATTACAACAACAAAGCCTTTAACCCACAATTTTTGGTGTCGGCTATTTGAATCTTTTTCTTCCATTCAGGTCTGTTGAAGTGTTGAGGGCCATGTCATCTTTAACACTAACAAAAGACAATACTCTTCTTTAAAAACCTCAATCCATGATTCCATGATCATTTAGGTCTACTTCTACTCCTAGTAGCTCCTTTAACTACTATCTTTTTCGCTGCTCCTAACTGGAGCATCTATTGGTGTACGGTGCACATGTCCAATCCATGTTTCAGGAATTAGGTGTGATCAGCAGCCATGGAGCATTATTAGGTGTGGGTTTATAATGTTTCAATGGGCCGACATTGGATTTGGAAGATCAGCCGGTCAATTATATCCTGTGAGATTGGAAATTATATTATATTTCGTCTTCCTTATTATTGCTTATGCAGCTCTCTATCACAACCCCTACATGCATGGTTACCCGATGGCTGATACCTTTGGAAAAGCACATAGACAGGGGTAGTTTAAGCGTACATGGAATTTGAACAATTTTTAAATTAGTATACTTATAAATTAGATATCCACATGACTGCAACTTAGAGTTTCATTTATGAGGTCATAAATGTCAAATTATTCCGTTTGATTCAGTTCAATGTTCTGTTTTCAAGTATTTTGACGAAGACGCCATTTACTTTAATTTGGGACTATGGAGTGAATCCTTGTTCGTTTATATAGTTCCATGCATAATAACGTTAATCTGAGGATTTTTTTTCTTCAGATTCTTAATTCAGTTACTTCAGTATGTTAAACCTGTATCTTTCATCTGAACATTATCAATTGTTTAAGCTCACTGGATGATGTTGGATTTTTTGAGACTCATGGTTGTTCCCAGTGAGCACAATCAACTTGTAACACTCTTATAACCAGATATTTTGGCTGTGATTTTGATCTTTAGATTTGTCTTGTAGACACCAGTGTTTGATATCATATGCCTAGTGTATCTAGAGCAACCTGAAACTATCGTGACATAGTTCGATAGTTCTCAGTTTGTTTTAAGTTATATACATTTCTGCCTAGTGCCTCTGCATGCTTATTAGTTTCAGTTTAGTCTTATTCTTTTCTTCACGCAAATTAGATTGATCTAGAATTATTTATGGATGCAGATGGACGCTCTTCCAACCTTAGAAGAATGTCTTGTTTCTGTACTTACTGCTTTTGCAAGACACTCTCCTACATGTGCTAATGCTATTATTAGATGCCCAAGGCTCGTTGAAACTGTGGTTAAAATGCTGACCAGGCAAGAAAAAGTGGAAGTTCCTGCTCAAATAAAAGCAATAGTCCTTCTCAAGGTAAGCTTTTTCTTCCATGGGGTGCAAATGTTGCTTTCTGATGTTATGATGAATGTTGCTCATATATTCTATCTGTACTTTGCATTTTGCAACCTTATGGAGCCATACTAAAAGATGTTAAGTTTGCCCCTTAATATTCATTTAACTTCATTAGTTAATTCATTTCTTTATTTTTGTGAAGGTAAACAAAGATTGTATGGGATAAATCTACTTTGCATGCAACTACAATCCATATTCCTTAACTAGAACATTTGGGAAGCTGCTTTTGCAAACTTTACTCCCTAATTGGACAAGATCTTCAATATGCTCCCTTCACCTTTTGTTTTGCAATCTGCTTTTACTTGTCAAGATGTTGTGTGGACTTCCTAGTTCCTAATGATTTATACTTTTTGTCTAATCTAGGTCTTGTGCCAATCAGACAAAGAAATCTGCTCAAATCTCATGAAGCAAGGGGTTTTTCAGCAGGCAATGTGGCAGTGGTATAAACGTGTATTCAACATTGAACAGTGGGTAGAATCTGGGAGGGAACATTGTAAAATTTCATCCACCTTGATGGTTGAACAATTGCGCTTGTGGAAGGTTTGTATTCACTATGGATATTGCATCACGTACTTCTCTGATTTTTTCTGTGTCATGTGCTTGTGGCTCAGTTTTCCAAACTTTGCCAAACTTATTGAGAAAAACATACTTTCGGAATTTGTCTCCATAACAAGGGAAGCCTACCTTGTTCTTGAGGCCCTGGCTCAGAGACTACCACCTCTTCATTCAGCAGATCAACTAAATAAGCACGACATTGACATCTCTGATGATTGGATGGAGTCTTGGTCTTGGAGTCATGTGATTCCAATGGTTGAATTGGCTATAAAATGGTTAGATTTGAAAAATATTCCATACTTATCCTCGATTATTGGTTGCCACAAGGGAAGTATGGATGTACATGATCCATCTGCAAGTTGTATGATGTGGGTGCTTTCAGCAGTATTGCACATGCTATGTGGTATATTTGATCGAATCATCCCAAAGACAACTTATAGTAGTCATAACAGCTTTACCCAATTGCCATGGCTACCTCAGTTCGTTCCTAAAGTAGGCCTTGAAATCGTGAAAAATGGATTTCTGAGCTATATGGGTACAAGTGACTTGATTGAAGAGTTCCCTACAGATGGGGGTTCTTTAGTAGAGGGTCTTTGTAATTTAAGACAACAGGGTGGTTTTGATGCTTCATTGTCATCTATATCTTGCCTTCATGCCTTAATACGACTCGTCTTTTCAGTTGATAGTTCTGTCCAGAAAGCTAGAAAAACATGTGATGTGCAGACCCTCAGGGAATATCAGTCAGGAATAGCAAATAAGATACTTGAGGAAGGAATCACCAAGTGGGCTAGAAATGATTTGGCAAATGTCCTGACTCTATTCACAACCTTGGTTTCTTCAGGATGGTCTGTTGTGCAGTCGGTTGAGATGTTTGGCAGAGGAGGACCTGCTCCTGGAATTGGCTTTGGTTGGGGTTCGTCTGGTGGAGGATTCTGGTCCCCCGATGTCTTACTCACACAAGTGGATGCCCATCTGGTGGTAACTTTGTTCGAGTTCTTCCCTATAGTACCTAAAGAAGACGACCTTGTTCGGGTTGAAATTACAGAGCCAGAATTTGACAAATGTGCTTCTGCCATGAACCTTACTTTGCATAAAGTTAATTCTCTCCTTGCAGTATGTTTGGTTGCTGGACCTAGAGACAGGGATATCTTAGAGAAGGCATTGGATTTACTACTGCAGGCTAATATTCTTAAATATCTTAGTTCCTGTGTGCAATTTTTTCTTCACCGTAGCGAGGGATTTAAGTCAGGCCGGTGGAAATACAAAGAAGAGGAATATTTACTTTTCAGTAAGGTTCTTAATTGTCATTTTAGAAATAGGTGGATAAGTACTAAAAGGAAGTCATCTGCTAAAGCTGGTCTACACAATCACAGTCATGATGCATCTAGAAAGATTAAAGCTTTGGAAACAATCCATGAAAATGAAGAGTCTTCAAAAATTCCTGTCAAATATTCAGATTGCAGTTCTTTGATGATAGAGTGGGCACACCAGAGACTGCCCCTTCCTGTACATTGGCTTCTAAGCGCAATCTGTAGTGTCGGTGACAAGAAAATTATGAACACATCTGCTACTGATGCTCAAGATGTTGCTAAAGGTGGATTGTTGCTTCTTTTATGTCTGGAAGCTGTATCTTTGTTTCCGTGCTCTGCTGCACGTGACTCTGTCATTTCAAGAGTATCTTTGGTTTGGAAGTTCCATTCTCTATCTGTGGCTTTGCATGCAAATATGGATGTGCTTGAAGAAGAAAAGAGCAGTGATGTTTTTGAGAGCTTGCAGGAACTGTATGGCCAGCATCTTGATGCGTCACGACACAGAAACATTAAAGCACAATCAGACAGAAATGAGAGACATGTAGTTTCTTCAAGTGCCTTACCAGAAACTCCAGAGACTGGTAGCCTAGAACTACTTAATTTTGAAAGGCAAGTTCATGAAAGCTACACAACATTTGTTGAGAATCTGATTGAGCAGTTTGCATCTATATCATATGGTGATACAATTTTTGGCCGACAAGTAGCTCTTTATTTGCATCAGTCTGTAGAGGCACCTGTGAGGCTTGCTGCATGGAAAGCATTATCCAATGCTCATGTACTTGAACTTCTGCCAGAATTGGAGAATTGTATAGCTGAACCTAATGGATATCTGGAACCTGCTGAGGTAAAAATACTACCCATATTCTTTGCATTCTGATTCCGATTAGCTTAGTAGTATCTTCCTTGGTTACATGATCCTTTCAGTAGAATGCCATTGAATAGTTATTTTCTAGTCATTTAATGCTTTATCTTGACTGTACTTCGATAGTGCACCTGGTGAATATCAGATTAGAGAACTGTTATCCATAATTTATTGTGGGGAAGGAGTTATACAGATGACTTTGACTAATTACTAGTTAGAAATTTTGAATATCTGGCAGGTCGTTAGGAATAATCAGCCATAAACCTTTCACGTATACCGCAGGCATCAAGTTTCGGTCGTTGGTCGAACATTCTTTCTTCGCGAGCTTTCTAAATCCTCTTACAAAGTTCATTTATACCCTTTGAACAATAAGTAACAACAATAATAGTGCTGCTTTAATAGTGCTGTTTCTTTTTTTTTTTTTCTACACATTGTCCAAACAATTGGAATTAGCTTTCTGTTGCCTTTGGACCTTTTCTTTATTGGTTGAGGGTGAAATTTAGAGGAACTTATTGTATTGATATGAATGGAACATGAGTAGCCTTGGTACATTTATAGGAGCAAGTCATTACATCCTCCTTTAGTTTGGACAATGTGGTACCAAAGAAAAGTATACAAGACTAATTAATTAACAATCTCACGTAAGTTGGAGCATAAATATCAATCATACCAGCTTGGACAATAGATGAACAAATGAGATCGAGGCGGAGGTTTGGTGAGAATATCTGCCAAGTCAGTCGAAGAAGGCATGTGCTAAAAAACAACTTTCTTTTCCGTCAGTTTCTTTCGAATAAAGTGACACTCTATCTCGATATGGTTAGTTCTTTCATGAAAGAAAGGATTTTCGGCAATATGAATGACAGTCTTATTGTCACAATAGAGAGTGACTCGAGAAGGGGTGACTCCAAGATCTATAAGTAATGAATTGAGCCAAATCAACTCAGACACATCATATGCCATGACTTTATATTCAACCTCAGCACAAAAACGAGCAACTACATTCTACTTCTTGCTCAACCACGTAACCAGATTGTCTTCCAGGAACTAAGAGCAACTACATTCTACTTCTTACTCCGCCACGTAACTAGATTGTCTCCTAGGAAAACCAGGTTCCCACTGGTAGAGCAACGATCACCTATTGATTCAACAAAATCAACATTTGCAAAGGTTGTAAGCGACAATTTAGAATGTCGGTAGAGGAGAGGTCTAGGAGTTGTTTTTAGGAATGCTCTCAATAGTCTAAAGATGAGTGGCCAAATGGTACTGCATATTCTAGCTTACCGCACTAACATCATAGACAATGTCTGGATGAGTAACAGTGAGATAAATCAGCTTTCCAATTGGTTGTCCGTAACTTCCTGAGTTAGATAGAGGAGGATCTGATGTAGAACTCAATCGGGATAGATCGTGGTCATTTGTTGGTTTGTAACCTAGGAATCATGTCTCAGATAGAAGATATGGTGCATACTTGCACTGAGAAAGCTGTAATTGTCCAGAATTTCGCGATACTTCAATACTTAGAAAATATCTTGGTGGTCCAAGGTCCTTTGTATGAAAACGAGAAGCTAAATGTTCTTTCACCTTGGAAATGCCTGCAAAATTATCTTTAGTGATGATGATATCATCTACATAGACAAACAAAATGACTATGCTCAGAGATTGTCGATGTGTAAATAGAGAGATATTTGAGCTGCTAAAAACAAACCCAATCTCCTGCAATACTTTGCTGAATTTGCCAAACCAGACGCATAGTGACTCCTGCTTTAGACTATCCAAGGACTTCTTCAGGAGATGGACCATAAAGCATGGAGTCATGAGAGGGGTGCAAGGATCGAGAAGGTGTCAAGGGGACTGTTTATTCATCGTTGTTTGAGCTTAAACCGCACAATCACTAGCCGTATTAATATTATCAATTATACACTACTATCCATAACCTACCCCATTCTGATGGGAGTTGGCCTGGAAGGTCAGGATATATTATTATCAACTATACACTATGCAGCGACTCGGTTTCAGTTTGATGCACAACACACACTCATGTTTATATATATGTTTGTATATGATTTAGAGGAGAAGAAATATTATTTGTCCTAATTGATAAAATATGTTTTGTTGTTTTGAGTTAATTTAATTGATCCATTCCAAGTACAATTCTTTGGACAGCTCGTACACTTTTTTTCATCAGAAAATTGAACTGGCTTTGTTTGTCTTATATGGAAGATTCAACTTGGTTTGAAAAGCTTCTTTCCATATGATATCAACAAACTGGAGGAGTGACATACAACCAAAAAAGAAAAGTCGATTAGTAAATAACCAAAACTTGTTGCCATAGCTGTAACCTTATGACTTTTAAGGTTGTTCCTATGTTGATTTTTTGAATGGAATGGCCATCCTTGATATTGTTGACGTATACCGAATATTATAAATTCATCTTTTGCATTTATTTGGAAAGGGAAGTTGTGCCATTCCTGTGACGCAGAGGAATTTTTTTAATTGATCTTTCTAGATAGGCTGGCAACATCTAATTACCTTCTAAGGAATGAAGACAACTTACCTGTGGAATATTGTACAGAATGATGAAGGAATTTTGGAGGCATATGTCAAATCATGGATTTCTGGTGCCCTTGATAGAGCTGCTGTCCGAGGGTCAATCAGTTTTACATTGGTTCTTCACCACCTTTCATGTTTCATATTCAATAATCTTTCTGACAAGGCATCTGTGCGGAAAAAGCTGGCAAAATCTCTCCTTCGCAGCTATTTGCAGAAGAGTCATCAGGAGGTAAGGAACATTGGGAAATAATTGCTCATAGTGTTGTATAATAAGATTTCTTCACAATGATACCTAATAACCATACCCCCCCCCCCCCCCCCCCCCTCCCCCCACCCCCTTCTCCTCCTATAAGTGAATTGATAACAAAACTTTGCTTTGGATTTGTCTCTCCTTACAGGGTATGCTGATCAAGTTTGTTCAATATGAGTTGCCCATGTCAAAAGGGCTGGTTAGAACAGAAAGTGAAAGAAAGTTTAAGCTGTTGGAAGATGCTTGTGATGGAAATTCTTCCCTTTTGGCTGTAGTGGACAAGTTGAAGTCTGGTTTGCAATAGATGGAAAGATGCATTGACATCAGCCTTGGTCGACTAATTTATGTTCAGGGTTGACGGCATTTCTGTAACTAATTTATGTTGTTCTTTAGAAAATTTTATGTGCTTGTCCAATCCAGGACTTCCTCGAATGCATGGGGATTTTAGGTGGCTCAGTTTTGGCACTGAGCAATGTGTATAAGTGTCCCGTCTTGTGCACTAAATGGCAATTTAAATTAGTAAATATTTGAAATGCTTGATTGTTACCAACTTTTCAAGGATATTCCCATGGTGCGATTGATATTCTCCGCAGACATGCATCAGTTCAAACAGAAGCTCTGTGCAAAATGCCTGACTTCTTGTACGGACTTTGGAAATCTATTTTCTCCCAACAATCTTTCGGTCTCGACCCTTGGGGATAGTTTGTTTCCAATTAAAAGAATATGAAAGTCGTAAGTTTGTTATACTATTGTTTATTTTCAACCTCTTTCAAACCCACTAACCATTCAAATGCTGCAATGATCAGATTGCTGCTTTGGTTCTTTTACCTGGAAACTGACACTTTCTCCAGTAACACCATGAATTACAAATGGGACAAGGGCTTATATGCATCCAACACTATCCACAGCTTGCTATAGTGAGGAATTTTTTCTTTTTTCTTTTTGTTCTTTTCCTCAAGTTAGGATTTGGTATACTTTCAATGGTGAATGCAGCTTCCAAAAGACAGTTACAAGAAGCAAACAAAACTTTGCGGTTAATTCAATCCTTTTCTTTCTCGCATAAAGCTCTACTAACGGCCATATTCTTTCTCACACCCAAAAGGTATTTCCGTCTTTATAGTCTCAATCAAGTTTATTCCTATCCTATCTTTTATTAGTATCATATGTGATGCGGGACAAAGAACTAGGGAAATAGGATCAGTATGAACTTAGGAATTTGGAAAAAAAATGGACATGAAAGGTGAAAAATGAAATGTGAATAATTAACTATTATTAATCTATCACAAATAATATTAATAAAAAGACAATAATAATTAGGAATACCTGGTTTGGGTACGTGCTGTCGTTGTAGGCGGAGAAAGAGAGAGATCTACTTTAAGATTTTGACATTGCACCACAAACTCAAAGTAGATTTATCATTCTTCAATTCTTCCATTAAAATAGCAATAGTATATGACCTATATACAGCATTATAAAGCTACATTTATGGATGAATACAAATCATGTTAAACTTATCAAAACCAACTTAAATTTATAACGGACAAAAGAGAAAAAAAGAATCTCTATCTAAGCTAACCAAAAATAACAAAAATATAATAATAATAATAAATCTAAATTCTGATTTTCCATAATTATCCTCGGTTTCGAAAGATTCATTGAATCATGTACACGTGAAATCCAATTTGCTTTGATGAGCTAGTCAACATTGAAGCTTCCGATAAGACGACAAAATTCCACGACGATACTGTCAGTTGTAGAATTGGAAGAAGGAAAATGTCTAACATGGACCTATCATCAAGCACCTCAATAATTTGTGGTTGTCTTCGTGCATCTGAAGAAGTAAAATGTCCGTTCCTACAATCAATTATAATTTTATGTAAACTATTGCAATTATTTGTAAGTTTATTCTAGTTGGTAGCCTATGCGCTAACCCTCTGGCGTCCGTCCAATGTTCGCCTAGGTGTCTGCCAAGTCCCCCCTCCCCCCTCCCCCTCCCCCGACAATCAACTATGCATGTTATGGAATTTTATGAATTTTTTTTTTTGTAATTTTCAGTATATATTTTTTTTGAACCGCCTAAGCGGGTTGATTATTGGGACACATTCAAAATATTTAGAATACTTAATAAGTTCTTTAAATTCATTGATTTCATCAAATCATATATTTAATTTTTCTAAGGATGATATTTAAAGGTAAAAAAATATTAATGGTGTAAACCTAAACCTTATTTAAATTTTCTAAGGATGATATATAAAGGTCAAAAATTATTAATGGTGTAAACCTATACCTAGATTCATACATGAATCTAACTGATGACTCGTCTCCGACAGTCTCTGGCAGACTCAATAGGTTCTAGTAATAATATTTTTAAGGATATAGGATTTCCTTTAGGAATAGTTTCTGACTTGATTGAAATATTCATCGAGCAACTTTTTTCATTTCGGCATGCATCTTATTATATGCATCATCGATTATCGCAAAAAATTTATTGCAAAAAAATCTGTGTAGACATTTTTGTATGGATCTTACGTATAAAAATATTATCAAGCTAGAGTTTAGCTTTGATACCAATTTGATGCGGAAAGAAGACCTAAGGGAATAGGATTAGCCTGAAATTTGGGATTGAAAAAAAATTGGGCACGAAAGCTAGGAATAAAACGTGAACAATTAGCTGTTGTTAATTTATCACAAATGATTTTAGTATTGTTAATTTATCACAAATAATTTTAGTAAATAGATAAAATAATAATTATGAATATCCGAACGGAGAATGAGATAAGATAGAGAGACCCACTTTAGAATTTTAGATAAAAGAAATAAAACAATCTTGATCTAAACTAATAAAAATATCTAAATTCTGGTTTTCAATTAATATGGCTCCCATCAGGTGAATCCATTGGTCTACTTTTTCCAAACAAATTCATACTTGTTTCTTTTCTCTCTTTTCATCTTAGTATGTTCATAGCTCCTATCCAGCGCATGAACACGAGGATGTGTACAGTTACCCTTGTTAGTTACCCTTGTTAAGTATATAAAATAGAAAAAACCCAACCATAAATAGTGAGCGGACCTCGAATATATATGGTCATCTTCCATGAGGATTTCTAAAATTGAGTTTCTATCCTGGTTGACTTTACACTTTAAGAAAACTTCTATCCTAATTGATAGAGTTTCTACATAAAAATTGTACACACACACAAAAACTCTCCAACGGTTCTTTGTTTCTATCATAGATGACAACAAATAAAATGATCATTTTAATGACGTAGGGTCCAATATTAATTGTTATGAGCCTGAGAGAGAAAATTTATGTGTGTCTCATAGAAATTCTCCATCCTACATCATCGTCACATAGAATGAAAATTAGAATATAAATTATAGTTTTTTTTTCCTTCTAAAAAGAGTTTCTCCCATAAAAATATGGGAGATAGAAACCCCATTGGAGATGGCCTTACAACAGAAAATAAACACTCAGGAACTTCATTAAGACTACGTGTACGATGAACACAACAATTTTAACACGAAGACAGATGGAATAGGTTGGATGGTACCATATGCATAACATAATTACTGCTTTGGCTTTATGTAGAAGCATAAAAAATATGAATCCATGCGTCCAACAATCATGCGCCACAAAGTAAAGCTCAGAAGAGATCAGGCCGCAGAGTCACCCTGTGGTCCAGAAAGACGACATCCATGTGTCTCAATCAGCCAAAGCTGGTTTGGTCGCAGATGAACTTGACGTGGCATCCTGACAACAGGATTATCTCTGACACAGAATCCTGACAAAAATAATTTTCTGAACGTCTCGAATGACGTCAACACGCTAAAAGACAGAAGTCTCACGTCAGCGTAAACTTTATTCTTGATGGGTGTGCAGCACCACGTGTACAACACAATAAAGATCCCATGCGTCTCTGGCGCCATGCGTCTCAGACTCCATGCGTTCCATGCGTCTCTAGCCCAATGCATCCAGAATTCATGCGTCCCATGCGTCTCTGGCCACATGTGTCCCATACTCCATGTAGACCAAATCTTGCTGTTACAACTGAAGTAATTCTTTCCAACCAAGTCCGGACCACGTGTCAAGTTGACCAAGTCACGCACACAAAGGACAAGAACCGTCAGGATCTCCAGCAACAGAAAAATTCCAACAAAACGTCCACGTGGCACCTTGCTCTGGATTCAACACATAATATGCGCCCACATTTGCAACCACATTCTGTTGAAGGAGCCCTCTGCGGCCACCAAACAGAGGCACATGCGACACCTATAACCCATTAGCATGATGGCTACAAATAGGAGCAACTTGGACGTCCCAAAGGTCAGGGTTTTTTTTCTTCTGTTTCAGAGAGAGAAAGAGAGGAGAGAGAGAGAGAGAGAGAGAGAGAGAGAGAGCATACCCCCAGCCAGCTACATACGTGCACACAAGCTCGGGAGAGAAAAGAAATGAGAGCATCCTCGGTCCCTCATCGGACCATCAACGGAGTAAAGGAGCCGCCGCGGCGCTCTTTGTCAATCGTCACTACCCAGATAAAAAAAAAATACTTAGATTGTCTGTCCAAGACATCTTTGTACTTTCTTTAGTTTATTGATTAAATCAAGCTCTTTTAGACTTTCAAATTTAATGGCGAACTAGATGACGACTTTCCTGTGGACCAACTTTTCTTATGATAAGAAGACAGTGACGCAGTCCGATGAGGCCAAGCTGGGCTCGACCCAAAGGATGTTGGTGGTACGCTTCGACCAGCAAGCATGCGAGAACATGCTCTCCGGGGACAACGCGAGTCCTTCTCTAAGGCAAGCAAAGCCTAAGAAGACCCGCAGGACATGGGTAGCAAAGGCCGCTGCGCCTCACCAAACTACGGAGCATGCGCTCCCCACTACTCTCCCTGTTGCCGGAGACGCACATCATGCGTCCACCCAGACTGGCCCTGTTCATGCGGCAGTTGAAAAAAGCGTTCAGCGACCAAACTCTGGCAGAGAAAAATACTACGATGCTAGAAGTTCGGTGGCTGAGACAAGCTTCATGCGGCAACAACAAAAGCTGCATAAGTCTACAGCCGTAGACAAATGTCCACATGAGACATCGATCGGTGGCCGCAAGCAAATGACCACATGCGGCCAGCACAGTAGCAAAACCTCCGTCTTCGGCTGAATCTCACGCAGCGCTGACTCCATGCGCCTTGCTGAGAAAGGGAAGGATGTGAACTTGGACTTTTCATACTACGCATCGGTGCGTGCTAGATCGAAGTAGTCCAGGGCAGTGCGAGCTCGCCAAGCTCAATCAACTGCTCATACGGGCTACTATCAACAGGCTTCGCTAACTGTTACGCGAGCCACTGACGGAAAGTTGTACAAGACCGACCCATGTGTCAAACCCGCAGTGGCAAACGGACAAGGTCAGTCTCGAAAGTCCTCCATTAACAACCTGGGGAGAGTTCTTGTACGAACCCCAAGACAGGGAGCACAAATAACACATACACACCCATGTGCTCGATCTACCCGGGCTCATAACAAGGGTGTAAAGGTGAATTAGCCATCGCTTGATTTGCACAACGTGATAAACCACAAGCGCAAAGCGAGGGAAGCAACCACGACATGTAAGGTGTCCCCTCCAGGATACCCCTATGCCAACATCATCATCAACTGTTGTTGTGCTAAAGCAGTAGTGCCAACAAATAGGCAGTCGGCGTTCTAACGGCTGCAACCAAAGGCACCTACCCGGCAACATCCCGAAAAATAGGTGCAATTACCAGAGGAGGAGGAGCTGCCCTTCGTCTCGTGCTATTCCGCTTGGAAGTCTCCTTCCACAAGGGGAGATCGAAAGTCTAGCACCTCAAACCCTTCGCTTTCGGCCAGCGTGCCAAGAAGGCGGACCCAAGGATGACAGGCGGCAGTACCTGCAGAAGAAGTTTTCCAGGGCACCCGCTCCAAGAAGAAACTATCAGCTGCTAGGGGTGGTTCTTCCTCAGGACCCCTAGTTGTTCTGCAAGCTGGGGGGTAGCAATCATCGAGAACTCCATGACAACCCGGCATTTCGAGGGGACAACGATTTCCAAGGAACTGATGTCGAGATTCCTGGGGGTAGTCACCCACACCAGGAAGACGCATCTTCCTACGCTGGGGGTAGTGTTCTCTCGGAGTCCGAAGAGGATGCGACACTGACAACTTTCTCCGAGGACTGTTCGATGTAAGAGTCCGAGGCGAAAAGTGCGACATATACTGCCTCCCATGTAAGAATAGTGTACATGGCGGGGGACGATCACGAGGGCCCAAACGATCGACAGCGCCTTGAAACTCTCGAGACTATGATGCACACCATGAGTGCGTCGACGCAAGCCTTGACCCAGACGATGCTGGAGATCAAGGAAAACATGGCCTCACAGCCACCAAGAACCTCGGGACAAGCTAGTCAAGATCCTGGGGCAAATGAAGACTCAAACGACACCGCTCTGCCCATCAATGGCGATCGCGTTAGGTCCGGATCATCTACTCCTTCCATAGTATATGAGGCTCGGGAAGCGATGCGAGAGGTACGAGAACTACGAGCCCGCTTGGACTCAATGGAGAACTTAGACTCACTGCGAAAACTCAGGATTCGACAACCATATCCCCGCGAGTGAAGAGACGTGCCCTATCCACCTAAATACAAGTCCTTCAACTTAAATCCATTTGAAGGGAAGACGTCTCATCGTCAGTACATGAGCTACTTTGAGACAGCAACAGGGCATTTGCCCCACAGTGATGCTCTCCTCACCAAGCTCTTTGTCGGGGTATTATCGGGGGTCGCCTTCGATTGGTTCTGCAGCCTCTAAGACAACTGTATATCGTCATTGGACGATCTTAAAAGTCTCTTCCTCGCCCGCTTCTATGACGGGGGATGTGACATGACGATGTCCTCCTTGCTGGACATCATGCAAAATAAAAAGGAGCATGTACGGGAATACATCGAACGTTACAAGCAAGCCGCGCTAAAGCTACCCCCGGGTAATCCTGAATCTACTCTGATGGACATGTGCCAGAAAAATATACTTCCGGCGATCAGGCTATGGATAGGTGACACCCAATTCAAAGACTGGACGACGTTCATCATAAATGTCGTCGGCTCTGAGAAGAAGGTAAAGGACGTCCGTCTCTTGGGAGTACAGATCCCTGTCGCTGAGGGTAGAAAAAATACCCCTACAACAGCAATAACAACAACGGCAAAAATAGCATTGACGACAAGGGAAAGCAGGCCCTTGTCGCTAACTTGACCAAGAAGTCCGAGCAGAAGCCGGAGAAGCTCCAAAGCCGAAAGAGACGTACTCTTTCGAAGACGATGACGTCATGGCAATCTTTGACGTGCAGAGGCAGGGGAACAAGCTTCGGCTCCCCGACGTCAAACGTCATGTTGAGGCAGCCGAGGTAAATAATCCAAAGTACTGTTTTTACCATCGTTGCGTCCACCATGTGACGCGGGACTGCTACATGCTGAAGCGGTACATCCAGCGTCTGCTCGACACCAAGGCCCTCACCTTGGACATCGATGACAAGACGATTGCCGCTAACATGGTCTCACTCCAGTTCGACAACTTCCCGGCGACAGAAACACAGGACGGGGTAATCCCAATTCCCAAGGCAACAATGGAGGTCGTCAATATTCCGCCAGCTCGTGACCAAATGGCCGGACTGATACCTCTCACCAAGCCACGTTGGGAGGTCATGTGGGTTCACCTCAATCTTGCTCCAGAATTGATGCAGCAGACAACACCTTCTGCCACCAAGACTAAGGGCAAAAAGTCCAAGTCCTGCTACAAAGTCTCTCTCCCTCCCGAAGAATCTATAGCAGGAGCAACAAGATCAGGCCCAGCGTACCGGCGAGAGTACGACATCCCTGACGATGGTGCACTTCCAATAGTCGCACCGGCAGGATCTGATCCGAGTCCATCCCAGCCTCTAGCAGCAGATAAGTCCAAGCAGAAAGATACTCGCTTCGACAAACCGTTGCGCAAAGATACAGCCTAGGGGCTGGAGAAGCCCTACAACTTTGACATCTTGGCCCAGCTCGCCAACACTCCAGCGAAGTTATCTCTATTCGAGCTTCTTCGACTCTCCAAAGACACTCGAACTGCTCTTAGCAAAACATTGCAAAATGTCGACACCTACCTGGCGCAGATCAAGCCGCCAGCTGAGGATCCCGTTGTATGCCTCCACTGTAACAATGTGATGGAGGCGATACCCAACATTACGTTCTCGCAACAAGACATGTTGCTAAAGAACAATCGACACGATCGTCCTCTGCACTACACGGGATACATTGGCGCCATCAAGGTGGACCAGATGCACATCGATCCCGGTTTGTCAATCAGCATCATCCCGCGGAGTCTATTTCAGACCTTGGACATCCCGATGCATCGCTTGGCAGCGACCAATACTGCCATCAGTGGCTTCAACGCGAAAAGAAGCTACCCTCTGGACAAGATTCACTTGAAGTGTCAAATCGACGATCTAAAAACAGAGGTCACCTGCTACGTCATAGACGTAGACGTATCTTACAACGTTCTCCTGGGACGTCCATGGATACATCAATACATGATAGTACCTTCAACCTTGCACCGGTGCTTGAAGTACGTAGACGATCATGGCGTCGTCAAGACTGAATTTGCCGACGTGGATCCTTTCAAAGGGGTAGAGGCTTACTACTCTGATTCACTCCTGTACAAGCAAGTCCGCCAGGACGAAGGAGGGAATGACGCCGCCGACGAAACAGAAATCGATGTAATATCAGGTAAACCTTTGACGGTCCACCTCAAAGGAGGTGCTCGTGACACAACCCCTCCCCTCGTTGTGAAGATACAGATGAAGGCACTACAACCTCTGACGGTACGATTGCCAAGTCGGAAGAAAGACCCAGTGCCAGCTTCTGCCTCTGATCCCTTGGTGGTCAAGCTTCGTATGAGGCCTCCAAAGTCCTCGCTCACATTGGAGACAAATCCCGAGGAAGACGAACAAGAAGAATACGTAGCGGCTCATGCTAACGCTCCATCCCTAGATGATGTAATTCCCCTGAAAAAGATCCCCTACTTTATGCATAAAGGGTTATCTTTGAACTACTCTAACGTCGCTCACTTGAGCATATTGTACTCCCTAGAACATGGTATAGGCCTGCAACTACATACACAGGTAACTACTACCTATGCAGTAAATCATATCCTCCCTAGCCAAGGTTCCTACTTCACGGTTCCAGCAAGAATGAGGGGAGATAAACCCATCATCTTCGGCAGGGCTGAATGCCCCCGATCCTTCATCCCGGAGGAACAAGAGCCAGAACCCGATACCGGCAAAATACAACTCTACCGGTTCAGTGGTCAAGCCAAACACCTCATCAGAAGATGGGTTATGATCTTAAAAGCAACCTAGGTCTGAATTACGGCAAGGGTCAATGACTGCCTTTGCGCCTCCCCACTCCTGCAGGCAAGTCCGAGGATTACCACCATAAGACCAAGCATGGCTTAGGGTATGTCACGCCTCCCACAACCCCCGAAGGCTCGGATGAAGAAGATGACTTGCACTCTCACTCTTCAGAGTCTTTCTCTTGGGACTCCGACATCAGTATCGGGGACATGCTCAAACAAACATTGTCTGCCAACATGGTATCAGTTGACCCTGAGGAAGACGACGAGGATCCTCCAGAACTCTTTGAAGTAGAACCGTGGACCCAACGCCTAGACGCACAATGGGAGATGAAGTTCGAACAACGAGAACCTCCCACCGAGGACGAAGTCGTACAAGTCAATCTTGGCAAAGAATCCTCCCCTAAACTTATCTTCATCAACAAGAGTCTGACGGATGAGGATCGGGAATCCCTGCTACAGCTCGTCAGAGAATACATCGATGTCTTTGCCCGGAGTTACAAAGACATGCCGGGACTGGATCCCCAAATCGTGGTCCACAAACTCAATATTTTGCCGAACGCTAAACCTGTCAAGCAACAGCAACAGCGGTTCCGATCGGACATCATGAACGCCATCGAAGCTGAAGTCAACAAACTGATAGCTAGTGGCTTCGTCCGCGAAGAATAACATCCAGATTGGGTAGCTAACATCGTGTTCGTCGTAAAAAAGAACGGAAAGATCCGGATTTGAATCGACTTCTGCGACCTAAATTCGGCCTGCCCTAAGGACGAGTTCCCCCTTCCGATCACAGACATAATGATCGACAACACATGTGGCTTCGAGCGCATATCCTTCATGGACGAATTCTCAGGCTACAATCAAATCAAGATGTCTCCTGACAACGAGAAACATACATCATTCCGACCGCCGATAGGAGTACACTGCTACACAGGCATGCCCTTCGGCCTGAAGAACGCCGGTGCTACATACCAGTGAGCGATGAATACCATCTTCCGTGAGCATCTACGGAAGACGGTCCAGTGTTACGTTGATGACATAGCCGTCAAGAGTCGCTCCAAAAGATGACCACCTCCGGGATTTGAAGACTGTGTTCGACCTCATGCGTACGCACCAGCTCAAGATGAATTCCACCAAATCTTTCCTAGGAGTCTCCAGCGGCAAATTCATGGGTTTCATCATAACTTCGAAGGGTATCCACGTGGACCCTGACAAGACTAAAGCAATCCTTGAAATGCGTCCACCGAAGAACCTCAGAGAACTTCGTGGCCTTCAAGGAAGACTGGCCTACATCGGGAGGTTCATATCAAACATCTCTGGACGTTGTCAGTCGTTCACTCACCTTATGAAGAAAGGGGTCGCCTTTGTCTGGAACGAAGAATGCCAGCGCGCCTTCGACAACATCAAGGAATACCTCATGAGCCCCCCAATACTGGTGGCCCCCGTGGTAGGAAGACCCTTCCTGCTATATGTGCGAACAATGGATTGCTCCCTCGGCGCTCTGCTAGCCCAGACAAGCGACGCAGGTCACGAGCATGCCATCTACTATCTCAGTAGGATGATGGCCGGCGCAGAGCACATGTACAACCCCATCGAGAAGGAGTGCCTTGCTCTAGTCTTCGCCATCCAGAAGACCCGGCATTACGTGGCAGGACAAACCATCCACGTGATCTCACGAGTTAATCCCACCAGGGTCCTCATGACGAAACCTGGAGTAATTAACTCTCGCCTAGCCACATGGGCAATATTGTTGTCACCATATGACATGGTATTCGTCCCACAGAAAGCTGTCAAAGGCCAAGCATTAGTTGATTTTCTTGCAGCCCACCTGGTACCAGAAACCTCGAAGCTCTACGAGGAGATCCCAAACGAGGTCGCAGACTCAAACATGACCACGAGCGCAGAAGCTGTTTGGCAAATGTTCTTCGACGGTGCTTCAAGAACGGGCCTAAAGGCGATATTGTCACTGGCGTCGGGATAATACTGATCTCCCCACACGATCTGGTCATCAACCACACCTACTCTCTCACTGAGCCTTGCTCCAATAATGTGGCAGAGTATAACGAACTCGTCATTGGGCTCCAATTCGCCAAACAAGTAGGAGTGGACTACCTAGAAGCCTACGGCAATTTCAAGCTGATGGTCAATCAAGTCCGAGGCGAGTACGAAGTCCAGAATGAAGACCTACTCCCCTACCACCAAGCCGCGCTTGGAATAATCTCTACCTTCGAGGGGTTCTTCATAGAGCACGTCCCTCGGCTGCAAAATATTGAGGTTGACGCCATGGCCGGCCTCGCAGCCTCTCTAGCTGTTCCGGTCAATCTTCATGAACTGATCACCGTGATCGGTCAGGAGCTGGTTTGCCCGAAGAACAACCTCTATCAGTGCCTGAGATACTCAGTAGAGACGAGCACCGACTCCCAAGACTGGAGACTCCCATTCATCGACTACGCAGTCTATGAAATTCTCTCCGAGAACCCAAAGGAAGCCACTTCCATCAGTAGACATTACCTCCGGTTCTATTACGATACGGTTGCCAAAATGTCGTATCTCTGCTCCTATGACGGTCTTCTGCTACGATGCCTATCGAATGCAGAAGCGAAGCAGGCTCTCCGAGAGGCCCACTACGGGGTTTGCGGTGCCCATCATCCAGGGCCTAAGCTACAGGACCGCCTCCGGAGAATGGGTTACTATTGGCCGACAATGGTAGCAGATGTTGACTACGCAAGGAAGTGCAAAGCGTGCAAAATCTATGCAGACTTCATCCACCAACCCTCGGAGTTTTTACACTCGACTGTTGCGTCTTGGCCGTTCGAAGCCTGGGGTATAGATATCATAGGACCGATTAGTCCGCCTTTGTCTAAGGAAAATCAGTTTATCCTCGCCATTACCGACTACTTCTCCAAGTGGACGAAAGCCGTACCAATCGCTGAAGTTAAGACATCAAACGTGACCAGCTTCGTCAAGCATCACGTCATGTTCCGCTTTGGCTTGCCACAAAAAACCATCCATGACAATGGTCCGCAGTTTGTAAGTCATACTTTTTATCGGTTCAGTGACAAGAACCGAATTCAGAATGTAGCATCGACTGCCTACAACCAAGCAACAAATGGTTTGGCAGAAGCCTTCAACAAGACCATCATAAAGCTCCTCAAGAAGTTCGTGTCATCCAACAAATACGATGGAATGAGAAGCTGGGTAAATGCCTTTGGGTCTACTGCACAACTGTTCGAATGCCAACTGGTAGCATGTCATTCTCCTTGGTTTACGGGAGCGAAGCGGTCCTCCCCCTCGAGGTCCAAATTCTCTCGCCCCGAGTAGCTCTCTCCAACCGGCTAACCGTCGACGACAATCACCGACGACGGCTACAAGAGTTAGAAGCACTCGACGAGAAACGTCTCTTAGCTCAATAGCGCATTGAGATGTACCAAGCGCGTCTCTCGAGAGCCTTCAACAAACGGGTGAAGAAGTACCAAGTGGGTGACCTCGTCCTGACAGTAAGAAGGCCGATGGTTATGACCCACGAGACGACCAACAAGTTCCAACCCAAATGGAAAGGCCCATTTGTCTTAGAATCAGTATTATCCAACAGCGTGTCGCGCCCCGATCCCGTAGGGGCCGATCGTCCTCGCTTGGTCCCTACGGAACCGTTCGTCCTCGCTTGGGCGCGATGCCGTGCAAGCCTAAGTTGCGCTTGCACCAGGCAAAGTACCTGCACAAGACACAAGAGAGACGAAAATATACATATATATGCACAGAGTAAAAATGCAGAGAACCAAAGTTGAACACATTTGATAGCACACAAAATACTTTCATTTTTATTGAATACTGAAGATTTGGATTACAAAGTGTTTGCTTGACTGAGTTACAAAATATGCCTTAGAAGGCTTACAACTCTTTTCACATTCCCAAAACTAGCCACAACGTCCATTACATTATGCCCTTGTAGTAGGACCAAAATAACCAAAACATCTAGCAGAAGAAGAGTAGCCCACTGGAGAGGTAAGCAGCAGAGGAAGCAGCACGAACACAGTCCTAGGGAAGGGTGCGCACACGCTGATTCAGGTTGAGGATGCTTGTCAAACTCTCGCTTCCAGTACCTGGATATTTGCCCACAAACGTGGGTCAGTACTACCACATGTACTGGTGAGCGACCGTGGCCAAACTCACCTTAGAAATCAACACTAAGTAAAGCATATGAAGCTAGCATTATTAGGTGGTCTTTCTGGTTGTCTAGTTTCTTTTTAACAATTCATGCAAGGAAACAGAGACAATATATAGCATATGCATATGATAATTCTTACCCACGGCCGAGCGGTTATCCCTGCAGCAGACACACAAGTTAGCCACAATTTGCATATGAATAACTTATGAATCGAAAATAGACATCGAGTGTTAGGTATGCAAGAAGGTAAACCTAGCATGCGCCCTAACTATATGATGGTCCATGAGTTTCCCCATTATTGGACAACAACACCCCCCTAGATCCCGTAGGACCGGAACATCAGGGTGCTCTTACAATCCCTTCCGGACCGACCGATTCTCAGTGCCCAGAAACCGATCGAGAGACTATTACCTTGTGCACAAGTTGTCCGAGACCCATGCATGGCAAGCAACATTTATAACTCAAACTCTTTTAGGATGCACACATTGACAAGCATTTAACAATCTACTAGCCACACCCCCTAGATCTCGAAGGACCGGAACATCAAGGCGGACCATTAGACTATTCACATTCTATTCTTTTACACATGACACAAACACTAACCATGGAGATTTTATGCACGATATAGTGATGCAACAAGTGAGTAAGGGGCAACATTCCATTGAAGTAAAGCAGAAACTCTATGTATATTGCATGCAGTTCATTTCTTTAGCTTATCTTTTTAGTGAGGCAACATTTAGTGAACTAGAGATTCTTTTATTAGGCATGCAGACTTAAAGGATTCATCGAAGGGCCTAAGCCACTCACCGAATGAATCGAACAAGAGGATGGGGAAGCCTTAAGCGACGTTCACTCTTTGGTTATGCGTCCTGAAAATACAACAATACTTGGTTAGCATACTTCGATCTCTTTCCCTTACGATTCGAAAAGAACGCGCAAGCGAGAAGGCGAAATCATGAAAACCAAGTCATCGAAAGCAACTCAAAACTCAAAGCAACACAAAACCAAAAGGCAAAGCAACCAACGAAAACTCTTGGACTCATTTCAATAGAAGCCGTTCGATTAATTCGAAGGGTTCATTGCACTTGTCCGAGTTGATTTGGCGGTAAGGTTTCCCCGAGACTCGATTCTCAACCGAGTCGAAGCAGCTTAGTGTTCCATAAGTAACCGTTTGGAGCGGGGTGTTACACGGCGCCTACCGACTGGCGAAGCCCAATGGCGACTTGCTCATGATGCCCATCAACGACAAATTCCTGAAAAAGTACTACGTCTAAGACTAGGTCGGTACTTTCATATCCACATCAAAGACAACCAAGACGTACAGTGTTTACACTCTTGGTTCTTTTTTCCCAGCAAGTGCCTTTGTACGGCCTTGTCCTTCCTATACAAATAATTGCAGAAGCCATTATCGGTATTCAGGAGTCCTGGATTCGCAACGGATAATGGATCCTCAAAAAAATTTCCAGCAGAGCAGTCCTCGGGTCCACTTGCACACTCCCACAGTGACCACTCAAACCAATCTCGTTAGGCGCTAGCCATGTTCACATTACCTCTGAGCTATCGTCCTGACGATCTCCCCATCGGAGCAACTCTCAGGTCTATCTACATTTTCGGATAGACCACAATCAACAAATCACTTCACGGTGAATTTTTCGGACATTGGTTCACATCAATATTACCTCTGAACTATCGTCCTAATTTTTCTCCACGGCCGTGTTTGCCATGTCCATATTACCTCTGAGCAAACCTTTCGGGTTTGGCTATCGATCATCACGTCCATATTACCTCTGATATCGGTTGTCATCTCAACTTATCACCCGTACTTAAACCCTAAGTACGCCAGCGGTGCTAAGTCCACAAAATCTATCATGTCCATATTACCTCTGATAGGATTTTATCTCGAACTTATTACTTGCACTCTCGTGCGCAAGAAGTAATAGGTCCACCAAAAATTCTCCAGTGGGCTGTCCTCAATGGTAGCAAACAACCACGTCCATATTACCTCTGGCTCGCTTTCTTTTTCCTTCCACCAAAAATACCGGGATCATACCTAACCTTTCGGTACGAACTATTGATCATCTCACGTCTACGTCACCTCTGAGCTATCGTCCTTACCTCCACCCCAGTAGGGTTTGCCATGTCCTTCGCACCTCTGAGCAAACCTACCGGGTTTGGCTATCGATCATCACGTCCACAGTACCTCTGATATCGATCGTCGTCTAAACTTATCATCTGTACTTAAATTTAAGTACGCCAAAGGTGTTAAGTCCACCAAACTTGCCACGTCCACCTCTGACAGGGCTTGTCTCGAACCTACTACTTGCACTCCAGTGCGCAAGAAGTGATAGGTCCACCAAAGACCCCCCCAGTGGGATGTCCCTAAACGACTACGGTGTTGTACTACGTCAACATCACCTCTAGTACAATACCCAAAAATCCACAACATACAAAATTCTGAAAAAGGAGACTTTATTGATTAATATTTGAGATCATGAGTACATATGATGAAAATCCATTACATTCAAGGATTTTTTATTAGTATTCAAGGTCATGAGTACATATGATGGAAACATGTTTTAAGGGTTTTCATGAAGTCTCGCTGATATGAACTTTTTTCATTAGAAGCGTCCCGTCGTGCTGTTGTTGCTACTGACACAAGTGGGCCCAGCAGCAGAGCTCAATGCTGGATCATCCCTCCACAGTGCAAACCTCAGTATATGAAAAAGAATCCATACCGACGGATAACAAAGGAGGAGCAGGAGCATGCGCTCTATAATCATATAGGAAGACCGACGACATGAATGACAATTAATCCAAATTATGTTATCGACCCCGCAGTCTCCCGACTGGTAGCAAACCGCATAAAGGGGAGAAACACATCTGGCACGCTACATGAACAAGGACAGCTCAGCGCACGAGGATGCTCATCCTCGTCTCCTGGGTCAGTTCTTGGCGAACCGTCATCGTCTCCTGGATTAGTTCTTGACGAGGAACTGCCGCATAAGGGTAACATTCTCTTCGAATGACGGGTTCTATGATATCCTTCCATGCTCCATCCCGGACACCGCGAAAGGTGGTAAAACCTGCATAAAGGAGAACACATGTTAGTCTCCAACGAAGATTGCAAAAAACGTACAGCGGCCGCATGACCACTTCCAAGTCGCAGCTACGCGCGGGAGGGGACATCTTGAGGTAGCCAAGACCGCACACATGAGCAAGAGAAATTCTCATCCATGCGGCCAAGCCGCAGATGGACCGGTTCCTCATCCATGCGACCAAGCCACATATAGGCTCTGCGAGCATGTTGCAGATGACTGCACGACTATGCGATAGGACTCTGTGAGGGTGGGGCCTGCACGTGTTCCAGATGATTTCTCATCTACGTTGCAAGGCCATGTACTTGTGTCTCTGTGTGTGTTTTCGTGTCCCTGCCATCGCGACACACTCTGACCTCCAAGTAAAGCATCGAAATCAGGGGACCAAGGATCAAGATCGCCTATGACAAACTCCTCGACGAGGAGAGTCGCAGCCGTCGGCATTCTTTTGAGGGAAGAAGAAACGAAGCAAAGAAATAAATTTCTCCTATCCTGGCAGCCTATTTTATAGGCTTCAAAGTCGAGTGAAGAGATCGAGGCAATGAACCAAGCAGTTATGAGGATGAACCTGACGCCTTGATTCGCGAGGTCCACTTTAATCTCCTTGGAAACCGATGCCTCAAGCACGTGTCAAGAGATGGTGCGGAATCCCAATAAATATACTCAAGGATCGAGCCGAATCCTGCATTAAATGGAGATTTGAGAGCTTGAAAGCGCTCATCTATGCGGCCCAACATCCATGCGGCCCAAGGGCTCATTGTCCATGCTTCTTATTCAAAGTATTTCAAACTTATCAGTTTGAAAACTTTGAAGGGGGTCTTGTAGAAGCATGAAAAATATGGATCCATGCGTCCAACAACCATGCACCCAAAAGTAAAGATCAGAAGAGATCAGGCCGGAGAGTCACCCTGTGGCCCAGAAAGGCGACATTCATGCGTCCCAATCAGCCAAAGCAGCTTTGGTCGCGATGGACTTGACGTGACATCATGACAACAGGTTCATCTCTGACACAGAATTCTGATAAAAAGAATTTTCTGAACGTCTCGAAGGACGTGAACACGCTAAACGACAGAAGTCTCACGTCAGCATAAACTTTACTCTTGATGAGTATGCAACACCACATGTACAACACAACAAAGATCTCATACGTCTCTGGCCCCATGCGTCCCAGACTCCATGCGTTCCATGCGTCTCTGGCCCGATGCATCCCAGACTCCATACGTCACATGCGTCTTTGGCCACATGTGTCCCAGACTCCATGTAGACCAAATCTTGCCGTTACAACTGAAGTAATTCTTTTCAACCAAGTGCGGACCACGTGTCAAGCTGACCAAGTCACGCACACAAAGGACAAGAACTGCCAGGATCTCCAGCAACAGCAAAATTCCAACAAAACGTCCACATTACAGCTTGCCCTGGATTCAACCCATATTATGCGCCCACAGTTGCAACTGCATTCTGTTGAAGGAGCCCCTTACGGCCACCAAACAGAGACACATGTCTATTAGCATGATGACTATAAATAGGAGCAACTTGGACGTCCCAAAGGTCGACTTTTTTTTCTTCTGTTTCAGAGAGAGGGAGAGCATACCCCCGGCCTGCTACATACGTGCACACAAGCTCGGGAGAGAGAAGAAAGGAGACCATCCTCAATCCCTCATCGGACCGTCAACGGAGTAAAGAAGTCTCCACAACACTCTTTGTCCATCGTCACTACCCAGATCAAAAAAAAAATTGTGCTTAGATTGTTTGTCTATGACCTATTTGTACTTTCTTTAATTTGTTAATTAAATCAAGCTCTTTTAGACTTTCGAATTTAATGACGAACACTTTACAACAAGACGAACAATTTACAACAAGACAGTGGATTTAATTATTGTCAAGGAAAAGTCGGGTAACCATGTTTAGCAGACCTCGCAATACGATAACATCAATATAAAAGAATACAAGATGCACAAGTACTATGAAATAAAAAATACAGCTGAACTAGACATATAAACACAAGGATAACTGAAAAAATAGATACATGCATCATGGTATGAACTGTAAATAAGAGAACTGGTGATACTAAGTGATTTAGAGTACAAGCTCATTATGTGATCGGATTTGGTTGCACAAGTCTATACTACGGTAACTCAATTATACGTGTATCGTATAATTGGCATGCACACGGATAGGCTAAATGTTTGATCACATAACCAACTCCTACTCCCCCGTCCCGACTAACATTCATGGATCAAATCACGACATGTTACGTACACGAATATAATATGAGCACACGGAGCACACGAATAGATACGAGCACAAGGAATACCCGAAGCACACGATAAAGTACATGTGTAAGAAGTATCTGATGCACGTGTCAGATAAATAAAATCTCCTGACTCGACCTATATAATACCAGCTCGTGTAATCATGGTATCAGACACAAGTAAAACAGATCTAGAACATGCGATATATACACTATCAAGTACTGAAAACTAACAGAGAATGTACTCGCCTGAGATCCTGAGCAAATGAGGTGGAATGGTGTCCGAACTAGTGTCACACAAACCTATATATGAATTTACATGTTATTTGGTGTAATGAAGGGATAAACGAGTTTAAATAAGTTAAATATGGTTTCTAGGTTAATTCTAGGCCTTACTAGTCAAACTAGGTTATTCCTAGCTAACACTAGCTTATTTTAGCTATATTAGGTCATTACCAATATGTATAGTTAATACCTTAACTAGTACTTACTCTATCTAGTATAATTAACTCACTCACTCAAGATTGTTACTAACAGACATTATATACTAACTGATAACTAGGTGGTAACATACACTTAACTGATGTACTAAAGTCTGATACTAACTTAACCCACTCTCTAATTGGTACTAACATGTTAACACATGAACTTATCTCATTACTAACTGATACAAGTACTAACTAATATCTAACATATACTAAACTGACATAACTAATACCAAGTGCTCCCCTCTGCTGCTGCTGCTGCCTCACTAGTTCAGGTGGGAGCCTCAGCTCTAGATATTGAGAAGCAGCTAAGTGTTTTAACCAAGCAGAAGCAGACATACAATCCAGAGTCATCATTATGATTACTTTTTTTCCAAATAATGTATCAATGTTCTCTGGAAGTCAGTGAAAAATAAATATCACAATGATATTATGATGAATTAATGATCCAATAAGTCTACCAAGAATGACAGTTATATGGATACTATGAAGCAGCTGATTTGTTTGCAGCATGCTTGATAGGTGCTCCTTGTTCTTGCCCTTGCCCTTGCCCTTGCCCTTGCCTTTGTTTTGTCATCTCATTTCCAGCTACAAGAAAAAATGCAGTATGCCTGCGTGGTACAGAAAACTATAAGAATTCTTATTCAAGCTGACTTTTCTGAAGAAAACCTGGTGAAAGAAAAAGAAATAGAAGTTAAAAGAGAGACGGGCCTGAAGAAGTTCATCATTTTGATTTTTGATTCTGGGTCGATGCTGGAGATGCTATCCAACGCCTGTTGCATGTGGTATAGCCACCTATCTGCTGCTTGATGTGTGACTGGAAATGGACGGTGGCGTCCAATCAGTGCCGGATGGCCTGCAAATGGGTGAGTTTTAGAGAACAGCTATCAGTAGGTGCCTTATGGTCTTGCACTAAATATAAAAGAAAAATGAAATAAAACTGAAGTAGTTCCCTAGGATTGCAAAATATTCTGTTTCCGATTTCTGAAGTCATGCAAAATATAGACACATGATAAAAACGATGTCTAAAAGAATTAGGCTATAAAGAAGAACAATTGAGAAATAGTTTGGAGTAACTTATTTCCAGGAGTTAACAGGAAGCATACAGACCATTATTCCCACACAATGACAAAAACACCACCACCAAATCCTTTTTGCCAAAGTATGAGGTTGTCTACATGAATTAGTAACTGCCATCTAAAACTACGATGTTCTTCACTGCCACGATTGATGTCTACTTTGGCTACCGATATAGCTGATCCTTTGCCTGTTATCCAGTCAATTCTAACGGTGCATCTACCATTGTTCCATACATGCCTAGAAATTAACCCTTCATATCAACTAATATAATAAGTTACATGCAAAGATCTACTACTTCCCTGTTTGGATGCACTGAAATATCTGTCACAAAACTATGCTTGTGTATGTCTGGAATATGGGTTTGCAATAATTTTTTCCTACTAAATAAGAAAGTAGAGGGCTCAAATGGAGTAACTTTTAGAATTACTTTGACTGAAATAACTTTATCCATTTCACACTTTTGAGTACTGCTCATTTTCTTACAATCTTAGCGGGACTGAAATATTTATGTGGCTATCCAAAAAATACCAACTAAAGAAGGTTGGAAGTATTCTCAACTAAAGTATCTACCATATGCAACATTCAAATACTTAAAATTGGTTGAAGGAACTTCTCTTCTAGCATTCAGATATGGCCTCAATATCAAACCTTTGTGTGCATATGGTCCCACTAAAATGGACTATATGTCCTATTGTGCTTGTACTAATTACAACACATCATGTATGTCCTTAAAAACTAATATCACTACACGACACCAGCATCTCTTCCAAAATCCATATAAGCTATTTAGTAATCCTTCATAAGACATCTTAAATCTATGAAAATCCATATGCTCACCGCCCTTTATCCAAATTTTCTTGCGGGTCTTCTTAGTAAGTAAGAGCTATGTTCATAAATACAGATATGGAACAGAATATAACATGATATGGATACAATGGCACGGCAATTTTTAAAAAAGAAGAAGAAAAAGGATTAAGTAAGGCGGGGATGTGACACTGAATAAATGTAAGTTTTGTGGAAGAAAAACTGAAAATACTTTATTGATTGTAACCTTCAGTTTTTACACTTTAAATAGGAAAACAGATACCAACTTATTGCATAAAAATAGGAACAAAATATGAACAAAATATGAACTATAGAAACTGAAATATCTGGAACTGAATTCTGTTCCTGAAATACACTTTGTTCATATTTTGTTCCTATTTTTATGCAATAAGTTGGTAATTTTATGCAATAAGTTGGTATCTGTTCCTATTCTTAGGAACTGATTTCATGAACAGTTCTAGATTTCAGGAACAGAATTCAGTTCCAGATATTTCAGGAACAAAATTCTGTTACAGAATCTGAAACCAGTTCCTAAGATTAGGAACTGAATTCTGTTACATAGTAACAGAATATTTTCTACACTCCCCCTCAAGTTGGTGAGTAGATATTTGACAATCCAAACTTGCTAATTAATGTATCAAAATTCGGTTTGAACAATCCCTTTGTGAATATGTCTGCTGTCTGCTGAGAAGATGGAACAAATGGCATGCAAATGGTCCCAGATTCGAGCTTTTCTTTAATATAATGTCGTTCGACTTCTATATGCTTAGTCATGTCATGCTAAACTGGATTGTGAGCAATGTTTATGGTAGCATTGTTATCACAATACAACTTCATGGGTGGTGTTGAAGGTCTCCTCAACTCTGAGAATACTCGTTGTATCCAAAGTAACTCACAGACTCCGTTTGCCATAGCTCTGTACTCAGCTTCGGCACTACTTCTTGCGACTACGTTTTGCTTCTTGCTTCTCCAAGTCACTAGGTTCCCCCACACAAAAGTGCAATATCTAGTAGTTGACTTTCGGTCTGTTTTTGAACCGGACCAATATGCATCTGTAAAAGCTTCAATACTCCGCTGATCATTCTTCATGAAATACAACCCTCTTCCTGGTGAACTTTTTAAGTACCGCAATATTCTGTATGCTGCCTATACGTGTTCATCTCGAGGTGAATGCATGAACTAACTGATGAGACTTACTGCAAATGCTATGTCTAGTCGTGTATGAGACAAATAAATTAATTTACCCACTAGTTTTTGATGACCGGTAGTGTCCACCGGTTCTCCTTCCGTGACTTCTCCTAACTTGACATTTGGATCAATTGGAGTATCTGCTGGGCGACACCCACTCATCCCGGTTTCGTTGAGCAGATCCAGGATGCACTTCCTTTGTGTCACCACAATACCTTTTCTAGACCTTGGAACCTCCATACCCAAGAAATGTCTCAAAGGCCCCAAATCCTTAATCTCAAATTCCTTACCTAGATTTTTCTTTAGCTGGTTTATCTCTTCAATGTTATCTCATGTCAAAATAATATCATCTACATAGACAATCAAGACTACTACCTTCCCATCTTCAGAGAACTTCATGAACCTGGTGTGATCTGTTTGAGCGTGTGCATATCCTTGGCCTTTCACTGATCTAGTGAATCTCTCGAACCAAGTTCGGGGTGATTGTTTTAAACCATACAATGACTTCTTCAATCTGCACACTCTAGTTCCAAACTTTTTTTCAAAGGCCGAAGGTGGAACCATGTGCACCTCTTCTTCTAGATCTTCATTGAGGAAAGCATTTTTTACATCTAATTGTTGCAGTGGCCAGTCTAGATTAGTTGCCAGGGATAGTAAAACTCTCACGGTGTTAAGTTTGGCTACCGGTACAAATGTTTCCAGGTAATCAATATCATAAGTCTGTGTGAACCCTTTGGCGACCAAGCGTGTCTTGTATCTCTCAAGAGTTCCATCCGAACTATACTTCACCGTAAACACCTACTTGCACCCAACAAGAGTTTTTTCTCTAGGCAGATCCACTACTTCCCAGGTCATCTTCTTCTCAAGTGCATCAATCTCCTCAAGAATTGCCTTCTTCCACTCCGGATCCTGTAAGGCCTCCTGTACAGTTTTTGGAATCTCCACAAGAGATAATTGAGTGATAAATGATGAAAAGAAGGGTGACATTTTTTTATAGGACACAAATTGAGACATAGGATGTTGAGTATATGATCTAACACATTTACAAATAGCAATAGGAATATTCAAAACAGATGACTCAAATAGTTCTAATTGTGTGGTACCTGGTGAGTCTTGGACATGTTGTGGTTCAGACTCTTGGCCTTGTGAGGAGGTTTCAGCCCTATTTCTCTGACCTGGATAATTTCGAGAAAAAACTTGCCCAAATATCTTGTCTATGTTCACGTTATCTCTTCTTTTTGAATGATCAATCTTATGTGGCGACATTAAGGATTGTTCGATTTTTTTTCCCGAATTTTGGTTCAGAATTGCTTCTAAATTATCTGGTTGGTTTGAATTTTGATGTACAACCATATTTTCGTTAAGATTTAAAATCAAACTTTCATTCAAATCAGGCTCGGTTCCATTCATAACAAAGTCCGTTTGCAAGTCTTTTAAATTCAAACTCGAATTTCACATATATTCTCCCCCTGAAGATGAGAATTAAAAAATGATTTGTTTTCAAAAAATGTAGCATCCGTTGTTACAAATATTTTTCTTGAAACTGGATCAAAACACTTAAAACCTTTTTGAGTTGGTACATACCCCCCCCCCCAAAACACACATTTTCTTGCCCGTGGTTCTATTTTGCCACAATTTTTTTCATGAACAAACACAAAACATCCAAAAATAATAATCGGTAAGTTGGCTTATATGCGTGCGTGAGGAAAACAGTTTTGAATGACAGCTAATGGAGTATGAAATTTTAGAAGGCATTCGATTTATCAAATATGTGGCTCTTAGGATGACATCTCCTGAAAGATATTTAGGCACGTTTTTAGTGAATCATAAAGCTCGTGCTACCTCGAGGAGATGTTTATTTTTCCTCTCAGTAACACCATTTTGTTGAGGGGTTTCATTACAAGAACTTTGATGAATAATTCCCTTTTCTAAGAAAAATTGCCCTAATATTTTATTAAAGTATTCTTTCCCATTATCACTTCGAAAAATTTGTATTTTTTCATGGAATTGTGTTTGTACCATGGTATAATTTTTTTTGGAAATTCCTTCTACTTCAGATTTTTCTTTCAGCAGATAAACCCAACTTAATATGGAATAATCATCAATGAATGTAACAAACCATCTTTTTTCTGAAAGTGTGGGAGTCCTTGAAGGACCCCACACATCACTGTGTATAAGTGAAAAATGTTTGATGGTGTGTAAGGTCGTGGGGGAAAAACAGACCGTTGTTGTTTTGCTAACGCACAAAATTCACATTGGAAGGAACATAAATTTTTATTTCGAAATAAAGTTGGAAACAACCGTTTTAAATACTGAAAATTTGGGTGGCCTAACCTATAATGCCACAACATAATGTCTTGATCACTAGAAATAGAAATGGATTAGAAACAAGAATTTGAGACTAAGTTTACTTGAATTGATCCATCTTCGAAAAAATAGAGGCCTCCACACTCCTTAGCATTGCCAATCGTCAATTTTGTTCCTGAAACTCACAATATGAAGAAGAAAAATTAACACGACAATTTTGTTCACTGGTTAACTTACTGATAGACAACAAGTTGCAGGAAAGATTGGGAACATGGAGAACATTATGGAGAGTTAGAAATGGCGACAATTTTATGGAACCTATTCCGGCTATTGTCGAAAAAGATCCATCTGCAATCCAAATTTTCTTATTTCCTGCACAAGGACTATAGGAAAAAAATAATCTTGAACAACTTGTCATGTGATCAGTTGCTCCAGAATCAATTACCCAGGAACATTGAGACACGGTTTTAGTACTAGAAAGGACGATTTGGAAAGAATTACCTTGGTGGGCTAAGGAAAAAGAGGAGTTTGCAGGAAATTGTGGAGATTGTAAGAGTTTGTACAGATGATCTAACTGTTCCTTTGTGAATGGAGACGCCTCTGAGTTGCTTGATTGTGCTTGAGAAGCTTCAGTCACTGATTGAAATGCTTTGCCTTCACTCTTCTTCTTTAGATGGGCTAGTTTTCCATGTATTTTCCAGCAGTTTTTTCGAGTATGCCATGATTTCTTGCAGTAGTCACACCACAGTTTCTTCTTCCTCACCCCTTCGCCATCAGGTCCTCGGGAGACCATAACAGAGCCTTTGGATTCTGAATTGCCAGAAGCCCCTTGGTTCATCATCACCCTCTTTCGTCCTTCTTCTTGTCGGACCTCAGAGAAAACCTCACGAATGGAGGGTAAAGGTTTTCGTTCAAGTATGCGTCCGTTCACCTCATCAAGACTTGTATTGACATCGGCGAGGAACATGAACACTCGGTCATTCTTTTCCGTTTTTTTAAATTGTGCACAGTCATTGAGATTTTTCCCAAACATTATCATAACACTAGTCTAACTCTTGCCAGAGGGTAAGCATCTAGTTGTAGTAGGCTGTCACGTCCCTATCTCCTTGTTTGGATTGCCATAGTCTTGATTTCAGTTCAAATACTTGAGAAGAATTTTCCAAATCTGAGTAGGTTTCTCGCACAACATTCCACACATCCTTCGCAGTTGGCATGAACAGATACGACTTTCCAATAGTTGGCTCCATTGAGTTGAGAAGCCACGCTATAATGAGAGAATTCTCTGATCGCCATATTTTGTAGGTTGGATCAGTTTCAACTGGACTTCTCGTCTCCCCCGTCAGATGTCTCTTTCAATAAACTTACCGAATATTTCAACTCCTTTTACAAGTCTTAGCAAGTTTTATAGATATTTTTTTCTGTTCGCCCTAAGTTTCTATTTTCTTATATATATTGTTGTAAGCCAAACATTTAATTTGACTAAATACTATCTTAGCGTACTTTTCTCTTAGTTTGGCTTCGTTAGTCTTATATTTGTTCTACCTTGCAGGAACCTCTTCTGCTTAAATGAGTTTCTTGACTTTCTTTGTTCCATCACCAAATCTTTTGTGTAACTTATTACTTCTACTTGTCCCGCATATCCTATAGAGATTGACTTCTACAATAAGAATAACAGGGAAAAGAGAGAAAATGATTCCATGTCTTTTTTCCATCCATAATAAGTCATAAAAATATAATAAATACACGACCTGTACGGTGAGGCAGTCGGAACCGGATTTCATTTATAAAAGACCAGAATCTTGGGTAGTACTAGTAGCTTGGTGTTTCACAAAACGGAATTTATCCAGTCAGAAATTTGTATTCAGGTATGGATTGGATATCAGGTTGATATTAGATCTGATGAATGCACCCCCAACAAATAGATAAATGGTACAATTATGAATATATGAGTGGCAAATGGTAATACATTAAAGATTGGGATAAAATATGACTGTATTCATGAAAAGTAAGAGGTCACGTCAATTGAGGATAGTATGAGAGAAAATCGTCTTAGTCTTAGGTTGTTTGGACATGCGAAATGCGGACCAATGGATACTCCAGTAAGGAGGTGGGGAGGTGGCAATAAGACGGTAGTTGAAGGAGCGCTATTACTAGTGGTAGGCTTAAACAAACATGGATTGAAGTTCTAAAGAAAGATATGGTTTTTGTTAGTGCTACAAAGAATATGGCCCATAACAGTGCTAAATGGAACAGAATTACACAGCCCACCTTAAAATTTTGGAATAAATGCTTTTATTGTTGCTGTTGTGCAATCATGAATATCTCCCTTCCAAGATAATCATAACAAAATCAGGAAAAAAGAGAATGACCTGATTATTCTTTTGGACACTTAATCTGGTATTTTATGGTAAGAGTTGGAGACAAATGTTAATTAACACTGACAACGAATACAGTAGATAATAAAGGATTACTCTGTACATCTAGGAAGGTTCACAAATTAAAAATTACATCCGGAACTAAAACTCGAATCATACATCCGTAACTAACTTGTAAAATCAACGCATCATAAAATTAAATGCTTACCTAACTAAAATGATGGCAAATTTGCATTCAAATACATTTTTTTTGCGCATTTTCAAGTTACCACCTCATACTATTTTCTATTAGTTTTTACCAAACTAAAATGATGGCAAATTTGCATTCAAATTCCTTTTTAGCACATTTTCAAGTGGCAACCTCATACTATTTCTATTACTTTTTCCCTTAGTTAGGGGCAAACAAATTTGTCCCTGAATTATAGGTCGTTAATTGCAAACTCTCAAAATTTCAAGGTGGGGCAGCCTGCATATCCGTGAAAGTTGAAGGTATTTAAATGCAAAAAAAAAAAAATCCAATAATTACCCTTCCTCTGCGAGTAGAGTGGCGGCCCTCCCATCCTCTGCACGAAGAACTCGTACTGGTTCTGGATCGCGTCCTCCTTCCTCGAGCCGGCAAATATCGATCGGAACCACTCGTCCTCATCAGCATAAACCCTAAAAAATACTCAAAATCGTAAGTAAGAAGCAATGAAGAACCACTCACAGTCACTGCACAGGTCGAGAAGAAGAAGATGATGACGGAAGGAGGAACCTATTGTAGAAATTGGTGGAGAGATCGACGAAGGGCTGGAGGCTGCCGAGGGCCTGGAAGAGGTTGGTCTCGTCGATAGCGAACGCGTCGTTCGCCGCCACCCCGCTCCACTCCGACGCCTTCTCCTGCAGCGACTGCATTTTCTTTCTCTTCTTCTACTTTGGCGAGCAGAGCAAAACAAAGCACGCCCTCGCCCACGGAAAAAAGAATCGCGTCGAATCTACGGCTGTGTGGATAGACATCTGTGGACCCGGAATTGGGTCACGGGTCGGATCGGGTTTTACCCGAATTCGTTGGAGGTTTCCGTAAATTAATTCTGTTAAATTATTTTACTAGAAAAAAAATTATATAGAATGTTAAAAAAAATTATAAAAAAATTAATTTGAGTGTTTGATTGGCATTATTTTTCACGAAAAATAGTTATTTTTCATGAAAAATAATATTTTTCTATGAGTCGGACCAGTTTTATTTTCCGTCATTTTAGGAAAAAAAAAAGGTTTACTTACACTAACACCTCCCTATATTTTGTGTTTACTAAACAGACCTCTCCTAGTTTGAAAATAAATAAATTGACACCTCCTATGTTTCGTGTTAAATACACGGATCTCACCTAAGTTTTATGATTTATGTAAAGGGTTATTACACTGACCAATATACTTTAAAAATATATAAATAAAGGGCAGGGGACGTCCATGTATTTATTTTTAAAGTGTGGGAGGTCCGTTTAGTAAACATATAACATAGGGGGGTGTCAGTGTAATTAACCAAAAAAAATGATAGTTTTTTGAAAATAATTACATGAAAAATATAAGCTATCAAACATTACAATTGGTGGAAAATTTGTGATATAAATATTTTTCATCAAAAAAAAAGTCCAATCAAACACAACATAATTTATTTTGAGTTTAAGTTAAACTGAAAATATTTTAATTTTTATAAAAATATAATTAATGGGCCAATTTAATATGAAATATATATATATATATATATATATATATATATATATATATATATATATATATATATATATATTTATTTATTTATTTATTTATTTATTTATTCTGGTCGGAATGGCTGATTAGTTAATACTCGTTAATCTAAAGGTCATGTATTTTTACTAATATTTTTTTTTTACGCTCTTATTTTTTATTTTTCTCATTCTATGGATTTGTTAGGAATGAAGCGTGGAAATTGTTTTTCCAAATCAAGATAGTATAAGAGAACCAAGCAATAAAAAATGCACAAAATTAACTTGCCAAAATCACAGACAAAACCAAATGCAAACACAATCATTTTGACGTAGAAAATACTTGCAGAAAAAATCACGGGACGATCAGAGTGTAACATTTAAAAAGCATTCACTAATGAATTAGAGAAATACACCATTTACAAAAAAAATATCGATCCAACCGGATCACCGCTGTAGAAGCATAAAAATCTGGATCCATCCGTCCAACAACCATGTACCACAAAGATCGACTCAGAAAAAATTATGCCGCAGGATGACCATGCGGCTAAGAAAAAGCAGCATCCATGTGCCCCAAATATTGGTCGCATAAAGGCCTGACACAATGATCATGTCTGACACAGAATCCTGACAAAAAAGATTTTCTGGACGCTTCAAAAAATTTGAGCCACTAAGCGACAAGAAACTCTCGTCATACTAATAATGACTTCTGACAGACGCACAACGCCACGTGTACGAGGCCACATGCGTCCCACAGTCCATGCGTCTCTGGCCTCATGCGTCCCAGACTCCATGTGTTTCATGCGTCTCTGGCCTCATGCGTCCCAGACTCCATGCGTTCCATGCGTCTATGGCAATGTGTTCCAGACTCCATGTGTTCCATGCGTCTCCGGCCATGTGTTCCAGAATCCATGCGTTCTATGCGTCTTTGGTCTTATGTGTTCTAGACTCTATGCGTTCTATGAGTCTCTGGCCCTACGTGTCCCAGACTCATTGCGTCCAACGTGGCAGGGTTCACTGAGACAAAAAATTTGTTGCTACTGAAGTGATTCTCTCCAACTAAATAAGGACCACATGTCAAGCTGGCCAAGTCACGCAAAAAAAGACGAGAACCATCCAGATCCTCAGCAATAATAAATTCCAACAAACGTCCACGTGGCAGCCTGACCCAACTACATCATGTTAAGGATGAAGAACATGTGGCAACCTCCCATCATATGCGCCTACAGTTACAGCCGTATCCTGTTGAAGGAGCCCCCTTGCGGCCACTAAACAGAGGCACATGTCGCAACTATAGCCCATCAACATGATGGCTATAAATAGGAGCAACTTAGACGTCCAAAGGCTGGCTGACTTTTTCTGCTTCAGAGACTATACCCTTCCAGACGAGCTACGTACGTGCACACAAGCTCAAGGCAGAGAGAAGAGAAGAGAGCATACATTATTCACTCGTCGGACCGTCAATGGAGTAAAAGAGTAACTGCAATACTCGATCTCCATCGTCACATTACCCAGATAAAAAATATTGTACTTAGATTTTTTGTCTAGGATATCTTTGTACTCTTTTTGTTTGTTGTTAAATGAAAGTTTTTCCAAACTCAATTTACATGGCAAACAACCGCCACTACTCAAATAATGAAAACGAATCACAAAGGTTACCGAAATATTCGATATATATATATATATATATATATATATATATATATATATATATATATATATATATATATATATATATATATATATATATATATATATATATATATATATTGTGTGTGCCGATTTTGAACGAAAAGTTAAAAAAAAATAACTAACTAACATTCAATTTTTTCTAACCAGAATGGCTGAATGTGAATACTCGTTATATTCGGAGGTCCTATGTTTTTACTATATTTTTTTAGCTCCTACTTTTTTTTCGTCCCATGGATTTAGAATGGAGAAAATTTGTAAGAAAATATCATGTATTCTTCTTCTTCTTTTTCTCATATATTTTAAGTACTCGATAAGCAAAGATGATGCTAAACATCCATATTTTTATAACATACATCTATATCTTAATACCATTGTTGCTTGGTATTACAAAAATAAATGGACATATTTTAAGATCTTTATGAAAGTACCTTAGGGGTGTGTGAATAGGATTTAACTAATAATTAAGCACAATTATGAATACTAATATGCAATTTAAGCTTTGATGCTAGAAATGAGACAAGTATACGGACATTCGATGTATCTTGGTATCCTCCAAAAGGACTCCAGTTTCAAAACTCTCTCCGACTCTAATCCACTATTATCACAAACAGTTACACATAAACTTTGATCCGAATGCTCGTAGACTTCTTACAAACGAGCTTTGATTCGAAGACTCGTCGACTTCTACATAATCTTTGATACGATGACTTGTGGACTTCAACCTTTTACAAGAAATTGGTTTTGATCTTCTTACAACAATTTAAAGATCGAACTTTACAACTCAATACAACTCTATCTCAGTATGATTGGCAAATGAAAGCTCTTGTATTTGTGGAGATGTTTTGGAGTATTGGATGAAAAGGTAAGGCCACAAGTAGGACTAATAAAAGAGAGCAACTTTGGTTTATATAGGGATACAAAAATAGTCTAAACAGTAATGGCTAAAAAATGGCTAGTTTTATAGCCGTTGAAGTATTTATACTGCGCAACGGTCAACGAGATGGTATAGCGTTGGTATGTCGCAGTACATCGTTTGTGGTCACAAATGTGATCATAGAACCCGCTGTGACAAACTGCTCAATGTTCGGTATACCGTCAATATGCCGAAACCGGTATACCATCGGTATACTTGTATGAAACCACAGTTTCAAAACTTTGGTATTTGATGTCACGTCCTGATCTCCCGCAGGTAATCAGCCATCCCAGCTAGGCAAGAATTATCGCGCCAGCGGTCCCGCGGGACGATCGTTTCCATCTGGACGTGATTTCGCACGAGTACGAGCTGCGCCAGTGCAAGGCCATCATCCGAGCAGTCGGTAAAATATCTAAGCCACAAAGTCGCACATATAGTCCTAATGCAGCGGAATAAAAAATGAACAGGCGATTGATAACAAGTTTACAGAGTCGTCAATAGCGAAAGCATTGAATAACACAAGTATGAAAATAAAACAAGCACTTTATTGATATTGAATCAGTATTACAAGCGGTGCTTGGCCGAAATTACATGTCGCTCAAGCCCTCTCTCTCGAAATAGTAAAAGCATTCCAAGTGGCTATATTTGTGGAATGATACATAGACGATATTCCAACATTATGACTTGTATATGTGCTTCAGTTCCGGACGCAACGCTCCAAGGCTCCAGAGCGAACTCCATGCCTTAGCACGCACGAAGGGGTTTTCGCACCGAACGAGGTTCTTCCGTACCCTGCAAGCAATCTGGTGGGTTATCAGTGCATAAATGCACTGGTGGGGTGGCTTCTCGTCCGTTCGACAAATCCAAACACGTTATAAAGGTTTCGTCCACCATCTATTAAGTTATCTTTCTAGTCTTGCCTTAGGATAAGTTTTATGGCATAATAAAAAGCATAACTCGTGTGGTAGTACGCCGTGCGATATAAGAATAAGACGGTGAGACTTACCATTTGTCCTTCCCTATCCAACGCAAACCAAGTTAAACCAAGCACGAGCATATATAATGAAATCCAGGGGCAATAGCATAAGCAAACACAAGTGTCATGAGCGAGGTGCTGTTTCAGGTGCACGAGTTACACGGGTTATCCAGAAGTATTACCGAAGATGTTAAATTGTTCGAATATGTACAAGTATGCACAAATGTCTAATACTTATATCTGTTTAGGTGTTACAAGTTACTCGATGCGATACAATGACTCGCACACGAATTGCCGCTAAGCGAGGACGACTTATCTATATAAACATGAGTCGCTGGCATAGCCATAAAGGACGAGTTATAGTCTTTGATGAGGATGATATGCAATGAAAGTACATGATGCGCTATAAGTCATCCCGTCCAGTACACGAGACTATCAGCCTTTTGAGCGAGGGTAGCGCGGCGTGAGCGAAGATGCCATCTTGTTCGAACACGAAAGGCTACTCGAGTTTTATCCGGATCGGATCGGCCCCGGTGTCCCGGAGACCGTCCGTAGAACGAGATTCGAGAATCCTCCTTGTTTCTAAGTTATCCGCGACATGCAAGTCTTGGGTCTTCCAGATTCACAACATGACATGATAATCCTTGATTCTTTTTCTGAACGAGTATTGCTCCACGAGTTGTGGTTCTCGCTTTACTTGACATGATTCTTGTTCAGAGTTCAAATTAACTTGATGCATTCTCCTAGTTGGAGAACTGCCTTGGCGACCTATCGATCCCAGATACTTGCAGGTTCATATTGCACAAAAGGACTATTTGATAGTCTTCTGGCTAACTAGATGCATGCATGATACGGATAGTGTTACTTGATTATGACATAAATTTATGTGGCAAGCATTAAAACGAGAAAAATGAGTACAAGCTATAATGTAAGCTGGCAAGCATGCATTTATATAAAATATAAGCATTTACGTTAGCATGAGTCTAAGGGGTAGTACGAGAAGTAAAACCGTACAGGGACATATCAAACGACATGATCTATCGGACGAGCAGTGTAAACAAGTGACACAGTGTACTACGAATAGTATATATATTGATCTACTCGAGGTATAGCGGGGTCTACTTGCAGAAGCAAAGGTAGCATGCGAGGGTCCATATAAGCCAAGTTTTATTTCCATATTCTAACACAAGTAATACAAGATGAGATTATTTTCTTAGCTAGATGCGTTGTATTCTTTAGTAGCATACAAGGGGTAATTCACCTAGCAACTAGCATGTATCGTCCATATTTTAAGTGTGCAGGCTAAGCAAAGACAAGTTCATCGTAGCCACCCACCTTAGTTATAATTTGCCTCTGTCGAGCGATACTCCGAGCGAGCCTTTGAAAGTCTAAGTTAGAACTCCTGCAGGGCTAAGTCTGGAATCCTTTGCCTCAAACGAGTCTTCTCGCTGAACAAAGCGGGTCGGGTCGTTACACTTGCGCCGTTTGAAATGGTTGTCCGATTGAGCGAAACGGGTCATTACATTATACACCACTCAGAAAAAGTCTTGTCCTCGAGACTTCCTGAGCGCAAACCGTTTTATCGCAACTATCAAATCTATCTCAAGCTAGCATAATAATCGGTACCACTAGATCCGTCCGAACACAATTTTCTACTCGTTCATTATACCGTGTCGCGTGCATGCTGGGTCTATCTTATTGAATAACTCTATCATTCAATCCAAGCTCTGACTCGGTCTTTACTATGCCTTAGCACAGAATATGTATCCCTTAACGCGGATCTAACATATCCAAATCGACATACTTGTCCGTGCGAGTCTAACATATTCACTTGCACTAGCATTCGAGATCAGCATATCGCAAGTCTGGATCGTGCACATATTCAAAGCATCCCTCAAACATATGCATGTCAACCAACTTGCGATAGCAAAATCTTTGCACCTGAGTTCAATATATCATTGAGTCTTGGATCGTGCACACATTCAAGACATCCCTCAAACATATGCATTCAACTAAACTTAGCGATAGTGAAGTCGGACAAGTTACTTGCGAAAATCTCAAGGGTTCTCGTCTTATGAATCACAAGGATACTTCCGACGGGGTCAATAAAATCTAAGTCATTTCCAATCTCACTCAAACCAAGTATTGCACTACCGTTAAGCAGGATCTATCTGATCAACTAACTAGCGTCCATGTCCATTCGTGTCAAACATAGCACACACTTACCGTTCCAAGTCTAACTTTAAGTCTTGTTGTCCCAGTTCTATGGCTTGCTCAAGCAATACTCTAAAGTCGGTCACACAAGTTCTTTCACTCGGTACAGGGTCATCTGCCTAATTACTAGGTCAGATCATAAGGCCATAGGTACAAGTTCAAGCACACGATTCATTGTACAAATTTGTCGCACGATGCTCGCCTCAATTCCTAAGGTCAACCCATTGTTCATTTGCACGGGATATTCTACCCAAGCTCGTTTTACTCAGATTTCTAAACATCGAGCATAGATCATCATACTCACATTAACACATTTATTTGTACAGGGCTCGAGTTCGTTCAGTCAAATCCATGATATATCCAAGATGCATGACAAGTCTAGCAATTCGTATAGTCTATCTCCTCAAACATTTGATAGAATCCATATATCTATTCTAAGTCTAGACCACCAAACCATGATTCAATTTTCAATCATTGATCTCAATCATAAACTCTAAGGCGTCCAACCAGATTCATGTATCCGTTCACGAAACCATCAAGCATGACTTACTCCAGGTTATAAGCTAACTCATCCATGAATGAATAATAGCTTTTTTCTTTGTATAAATAGTAGCTTGGAAGCTTGGCTTCTTCCTTTGTATGTATAGTAGCTTTTCCCTTTATAGCAGTTATCCAAAGCTAAGTTGTCACACACGTTCCCAGATTTGATATTCTTGAATTTGTTATATTTAAAAAAAATCTAATGTATTCATGTTGTATTTTACATGTTGGTCCTGTCATTTATGTTGCATTTTATTTGTTTGGATTTCTGTTTATTATAGGAGACTACCATGGACCAATAGTGAACACAATGGCAAGTGACATAGACCCGTATATAGGATGGATACCTGACCCGGTTCACTTTTGGAACCACTAAGCCTATTTTGGATGATTGAGATTTGTTTGGAGAGTGTCATGACTTAATCCTATGGCTAACCTCATTTTCCCACTTGGTATATATATGAGTATTTCTCTCTCCACCCCTTCATTCTTTATTTTCTACTTTATTTCTTCTTTTCTTCTTCCTCCTTGCTCCTTCCCTTGATCGACCCTAACTCGATCCCTAGCCCTAGACTTAGCTCTAAGAAGAGGTTTGTTAACCCACCAAGGCAAGTACATGTTGCTCAAAGTGGTGAAGTCATATTTTTTGAATTTATATATATATATAGTAATTTAAATGTGTTTGATGAAAAATGTTCTCCTTGATGTTCTCCTTCATTTTAGTTCTTGGATTTTTTGGTTTCGATGGACGATTTTGAGTAGATTTGAGTTTCAAGTTAGAATTTTTCCATGGGTTTCATGGGTTTCATGAGTTCCATGAGTTTTTTTTTTGTTTTGATCTATTAAAACATGATATATGTGAAAACCAATTGTTCCTTGTGATAGAGCATTCAATTTTAGGCGTTTTAGCTTTTGGTTCACTTGATTTAGAGTTTAAATAAAAAATTTATGAAGAAAACAACTTTTTAGAATTTTTGAGCTTTTTTTATGGAGTTTGTGTTGTTCTGGGACAAAGAAATTACATGCGGCCAAGCTACATGTGCCCCTTCCAGCATGACACTTATCTTGTTAAACTCATGAATGTCTCTGCATATGCGCCCCTAAGCTGAATGCATAGAACACTGAACACATGAGATTTTCCAAAGAGTAAGTGTCCATGCGGCCAGAGTGTATGCGGCCAGCCTGTCTTCGACTTAGAAGCGACATATGTGCTTTTTCCTTGCATGTCTTTTTGTGCACACCTTTTTATGTTTTTGTCTTTTTTCTGACACACATTTATGGCATGTCACATCGGTCACTTCTCTGACACGCATTTATGATCCATCACTTAGCACTCGTCCCTAGGAGTAGACTTTGCTTAGTCCTATGCACCAGCCCGTCCATGCGGCCAGTTTTCTCATGTGTCTGATCAGTACATGCGGTACTTGTCCCATGCAACGACCTGTTACATGTGACTAGTTGTTCCTGCGGCCAGCTTGGCTTATGTGCCAACTTTCATACGTATACTTCTCATGCGTCTATGCAACCCTAGTGACCCATGTGCACATTTTATTATTTCACTTAGTTAATGTTTCATGGAATATTTTTATTGAGTGTTATGTTCTATGTGATGATCCCAGTGCTTGCTTGTGTTGTGACTAAGTATAATAGACTTAGTGAACCAGATTGTGCTAGACATGGCTATGTGCTAGAACCAACTATGCGCACGACATAATTATATGTTGGATTAGACTATGTGTTGACCCAATTGAGTTGGAAGTGATATTAACCCAGTACCTGCTAAGTGGACTCAGATCAGTAGATTATTTACCTTTGTCCGTCGGATAGAGTGAGGGGCATAGTTTTGCTCGGGAGCTGGTATGCAATCTCGGTCCTTATTTGGTTTAAAGATTGTGGATCTGCTCCAGAGTGGTTCACACTTTTCTCCTACTCACATTTGGTGGCATAATTATAAATTCGATGATTTTACATGAATTTAGGCTTCCAATTGATTGATAGTCTGTGTACCTGATTTGAGAAGATTCTTTTTTGATCAAAAAATTTAATGTGATAAGAAGATTCAAGTGACTGATTTATAGGCCTGACTACCCGTATCCGAGTTGATACTTATTTTGCACCGAATGTGCCACATGATTTTACCTGTGCACTAAAGTACGACAAACCTTATTAGATGTAACATGACTATACTACTCTTGACCTGATTAATATAGTTATCTGGTCGGCTGATAGGCCTGATATCCTATCTCGATTGCTTGTATCCGTGCTGATACATTTACTACTTGTTATGCGTTCCTGCGTGCTATATGTTACATGTGCACTGAGGTTTGACATATCTTGCTACGTGCTATGTGTTACATATTTTACTATTCTACGCTACATGTGATATTATATGATTTTTTCAGCACGGACCTTGTAGTTAGTCAGTGATCATAGCGTGGTTAGGTTGCTTACTTGATTTATTGCATTATGTTGGAGGAATCCAGATTTGGCTCTTGGGCAATAATATGGATTCGTACCCAGCGTACGCGTACTATGGTACGACATCTAAGGAGAATGATCGTGTGACCATGACACAAAAATCTATACAATAGTAGGGTTAATTAGGTAACTTAAATTGGTAGAAGCATTGGGAGGGAATGTAATCTCGAGATCATGCGTGGTAGCTACCAGTAGGACATATGTCCTAGAGCGTTATGTTGGTCCCCAACGGATATTGTATATCATCTATAGTAGTAGAGTGCAGTATCTGACTATATTATATATTATTACATGATTACTTGCGCGGTGGCCTTACGAAGGACCGGTGTTTACATACTATGTGCTATGTGTTTATTGGCTCGGCCAACCCGCCTCACCATCAGCATGATCTGAGGGTTCCAATATTGCATCATTCTTCTGGGATAACCCAGATATCACATAGCAAGCCGTAGAACTGATTGGCCGTTATAACTTGACTCTCTGTGCATGTGCTGGTAGTCTAGGGACATGAACTATTGTGGTGCGATGGTTCAACCATTATCCTTGTTTGCTTGTAGGATTGCGTCAATGTGTCACAATAGGTCATGTACCGAAGCTACATATTATACCTATATCTTAGCTTGTATTATGGCATGTGTGTTCTGGATTCTTATTGGTGTGTTATATCTTCGTCGTATTCATAATTGGTAAGTCGTACCCTATCTCAACGTAGTGCGACATCTCTTATCTTTGTTTGGCTGTAGAGGTGTCATACTACTTCGATGAAAGGTCATACGCATACAATTATGACACAGATTCCTATTTTATGTACTTTATTGGTTTTTGCTTCATTCACTTGTGCTCCTTTGTGGTACTTGCTCTCGGGGCCTGACCCCGCTGGTTTTGTCTAGCCAGATTTAGTAGCAGAGCACGAGGATCCTGTCATGTACCAGACCGATGGCGCACACCAGGAGGACGTCCGTCGAGGAACTTGAGTGAGTTTCTTCTTCCCCCACTATGAGTATTACTGTGTTTTACCTTTTGGCATTTAGCCGACGATACTTGTTAGCCGATTTATCTGGACATTAGTTCCTTTGTATGATTTTATATTATTCACATCACTGCTGACTTACAATTATGTATTCTTAACAATGTACTAGTTCATCATTATGTATAACTTGTTTTATGATTATTCTGATAGAGCGTCAGGGACGCCTAACTGCTTTATCTTACATGTTCATTCTTATTGTTTCTTGGTTGATGAGTGAGACATAGATGTTCTTGACCCTAGGTGACTTTATTGTAGTATGCACCCCCTTGTCTCTAGACAACCTTAGCACATTGCGGGTTACTCGGTATTCTGAAAGGTGTGGTTGGCTGAGTCACGCTCCCGCTCTTCAGTATTCTGGTTCTAGGGCGTACGTGACATAAGCAAATCTGGAAATCAAAATACTTTTTGGGCTTCAAAGAAATCATGTAGGATGGCATCGTCTTTGGTCCATCATAATTTTTATCTCATATGTCAATGGTTGATCTTGCTTATTACTTTTTGCAAATACATGTTAAGCGAACAAAACAATACATAGCAAGTATGATATTATCAATGCATATTAGGACTATGCCAAGTTTTAAGTATAAACAATATAGTGATTGAATGATCATTAATGATATTATAATACTAAACTTAATCAATTAACAACAATAAAAAACATAATTAAAATATTGGACAAACAATGTTCCCCTTTTATATTATGATTCAGTTGAGTTTAACGTAGATACAATAGATGCTTAATTACTAATATATAAAAGACAATAAGCTTATATCACTAAACGTATACTTAAACTACTCATCCCCCTTTGATATGATAAAAAATAAGGTCCCCTAGCTAAGAGAGAAAAAGAATTCAATCTTAAACTAGAATATTTGTTAGAAATTTAGAGAGTTAAAGAAAACATATGTTACACCTAAGTCATATAACTAAAAAATGTAATAAGCATGCAAAGTACTGTAAACAATTTGGCAAGATATCTTGCCTGGTAAGAAAGTTGCAAAGTATAACGTCCAGGAGTCACGCACACATAATCAGAAACTACGACCTCAGAATAAACGTCTCCAGATGCTGAAATAGATATCACCAACTTTCCCAGAATAAGCGAGATAGCTAGAAAATACTACCATTTCGTCCAATTTGGACACAGGGGCAAAACGGTAACTTCGGGTCAAAGCGGGGTCCACATGTAGCCCACATTGTACCAAAAAGCGTGCTAGGGGTAAAGGTATCTAAATGGGACAAATTATAGGTCAAAAAAATTCTAAACGTCAATACGAACTCAACGGTACGTCCAATTTTGATTTCGGTAAGCCGAACACAAATTTGCCCAAAAAGTCAACCGTGGGGCCCGCAAATAGGCGGCTTGGTCAACTGTCTCAGAATTGAGTGAAACTTAGGTCACAGGACCAGCGTGATACCACGAATCCGCACAAGTTTTGTCGTATTTTGACGAGCGTACACTAAATGGTGCGATATTTTACAAAAGTCGCGATACGGAGACTTTTCGCGGATACGGGTTGATTTCGACGCGCACACGTGTCCAAATCAGTTTTTGTAAAAGTCCAAACGTCTGGACATACCATACGGGCCTTTCGGTGCAATTGGTACACGACGGGGCGGTCCCGTTTGACGGGGCGCGCTCCGTATCACAAATTTTAATGTTGGAAAAATAGGTTTTTTGTGATTTTTAATCCGATTTAATTCAGCATTCAACATCATATAAAATATTGTAATTAACAGAAAATAATCTAGGTTATGTGGTCTTCACATAGCAAAAGGAATTTCTAGGTTTGGATCTCTGTGGTGGAAGATACGAGTCCTTGAACATGGGTCATTACAGCAGTTTTTCTGAATTAAATATTATGATTTTTTTTTAACTTGGTCTCGGTTTTCGCCTAGGGTTACGCGCTGTCCGAAGTAAACTAATACACAGAGTTGGAAGAGGGATAGGTCGTGAACATACTAGCGAAGACGAATCCGAGTTTGGTTGAGCGAGGAGGCGGAAATCAGCGCGCGAAGGGAGGTTCGCTGCTGGGATTTTCTGCTGTCGTGGACACGGTTGACGGCCGGTCGTGTAACGCCCCGCTCCGCGCCGGCGTTATGTATCAAGGTGAGTGGGCAGAACTTCGTTCTCTGATTCTTGCACGCCTTAATAATAACCTGAGTTTTTGCTTGCAATGTTTTCATAAGAGAATGATAGAACCTGCCTTGCATGCTAATAAGAGAACTCACCTAGCTGTCTTTGAAACAAAAGTCTGCTTAACGAGAATCCTGATCGCTGGCTTAGAGTGCATGAACATGTTCACTATCGTCTATGCTTCGAGAGAACCATACTGTGCCTGAATGTGTTCAAGCGATAAGGCGGATGCCCTGCAACAAATTGTTCAGACTTTGGCTGCCAACCATTCCGCCGCAACAGCAACGACTCCGGTGGAACAGCCCGTGCTTGAAGTGGAGACGCCTCAAATCCCAAGGCCGAAGGACGTGACTGCCTTCAACTTGGGCCATTTCAAGAAAGTCTGCAACACCCCATTCAACGGGACTGAGGACCCAGTGGTAGCTCTAGATTGGCTAGCCGAGATCGAAGATCACTTCACTCTGCTAGAGGTCCCCGAAGATAAGCGCGTCGCCTGCGCGCAACTACAGCTCCGCCTCGACGCACACGATTGGTGGGACGTGCATCGACGATCTCTCCAACTTGATCACGGAGAGGAGGCGATCTCGTGGACGACCTTTTGTGCCGCGTTTGAAGAGGAGTATATACCCCCTCCAGTGCAACGTAAGATGGAAAATGACTTCGTGCAACTGAGGCAAGGCAGGATGACAGTTAAAGAGTATTCCGCCGAATTCAACCGACTCTCCAAATTCGCTAGGGCCTAGTTACCTGATGCAGCGAGTCGAGCTAGAAGGTTTGAAGGTGGTCTCCGTCCTGCCATCCATTCGTACGTAGTCAATAATCAGTACGGGACAATGCGTGAAGTCATGAATCACGCCCTATCGCTCGAGCCACTGTATCCTCATGTTGCTGCCGGCGCTGTGCATACATCCAGTCACAAACGCCAAAGCAACGAGGGAGGAAATACCGCTAGAAAGCGCCCGAATAACGCTGGTCAGCAGGACGGGGATTGGAACAAAACTTGTCACTTCTGTAAGAGGAAAGGGCACCTTAAGAAGTACTGCCGTAAAAGACTTGGATTATGCCTCGCTTGTGGCGATCCAGCCCATGCTATTTTCTCCTGTCCGAACCTTCATGGTCGTCGTCCTGAACAAAATAATCCCTAACGGTAAGTTCTACCCTAAGTTTCGGGACGAAACTTCCAATTAGTTGGGTAGGATGTAGCGCCCCGTTCTCCCGGTGCGGAGATCGCGGCTAAGAAACACCAGACGGTATCGTTCGATCGGGATAGATTGAATTAAGAACTCGTCCTCGTTATGGATTTGTTTCTTCGGAATCGATTTCCATATTCAGTGGACTGCGCCCCCGGGATCGGCTTAGCGGCAGAGTCAGGAGGGACCTCTCCGCTGCTATCTTTTATTGCCTCAGTTTTCGATGTCGCTTGTTGCTTTCGTGCTTTGAGTTGGTTTTGGGATTTGCTTGTTTTCCTTGAACGGTTTCGATGGTTTTCATTGTTTTCGTTCATTGAACTGCACTTCAATTCCGAGAATGGAAGGAGAGGAAGAAGTATTAATCGAGCTGTTCGTGTACAGGTGAACGAAGCTTCCTCCTGCTCTATATAATACTTTCCATTCCAAAGAACGGAGTCGTGAAGCGCCTCCTTCCTTCTCCCTTCCAAAATCCAAGTGAGTGGCTACCAACCCGATTAGCTAGCTCTGCTTCCAGCTTCATTCCTTTGCCCCGATCAAACGATACCAAGTAATAATAAAAGAAACCAAGATAAAAGAGTCATTGGTATGCTGGACTAACCGCTGCCGATCCTGAGATACTCGGGGACCGCCATTCATATAGCTAAGTCATTGTGTTGGCTTGGATAGAGGACTGCCCCTAAGAATGTGCATTGTGTGTCTAGCTTTGCATCTGACCCTCGAGTCGCACGAGACACGCTGCGCACACCCTGAAACATAATCGGTTTGCTTGCCTGCTTAGTATATGAAACTCTGTTTCCAAACATGTTTCTAAACAAGTAAATCGACTCTGCTAGAACTGCATGAAATGAACCTAGGTAAAACTAGAAAGATCACTAGTAATGTAATGTTTTATAACATGATTACTTAGTGCCTGTTTGAGTGAATGCTTGTTTCTGTTCAGTTGATTTATCTCACCAGTACTTATAAAAGTGCTGACCCCCCAACAGTTTACTTGCTTGTGCAGGTACTGGATCGTCCGAGGGAGCGACAGGCGTGCCACAGTCCCGAAGACCCGGAATCCTGGTTTCGATTGTTGCCCCGAGAATGCTATCGTATAAGGGGGCATAATGTATGGAACGAACGTGTGCCTTTGCTAAAGGAAACCCAAGTTGCCTCGATTGTCCCGAACACTCAGTTGGCTAATGCATTGCATTGCAACAAGTCCCTTTCCGCTGCTTACTCGATTTATGCGATGATAGCCAACTATCAACTTAAACGATTGGCCTTGCACGGGCGCAACCCCAGGCCCGTGCGGCATCACGTCCCCCGAAAGCTCGACTCGGGCCATTCGCATAGCTCCCTTCCTCCCTCGCGCCCGCGGGACGGGCGCGGTGATTCGCGTCCGGCGCACCGAGGCACGGTGATTCGTGCCCGGTTCGTTAAATCCCGGCCGTACGGGACGGGGCAGGGCGGAGCGGCGGCCCGGGCGGGTCCGGGGCGTGACAGGTCGGCGGGTCCAGGCGACGGCGCGGGCAGGGCTGGATCGGGGGCGGCGGCGTGGAGGCGATTAGGTTAGGGTTAGGGTTTAGGTTTACAAGTCGTTTATTATATATATATATATATATATATATATATATATATATATATATATATATATATATATATATATATATATATATATAGAGAGAGAGAGAGAGAGAGAGAGAGCAGGGGAGCGGAGATGGGGAAACTGGTCGCGCGGGGAGGGGGGGTGGGGTTATTAGCAGGCTGCGGGTCACAGCGCGGGGGGGGGGGGGGAGATTAGCTTTAGGATTTCTATTTTAGTTTTTCTTTTCCTTTTCCTTTTCCTTTTTCTTTTACTCTTTTCTATTTCTTTTCTCATTTCTATATTTAATTACATTATTATTATTACTACTACTAATAATAATATCATTATTACTACTACTACTACTACTACTACTACTACTACTACTACTACTAATAATAATAATAATAATATTATTATTACTAATAACACTTTTTATTTATTAACACTTATTATTTATTACGACTATATATTATTTATATATATAATTAAGGTATATATAAAAATATATTTGTACCCAAATAAATTCTTAAAAAAATCTATCCCTCTTCTGCAAATATTCCTAAAATAAAATAATAGGACTTTGTGCAATAATTCTAAATGATTGATTATCTAGGTAATTAAATCACTACGTATATATTATCTAATTAACTACAAAATAATATAAATAAATTCAATAAATAAATAAATAAATAAATAAATACAATATTTAAAAATATGGGGTTTTACATTCTACCCAACTTACAAAAATTTTGTCCTCGAAATTGACACTAACCCATTTTCATAATAATCACTATAGCTATTACACTACATTGCTATCTAGCGGTACTTCCTAAAAGTCATGGTCTGTCATTCTAACACTTCCTCATTTATTGTCCATACACTATTCTATTTCTAACTCATTTACACTACCCAACTTACAAGAATTCTACTAGTAGTCAAAGTCTCTTGCGGCTATTGTCTAGGTTGTAAGAAGAATTTATTTATTGGGTCGAGAATCTTGGGATACCTGTCTGGAATTTCACAACCATGATTTTTCTTTGTAACCATCAAGTATCATAGTCTAATACTGCCATGCCACCTGACCAGTATGTCTGCAAATACTTCGACTACTCTACTATAATGGTCTAGCTGCAGCTGTCGCTACTTCACCAACGAATTGTCATAGTTGTCAGTTCGTAACAAGTGCCTTCAACTCTTTCCTAAGCTTAGTCTAGATTTTTTTTTAGGGCAACAGTTAAGGTCTTGACTAACTTATAAAACTATTAGAAGTATAAACTAATTCAACAATCCAACTAATTCTTATTAGACTAAGGGATGTTATACATATTTTTAAAAATAATAAGAGGATACAGATATTGATATAGGGCATATACATAAGGGTTATCATTATGTACTCATCTTTTAGTTATTAATCATTTACTAAACTATTTATGTTTTTAACTAACAAAATAAGGGTGAGGTTGAAGTAATTCAAACAATTCATAATGGCACGAAAGGATACGACTATGATAGGAAGAGTTAAGCACGAGATAAGGAATGGATATAGAAGAGGAGATGAGCCACCCCAAGGGGCAAGATGGTGATAGGGAAGAATACTACTACTGCTACTCGCGTTATCTATTAGCATCACGTGTATGCATCTTAGTAGAATATCAATACATCCTCATAACTGCTAAACCACCATATATAAAATTCTACGTCTACTATGCACCTAAGATCTCGTGTCATAAAGGGGATCATGAGTATGCAATGACAAATATAACTAAGGTCGTACATGTATCTACGACTTCCTGTGCCTGTGCTCTCTTGTTCGTCATCCTGAGTGCTCGGCCTATGGGGTATATCTAGTACTATCCGTGTATCAAATTTATACTAAGCACGAACGTTCATCTTTCCAAAATAGGGGAAGACGAAAAACAACAATAAAGAGTTCAATGAGGAGGTAATAGAATACGAGTACGGGATTCAAAAGGGATTAGAGAATTCGAAAGGGAGTTGCCAAGGCAGTTGTGGATTGAAATCTTATTTTGGATAAATTCCTATTCGCATATTCACATCAGAATAGTTATGTACCTGACATGATATGCTCTGACCAGTTTAGAGGGCAAGTATATTCGTCTAACAAGTTGAGTCAACTATATCTCAATCCACATAAGGTAGTGATACGAAGAGCGAACCAAGCGCACTACGGTTGATCAGACCATAATACACTGATTCTGATTTAGACAATATATACATATCTCAATCCACATAAGGTAGTGGGCCCCCAATAATACATATATCATGAACAAGCTCGATAAAAGAATTAGCTTGTAAAACTAGGCTATAATAGCAGCATAAGTCGAGGTAGTTCAGAAAATATAAGTACGTTTGATTATGATGGAGTAAGGTACAGAATGATTTAAGTTCACCAAGAAGGTCGGTGTTGTGCCTCTACAGTTGCCATACTAATTTCTTGTCTAAGTCTAAAGTCAACCAAATGGGTGTATGGGCCTCTAAGTTTTACAGTCTAGATAAACATTAAAGTTCTATAGTAGATAAACACTATCTTCTTATACAAGCCTATAGTTGGTTTCATTCATTTATACTTCATTACTTGGTCAGAAGGACTATGTGATACTAGGTTATGAGGCATACTACCAAACTTACAAAGATTTAACTAATAGTGTTATTGAATAATTTAGCGTATATACCTAGTACCAGTTATCTTCCAAACCTCTATCAAGCACGAAAGAAAAGATAAGATTGACGTTATGAAAGGATCAAGCAAGATGCAATGCAAGCAATCAAATAAGAATGCGAAATTAAATCAAGGGAGGTAATTAAATAAGTAGATGAGATCCTATATTCTAATCCTATATGCAGGCTTGCTCGGTACAGTAACGTAACCGAGACAATATGCTCTCGACCTACATGGTGTAGAGCCTCGTTCTCCCGGTGCGGAGAGCGCGGCTAAGAAACACAAGACGGTATCGTTCGATCGGGATAGATTGAAACAAGAACTCGTCCTCGTTATGAATTTGTTTTTTCGGAATCAATTCCCATATTCAGTGGACCGTGCCCCCGGGATCGACTTAGTGGCAGAGTCAGGAGGGACCTCTCCGCTGCTATCTTTTATTACCTCAGATTTCGATGTCGCTTGTTACTTTCGTGCTTTGAGTTGGTTTTAGGATTTGCTTGTTTTCTTTGAACGATTTCAATGAGTTTTATTGTTTTCGTTCATTGAACTGCACTTCAATTTCGAGATTGGAAAGAGTGGAAGGAGTATTGATCGAGCTGTTCGTGATGCAGATGAACGAGCAGTAGGCGGCTTGCGAGCGGAGTCGTGAAGCGCCTCTTTCCTTCTCCCTCCCAACAATCTAAGTGAGTGGCTACCAACCCGATTAGCTAGCCCTGCTTCCAAGTCTTCACGCCTAATAAATCTTGCATTCTTCTTTGCCCCGATCAAACGATACCAAGTAATAACTAAAAGATACCAAGATAAAAAGGGAATAGACTTGGTACATTATGCTTGTCAATAAACTTCATAAACGGATACTAAAGTGCATGCTTGTTCGTTTGGGAATAAATCATGAATTATTGCTTGTCTTGTACATTAGCTTGTCGTGTACTCTTGTTGCCTCAAATTGCACTCTTGTTGCCTCAACTGCAATAAATTGTTAACTTGTATATTGTTCGATCATGGACAACTTGTGCACAGGGTCACGGTCTCGCGGACGATGCTGGGGCACTAGCATCGATCCGGTCCGGGCGAGACCTATTATTTAGTCTCGTGTTCTTGGCGGAATGGCTTGCAACGCCCCTTGTACTCTCGTTGCACACCATTCTCGTCAAAGACTATCGTCCATTATAGCATAAGCCAGTGATCTCTTGTATATTTAAACCTGTTGCAAACTAACTTGTGTCTTTGTGGCAGGGAATGCATGGTAAGTATTGTGCAGGTAATTCAGACGGGCAGGTAAAATCCACCGAACGGTGGCAAGTTCATTTCAGTATCATATATATATATTGTTGTTTGTAAATAAACTAAGGCAAGATAGAAACCCACAAAAATATGCATGCTTCATTAAAACAATATGTTGATTGGTATAGTTGGGTTAGCTCGCCTTCACCAGTATGTTTCGACATACTGACCCTTGTTGAAACAGGTTCTCCGCACTAAGGCGAACCGAGCGAGGAGCCGAAGTCGTCTTCCCGATCCAGTCCAACTGTTGGCGCATCCTGATCGCGCCGCATTTTGAAGTACTTGAAGAGAAGGAGCTTGCAACTTTTCATACACAATGCAGCTCTGTGGCAAAGCCGTCCTCCAGCCCGGAGGTCTATATCATTTTAAAGTTTAGTAAAGGGATATAATGTACAGGACTGCTATCTCATTTTGTGTCAACACTTTTGTAAGCCCGTACGGCAAATTAGTTGACTCGTTCAGGGTTTGTAATAGATGTTCATTATCAATAAAGAGAACTTTTCCATGTTTCAAATCTGTATTTCAATTTATCTGCGTACTCTGAATATGTGCTTGTTATGCAAATCATTAAAGCCTTGTACGGGCGCAACCCCAGGCCCGCACGACGGTCACGATTCGGGGGACGCCTCAGTGATTCTACGGAATCGGGTCGTGACATAATGGTATCAGAGCACAGATTCAAGTTTCTTAGACTCTCGCACTGGAAAAGTTCCTTTAACGATCAAATTCATGTGCGAACTCTTGAACTCGCTAGGCCAAAATAAGATACGTTCATGCAATAAGTCCATAATACATTATGATCCTAATGTAATTTACCTTCTTTTGAAGGAATGGCACCAGCGCAATCCACAGCGCAAATACCGAACGAAATGCAAGGCCAAGGAAGTAGTTCGGGCACTTCGGGAAGTTCAGAGAGACAGCGAGCCGTGCCAATCATCGATCCCGTCCAGCAAATATTGCGGATATTAGAGGCAAACCAACAAAGGGACGAGGCTCGCTATGAACGAGCCGAGAAGCGGGCGGAGGAGAGTTAGCTCAAGTTTCAAGACAATATAGAAGCACGATTCTCAGTCCAACAGAAGCAGGTGGATGCCCTGCAACAAATCGTTCAGACTTTGGCTTCCAACCATTCCGCTGTAACAGCAACGACTCCGGTAGAACAGCCCGTGCTTGAAGTAGAGACGTCGTAAATTCCAAGGCCGAGGGATGTGACTGCCTTCGACTTTGGCCACTTCAAGAAAGTCTACAATACCCCATTCAACGGGACTGAGGACCCAGTCGTAGCTCTAGATTGGTTGGCCGAACTTGAAGATCACTTCGCTCTGCTAGAGGTCCCCGAAGAGAAGCGCGTTGCCTGCGTGCAACTATAGCTCCGCCTTAACCCGTACGATTGGTGGGACGTGCATCGACGATCTCTCCAATTTGATCATGGAGAGGAAGCGATCTCGTGGATGACTTTTTGTGCCGCGTTCGAAGAGGAGTTTGTACCCCCTCCAGTACAACGTCAAATGGAGAACGAGTTCGTACAACTGAGGCAAGGCAGCATGACAGTCAAACAGTACTCTGCCGAATTCAACCGACTCTCCAAATTCGCTAAGGCCTATTTACCAGATGTAGCGAGTCGAGCTAGAAGGTTTGAAGGTGGACTACGCCCTGCCATCCATGCGCACGTAGTCGTTCATCAGTATCGTACAATGCGTGAAGTCATGAATCACGCTTTATCACTTGAACCACACTATCCTCACGTTCCTGCCGGCGCTGTATATATCTACAGTCATAAACGCCAAAGCAACGAGAGAGGAAACAACGCTGCAAAGCGTCACAATGATGGCAGAAAGCAGAAAGCAAACCAGCCTTGTAGTTTCTGCAAAAAGCCGGGGCATGCAATCGACAAATGTCGTCTGAAACTTGGGTTATGCCTAGCCTGTGGCGGATCAGACCATTCTGTTCGTGATTGTTCATTGAGTCATGATCGCCATCCTTAACGTAATGTTTCCTAACGGTAGGTTCTATCCTAAGTTTTGGGACGAAACTTCCAATTAGTTGGGTAGGATGTAGCGCCCCGTTCTCCCGGTGCGGAGAGCGCGGCGAAGAAACACAAGACGGTATCGTTCGATCGGGATAGTTGAAACAAGAACTCGTCCTCGTTATGGATTTGTTTCTTCGGAATCGATTCCCATATTCAGTGGACCGTGCCCCCGGGATCAACTTAGCAGCAGAGTCATGAGGGACCTCTCCGCTGCTATCTTTTATTGTCTCGGATTTCGATGTCGCTTGTTACTTTTGTGCTTTGAGTTGGTTTTGGGATTTGCTTATTTTTCTTGAACGGTTTCGATGAGTTTCATTATTTTCGTTCATTGAACTGCACTTCAATTTCGAGATTGGAAAGAGTGGAAGGAGTATTGATCAAGCTGTTCGTGATACAGGTGAACGAGCAGTAGGCGGCTTGCGAGCGGAGTCGTGAAACGCCTCTTTCCTTCTCCCTCCTAACAATCTAAGTGAGTGGCTACTGTCACGACCCAATTTCGTAGAATCACTTGAGGCGTCCCCCGAATCGTGACCGCCGTGCGGGCCTGGAGTTGCGCCCGCACAAGGCTTTAATAATTTGCATAGATAGCACATACTCAGAGTACGCAGATAAATTGAAACACAGATTTGAAACATAGAAAAGTTCTCTTTATTGATAATGAACATCTATTACAAACTCCTGAACGAGTTAGCTAATATGCCGAACGGCTTACAAAAGAGATGACTCAAAATGAGATAGCAGTCCTGTACATTACATCCCTTTATAAACTTAAAATGATAAAGACCTCCTGGCTGGAGGATAGCTTTGCCACGGAGCTGCATTTGTGTATGAAGAGTTGCAGCTCCTGTCTTCAAATGCTTCAGGGGGCGCGGTGAAGATGCGCCAACAGTTGGACTGGATCGGGTAGACGACTTCGGCTCCTCGCTCGGTTCGCCTTGGTGGGAGAACCTGTTTCAACGAGGGTCAGCATATCGAAACATGCTGGTGAAGGCGAGCTAGCCTGACTATACCAATCAACACATTGTTTAGTGAAGCATGCATATTTTTGTGGGTTTCTATCTTGCCTTAGTTCATTTACAAGTAAGCAGCATATAGAATTTACTGAAATGAACGTGCCACCGTTAGGTGGATTTTACCTGACCATCTGAATTACCTGCACAATACTTACCATGCCTTCCCTGCCACGAAGACACAAGTTAGTATGCAACAGGTTTAAATATACACGATGATCACTGGCGTGGTGCCATAACGGACATAGTCAAGGACAGGGATAGCATGCAACGAGAACATGACAAGCACACGATGCATTACAAGCTATCCCCTCCAGCACACGATGACTACACACGAGTTCCGCCCGGACCGGAACGGTGCCAGTGCCCCAGCGACCGTCCGCAGAACTTACCCTTGTGCACAAGTTGTCCATGATCGAACAATACGTTACTTAAACAATCAGTTACGCCTTCGAGGCAACACGAGCACACGACATATCCATAATTGTCAAGCATTCATGCACTTCAGGCAACACGAGTATGAAATATGTATTTGCATAAGACAAGCAACAGTTTATGATTATTTCCAAGCGAAAAAGCATGCAGTTAAGTATCCGTTCGTGCGGTTTATTGACAAGCATAACATACCAAGTCTACTCTCTTTTTATCTTGGTTTCTTTTATTTTATTTGGTATCGTTTGATCGGGGCAAAGGAGTGAAGCTTGGAAGCAGGGCTAGCTAATCGGGTTGGTAGCCACTCACTTAGATTTTGGAAGGGAGAAGGAAAGAGGCGCTTCACGACTCCGTTCGCAAGCCGCCTACTGCTCGTTCACCTGCACACGAACAGCTCGATTAATACTTCTTCCTCTCTTTCCAATCTCGGAATAGAAGTGCAAGTCAATGAACGAAAACAATGAAAACCATCGAAACCGTTCAAGGAAAACAAGCAAATCCCAAAACTAACTCAAAGTACGAAAGCAACAAGCGACATCGAAAACCGAGGCAATAAAAGATAGCAGCGGAGAGGTCCCTCATGATTCTGCCGCTAAGTCGATCCTTGGGGCGCAGTCCACTGAATATGGGAATCGATTCCGAAGAAACAAATCCATAACGAGGACGAGTTCTTAATTCAATCTATCCCGATCGAACGATACCGTCTTGTGTTTCTTAGCCGCGATCTCCGCACCGGGAGAACGGGGCGCTACATCCTACCCAACTAATTGGAAGTTTCGTCCCGAAACTTAAGAATAGGACCTACCGTTAAGGATTATTTTGTACAGGACGACGACCATGAAGGTTCGGACAGGAGGAAATAGCATGGCCTGGATCGCCACAAGCGAGGCATAATCCAAGTCTTTTACGGCAGTACTTTTTAAGGTGCCCTTTTCTTTTACAGAAGTGACAAGTTTTGTTCCAATCCCCGTCCTGCTGACCAGCGTTATTCGGGCGCTTTGTAGCGGTATTTCCTCCCTCGTTGCTTTGGCGTTTGTGACTGGATGTATTTACAGCGCCGACAGCAACATGAGGATAGAGTGGTTCGAGCGACAGGGCGTGATTCATGACTTCACGCATCGTACGATACTGAGGAACGGCTACGTGCGAATGGATGGCAGGGCGTAGTCCACCTTCAAACCTTCTAGCTCGACTCGCTGCATCAGGTAAATAGGCCCTAGCGAATTTGGAGAGTCGGTTGAATTCGGCGGAGTACTCCTTAACTGTCATACCGCCTTGCCTCAGTTGCACGAACTCGTTTTCCATTTGACGTTGTACTGGAGGGGGTACGAACTCCTCTTCGAACGCAGCACGAAAAGTCGTCCACGAGATTGCCTCCTCTCCGTGATCAAATTGGAGAGATCGTCGATGCACGTCCCACCAATCGTGCGCGTTGAGGCGGAGCTGTAGTCGCGCGCAGGCGACGCGCTTCTCTTCGGGGACCTCTAACAGAGCAAAGTGATCTTTAAGTTCGGCCAACCAATCTAGAGCTACGGCTGGGTCCTCAGTCCCGTTGAATGGGGTGTTGCAGACTTTCTTGAAGTGGCCAAAGTTGAAGGCAGTCACGTCCCTCGTCCTTGGTATTTGCGGCGTCTCTACTTCAAGCACGGGCTGTTCCACCGGAGTCGCTGGCGTTGCCGCGGACTGGTTGGATGCCAAAGTCTGAACGATCTGCCGCAGGGTATCTACCTACTTCTGTTGGACTGAGAATCGTGCTTCTATATTGTTTTGAAACTTGAGCTGACTCTCTTCCGCCCGCTTCTCGGCCCGTTCATAGCGAGCCTCGTCCCTTTGTTGGTTTGCCTCCAACATCTGCAACATTCGTTGGACGGGATCGATGCTTGGCACGGCTCGCTGGCTCTTTGAACTTCCCGAAGTATCCGAACTACTTTCTTGGCCTTGCATTTCGTCCGGAGTTTGCGCTGCAGATTGCGCTGGAGCCATTCCTTCAAAAGAAGGTAAATTACATTAGGATCATAGTGTATTATGGACTTATTGTATGAACGTATCTCATTTTGGCCTAGCGAGTTCAAGAGTTCGCACAGGAATTTGATCATTAAAGGAACTTTTCCAGCACGAAGTCTAAGGAACTTTGAATCTGTGCTCTGATACCACTATGTCACGACCCAATTCCGTAGAATCACTTGAGGCGTCCCCCGAATCGTGACCGCCGTACGGGCCTGGAGTTGCGCCCGCACAAGGCTTTAATGATTTGCATAGATAGCACATACTCAGAGTACGCAGATAAATTGAAACACAGATTAGAAACATAGAAAAGTTCTCTTTATTGATAATGAACATCTATTACAAACTCCTGAACGAGTTAGCTAATATGCCGAACGGCTTACAAAAGAGATGACTCAAAATGAGATAGCAGTCCTGTATATTACATCCCTTTATAAACTCAAAATGATAAAGACCTCCTGGCTGGAGGATAGCTTTGCCACGGAGCTGCATTTGTGTATGAAGAGTTGCAGCTCCTGTCTTCAAATGCTTCAGGGGGCGCGGTGAAGATGCGCCAACAGTTGGACTGGATCGGGTAGACGACTTCGGCTCCTCGCTCGGTTCGCCTTGGTGCGGAGAACCTGTTTCAACGAGGGTCAGCATATCGAAACATGCTGGTGAAGGCGAGCTAGCCTGACTATACCAATCAACACATTGTTTAGTGAAGCATGCATATTTTTGTGGGTTTCTATCTTGCCTTAGTTCATTTACAAGTAAGCAGCATATAGAATTTACTGAAATGAACGTGCCACCGTTAGGTGGATTTTACCTGACCGTCTGAATTACCTGCACAATACTTACCATGCCTTCCCTGTCACGAAGACACAAGTTAGTATGCAACAGGTTTAAATATACACGATGATCACTGGCGTGGTGCCATAACGGACATAGTCAAGGACAGGGATAGCATGCAACGAGAACATGACAAGCACACGATGCGTTGCAAGCTATCCCCTCTAGCACACGATGACTACACACGAGTTCCGCCGGGACCGGAACGGTGCCAGTGCCCCAGCGACCGTCCGCAGAACTTACCCTTGTGCACAAGTTGTCCATGATCGAACAATACGTTACTTAAACAATCAGTTACGCCTTCGAGGCAACACGAGCACACGACATATCCATAATTGTCAAGCATTCATGCACTTCAGGCAACACGAGTATGAAATATGTATTTGCATAAGACAAGCAACAGTTTATGATTATTTCCAAGCGAACAAGCATGCAGTTAAGTATCCGTTCGTGCGGTTTATTGACAAGCATAACATACCAAGTCTACTCTCTTTTTATCTTGGTTTATTTTATTTTATTTGGTATCGTTTGATCGGGGCAAAGGAGTGAAGCTTGGAAGCAGGGCTAGCTAATCGGGTTGGAAGCCACTCACTTAGATTTTGGAAGGGAGAAGGAAAGAGGCGCTTCACGACTCCGTTCGCAAGTCGCCTACTGCTCGTTCACCTGCACACGAACAGCTCGATTAATACTTCTTCCTCTCTTTCCAATCTCGGAATAGAAGTGCAAGTCAATGAATGAAAACAATAAAAACCATCGAAACCGTTCAAGGAAAACAAGCAAATCCCAAAACCAACTCAAAGCACGAAAGCAACAAGCGACATCGAAAACCGAGGCAATAAAAGATAGCAGCAGAGAGGTCCCTCCTGACTCTGCCGCTAAGCCGATCCTTGGGGCGCAGTCCACTGAATATGGGAATCGATTCCGAAGAAACAAATCCATAACGAGGACGAGTTCTTAATTCAATCTATCCCGATCGAACGATACCGTCTTGTGTTTCTTAGCCGCGATCTCCGCACCGGGAGAACGGGGCGCTACAGCTACCAACCCGATTAGCTAGCCCTGCTTCCAAGTCTTCACGCCTAATAAATCTTGCATTCTTCTTTGTCCCGATCAAACGATACCAAATAATTGTAACACCCCGTTCCGCTCAAGCGGACTGCCGACTCAATCGGCAATAGTGCAGCTGTCCCGACCCGCTTTGCCTCAAAGAGAATGCAAAGGATATCCAGACTTGTCCCTACAGGAATCCGGCTTAGGCTTTCAGAGGCTCGCTCAGACGTATCGCTCTACCGAGGCGAATCATCGCTAAGGTGGGTGGCTACGGTGAACTTGTCTTTGCTTAGCCAGCACACATAAAATCTGGAATATTTATGCTAGTCGCTAGGTGAATAACCCCCTGCATGCTAATAAATCCAACGCACCTAGCTAAGGGAATAATCCCAACTTGTATTGCTATGCTAGAACATGAAAAATAAAATACTGCTTACATATGTTCAGACCCACGCATGCTAAGTCCCTTAACGGTTTCAACTCTCGGCTTACCTTCGGGTCGGAGCAACGTGCCTGTTTATGTCCCTTAGAAACGCATGCTTGTCTGCTTGAATGTTACCGTGTTTTCATCCAAACCCCGGGAGACTGCTACGTAGTCGTTCCGTGCCTGAATGAACCTGCAAGTATCCGGGACCGTTAGGTCACCAAGGCATATCCCCAAACCAGGGGAATGCATTAAGCAAGAATGAATACTGAACGTGAATCACACTTGAATGATAATCATGCTAAGTATGCATCTGAACGAGGATCGTGTTATGTACTGATGGAATCCCAGCTCGTGGAGCAATATGCTCGTTCAAATTAAGTTTAAGTTTCATGATTATCATGTCAAGCTATGGAATATGGATAAGACCCTGACCTGCATTGTCGCGGACAACTTGTGTGCACAAGGTATGTTATGTTGAGTTCCGCGGACGGTCACCGGGGCACTGGGACTGATCCGATCCGGACGGGACGTATATTAGTCGTATGTTACCCGGCAAGTGTTATGCGACGGGGCTCGCCACCCGCATTGTACGTCACTTCGCCCTGAGACTAAACTGTCCTTTATGGCTATGCCAGCGACATTATGTTCATATAGATAAGTCATCCTCGCTTAGCGGCTATCCGCGTGCGAGTCACTGCATCGCATTAATGAATAACTGAACACCTGAATGATCATGTTAAAATGACCCTCGTGTTTGCATATGCTTGCCTCCTGAATGCTTATACTTGCCCGTGCTTGAATTAATCATGTTTTCCTTGGACAGGGAAGGAGATGGTAAGTTGGTAAGTCTCGCCGTGTTTCCTCTCATCGCACGGCGCACTGGCCGATACGATAAACTATTCAATGTTTGCATGAAACTGATCCTAAGGCAACTAGAAAGACAACTTAATAGTTGTGCACGGAACCTGTATTACGTGTTTGGATTTGTCGAACGGGCGAGTAGCTTTCCCACCAGTGCATTCAATGTACTGATAATCCACCAGTTTGATATACAGGGTGCGGGAGAACCTCGTTCGGTGCGGACGCCTCCTTCGTACGTGCTAAGGCGTGGAGATCACTCCGAAGCAACGGTGCGTCCGGGACTGAAGCACATATACAAGACATAAGTTGTGAACATCGCCTGAACATCGTCTGTGCAATCATTCCACAATTGTAGCCACTTGGCACGCTTTTACTGTTTCAGAGAGAGAGGCTTGAGCGACTTGTAATCTCGGCTATACGCCGCCTGTAACACATGTTTATATCAATAAAGAGCTTGCTTTATTTCAACTTGTGTTTCAATGCTTCCGCTACTATTGTCGACTCAGTGAACCTGTTACCGATCGCCTATGCGTTCATGACTCCGCTGCACTCGGACAATCTGTGCGACTCTGTGGCTTAGAACTCTTGCCGCCAGCCAATGAACCATGGCCTTGCACGGGCGTGGATCACGCTCGTGCGGCATCACGCCCGGATGGGTTAAGCGATCGTTCCGCGGGAGCGCTGGCGAGGGTGATTCCCGCCTAGCGGGAACGGCCGATTGCCTGCGGGAGATCGGGGCGTGACAGAATGGTATCAGAGCCTGGCTTCTACGCCTTTGGACTTTGATTCGATATCTCTGTTTCGAAAGCTCGTTCGTGGGTTATGTGCACGCTCTCTCTCAATGCCTCGATGGGATGTTCCAACAATAAGTCTAAATACTTTCAAAATGCGTTTTGAATGTAATGATATGCTTGCTTGTCTGGTTGTATGCTGCGAGTGGCCTTTGTGCCAACCTGTGCGAACCCTTGAGAGTATCGCTAGTAGCTTGTCCGATTTTCACTAACTCTAAGTTTGGTTGAATGCATCTATTCGAGGGACGCCTTGAACTAGTGCACCATCCAAGACTTAAGAAACGGTGAAACTCGAGTGCTAAGACTTCGCTATCACTGAGCTGGTTGACGTGTTCACGCTAGAGGGTACCTTCGAAAGTGCGCACGATCCAGTCTAAGCGATATGCTGATTTTGAAGCTTGTACAAGTGAAGATCCAATGAACAAGTACAACGACTTGTCTAGGATTGCCCCAAACCCTAGCTCACTGCTTGTCCTTAGTAAGTCTCGAGGACGAGACTTTTTCTAAGTTGGGTAGGGTGTAACACCCCGTTCCGCTCAAGCGGACTGCCGACTCAATCGGCAATAGTGCAGCTGTCCCGACCCGCTTTGCCTCAAAGAGAATGCAAAGGATATCCAGACTTGTCCCTACAGGAATCCGGATTAGGCTTTCAGAGGCTCGCTCAGACGTATCGCTCTACCGAGGCGAATCATCGCTAAGGTGGGTGGCTACGGTAAACTTGTCTTTGCTTAGCCAGCACACATAAAATCTGGAATATTTATGCTAGTCGCTAGGTGAATAACCCCCTGCATGCTAATAAATCCAACGCACCTAGCTAAGGAAATAATCCCAACTTGTATTGCTATGCTAGAACATGGAAAATGAAATACTGCTTACATATGTTCAGACCCACGCATGCTAAGTCCCTTAACGGTTTCAACTCTCGGCTTACCTTCGGGTCGGAGCAACGTGCCTGTTTATGTCCCTTAGAAACGCATGCTTGTCTGCTTGAATGTTACCGTATTTTCATCTAAACCCCGGGAGACTACTACGTAGTCGTTCCGTGCCTGAATGAACCTGCAAGTATCCGGGACCGTTAGGTCACCAAGGCATATCCCCGAACCAGGGGAATGCATTAAGCAAGAATGAATACTGAACGTGAATCACACTTGAATGATAATCATGCTAAGTATGCATCTGAACGAGGATCGTGTTATGTACTGATGGAATCCCAGCTCGTGGAGCAATATGCTCGTTCAGATTAAGTTTAAGTTTCATGATTATCATGTCAAGCTATGGAATATGGATAAGACCCTGACCTGCATTGTCGCGGACAACTTGTGTGCACAAGGTATGTTATGTTGAGTTCCGCGGACGGTCACCGGGGCACTGGGACCGATCCGATCCGGACGGGACGTATGTTAGTCGTATGTTACCCGGCAAGTGTTATACGACGGGGCTCGCCACCCGCGTTGTACGTCACTTCGCCCTGAGACTAAACTGTCCTTTATGGCATATTGCTCCACGAGCTGGGATTTTATCAGTACATAACACGATCCTCGTTCAGGGTATGTTTAAGTTTAAGTTTCATGATTATCATGTCAAGCTATGGAATATGGATAAGACCCTGACCTGCATTGTCGCGGACAACTTGTGTGCACAAGGTATGTTATGTTGAGTTCCGCGGACGGTCACCGGGGTACTGGGACCGATCCGATCCGGACGGGACGTATATTAGTCGTATGTTACCCGGCAAGTGTTATGCGACGGGGCTCGCCACCCGCGTTGTACGTCACTTCGCCCTGAGACTAAACTGTCCTTTATGGCTATGCCAGCGACATTATGTTCATATAGATAAGTCATCCTCGCTTAGCGGTTATCCGCGTGCGAGTCACTGTATCGCATTAATGAATAACTGAACACCTGAACGATCATGTTAAAATGACCCTCGTGTTTGCATATGCTTGCCTCCTGAATGCTTATACTTGCCCGTGCTTGAATTAATCATGTTTTCCTTGGACAGGGAAGGAGATGGTAAGTTGGTAAGTCTCGCCGTGTTTCCTCTCATCGCACGGCGCACTGGCCGACAAGATAAGCTATTCAATGTTTACATAAAACTGATCCTAAGGCAACTAGAAAGACAACTTAATAGTTGTGCACGGAACCTCTATTACGTGTTTGGATTTGTCGAGCGGGCGAGTAGCTTCCCCACCAGTGCATTCAATGTACTGATAATCCACCAGTTTGATATGCAGGGTGCGGGAGAACCTCGTTCGGTGCGGACGCCTCCTTCGTACGTGCTAAGGTGTGGAGATCACTCCGAAGCAACGGTGCGTCCGGGACTGAAGCACATATACAAGACATAAGTTGTGAACATCGCCTGAACATCGTCTGTGCAATCATTCCACAATTGTAGCGACTTGGCACGCTTTTACTGTTTCAGAGAGAGAGGCTTGAGCGACTTGTAATCTCGGCTATACGCCGCCTGTAACACATGTTTATATCAATAAAGAGCTTGCTTTACTTCAACTTGTGTTTCAATGCTTTCGCTACTATTGTCGACTCAGTGAACCTGTTACCGATCGCCTATGCGTTCATGACTCCGCTGCACTCGGACAATCTGTGCGACTCTGTGGCTTAGAACTCTTGCCGCCAGCCAATGAACCATGGCCTTGCACGGGCGTGGATCACGCTCGTGCGGCATCACGCCCGGATGGGTTAAGCGATCGTTCCGCGGGAGCGCTGGCGAGGGTGATTTCCGCCTAGCGGGAACGGCCGATTGCCTGCGGGAGATCGGGGCATGACAGAATGGTATCAGAGCCTGGCTTCTACGCCTTTGGACTTCGATTCGATATCTCTGTTTCGAAAGCTCGTTCGTGGGTTATGTGCACGCTCTCTCTCAATGCCTCGATGGGATGTTCCAACAATAAGTCTAAATACTTTCAAAATGCATTTTGAATGTAATGATATGCTTGCTTGTCTGGTTGTATGCTGCGAGTGGCCTTTGTGCCAACCTGTGCGAACCCTTGAGAGTATCGCTAGTAGCTTGTCCGATTTTCACTAACTCTAAGTTTGGTTGAATGCATCTATTCGAGGGACGCCTTGAACTAGTGCACCATCCAAGACTTAAGAAACGGTGAAACTCGAGTGCTAAGACTTCGCTATCACTGAGCTGGTTGACGTGTTCACGCTAGAGGGTACCTTCGAAAGTGCGCACGATCCAGTCTAAGCGATATGCTGATTTTAAAGCTTGTGCAAGTGAAGATCCAATGAACAAGTACAACGACTTATCTAGGATTGCCCCAAACCCTAGCTCACTGCTTGTCCTTAGTAAGTCTTGAGGACGAGACTTTTTCTAAGTTGGGTAGGGTGTAACACCCCGTTCCGCTCAAGCGGACTGCCGACTCAATCGGCAATAGTGCAGCTGTCCCGACCCGCTTTGCCTCAAAGAGAATGCAAAGGATATCCAGACTTGTCCCTACAGGAATCCGGCTTAGGCTTTCAGAGGCTCGCTCAGACGTATCGCTCTACCGAGGCGAATCATCGCTAAGGTGGGTGGCTACGGTGAACTTGTCTTTGCTTAGCCAGCACACATAAAATCTGGAATATTTATGCTAGTCGCTAGGTGAATAACCCCCTGCATGCTAATAAATCCAACGCACCTAGCTAAGGGAATAATCCCAACTTGTATTGCTATGCTAGAACATGGAAAATGAAATACTGCTTACATATGTTCAGACCCACGCATGCTAAGTCCCTTAACGGTTTCAACTCTCGGCTTACCTTCGGGTCCGAGCAACGTGCATGTTTATGTCCCTTAGAAACGCATGCTTGTCTGCTTGAATATTACCGTGTTTTCATTCAAACCCCGGGAGACTACTACGTAGTCGTTCCGTGCCTGAATGAACCTGCAAGTATCCGGGACCGTTAGGTCACCAAGGCATATCCCCGAACCAGGGGAATGCATTAAGCAAGAATGAATACTGAACGTGAATCACACTTGAATGATAATCATGCTAAGTATACATCTGAACGAGGATCGTGTTATGTACTGATGGAATCCCAGCTCGTGGAGCAATATGCTCGTTCAGATTAAGTTTAAGTTTCATGATTATCATGTCAAGCTATGGAATATGGATAAGACCCTGACCTGCATTATCGCGGACAACTTGTGTGCACAAGGTATGTTATGTTGAGTTCCGCGGATGGTCACCGGGGCACTGGGACCGATCCGATCCGGACGGGACGTATGTTAGTCGTATGTTACCCGGCAAGTATTATGCGACGGGGCTCGCCACCCGCGTTGTACGTCACTTCGCCCTGAGACTAAACTGTCCTTTATGGCTATGCCAGCGACATTATGTTTATATAGATAAGTCATCCTCGCTTAGCGGTTATCCGCGTGCGAGTCACTGCATTGCATTAATGAATAACTGAACACCTGAACGATCATGTTAAAATGACCCTCGTGTTTGCATATGCTTGCCTCCTGAATGCTTATACTTGCCCGTGCTTGAATTAATCATGTTTTCCTTGGACAGGGAAGGAGATGGTAAGTTGGTAAGTCTCGCCGTGTTTTCTCTCATCGCACGGCGCACTGGCCGACACGATAAGCTATTCAATGTTTGCATGAAACTGATCCTAAGGCAACTAGAAAGACAACTTAATAGTTGTGCACGGAACCTGTATTACGTGTTTGGATTTGTCGAGCGGGCGAGTAGCTTCCCCACCAGTGCATTCAATGTACTGATAATCCACCAGTTTGATATGCAGGGTGTGGGAGAACCTCGTTTGGTGCGGACGCCTCCTTCGTACGTGCTAAGGCATGGAGATCACTCCGAAGCAACGGTGCGTCCGAGACTGAAGCACATATACAAGACATAAGTTGTGAACATCGCCTGAACATCGTCTGCGCAATCATTCCACAATTGTAGCCACTTGGCATGCTTTTACTGTTTCAGAGAGAGAGGCTTGAGCGACTTGTAATCTCGGCTATACGCCGCCTGTAACACATGTTTATATCAATAAAGAGCTTGCTTTACTTCAACTTGTGTTTCAATGCTTCCGCTACTATTGTCGACTCAGTGAACCTGTTACCGATCGCCTATGCGTTCATGACTCCGCTGCACTCGGACAATCTGTGCGACTCTGTGGCTTAGAACTCTTGCCGCCAGCCAATGAACCATGGCCTTGCACGGGCGTGGATCACGCTCGTGCGGCATCACGCCCGGATGGGTTAAGCGATCGTTCCGCGGGAGCGCTGGCGAGGGTGATTCCCGCCTAGCGGGAACGGCCGATTGCCTGCGGGAGATCGGGGCGTGACAGTAATAACTAAAAGATACCAAGATAAAAAGGGAATAGACTTGGTACATTATGCTTGTCAATAAACTTCATGAACGGATACTAAAGTGCATGCTTGTTCGTTTGGGAATAAATCATGAATTGTTGCTTGTCTTGTACTCTTATTGTCTCAAATTGCACTTTTGTTGCCTCAACTGCAATAAATTGTTAACTTGTATATTGTTCGATCATGGACAACTTGTGCACAGGGTCACGGTCTCGCGGACGATGCTGGGGCACTGGCATCGATCCGGTCCGGGCGAGACCTATTGTGTAGTCTCTTGTTCTTGGCGTAATGGCTTGCAACACCCCTTGTACTTTCGTTGCATATCATTCTCGTCAAAGACTATCGTCCATTATGGTATAAGCCAGTGATCTCTTGTATATTTAAACCTGTTGCAAACTAACTTGTGTCTTCGTGGCAGGGAAGGCATGGTAAGTATTGTGCAGGTAATTCAGACGGGCAGGTAAAATCTACCGAACGGTGGCAAGTTCATTTCAGTATCATACATATATACTGTTGCTTGTAAATGAACTAAGGCAAGATAGAAACCCACAAAAATATGCATGTTTCATTAAAACAACGTGTTGATTGGTATAGTTGGGTTAGCTCGCCTTCACCAGTATATTTCGACATACTGACCCTCGTTGAAACTGGTTCTCCGCACTAAGGCAAACCGAGCGAGGAGCCGAAGTCGTCTTCCCGATCCAGTCCAGCTGTTGGCGCATCCTGATCGTGCCGCATTTTGAAGTACTTGAAGAGAAGAAGCTTGCAACTTTCCATACACAATGCAGCTCCGTGGCAAAGTCGTCCTCCAGCCCGGAGGTCTATATCATTTTGAAGTTTAGTAAAGGGATATAATGTACAGGACTGCTATCTCATTTTGTGTCAACACTTTTGTAAGCCCGTGCGGCAAATTAGTTGACTCGTTCAGGAGTTTGTAATAGATGTTCATTATCAATAAAGAAAACTTTTCCATGTTTCAAATCTGTGTTTCAATTTATCTGCGTACTCTGAATATGTGCTTGTTATGCAAATCATTAAAGCCTTGTACGGACGCAACCCCAGGCCCGCACGGCGGTCACGATTCGGGGGACGCCTCAGTGATTCTACGGAATCGGGTCGTGACACATGGGCCACCACAAAAATATGTCACGCCCCAGTCCCAAAATACGTAGGACTAGGAATACGTAAGCATGCCAGCCGTATGTATATGGCAACTCCAATATATGGATACCATGATACACACGTACGCTGTAATATGAATATAAACTCACATATGGTATATATATAGTCATAAGTCACATAAATACTAATCTCATCCACACAACAAGTCATAGAAAAGAAATAACTAAACTAGAATAATGAGTCTGAATAATCCAAAATAATAGTCGGGTGGAGACAAATCCACTACCAATGACTATATCAATACTAAAATGAGGGAGAAGGGTAAATCTCCAATATAAATAAGATGATATAAAGGTATCAGCGAAGCGATCCATCGCTAGAGATAATCAAGGATGCTCATAAGGTAAGACCTCCTCGGAAGATATAAGTAGTAAGTCATGATCCATGCTCCTGCGAATAGTCATGAACATCTACACCTGGAAAGGGACCAGGTCCTCAGAGGGACGTAACAAGATACATAAAAGCATGCCAATTTGAATACAGTAAATATGCATAATAGGTAGAAAATATGTAAGTACGCTGTACAAGACAATCTATATGAATGCATAATGAGGACAACTTTTCGACGTATGGGCATGGGTAGGCTACTCTATCTAATCTCACAACTCACACACACGTCAGGAACATCATCAACCGTTATACCGCGGGGGTAGCGACCATCGTGACACCATCAACCGATATACCGCGGGGGTAGCGACCATCGGACACGACTACCATAGTGCGTGTTAGTTACTATGGTTTACCAGAGTGGTTATAGCCCATACGCCTACTGATTGTCCTCCCCTCCCATGATACTATGTGTCAAGTGTGTGTGTCAACATATATATATATATATATATATATATATATATATATATATATATATATATATATATATATATATATATATATATATATATCATGTACTTATGACTGAAAGAAAACACACATGCAATGAATATATACAGAAATATAATAAGCATGCAAAGTACTGTAAGCAATTTGGCGAGGTATCTTGCCTGGTAAGAAAGCTGCAAAGTGTAACGTCCAGGAGTCAAGCACACAGGATCAGAAACTACGGCCTCAGAATAAACGTCTCTAGATGCTGAAATAGACATCACCAACGTTCCCAGAATAAGCGAGATAGCTAGAAAATACAACCCTTTCGTCCAATTTGAACACAGGGGCAAAACGGTAACTTCGGGTCAAAGCGGGGTCCACATGTGGCCCATTTTGCACCGAAAAGCGTGTCAGGGGTAAAAGTCTCTAAATGGAACAAATTATAGGTCAAACCAATTCTAAACGTCAATATGAACTCAACGGTACGTCCAATTTTGGATTCCGGTGAGCAGAACACAAATTCGCCCAAAAAGTCAACCGTGGGGCCCGTAAATAGGTGGCTTGGTCAACTATCTCAGAATTGCGTGAAACTTGGATCACAGGACCAGCGTGATACCACGAATCCAATGGCACAAGTTTTATCGCGTTCTGACCAGCGTATACTAAATGGTGCAGTGAAAAGTCGCGATATAGGGACTTTTGTGGATACGAGTTGATTTCGACGCGCACACGCGTCCAAATCAGTTTCGCGAAAGCACACATGTCTGGACATACCATACGTGCCTTTCGGTACAATTGGTACGCGATAGGGCGGTCCCGTTTGGCGGGACGCGCTCCGTATCACAAATTTTAAGGTTGGAAAAATAGGTTTTTCGTGATTTTTAATCCGATTTAATTCAGCATTCAGCATCATATAAAATATTATAATTGACAAAAAATAATCTAGGTTAGGTGCTCTTTACATAGCAAAAGGAATTTCTAGGTTTGGATCTCTGTGGTGGGAGATACGAGTCCTTGAACATGGGTCATTACAACAGTTTTTCTGAATTAAATGTTGTGATTTTTCTCCAACTTGGTCTCGGTTTTCGCCTAGGGTTACGAGCTGTCCGAAGTAAACTAATTCACAGAGTTGGAAGAGGGATAGGTCGTAAACATACCAGCGAAGATGAATCCGAGTTTGGTTGAGCGAGGAGGCGGGAATCAACGCGCGAAGGGAGGTTCGCTGCAGCAATTTCCTGCTGTCGCGGACACGGTTGAAGGCCGGCCGGCGGGTCCAGGCGACGGCGCAGGCAGCGCTGGGTCGTCGGCGGCGGCGTGGAGGCGATTAGGTTAGGGTTTAGGTTTACAAGTCGTTTATTATATATATATATATATATATATATATATATATATATATATATATATATATATATATGGAGCAGGGGACGGAGATGGGGAAACGGGTCGCGCGGGGGGGGGGGGGTTGTTTATTAGCAGGCTGCGGGTCACAGCGCCGGGGGGGGGGGGAGATTAGCTTTAGGATTTCTATTTTAGTTTTTCTTTTCCTTTTTCTTTTTCTTTTACTCTTTCTTTTACTATTTTCTATTTCCTTTCTCATTTCTATATTTAATTACATTATTATTATTACTACTACTAATAATAATAATAATAATAATATTATTATTATTATTATTACTACTACAAATAGCACTTATTATTATTATTATTATTATTACTAATAACACTTATTATTTATTAACACTTATTATTTATTACGACTATATATTATTTATATATATAATTAAGGTATATATAAAAATACATTTATACCCAAATAAATTCTAAAATAAAATAATAGAACTTTGTGCAATAATTCTAAATGATTGATTATCTAGCTAATTAAATCACTACGTATATATTATCTAATTAACTACGAAATAATATAAATAAATTCAATAACTAATTAATTAAATAAATACAATATTTAAAAATATGGGGTTTTACAGATTGACTACTTTGACCACTCGGGAGTCCCTCATTGGCTTATGATAGAGACCTATTATAGGCAGGAAGTTCCTCATTGGGCTACTCTCTATAGGACCTTTAGCACCTCACTGGACTGCAATCACCTTAATTTATTAGTTACCCACGTCTAGTACCACGCTTCTCTATGACATGTCACCATCTTAGTTGTGTTTATTCCTTGTGTCTATTTTCTTGTCTTTTCTTGCACGTTTATTTACTGTTACATGTTTGGCATGTGTATTATATATTTTGCTACGTCCCTCTGAGGACCTAATTTTTCTTTCAGGTATTTGCTGAGATTCGCTTGTAAGATTTTGTTGGTGTGCATTTCTGCAGGATTCAGGTATCGCTAGTGATACTCTCATTTTATTCTTCCATATTATATATTTTGTGCCATGATATATATTGTTGTTATAGCATAGTTTTATAGACTCCTAATTTTTTTTTCCGAGTTTATTCGAACATATATGCTAATGGGCTACAGACCATGACACATATTGTTCATTATTTATATTCGTTTTCACGTGGATTGAAATATAGAATGTTGATTAGTTATAGATATATTTACTATATATTAGACAACGTATATGTATTCGAGTTGGGCTGGCGTCCACGTGATACGTAATTGGACATTGCATATGAGACACACACACAAACACACACACACACACACACTCACACACACACACACACACACACATATATATATATATATATAACAATAATAGAATATATTAAAAATGATACGTAATTGCACATGATACATAATTGGACATTGCACATGAGACATAAGTTGCAATTAGATTTAAATATACCTATGACCTATCTAACAATAATAAAATATATTAAAAATGATACTTTTTTTTGAAGAATATACAAGATTACTAGATATACATAGATATTTTCAGGTACCAACGTAGCTTCCGTGTACCACAGTTATGGTCTCATTTGAGTCATTTTTCTACAATGCAAGTATTCAACAAGAACTTTATTAGAGTATATTCTTTTTGTATCGCGCTCATTGTAAACTTCGCTAAAATGATACAATTTTTTTGATCCAACAGCTTGTTGCGGTGCGGGTTGAGGTTGCTGATCTTGCGGTTGCTGTGGTGGTTGATCATTTTTTATGATATTAAATAACATGTTCACACTAGATTGATTGTAAATATTGTAAGAGATGGAAGAAAATTTATTGTGGTTAATTTTAATGATTTATGTCATATTTATATATTTTTTTGGTACAAAATTACCCCTAATACCCTTAACATATATTTGTTATAAGAATATTTTTGTCATTTTTAGCAAAATGACCAAAATACCCCTAAAACGGATAGAAAACAGCCACTAAAATGAGGTATTTTGGTCAAAATGTCCCAACGTTCTTTTTTTAATTTTTTAATTTTTGGGGCAGATCGAGCCTGGACTAGGCTTCCACAGGGTTGGAGGACCGGATCGTCCGGTTTAGTGGGCTTAAATCGGTTCAGACTCGAACCAGGTCGGACTAGGCTGGCTTTCGGGCCGAAAACACAGACCCAGCCCGGACCCGTTAAACATATGGGCCAAGCTGGACCGGTTCGTTGACTGGGTCCGGGCCCGGGTTAGATTTCGGACCGTCCAGTACATTACACACCTTGAGACGTATGTAAAATTATTTTTGAAAACCCTAGCAATAATAATTTTTTTAACAATAATAAATACAAACACAAAACCCAGATCTCTCTAGAAATCCTTCGGAACTCCATCTGCCGCCCGCTTATTTTTCTTTACCCCCCACCTACTCACTCTCCTTCCGATGTCATCCGTCCATTTCAATCGTCCAACTTTCCCCACCGTCGATTTAGCATACATCAGATGAACGGACGGATGGTACCACAGCCCCCCGTCACTCCTCATGGATGTTTCTAGAAGAAACCCGACTTGTATACCTTCCCCGCTGTCCCAGAGATCTTCAAAATCGAGTTTCTGTAGCTGCACATTCAACCCCTAAAACTCTCTCGTTTCTTCTCCAGATCTCCCCCATAAAAACCCTAATTTTCCTCCCTCCGCCTCACCAAATCGACCAGAAACCGTAATTATTCGAAAACCCTAACTTTTCCGAAGATGAGCGTGGTCGGGTTCGACTTCGGCAACGAGAGCTGCATCGTCGCCGTCGCCCGCCAGCGCGGCATCGACGTCGTCCTCAACGACGAGTCGAAGCGCGAGACCCCGGCCATCGTCTGCTTCGGCGACAAGCAGCGCTTCATCGGCACCGCCGGCGCCGCCTCCTCCATGATGAACCCCAAGAGCTCCATCTCCCAGATCAAGCGCCTCGTCGGCCGCCGCTTCTCCGACCCCGAGCTCCAGCGCGACCTCCGCTCCCTCCCCTTCTCCGTTACCGAGGGCCCCGACGGATTCCCCCTCATCCACGCCCGCTACCTCGGCGAGACGCGGACCTTCACCCCCACCCAGGTCCTCGGCATGGTGCTTTCCGACCTCAAGGGGATCGCCGAGAAGAACCTCGGCTCCGCCGTCGTCGACTGCTGCATCGGTATCCCGGTCTACTTCACGGACCTCCAGCGGAGGGCCGTGATGGACGCGGCGGCGATCGCGGGCCTGCACCCTCTCCGGCTCTTCCACGAGACCACCGCCACCGCCCTCGCCTACGGGATCTACAAGACCGACCTCCCCGAGAACGACCAGCTCAACGTCGCGTTCGTCGACGTCGGCCACGCCAGCATGCAGGTCTGCATTGCCGGATACCGGAAGGGCCAGCTGAAGGTGCTGGCCCACGCGTTCGACCGTTCCCTCGGCGGGAGGGACTTCGACGAGGCCCTCTTCACACATTTTGCGGGCAAGTTCAAGGAGGAGTACAAGATCGACGTGTACCGGAACGCCCGGGCCTGCCTCAGGCTCAGGGCGGGGTGTGAGAAGCTGAAGAAGATGCTGAGCGCGAACCCGGAGGCCCCTCTGAACATTGAGTGCCTCATGGACGAGAAGGACGTGAGGGGGTTTATCAAGAGGGATGAGTTCGAGAGCATCAGCGTGCCCATCCTGGAAAGGGTGAAGGGCCCGCTGGAGAAAGCGCTGCTGGATGCGGGCTTGTCTGTTGAGAACATTCACAATGTCGAGGTGGTTGGTTCCGGGTCTCGCGTCCCGGCGATCATAAAGATATTGACGGAGTTCTTCGGGAAGGAGCCGAGGAGGACGATGAATGCGAGCGAATGTGTCGCCCGTGGATGTGCCCTTCAGTGTGCCATTCTCAGTCCAACGTTCAAAGTGCGGGAGTTTCAGGTAACGAACAAAATGTTTCCACTATAGACAATCTAATTCTATATTGTAATATGCCTTTCAGATGCATTTCTAGTGTTAGCCCCTCTGTTGCTATTACTGATAATTAGGAGAAACTGACTATTTTACATGGACAATAATACGTGCTACTGTATATTAGAGTGTACTGTGTTGTCCCGTTGTGACTTTTTTTGGACATTGGGAGCAGGCGCCTGTCGAAGCACTTTCACGTGTGAACCTTGACTTCCTTATCGGCCACCTCATTGTCGCTCGTCTCACTCGTTCCCCATGGAGACCTACCTATAGTGACGTCAAACTAGTACCAGTGACCATGACAGTTTGGTTAGGCTTGGTAGTGTTTTTAAGCTGGTGCTCAACTTTGATAATTAAGTATCACAACTGGTTGGGTGAGTTACCATATGCAAAATGATCTAGGGATACAATTCTTTTGCAAAGATACATTTGCTTTGGTTTTATTAATAGCACTGTTCTTTTGAATTGCCGTAACTTGAAATTGCTAGTTGTATGACTGAAACAAGTAAAAGTAAGAGTGTAGACATCCATAATTTTACCCTTCTTGCTGGTATTCTCTTTATTCTTTGTAGTTATATTGGAAGCAGATGAAGCTTTTTTTCCTCTCTTTTTACACGGGCAGCCTTGGTTAAGTTTGCGTGGGCATTTTTTGTTGAAATTTCCTGTCAATTATTTTCGCCACAACATCTAGCTGAGCGGCAATTTCTTCATTGTCCTTGCAGGTGCAAGAGAGTTTTCCTTTCCCCATTGCTCTATCATGGAAAGCGTCTGCCTCTGAATCACAGGCAGAAGCAGTGGACAACCAGCAGAGCTCTATTGTATTTCCCAAGGGAAATCCAATTCCAAGTGTCAAGGCATTGACATACTACAGATCTAGTACATTCTCCATTGATGTTATGTATGCTGATCCTAGTGGTTTGCAAGCATCACCAAAGATCAGCACATACACGGTCTGAACAATTACTTTTACGTGCCTTTAATTATCATTCTCTTGTGCAATTAGTTGTGGAGGATATTTTATGCTGTTCTGACAACTGTGTTCGCTGCTAACAGATTGGTCCTTTCCAATCCACAAAAGGTGAGCGTGTAAAACTGAAAGTTAAAGCCCGCTTAAATGTTCATGGAATCGTTTCTGTTGAGTCAGCAACTGTAAGTATAGGAAGTCACGATTATTTAAATTCTATTGTTCTTATGGCTGAAGTCTACTAAATAACTTATATTTGTTTAGATGTTAGAGGAGGAAGCTGAAGTTCCAGTGTCAGCTGCAAAGGATGCTTCCAGAGAAGATGTAAAGATGGACACAGATGAAGCTACAAATGGTCCATCAGCGACAGTTGAAAGTGATGTCAATATGCACGATGCCAAAAATGCAACAGACAGTTCGGCCACAGGAGTTGAGAATGGCGTACCAGAGTCTGAAGACAAGCCTGCACAGATGGAAACAGATGCCAAGGTTTTTGAATCTACTTATTCTCCAACCTTCTTGAACATGACTAGTGTGGCTATGTTTTATTTATTAAAAATTTGTTGAGATAAATCCAAAATTTACTAGAGATAGTTTTTTACCTTTTCAGCTTAAGTAATAAATTCTTTCATTATGTTGGTTATGTGGATAGGACATTCATTAAGACCTTTAAATTTAGGCCTCTAAATTAAGACATCTAAGTACAGATAAATCTGGTTTGATATATTCTGTAGGATATTGATTCCGATGATCTATCGTATGGAAGTTGGAACACTTGATAATGGTTAGATGTTGGGTAGGATACTAGGATGTTGATTCTGTAGGATACTATTAAGGCCTTCGCTCTTTGGCTTATTAATGTGTCATGGAGACGGATGCGTTTCTCACTGGCAAATTATATCATGATGTTTTGCCTCTTTGTTGACTAGTGGCTAATGGAATTTGGATGGTGCTCCTTGATTGATGATTGATTTTAAAGTGAATAACCAAATGTTAGGTTTACATATCGGCCAACTTACCATCTACCTTTTATGGCATGACCAGATGGAATGTTCATAGCTACTTCGTTTAGGAATTTGGCACCAATAGAGGGTTATAATTCTTTTGGCGATTCTTTTACGGAGCTTCCTTATTATGCTTTATAGCCAATCCCATCCTAATGGGAGGCGGTTCGGAGGATGACAACGATCATGCACAACGTGCATGGTAATGGATACTATGCTGTATATAAAGAATTTCACTTGTTGGTGATTCATGATAAAATATATTTTTCTTGAACACAAAATCGTCAGGGAAATGAAATTGAGTAACTGTTTAGGTTATTATAAAATTTCCACAAACAGAATGTAGGCTGTAATAATATGAATATTGCATGCGAATTATATAATTGGATCTGTTGATGATAACTAGAATCGTTTATAATGTAAGTTCACTAGCTGATGGTTTATAGTGAAGTATCACTATTTATCATCTTTACAAACAAGTACTTAATAATTTTGGAATATTGTTCTGATGGATTTATTTGTACCGATTGCTTATGACTATTTCGTTGATGAAACTGCAATAATTACTTCTAGTTTTGCTTAATATATTTTGAATTTGTTTTCAGACTCTTTTGGTGACTGACAAGTGATAAGCTGAGCAATAGTATTTTTACTATTTTGTGGTTAGATAGTTTATTGGATCTTGGGAGGGTACTATAATCTAAAAAGTTGGATGTATCAGTTAGAGAATATTCCTTGAAGAAGAGACCAAACAACATCTCCATAGTACGCCATGCTTTAAATATAGCTTAGTCCTCAAGATAAAAAGATTTGCATACCTGTTATTTCCTTGCCCCAAGTTTGTATCCCTGTTGCAGCGCAGAAAAATATCAAAAAACATATTTAATCACAGAATTGGAAAAGAAGGGAAATGTGCCATGTGTTAGTTACTTTTTATGGTTTTTTGATGTAGTTAGTAGTTAATTGACTTGATTCTCGTTGAGCCTCTTTTAGATTCTGTGGGCTAAATGGAGTCTGACGAAGCAGTTTTCATGTTCTCATGTTTGTAATCCCAACAGTTGGTGTTATCTTATGTGGTTGGGCTCTTGTATTTCTGGTTATCATACTTGCTTTTGCTGTTTGCACATATGCAGGTAAGTGTCTTTCATGTATGCTTACTTCTTGAGCAATGTGAAATAGGCATTTGGATTCATAAGTTCTTTTGCCAAAACTTAGTATTTCGTTAGGTTGTCAACTGTTGCTAGTGGATAATTGCTTATTTGTTGACCTACTTGTAAAGTTAGACTCCTGCTATTTCTGGTTATCTCACCTTTTTTTTGCCATATGGAGTTTTTTCAGACTGATCAATGTAAAATGACCCACTTTATTACCAATATAGCTACTGTTTAGTTTGGGAAAATTGGTAGTCTCCAGATGCATGCTTGTTCTCCACTCGTACAAATTTCCATCTGCTCTTTTTATGTTTGCACACAGTACACACAAACACAAATTTTCATCCTCTCCTGTCGACTGGACTGTAATCCTTGAATCCCACTTATTTTGTCACAGAAGGAATAAGAACATCGTCACGATCATCCTAGTCCTAGTTAAAAAACCAGTGTCTAGCTTTCAATGCTTTTGCTGGTCTGTTTCAGTTTGCGTTCGGAGTTGTCATTGAATATAGAATGGAAATAATAAATAGCTTGTAAAATCTAGTATATTAATGATTGCTCTTTTTCACCACTCCTTGCTACTATGTTGCTACTGCTCGCAGCGGGGACACCGTGTTGTAAGCATCAGCCAGTGCTTGGAAGCCAGGTCCGGCCTTTGTGTAGCCTGATGCAGAGTTCTGTTTGGGCCTAGCCTGGCACATTTAGTTCGACTTGGACTGCATTGGCATGGCTAGCAAAACCCAGCACAGTTTTTTCTGTCAGGCTGGTGGTGACCTTCCTGCCCTACATCTCTACACAAGGAGCTAAAATGACTGACTCATATTGATTGAACACACATTGCATATCTTCCTTGGGATTTTTATTTAAATAAGATCAATGACAAGGACTCTACAATTATTTTTGCTCCTGCTGTATATATTGGTATATGCATTTGGTGGTTAAAGTGAACTAGTCTGACTATTTATATTGTGTTATAGTTAGTTTCCCAATTTGGTACTATTTGTTATGATTGCGATTGATTTTGTCATGTCATATTCTGCTTATTGCTCCTTGGATAATGAGTTAACTCTTGACTCCATTGCAGTTACTGAGATATTGTAGATTGACTTGTACTGCAAAGTTCTCATCGACTGCTAAATGATTCAAGTAATAATCGTTCTTTACAGGTTGAGGCGCCAAAAAAAAAGGTAAAGAAGAACAATGTGCCAGTAGTTGAAGTGGTCTATGGAGGGTTGGCAGCTGCAGATTTGCAGAAAGCTAAGGAGGAGGAGTTTGAAATGGCACTTCAAGACCGTGTAATGGAAGAGACGAAAGACAAGAAAAATGCGGTGGAGGCATATGTTTATGACATGCGGAACAAGGTGAAGTGTTGCTTTTGGACATTTGTGGTATCTGACAAATGACTTTTGTCTGATTGATACATTTCTGTTCTGCTTTCAGCTTCATGATAAGTATCAGGATTTTGTAACGGAATCAGAGAGAGATGAACTAACTGTTAAGCTTCAAGAGGTAGAAGATTGGTTGTATGAAGATGGTGAGGATGAAACAAAGGGTGTCTATGTTGCAAAGTTGGAGGAGCTCAAAAAGGTATGATGCCTACTCTCTTGATCTTTTTTTCTTCGGAGCTTTAAATGCCATAGTCAATTGGATGATATATACTCCTTGCTCTCCTTTCTAATGTTTGAAGTCACCTGGGTACAGCAAGGTGACCCTATCGAATTGCGTTACAAGGAGTGGTCGGAGAGAGGACCTGCCAGTGATCAACTTGCTTATTGCCTCAGAAGTTTCAGAGAGGCAGCATTGTCCAAAGATCCGAAATTCGATCATATTGACATCTCGGAAAAGCAAAAGGTTAGAAATTTAGCTCAGCATGCCAATTGTTTTGTATTGCCATGAAGTTTCATTTATCAGAGTTTTGGAATTTCTGGATGAAAAGTTGGGAATTAGTTAGTTGATAAGTTCCGAGAAAAGGCCTTTGATTGTATCTTGATGTTTCAGGAAGCTACTGTTTCATTTAATGGGGTTTTCATTTGATCCATTAATCATTATTAGGCCTTTGTCAAAATTTCCCCTAGTGTAGTTCCAACATAGCTTGTTTCTTGTTGAATGCAGGCGATGCACAATCAAATTGGTTTCACGTTAATACACAGTTTTGTGGCATATTTGAATTATATATTCGACATCTTTAGGTGTTAGTCTGTGTTGCAGAGATACAAATATGATGCGATATTGACACAGCGACACGGCTATGACACTGGTTTTGGTGTATCATAGTGCATTTTGGAATCTGTCAACCAATACGTCTCCAACATGATGTGACAGGGACGTGGTACCAATTTCCGGAGCTTCTGTGTTTCTTAGGTGGTTGTCATTGGGGATTTAAAGGAATTCATTTAGTTGTTTGGATTCAGAACTGAGCTCCAGAGTGATCAGTTCTGTACTTGTAGGTTTTGACTGTCAGCTTGGTAGTATATCTTGTTTATTTTGGTGAATTGAACTGTAATTGCTAAATAGAACAAATTCCAGCTGATATCCGAGGGGTTGCCTATGATTTCTTTATAACTGCAATAGGCAGTAGCAGATAGTTGAGAGAAGAAATTGTGAGCCACAGGGCAAAGAAGAATGTTGTATTGAAGTTGGACATCCAAAAGGACTTGAGATTTGAGATGGCCTATCTAATCTAGTCATTTTTGAAGTAAGAAAATAATTGTAAAATAAAGACATTTTTCTTCTGAAGTGGCTATACTCCATCAAAATCACTAACCTTAACTTCCTATTGTGGTAAACAGCGAGTGAAATGATTTGGTTATGTTGAGAAATTTGAGATGGCCTTGTGTTATTTGCATTACATCTAAGCTGCAGGTGGAATATATTTTATGCAACAAATTCCTGTGGTGAATGTAGTTAATCACTTTTAGGTGTCACTAGTTTTTGGTCGGACGAGCATTAATATAAATGGAATGTTTGCTCTGCTAACATGTCAAATTTCTAAAATAGTTTTGAGTCATGGTAATGAAGCTTTAAAATCCTTCACGTCTTCCTAATGTCCACATTTTGACAACAATGGTTCAGATGCATGTTAAGTCATCTTCAGTCCAATTATTGTTATATTGCTAGCTAGAATGTTGGAAGCAACTGAAGTTTTAAGTTTTTTTAGGGATCTTTTATTTGGTTCAATTGTTGCTAATAGGTTATCAATGAGTGCGGCGAAGCAGAAGCTTGGCTGAATGATAAAAGGCAGCAGCAGGATGCCTTACCGAAGCATGCAACTCCTGTTCTCCTTTCTGCTGATATCACTAGAAAGGCTGAGGCATTAGACAGGTAAAAAAAAAAACATTGGTATTTTTAAATAAATTTATATTATAAAAATGTTCAAGTTATCATGTAGGTGGGAGTCGTTATTTCAATTCATTTCTAATTTAATGTTTTTTTGGGTGTCCTTGGAAGAAAATAGGGAGGGATTTCTTCCCCACACACGGGGCGGGCGGGCTCGCTTGGGGGCGCGCGCGCACACACACACACACACACACACACACACACACACACACACCACCCTTGTAGTGTGATGGGATTTTGTTTGCAGAATAGTAATATTCTGTTGCTTTCTGTGTCGTGCAGTGGCACAAATTTCTGTTTGTGTTATCTGAATGTATTGTGGAAACATAACCATCAAAATACAAGTGCTTTGTATTCGTAGCGTGCCTCTGGATAACATTCAATGACTGCAATTGACCTGGAAGATCATTCTTGTGCAGGTTTTGCAGGTCGGTGATGACCAAGCCCAAGCCTCCCCCAGCCAAGCCTCAGACACCACCTCCATCTGAGACGCCAGTACCAGAAGCTCAGGCAACTGAGAATCCATCCAAGCAAGATGATGCCACTGGGGAACAAATGGCAGATGAAAGCGGACAGGCTCCGGCTGCTGGTGAGCCCATGGAGACGGACAAATCAGAGGGCCCTGCATAGTGTGGAGATCAGAGTAATCAGAAATTATGGCCTTGCCTGTGTCACATGGGTTATTTCTTGCTCAGCAGTAGCTTGAGAAGAAAGACTTCCCACTATACTTAATTTGTGGTCGTGTCTGAACATTTTACAGCTTTTTATTAGGCCCTCAGATAGTGTGTGAAAAGCTACTTCTGGGAGAGAGTAATGTTTTGTATTCTGGCCATGTCTAGATTTTGTTTACTGTCATGGTCAAGCAAGTCTTTGCTTTTCATTGTGGAACTATTCATTTCTCTACGCCCCTATTTCTTGTCACTTTGAATTTTGGGTTCATGGCACATTTGTGTGAATCCAATTTTTTCAGTGTTTCTACCTTTTTTGTTCTTTTTAAGTTTAGGCCAATGTTCTAGGTAGAGGGGTTGCTAGGAGCTTGTGGATTCACCGAGTCAGATGACTTGCAAGTATGTCGTTAGGTTTGTCATTCACATTCTGCATCAATTTGGTGTTGGTTGTTAAACGTTGGAGGAGGCTAGTAAATCTGTAGGGCTTCCTCTGTCACTAGGATATGGTTGTGCACGTTTGCATTAACATGACTAATCGGCTGGAGAGTATTGAAATTTCTCGAGGTAAGAGAACCCCCCCTTGTGCTACCAAGCTGAGTGTCCATGGTTTCCATAGGAGGGAGGGAACCTGGATTACCTAGATGCACTATTAAAATTTTGCTCATAAATTTTGATACATTATTCTTTAGATTAACGTTTTCTTGGACTCGAGCAGCTCGTAGATGTGGACGCAATCGTTCTTGAACTCGGGCAATCGAACTGTTGATTTCGTCCTTAATTCGGACAAGCAAAGTGTTGATTACAGCCTGCCTGTGTAGTTAACGATGTTTTGGCATAAATCGGCATATAGACAATATTTGAGTATCAAAAACGGTGACGTGCTATTTGCAGTCTTGTTATTTGAATGTGCAAGAGCTGCTACTAACCTTCTCCAATTGTTAAAAACTGTGCTGCTCAGATTTTGTAACAAATCTTGTATGGGTTACGTAAGTAGAGTGAAATAGAATGTGTAACGGTATAACAAGTTCAAGAAGTATATAAAACACTCAGTCCTGCGGTACTGCTCTTGTCATGATGATTCTACTTATGACAATTTCAGCAGGACAGAAAACACCGATAGAACTTTAACTAAGAAAAACTATCAATGTGTTCGTTTTAATCAACTGTAAATTCCGTCCTTGTGGTCAGTGGATCCAGAAAAAAAGAAGAAAAATACAGAGAAAGAAGAATTGATAATAATTGTTATGTCTTTTGCTATGCCTACAACCAAATGCTAACAACTGTCACCTGGCCGACCTCCATTGAGAGAGAAAAGGGGGCCAATTGTTATAGGATGTGACAGTGACAACTTGACCATGCTGTTGAATTATATTTTTTGCTTTTGGAGTATTGGACTACCTTTTGTTGTGCCATAAACCCCCTGATGCAAATGCAATTCAGTGCAATAAATAGCAACGTGTATATTCTTATTAAATTTTCTTTTGAAGAATGAAGGGAACACTGATTAGTCCAGCTTCCAGTTCTTTTTCTTAATGTCTTTGTGTCTATGAAGATGCATACTACCTGTACATGGACAAAAAGATCCTATAAAACTTGTTCCCTGGAAATGGCTTTGGACATTTCCTACACAGCTTAAATGGACGACTGAAAAAGCCTCATTTTTGTGTGTGCGTATGTAGGAGGGGGTTCTAAGGTATACAGTTTCTATGGGACGTATGCCTCCCAAAAGGTAACAGGACGTGCAAAAAAAGTTTCCTCGGCCCGGAAGGAGATTGACCCTCGAGTGCAAAGACATAAGGGAGATTGACTGTAAGTCACACCCGTCGAGCAGCCTTAGTGATTCGACGATGTCGAGTGGAAGGGTCCTCGCTCAATGGATAAAAGTTACTCTAGAGATAACATGTTGATCTTCTCCCAGAGTTCACATCGACGACGGGAAGGTTTGGCACCTCGATATCGGCTCCTCGCCACATGGGACTGTATTATGTTCCAAGGCTTGGGTTGTTCGTCCATTAAAGCGGTATGTGAGCTGGGTTCAGAAAGTCGTGAGATAGTTCTGTACATATATGGTGCGGAAGTTTGAGCATTGAGAGAACTTTTTCTTAGTACGAGAGAACCAGAAATGATGTACCTCTGGTGTACCAGTGGACACGATAAAATGTGGGCAGCCAAGTGCAGAACGAATAACTGTTGAAAGCATCTAAGTAGTAAGTCCATCCCAGGATGAGTGCTCTCTTATTCCGACTTTCCTAAAGCTTCCGGTAGCACAATCGGGACAACGATACGTTCTCTTCTCCTGCGGGATGGAGCGACAAAAGTATTGAGAATCCAATATAAGATCATGGCGAGACGAGCCGTTTATTATTGTGATATGTGTCAAGTGGAAGTACAATGATGTATGCAATTGAGGCATCCTAACAGACCGATAAATTTGAACCTTGTGCCTACACGATCTGATCATTTGACAACATGAACAACTAAAAGATATGTCATCCCTATCTATCTATCTATCTATCTATCTATCTATCCAAGAGATGGAAGGAGGAAGCTTTTTGTGTCCCTTCCAGTCAAGAATTGAGACCTCACAATAGGCAATATGCTTTTCTCTCGTGCATTTTTTTCGTTAATGGTTCGATATTCGGATGTCCTAGGCGTGGAGGAACCACATTAATCCATCTCGAACTTGGTGATTATGCTCTACTGCGGTGATAATACTGTAGGGGAGGTCCTACGGAAAAATAGCTCGATGCCAGAATGATAAAAAACTTAACACCTCTTATTTGACTTTTTAAAATATGAAAAAGATCAAAATAAAATACAAAGGTTATTTAAAATCCCAATTATGATATTTCTTCTCTCCTACTTCACATTTGGGAACATCTCATCCCGTCTCTACTGGATCTGTTTTCAGGAGTACCCTCAAAGAGAAACCTCTTCCCAATATTTAGTTTCGGGTTAAGAAGAAAGATGGAAAAGCTAACTCTCATGTTTGTTTAATATTTTTTGTGATTTCTTGGGCATATATTTTATTTTCAGCAAGCATCTAAATTCTATCACTATTTTGTTTCAAGTTAGTTTTATTCATATCAAACTGTATCATCTCCTACTAGTTTGTTGAGGTTATTTAATATATCTACACGTTGCAAAAGGTTCTTTAGAGATAGTGGGTAGATTAGAGTTAGGACCTAGGGGTAAGCTTGACAAGACTTCGAAATTGGACAATTCTTCTCTGCTAGGACAATCTTCCAGACCCAGCATGACCCAACAAGAGGTTGGAGTCACAAATGATACCCCCGACCGGCCCACAATAAGAATCAAGGGGCAACCAAAATTAGCTCCGGATATGATAACTCAATCCCCGGGCCGGCCCTAATCAGAGTATGTGCAAGCGTCGACAACCCTCGTGTGCCAACATATATGTTCCTCTCTCTCCTTTTAGGTCATGTGTTGATCTTCATTCCTGGGCTTTGCACTGTTCATGATACATAGTGTTCAACTCTACTAATGTTTTTCTTTAATATCTACTTTATGTAAGAAAGTGTTAGAAAGTGGAAAGTGGTGTGTTTGGTTTATGTTTAGTCCCATACTGCCTAGGTAGTATGTGGAGGCTCTCCTATATATAGATATGTACTCAAAGCACTCAACAAAAACAATCCCGATTATCTCCAATGTATTCTCTTTCTGCAGTGATTATATCTGTATTATCTTCTTGGTACTTTCTTTATCGAGTGCTAGGAAACAGCATTGTACTTCAACAGTTCAACATGTCACTCAAGATTCTCTCGTGTGCTTGCTTGATGGACTAGGTAGAGGAACAAGCATAAGGACCTATAAAATTGGAAAGAAAACAATTGGTAACTAGTAAAGCCTTATCCTTACTGTAGGACCTGTAAAATTGAGGTATATTTTTGGTAATTATTGTTGATGCAGGATATATCATTAGGTTTTCGATTGCTTTCTGCTACACACTATACCACCACCTTATCGAAAGAATTCACATTACGTCCCGGAGTAAGCTTGCAACACATGCCCTGCGCTTTTAGCCCAAGAAGTGGGAGCAAACTAGTTTTTATCTCAATTCGACTACAGAAACACTCGAATAAGAACTCAAAATAAGAACTCGTAATATGGATGTGTCACACTTGGATTTCTCTAACATCAAAAGTGTACCGACTTTTTTCTTTAGCCAGTTGAGAAAATCAAGGGAACAGATGAATGTAATCCAATGGTTTTTCATGACCGAGTTTGAAAAATTAGGAATTCATGAGTTCTCCTAGGATTTTTGTTTCTCTCTACCAACTTTGCATCAGGAGCTAGCCGGCCCCAAGAGCTACGGACTGCGAGTATCTCTTAATTGCAAACAAGTTGTTGAAGCTGCATCCAAGGCCAGCCAAAGAATGAAAATAATGATCAGCTACAACTCCAAGTTGATGGTTTTTTTTTTTTTTTTTTTTTGGAAACTCGTAATAACAAGTGTTTATTATTTGTTTCAAATTTATGAACTTTGTATATGTTATCCCGGAACTTTTTCCTTTTCCTCAATAGTTATGGTGTCTTTGGTGACGGCTTCAGTGAAATGGCTAACTGCCTTGATTTAAATTCATTTGGTAAGCTGTTGCAGGATTAGGGAGATTGAATTGGGATGTGGAATAATGGCATTCACTATTCTGCAGATGTATTTGCTTCAACAAAACTAACTATACACAGGTCATTTAGTTAAAACTCTGGCAAAGGAAGTGACACCATAAGAACAGCAGCAAGCATAAGCAGATGAGAGTGTCACAAAAGTATATTTAAAGAGAACTATGCAGTCACTAGTAACACTGTAAAAAGTACACAATTGACAAACAATTCTAGGTTGTTACATGGGTATGGGGCAGACTGGTCGAACTATGCATCTCTTCTGAAAGTCCTATGCTATAGATTTGTATATACAGCTGAGAATGTCACGCGTGAATGAATTTATTTAGGTAGCACACAGTAGTAGACCGTTGACATGATGAAAGTGCAAACCTCATGTAAGATCTCACTGCCCATTGAGCATCTCCAGCACAGCCATAGCAGCCTTTTGGAATCGTTCTTTATCGTCTTCCAGCATCTTGCTTTTGATTCCTACCGACTCCTTGCACTTCTCTATCTCTTCTGTGATCTCACTGGAGCTTTGTTCAATCTCACTGTTCAGTTTTGACATGATAAATTCAGTGGACGGAATTTGGATAAGAAAAAGATATATAACATAGCAGATGGTGTTGTTACAGTATTAGGTCAGCCTTCTTATGCATTACTAGGTAGAAAATTCTAAATTGTCATAATACTTGATAAATAACTCGTCTAAGCACGTATCTAAATTTGTGGAGGGGAAAAAAAGTGTTGTTATGAATATTAGTTCTCTAATTAGTGAATACCAAAATGTTAGCTCACCCAGCCATTTTCAGCATATTCTCAACAGCAATCTGCAACTGCTGAGACACATCTGTAATCATGGAAGAAGGACCAAATTAGTGTATGATATAAAGTCCGTTAAGAAAATAAAATGTTAATGTGCAGAGCATCTGAAGAACTAATCTGATTTTTAAAACAAGAGGGATACAAATTCTCATCCTCTTTAATTGAAATTTGAAGGACAGTCAAACATGTCAACACTTCTATCATTTTGTAATCAAGAAAAAAAATGTTAAATAATAGATTTTATTTTATTTTATTGCATGGAAATTTTGAGAGCAGCAAGTTAGATGCTCAAGAAAGCTGCAGTATTGATGATGACACCGTTTGAAAGTGTCTTTTTGGGTCTCATATAATACTAGATGGACATGAATGTGGGATCCAAGCTTCACTAAGAACTTTACTCACAGATGAAAAGCGCATAAGAATTACAAGATGAATCATTGATAATTACACAATTATGTAAAAGTTAACAATGTAGATGATAAAGGAAATAATGTGAACAGGAGTTAATAGAGGCTGATATTAGATTCATGTGTAACCAAAGAATAGAAATTTAGTAGGATACTTGGCTTGTTTATTATTGATGTGGAGCTACATATATATATGAGAGGCAAAGTCCTCTCTATACTACTCTACTCCATGTGGGACTAAAAAAATCCTTTAATACTCTCAACACTCCTCCTCAAGATGGACGATATAAATCAATCATCCTCATCTTGTCACATAGTTTAGAAAGACTCAATAAATTAAGACCCTTAGTAAGACAATCTGCGACTTACTCTTCTGAGCGAACATGATCGAGCTTTAATATCCCTTTCTCCAGCTTCTCTTTGATGAAGAACCGATCGATTTGGATGTGTTTTGTTCTGTCATGCTGAACTGGATTGTTAGCTATACTTAGTGCAACTTGACTGTCACTCAGAAGGCGCAATGGTGTTCCCTGATCCAGCTTCAACTCTGTCAGCAATGCTTTTACCCACAAAACTCTATCACTCTCAGAGTCATAGCTCTATATTCCGCTTTAGCAGTCGATCGTGCCCCACAAATTGTTTCTTGCTTCTCCATGAGACTAGGTTACCCCCCACAAAGACACAGTAACCTGAGGTAGACCTTCTGTGGTCCATGCAGCTTGCCCAATCTGTATCGCAGTACCCCTCAACACCCATGTGTCCGTTGTTCTTGAACCATAACCCTCTTCCAGAAGCCCCCTTCAGATATCTCAGAATATGAAAAACTGCATCCATGTGGCCCTTCCTTGGATCATGCATGCAGTGACTCACTACACTCACAACAAATGAGATATCAGGGCGAGTGTGGCCTAGATAAATCAATCTGCCTACAAGTCTCTTATATCTCTCACGATCAACCCGCTCTCCTGCCTCTGCCACCAACTTATCTTTCTGATCGATTGGAGTGACTGTCGATCGACATCCCAGCATACCAGTTTCTGTGAGCAGATCTAGTACATACTTTCTCTGAGAGAAGACGATCTCATCTCCTCCTCGAGCCACCTCTAAGTCCTTTACTTCAAATTCCTTGGCAAGTTTTGACTTCAGCCGGGTAATCTCCTCCTCCTCATCACATGTGATCACTATATCATCTACATATATTGCAAGTATGGTGATGTGGCCTCTCGCATGTCGGAAGAAGACCGTGTGATCTGCATTGGTCTGACTATACCCCAAGCATGTGACAGCCTTCCTGAATCTTTCAAACCAGCCCCGAAGAGATTGCTTGAGTCCATACAGTGATTTCTTCAGCTTGCACTCATTTTCCGTTGACTGCTTCGTGCAAAATCCCTGAGGCGTCTCCATGTATACTTCCTCTTGTAAATCCCTATAAAGAAAAGCGTTCTTTACATCCAATTGATACAGTTGCCACCCATAGTTTGCTACAAGAGAGACCCGTGTTCTCACAGTGCTCATCTTTGCCACCGGAATAAATGTCTCATCATAGTCGATGACATAGGATTGAGTGTATTCCTTTGCAACCAACCTTGCATTGTACCGCTCCACCTTACCTTTTGGCGTTTCCTTTACTGTGAAGACTCATTTGCATCCAACTTCTCTCTTTCCTTTAGGCAACGAAACAAGCTCCCATGTCCCATTTCTTTCGAGTGTTCCAAGTTCCTCTAACATTTAAGCTTTCCACCTCGTATCATCCTTCGCTTCCTGCCAACACTTAGACAAAGATGTGTCTAACAATGCAATGAATGCTCCATAAGTAGGAAATAAATTAGAGTAGGACAAAAAATGGGCGATGTCATGTTCATAACCATAACGATTAGAAATTTTTTCCGTATTATTGCAAGAATATCTCCTTAAGGGAGGAGAAGGACAAGGAGGAGAGATCATACCATCCGAATCAGAGGGATTCGTATCCGAATCAGAGGAATCCGGTGCGGGAGGTGCATCTTCAAGAGTTAGGGCAGGGTTAGGCGGGGGACATGGCTCAGTAGGGACAATAGACACAGTAGTGGACTGTTGCTTTCTCCTTCTGTAGATTTGGAGCTCTGTAGATTTTTTTGTAGTATGTTCCTCCCCCTTTACTGCAGCATAACTTTCTTCCTCCTCATTGTGAGCTTCCTCATCACTTTCCTCCCCCTCACTATCTCCCCCTTGTTTCCTTGGACCAACTTCCATCATTGGGCATGGAACTGACACGACAATCACGCATGGGCCCATCTCCCCCTCACACCTAAGACCTCTTATGTTAGGTGTGTCACCAAATGCGGAGCCTTCACCTGAACCATTGTGGTAGTATGGTTCCATCTCTCTGAATGTAACGTCCATGTTCACAAAGAGCCTTCGCTGCACAGGACTCCACCAAGAGTATCCCTTCTGAGTCCCTGAGTAGCCAACAAAGACGCACTTCACTGCCCGAGGGTCCAACTTTTCCACCACAGACCTATTATCCTTCATAAAGCAGACACAGCCAAATACCTTTGGGAGAACAATATACTTGTTCTCACATGTAAGCATCTCAAATGGTGTCTTCTATCCTAACGCCTGAGAGGGCATCATGTTGATGAGATATGCAACCGTCAACACAGCATGTCCCCACAAGTGTTTAGGAACATTCATAGCAAACATCATTGACCATGCCACTTCTAACAGATGCATGTTCTTCCGCTCTGTCACGCTATTCTGAGCTGGTGTATAGGCACATGAAGTCTTATGTTGCATCCCATGGACTGATAAGTATTCTTCAATAGCCTTGTCGGTGTATTCTGTCACATTGTCCGACCTCAAAGTCTTCACCTTAGCACCGTATTGTGTTGTAATCCTGCGATAAAAATCTTAAAAGCATGCGAATACATCACTCTTACTCTTCATTAGATATATACAGGTGACACGAGTGTAGCAGTCAATAAAGGTGACAAACTACTTAAAACAATTAACAGTAGTTGTAGGACAGTCTCCACACATCAGAATGTATCATATCAAAAACAACTAAACTTCTATTTCCAGAACTCACATACGAACTTCTGGTATATTTTCCAAGTTCACAAGCATCACAAACCAACTTTTTCTTATTAGCCTTTTGATACATAGAGGGATACATCCGACTCGGTAGACTGAATGAAGAGCGTCTCATACGCTGATGTTGGAGTAATAATTCTGCTTCTAAAGTCCTTCGCGGCTCCTCCTGTTGTGTTTTATCTGCCAGTGATACTAGTGCTGCATCCAGCCCACCTATGTCCAAGTACCATAGTCCTTTATGCCAAGTGTCAGTCCCCAACCGTCTCCCAATTTTCTTCTCCTGAAAAATTATCTTAGGGATGTCAAAGAAAACAACACAATTAAGTTGAAGAACAATGACACTAATGGACAATAAATTAACAGGAAAAGATGAAACATGCAAGACATCACTAAGAGTCATAGAAAGGGTGCATTCAACTGTGCATTTATCCATAATGGGTCTAGCAGTACCATCAGCAGTCTGAATGCTTTCAGGCGTTGCCAGGTGAGTGTAATCTTGGAACTCATCATGGGCACCTGTGACATGGCGGGATGTCCCAGAGTCAATTATCCAATTTAGACTTCCTGGTTTGTGGGTATATGCAAGAGCATGAGCAGGTATACATGTGCTTGTATGGACATAGTAGGTGATGTTACCCCCGGAGGTGGTTGGAGTCGATGTCCCAGTGGTGTTAGCTCAACTGTCGCTGGTTCCAAGCTTCATGCTCCTCTACATTTCTAGCATTTTCCTATCACTAGGGGTCATATCGGATGACTGACTCTCATTTTTTTCTTTGTCAGGTTTGTCTTGTGTCCTCCAGAATAATTACCTCTGCCTCCGCCATAGCCTCCTCTGGCACCCCTACGTCCTCCATGGCCACGTCCGCGGATGTTGAACTGGCCTCTTAGAGCTTTCGTACAGAATCTGATAAAATGTTCAGGTTCTCCACAGTTGTAGCACCCTCCCCCTCCGGAAGGGTTTGGATTAAACACTAATAGAGCTATTTTTTGTTCCGGAGAGCTAGTGGTGCTAGGCATTAGCCTCAGTCGTGCATCTTCTTGTGCCATAGCAGCTATGGCCTCCTCCAGTGATGGTAGTCCGGGTTGTGCAAGTAGGACATTCCTCCTTTGCTCGAATGTTGGGTTGAGATCCTTCAGGAACTTCATCATCCTCTGTCGCGAAACATATTCCATGAACTTCTTATAATGTTTCGTAAATGCCGGTTCCACTTGCTCATCCTCCACGCCAATGAGATCATAGTGGTCGAGATCTAACCAATACTTCTTCATCATCCTCCTTTGCTCGAATGCCAATTTCATGGTGTGATCTTCTTGTACCACCTTATCAAGTTCATCTTGTAGTTGGAAGACCCTCATAGGGTTGCCCGACCTTGAGTACATGTCTCTCAGAGTCATCAAAATGTCACCTGCACCCTCTATTGCATCCAAGTTGTCCGACACTTGGTCGGTAAATGAGGCTGTCAACTATCCAGCAACAACATTGTCGATGATTTTCCACACAGCAAACTCCCGTGGGGAGTGATCTTCAGGTGCCTTGGTTTGGCCATCCACATAGTCCACCAAGCCCCTTGCCTTCAGAGTCCGCATCGCCTGACACGACCAATTCAAGTAGTTGGAAGTACCCTCCAACTTTATCTACAATTTCTTCAACTTCTCTATTTTGTTTGGTGAATGATCCACATTTGCGTGTGCAACACGGGAGCTAGTCTTGGTCAGCCTCCTGGAGAAGAGATCGTCCACCAAAGCCTTCATCTCTTGGACCGTCAACTTGCCGTAGAACGTCTCCACCGTCTTCTTCTTGTCCTCTTCCATCAGCAAGACGGTGGCAGATCTAGATCGTCTTCACCTTTGATCGTCGTCATCTCCAAGTCTACTGTTCCTCCTTCAGTGGCAGCGGTGTCCCTGAGAGCCGTTGCTCATGTCCCGTGCACGGCTTCGACCCGAGGCCATATGACCTGACAAGAAGGAGGGGGAAGAACCGACAATTGTAGTCGAGATCAGGAATTTACACAAAAGTTCCGTCACTCATATACCTCGATCAAACTAGCAACTATATAATTAATATTCCGATTACAACTTGCTGCAACACAAAAAGATAATCAAAAAATTAAACTTCTCGTTCTTCCTTGCAATCGCAGTTGCATACGGACAGAACCGAGTTACAACTCGCAGAAAAGAAGAAGAAGAAGAAAATGAAATACTGCGATGGCGGCGATAGAGAGGGGGCGGGGGTCGGCGTGGAGGAAGGGGAGGAGAGATGCTGGCCGGCGGGGAGGGGGGCTGGTGGCCGGCGGCTGCTGGTGGCGGAAGAGGGGGGGGCGGCTGTGGAGGGGGTTAGGGTTAGGATTTGGGAAGGGGGGTTGGCTCTGATGCCAAATAGAAATTTAGTAGAATACTTGGATTGTTTATTATTGATGTAGAGCTACATATATATAGGAGAGACTAACCCCTCTCCCTACTACTATACTCCATGTGGGAGTAAAAAATCATTTAATACTCTCAACACAGAGACATCTCATTATTCTTGATTCTCTAATAGCAGTATATTGTAATATCCAATGCGAAAACATGAGTCATACTCGGAGGATATGGGCCTTTATGGCTTTCTGTGGCCTAATGTTTTTGAACGAATTTCCTGTAATTAGATTTTTACTAATTCAGAAAAACCATTGTCGTATCAAACCCATCCACGAAGCCTACACAATGAATTTTTCAGGGTCTAAAAGGATGATGCAACCTAAGGATCATATGCACCCATACCAAATTGCACATTGTCCTAATTATTAAAGAATTGTGGGGCATGGATAGCAAAAATCTTACAAGTCATGCACTTCCAAATTGACCTTGATGTACTGTTAGTTAGAAACATCAACATGATATCAGAACTGATTGTGAGGAGCTCAGGAAAATTTTGCATATAACATAAGAAGAAACGACCGTCAGTACAAATGCATTCATACAGATACAGATACAAGGTACAAGTGTGTATGATCCATGTATTCCTCAGATCTTCAGAAACCTACTTAGATTAGATTGTGGGCTTCTAGTTGAACCAAGGAAAAAATCGTCAATGGAGAGAGATCTGTATGATCCCTTGTTGGGAGGTGGAAGAGTATTCATAGTAGGATGCTACTCTTGAAGTGTTTTATTTAAGACTGTAAATTACTAATATTCTGATAGAAATATGAATGTAATATACTTGCTATACTTATGAAAAGATATCTTCCCCTAGTTGGTATCCTAAATGTTATATATGGTTGTGCTAATATCATGTCATTCCACGTTAACCTGTGGTATGCTTGGTATCCAAGTCTACTTTGGATATTAACAATCACTCGTGGCAGGAGATACTGTTTTATACACTACCTTTTTTTGATGCAGCACTAACTGAGCCTAGACACCGAACAATTATGGCCATCACTAAAGGGAACAAGGGAATCTTTATGTCCTCTATTTATCATAGTCAATACTTCGTGAGTCATTATGCAAGCAAAGAGAACTCTAGAGCCTTAGCCAGTTAGCCTATGAAGCCAATCTAGCTAAGATGTGCTGGATCACCTGAGATGGACTTGGCTTTACTTACCTCTTCAGTTTGAGAGTCCAAACGTTGGGATCAATGAGAATCAACTTCAGCGACTTCACTCATCTGGTAAAGGTGGTGCAGGTGAGATATGTTTAAGTACTATTCCATGTGTTCCAGGCAAGATATAATGGGATAGATCCAAATACATTTTTGCCTCATTCCATGGGTTGCAATTTGATGGGTGGCTAACTACGTAAATTTGAGTTCTGCTACATATATGCTGAATTTCCATATGAACCACCACAGATACATACAGAGGAAATTTTGCAGTGCAAAAGTGGCCTTGCATGGAAGAAATGGTTTAAGTCACCAACTCATGGAAAGTTTAAGAGCAATATTTACTCGCGTGCCTATCTATCCATACTCCTGACGCATTGACCAATATGTGGACATGCACTGCTTAGGGAGTTCACAGGATGGATAGGCTCATAAGTACAGAATTTCCCAAAAAATTGACAAGGTGAGAGTCCAGGTCTCAGTGGTATAACTGTCTTTGACAAAGTGTGACCTCCTGGCACAATACCAGATCAGGCAAGATGCTTAAAAAGTGTCCGTCCTTAGAAGGTACGTAGGATAACCATTCTTCTTAATATCATTAACATCTGAATTGTAAATTTCACTTGAATTTTATTTGAGTAATATATAGGGAGTGGAGTGGAATCGAATCGTGGAATCGAATCCTAAAGGGTATGTAGGTAGGTCGTGAGTTTCCCTAGTCACAGTCCTCTACTTGCCAAAAGGTTTGGAACCTCAGTGTTCTAAACTAGCTCCCTATCATAATAAACTCACATAATTTCTCATCATTTCTCTCCCCAGTTCCATCTTTCATGAGTCATCCCAGCTCTTGCTTTGCAGTAGAATCTTAAGATAAATGTTTACCAGTGTACATATGGAAGGTGATTCTAAAATTATTATCCAGTGGATCACATCAAAAAAGGTGTTGGTGGCCTATAGACAAAAGCGTTTTGTTGATATTACCTAAAAGCATTATAGGGCTAGTAAACTTTTAAAGTTATCCCAGAAGGGCAAATATTTCACAGCCTATATGTCACCTATTTAGCCACTAGTCATCTTAGTACAATGATGGCAGGCATATTGCGAGCTTAATTCAAGAACCTCGTCAAGGATGACAAGAAGGATTTCTGCTTCAACATCACAAAAGTAAACTGTTTCGTGCGGCTTATCAACATAGTTGTAACAAATTTGAACTTGCTAGAATGTATCCTAAGAGCATCTCCAAGGGTAACCTTGAAGACTACCTAAAGTTAGGTATATTTTGAAGTTTTATGGATCTTAGGGGGGTCACTTAGGTGATATTGTCTCCAATGGTTGTCCTTAAGTGACCCCGTAGCAGTTATTTATTAATACTTTATAAATATAATAAATCTTATATCAGTTTTTTTTATTTAATTAATACGTATATGGGATCTAACTACCCAATCCGTGTATTAAAACACTAATAAAGAAAGAAAAAGAAGCTTATTTACATTATAATAATCTTGGACCCCAGTAAAGATAATTTTGAAGAGCACCTAAATTTAGAGGGATTTTTTTAGACCCCTAAAGTTAAGGGGGTTTTCTTAGACACTTTAAAGTCCATTTTTTGCATCATCTACCTAAATCTAAGGGGCCTGAATTTTCAGGTTCCTTGGAAATCCTCTTAAGAGCATAATGCAACAGAACACAACAAAAGGCAATGGAGCCATAATAGAACTAAATTGTACCTTTTCAACTAACTTGGAAGTGAGTTCAAGGGACAGAAGCTTTATCACAGATATTCAAGATACAAAGTTTCATGTTAAATATAAATGGGTTCACCATAATGTTTTTTCATAAAGAAGAAAAAAGTATTTGTTGTTGAGAACTTGAGATACAATGATTCCAAGTGCATTTCAGTAAAGATAAATTAACAAAAAAAAATTGCAATTAGAAAAGGAGAGTACTAAAATAACACAATTAAAGGATACATACTTCAACAAGACTAGAATCTAGGAACCACAGACACTCCAAAAATCTGGACCGTGTCATGTTGGACACACCACGGACACTCCAAAGTACACTAGAAGACATGAAAATAGGTGTTGTGTTCGTATCCTTAACGTGTAGTGTCGTATCCGTGTACAATCAACATGGAATAGAATATACAATTCTGCCTGTGTGTTGCAAGATTGTTGTAGCTAGAAACTATCATAGTCATGTACTGGATGCAGCATGCTTGTCAAAATTAAGTATCCTTTGTCATATGCACCACCACCACCCAAGAGAAGACAACTAAGAGAAGGCAAAGTATGCATGCGAGTTAGCCTGCACTATGCTACAATGTTTGATGTGGCCCATCTAGGGATCGGCGTTGGGCCGGGTCGGGCCGTCCAAGCCCATAGAGTACGGGCTCAAGCCGGACATGGGTCGGTCTTTTTCGGCCCTAAAGAAATTTCGGGCCGGGCCGGGCTTAATTATTATTTATGAAGTCCAAGCCCATCAACAAGAGTCGGACTTTTCGGGCCAAGTCGGGTCGGGCCGGGCTAAGTTCCTTTAAGATACTAGAGATTCAAATGCCAAGTAATTAAAACAAATACTTCCAAAAATGTTCAATGCTAAACATTCGTCAGCAAAAATATGCTCTTAAAGCAGCAGTAGCCATAATATCAACTTAGCATCTACAAGCATATACGTAAGTTAGCGCCAGAGTGCTCAAAGATGAAAACTACTTTAACTAGCAAATAATAAGGATAAAAGAAGCATAAAGCAAACTCCATCAAGTTATTCATTGTAATTTGGAATTCATGTATCTAATAAGAAATTGGAGGTGGTTCACATAACTTAAAATCTACAGGACAATGAGGAAGTGAAAAGGATTTGAAGGGGCTATATGTGCATCAAACCCATAAAATTATTGCAAATGTTGGAAGAATTTTTTAAATGAGAACATTTATAATACAAGAAAGTGAATAGTACCATACACCCCTAGAGAACCATTTAAACAATAAATACTGGGTTCCCAGACATCCCTAGAGAATATTACTATTACTTGTACGTTCTGACTGCTGACAGATATCCTAAACCGACTGTATTGTACTTCTAGCTAAAAGATTGTATTGGACGGGCCTCGGACGGACGGATGCATAGCCCAAGCCCGGCCCTATACTAATATGGATCGAGTCGGGCTACCCTAATGATCGGGCTCTTTCGGACTTTGGCCCATCGGGCCGGACGGACTTTTCGGGTGCCCATGGGCTTCGGGCCAAATGATGATCCCTGCCGCCCATCCATATTCATCAAGCTCTGATCCCATATCTAGTTCCGTTCATTTTTCAACATTTAGTGTCCTATCCTCATTCGTCAAACCAGATCACAAGCCAATTACACTGTATCTAGGAACCACGGACACTCCAAAAAATTTGAGCCGTTTCATGTCGGAAGCATATCGGACATACCACAGACACTCCAAAATAGATGTTGTGTCCGTGTCACCGTGTCCTAACGTATCCGTGTCCATGCTCTCCTTATGATATAATCGCTCACAAGCTACAACTTACCCTAAAAACTGTCCACCACCTCCGTGCGGGCCACCCACAAAGACACTCGGTTTCCCTTGGAGTCGCCTAAACTGGCACGCAGGCAGCGTTGAAGTGCACCTAATGTCGCATCGGTGCCACAGCCGCCTCACAAGCATCGCTTGGCGCCTAATCTCACTTGCCAGTGGCACCCAGCACAGTACACGCCAGTCCCACTATAGCTGACGCCCATGCAGGGCCAATTTCGTCTAATTTCTTTCCCATTTTAAGTAAGAACTTTTTTTTTTTTTCAAATTCGAGAAAACACAAGATTCCAAAACTAGATTTTACCAGATCTTATTCAGAAGATATTGTGACTATGATTATTGATTTCCCCCAAAATTCTCCAGAAAAAAAAACACAAAAGAATCCATGTATTCCGATCAAAGAAATCAATTACTCAGGATCTGCCATCCGTGACTCTTTAAATAGGGTTTACATCTCCAAATTCCCCATTTTTTTTAAAAAAAATGACGAAGAAGAAAAAGCTATGAAAATTCTTGGAGGGATCGAGGAAACGTACCGAAAAGGACGGTGGTGAGCTCGCCTTCGGAAGCAGCAACCATCATCATCTCCTTCGAATTCTCCATCTCCACTTGTGTCTCTCTTACTCGCCTGTGTCCAAACCGATATTTATAGCCACAACCCAATGGAGGGAAAGATCCGCGTTCAATTTTTTTTTGGGTACTTTACAAAAACCACCTAACGATTTTAATTTTTTACACATCTGCTGGTGTACTTCCCAATATTTTAAGGGTTTTTTTTAGGGACACTACACTTTTTACTCGGAGCTGTCAAATTTTTTTTGGCAGGACTGTCAAAAATTAAAAAATTTGACAGCCCTATCTATTGGAAGGACTATCAAAAAATTTGCCAGCATGCCTATTTTGGGACTGTCAAAATTGTTGACAGTCCTTCCAATAGGTAGAACTATCAAAAATATTGACAGTCCTACCTATTGGAAGGACTATCAACAATTTTGACAGTCTTGACAGTCCCGGGTAACTTTTGCAGTGCCCCTAAAAAATCCCAAAATTAAGGAGGTGTAATATAGTAATCTATCTAAGAGCAAACTACGAGACTGTTTGGTTGTCTGTGAATGTGATTTTTTTTTACTTTTTTTTTTTTTTTGCATCTTCTTGTCACGCACATGATTTTTTGCTCCACCGAGACTGTTTTGCATAACCCTCATCAGACAAGAGTTTAACTAGAATCCTCCATAGTGTAGTGGAATACTCTTGAACCCTCAAGAGACCTTTTCAAACTTCTAAAAGTTCTAGAATTTGCTCATGTAAATATCTTAGAACTAGAACTTACTTGTAAAGGACTAAAAGATTCTTGTAAGGCCCTTGGGCCTATAAATAAGGTTAGAGTCTCATTTGTGCATCACCATATTGTATCTTAGAAGCTTCGTTTATTATAGTGAAGTCTTTTAAGTTCGACTCTTGCTATACCATTCTCTTCTTTTCTTAACAATATAACAAAGCTCGCTCAAGGAATGCTTACATGGTCTTCGAGAAGGAAATTTGTACAGTGCACGAGTCATAGAGTAGGCAAAAATACTAAGTCCATGACAAGTGGTATCAGAGCGAAGGTCGATCGTCGTCATGTTGACATCCGACATCGTGATTAAGGAGTGTCCCAGATTGCCCAAGGAGAGGCCCAAGAACACCAAGAGGGACAAGATCAAGGAGACAAAGTTGGAGCGTGCCCTTGGCGAGTTGGTGTCCCGCACGGAGGTCTTGGAGAAGGACATGACGGACATGGAGTTATAAGTAGAACAAAATTAATCAAATTACGAGTTCACTCATGGATTGGAAAGTGGTGTTGTCAATACCATGGCGTTATTCCGAGAGCAACTTCATGAGTTATGGGACGAGTTCAAGGAGGAACACTAGGTGACTCATGCGGAGATGCGGAATTGCGCGAGGAACTCAAGACCAAGATCGTGATTCTCGAGAAGGGTATAGCCAATGGTGGGTATCGAGTAGGGAGGCAACACCAAAGGTGAAGTATCCCAAGCCCAAATCCTTTAACGATGTTTGAGACACGAAGAATAATTTTCTATAGAATAGCGAGCGATACCTAAAGGTGCTTCTCATCGAGGATAATGTTAATAAGGTAAATATTGCATCTCTTTACTTTACCGATGATGCTATGTTGTGGTGGCGTCATATGTGTATGGATAAAAAAGAAGGGTTTGTGCTCGATCGAGACTTGAGAAGATCTCAAGAAGGAGATCAAGATCAGTTCTACCCAGAGAATATCGAGTTCACTACTAGGAGGACATTGCGACAACTCAAGCACACTAGGTCAATCAAGAATTATGTTGTGGAGTTCTCTCATCTCATGCTTTTCCATCACGAGTATGGCATCTTCTTTCTTAACAGGTTGCAACAGTGGGCAACACAAGACTTGAAGAGGCAACGTAAAGACTCGAATAATATCATCTCGGTAACTGTGAGACTCGTCTCACTATTCTAGTATACGTACCCAAGATACGCGTGTGGCACGCCCCAGTCCCAAAATACGTAGGACTAGGAACACGTAAGCATGCCAGCCGCATGGATATGGCAACTCCAATATATGAAAACCATAACCCATATGTACGCTGTAAAATGAATATAAACTCACATGTGGTATATATAATGTCACAAGTCACAGATATGCTAATCTCATCCACACAACAAGTCATAGAAAAGAAATACTAAACTAGAATAAGGAGTCTGAAATATCCAAAATAATGGTCGGGTGGAGACAAATCCACTACCAAAGACTATATCCAAAACTAAAATGAGAGAGGAGTATAAAATCTCCAATATAAAATAATGTGAAGACAGAAGTGTATCAGCTAAAAGAATCCATCGCCAGATAATCAACGATGCTCAGAAGGTAAGACCTCCTCGACAGAAAATAATGCGTCAGGTCCAGGCCCGTACTCCTGCAAATACTCAAGAGTAGATACACCTGGCAGAGGACCAGGTCCTCAGAGAGACGTAACAAGATACAAAAAAGCGAGCCAATTTGAATACAGTAAACATGCATATAATTTGAAAATAAATAAGTACGCTGTACAAGACAATCTATATGAATGCAAATGAGGACAACTTTTCGACGTATGGGCATGGGTAGGCTACTCGATCTAATCCTCACAACTCATACGCTCGTCAGTGGACATCATCAGCCGACATACCTCTGGGGTAGCGACCCTCGGACTCCATCAATCGACATACCTCTGGGGTAGCGACCATCGGACACGACCACCATAGTGCGTGCTAGTGACTACGGTGTTACCAGAGTGGTTAAAAGTCCATACGCCTAATGATTGTCCTCTATGATACTAAGTGTCAAGTGTGTGTCAACATATCTAATATATAGTAATGACAGAAAGGAACTACACATGCAATAAATATACAGAAATAAAATAAATATACAAAAATATACTAAGCATGCAAAATACTGTAAGCAATTTGGCAAGGTATCTTGCCTGGCAAGAAAGCTGCAAAAATGTAATGTCCCGATGTCAACTCCAAGAGTCAGAAGCTACGGCCTCAGAATGAACGTCTCCGGATGCTGAAATAAACATCACCAACGTTTCCAGAATAAGCAAAATAGCTAAAAAGTACTTCCCTTTCGTCCAATTTGGACACAGGGGCAAAACGGTAATTTTGGATAAAAGTGGGGTCCAAGTGTGACCCACTTTGCACCGAAAAGCGTGCCAAGGGTAACAGTCTCTAAATGGAACAAACTATAGGTCAAACAACTCTAAATGTCAATACGAACCCAACAGTATGTCCAAATATGAATTTCGATGGGCCGAACATAATTTTGTCCAAAAAGTCAACTGTGGGACCCGCCAATTGGCGATTTGGTCAACCGTCTCAGAATTGCGTAAAAATTGAGTCACAGGACCAACGCGTTACCACGAGTCCAGTGGCGCAAGTTTCTTCGCAATCTGACAAGCGTGAACAAAATGCGCGCGACTTCCACAAAAGTTGCGACACGGGGTGTGTCCGCGGATACGGGCTGATTTTGGCGCGCACACGCGTCCGAATCAGTTTCCATGAATTTTTACTTGTCCGGTTACGCTGCGTGCACCGTTCGGTACACTTGGTACACGGCGGGGCGGTCCCGTTTGGCGGGGCGCGCTCCGTTTCACTACTTTTGAAAATCTGGGAAAAATGGGTTCGCGGGGTTTTGTGACGAATTTAATTCTGTCCACAGCAGTTAATAATCTAGGATTATTTAACAGAAAATAAACTAGGTCAAGTGTTATACGCATACCAAAAAGAATCACCGAATTCGGATATCTGTGGTGGGAGATACGAACTCGACAACATGGGTGGTCACCGCAGTTTTCTGCGATCCCAGAATTCGGTCTGCTTGCGCCAACTTGGACGCTGTTTTCGCCTATGGGTACACGTTGTTCGAGGTCTGCTATCATACAGATATGGAAGAGGGTTAAGGGGTGAGCATACCGGTGAAGACGGAACGGCGTTTGGTTGAGCGAGTCGACGGAAAGCAACTCCGGAACAAAGGTACATCGTGTGAGAATTTGCAGTGCGTGGGGTCGCGGTCGTCGGGATCTGTTTTGATGGCCTGGCGGGGTTCTCCGGCTTCGGTGGCGGCGCTCTCTAGGTCTAGATGAGAAGAGAAGGGTCTGGAGGTGATTTAGGTTAGGGTTTGCGGAGATATATATATATATATATATATATATATATATATATATATATATATATATATATATATATCGCGGTCGTCGGGATCTGTTTTGATGGCCTGGCGGGGTTCTCCGGCTTCGGTGGCGGCGCTCTCTAGGTCTAGATGAGAAGAGAAGGGTCTGGAGGTGATTTAGGTTAGGGTTTGCGGAGATATATATATATATATATATATATATATATATATATATATATATATATATATATATATATATATAGGTCGTGGAGGGGGCCGCGCGTATACTAGCTGCTGGTTGCTTCATGGTTTCCAAAGGGAATTTTGTTGATTTTACACTTTAGTCCCCCCTTCTTTTATTCTTTTCCTTTTTTTTTTCTTTCTCCTTTTTCTTTTCCATTCTTTTCTTTTCTTTTATTCTTTTCCTTTTTCATTTCTTTTTCTTTCTTTTCCTAAAAATAAATATATGTATATATATTTATATATATACATATATACGCATAAAAATATCTAGAATTACACTAATGCACACCATTAAGCTAGCAACTGCTCAAGGGGTCTCCTACATGAAATAAATTCCTAAAAATTTCTAATGGTCCCATAAATCTTCTAAGTGCACCAACACCTAAAATAAAAATTAATAAAAATTTAATTCTCCTATTTAGCACATAATTACCATAACTAAATTATTAATTAATAAAAATAATAATAAATACAATTTTTAAAAAATAGGGGTTTTACAGCGTGTTATACATGTATAGTTTGCTTATTTTTTAGTTTCTTACTTTATGTCATTCATGCATTGTTTAGATTATTTTTGTAAATTTTTCTTAGTTGCATGCTTTGGACCGTTGGTCTCTTGGTTTTCTTGTGTGTGGTTGTGATGAACCCGGGTGAGGGACCTGGATTATGATCTAATGGCCTACAATCCTAGATTTTTCTATATATACTCAACCTTTCTTTCCCCTTCATTTTTCCTTCTTTTTATTTCTCTTTCCTTCTTCACTTCTCCCCAGCTGAAAACAACAGCTGAGCTTGACCTTGGCCGTGGGTGACCTTGGTAGTGTTGGTATTAGGCTAGAACTTGACCGTAGTCAAGTACATCTTGCCAACTGAGTGAACCCATGAATTATGAGCTTCTTGATAAACCTAAGTTTACATTTATTTGCTGGCTTAGTTATCTGCATATTTTTAGTAGCTTAGAACTGTGTTGTAGACTCTTTTGTAACCTTGGTTTTGTTGCACTCGTATTTGATCTTGAACGAAAAAGTTGAGAACAACAAAGTCGGAGCACAAAGTGTGCTAGCTGGAGAAGAATGAGCAATTCTATGAAAAGTATGCATGAGACCCTTAAAAAATGCTTGCGTACAACACATCAATCAAATCCTCATAAAAATGCTTGCGTTCAGCACAACATTCAAATTCTTGTAAAAGTGCATCAAGATATGTTGAGTACTCTGGACGCACTTTACTTCTCATGCGTACGTTTTGTACGTTTTGTACGTTTTGTACGAATGTCATCTAATCAAACCCTTGCAAAAATGTGCCAATGCTATCAGAAACTTGGATGCACTTTTGAGAAAAATCCTCAGCGACGCACATTTGAGCGTTCAACATCGTCAATCAAGAGAAAGTGCGCCAAGCCTCGGTTGGCGCACTAATTTCTTTCTCTGAGTATTCTTGATGGACGAGCCTTGACTTTGGCATCATCTCGACTGTCGTATTCTCGAATGTCGTGTCTCGACTGCTGTGCCACGCTTTGAGACTTGTGTTTTGTCTTTTAGTAGACCTTCCTACACTTGTTTGTGCGCCAAAACCCCATGATGGTATACTTGGTGAAAGTACGCCAAGTTAATAGCTTGTGTACTTCATCATTGTGCGCCAAACCTCCATGCTGGAAAAATTGATGAAAGTGCGCTAAGCCCCTAGCTCGCGCACTTCTATCATTGTGCGCCAAGGTTCTAAAAGTGCGCTTTAGAATCATTTGTGCGCTATATTTTGCTCGAAGCACTTTTTTATCAAAGTACGTTAGAACTGTCCGGACTAGTGATTTGTGGGCCAATATTGTTTTTGGTCATTTGTGCGCCAATGTTGTTTTTGGTCATTTGTGTGCCAATAGTGGTTTTGGCCCATTATGTCACCCTCACATTTCTATCTAAGGGTAGTTTGGTAATTATCATGGGTATTAATTATTTTAGGATTATTATAATTAATAATTGTGCATGACTAATTTATTTATTTTAATTATTGCTAGTGTAGACTTATTTTAGACTTGTGTAGTGGACCTAACCTTTTAATTAGGGGACATGAGCAAACTTTTGGACTAGTCTAAGTTGAGCCCATGAATTAGGCCCATGGATTAGGAAACATGATTAATTAGTGGAACCATTAGACTAGAACCTTCCCTCCCTAATTATTTCTTCATGAGAGGCCCCAAGGGGTATTTTTGACTTTGTACATTGCTTGAGGAAGGGTTTTTGTCCAGCCATAATTGAGAGGAGAGAGAGTGCTCTCATTTTAGTTCTTCCCCAAAATTCTAGATCTAGTTTTTCCCCTTCCAATTCCCCATCATTTCCCCATCAATTCACCATCAATTCTCTTCAAATCTCTTCCTAAATTCAACATTGAAGCCTCTACATCAAGGATCTACAAGCAAGGAGCAAGGAACAAGGAGGAGGAGGCCAAGATCTACAAGGAGAAGAGCAACTTGTCATTTGGAACCTTTTCATTGGGAATCCATCTCCCAATAGGTACAAATCAGTTTCCCCCCTTCCTATAGGCTATAGATCTGAGTTTTTACCATGAGAAACCACCCCACATGCATATGTTACCCATAGGTTTTGATTTGGAATCATTTGGAGACCTACGGTGGTAGTTATGTCCATTTTGGTGCCAATTTTGGAAGAATTTCGAAATTGACACATGTAGTGCTTGTCAATGAATCTAATAGATCTAATTGACCATTGATTGTTTGTTTGTAGCTTGTGTCGTATCCACAATTGGATACGTGTGGGCCGTATCTCGTCAATTTGACGAAACGGTCGATTTTGGGGGTTTTCCTCCGACACGGGGCCATGTGCATATCATATGGTGACACGGACACGTAGACACTCTAATTTATATATGTATTATTCATAAATTATGTATTAGACTTGTACGTGTCCTCCGGGATACGTTTGGTTGTGAGTTGGGGACCGTATCGCAAGCGTATCATAGAAAAGTGTGATACGGGTGCGGTGCACTCCATGTGTTTGTGTTTTGGCTAATTATATTATGCATACATGTGTAAATGTATATTTATAGGCTATTGATGTAATATATAGAGTATATAATAGTGTAATTTGGGTTTTTGTGTTTATGTGTGTCTATGTGTATTTAATAGAGTATCTACTTAAATCTATATGTGTGTATATATATATAGATTGGTGTATATAGCTATATGTATTAATATCTATAAGTATATATATATATATGTAATTGGCTTATATGATATATATATATATATAGGGATAGCTACATATTGGTTGTGTTTATATGCATAAGGTGTAGTGAGTGTTATGTGTTTGTGTGAACCTTAGTGTGTTGTGTGTGTTTGAGTTAGTGAGGGGATAGGGCTCGACACAGGTGAACCACCAGTCACTGTGTGCAGAGGATAGGAAGAGAGAGAGCAGCAGCAGGGTAAAGCAATACAGCACAGTCTGAAGGGAACAGTAGTTTCACTGTATGAAACTGTGAAGCAGTAGTTTCACTGTGTGAAACCTTGAGGCAATTTCACCAGGTACTCGACAGCAGGAAGTATCAGAACAGATGCTTAACATGAGAACTGGAGGCTCACTGTGTACCTGAGAATCAAAAGATGGACTGAAGGTTAGAAGAAGACCTCACCTACTGATACACAGCTACCTGCAGATTGCACAGCAGGACTGTGAGCACTGCACACTGAACTGAAGACAGCAAGTCGCTGAGCACTGCAGATACTTATGCAGAGAGGGCAGCAACCTGCAGATACATCAACTTGTAGGCTGAGGACTGCACAGCAACTCTCTGATACTGAACTGAAGACAGCAGCCACAGCAATCAGTTCACTGTATGCAACTGCACACAGTTTAAGGTCAGCATGTGCAGTATACATGCACAGTAAACCCAGTTATCAGTTTATCCAGTTAAGGTATTAGTTGGGTTAGGTAGTCAGTTGATCATTTAGTCATTTATCAGTTAGTTGGTAGCTAATTGGTAAGAGTTAGTAAATAGTTAATATAGTTAGTTAGTTGTTAGTGATTCATTAAGTTAGCTAGCTAGTTTATGTCAAGGTATTGGGTATTGAGGTAGGGTATTGGTTTAGCTAGGCTTGAGTTGGGAAATGTCTTGGTCTTGTTAAAGGGGTTGAGAGTATCAGTTGGGGTTAGGTTCAGTCGCATAACAGTGAGATAGTTATATAAGGGTAGGTACTAGATGGACTATATAGAGTATTTGGGTAATTAGCTAGGTAGCTTTATATACTTTGGTAATATCAATTAGGGAGCTATGTACTCAGGTGCTAGTTAAGTCTAAATAGTTAGATATGTATGTAATTACTTAGTAGATTAGTATTATGGGTATATGTATTATGTATGTATATGAGTTGGGTTCTTAACTATTAGTTAGTTAAGCTACAGGTGTATGTATATACTGTATTAATGGTTATCCTATAACAATTAAATATAGTATAGTGTATTGTGTAACTAGTATTAGTTGTATATATATATAAACTATTTTTATATTAGAAAATCTGCGTATCTTAGGATACGGCTTCTTGATTGCACTGTGGTGTGTTAGCTTAGCTAGTATAGCATAGCTTCATAGTGTATTGACTTAGTGACTAGCATTAGACTCTTGCAACCTAGAAATACATTGGTTTGACTTAGAAACGGCGTATCGACCTAGAACTTCTTCAACTTCATTATTTTTCATCATTGAACCTTGTATTGATACAACATACCATATATAGGTTGTGAGACACCAGCTTGGGCATCGAGAGACACACTTTGCTCAGGACTTCAGGCGAGTATATTTCTCTGATTATTTTCAATTCATAATGTTGTATATATGCATGTTCTAGATTAGTATACATTGATTCCCGACACTGTGATTTCACGGACTGGTGCTATATGGATCCCGTCAGGAGGTGTTATCCCCTACCGTGTGCAACGGGTACCCAATGACATGTATTTCATCGTGTGCATCGGGTATTGACTTTCATGTGCTTCTTGTGCATCCACTATTTCGTGTGCTAGTGTGACTATCGTGATCATGTACGTAACGTGTCGTGATTGGATCCATGAGTATTGGTTGGGGAGGGGGAGTAGGAGTTGGTTATGTGATCAAAGCCCTCTTGATCTCATGTGCATGTCGATTATACACCTCACGTATAATGGAGTTACCTATATACCTCATATGCAACCTAAACCGATCACATAACGAACTCTCACTCTAAAACACATAGTTAGTATTTCTTGTTCTCTACTTGTAGTTCTTCTCGTATTTACTTTCAGCTTTATTGTGCCTATTGCCTGTTCACTTGTACAGTTTATTCTTTCTACTTGTGCATCTTGTATCATTTTTCTATTGCTTGTTATATATGCTCGATTATGTTATTGGAACTGCTTTCAGAGGTATGTACTTCGCTCCAATCCTGACTGGATATATTTTTCCAGATGATTGGCTAGAGGAGCTGTGTCCCACACATTACGGACCTCAGGAGGGTGAGACTTTAGAGGACACTCCCCTAGAGCCAGAGGACATAGTACCAGTGACCGAGGAGGTCTAGTTTTGTTTAGATGTTGTTTTAGACTATTATTTTGAGGAGATTCACAGATGTACTATTATTTTATATTGTGGATTGTATCTTCTTTCCTTCGCTATTTCCATTCGTGCATTATTTTCCTTCTTAGTTTGTTTTGTGATTGAGATTGATATATTTGTGAGATACCATATTGCTCCTCCGATTGGAGTTGAGATGATTGACAGGTACCATATTATATTGTTGAGATATTAGATAGTTAGAAATGACCCAGACAGCGTTCTACCGCCGATTCTGCGGCGTAGGCTGGGCGTAACCACGTACTCGTGCCCGAATATCAGGGTGCGGGTCGTGACACGTTTTTAGTGGTGACCCATGCAGGTCTAGATAGACATCGTAGTTGTGCTCGACTAGAGTATTGCTACGAGCCTGCTTTAGGATACAGGATTTAGGCTGAGAGTTACTCAATCACAACTAGGAAAAATTCCAATGTTTTGTTCTACAAATCTTTATCTATTTGATATTGTCTTTCATTTTGAATTAAGTTCTGTCCTTCTTTGATGATATCGCATTATATTCAATAATTGATTCCGTATTTTCAATCTGACTTCAGGATGCCTCCGAAGGTCAGATTCTATCGCTCAGGAGCAGCGGCAGCTTCCTCAGCTACTTCTCCGCCTGCTGCGGATAGAGTAGCAGCTGCTACTGTTACATCTTCCGTCGAGAGGATTGCCTCACCGGTCCAGGTGGGAGTCTCAGCAGCCGTTTTTGGGGGTGCTCCTCCCCCGGTTCAGAGGGTTGCTCCAGTCGTTCCCGAGGATCTTCCGCCACCACCGCCAGTACCAGCTGATGCTACACAGCTGTTTGCACTTTTCCAGATGATGATGGAGGCCCAGAGGGCCCAGGCCGAGGCACAGCACCGACAGACCGAGGTGTTGAGACAGGGTATCGAGAGTGCTCACCAGGTGGCCATCACCGCCGTAGAGAGGACCACACCACCACAGCCACGGGAGGTACAGCCCAGGCCCGGCACCATTCAGGACTTCAAGAAGTTGGATCCCCGGCCTTTCAAGGGGACAAAGGGCATCATCTATGCCGATGATTGGTTGGAGAGCATGGAGCGCGTCATGCGCTTATCCCGCCTTGCGGAGGACCTGATGGTAGAGGCAGCGGGATTGCAGATGATGGACATCGCCAGCACGTGATTCCGGAATGAGCCACGGATCGCCGATCCAGGATTGACATGGGGAGAGTTCAGGGACCTGTTCAGAAGGAAGTTCTTCCCGCCTACTGAGAGACTTGACCTGGAGCGACAGTTCCAGAACCTCTATCAGGGGAACATGTCGGTGGAGGAGTATGCCGCCGAGTTTGGTAGGTTGAGCAGATATGCCGACTATATGGTGAGAGACCCAGAGAACCGGGCTAGTAGGTTCAGAGAGGGTCTGAACTGGGAAGTGAAGGCTCTCATTTCTTCGAGCCACGAGACGTATACCGACATCTTGAGGGAGGCTCGCAAGGTCGAGAGAGACCTGAGTGGGAGGCACAAGAGGGACCGAGATGTTTATGGTGGCAGCAGCAGCACAGGTCCAGCGAAGAAGCCATATTTCCAGCACCAGAGGCAGCAGTCCAATGCGCCTAACCGAGCACCGGTACAGCAGACGTATCAGATGCAGAGACCAGCCCAGACAGCTCGTGCTTGCCCCTTCTGTAAGAAGGCAGGGCACGGATGGGACGTTTGCAGGAAGAGGCTCGGTCAGTGTTTGTTTTGCGGTTCATCAGATCACCAGCTAAGGGATTGCCCCAAGACCTTAGCTCGGACAGTACAGGATGTAGCCCCTATCCAGAGGATACCTGCGAGACAGTCGAGAGGACCTCCTTTACAGCCCCAGCAGCAGAAGTTCGTGCAGCACCAGCACCAGCAGAGGGGTGCACATCAGGGGCGAGCTTTTGCCCTGACCGTGGAGGAGTCAGAGCCAGTCGGAGACGTTATATCAGGTCCAGTCTTACTCGATTCTTTTCCAGCTCATACCTTATTTGATTCTGGTGCATCTCATAGCTTTGTATCTGTATCTTTTGCTTTGAGACATCGTCTTGAGTCTGAACCGTTGGCGCGGACTTGCAAGATCACGACCGGGGGTGGCATCATCCTGGTCAGTGATGTTTGCAAGAACCAGAGGGTTTATGTGGGAGGCCGTGAGCTGAGTGTATGTTTACTTGTAATGCCACTTTCGAGTTACGATATAGTACTCGGGATGGATTGGTTGAGTAGACATCACGCTAGTATCGATTGTCGTGGAGGCAGAGTTTTATTTCAGACACCAGGAGAGCCGGAGTTCGAGTTCGTCCGAGGAGCAGAGCAGAGCGAAGGCGATTTCTGTGGGGCTTTGGTAGAAGAGCGGGAGCCGCCACATCCGTTGATTGCAGAGTTCTTGGATGTCTTTCCAGAGGATTTGCCGGGGTTGCCGCCGGACAGAGATGTGGAGTTCTCTATAGACTTAGTGCCAGGAGCAGAGCCAATCTCTCAGCACATCTATAGAGTAAACAACAGCGAACTGGCGGAGTTGAAGAAACAGGTGGATGAGTTGCAAGACAAAGGCTTTATCCGTTCCAGTTCGTCACCATGGGGTGCTCCGGTACTGTTTGTACCCAAGAAGGATGGGTCGGTACGTATGTGTATCGACTACAGGGCACTTAATAACCTCACTATCAAGAACAAATACCCGTTGCCGCAGATTGATGACTTGTTCGACCAGCTGAGCGGAGCGAAGGTATTCTCGAAGATAGACTTGAGGTCAGGGTACCATCAGGTGAAGGTGAAGAGGGAAGACATCCCGAAGACGGCTTTCAGGACTCGTTATGGACAGTTCGAGTTCTTGGTGATGCCGTTTGGGTTGACCAATGCCCCGGCAGTGTTCATGAATCTGATGAACAAGGTATTTCATCAGTACCTGGATCAGTTTGTGGTAGTCTTCATAGACGACATTCTGATATATTCGAAGACCCCGGAGGAGCATGAGCAGCACTTGAGGATTGTTCTGGAGATTCTCAGGAAGGAGAAGTTGTATGGCAAGTTGTCGAAGTGTGAATTCTTCCTTGATAAGGTTGAATTTCTTGGGCATGTCATTACAGGAGATGGAGTCTCGGTGGACCCGAAGAAGATCTCAGCAGTTGAATCGTGGTCTACCCCGAGTTCGGTAGCAGAGATCAGGAGCTTCCTTGGATTAGCAGGCTACTACCGGAAGTTTGTTCAGGATTTCTCCAGACTAGCAGAGCCGATGACTAGGCTGACCAGAAAGGACGTAGAATTCGTATAGACTGAGGATTGCCAGTCAGCATTTGAGGAGCTGAAGAGGAGATTGACTATAACTCCCATCTTGACACTACCATCAGGAGCAGGAGGATTTTCCATTTACAGTGATGCATCAGGGAAGGGTTTGGGTTGTGTACTACAGCAGCACGGGAAGGTAATTGCCTATGCTTCCAGGCAATTACGCCCGCATGAGAAGAACTATCCTACCCATGATTTGGAGCTTGCAGCGGTTATCTTTGCTCTCAAATTGTGGAAACACTATCTATATGGAGAGAGAGTAGAGATCTTCACAGACCATAAGAGCTTGAAGTATGTGTTTACACAGAAGGAGCTCAACATGAGGCAGCGGCGATGGTTGGAGCTGATGAAGGACTTCGACATATCTTTGCAGTACCATCCAGGGAAGGCCAACGTAGTCGTGGATGCTTTGAGCAGGTATCCCGTGGCTATGTGCTTGACTAGGGACAGGCATCTATTGGCAGACCTCGATAGTTTGGGCATTGAGGTATTAATTCCGGGAGTCGCAGCGCAGATGTGGGGACTTCAGGTTCAGTCGGAGCTGATGGACCGAGTCAGAGCCGGACAGTATGAGGATGAGTCTCTGAGGAGCATCAGAGCACAGGTTCAGGTCGGGCTGGCAGAGGACTTTACCGTCGCAGATGATGGATCATTGCGACACGGTACCAGGTTGTGCGTACCGAAGGGAGCATTGCGCGAGGAGATTATGCAGGAGGCGCATCGTTCCCAATACTCTATGCATCCCGGTGCCAACAAGATGTATAGAGACATGAGAGAGCATGTATGGTGGTATGGCATGAAGCGAGAGGTAGCTAGCTTCGTGTCCAGATGCTTAGTTTGCCAGCAGGTAAAGGCGGAGAGACAGAGACCAGGAGGATTGCTTCAGCCTTTGCCCATTCCGGAGTGGAAATGGGAGCATGTTACCATGGATTTTGTATCAGGGCTTCCGCGTTCTCCAGGGGGCAAGGATGCGATTTGGGTCATCGTGGACAGGTTGACCAAATCAGCCCACTTTCTGCCATTTAAAGTGGGTACATCTACGGAGAGACTTGCGGAGATGTATGTGCGCCAGATTGTCAGATTGCACGGTGTTCCAGTGAGAATTGTCTCGGATCGGGATAGCCGCTTCACGTCCCATTTCTGGAGGAGTTTGCAGGCTAGCTTGGGCACTCAGCTCAAGTTCAGTACCGCTTATCACCCTCAGACGGACGGACAGTCGGAGAGGACTATTCAGACTCTCGAGGACATGCTACGCACCTGTGTTTTGGATCTTGGAGGTTCTTGGGAGGATTATCTTCACTTGGTAGAGTTTTCATACAACAACAGCTACCAAGCCAGCATTGAGATGTCACCATTCGAGGCGTTGTATGGACGGAGATGCCGCACTCCGTTGTCCTGGGATGATGTTGGTGACAGGGCTTTATTGGGACCAGAGATGGTAGTGGATGCAGCAGAGAAGGTGAAGCTTATCAGAGACAGACTTCGAGTGGCGCAGGACAGGCAACGGCATTGGGCCGATAGCCACCGGAGACCCCTGGAGTTTGAGGTATAGCTTTAGTTTTGTCTTGTTTGTGTTTGATTGTTGCTTGTTAGAGTGCTAAGTCTGTGTTTCGTGCTAGGTTGGCGGTCTGGTTTTCTTGAGGATTTCTCCGACATGTGGCACGATTCGTTTCGGTGGAGGCGGCAAGCTTAGTCCGCGATTCATCGGTCCTTTCAGCATTCTTGAGAGGGTCGGTGCAGTCGCCTACAGACTAGACTTACCACCTGCACTGGAGGGAGTGCACAACGTGTTTCACGTGTCGCAGTTGAGACGATACGTGGCAGATCCCAGTCATGTATTGGATCATTCGGAGATAGAGGTGGGCCCTACTCTCAGCTATCCAGAGCAGCCAGTGGAGATTCTGGATCGGAGAGAGAAGGTGCTGAGGAACCAGACAATTTCTTTGGTGCGCGTCGCGTGGAGGCATCACTCGCCAGGAGAGAGTACCTGGGAGCGAGAGGCCGAGATGCGCGAGCGATATCCGTATCTTTTCGAGCCGTGAGGTATAATTCCTTCTTGCATTATATTGTTTGTTTTGGTAGATAGTTTCTTCCTTAATTTCGAGGACGAAATTTTTCTAAGGTGGGTAGGTTTGTCACCCTCACATTTCCATCTAAGGGTAGTTTGGTAATTATCATGGGTATTAATTATTTTAGGATTATTATAATTAATAATTGTGCATGACTAATTTATTTATTTTAATTATTGCTAGTGTAGACTTATTTTAGACTTGTGTAGTGGACCTAACCTTTTAATTAGGGGACATGAGCAAACTTTTGGACTAGTCTAAGTTGAGCCCATGAATTAGGCCCATGGATTAGGAAACATGATTAATTAGTGGAACCATTAGACTAGAACCTTCCCTCCATAATTATTTCTTTATGAGAGGCCCCAAGGGGTATTTTTGACTTTGTACATTGCTTGAGGAAGGGTTTTTGTCCAGCCACAATTGAGAGAAGAGAGAGTGCTCTCATTTTAGTTCTTCCCCAAAATTCTAGATCTAGTTTTTCCCCTTCCAATTCTCCATCATTTCCCCATCAATTCACCATCAATTCTCTTCAAATCTCTTCCTAAATTCAACATTGAAGCCTCTACATCAAGGATCTACAAGCAAGGAGCAAGGAACAAGGAGGAGGAGGCCAAGATCTACAAGGAGAAGAGCAACTTGTCATTTGGAACCTTTTCATTGGGAATCCATCTCCCAATAGGTACAAATCAGTTTTCCCCCTTCCTATAGGCTATAGATCTGAGTTTTTACCATGAGAAACCACCCCACATGCATATGTTACCCATAGGTTTTGATTTGGAAACCTACGATGGTAGTTATGTCCATTTTGGTGCCAATTTTGGGAGAATTCCAAAATTGACACATGTAGTGCTTGTCAATGGATCTAATAGATCTAATTGACCATTGATTGTTTGTTTGTAGCTTGTGTCGCGTCCACAATTGGATACGTGTGGGCCGTATCTCGTCAATTTGACGAAACGGTCGATTTTGGGGGTTTTCCTCCGACATGGGGCCATGTGCATATCATATGGCGACACGGACACGTAGACACTCTAATTTATATATATATTGTTCATAAATTATGTATTAGACTTGTACGTGTCCTCCGGGATACGTTTGGTTGTGAGTTGGGGACCGTATCGCAAGCGTATCATAGAAAAGTGTGATACGGGTGCGGTGCACTCCATGTATTTGTGTTTTGGCTAATTATATTATGCATACATGTGTAAATGTATATTTATAGGCTATTGATGTAATATATAGAGTATATAATAGTGTAATTTGGGTTTTTGTGTTTATGTGTGTCTATGTGTATTTAATAGAGTATCTACTTAAATCTATATGTGTGTATATATATATAGATTGGTGTATATAGCTATATGTATTAATATCTATAAGTATATATATATATATGTAATTGGCTTATATGATATATATATATATATGGGGATAGCTACATATTGGTTGTGTTTATATGCATAAGGTGTAGTGAGTGTTATGTGTTTGTGTGAACCTTAGTGTGTTGTGTGTGTTTGAGTTAGTGAGGGGATAGGGCTCGACACAGGTGAACCACCAGTCACTGTGTGCAGAGGATAGGAAGAGAGAGAGCAGCAGCAGGGTAAAGCAACACAGCACAGTCTGAAGGGAACAGTAGTTTCACTGTATGAAACTGTGAAGCAGTAGTTTCACTGTGTGAAACCTTGAGGCAATTTCACCAGGTACTCGACAGCAGGAAGTATCAGAACAGATGCTTAACATGAGAACTGGAGGCTCACTGTGTACCTGAGAATCAAAAGATGGACTGAAGGTTAGAAGAAGACCTCACCTACTGATACACAGCTACCTGCAGATTGCACAGCAGGACTGTGAGCACTGCACACTGAACTGAAGACAGCAAGTCGCTGAGCACTGCAGATACTTATGCAGAGAGGGCAGCAACCTGCAGATACATCAACTTGTAGGCTGAGGACTGCACAGCAACTCTCTGATACTGAACTGAAGATAGCAGCCACAGCAATCAGTTCACTGTATGCAACTGCACACAGTTTAAGGTCAGCATGTGCAGTATACATGCACAGTAAACCCAGTTATCAGTTTATCCAGTTAAGGTATTAGTTGGGTTAGGTAGTCAGTTGATCATTTAGTCATTTATCAGTTAGTTGGTAGCTAATTGGTAAGAGTTAGTAAATAGTTAATATAGTTAGTTAGTTGTTAGTGATTCATTAAGTTAGCTAGCTAGTTTATGTCAAGGTATTGGGTATTGAGGTAGGGTATTGGTTTAGCTAGGCTTGAGTTGGGAAATGTCTTGGTCTTGTTAGAGGGGTTGAGAGTATCAGTTGGGGTTAGGTTCAGTCGCATAACAGTGAGATAGTTATATAAGGGTAGGTACTAGATGGACTATATAGAGTATTTGGGTAATTAGCTAGGTAGCTTTATATACTTTGGTAATATCAATTAGGGAGCTATGTACTCAGGTGCTAGTTAAGTCTAAATAGTTAGATATGTATGTAATTACTTAGTAGATTAGTATTATGGGTATATGCATTATGTATGTATATGAGTTGGGTTCTTAACTATTAGTTAGTTAAGCTACAGGTGTATGTATATACTGTATTAATGGTTATCCTATAACAATTAAATATAGTATAGTGTATTGTGTAACTAGTATTAGTTGTATATATATATAAACTATTTTTATATTAGAAAATCTGCGTATCTTAGGATACGGCTTCTTGATTGCACTGTGGTGTGTTAGCTTAGCTAGTATAGCATAGCTTCATAGTGTATTGACTTAGTGACTAGCATTAGACTCTTGCAACCTAGATATACATTGGTTTGACTTAGAAACGGCGTATCGACCTAGAACTTCTTCAACTTCATTATTTTTTATCATTGAACCTTGTATTGATACAACATACCATATATAGGTTGTGAGACACCAGCTTGGGCATCGAGAGACACACTTTGCTCAGGACTTCAGGCGAGTACATTTCTCTGATTGTTTTCAATTCATAATGTTGTATATATGCATGTTCTAGATTAGTATACATTGATTCCCGACACTGTGATTTCATGGACTGGTGCTATATGGATCCCGTCAGGAGGTGTTATCCCCTACCGTGTGCAACGGGTACCCAATGACATGTATTTCATCGTGTGCATCGGGTATTGACTTTCATGTGCTTCTTGTGCATCCACTATTTCGTGTGCTAGTGTGACTATCGTGATCATGTACGTAACGTGTCATGATTGGATCCATGAGTATTGGTTGGGGAGGGGGAGTAGGAGTTGGTTATGTGATCAAAGCCCTCTTGATCTCATGTGCATGTCGATTATACACCTCACGTATAATGGAGTTACCTATATACCTCATGTGCAACCTAAACCGATCACATAACGAACTCTCACTCTAAAACACATAGTTAGTATTTCTTGTTCTCTACTTGTAGTTCTTCTCGTATTTACTTTCAGCTTTATTGTGCCTATTGCCTGTTCACTTGTACAGTTTATTCTTTCTACTTGTGCATCTTGTATCATTTTTCTATTGCTTGTTATATATGCTCGATTATGTTATTGGAACTGCTTTCAGAGGTATGTACTTCGCTCCAATCCTGACTGGATATATTTTTCCAGATGATTGGCTAGAGGAGCTGTGTCCCACACATTACGGACCTCAGGAGGGTGAGACTTTAGAGGACACTCCCCTAGAGCCAGAGGACATAGTACCAGTGACCGAGGAGGTCTAGTTTTGTTTAGATGTTGTTTTAGACTATTATTTTGAGGAGATTCACAGATGTACTATTATTTCATATTGTGGATTGTATCTTCTTTCCTTCGCTATTTCCATTCGTGCATTATTTTCCTCCTTAGTTTGTTTTGTGATTGAGATTGATATATTTGTGAGATACCATATTGCTCCTCCGATTGGAGTTGAGATGATTGACAGGTACCATATTATATTGTTGAGATATTAGATAGTTAGAAATGACCCAGACAGCGTTCTACCGTCGATTCTGCGGCGTAGGCTGGGCGTAACCACGTACTCGTGCCCGAATATCAGGGTGCGGGTCGTGACACATTATGTGCGAATTATTTATTTTCTTGCCTGATTATGCGCCGACCCTAAATTGTTGATTTATGCGCATGTATAACATTATTATTTTGTTAGTAATGCTTAGCACTTGATGTTTCTCTGGTTCTCTTTTATCCAGTTATTTTAGTTAATCCTGGTTGTTTTCTGAACTCGGTATTCTTGATATGGATCTTGATTTCCTGACATGAGTTAAGTGATTGTACACTATGAATGAACTCCTGAATCTTGACATGGAACTGATAACCCTGATACTTCTGATCCTTATACTCCTGGTAGTGGCTCGACGTAGCGCACTCTTGACTTAAGAATCCCTGTAACTGTCATGATCAAGGCTATTAGTAGCACATGTATTGCATGTCATGTATCTCTGTGGTTAATTTTGATTGTGTTCGTCAAGCTACTGTCTTGTCTTGCATCATGTCTAAGGCAGAATCTTGAGCACCAAGGTCGAGAATTTTGGATAATTGTCCAAGCTAATAACTAGAATAATAGTCTAGAAAGCATCTAGGGAGATTTTCTGGCTACATGCAATCCCGGTATCCCAGCGACATATGACGGATTTTGAGATCTTCGTCGTGAGGGGCACACTTCTAGCACACCGACGAGTGTTACACTACCAGAAAAGACAAGAAATTAATTATACTTGATAAACCTATATTATGTACCCGTTCGTTTGGATAACCGGGATAGTCTGCAGGATATGTGGCTGTAAGAAATCTCAAACTGCATGTGTTAGTAACTAGGACTGTGATACCCTAGTTACATAATGATAGCAAGCTATAGGGCATGATTGGCCGTGATTGCTCGATTTTCCAGCCTAGTCCTGTCTTGATTTAATTAACAACTGATCGAGGAATTGTAATTCTGAGTATTGATTCTATATATCCTTGTTTAAATACTCCAGATATGTTCAACTGTTAGTTTACCTGTGACACTTATTTAACTCTTCCTTGTGCTACGTATGTCACGACCCGCACCCGGATGATCGGGCACGAGTACGTGGGTACGTCCAGCCTACACCGCATCATCGACGGTAGAACGTTGTCTAGGTCAACAATAATATATATCTATCTCACGCAATATTATATTATAATCTGTCAATGATGTTTCAACTCCAAAAGGAAGACAATATGATAATATATAATGATAATCAATACTCAATCACAATAAAACTAAAGGAAAATATTGGCATGATAACAAATAAGAAATAGAGCTCAAAGTCATAACTAGAACACTTGTCACGACCCGCACCTGGATGATCAGGACACGAGTACGTGGGTACGTCCAGCCTACACCGCAGAATCGATGGTAGAACGATGTCTAGATCAACGTACTATCTATCACACAATTATATGTAACATGTCAATGATAACCTCTCCATAAGGAGGACCACATCAAAATATAACAATACTCAATCACAATGACTAGGGGAATAATATATGGTACGATGAAGATAAGCAATAGATATATCAAAAGAGAGCAAGATGCAATATCATAATCATAACACAAGTCTAAGAGTCTACTATCTCAACCCATAAGAGTATAAGAAACATACATCATAACAACCCAAAAGTTAACTAGAGACAAATTCAGTAAAATAAACTAGCTAGCCATACTAGGTCATTGTGGTGTCTCCTCTAAGGAGCTGGCTCCTCCTAAGGCTCCTGATAGCAAACGTCATCAATACCAGGTCCATAGAAAGTGGGACAATAGTCCTCTAAATCCTCTGAAAAAATATATCCAGTCAGGATTGGAGCAAAGTATAAAACTCTGAAAGCAGTTCCACATACATGGTAGGGAATATATGACGAGCAATAGAAAAGAATACAAGAATGAACAAGAATATAAGGAACATAAATATAGATGAACAATAGATAAATATGATGTATAACTAGAGGATAAAATATTGGAATAAGGAATGAACAATAAGCACAAGGATCTAGAATACTACTACTGTGTTTAGACCACAAGTTCATTATGTGATCGGTTTGGTTGCACATGATTATCCTACAGTAACTCGATTATACGTGAAGAGTATAATCGACATACATATGATTACGCTAAGGGCTTTGATCACATAACCAACTTCTATTCCCCTGCCCCAACCAATACTCATGGATCTAATCACGATACGTTACGTACATGAATTTAACTTGAGCACACGAAGCACATGAATAGGTACATGTACAAGGAGTACCCGATGCACATGATAAAGTACACATGAAAGGGATACCCGATGCACATGATAAATGGATAACATCTCCTGACGGGGTGTCACGCCCCAGTCCTAAAATACGTAGGACCAGGAATATGTAAGCATGTCAGCCGTATATATATGGTAACTCCAATATATGGATACCATAATACACACGTACGATGTAATATAAATATAAACTCACATGTGGTATATATATGGTCACAGATATACTAAATCGCATCCACACAACAAGTCACAAAAAGAAAATAACTAAACTAGAATAATGAGTCTGAATAATCCAAAATAATAGTCGGGTGGAGACAAATCCACTACCAATGACTATATCAATACAAAAAATGAGGGAGAAGGATAAATCTCCAATATAAATAAGATGATGATATAAAGGTATCAGCGAAGTAATCCATCGCTAGAGATAATCAAAGATGCTCCGAAGGTAAGACCTCCTGTCACTACCACATTTTCTAGGAAAGGGTATTTTAGTCATTTGGTAATTAATTAAATATTGTGCATGTTAAATTTTTATTTATTGTATTATTTATTTATTTATTATTAGCATATTAGATTTATTTTTGGACTTGTGTTAGTGGACATAATTAGTTTAGTTTAGACTCATGGACCAACATTTAATTCTAGTTAAAATTGAGCCCAATAATTAGAAGCCCAATTATTAGGAGGATGATTAATTATGTTAAACCATTAGACTAGAAGCTTCCCTCCTTAATTAATTTCTTCATGAGAGGCCCCAAGGGGTATTTTAGACTTTACATAGTATCTTGAGGGAGGGGGCAAGTGAGGCCTATATAAAGAGGATGAAAACTTTCTCTCTTCATTTTTTATTCCAAATCTAGATCTAGAATTTTTCTCAACCAAATTCCACCAAATCTCTACCAAATTTTCACCCAATTATTTTTCAAATCACCATTGGAGGCTATTAGAGCATGGATCTACAAGAAGGAAGCATAGATCTACAAGGAGAAATCATGGATCTACAAAGAGGAGCAAGGATCTACAAGTTGAAGGCCAATTTCACCAATTTTGGAGATTTTATTGGGAATCCATCTCCCAATAGGTACAATTCTGTTTTCTCCCTTAAATTACGTTCTAAATCTGAGAATTAACTATGAAAAATTAACCCATATGTATAGGCTACCCATAGGATTTGGTTTTGTGTTCATAGGAGGCATATTGAGAAAGTTATGGTACTTTTTGTGTCAATTTTGGGGGAATTCCGAGATTGACATTTGTTGTGTATGTCAATTGGTCCTATAGATCAATTTGACATATGCTTGTGTATTTTGGGCTAGTGTCGTGTCCACAATTGGGTACGTGTAGGTCGTATCCCATCAATTTGGTGATACGTGTTGATTTAGGTTTTTTTTTTCCGACACGGGACTTTGTACATGTCATATTTTGACACAGACACGTAGATCTATATTTGACTCTTCGTATTGTTCATAAATAATATATATGACTTGTTCGTGTCCTTCGGGGTACGTTTGGATGTGTGGTGAACTCGTGTCGCATGCGTATCCTAAATCTAGTGGGATACAGTGTGATACTCTACATATGTTTGTGCAAATTATATGTAGATTTATTTATTGTGTTCTTAATTCATGGAGGATGTAATTGTATATATATATATATATATATATATATATATATATATATATAGATATATATATATATATATTATGGTATATATAATTATGCTTCTTGTGTCTTAGATCTATGTGTCACGCCCAGTCCCAAAATAACGAGGGACTGGACGCGCGATAATGGCCAGCAGCACGCACCGATGGACAAACCCAATTTAATGGATCCATCGGGGCATACTTAAGCTGTATTACAAATATCAGGGTTTACTAATCTCATCCACAGAACAGCATGAACTAAAAACAAAGCTGGTTTAAATGCTGAAAGTAAAGTCACTGTCGAATATCCAGCAAGAAATAATAATAAGTCGGGTGGAGACAAATCCACTACCGAAAATAAAGACAAGAAAGAGATAACTAAAACATGCTAGAAAGTAACTAAGAAGCAGGGCCATCAACTGCAATCAACTCTCGTCTGGTGTTGGTCCGTAAGCTGCGGTACTCCTCGTCTGCTAAATCTGGAGAACAAAACCAGGTCCTCAGGGGACATAGCAAGATACAAAAGAATACGAGCCAAAATACAGTAAATGACATGCAAGATAGAGAAGAAAGTAACACAAGCAAATAAGACACCAGAAATTACTACATCTAAGACTGTGGCATGCCAGTGATGCTATCAGACATGACTATAAGCAATCGGGGTAACCGCATCTCAATGGGAGATCACGATCCTATAGAAAGCAGTCCAACGGGGACTCACAGTCTATAGTATGGCTCTTTCGCAGCCCAACGGAAGCTCACGAAAGAGGTAGTCAAATGAACAATTCTCTATTGCAGTACAATGGGTACTCACAATCGAGATTGCTCAAGTGTAGTCAATGTCCAATAACAATCATCAAGGAACTAAGAAATCAGTCAAGTCAACTCCAGGAATGTAGAGTAAACATATACCATCACAATATGTCTATGGAACAAGTAGTGATCCAAGGAAAGAGCAAATAATGTATATGCACGCAAACAGAGAAAATATGACTAGAGCAGCAGGAATAAATCAACAAGCATCAAGAACTATAAGAAAGTAACAATTTCAAAGAGAAACATGCAAATATTGTACAACTATTTTGCAAGACAATAAAAATAAATCCAGGAGATAAGTATCAAAACTGCAGGATTTGGCAAGGTATACTTGCCTGGGTTTTGTCTCCAATTGTAGCTCTAACTTCAGCGGGGTTTGCAGACAGTACTCCGGTTGCTGAAACAGACATCACCATCAGATCCAGAAAATGTTAATCAGCTAGGAACGCCTGTCCTTGAGTCCAATTTAGAGACAAGGGCAAAAACGTTATTTTCGGGTCAAGGCGGGGTCCAGATGTGGGCCGCTTTGCACCAAAAACCGAGTCAGGGTCAAAGGTCTCCAAATCAGTCTAACTTAGTGTCAACAGGTCAGGAACGATGATACGAACCCAACGGAACTTCCAGAATTGGATTTCGATGAGCCGTTCTCAAAATCGCCCGTCGGGTGGAGCCTGTGGAGCCCACGACACGCAATTTTGTCAACGTTCTCAGAATCGAACCAAACTTGGCTCATAGGACCAGCGTATTGCTACGAGTCCGATGGCGCAAGTTTTGTCTCGATCCGACGTGTATACACTAAGTTACAGCAAGATCCGAAAAAGTCGGATACGGGGCGATGTCCGCGGATACGTACTGATTTCGGGGTGCACGCACATCCGAATCAGCTTCTGCGAAATCCCGCACGTCCGTATCAACGACGCGCACGTATCGGTAAAGACCGTACGCGACCAAGTCGTCCCGTTTGGTGGGGCGTACTCGATTCCGGGGTGAAACAGGGTATGGTTTTTCCTGTTTTTGGATCGCGGTGTGCGATCACCACAGGACGCGATGCCCCGAGCGGTTTATCCGGGCACCGAGAGGGTCATACAAGCTTCGCGATACAAAAGACGGAATAGAAATCAGAGCTACGAGCAAGAAGTTACAATTACCTGAACTGTGCTCCACGAAACCGGGTTTTCGTGTCCGAGTGTCCTTCGTCCTGTGTCGACGAGTCCCGTGTCCGCTGTGTCCGCGGTGCGTCCAGCTAGGTTAGGGTTAAGGTTTGCTGGCCGAGCTCCGACGGGGGCGGCCGGCCGGAGGAGGCTGGGGCGCGGAGGCACGCGGCGGCGCGCTGGAAGTCGGCGTGGCGGGCCGGAGGCGGAGCACGGCCGGAGGGAGCTGCGGGGTTGGGGACTCGGCTGCTGCTGCTGCCGCTGGCCGGAGAAGAGGAGGGGAGGAAGGAGGAGAGGGCTGTGCGGCTGGGTGACTCACGGCGGTGAGCTGCGGCGGCGTGGCTGGGGCGCGGAGGCGGCTGGGGACGGCGCTGCGGGGTGCTGGAAGGGGAAAGATGGCCGGGGGATTCGAGGGGGGGGGGCGGCCGGAGGAATTTAAATAGGGTGGAGCGGAGGCCGAGCATCGTCCGGTGAGGAGGGGAAGGGCCAGCGTCGCCGGAGCGGACGGTTGGGGGAGTCGAAATGGCGGAAAGGCGGAGGGTCGCCGGCGGCATCGGGTTCGAGCGTTTGGGGAAGATGAGTCGGCCGGGTCGGATCGGGTGGACGGGTCGGGTAGCGGATCCGGCCCGATCCGCAACAGTGAAGTGGGTTCGGGTTGAAACGGGCCGGGTCAGATTGAACCCGAATCCGACCCATTAGGGCCTAGGCGGTTCGGGTCAGTGAACCCGGTCCGGTTCGGTCTAATATGGGTTTGGTTCATTTAATAAAAACCTGGTTTATTAAATTAATTAGTTTTTAAGGCTTTTAAAATCCATCCGGGGTCCAATAAATTTCCGAAAAATTATCCTATGTCTGGATTTTTATTTTACACCATAAAATATTATTTTCATAATATTTTAATATTATTTAAAAAATCCTTTAATAATTAAAGAACCTGATTTTAATTACAGAAAAATCCAAGAAAATTTCAGAAAATTCAGAAAATCCAAATTTATCAAATTTTGAAAATCAGGGGGATTACACTATGTATTTATTATGTATGTTGTAAGTAGCTATTCTTATATATGTATGTATAATTATATATGTTAGCATGTAAATAGATATTATGAGTTGTTATAATTATAATTATATAATGTGTATGGTGAATAATTATATATATATATATATATATATATATATATATATATATATATATATATATATATATATATATATATATATATATATATATATATATAAATTAATATGTATGTGTGTATGTTACTATGTGTATTATGTACATAATACTATGTGAGGGTGTGTATAATTATTAGTAGTATTTATGCATATGATATATATATTGTGTATATATATATATATGTATATTATTATGTATAGTTATTTGTACATAATAATATTATGAGAGTGTAGGTATATTTATGGTAGTATATATATATATATATATATATATATATATATATATATATATATATATATATATATATATATATATATGTTTCAGTGACAACAGGAGAGTGTCGCAACAGCGAGCGTCGCAACAACAGAGAAATAGCAGCAGCGGCAGCAGCTTTTCAGCGACAGTTGCAGGAAACTGTCGCTGAAACAACAGTGTATCAGTAGAGTATCAGAAGTTTCAGCGACAGTTTTTAGTGACTGTGCAGGAAACTGTCACAAAAACTGCAGTGTATCTATATACACAGCAGCTTTTCAGCGACAGTAGACATGGGCTTTTAATGACAGTTTAGCAGTTTTTAATATATTAGATATTAATATATATATAGATATATATGTATATATATGGTAATTAATATATACGTATATATGTTCCTAATTTTTTAATTGTGTTTTAGTATGCTATATGTATAATATATTTAGTTGTAGCATATAATATTATTGGAATAGTTAGTATATTTTAGTTATTTATTGTTATGAGTATCTTTAGTTATATATATTATATATTTGTAGGTATGTATGTACGTATGTACGTATATATGTATTAGTATTTAGTGTGTAGTTGGTAGTTAGTATTTATTCTATTTAGTACATACTAGAAGTTATATTGGATTGATATATGTATACATGTAATTATTGTTGGGTAGTTAATATAAATAAGATTTTGGCAATTACCTTGAGATACCAAGGTAAGTATCAAGATATACCAAGGTATGAGTAGTAGGTATTGGCATAGTAATAGGATAGTTGTAAACTAATTATGGGAGGGTATTACGTGACTAAAATAAGGTATATAGTATTGTATAAATACTAAATACATGGTAGTTTATAGTTATAGTTGGATAGTTAATATATATATATACTAGAGTGACATTACCTTGAGATACCAAGGTAAATGCCAAGGTATTAAGGATACCCAAGGTATTGGGTTTGGGTATCAAGATAGAGGTTTAGTATTGCGATACCAAGTTGGTTCGAAACCAAGGTATCCATTTAGCATTTGTAATTAGGATTTTATATATATAATATTGTTTGATATGTACATATGTGTTATATTTATCCCTTGTTTGCGTATCCTGAGATACGATATCTTAGTATCCTAAGATGTAGGTTGTATGGCCTAGATTCATAGGGTGTGAGTCCAATATCTTTGAGTTAGACTCATGCAACCTAGAAATAGCTAGTTTGACCAAGTTTGACTACTTTGGCATAAAGTTGACCTAGTTTGATTATTTTGACTTAGAAATGGCTTGTTGACCTAGATGTTGACTAGTTTATATTAATTTCTTTCCAGAACCTTGTATTAATGTAATATTTCATATATAGGTTTGTGTGACACCAGTTCAGACAGTTTGACATACATTGCTCTGGACCACAGGCGAGTACATTTCTCTGATTGTTTTCAATTCATAATATTGTATATATGCATGTTCTAGAATTGTATACATTGATTCCCGACACAGTGATTTCACGGACTGGTGCTATATGGATCCCGTTAGGAGGTGTTATCCCCTACCGTGTGTGTAAAACCCCTATTTTCAAAAAAATTATATTTATTATTTTATTAATTAATAATTTAATTATAGTAATTATGTGCTAATTAGGAGAAATAGATTTTTATTAATTTTTATTTTAGGTGTTGGGGCACTTAGAGGATTTATGGGACCATCAGGAATTTTTTTAGAATTTATTCCATGTAGGAGACCCTTTGGACAGTTGCTGTAACACCCCGTTCCGCTCAAGCGGACTGCCGTCTCAATCGGCAATCGTGCAGCTGTCCCGACCTGCTTTGCCTCAATCAAGAAGCAAAGAATATCCAGACTTGTCTCTACAGGAACCCGGCTTGGACTTTCAGAGGCTCGCTCAGACGTATCGCTCTACCGAGGCGAATCATCGCTAAGGTGGGTGGCTACGGTGAACTTGTCTTGCTTAGCCAGCACACATAAAATCTGAAATCATATATGCTAGTCGCTAGGTGAATCACCTCCTGCATGCTAATAAATCCAACGCACCTAGCTAAGGGAATAATCCCAACTTGTATTGCTTGCTAGAACATGGAAATTGAAATACTGCTTATATTCAGACACTCGCATGCTAAGTCCCTTAACGGTTTCAACTCTCGGCTTACCTTCGGGTCCGAGCAACGTCCCTGCTTATGTTCCTTAGAAACGCATGCTTGTCTGCTTGAATGTGCATTATTTTCATCCTTACTCCGGGAGACTACTCAGTAGTCGTTCCGTGTATGATTGACCCTGCAAGTATCCGGGACCGTCAGGTCATCTAAGGCAATCCCCGAACCAGGGGAATGCACTAAGCAAGAATAAATACTGAACGTAAATCTCACTTGAATGATAATCATGCTATGTGTGCATCTGAACGAGGATCGTGTTATGTACTGATGGAATCGCAGCTCGAGGAGCAATATGCCTCGTTCAGACTAAGTTTAAGTTACATGATTATCATGTCAAGCTATAAAAAAAGGACAGACCCTGACCTGCATTGTCGCGGACCACCTGTGTGCACAATTATGTTATGTTGAGTTTCGCGGACGGTCACCGGGGCACTGGGACCGATCCGATCCGGACGGAACGTATGTTAGTCGTATGTTACCCGGCAAGTGTTACGCGACGGGGCTCGCCACCCGCGTCGTACGTCACTTCACCCTGAGACTAAACGGTCCTTTATGGCTATGCCAGCGACATCATGTTCATATAGATAAGTCATCCTCGCTTAGCGGCTATCCGCGTGCGAGTCACTGCATCGCATCAAGAAACAACTGAACACCTGAACGATCATGTTAAAATGACCCTCCTGTTTGCATATGCTTGCCTCCTGAATGCTTATACATGCCCGTGCTTGAATTAATCATGTTTGCATTGGACAGGGAAGGAAATGGTAAGTTGGTAAGTCTCGCCGTGTTTCCTCAAACATCGTACGGCGCACTGCCAGACACGTTAAGCTATTCAATGTTTGCATGAAACTGATCCTAAGGCAACTAGAAAGACAACTAAATAGTTGTGCACGGAACCTGTATTACGTGTTTGGATTTGTCGAGCGGGCGAGTAGCTTCCCCACCAGTGCATTCAATGTACTGATAATCCACCAGTTTGATATGCAGGGTGCGAGAGAACCTCGTTCGGTGCGGACGCCTCCTTCGTGCGTGCTAAGGCCAGGAGTTCCCTCTGAAGCCTTGCAACGGTGCGTCCGGGACTGAAGCACATATACAAGACATAAGTTGTGAACATCGCCTGACCATCGCCTGTACAATCATTCCACAGTTGTAGCCACTTGGCACGTTTTTACTGTTTTAAGAGAGAGGCTTGAGCGACTTGTAATCTCGGCTATACGCCGCCTGTAATACATGTTTCATATCAATAAAGAGATTACTTACTTGTTTCTATGCTTCCGCTATATTTGCCGACTCAGTGAACCTGTTACCGATCGCCTATGCGTTCATGACTCCGCTGCACTCGGACAATCTGTGCGACTCTGTGGCTTAGAACTCTAACCGCTAGCCAATGAACCATGGCCTTGCACGGGCGTGGCTCACGCTCGTGCGGCATCACGCCCGGATGGGTTAAGCGATCGTTCCGCGGGAGCGCTGGCGAGGGTGATTCCCGCCTAGCGGGAACGGCCGATTGCCTGCGGGAGATCAGGGCGTGACATGTTGGTATCAGAGCCTGGCTTCTACGCCTTTGGACTTCAATTCGATATCTCTGTTTCGAAAGCTCATTCGTGGGTTATGTGCACGCTCTCTCTCTATGCCTCGATGGGATGTTCCAACAATAAGTCTAAATACTTTCAAAATGCGTTTTGAATGTTATGCTTGCTTGTCTGGTTGTATGCTGCGAGTGGCCTTTGTGCCAACCTGTGCGAACCACTTGAGAGTATCGCTAGTAGCTTGTCCGAGATTTTTCACTAACCCTAAGTTTGGTTGAATGCATCTATTCGAGGGACGCCTTGAACTAGTGCACCATCCAAGACTTAGAAAAAGGTGAAACTCGAGTGCTGAGACTTAGCTACCACTAAGCTGGTTGACGTGTTCACGCTAGAGGGGCCCTTCGAAAGTGCACACGATCCAGTCTAAGCGATATGCTGATTTCGAAGCTTGTGCAAGTGAAGATCCAAATGAACAAGTACAAACGACTTGTCTAGGATTGCCTCAAACCCTAGATCACTGCTTGTCCTTAGTAAGTCTCGAGGACGAGACTTTTTCTAAGTTGGGTAGGATGTAACACCCCGTTCCGCTCAAGCGGACTGCCGTCTCAATCGGCAATCGTGCAGCTGTCCTGACCTGCTTTGCCTCAATCAAGAAGCAAAGGATATCCAGACTTGTCTCTACAGGAACCCGGCTTGGACTTTCAGAGGCTCGCTCAGACGTATCGCTCTACCGAGGCGAATCATCGCTAAGGTGGGTGGCTACGGTGAACTTGTCTTGCTTAGCCAGCACACATAAAATCTGGAATCATATATGCTAGTCGCTAGGTGAATCACCTCCTGCATGCTAATAAATCCAACGCACCTAGCTAAGGGAATAATCCCAACTTGTATTGCTTGCTAGAACATGAAAATTGAAATACTGCTTATATTCAGACACTCGCATGCTAAGTCCCTTAACGGTTTCAACTCTCGGCTTATCTTCGGGTCCGAGCAACGTCCCTGCTTATGTTCCTTAGAAACGCATGCTTGTCTGCTTGAATGTGCATTATTTTCATCCTTACTCCGGGAGACTACTCAGTAGTCGTTCCGTGTATGATTGACCCTGCAAGTATCCGGGACCGTCAGGTCATCTAAGGCAATCCCCGAACCAGGGGAATGCACTAAGCAAGAATAAATACTGAACGTAAATCTCACTTGAATGATAATCATGCTATGTGTGCATCTGAACGAGGATCGTGTTATGTACTGATGGAATCACAGCTCGAGGAGCAATATGCCTCGTTCAGACTAAGTTTAAGTTACATGATTATCATGTCAAGCTATGGAAAAAGGACAGACCCTAACCTGCATTGTCGCGGACCACCTGTGTGCACAATTATGTTATGTTGAGTTCCGCGGACGGTCACCGGGGCACTGGGACCGATCCGATCCGGACGGAACGTATGTTAGTCGTATGTTACCCGACAAGTGTTACGCGACGGGGCTCGCCACCCGCGTCGTACGTCACTTCGCCCTGAGACTAAACGGTCCTTTATGGCTATGCAAGCGACATCATGTTCATATAGATAAGTCATCCTCGCTTAGCGGCTATCCGCATGCGAGTCACTGCATCGCATCAAGAAACAACTGAACACCTGAACGATCATGTTAAAATGACCCTCATGTTTGCATATGCTTGCCTCCTGAATGCTTATACATGCCCGTGCTTGAATTAATCATGTTTGCATTGGACAGGGAAGGAAATGGTAAGTTGGTAAGTCTCGCCGTGTTTCCTCAAACATCGTACGGCGCACTGCCAGACACGTTAAGCTATTCAATGTTTGCATGAAACTGATCCTAAGGCAACTAGAAAGACAACTAAATAGTTGTGCACGGAACCTGTATTACGTGTTTGGATTTGTCGAGCGGGCGAGTAGCTTCCCCACCAGTGCATTCAATGTACTGATAATCCACCAGTTTGATATGCAGGGTGCGAGAGAACCTCGTTCGGTGCGGATGCCTCCTTCGTGCGTGCTAAGGCCAGGAGTTCCCTCTGAAGCCTTGCAACGGTGCGTCCGGGACTGAAGCACATATACAAGACATAAGTTGTGAACATCGCCTGACCATCGCCTGTACAATCATTCCACAGTTGTAGCCACTTGGCACGTTTTTACTGTTTTAAGAGAGAGGCTTGAGCGACTTGTAATCTCGGCTATACGCCGCCTGTAATACATGTTTCATATCAATAAAGAGATTACTTACTTGTTTCTATGCTTCCGCTATATTTGCCGACTCAGTGAACCTGTTACCGATCGCCTATGCGTTCATGACTCCGCTGCACTCGGACAATCTGTGCGACTCTGTGGCTTAGAACTCTAACCGCCAGCCAATGAACCATGGCCTTGCACGGGCGTGGCTCACGCTCGTGCGGCATCACGCCCGGATGGGTTAAGCGATCGTTCCGCGGGAGCGCTGGCGAGGGTGATTCCCGCCTAGCGGGAACGGCCGATTGCCTGCGGGAGATCGGGGCGTGACAGTTGCTATCTTAATGGTGTGCACAAATATATATTTTTAGAATTTTTCTATGTATTTATATATATATATGTGCACTTAGAAAATTTATGGAGCAATTATGAATTTTTTCTAATTTATTTCATGTAGGAGACCCCTTGAGCAGTTGCTAGCTTAATGGTGTGCATTAGTGTAATTCTAGATATTTTTTATGCGTATATATGTATATATATAAATATATATACATATATTTTTTCTAAGGAAAAAGAAAGAAAAAGAAATGAAAAAGAAAAAGAATAAAAGAAAAGAATGGAAAAGAAAAAGGAGAAAGAAAAAAAAAGAAACGAAAAAGAATGAAAGAAGGGGTACTAAAGCGTAAATTCAAGAAAACTCCATTACAAATCATGTAGCATCCAGCAGCCAACAGCCCAGTATGCGTCCCCACCACCCCCCCCCCCCCCCCACCCACCTATTTATCTCATATATATATATATATATATATATATATATATATATATATATAATATCTCTTCAAAAATTCTAAACCCTAAATTATTCAGACCCTTCCTCTTCCCATCTAGACCTAGAGAGAGCCATCACCGCAGCCAGAGAGCCCCGCCAGGCCATCCAAACCAATCCCGACGACCCCGACCCCACGCACTGCAGATTCCCACCCGAGGTGCCTTCGTTCCGGAGTTGCTTCCCGTCGACTCGCTCAACCAAACGCCGTTTCGTCTTCACCGGTATGCTCACCCCTTAACCCTCTCCCATATTTGTATGATAGCAGACCTCGAACAACGTGTACCCAAAGGTGAAAACAACGCCTAAGTTGGCGCGAGCAGACCGAACTCTGGGATCGCAGAAAACTGCGGTGACCACCCATGTTGCCGAGTTCGTATCTCCCACCACGGAGATCCAAATTCGGTGATTCTTTTTTATATGTGTAGAACACTTGACCTAGTTTATTTTCTGTTAAATAACCCTAGATTATTAGCTGCTGTGGACAGAATTAAATTCATCACAAAACCCCGCGAACCCACTTTTTCAGATTTCCAAAAGTTGTAAAACGGAGCGCGCCTCGCCAAACGGGACCGCCCCGCCGTATACCAAGTATACCGAACGGTGCGCGCAGCGTAACCGGACATGTAAAAATTTGTGAAAACTGATTCGGACGCGTGTGCGCGCCAGAATCAGCCCGTATCCGCGGACACACCCCGTGTCACAACTTTTATGGAAGTCGCACGCATTTTGTGCACGCTTGTCAGATTGCGACAAAACTTGTGCCACTGGACTCGTGGTAACGCGCTGGTCCTATGACTCAATTTTCATGCAATTCTGAGAGGGTTGACCAAGTCGCCAATTGGCAGGCTCCATAGTTGACTTTTTGGACAAAAGTGTATTCGGCCCATCGGAATCCACATTTGGACATACTGTTGGGTTCGTATTGACATCTAGAGTTGTTTGACCTATAATTTGTCCCATTTAGAGACTGTTACCCTTGGCACATTTTTTGGTGCAAAGTGGGCCACACGTTGACCCCACTTTTATCCGAAATTACCGTTTTGCCCCTGTGTCCAAATTGGACGAAAGGAAAGTGCTTTTTAGCTATGTTGCTTATTCTGAGAACGTTGGTGATATTTATTTCAGCATCCGGAGACGATCATTCTGAGGTCGTAGCTTCTGACTCTTGGTGTTGACATCGGGACATTATATTTTTGCAGCTTTCTTGCCAGACAAGATACCTTGCCAAATTGCTTACAGTATTTTGCATGCTTAGTATATTTCTGTATATTTATTTTATTTTTGTTTATTCATTGCATGTGTAGTTCTTTTAGTCATTACTATATATTAGATATGTTGACACACACTCGACACTTAGTATCATCGAGGACAATCATTAGGCGTATGGGCTTTTAACCACTCTGGTAACACCGTAGTCACTAGCACGCACTATGGTGGTCGTGTCCGATGGTCACTACCCCCGCGGTATGTCGATTAATGGAGTCACGAGGGTCGCTACCCCCGCGGTATGTCGGCTGATGATGTTCTAGACGGGTGTGTGAGTTGTGAGGATTAGATCGAGTAGCCTACCCTTGCCCATACATCGAAAAGTTATCCTTATTTGCATTCATATAGATTGTCTTGTACATCGTACTTATTTATTTTCAAATTATATGCATGTTTACTGTATTCAAGTTGGCTCGCTTTTCTGTATCTTGTTATGTCCCTCTGAGGACCTGGTCCTCTGCCAGGTGTATATGCTCTTGAGTATTTGCAGGAGTACGGTCCTGGACCTGACGTATTCCTTTCTGTCGAGGAGGTCTTACCTTCTGAGCATCGTTGATTATCTAGCGATGGATCTTTTTAGCTGATACACTTCTGTCTTCACATTATTTTATATTGGAGATTTTATAGTCCTCTCTCATTTTAGTTTTGGATATAGTCTTTGGTAGTGGATTTGTCTCCACCCGACTATTATTTTGGATATTTCAGACTCCTTATTCTAGTTTAGTATTTCTTTTCTATGACTTGTTCTGTGGATGAGATTAGCATATCTGTGACTTGTGACATTATATATACCACATGTGAGTTTATATTCATATTACATCGTACGTATGGGTTATGGTTTCCATATATTGGAGTTGCCATATCCATGCGGCTGGCATGCTTACGTGTTCTAGTCCTACGTATTTTGGGACTGGGGCATGACAGTGTGCAACGGGTACCCAGTCACATGTATTTCATTGTGTGCATCGGGTATTGACTTTCATGTGCTTCTTGTGCATCCACTATTTCGTGTGCTAGTGTGACTATATCGTGATCATGTACGTAACGTGTCTTGATTGGATCCATGAGTATTGGTTGGGGAGGGGGAGTAGGAGTTGGTTATGTGATCAAAGCCCTCTTGATCTCATGTGCATGTCGATTATACATCTCACGTATAATGGAGTTACATTTATACCTCATGTGCAACCTAAGCCGATCACATAACGAACTTGCACTCTAAATCACATAGCTAGTATTCTTGTTTTCTACTTGCAGTTTATTTTCCGTATTTACTTTTCAGCTCTTATTGTGCTTATTGCCTGTTCTCCCTGTATTGTACATTCTTATTACTTGTGCATCTTGTATCATTTTTTATTGCTTGTTATATATGCTCGATTATGTTATTGGAACTGCTTTCAGAGGTATGTACTTCGTTCCATTCCTGACTGGAAAATATTTTTCAGAGGATCTGAGAGATTGGTGTCCGACGTACCATGGACTTCGACTTATAGATGGTGCAGACTTGGACCCACTAGTTCTGGAGTGATTATCGGAAGGTTTATTCGGATCACTAGTTTTCATAGATAGTTTCTTTAACATTTTGGTACCGAATTTATTTCCGACATATAGTATGAGATTGGATATTATTTCTATTATTGTTTATATATATTGAATGGATAGTTATGTTAGACTTCCTTGATATCTTCTCGTGCTTTAGAATGCGATTGAGTTTGTGTTGAGATATTGTTGGCAGATTTTATATTATTGTGAGATATTTAGATAGTATAGTTAACCAAGACAGCGTTCTACCGCCGATGTTGCGGCGTAGGCTGGGCGTTGTTCCCGACTAGCATCCCTACACCGGGTGCGGGTCGTGATACGTCATCGAAAGAGATAAGCAGTAAGTCCTGACCCGTGCTCCGGCGAATTGTCATGAACATCTACACCTGAAAAGGGACCAGGTCCTCAGAGGGACGTAAAAAGATACATAGAAGCATGCCAATTTGAATACAGTAAACATGCATAATGTTTGAAAATATATAAGTACGCTGTACAAGACAATCTATATGAATACAAATGAGGACAACTTTTCAACGTATGGGCAAGGGTAGGCTACTCGATCTAAGCCTCACAACTCACACACCCGTCTAGAAAAAATCGACATACCTCGGTGGTAGCGACCAGCGCGACTCTACAAAAATTGACATACCTCAGGGGTAGCGATCAGCGCGACACACTCCCGTAGTGCGAGCTAGATACTGCGGTTTACCAGAGTGGTTAAAGCCCATACGCCTAATGATTGTCCTCTCATGATACTAGGTGTCAAGTGTGTGACAACATATCTAATATATAGTAATGATTGAAAGAAACTACACATGCAATAAATATACGGAAATGCAATGAATATACAAAAATATAAATAGCATGCAAAAGTACTGTAAATAATTTGGCAATGTATCTTGTCTGGAAAGAGAGCTGCAAAGTGTAACGTCCAGGAGTCAAGCACACAGGATCAGAAACTACAGCCTCAGAATGAACGCCTCCGGATGTTGAAATAAACATCATCAACGTTCACAGAATAAGAAAGATAGCTAGAAAATACTACCCTTCCATCCAATTTGGACACAGGAACAAAACGATAATTTTGGGTCAAAGCGGGGTCCACATATGGCCCACCTTGCACCGAAAAGTGTGACAGGGGTAAAGATCTCTAAAAGGGACAAATTATAGGTTAAACCAATTCTAAACGTCAATACGAACTCAACGGTACGTCCAATTTTGGATTCCGATGAGCCGAACACAAATTCGCCCAAAAAGTCAACTGTAGGGCCCGCAAATAGGCGTTTTGGTCAACTGTCTCAGAATCGTATGAAACTTGGGTCACAGGACCAGCGCGATACCATGAATCCAATGGCATAATTTTTGTCGCATTTTGACCAGCGTACACTAAACGGTGCGGTGTTTTGCAAAAGTTCGATATGGGAACTTTTTGCGGATACGGGATGATTCCGACGCGCACATGCGTCCGAATCAGTTTTTGCGAAAGTTCACACGTCTGGGTATATCGTGCGCACCTTTTGGTACACTTGGTACACGACAGGGCGGTCCCGTTTGGCGGGGCGCGCTCCGTATCACAAGTTTGGTAGGTTTCAAAAACAGGTTTTTAATAATTTTTAAACCTAATTTAATTTTATATACAGAAACAAATAAAATAATATAATTGATAGAAAATAATCTAGGTTAGGTGGTCTTCATAAAACAAGAAAAAAAATCTAAATTTGGGTCTCTGTGGTGGGAGATACGAGTCCCTGAACATGGGTCAGCGCAGCAGATTTCTGCAGCGTAAAAGTCGTGGTTTTTCCTAAAGTTGGCGTCAATTTTTACCTAGTTTTGCGCACTGTACGATGGAAACTAATATACGAGATTTAGAGAGGGATAGGTAGGGATCATACCGGCGAAGATGGGGTCAAGTTTGGTCGAGCAAGGAAGCGAAAATCTGCGCGGGAAGGGAGGTTCGTCGCGGCAGTTCTCTGCGCGGCGCGCACGGGTTACGCGGATGTGCGGCCGCGGCGGCGATGCTGGGCTCCTCCGGCGGCGGCGGAGTCGAGGAGGTGGTCGGCGGCGGGTTTAGAGTGGAGATAGATTAGGATTAGGATTTAGGGTTTCTAATATATATATATATATATATATATATATATATATATATATGAGAGCGGAGGGGTTTCTTTCTCGCGCGGGTAGGAAAAATAGCAGCGGGTCTTCAGCACAGGGGAGGGAGAATTCGTAGCGAGGGGGCGGGGAGGTTTTTAGGATTAGGTTTTTTTTTTGTTTTAGTCCCTCTTCTTTCTTTTCTTTTCTTTTCTTTTTCTTTCTTTCTTTCTTTGTTTTCTATTCTATTTTTTTTCTGTTCTTTCTCTTTTCTATTTCTTATTTAAATTACATTATTATTATTACTAATAATAATAATAATAAAATCATTATTATTATTATTATTATTATTACACTATTTATTATTATTAATATTATCAAACTATTATTACTATTATTTAATAACTATTTATTATTACGCATATATTTAAGGTATAAAATACATTTGTAACCAAATTAAAATCTAAAAAATCTAACACTCTCCCATAAGGATCCCAAATTAGTTTTGTGCAAAAATTTCTAAAGGAATATTTATCTAGGTATTTAAATCACTACGTATATATTATCTAAATAACTATAAAATAATATAAATAATTAAATAACTAATTAATTAAATAATATTTAAAAATACGGGATTTTACACGGGGTCCATACAATACCAGTTCGTGTAATAACGTGTCAGAATCAAATATTAACAGTTCTAGAATAAGTGATATATACGCTATCATGTAATAAAAACAATCAGAGGTATGTACTCATCTGATGCCTTGAGCAATGAGCGAGGATCGAAGTTCAAACTGGCGTCACAAAGACCTATTATGAATTCCAAAGTTACTTGGTGTTCTAGAATGATAAACATATTTAAATGAGTAAAAAAAATGCTTCTAGGTCTTTTCTAGGCCAAACTAGTCAAACTGGTCAACTCAAAGTCAAACTAGCCAAACCGATCAACTATAGGTCAAACCAGCCAACTCTAGGTCAAACTAGGGTACTTGACCAATATTAGCTATAAACTAGCTAATACGAGTCAAATATATCTAAACTAGTTAACTAATACCAATTTCCTAAGGTATAGGATACTAAGATACCTTTATATCCATATACCCAAACTCATATATATATATATATATATATATATATATATATATATATATATATATAGTATCGTATTGTATTGTATTATTTTTATACAATACCCCAATACTTGATTTTCACCAATACTAAGTATCTACCCTCAACTTACCATTTATCCTTACATATCAAGTATCAAGTGTATTGATACTCAAAACCTTAACTCAAAACCATTATCTTAGTGATATATCAAGGTAAATAGAACTAATTTTATCTAATATTAATACATAACAAATTAGAGTTTATATATATATACTAACTTTATCCATATCTAACTATCTATCAATATCTAACTAACATATCAATCTAACACATACATCTAACACTCATCTAATAATTTATTAACTAACTTACCACTAATATATGACACTTTCAACTCTAAAACTAATACACTAAAATATACTAACTTCTAACTTATCTCTAACATTCACTAACACCTATTAAATACTTGAAACTAACATCTAATATTACCATCTAACACTTATACTAAATTATCTTTAAATACCTGAACCCCCCCCCCCCTCCTTGCTGTCTTAAGCAGCAGTTGTTGCTGCTCCTAATTCTGCTGCTGCTAATATTTGATGTTGCTGCTACTGAACACAAGACATATACACACTAACACACACAAACACGTATACACACTAACACACTTATATATATATATATATATATATATATATATATATATATATATATATATATATATATATATATATATATATATATATATATATATAAACATTCTAAACTTAGATATATAACTCTAATGAGTAAATAAATCCATACACAAGTTTAAAATTGAAGAACAAAGCCAAATGACTAATTTGTCATTTCAACAAGCATTTGGTGTGCATCTCGCGATACGTTCATGATACGTACACCAAACATATCCAACTCAACGCAAATCCTATCCGCAAGTTCTAATTAGCAATTAGAACATATTCTAAGTGCTAACTCATCAATCCTAGGGTCATGAAAAAATTCTACATGTGTGTGACACTATGTCGAAGGAAAAATCCCAAATCACCCGTATCACCAAAACCTCTCAACACGACCTACTCGTGTTCATTTGTGGACACATATCTAGCCTTATAACACTCTAACAAGTCCACTTAGATCTATCTAACATAATGATAACCACTTGGTGTGCCAATATCAGATTTCTCCCAAATTGACACAAAACCCTAAGTAAAAGTCTCTAAATGGGTCCAATGAAGCCCAAGCTTCTCCCTATGGGTAGCCCTAAGTCAAGGGTGGGTTCTAAATGATAAATTATACTATTTAGATGCAAATACAAAGGTTAAACTCATATTTTACCTAGTAGGAGTTGGGTTAGGTTAAACTCAAATTTTACCTAGTAGGAGTTGGATTCCCAAAGCAAAGCCACAAATAACACCAACTAGCTTAAACCTTAGCTCCAAAAGCTCTTTCTCCAAATCTCTTGCTCCAAACTAGCTTCTAGACTCCATGGTGGAAGGAATGAAAGAGATTTGGGTCAATTTGGTAGAGATTTGATAGTGGAATGAAGGAATTTAGGAAAATCATTAAATTTAGAATGTGGAGAGAGAGAGAGAGAGAGAGAGAGAGAGAGAGAGAGAGAGAGAGAGAGGAAGAACACCCTCATAAAGGGCCCGGCCACTTAGGTTTAGGGTTAGGGTTTTGTTGGAATATCCAAGTTGCCCCTTAGGTTGTCATGAAGAGAGTTAGGGTTTGCTTCTCTTCCTAATAGGTGATTAGTCTAACCTTAGTTAAAGTACTAGTCTAACTATAGGTCAAATTGGGCTTATCTAAAGTAATTAATTGGGTTGGTCATGTCAAGTTGGTTGGGTCTACTAGGGTCTTGACTAGCCATGTAGTCCACCTACTAACCATATCACTATAGTTATATATAATAAATAACTCATGCACTTTTAATTAAATAATATAATATAATTATTTATATAAAAGCACAAATGACTAAAATAATCATATTCTAGAAATATGGTAGTGACAACACTACAACCAACCATCAATACCATCAAAAGTCTAAACAAAAACATCGAAAAGTATAGTATCAATAATACATCCCAAAGTCTAAGTAAAGCCGAAAACAAATCAGATACCAAATAATAGGTAGAGATACTAAGCTAGTATCACTGGCTAGACCTCCCGGTAATCACTCCTGAATGTCAGGGCCCATGGTTTCCACTCCCTCTTGTGGACCGTAAAACGTCGGACACCAGTCCTCTAAGTCGTCGTCTGAAAAATATATCCAGTTAGGATGGAACGAGTACAACCTAATAGCAGTTCTAATTAATTGACAAAGACTATAAAACAATAAATAGTGAATGTATACTAGATGGGAAAGCAATATACTGTCGCACTGGTAAATAGTAAAGAAGGTCATGCAATGTAAGCAATGTAAAATAACCAGTGCATATATGAAATGGAAAGAAAAGAATTCACGAATCTCAGGTGCAAGACATTGTAATCTATAAGCTGAACAAGAAGATATGCAACTATACTAAGTGTTTTGAAAATACTAGTTTGATATGTGATCGAGGCATTTCAATGTTTACACAAGTAGCTGATGTCTACAATATTTGTCAATATCTACGATATTTGTCAATGTCTACAATATTGCCAATGTCTTGATCACATATCTAGCTAGCACTTCCTCCGTCCCGACTGGTACGATGGATCCAACCATAACACGTCACTAGCCAATGTATTCAATGTTATCCAATGTCAACACGATGAGACATATCAATACAATGAGTCAAGGTGACATCTCATGACTGAAGATCCAATACATGCACCAATCCGTGTACCATTGTGTCAAGAATCAGATGTAATATTTCTCAATACTTGAATTATAGTAATTATCAAATAATAAAAACTATCAGAGAATGTACTCACCTCTGGTCCTGAACGAATGATACGACTCGATGTCCGAGATGGTGTTACACAACCCTATATATGAATATCATGTCAATTGGGTGTAAAGAAGTGATAAATGAATTAAAATACACTAAATATGCTTTTCTAAGTTATTCCTAGGTCATACTAGTCAAACTAGATCAAATTTTGTCTTTTAGGGTCAAACTAGTCAATATTAGTCAAAACTAAGTCATACATATGTTTCTAGGTCCACACTAAAGTAATTAGTCTATATTAGTCACTAACTAGCTAACACTAGCAAATATTAGTACTTAATAGCACTAATATATCTATACACTAGATAATAGGATACTCTATATCTATCTACACATAACCTATATATATATATATATATATAACATCTTAGTATTTGTTACAAACATGGTATCTAACCTTAACTAACGGTATCTTGGTGTCAATACCTAACTAATACTTTACCTTGATTGAAGCCACACTTAGATTATAAATCAACACCAATATCTTTTATCAGATATCTTAGTACCAACTTCCCTCTAACTGATACACTTGATATCAAAGTTAGTATACTCTTAATTTTGGGTCGCGTACCGGTGATACCACACATTGATACCCCTTACCCAGAACTGACTTGAGGTTACACTAATACCCAATTTTTCCTGCCACTCACCTAAGTCCCATATTGTGTTATCATATAACAAAGGGAAGTATAACCTTGTGTGCATCACACAGATACTACTTGGCTAAATATGTGCATGAATGCACTGCACACAGGGTGAATTCCTACAGATCTGAACTTACCAACTCACATCAGTGCTCATATATCCCTTGCTGCAACTAATCAGTGCACACAGTGCACTGATTCTCTCATCCCCCTCACTGCTCACATACCAACAAGGCCCCGTGCTCGAGCACTGCAACCAAATCCTAACCTTCTAACTGACCTGCATTGCACATAAAGCACACTGCAGCAACACTTGTTGTTAAACCAAGTGCTCCAAGGTTGTGCACTGCAACACTCCTATTCCTGGCCTGAACTGTCACAGTACAATCCTTACCCCAATACACATGGACACACTCCTTGCCACTTGCAAATGCATCTCTAATTGCCCACTGATTGCAACCCAATCCTGGAGCATCCCCGAGCTCATACAAGCCTTGCCTGAACTTGCAAGTGCAAGCACAACCCGTCCTCCATCTCACTCAACATCTGCACTTACCCAATCTGAACCCGAGCCCTCATCAGTTCTCTACCTGAGCTGTACTGAATCAAGCCCCCCCTTACTCAGGCCTGCAGATGCTTGTAATGTCTGGACACTGACTGAAACTTTACTGCACATCAGTCCTAATAACTACTGCACATACACTATACGATAATCCCTGATACAACAATGTCTCTACAGTCAAACACACTCAGGCACTATGCATACACATATATATGGCTAATACACCCACTGATACACTAGTTCCTCTTACACACAGTCATTAGTTCAACCCCATGTCAAGCTAATATACTTAATACCTATACAAAGATATGTAATGCACTATATTAACACAGCTCAAGTCAAACCTAAGTACTTAGTGTGTATCCTCTATAAAACACACACTAACAATCATTCCATCAAACACCTAGAGTGCACAATTAGGATACTCATGATACGCACACAAACCAAGTACCAAAACCTCCAATGCTCAACTATTACCAATTATACATATCAATTACATCTATATATAACTAATATAATGTGTTACACTAAAAATTGGAGAGTAATTACACTACTATACACAAATCTCCCAAAATGAGTCACCGTATCATAACGTATCACAAAATACCATGATACGCTCTACTAGTGTCCAATTGTGGACACGTATCTAGTCCCACACTATCAATCTAAGTCTAATTAGATCAACTTGGTCTCATGACACACACTTGATGAATCAATCTCGTAATTTTCTCTAATTTGACACAAAAACCTATGTAGAAGTCATAATAAAGGACAATTGGACCTAGAGCTTCTTCTTATGGGTAGCCCTAAGCCATGAAGGGTTCCTAATGATCAAATACATGAATTAGAGTCTAAATTATAGCAAAAATCATAATTTTACCTATTAGGAGATAGATTTCCAATATATTGCTCTAATGGACACAATTAGGACATAAGCTCCTAGTCAATTCCTCCTTCTCCAATGCTCCTTAGATGATGATAATGGAAGAGAATGAGGGTGATTTGAGGTAAAATTTTTGGAGGGATGAATCAATTTGGGGAAGAACAATATTCGGTTTTCAGTTTATTCGGTTTTCAGTTTATTCGGTTTATTAGTATATACCTATAGTATATACCTATATATATATAGTATATATATATATATATATATATATATATAAACTATATTTTCTTATTCGTTTTTCGGTTTTGGACCGAAAACCGAAACCGAAATCGAATAAGAAAATTTAGCATTTTCAAAACCGAAACCGAACCGAATCTCTTATTCGGTTCGGTTCGGTTTTCGGTCCAAAACCGAATAATGCTCACCCCTACCGAGCATGTGTTTAGCTCGTGTTTTGGGATTCTTGATACTGCAGCCTGAGGGCCTACATGTAAAGCATATTCTAGACTATAGCTAGAGTTGATCATGTAATATTGTACTATGCTAGTTCTTTATTTTGGTAACTAGTTTCATGATCATCGGTGTATGTATAGTTTGTGACACCTTACTATTATATGTTTGGTGATCATATATCATGTAACTTGTTGCTTGCTTGAGATTGAGACACCTAGGAATTCTTGACCCAGGAATGATTGTTGGATTGTAGAGTAAACCCTCACATGTCTAGACAGCCGTGACCGTATCTCGGGGTATAGAGTACTCTGGTGTACGTAGCTGGCTTTGTTTGTCCCCGCTCTCCAGTATTCTGGTTCTGGGGCATGACAATAACCGAGAAGCTTATGGAGTATCGGTGGAGCGAAACGTCCAAGACCAAGTCAAAGACCACCACCAAGGCCTATGGCGGGGGAGAGAAGAAAGGCAACAATAAAAAAGAGGCATCGTAAAAGGGCAAGCAACGGGCTAAGAAGCCCCAGAAGTGCGCAAAGTGAATTATTTCGTTTGCGGGGGTAATCACTTTGTACGAGATTGCACGAACAAAGGAAATATGGTTAACATGGTCCAAGACGAGGAAGTCGAGGACGAGGAACCACGAATGGGGGCTCAGATGGGAGCCATACACTTGTTTAATGTCTTAAAGATGAAGTCCGTTGCGGCCAAGACCCCGGGTCGAGAACTAATGTACTTGGATGAGAAGATTAATCACAAGAGTATGAGGACGATTGTTGACACGAGGGCAACACACAACTTCATCTCGAATGCGGAAGTCCAGCGCTTAAGTCTAGGGCTAAAGAAGGACTCGAGCAAGATGAAAACACAGTCAACTCAACAGCTCATCCCGTGCAAGGGGTGGCCAATGGAGCGAATATAGAGGTGGGAGACTAGACGAGAGTCTTCAATCTCACGATCGTACCACTCGACGACTTCAAGATAATCCTAGGTATGGATTTTCTTAATAAGGCAAAAGCAATAGCAATGCCACATTTATGATTTGTCGGGATTATGAAGAAGGGCTCGTCGTGCATGGTGAGTGTTGTACGAGACGACTCATTGAAGGATAAAGATCTCTCTACCATCCAACTCAAGAATGGTGTTAAACATGAAGAGACGACCTACTTAGCAGTACTCAAGACGGAATAGGCACCCGAGTAGGAGTGATCTTCCGCCAGAGATTAGCGACGTCCTCACTGAGTTTTGAAATGTTATACTGAAAGAGCTTCCAAAGAAACTACCTTCACGGAGGGAGGTGGACTACGCTATCGAGTTGGAGTCAGACACAAAATAACCCGTCATGACCCCATACTGCATGGCTCCGCCAGAGCTCGATGAGTTGAAGAAACAACTAAAGGAGCTACTTGATGCGAGATTTATTAGTTCATCCAAGGTCCCATTCAATGTACCGGTGCTATTTCATAAGAAGAAGAAGAAGAAGAAGAAGAAGAAGAAGAAGAAGGATAAGAGTCTTCATTTGTACATCGACTACCGTGCACTCAATAAGGTGGTCGTCGAAAACAAATATCATATCCCCTTGGTGGCAAACTTGTTTCATCAATTGAGAGGAGCGAGGTACTTCTCTAAGATGGACTTACGCTCTAGATATTATAAGGTACAAATAGTCGAGGGAGATGATGCCAAGACATCGTGTGTCACAAGGTATCGAGCTTATGGGTTTTAGTCATGTCTATTAAACTAACAAATGCTCCCGCGATATTTTGTACTTTAATGAACAAGCTCTTCCACCCCTTCCTCGATCAGTTCGTTGTGGTATATCTCGACGATATCATCGTGTACTTGGACACGTTGGATGAGCATGTTGAGCACTTGAAGACGATTACTAAGAAAAAACCAATTGTTCATCAAGCGGAAGAAATGCTCCTTTGCTTAAAAGGAGGTTCCATTCTTGGGATATTAGATATGACATGACAAGATATGGATGGACGAGAAGAAGTTTCAGACCATACCGCACAGAGACATACGAGTCTTTATCGTGACGATCAAATTGAAAATAGTTATATGCAAATCAGAAAAATATATCAAAAAAATTGTATACAAACAAAAAAAACTCCACGAACTATGGCATTTTTGTAACAATAACGCCTAGGTCTCGGAAACGCAATAGGCTATGACAGTTTCTGTAAAAAAAAAAAAATCAATTTTTTTAAAGAAAAATGCCATAGTTTTGTGGCATTTTGTATTTGTTTTTTTCTTTGCAAAAATTTCAAACTTGTTAAATTCCACGTAATTTTGTGAAAGTTTATATCCTGTATAAAATTCTGTTTTAACATCTTATGGAAAAATAGAGAATCCAGGCCCAACTTTACCCTTCAATAAAACATGGATTAATACCCGTTACTGGAGATTCCAGCAAATAGCTAATGAATAGCAGGTTACAAAAAACAAGATAGAGAAGAGATATATGGGAACTGTAATTGCCAAGGGAGCAATACACATGATTAAAATGTGGTCGGACAAAGAGTACAGTAGTACACTAGCCGTGGAGTAAAATGTGGTCGGACAAATAGAATCCTAGATCACGAATCTCCAATTGCGTGACGTAGATCACAAAATATGTGACATGCGTGCAGAGTTCTATTTAATTCAAGAAATTGAGAAGATCGTCACCATATCAGGTAGTGAAGATGAAGATGATTCAGTACAAACTATATTGATCTGATACTATATTCCCATTACAAAATTTGAATCAGGTGAACTGTTCCAACAAGTACATATCGAAGATTTCATATACAACAAATGGATAAAATTAACATAATCATGGGAGTCGCTCCCAAATTGCACTTCTCAGTCTCTTTCCTTACCAGCCCTAGGTTGTAATGTTACTGTGGTCCCTTTGGAATGTTCTTCCATTTTGCAAACAAACTGACGAGAGACTTGGGATGGCAAACCACCACCTCAGATAAACTTAACTACTCATCTTCAGCATCCCGTAGCCCACCAATGCGGTGCCGCCTTCTGTCGAATACAGCCTTGAAGGACTCGCGCTCAGCTCGAAGTTGTTCTATGAAGCGACTCTTCGATTCATTGCCATTGCTCCTCCTAATGGCCTTCAAAGCATCTTCTTCTTCTACTGGTAATGGGTTGGAAATCTGGAAGAATGAAATTTTGCAATCAAGAAGCAGAAGACAGAAACAAAAAAAACATCAAAGACAACAACAATAATAACAGATCAACCAATAAATAAATGAACTAAAATACAACAGAATAGTGATGTGTATTACTTGAATAGCAATAACATCAAGAATGCCTCAGCACAAAATTAATAATCTAATACAGGATGTATTCCTTTTGAAATTAAGTTGTCTCAAATGCACAAATCTTTAAGTTGTATCACCGAGTGAATTTATTAAGGCGCTTATATGTAACCACTTTTTCTTCAGTCATGTCCGCATCTAAAAAAGTAATGAGGTAACATTTATCTAAAAGTACCATAACAGAAGCATCCTTGATATATCAAATGACTGAATTTTTAGATTCATAGCCCATTGGTGATCAGAAATTCTTGAAACTATATTTTACACAAGGTTTTGAATAGATTACTAACCAAATTATAGCCAGAGCCAGGACCGATAATTAATGACGATCTGTTATGTTTCTTGAAAGCACCAATAGAAAATCCACTCTGATCAACCTGCAAAATAGCATATTCCAGCTTAAACAAAATCATCAATAACGTCACTTGATACTTTTATGGTGCTATCATAACAAAAAAATTTATTGTGGATTTAAAGGCATGGGGTGAATACTCTTTAGCCAGTCTATAAAAGTTTTAAGCTTTCGTTATATATATATATATATATATATATATATATATATATATATATATATATATGAAGTATAGCCTAACGGTTAAGACCGATGCACCTGGGCAGGGAGGTCTTGGGTTCGAGACCCTCCGGCGCCAATTAATTCCCCTTTGGGGGAATTAATGGTGGAGCGGTGGTTGGGTGCGGTGCAGGCGCGTGGAGCGGTGCGGTGCGGCTATGGCTGCGTGAGGCCTTCGGGCCAGATGGAACCTTCGGACGTGGTGCCTTCGGACCGGGATGGAAGCCTTCGGGCTGGATGGGACCTTCGGGCTAATGATTGTATATATAGTCCTTCAGGCTGGATTGGCTGTAAGTCTTCGGGCTGAGTTGTAGCCTCTCGAAGGAGTCTGAATAAAATTTACCTTCTTCGGAATTTATTTATATATATATATATATATATATATATATATATATATCTCCACGTGTCACATTTGACACTAGCAGCGGCAAGTCCATTGCCAAATTTGCCCCTGAGAGAGACGGCCTTGGCAATGGCAGCAGCTTACCCTTTATTTGGGGAAGTGGGTAGTGCAGCATCACTTCAACTTCGCATCATGTGGAAGCACCACTGCTCCTCTTTTTCACCTATCAATAAAAGAAATGAATCCCCTTTCTCGTTGGTATATATTATGATATTTGGGGTCCTTACAAACAACCAAGTCTCTATTTTTTCTGTTACTCCAGTATATACTTGATCAAAAAGTTGGATCCTATACACCCCCAATAAAATGGTGTAGCCAAACGCGAAAACCAACACTAAAAGTAACCCACTCACTTCTTATTACATGAATGTTCCCAAGATATTGGAACTTTGTCATGCTTATTGCGGACCTCCTAATGGATCGTATGCCCTCCACCACATTCCTACATAATCAAATCCATTTGTTTTATCTATCATTGTTGCAAAACAAGACTCATTTCCTCTTATCTCCCAAATGTTTGACTGCACGAGTCATGTTCATTGTCATGGACCAGGACGTGATAAACTTAATTAATGGCTAATACACGTCTTTTTTGGTTACTCTTTAATCATAAAGGATTTTTTTTTTTTTTTTTTTTTTTTGCTTTTCCTGTCAGAAAACAAGTCAAGGTTATCACCACGGTTCGTTCTATCGGTTTCAGATCAATATAGGACCTTTCTCATGAGTATCGACTTGGCAGTTTAGGCACTATTGGCGGTTTCTAGTCATACTATCGGACTTTTTAGTTTCTGGAAGGCAAAAAAAGTGATGTGTATTTGAATCAACCAATACAGCAAACCTTGTTACCATCATGCCTTATTATGTAGTTAGATGAGTACTTTCAATAAAATTATGCATATTTCCATGCATAACATTACAATTTAGATATAACATTATTTTACAATATTACTTTAATATAACAATGTAATATTTAAGACCTGTTATATATTAATTTGTGAATATTATAGCTAGTGCTTAAATTACAAATTTAATATATGATCGACTTCTTAAGTATTATAATTATAAGATTTAACACATGATTTACAATACATTTGGACCATTCATGATTTAGTTTGAACCAAATCCTCTTAAAATGAATTTCCCTAACCTTAATCCATTTGTCGCATTACATTGAACCTAACTCGACCTTCTGCGCCCCACTTAGAGGCGCCTTGGTTTGTTTGAAGTTGATCTGGGTGAAATTTGACATGATCAAAGCGATGGTTATAAATCGAGTTGTTTGGCTCAAGTCTGACTTGAACCAGGACCTAATTATAAGAATTTGGCTCAAATCTGACGTGAACCGGACCCTAGTAATAAGGGTTGATCATTTGGTTCAGGTTTGGGTTTTCTGAGCTGAACCAGACCATAATTACTAAGGTTTCGGTCAAACCTGCCCCGAACTGAAAACTAGTAACAAGGGTTGGTTATTTGGATCAAGTTCGCGGGTACCGAACTGAACCAGATTAAGTAAGAAATGGGTCAAATCTGACCTAAACTAGACCATAGTAATGAGGATTTGAAGAAGATTAATTGGTTTCCCAAACTGAACCAGATAATGATTATATGGGTAACATGAAGATTGATTTAACCTCATTATTTGGGTGTTCAGGATTTTTCATCCGCGCTACCATGTCCTGTACTCCTGTCACCGTGACCTCACAGTGACAATAACTCAGGCACTCCTCATCCTCTCCTTTGTTTCCATTCATTCTGTTTTACTTTCCGTTTCCCTCTTTGATTCACTTTTCCTTCTTTTTCCATTTATTTTTCCTGACTATTTAAACTTTTGTATTTTCGACCTGTTTCGGCATGTTCCAGCCGATACTTGAGAGAATATGCCCGAACTATTAACCACAATGAAAAAGTAGATATAACTGGCTGATCCTGAATTCTCTAGAGAGTTTCAGATGGGGTATATGCAAACCCGATCAAAAACGGGGGACAATGTAATTTCGCGGTTCCATTACGTACTCAGACCGAGACCATGGAATGATCAATCGGACTCCGCAATGATTAATCAGACTAAATGGTACATAGACATTTTAAAACAAATAGAAATCATAAATATAGGTAAAACATCTAATAGTTGTAGAATACATACAAAAGTATTTCATGCTCCATAGAGAAATCAAAAGCTATAAATAAATAGATCACAAAAGAAGTCTGTACTCCATATAAAGTTAAGAATTACAAACAAGTAGTTAAAAAAGAAAAAGTCTATAGATATGTTGTTGAGAGGATAGTTTGCAGTATCAGCCGATACCGATCCGATACTGTTGATACCGATACGGATTGGCATGTACCAACCTGATACCGACTGCTACCAATACTGACCGATACCTACCTATACCGACGTTGGGGGCCCCTTTCCCATTCAATTTGGCAGCAAAAATGAACGAAAAAGATCAATCAGTAATGGTGTAAAAAGTACGTAAATGGAGAAAACTTATTTAACGCAAGTAAATCAATCAACAAAGTTGATTATTATTTCATTCAATTTCAAAACTACTAAAAATATACCACAAAATACTTAAAATTACACCTAAATGTATATAATATTTTCTTCTAAATTTTTAATAATTTATTAATAATTTTTTGCTTTCTGATACAAAAAAATCCGATACTCCGATCCAAAATTGCCATATTGTCGATATCGGCGATCCCGATACTCATAAGAAGGGTAAAATACCGATACTGTGAACCTTGCTTGAGAGGAGCTCCAAGATATACTGAAGAGCTCCAACATTTCAAATTGAGAAAAAATAATTAGGTCATAGGTTGACGGGTTGAATTATGGGTCTCTAGTTCTCTATGCGAACCTAACCTAGTAATGTATCTTGGTAACTGATTAATCAATGATTTCTCATTAACCGCCCACATAATCATGTTATATGGGCCGAGTAAGCAGTCAACCGCTTACTCAAGAGGCTTTCTTAAAATTTTACGGTCTTAAGCCACTACACAGTACTCAATCGCAGAATCTCCGGAATGGAACACTGACAAGTGATACATATTACTATCGGTCAAACAATTTGAACCTTGATTATCATTTCGATAGATGTCAACTTCCTTGAACAATAATTACACTTCTTGCCTCTATCTCCCAAACCAAATCTTCTAGAACCACCTTGGCCTACTCTACCTCTTGATGACCCACTACCTAAGGCTCCAAGTTTATGCTCATAAGAAAGAAACCCACGAAAACAGGATCCATTGCTATCACCTCCTCAAGAACCCCTCCGGATCACCGCCTTGCCAGATGAAACATATAATCGTCTTACTGCACTGCATAAGAAAACTTGCTTGTATTAAGCACACTATTGTCAATTTTGTTTCCACATGGATACTCCCTCATTGTCTTACTTGTTAGCCCGTTATGTATCTACTCCGACATTTTTTTTTCAAGCCCACCACTAACATGGTTGGTGTGCTAAAATAGATGAGAAAATAAAGGCTTACTAGTGGCTATTGCATGTTGTTTAGTGACAACTTGGTTACATGGAAAAGCAAGAAACAGAACATTATCACTTGTTCTTCCACTCTAGCAGAGTACCATGTCATGGCACATGCGGCCTCTGACCTTACCACGCTTAAAATCTCTTTGACTTCAATCTTCCTTCTGTATCTCCATCTTCTCTATACTGCGACAACGAAGCTGCAATTCATGTAGCTCAAAATCCAATCTCCCATGAGCCTACCAAGCATATTGAGATAGATTGTCACTTCCTCAAAGGCAAAGTCACTCAAAATTTGAGTAATTTCCACCATGTTCCTATTTCAACACAACAAAGGATATTCTCATCGAGGCTCCTCCTCGACCTTTGTTCCTACAGTTTCTACCAAATTTGAGCTTGGCTAACATCTAGTCTCCAGCTTGCAGGGAAGTGTAACAGTCTTATATATAACCTCTTCATCTAGTATTCTTTTAGTTTTGTATCTAATAATGTGAGGTGGAGCTCTCATCATATAATAAGTGTCAATCCTACCTCAACCAGATTTCCGAGTTAGTTGAGATTTCATCGCAACATCTATATAATTATAGCAATAATAAGAGCTATCATCTGATAAGTCTTGGATGCATGCATAAACAACAAAGGAGCTGTTTTTTTTTTCTGGCAGTATGTTTGAATCCTTCTCCGTCTCCTAAATTAAACCCATAGTTATTAAAGGCTCATGCCTAGAAGCCTAGGCAAGAAACTCACCCAAGGAGGTTGTGCCTCGCTTTAGCTAAGCGCATGCCTTGCTTTTGTTGTGAACAGATGCAACCTTATACAAGGACCCAATAGCATCATCAACCATCCTCATCTACGGTTCAAAATCTGCCAAAGCTTCCTTTTTTTTTATGAGCAAGTGTGACCTAGGACAAAGTAACACAGAACAAGTATGAGGTCGAGGACCTCTATTTTTCTAGTACTTATACATGCACCTTGCTTTGCTCAAACGCGCATCTTGCTTTTGCATTTTGCACCTAGGCCCCAAAGGACCTTGGTGCCTGTGTGTGCTTTTTCACCTTTGACAACCATGATTAAATACCCATGCTCAATACGCGTGGTTCCCGCTTAGGCTCTTAGCAACTAATATAACAGCTACCTTGTAATCAGAATTTGTTAGGTAGTAAACAATATTGAGTAGCATATTCCCAGGGCACTTCAACAAAATTCCTTTGAATGCGAATATCATTAGTTTTTCACAACCTAAGCATTCAAAAGTCCTTACTAAACCAAGTATTTAACGACTATAGATCATCAAAAGAACATTGGAGTCTTCAGGGGTCGTATAGTCTTCGCTTTAAGTCCATATAAACCATATATTGGGCTGATTAAGCAATTTGAGTAATTTCAGGATTAGATTTTTAGCATTTACCTTTTTACTTGGAATCTCCTCGTAGTAGTATCCAAAGATGAATAGGTTTTAATGAGATGTAAATCCATATATCTCAAAAGTCTTCTTATTGGAGTTCTAGGGAGTTCTAAAAGAGTTTGGGAGTGATTAGCGAAAGAATGGAGAAAACTTATCTATCGTAGGTAAATCAATCATCAAGAGTGACTATTATTTCATTCACTTACAAAACTACTATACTACTATGAAATATTACAGAAAATACTTAAAATTATGCCTAAATGTCTAAAATATTCTCTAACTTTATTAATAATTATTTGCTTTTTGATACCAAAAAAATCCGACACTCCGATCTAAAACTGTCGATATTGTCGATACCGCCGATCCAGATACTCATAGGGAGGGCCCGATACCGCGAACCTTGCAAAAATGTCATAGCTATGTCGAATAATTTTTCAACATTTGGATACTCTTCAAAAAGATATGCAATGTTGACTGATTTACGAGTTTATTAGGTAGTCATCCATTATGTCACTTCATTATATGTCAGCCAAAGTATCGGGTTCAACCTGAAATATCTGGATTACATATTGGGTTTAATGTTTAAACCAGCCAATATGAAGGTTCCAGTAATTATATTCAAGTTAACAGATTTATATTAAAACCAAAAACTCATTAAAAGAATAACCCACAACTGCAAAAGAAATCTTTAAAATGATCGAGTAAATAGCATACATGATCACCCCAATGAACAGACTTTTCACCCTTGCCATATGCTTGAACCAGTCCTGAAAGAGCGGTCAAATGTACGGAAGAACCATCTGGCTTTTCTATTTCTTCATCCTTTGACCATTTACTTCTTCCTAGTTCAGTCACTCTTATATGCTCTTCCTCTTCTTCAGCATTCCATCTCTCTCCAACTTTTACAGATCCTAGAAAGAATAAGAGAGCATAAATAAGCTTTGCACGAAAAAAAAAATCAATAGCATTCATGTTACCCATGTCAAGAAACAAGACAAAGTGAAAGTACTTAATACAGGATGAAAAGTGTCTACAACATACGATGCAAAGGAATGTAGACTAGTAAAAAAAATTCAATAGCATTCATGACTAGTACGATTTATACAATTTGCAGGACAGAAAAAAATACACTTGACAAAAGATGCAAAGGTATTTTGCAAAGAGCAGTACATTAAGATCCTAAAGGAAGAAGCAAGAACCAGTGTATTAACCAAGGAATCACACAATCTTCATAGCACATAGAAATAAAGAAGACAGAAATATTGAAACATAACTGCAGTTATTTCTTCTCTTGGAAAAAGATGCAGCTTATTTCAATTTTCTCTTCCTTGCTGTTAAGGAGAGATGTATAGAAGTCTAAAAAAAAATGTGCATCTAAGCACCAATGGTTCTTGCCAAATATTATGAGCCAGCAACTAGGCTGTCTGTAATTTCCAAAGAATAATAATGAGAAACCAGGATATGATCACAAGTGCATATTGAAATCACATTCAAAAGGGGATAATGTTTAATTGATAGACTAACAAATGTAGAGCAGTGAAAAAATAGAAACTCATAAATAGTAAGTGTACTTCATAGACAGCATTGTCAAAAACAATTCACTGCATACCAGTATCGAGTGCATTATCTAATATTTTTGTATCTTTCATCTTTAAATCTTCTCTCTGCAGCAACTTATTTGTCTCTTCTACATCACACACTGCATCATCTATATCCATGTCTACCTGCCAAGAGAAATTAAAAACAATTCGAATTGCATGATTATTTCTGATACTGACTCCGCAAAAGGCCTGGATGATGATGTTTGTGGATGCACAAAATGGATGTCTTAAGGTAGCACTATACCAAGATAAGGTAAAGGCAGAAAGCAAACTGAATTTGAAAGGAGAACAATAAAAAAATATTATATAACTAAACCAAAAAATTGAGATACTGCATCCTCTATTACATAGCATCATACCCAATAAGCATGAAATCATTAGAGTACTGCCAACAAAGTACACATTTGTATCAGTTTCAACTAATACTACTGATTCATGAAATGTACGAACTTTCTTTACTATAGGACTTCATCTACAACAAGAAAACAAGAAACATACATCTTGGTGCAGATCTTTTAAAACAATGATGAGCTTTAATTTGTTGTCTCAGCAGGAGGGATTGGTTTTGCAACATATGTACAGGAAATGGTGTTAGCAAGATTTTTTTAAGTTCATCCAGATTGGAGTCAATTCTCTTAGGCACAACGAGCAAGCTGGCCAATATATTTTATCAACATGGATAGAAACATATTTTGATCTATTAAACCTAAATCGAAATTTCCATCTTAGCATCTAGCTAGAAATGAGCACCGGCAAAAATGTTAATTTAAAAACAACTTGCTTCTTGATATAGTAAAGAGCATAAATTGGCCCAAATCAAGATACGATCTAACAAAGCCCAACAGTTGCAATCTGGATTGGGTCATTCCTAGAAGCCAGTGGACCGTGCTTAGTCCTAACTCTGATGGACCAAAATGTGAACTGTCTATGATATAGCCTGGGTGCTACAACAGACATCAAAACATACTTGAACTCATATATTAATTGTTTGTTCTCCTGGTTCAAACTTAAATGGAGAATTTTGATCATTTATGGGAATAACAAACTTAAAATTCTCTTCGCAATGAATAAAGTTTTATGGCGCCTTTTCGGGTCTGGCTAGTAGAGGTCTTAATTTTAATTGCTTGAATCTGCCTCCCGTCTGACTAATCCTTTTTTAGAAAACTGGAAGATTGTACAGTTGCACAAAGATGATAGTTTTATGACTGTGCCCTGACCACCAACATGGAGAAGTGCTGCTCTCCTAGCTTTACAAATCATATGTGGGGGCACATAGATTAAATAAAAACACCATATGCTGATCATGAACTTCTTCATATTCTTCAACATATTTCCCCCTCTGAACTAGATGCTTCATATTCTTCAGCCAGGATGAACAAAGAGAACTGATGTCAGGATGACAGCTGTCCATACACTCCTCCTATGGGGCCTTCCCAACTAAGAGGCATATTTTTTAGCTAGCATCATTTCAAATGGAAAATGATATGATGATGATGATGATGGTCTGCAAAATGTACTGTTGCCTCTATATTCATCACACAAACTAATTAGAACAAGCAAAGCATCAAGAAGAAGAATATTTAATAACTGAAAGTCAAACATCAACCACAAACATGTACAGAAAAGATAGGTGCATTTCCATTTTGCCAAAAGCAGGGAACTAAGCACCACCATACCAAAACTCTACCAAGAAGGCAACTCAATAAAACAATGCAAATAACTAATTATATTACCTCTTGAATAGACTGTTCATCTAAATCATCCCCACGAAATAATGACTGCAAAGTCAACAACTATAAGTTAGAAGACACAAATATATATAACATTATAGCGATCAATCCAGTAGTATAAATGATCACCAGTTTTGCTAGAATTGCAATCCATGCCTTCCAAGGAAATAGAAAATAAACAAACAAACCTTGATATCTAGACGCATATATAAAGGTGGAGCCTCCTCCCACTGCTTAGCCATTTTTTGTATGTCATCTACTGTAAAACCATGCACATTCCTAGCAGCACAACCCTGCTTTACACAAGGAATTTATGCTAAATACATTAAAGATAATGCACTTACGAATACATGAAACAATTAACTGAAATTTACTCTAAAAAAACCAGATTGAAATTTATACACGAGAAAAAATGGAACCTAACTTGAGAAGAATGATATGAATAAATTTCTTAACAATAAACAAGATACAATATATATCTCCAACCACACTACCACTCACCATCACAAGCATACAATCATAAATGGAAAAAGCACATTCAACATCAACAGACGGGAGAGAGAAAAAGAAATTCCCCCTTCCATATGGAAAATAATTCAACTACGAAAATTGCCAGCACTAGCGTACAGTTAACATAATCGCACCAAAGGCGAATAACTGCAACTGAATCGACATAGACAAACTTATAAAGTTAGCACAACGCTTACCTTAAAACTTTATATGAAGGAACTTACAAAATACCCCTTCTTTACGGCCGACTCTTTGGTCTTAGGAATGTTGGTTTTAAGAATGAGTGTTTTCCCTTCTCCGACCCTTACTGCCCAACGGAGAGCGGACAGCTAATGCGTTATGCTTATCGAACAAGGTCTATGGTCGGTCCGTGACCCCTGGATGCCGAAGGAGTCCTTGGGGCAATTGTCAGAGGATGAAACAATTAATTAAATTAAATTACTTATTGAAACTCGGTTTTAGTTTTGCACCCCTCTTGAAATTTTCCATTTGGTGATTTTTGTAGTTACATGGGAACGTCGATCAGAGGTCAAGTTTCAGTACTCATTTTTGTCAAAATATTTTCAAATTTTCTCAAAAAATTTGGAGGTCATAAGATAAAATTAGATGATCTTTCAATTTATACCTGTTCATATTCATTTCACATGCACCTGCAAAACACTTCTTTAAATCTAACGCCATCAAATTCCAAACAGAAACAATTGATGTTATTATTCAAGAAGACTCCTACGAGTTCCTAAATTCAAAAACACGATAAATAAATATGCATATCGTTTCTAAACTTCCCTGATCATATCTATCACATCTAAAAAATGCCTTGATTATCTCTTGTTAGCCTCTTTAAGTTGCCAACAGGAACAAATTGGACCATTCCTTTTATCTAATTGTATTTCAATATCTGCAAGTCAATACCAAATAGGACCTGAACTCTTTACCTTCTATCCTATATAAAGATAATTCATCATTCAACTTTTTCACAAATCCCTTAAAGCTTGTGTTGTTATGAATTACATACAAAATTGGTAAGTTACTCAAGATCACTCAACATTTAATCAGGAAAATTTGTAATATTCTATTAATCCTACATATTAAATTAAATATGTACAACAGTTTTTCAGAAAATACGGCTACATACTTGGGAACTCTAATTAAATACCTAGACCATCACAGTTTTGCATAAACATACCATAGCATCTAACTTACAACGGTCTAAGAGGAATAATCGCATTCTAATTCTCTATAGACAAATTTTCTTTCTATATTTAGTATTTACTACTAGGAAGCACGGACGCTCCAAAAATGTGGGCCACGTCATTTCGGACACGTATTGGATACAACTCGATCGTGTCAACCTGGACACTTCAAAATAGTAGATATTGTGCCCAAGTTGCAGTGCCATTGCTGTGTCGTGTCATATCCGTGTCCGTCCAACATATATTTATGAGTTCCGTTGAGGTAATACTTCCAAAACATGGTTTCTCTTTCATAGAAAAGACAAGTACATAATGCTCTTATTTGCATGTTTCTCCTTAAAAATCTTCAGCTTCTGAATTTATGCCCTCATATTCCATAATTTGCTACCTCAAACTGCCCGAGAAAGGAAACATGTATCATTCACATGGGCCATATATTCCACTTACATTCTAGTAGTACAACTACATAAAGCTGATGGGATATAAACTCAGAATTTAAACTTACACACAGATTTCAATAAGAAATCCACAGCCTCAGACAATTGTAGATTAGGACAGATAATGGTAACATTTGTCAATTCGAATAAATAAATAAATATAGAACAGATCAGTGTTAGAAAGTAATTGATATCAAATCGTAAGAAGAGGGCAAGACTTGAATGGAAAGTGAGAATTAGTGTGAACTAGACGGTGAAAGGTGAGAATGGTTCCAGATCATGTTGGGACTAAATCTAGAGCAAAGGGAGAGGGAGAATATGTTGAGGGGTGCCAGCCATATCCAGTGAAGAGGAGGTAGAAAGGGAAATTTGCAATACAGAGATATGAAAAGGAGTTTCCAGACATTGCCCCTCGTTAGCAACACCATGTGCTGCATTAATTACATCTTATATTTGATAAGGAAGGACGTTTAGGGGATATATGCCGTAGACAATAGCTAAAATAGCAGGACCAATATATGGTAGGCAAAATGCAACCTTAAAAGTCCACCTAAAATCACAATAATAACAAGTAATTCTTAAATCACTAAAACTTTCCACTTCATATTGAAAACCAAATTTTCACGTATAACTAAGCCATGCGCCTATAAGTAAAAATGAAAAAGTCGAGCAAGGTTCCAAACATAAATTCCTCCAGTAGGCATCAGCTACTGATATTATGAACTGCATTCCACTTCCATTATCAGCATGCTTAACCATTTTACCAACAGAAGTGTTTAAATGAAAATAGATGAGAACTCACCACTGGATCCTTGTAGGCTGCTTCCAGCATGTACACTTCATAGCCCGATCTCTGGTCACAAGAATGAAATGACGTGAGAAAATATAACAAGAGCAGAGAAGGCAACTTCAACATTAAGAAAACTACATCAATTTCATACATTATGGAAACATTTTCATTTAGCCTACATGCATCTTTCCAGCCCTATCATACATGTTTATCAACTACTCTGAAAATATCTAGTACATTTTGCAGGCATGGGTCCATCCAATATACTAGTTTATGCATACTTCTGAAAGTATCTAGCAGAGTTCTCCTAACTTACACAATTAATTTTATTGTGCCTGGTGCATTTTGGCATTAAGAGACTGTAACAGAAATTGGTAGACGAGAATGACAAACTTCACAATAGGATTCAGAAGGAAAAGACCACATTCCCTCCTTGAAGGTCACTCCAATATATTAAATGCTAACAAGGAAATGGCCTGAAGCAACCCATCCTTACAACAGTTGGTAAGAAGAGACTGGAACCTTTGAAACCACAAGTTTCCCAGAAATAGCTAGTTTTTCATCTTTGTTATTTTTAGGAACATTACATGTGACAGCATAGAGGTTTCATAGAGGTTGACGTCAGATTGACAGACACTCTTCAGCAGTTCATATATGAAGCTTTCTTATACTCCATACCAACATCATTCTGATGGGAGAAGGCTTGGATGATGACGATAAAGATGTTAAGAACCTACAAAGAAAGTATATACATAGAGCATACTATAGTCGGGACAGGCATCCTGAATTCCACATCCACATTTTTTATATTGTAATTAATTTTATTTGTGCACTATTGCAGAATCATCAGACCATTATTTATACAGAGTATAAATAAACAATTGTGATGAGCCTGTAGAGTGGTGTGAGGCTTGTAATCCTACATATGTAGTAATCTACTGATGTACTGTATTCAATCCATCACCTTCTCATGTCCAATAGACAGCCATCCTTTAGCCATAGCTATAATGTTCCCTTTTTTCATCCACTGTCGCCTTGTCGGACCAAATACCCTTGACAGTTTTGTCTACACTACTTCCAACCAAGTTCCTGATTTCCTGATTAAGCTCGACAACTTGTCTGTTGGAATTTAATAAACATCATTGCCGAATAATACAATATCTCTTATGAATCTCCATTGTGTTTCTCAGGGAAATCAAGCGGATAGAGGTTTAGAAAACCACAGGCAGCAATAGCTACAACACTCAAGAGCATGACTAGGCCTTGAGACTGCAGGTAGCAGATAAAGGGGGACAAGGTAGGTCAGTTTAACCCCAGATCTAAAAATACAGGCTTGATCCAACCAACTCACTAGGCAGGTTGGTTCAGGTTTAATAAGTTCAAGAACATTTCAACAGGATCTGGTTACTGTTGCACTTCTATAGGATGGCTTAAATGGCTGAGGTAATACGGCACAAATTCCACATCTGTGTGGGCCCTAACTGAAGTTTCAATCTTGGTTCAGGACAAATTTCTACTAGACTATTATGTGTCTTATTTTCATTTCTGGTCCACAGAGGACAATGGTAGGATATGAATCAAATATTAACCACATAAAGCAATAGCCAATATATGATACATACAACATAGAAATGCTTCGGAATTTGGTTATATTTACAAATATAAAGTATTTCTTAACAATAAAGGTAAATAAAAAAGATTACATTACATGTGATGACAAACAGTTTTTACAGATGAAGACCACACGTAAAAAAAACAAATAAGCACAAGATAGATACTTCAAAAGTCTATTCATAACATTCGTAAACCACTACCACCATAAAAGACTGTCAAGCATATGACTCAAAAATGGAAACATCAAAACTCTATTCCTTCTTTCCAGAGCAATTATTTTAGCATAAAAGACATTGTGATGCCATAAATATGGTCGAAATTGTAAACGAAGTAATCCAAATCATCTAGCATGAAGTGGCTTGAAAGGTTTTCACCACTTAATCCACTAACATTGTCAATGAAGCAAAACAAAGGCAAACTTCTAATTAGGCACTCAAACAGATATTAGCATATTTCAATGCACGTTGAAACAACAACAAAGAATTTATCCCAAACGGAATTTATCATAGAATAATTTGGTAGAGAAAAGTTTTAACGGCTTATGTTAGCTAGAAAACTCATCGAGTCTAGCCGGATTTCTCCGAAGAATATTCATGAACAAAAAAGAAAAGAAGACATTTAAGCGTTACAACTGCCACGAAATTTACCAAAAAAAAAAAAAGCTATATACCGCAGACCCAATTTGCTTCAATAACTCAGCCTAAAAATCAATTGGCCATTTATATTTCAATTTTCAAGATGTGACAGAAGTTTTCCCTAATATGGTAAAGGAAAAGATCAGGAACTGTAAGTTCATCCATAAAAAAGAAGTTGCCATGACTGATCCTAAGGAGGATTGCACGACAAAGTTGTTAAAAGTATGTCCAGCCCTGATCAAAATATGGCGGCTCAATCCTCCTGGAAAACATTAATTGGATCTCTCGTTATATTTCACATGCAAGTTCATCATCCAAATATGTTCATTATTGTATTTATAGACGACCTACTCTTTCCACCATCCAGATCAAACATCAAATGCAGGTTTATCATCCATATATGTTCAAACTATATTTATGGACCTTGCCATTCAATCAACCAAAAACATCAAGACACACTGCCCCCAATGCATATAAAATATATTAACAATCAATCTTAGCAAATAGAACAAAAGAATATTAAAAGTAGATGACAATGAATTTCAAGCTGACAGTTATCTTCTATTATTTACAACTCACGTGCATAACAAATAATGAAAATCAGTCTTAAATAGGCTACAATAGTTCTGTTCCCCATCAAGAACCACAGTTAAATACATTTCTAAGTCACTCCAGAGTAATGATGGCGAAGGAAACCAAAGAGATCTACATACGTTTTTAAAATACTCAAAGGTTACTGCTAAAGATCAAATGTCTAGACTTGAGCAACATTAGAACTACATAAAAGTTGAGAGCTTTATTGATATTGTATTGTTTCAGGTAAATGAAATGTTATATACATCACAACCCACAACCTGAACCAAATGAACTGGAAGAGAAATACTCACGAAGGTGACCAAAAGAGAATAAGAGTATACCTTCGCAATTGCCCAAAACTGAGCAAAATCAGCTACCCGCAGATTGCGGTCATCCACTATAGGAGGCAAACATACCAGAACAGATGGGTCAGTTGCCAAACAATGCTGCATCAGTCATTAGTGAAAATGAAGCAGTGCACACTGCATAGGCACAGTACTTCACCACTTCATCTAAAACCACACTAAAATATTCAGCCTTGAAGAGTGCAAAGAGCTAGAACTATTGGTTGAGCCTCACTATTGACTTTTCGTTATGTGATACCCAATTTTTAACTAAATCAAGGTAAAGAATACATGTTTAGCTTCTCAATAGAAAATGTGAACAAATTAATAAAGAGATGTTCAAAAACTTTTGTGTCGAACTGAGTGCCTTGGAACAAAAACCAATGCGGTATTCATTGTTGATAGGTATATTTATCAAAACAAAAAATTACTCTAATAGCAGTTTTAAGTAAGAAAAGAAGGCACATATGTCAGAATAGCTTCACAAATAAAAGGTAAAACTACATCATAGCAACAATATATTAGACGGCCATCAAGAGAAGTAATAATAAGAACAAAGGCACGAAACTAAACAAGCAAATAAAACCCTGGGCATTTGATGATGACAAATCAGGTGTCCGTTAGAAGCCCCATACCAATAATAAATGTGAAGTTTCCGTCTTCTAGGGTCTTCTTGAATGCCTTCAACATGCTTGACCGATAAGCCTATTCAGAGAAATCGAAGTGGAGATTAAATAATTGACCTATTATAACCAATTAGAATCTGTGAAAAAAGTGTTGAAAATCAATTAATTGAGCCGAATTAAATTCACTCAGAAGGTCATAAAAAGAACTTGAAATGTCAAACCAAGGGATATGTGTGCAAGTCCAACAACATTATATATTGCTGCTCAACGTCTATTGTCGTGCATCTGACTCTACCATATTATCAGGTTCTTATTAGTTAATTGTTTCACTAATGAAAAAAATATAACAGATAATATAACCAAACCCATGCATGTTTTCAAGTTACAAGTAATATACTATAGACTGGAAATTTCAATGTTTCAACCAAGAAACTTTGATTCACTCCTTAGCAAGCAGAAAGCAAATCAGTAGAATAGCAGCCATATAATCATTCACTAAACATGATAATATGAGAATGATTTCTATATGAGTAGATTAAAAAAGATGAACCGTCTGAGGCTTCCAAGCTTGATAATATAGCACGAAAATAATACAAGGTGTATAACTGATTACTTACATCATACATAGTAACCTAGGTTGCACGAATACTCTTCTAGAAGGGACTGTATTCGTATCTGACACAGATCCGACAGTATAGTTCCTAGACACACGGATCAGATGCGGGCTGGTCATGTCTAGGGCTCCAAAGGAACTCAAAATATGGTCGAAATGAATTGACATGGCCGTAGATGTGTCAAACATAATTGGGATATAAGAAAGTACATTTCTTTGCAGTGGATCCTCTCTAGAACTTTTAGACCCTAGTTGACATCCAAAACATGCATAAATATGATATAATTACGATTTAATGTATATAATGTGTAAAATAGTCATCTATATGTGTATATGTAAATGTATCCATGTCATACATGTATCCCATTTTTTTCCAAAATGGCGTTATTTCGAACTAGTATCATGTCCTTACTGAAAATGTGTCAATTTCTAAGCAATCTAGATTGTCATATAATACTAAGGAATGAACAAATGAAGACAGTCCTTTGTCAATGAAAAAAAGGGGGGAAACCACTTACTATTGACAAAAAAATGTCAGGCACAAAGAAGATACCAACATTACCCAGCAAGAGGAGATCTAATACTTAATAGATATGACTTGAAAACACAAAGAGGGCCTTCAAAAGTTTTTAAACTAACCTTCAGAGAAGAGTAATTGAAATGAAGGTCCAGCAAAAGGGTTTCGGGTCGTAATTCTTGAATAATTGAGTAGACGAATCAGTTTGTCCTAAGAAACAACTATCCAATACAAAAGACCTGAGACTTCTAGTTCCTTGACACATGGATCAGATAAGGCTGGTCATGTCTAGGGCTCCAAAGGAACTCAAAATATGGTCGAAATGAATTGACAGGGCCGTAGATGTGTCAAACATAATTGGGATATAAGAAAGTACATTTATTTGCAGTGGATCATCTCTAGAACTTTAGAACCTAGTTGCCATCCACAGAGCCAGCTCCAGGGGGAGGCGGGCTAGGCAGCCCCTAGGGCCTCCTCCCCTAAGGGGCCTCAATTTTTTGAATTTTTAATAATTAGAAAATAGAAATCCAGATCCTATTAAGACGGCATGCCCATGAAAGAACCATTATCGCGTTGGCTCTTTCTTTCGCACTACACTTGACGCTTCGCTTACGATCAACCATCACAATCGGCAATCCGTCGCCCTTCTAATCATTGAACTATTTTGGTATTTTTTAATTGACAATTTTGCACATCAAAAACGAGTAGAGTATGAACTTTTTCTTCTTAGATTTAGTTTAGTGTTATTTGGTTTCATTTAATATAATAAATTTAGAAGTTGGAGTTGCTTAATTTATTGAATCTTGGTGATAATTTATGTGTATTCAAGAACTAATTATATTGCATTTTAGATTTATTAGATTTATTGGATTTTGGATTTATAAAAAAAATTATATAGAGGGATGAGGGCCTCATTTTTGGGGGTCTTGTCTAGGGCCTACAAAATGGTGGAGCCGGCCCTAGCCATCAAAACATGCATAAATATGATAGAATTACGAATTAATGTATAAAATGTGTAAAATAGTCATCTATATGTGTATATGTAAATGTATCCATGTCATACATGTATCCTAATTGTTTCCAAAATGGCGTTATTTCGAACTAGTATCATGTCCCTACTGAATACGTGTCAATTTATAAGCAATCTAGATAGTCACATAATACTAAGGAATGAACAAATGAAGACAGTCCATTGTCAATGAAAAAAGGGGGGAAAACCACTTACTATTGACAGAAGAATGTCAGGCACAAAGAAGATACCAACATTACCCAGTAAGAGGAGATCTAATACTTAATAGATGTGACTTGAAAACACACAGAGGCCTTCAAAAGTTTTTTTAAAACTACCCTTCAGAGAAGAGTAATTGAAATGAAGGTCCAGCAAAAGGGTTTCGGATCGTAAGTCTTGAATAATTGAGTAGATGAATCAGTTTGTCCTAAGAAACAATTATCCAATACAAAAGAGAAAAGACCTGAGACTTCCAATTCAAATTATCAGAAACTAAAACCAACTCTGTAAGGATAAAAGGTAAAGGAGTTTGGAACCTCTAGTATGAGGGTTGCCTAACAAAAAATATATCAATTAGAACATCAATCGGAAAGAATGTTGCACGGACAAGCCAAGATGAGGTGGTGTATGTGTCCAGCAGGTATTATGTATGCGCACAGCAGGATTCGGCCTAGGCATGGTTCGGATGTCTAAACTGGCCAGATTCATAGATTAGGATTTAATTCTCCGGACCGGTTTTGAGTGTGACTTCAGGCCAAACCTAGCCCACTATTAACTTTCCTTAGAGCTTCTGAATCGAAGAAAACAAAACACACAAAAAGGAACCGTGCCTATCGCGAAAGAGAGGGAGAGAAAGTTGCCCTCCGTCATTGTCCACATTGTTCCCCCTGCCGATCTTTCACATCAAAGCAGATGTCCTACAGAACTAGTCCACCACCATGTAATTAATTCTTCACTTCTTTCTCAATTTCTCTCTTTATTTCTTCCTTCTTCTTCTTCAGTGTTTTTCTTGTGAGATTTAGGTATTCTTTGTTGTCTTAATTTGGGATCAAAAACAGATTTTTTAGTGAATTTTGGGATTCTCCTTTTGCACTTCTTGGAAGTTGTGTTATGGATGGAAATATAATTGTTGAACTTGAAGGATGAAATGTGATACTTGGTTGTTTTTTGTTTACTTACTTTCAGCTATGGAATAGAAATAAGTGTGAAGTTAGCTTTATCAAAGTCTTGATATTTTGATGTTACAACTTGGAAGTTGAAGGTATATTGATTTTGTAATTTATAATTATAAATTTAGAGTGATTTAAGACGGTTTTTTACTAGAGCTGCTATAATTGATCCTTTACCATCACAAATAGAGTGAGATTTAAAACTGTTCCCAGCACCTATCTTCAAGTACTGATACAAATTAAATGGCAATAAAATATTTAAAGCAACAGCTTAATAACCTAGAGAAGCTAAATCAACAAGCTTATCATCCAATCCATGTCATTAGCAAATAGAAAGATAGAAAGCAATATGAGTTACCTCCTCCATTTCAGGCTCATAACAATACTCGATCACTTTCTTAGTTATTTGTTTCTTGCCTCTAAATGAACTAGAGGACTTAGTTCCCTCACTTTCTTCAACCTTCAATAAATAAATAATGAAATAAGCAGCTCACGTCAAAGAATAAGTAATAGAATAAATAAAAAAGATTAGATATACAATGAGAAGTTAGTTATGAAGGTGACCACTGGCCAGGGCACCTGAAAGGGGCTATTTTCACCTTTTCAACTTCAATCATAAAATAGTCGTCCATTGCATGAATTCTGGGTGCATTTCCACCAGCTTCAACTTCAAGGTTACGCAGCATCTTTGCCAAGTAGCTCTTTCCACTACCTATAGGACACCATGCATGCCTCACTTAGAATATGAAAAAGTGAAGGGATCATAGCTACAGAAGCCATGAGCTATAAATGTGTCGAAAGAAAATCAAAGACAGGTGCTCAACAGAGTAAGAAAATTATGGGAAGGAGATTCATCATTAGAATAATCAATCAGCAGAGCTGAAATGTAACATGAGAAATTTGGAGCCCAACAACTCTGAAAGGATCATAGCTACAGAAGCCATGAGCTATAAATGTGTCGAAAGAAAAGCAGGTGCTCAACAGAGTAAGAAAAATATGGGAAGGAGATTCATCATTAGAATAATCAATCAGCAGAGCTGAAATGTAACATGAGAAATTTGGAGCCCAACAACACTGAACTGACATGAAGGAGTGCACCTGAAACTTGAAAGTTACATTCTGAATTTTTTTTAAGACAAATGTTCTCTACCTTATTAGCAACACGCAGTGTTCTAAAAATTAGATTAATCAACCATTAAACAGCCATGTAGTCAGACGACTAGTCCAATTAATTGGGTGACATAATCAGAAAACTTAGGAATCCAAGTGACTGGTGATGAAGGTTGAAACCTTCATACAAATCATCATCTAAACCGAAACCCTTAGAGGTCCTTTGACTCCTTTCAGGCTACTGTGCCAATAACCACTTGACCGGATCAGAATGGATGGTTGGACCAGTTTCAACTGGAATTGTACATGTAACCGGTCTAGTTTAATTCAGATTCAGAAGAAGAAAAAGAGCATACAATAGTTTTGACTATTTCCTCTAAGATGTTAAGTTAAAATATAATTCCAAATATAAAGCTTTCGTGTGGGAAAATATGACTCAAGCACTGTGCATTCTATTGGTCCACCCTAAATTAAGTAGTTGGAAACCTTCAAACTAGTAAAGTGATTTGAAGCACAAACAAACAACGGATGGCTGAGATGTATAAGAGTCACATTTGTGTCATATTGAAATTACACATCTAGTATAACTCTCACTCTCAGCTAAATCAGGAAAAGTACAAAAAGAGTAAGAGAATATACAAAAATTACCTGCTAAAATTATCTCACTTCGAAAAAGAAAAGGTAGTGGCATAGAAGTTAGAAAAACAAAAAGAGTGTCTAATAACAACTAGCACATTGTAATCTGTCGGGTGATATGATTCAGAAAAAAAAGTAAACATTGTAAATGAGGGACCAACCAGCAATGACTTCCAAGAAATAAACAACAACAGCAACAACAAAGCCTTTATCCCAAATTTTTGGGACCGGCTGTTTGAATCCTCTTCTTTCATTCGGCTTTGTTAAGAGCCATGCCCTCTGTATCGCTAACATAATCTATATCCTTCCTTAACACTTCAAACAATGTTCATCTAGGCCTACCTCTAGGCCTAGAAGGTCGTATCGCTCCTCATTACAGGAGCATCTATTATTCTGCGTTGCACATACAAATGACTTCAAAGAAATAATCTGTATAAAAATAAAAAAAAAATCAGTATGAAAGGAACCTGGAAGTCCTCGTAGGATGATCACAAAATGATCAGGACGAGAAGCTCGATGTGGCTGCTTGAACAAGCGGCATGCATCAACTATTGTGGGTCTATCTTCAAGAAAGCGCCTTGATCTAAATGTTTCTTGTCTTCCCTCCAGATATTCCTTTGAAGGTGTCTGATCCCTAAATGGCAACCCCTATATCAACATGTAATCATATATCATGAACATGTTAAGCAACCATCGAAGAGTAACAAGATCAAAAAGAAGGAAAATATTTGCACACTGAACATTCATTAGCATCAGCCATTAATATGGCTCAAATGCTAATACAGTTACCAACTTCTCCGCTGGGAAGCAATAAAATGGTACGAATACATAACAAACAGGGCGAAAAGACATAAGAATCTGAAACCATCTATTCAAAAGATGAACCAAGCATCATGTGTATAGGTTATAAGCAATATGTGCTAGGTATGTGTCATGCGCCATACAAGTAGACAATCCATCATTCTGCTCTTAAGAGGATAATCTGATTGTTCATTAAAAAACTAATACTAAAGACTATAGATAAGTGTTTCTGCAAACACAGAAATCAGTACACATGTGTTATATAGGTAGATATTTTTTTGAGGAAGTGGCAGTCGAGGTTACAGGTGCTAAAATGAATCACCTACAACTGGAGCATTGGCAGGACTTGCAAAATGAGTGGTCATTGGGGTATTATATACAAGACAATGGGCTTAATAAAAGGACTCAAATAGTCAACCACAAAATTTTAGTTGAAGTCTTTGTTGTTGTTGATATTATGTGTATAATGTAGCATGGACACTCTGATCTTAGTAACGTGCCTCATGTCGGATATGTGTCGTGCTGTGTCCCATGTCGGATACGTACGTCGGACAAGCATCGGACACCGACACTCTCGGACACTCATTTTTTGTGCCCTCGTATTTTAACTTAAATCAAGCACGAACACTCTTTGAATATTGACACGTGTCGAGAAAGGACACTCTGAATATGTACCTAGGACACTTTTATGGTGTTTTTGGTTAAAATAAGGATAAAAATCAAATCTAAAAGGTAAAACTTAAAGCATTTTTGTGGGCTTTTTAATTTCATATGAATCAAATACCTATTTCTCAAAGGTCCAGATTTAATTATCTAATGGCACATCATAGACAATAGCCCGATGTCCTACCCAGAAAAGTCAGGATAACCTTTTCGAATTCTAACTTCCAAATGTTTATTTGTGTGCTTCGTATCTGACCTATTAATCAAAAAATGTTCTAGTTCGGGGATGCTACAATTCAGTCATAATTGCATATAAAAAGCTCAAAAAGTCGGAACAACCTATCAATCAAAAAAATGATCTAGTTCCAGGATGCTACAATTCAGTCATAATTGTATATAAAAAGCTTATTTGCATTCTCAAGGACATACGAAAGGGTAGCCAAGATAACAAAGTTGTGAGACTCTGTCTCACAGTATCTATATCGGAATATGGATACGTATTTTATACTGCATGTTTTGTTTTTCTGGATTTCGTGGGATTTTAAACTTGGAAAATTGGAACTTTGCTTCCTGACGGGTATACCGACGGTATACTACAGTATACCGACGGTATACTGTCCGACATATATTTGTTTCACTTTTTAGATATTTTCGAGATATTTTTGAAATATTTTCGATAATTTTTCTATAAATAGTACTTTCATTTCTCTTTCTCTCTCTTCTCTCCACCCATTTTTCTCTTGAGCTTGGAGCTTGGTCTTGAGATCTGGAGTGTGTTTTCTGAACCCCTTTGTGGTGGTGGACTAGAAGGTTGAGGCTGTGAGCTCGTTGTAGGCAAGTACATCTTGCCGATTCTATGAACTATTTCACTTTCTATCATTTTCTTTCCTGAAGCTTTGATGGTTGTTTTTTAGCTTAGACTTGCTTTACTATTATTGTTCATCTCGTGAATTTTAGCATTTTGACCGTCTCGATTTTGGTTTCCGATAGAATCTTGTCCCGCCCCTTTTTGGTAACTCGGTAACGGAGAACGGTACCGGAGTTGTGACCGTGAGATTTAGTTCATATTGTGATATGAGACTTACCACTAGACTTGACTCCTTGTTAGACTTGGTTTTGGTGATTTTCGGGATTTCATATGGGTCCCGGAATCATATTTGACTTTGGCCTAATTTTTCCTCGGAAACCGGCATACCGACGGTATATTACAGTATACCGACGATATACCGATTTCGACCGACTTGATTTCTAGATATTTCCAGTGACCCTTATCGGCATACCGACGGTATACAATATACCGACAGTATACTACAATATACCGACGGTATACCGTTCCTGCCGACATTGTTAACCGACTTTCTAGATATTTATCCTGGTCGGCATACCGACGGTATACTTCAGTATACCGACGGTATACCGATTTGTTGGAATCTAGAACTTGCTGTATTTTTTGTATCTCTGGACCGGTATACTGACGGTATACTGGAGTATACCGGCGGTATACCGATTGTGTTCTTTTTTGCATGTGAATTCTTTTAATGTGCCCTTTGATTGCTCGTAACTGGTTTTCTTATGCTTATTACTTTGCATGTCTATTTATGCCTTATTGTCTCGACCCAACATTTTGTATAGTTAGGGGCTTTACACCCTATAAACATCTGCCCAGTACATGTTACCAATCGATATTCAGACAACCAGTCATTTGTATTAGTAGAGGATGTTTACACTCTATGTACACTTGATACGACCAGGCATTTGTATTAGTAGAGGATGTTTACACTCTATGTACACTTGATACGTCCAGGCATTTGTATTAGTAGAGGATGTTTACACTCTATGTACACTTGATACGACCAGGCATTTGTATTAGTAGAGGATGTTTACACTCTATGTACACTTGATACAACCAAGCATTTGTATTAGTAGAGAATGATTACACTCTATGTACACTTGATACGACCAGGCATTTGCATTAGTAGAAAATAATTACACTCTATGTACACTTGATACGACCAGGCATTTATATTAGTAGAGGATGTTTACACTCTATGTACACTTGACTCGACCAGACATATGTATTAGTAGGGGACGATTACACCCTATGTACATTTGATCAGTGATCAATAGGCAGTGGCTAGTAGCAGCATTCTTGTGTTTCCTGTTCGTGGCACTTTCTGTATGGCTTGAGTTGTGTACCTTAGCTCTGCGTTTACCTGTGTAGTTTTGATTGATCTATCTTGTGCATGTGTAGTTGTGATGTTCAATTATGATGCCAGAGTCTTTACTTTCTGTTATAGTTATGCGTATCGGTAAGTGACTTGAGACTAGGTCCGACTCGGAAAAAAGAATCATAATCCTGGTCCTTGTTTGGTTTAAGGGTTATGATTCCTATTTCGAGGAAGTCCCGAATCTTTTAGTTGCTTGCCGACTTATCCTTACTCATGTTTTCTTTCTTCTCCTTGGCATGTCTCAGTTATTTGGCATGTTCATGTATCTAGTTATTCCTTGTTCATATGGTGCTTATTACATTCCTAGTGGTTATATGTTATTCAGCTTATTGTCTTTCTTTTCTCGGGATATTTGCAGTGGTAGCGCACGAGTCTCGATCCACATTATTTATTCATGTTGCTTAGCGTATTGTAGCTCTATGTTGTTTTGCTGGTTTTTATTTCATAGCTCTTGGCCATCCTTTGTGGTACTTGTTATTTGGGGATCTGTCTCTACTGGTTTTGCTTGGCCAGATTTGGTAACAGAGTCAGAGGATCTTACTTTCTTTCCCGCGGATGGTGACTACCCGGAGCACCAGACATCCTAAGTGGGTTTCCTTCTACCCCCACTAGATCTTGTACTGTATATTCTTTTGAGGCGTTTAGCCGCCGAGCACGTGTTAGCTCGTGTTTTGGACTTGACGTTCTGCCTACGGACAATGACATGATTAGCGTATTCTAGACCAAGGCTAGAGTTGATCAAGTATGACTTATACTTTGCTACTTCTTCATTTTGAATTACTAGCTTCATGATTATCTATGTATATTTGGTTTGGGAAGCTTTACTATTTTGCTCCAGATGATCTTATTTCTTGCTTATTGTTTATCTGCTTGTGATTGAGACACGTAGGACCGTTTGACCTAGACTTGACATATGGATTGTAGTATCAACCCCCATATTTCACAGCTTCACCGTATATGCAGAGTACCGGTGTGCTCTAAGTATACGTAGCTGGCCGTTGTCATTCCCCGCTCTCCAGTATTCTGGTTCACAAAAGTAGAACTCACCCAAAGGTGCAGGCTGAACCATTCATTCTTCATCCAACAATCACCAAATCGGGTTAGTTGAGACCAAATTCACTTTATATAGTATAAATGTGTAATGGCACACGGGTGATTCTCCTACAAAGGGTGAAGTCACCTCTAGCCGTCTCTAACATTGATTTCTAATGCCGAACTACCTATATATATATGTCATACCCTAGTCTTTTGGAAAAATGCGTGCCATACCCTAGTCTTTTGGAAAAATGCGTGCCGCCATGTTTGTGTCTGTGATGCCTCATGTCCCGTTAGCCCATGTTATCCGTGCAACATAGTTATAACTCTTAGGTAATACATTTTAGATACCTTATAAGTTACATTGAGCATGATCAGTTCTACATATTCTGACTCTTGTCCAGTACCACGCTCTATCAAGCATCAAGTAAAATGATATTCATATCATTTATAACAAATCAAACTATAACTTTTAGGAAAGATATTGACTGTCCAACAAAAAGGCAAGTCCCTCAAGTTCAAACGTGAATGTTTGAGTTACTATTTTCAGACAGCAAGTGATCTGTAAAAGTACATATTTTATTCTTAACCGAAAGTAGAAGAAACATATGGCTAAATTCTAATTGAAACTCTGAGAAAATGCCAACCATAGGAGTTTGATTGATTCTAGTGAGAAGCCAATACCACAAACCCACCTACACCAAGGATTAGAAAACGCCTATAAAGACATCAGCTTTGGAACACGTGAAGGAATTATACCTCAGTAACAAGCCCAGCAGAACTACGCACGGTAGTCTCATTGTAGAAGCTGGTATATGCTGGAGGACGAACCTCCGAAGAGCCCCGACTACTGTCCGGATTGATCAAAGGAGCCAATGCCAATGTACTATCCGGCACGTGACTCGGCATAGAAGATGGCAACCGTACTGGAGATGTAGCCGGATGATAACGTGGTGGTGACGGCTCGGGAGGTGGCGGAAGAGGGGGCTGCGGCGGTAAAGGAGGAGGGAAGGTTTCGGGAGCACGAACCCGACCATCCACCACCACTCTGCCCAGCCTAAAATTGTTATTCGGAACGTCCTCGTGGAGCGGTCTGTACGATTGGGGCTCGGATGGCTTCCAAATTTCCTCGTGATAGCTGTGTTGGATTTGGGGATCGGCTCTATTCTCCTGCATCGCATTGGGCATCGTCGTATGATAGCTGATGGAGTAATGGGGCTGCTTCGGCTGCAAATTGTACGGCGCGCTCTCGGTCGGACGACGATCGAGCGGCAGCGGAAGAGAGGCCGGCGCCGGAAGCGGCGGCGGCCGTAAGTCGTAGAAGGATTGCTCCTCTCTGTTGTAACTTTGCGCTTGCAATCGGTAAGGCCCATCGGGCTGGTCGTATCTTCTATGAGGAGGGGGAGGGGGCTCAATTTGGCCAATTTGGGAGCTGAATTGGTCGAATCTATCGTTGCCGGTGGCAAAATTTTTTGCTTCTTGTGGCAAAAACCTCATATTCTCCGGGAACGGCATCGGGCCGGGACCGCGAAAGCCAGGCTGCTGCTGCTGGGAGCCGTGGCTTCGGATCAGATTCAGCCTCCGCTCGTCCTCCGAAGGAAACCCTAACGGAGTCGGATCCTCGACCCGCATCCGCTTGCGGAAGAAGGTCTCCCTCTCCAGCAGCAGATCCTCCTCCTCGCGGAGGTGGTGCGGGAACCGCTGCGGAGGAGGAGGAGGAGGAAGGGGGAGCGGTTCCCTCGGGGGGAACGGAGGGGGCGGCCGGTGGTCTAGGAACGGTGGGTGGTCGTGGCGGCGGAAGAGCGGATCGGGGGCGAAGCGGAGGAGGCTGTCGCCGGCATCGAAGCCGATGCGGCGGTCGAAGGAGGAGGGAGGAGGAAGAGGGCAAAAGGGGAAGTGAGGGGCGGAGCAGACGGGACAGGGGTGGTGGTGCGGCTGGAGAGGACGGAACCGCCATGACTCCTCCATTGCTCCTTGGCTTTGGGGAAATATTGGACTTTGGAGGAAACAAAAGACTCGGAAGAGGGATTAAATACTACGTAGTCCTAAATAAGGCCGGGTTTGTTATTGCTGCTGCTTCTAAAAAAAATTAAAAATTAAAAATTATTTGTCCTCCACTTTATTTAGGCAAATTATAAGGGCACTAATATTATTACTTGGGGCTAGCCTAGGATTGGGGTAGCCCATTAATGAGCAAAGTTTACTCACACTAGCCCATTAGTTTACTCGTACTAGCCCACTTTGAAATCCTTCTCCCAAACACTCCCAAACCTTCCCCACCCCACCGGAGCCCTCCCCCTCCCGCCGTCCTCCTCCCCCGTCCTCCACCGCAGCCTCCCGTCGTCGCCGCCTCTGCCTCCTCCCCCGCCTCCCGCCGCCTCCTTCCTCTCCCGTTCCTCCGTCTCGTACTCCTTTTCGGTGCTCGACTACCTCGGCGTCCGCCGCTCCTCCCTCCCCTCCTTCCTCCGTCGCTACCACCTGGTCCTCCACTCCGCCGCCGAAAGACAAAAATAATAACACAATGACAAAGAAAAATAACAGCACACAGGAAACCAAATAAGAAAATGAAAAAATAGAAGAACTGCCAAATTTTGGCATATATGTTGATTTTTAGGACTGTCAAAATTTTGACAGTCCTACCAATTGGAAGTACCGTCAAAATTTTGACAGTCCTAAAAATTCAAAATATATTTTTATGACTGTCAAACTTTTGACAGTCCTACCAATTGGAAGGACTGTCAAAATTTTGACAGTCCTAAAAATGTATGTTGAATTTTTAGGACTGTCAAAATTTTGACAGTCCTAAATTTTTTGACATTGACAGTCGACAGTCTAAAAATCATGATCTAAAAATTTTGACTGTCAAAATTTGACATATATGTTAATTTTTAAGACTGTCAAAATTTTGACAGTACTACCAATTGGAAGTACTGTCAAAATTTTGACAGTCCTAAAAATTCAACATATATTTTTAGGACTGTCAAACTTTTGACAGTTCTTCCAATTTGTAGGACTGTCAAAAGTTTGACAGTCCTAAAAATATATGTTGAATTTTTAGGACTGTCAAAATTTTGACAGTCTTTCCATTGGTAGGACTGTCAAAATTTTGACAGTCCTAAAAAAAAATTCTGTTAATTTTTTTTTGTTAATTGGTGAGGGGGCCAATTTCAAAATAGTAAAATATCCCAAATTCTATCCTTAAAATTTGTTAAAGTATTCTGTTATTTAAAATAGTAAATTGATTATTGGTACATTAAATATTTTGTTAAAAAAAATTACCAAAAGTAAAATTTGGATGTCGAAACATCGTTTTTTTGCGATTCTAAAAATTTGAGAAGTCCGTCAAACGGTGAAACGGTTTATCCTGAAGTACTTTTCTATACGATCATTTTGGCACAAACTGGACCTTGTTTCGATCTCCCAGTCAAAAGTTATGATACTTTAAAGTTTTATATTTTATATTTTTTGTCTGTAATATGTACGTCTTACTTCGAATGAAAATTCTCTCTACACGAATTGTGTTACTCTCGTCGAAAACATACAAATCGACCTATTGTGTGATAAAAACGATTTGAAAACAAATAGTTATGGCCGTTCGAAGTCTGATCGATGGCAGACGTAATATTCGTACGGTAGATTTTTTTTTCCAATGATAACATATTTTATTTTGGATGTTAAACTAAATAAAAAAAATCCAAATCCAAAACTAACTAAATAGAAAAAAAACTAAAAAAAAATATATCTGACAATTAAAATGAGGACTGTCAAAATTTTGACAGTCCTCATTGTTTGTGGGACTGTCAAAATCCTGACAGTCCTAGTTTTATATAAAATTTTCAGTGGGTTAAAATTAAGACTGTCAAAATTTTGACAGTCCACATAGCTTGTGGGACTGTCAAAATTATGACAGTCCTAACAATTTGTAGGACTGTCAAAATTTTGACAGTCCTTACAAGTGGTAGGACTGTCAAAATTTTGACAGTCCTGGTTATAACAGTCCCGAGTGAATTTTGGTGGCAAACTTGTAATTTTGGAAAAAATTACATTGGGCTAGCCCTAAGTAATAATAGTAGTGCCCTTATAATTTGCCTTTATTTATCATATTTTACGATGTATTTTACTATTTTTTTTATAATGTAAGAAAATTTTCACTTTTGACGGAAACCATCTAGAATTTACGGTTAACTGTTTTGATCCTAAATTTTTGACCAAAATCTTTCCATTGTATTATTCCTCTCCCCCCCAACCCCTCCCCCCCTCCCCCGCTCTCCCCGCCTCGCCACTGCGGGCAGACCCCGCCCTGCCAAGTCGACCCTCCATCTCGCCCCACCACTGTTGTTGCTGCTGCTACTGCTCATCGATGTTGTTGCTACTCGTCGCAACCGTTTGACACTAATGCCCACCGTCACAGCTGCTCGCGCTAGCTGCTGCTGCTACTACTGCGATGGCTGTTGCTGCTCGCTGTAGCCGCTTGCCACCGTTGTCCGTCGTCGCAATTGCTCGCGCCAGTTGCTACTGTTGTTGCTACTGCTGTAACGCCCCGCTTCGCGCCGGCGTTATGTATCAAGGTGAGTGGGTAGAACTTCGTTCTCTGATTCTTGCACGCCTTAATAATAACCTGAGTTTTTGCTTGCAATGTTTTCTTAAGAGAATGATAGAACCTGCCTTGCATGTTAATGAACAAACTCACCTAGCTTGTCTTTGAAACAATGCCTGCTTGACGAGAATCCTGAATCGCCTGCTTAGAGTGCATGAATATGTTCACTATCGTCTATGCTTCGAGAGAACCATACTGCGCCTGAACGTGTTCAAGTGATAAGTCGGATTGCCCCGCAACAATGAGTGTATTCTGATGGTTCGTCTCGTCTGCATACTAGAGTTTATTTGATAGTGTTTCATGCATTCGCACGCGGTCGGACAATGACTATTGGTGGAGAGCTGAACTGCATGTGTCACGGCTGCTACCATGATAGTGCAAAGCAACCATGAGTCACAGCTGCCTCTAGCATCAGATAAAGAGTCATTGGTATGCTGTTCCACCAGCTGCCGATCCTGAGATACTCGGGGACCGCCCTGCATATAGCTAAGTCATTGTGTTGGCTTGGATAGTGACTGCCCCTAAGAATGTGCATCGTGTGTCTAGCTTTGCATCAGACCCTCGAGTCGCACGAGACACGCTGCGCACACCCTGAAACATAAACGGTTTACTTGCTTGCATATTCAATATGAAACTCTGTTTCCAAATATGTTTGTAATGTTTTATAACATGATTACTTAGTGCATGTTTGAGTGAATGCTTGTTTTTGTTCAGTTGATTTATCTCACCAGTACTTGTATAAAGTGCTGACCCACCAACAGTTTACTTGTTCGCAGGTACTGGATCGTCCGAGGGAGCGATAGGCGTGCCACAGTCCCGAAGACCCGGAATCCTGGTTTCGATTGTTGCCCCGAGAATGCTATCATATAAGGGGGCATAATGTATGGAACGAACGTGTGCCTTTGCTAAAGGAAACCCAAGTTGCCTCGATTGTCCCGAACACTCAGTTGGCTAATGCATTGCATTGCAACAAGTCCCTTTCCGCTGCTTACTCGATTGATGCGATGATAGCCAACTATCAACTTAAACGATTGGCCTTGCACGGGCGCAACCCCAGGCCCGTGCGGCATCACGTCCCCCGAAAGCTCGAACGGGCCATTCGCTTGGCTCCCTTCCTCCCTCGCACCCGCGGGACGGGCGCGGTGATTCGCGTCCGGCGCGCCGAGGCACGGTGATACGTGTCCGGTTCGTTAATTCCCGGCCGCACGGGGCGGGGCAGGGCGGAGCGGCGGCCCGGGCGGGGCCGGGGCGTGACAGAATGGTATCAGAGCGGAATCGATTCTCTGGCCCAAACCGTTGCTATGACTCTGAGATATTATCGATATGGTTTTGCAAAGAGCGTTCCATACAATAAGTCCATAGATATTCTCAAAGTGCAAAATGTTTCCTGAACTTGAATTGCTTGATTGTTTCGATTGAGTACGGCGAGGGACGGCACTATCGCTACTCGGGATATCGAGAAGTTTATCCTTGAAGTTTCGAGGACGAAACTTTTTGTTGGTTGGTAAGTATGTAACGCCCCGCTTCGCGCCAGCGTTATGTATCAAGGTGAGTGGGCAGAACTTCGTTCTCTGATTCTTGCACGCCTTAATAATAACCTGAGTTTTTGCTTGCAATATTTTCTTAAGAGAATGATAGAACCTGCCTTGCATGTTAATGAACGAACTCACCTAGCTTGTCTTTGAAACAATGCCTGCTTGACGAGAATCCTGAATCGCCTGCTTAGAGTGCATGAATATGTTCACTATCGTCTATGCTTCGAGAGAACCATACTGCGCCTGAACGTGTTCAAGTGATAAGTCGGATTGCCCCACAACAATGAGTGTATTCTGATGGTTCGTCTCGTCTGCATACTAGAGTTTATTTGATAGTGTTCCATGCATTCGCACGCGGTCGGACAATGGCTATTGGTGGAGAGCTGAACTGCATGTGTCACGGCTGCTACCATGATAGTGCAAAGCAACCATGAGTCACAGCTGCCTCTAGCATCAGATAAAGAGTCATTGGTATGTTGTTCCACCAGCTGCCGATCCTGAGATACTCGGGGACCGCCCTGCATATAGCTAAGTCATTGTGTTGGCTTGGATAGTGACTGCCCCTAAGAATGTGCATCGTGTGTCTAGCTTTGCATCAGACCCTCGAGTCGCACGAGACACGCTGCGCACACCCTGAAACATAAACGGTTTGCTTGCTTGCATATTCAATATGAAACTCTGTTTCCAAATATGTTTCTAAACAAGTAAATCGACTCTGCTAGAACTGCATGAAACGAACCTAGGTAAAACTAGAAAGATAACTTAATAGTTGTGCACGGAACCTGTATTACGTGTTTGAATTTGTCGAGCGGGCGAGTAGCTTCCCCACCAGTGCATTCAATGTACTGATAATCCACCAGTTTGATATGCAGGGTGCGGGAGAACCTCGTTCGGTGCGGACGCCTCCTTCGTGCGTGCTAAGGCCAGGAGTTCCCTCTGAAGCCTTGCAACGGTGCGTCCGGGACTGAAGCACATATACAAGACATAAGTTGTGAACATCGCCTGACCATCGCCTGTACATTCATTCCACAGTTGTAGCCACTTGGCACACTTTTACTGTTTCAGAGAGAGAGGCTTGAGCGACTTGTAATCTCGGCTATACGCCGCCTGTAATACTTGTTCATATCAATAAAGAGATTACTTTACTTTGTTTCAATGCTTCCGCTATATTGTCGACTCAGTGAACCTGTTACCGATCGCTATGCGTTCCTAAACTCCGCTGCACTCGGACAATCTGTGCGACTCTGTGGCTTAGAACTCTTGCCGCCAGCCAATGAACCATGGCCTTGCACGGGCGTGGATCATGCTCGTGCGGCATCACGCCCGGATAGGTTAAGCGATCGTTCCGCGGGAGCGCTGGCGAGGGTGATTCCCGCCTAGCGGGAACGGCCGATTTGCCTGCGGGAGATCGGGGCGTGACAACTGCGACGACTGTTGCTGTTGCGTCCCCCCTACTGCCGACACCGGAGAAGTGAGGGGGTTCCGGGGGCAAAGGGTGGGAGAAGGAGAGAGTAGTAGGAGGGAGCGGGGGCGGGGAGGGGGTGAGCGCGAGGGCGAGCGCGTCGGCGAGCTCGGGGGCACAGAATCGAGTGCAGGGAAGAAGATATTACATGAGGGAGAGAAGTATTTTCGTCCAAAAAATTGGGTCAAATGGATTAACGACAGTCATGGACGAATTATGTCAAAAGTGGAATAACTTATACATTATGAAAAAATTGTGTAATGCACCGTAAAATATGGTAAATAAAGTGTAAGATAAATCAAAATTTCTAAAAAAAACAACTATTGAAAGCAACCTCTCTCACTGAATTCAAAAGTTGTCCCAAAAATTAACCTTTGTTTTTTAAAGGAAAAAAAGATAAAAAAAATAGATAAGTTGTTTCGGATTGTTGTTATTTTGAAGAAGCAACAACTTTCTCATCAGATTTAGAAGTTGTTTTACGGTTGAACTAGCTTTTCGTAATTTATTTAATATGTTCCAATGTCGTATTTTAAAAAATAAATATAAGCAGTTATGATGAGCAATATCATATTATGCCTATATTGTTGATGTGTGTCATAATAAGAGTAGGAGCGAATAAGATTTATATTTTGTTAGTGCTGGCACTAAAAAAAGTTTTTATGTAGAATTAGTGGACATAGATGGTTTTAAATGATCCATCTAAGCCGATAATGGATTAAAAGCAACCTGGAAGGCTAGTTTCTCGAGTAAATAGACAACTCGAGTAGAGCTTTCGTGTCGTTGTGCAATTGTAAGCCCCAAAAGAAACTCTTGTCCGCGGCGTTGCGAACTGATTATGATTTTGCGTCTTTGTATGCAACCTAAATCTGGATTGTTGTGTGCAACCTGCTTCCACGTTGTTGTGTGCAGCCTAACTCCATATCACTGTGAGTGTGTGTTTTACTTCTTTCGTGCTATTGAGCTCTGATGCTACTTCAGCGCCATAGTGCGCTAACCGACTGAGCAGTTGTTGAGGACCCATGTCCTTTACTGAGATATCAAGGTGTAACACTCATGCTGCTAATAGGCCAGTGTGGCCTTTTCTTTCGTGGGAAAATATGGATCCATACTACTAGTGGTTTATTTACTGCTTAAACCCGTGGAGCCTGTGATATAGCTCCGAGGAAGGCTGTACAGAGGTGTTTCCTTTATAAATATTCCATAGTAGGGCTAAATTATGGTCTTCTCTCTAGTTTATTTCTTGGTTCCTAAAATCCTCGCTCCATGTTTTACAAAGGAGAGACCCTCAAGGTTATTCCTTAGGTGATAGACATTTGGTGTTGTCGTAAGAGATCAGACTTGGGACTCCGTGTGCTTTATAATTAACATCAAGAAGTTTGAGAGCAGTTGAGAAGAACTTTGCCCCCATCGAAAAGCTATCTTAGTTTGGATCGACAATGGAACAAAGTGGTTGCATGCTAACTAGACTTATATCGTCTTATTTACCGATAACTATGTATTTATAGCAATTATTGTAAAGATTTTGTTGTAAACTTATAATTTGTCTATATTTCAATACAAGTTTTCCTTCGTCGCATTAATCGAAAAATAATTAGTATTTGGACAGATCTAAGTAAGAATAGTGTCGAATATGGGCAATCTCAATCTATTTGCAATCTCAAGGCTCACAAGTGGTCTAGTAAACATGACATCCTAAATCATTTATATAGATAATTATTAATTCATGAAAATAATAAAGCAATGTTCACTAAAGTCCATTCCTAAAACCCATTGTGACAAAGCATGTAATGTAAACTTATTTACGGACCTACCATGCCCTTGCGTCTAAAAAAAAGTCATGAGAGCAAAAACATCGAGATACACACTCTAATCTCTAGACTAGCTTTCTATTTCCCGTATATTGGCTTCCACTTTCTGACATAAAGCATCAGAGTGATTTCAATACCAAGTATCATCATAAAGTCGTCCAACGATATAACAATAAAATTGACAACATACGACTAATATTCCACCTCTATGCGAACTCCCTTGACTACACCTTACATGGGACGTGTCTTCGAATTAACTACCTGAATCTTTTTCCATGCTAAACCCCCGCGACGGACCTCCGCGCACAAGATAAAGTTTGAGTGACGTCTGTATCGACCAACGCATGTGTGATCATGCCATTTGATCACATAGACATATATGAGCTCCATGCTCGAAGTCTTCAATACAACAAACTTGGTCTTAAGACGTTAAATAAGCGCAATGTTCCCATGTGCCCTTCCACTTCGTACTCCTCTTTCTTCACTTTCTCGCTTAAAATGGCATTGACATGTTTGCTCATGTTATAACAATCTCGAGCATAGTAATTCTCTCTACATATGAAGCACAAAACTATTTGTCCGGGGTAAGTCTTTTCACACTTCTTTTCCTTGGACAAACCATCCGTAGGAGAGCTCTCCTTCTCTTCCACACCACTCTTCTTGGTGGTCTTCGGTTTGGTCTTGACTTTGTTGTTATTCCACTTATACTCGACAAGTCTCTTGGTTGCTTCCACAACGGTGTTCAAGTCTTACACCCTCAGTCGCTGTAATTCTTGAGCACCTACGTTTGAAGTCCATCTATAAAGAATAATATGCAATCATCCTCACTCATGTTAGATTTTGCGAGCATCAAACATGTGAACTCCATAATGTACTCTTTGACTGTCCTGGTGTACTTGAGTTTCCACAAACTTCGCTTCGCGGTGAACTCCGTCTGTATTCGTTGGGTATAATCGAGACTTGATCTCCTTCTTTAGATCCTCCTGAGTCTCGATTGACCCTTCTCAATCTTGGTGCATTGATGACGCCACCACAACATGACATCTTCTGTGAAGAAGATCGATGCAGTATTCACCCTATATGACTCGTCCCAGATGTGCAAAGCCTTAAATTATAGCACTATCCACAATATTTTTTTAACCACGTTGGCATCTCCTACCCCCACTGAAGGATATCAACTCGGGAATCTTGCTTCTTGGTGCCTCCTTACTCAAAGGTCCACCATCAGCAACGTCCTTATCCAAAATGACAACTCTGGTTTTGAGTTCTCTGCAACTCTCAACCAAAGTCTTCATCTCCTAGTAGCCTCGGACCTTTCCACACAAGTCATCAATCTTCGCACGATGTGTCGTGAGCTTTCCCCCAAGTGCAATTAATCGAATCTCTTTGAATTTCTTCCGAAATATAGCCATGGACAGCGACATCACTCTCCATCCCATCGTAGATCTCCTCTAGCCTCGTGTTGCTTTGCTCCACGGAGCCTATGTGCATCCCTATGTCCCTTGAATCCATCTCCAAAATCTGGAGGCGTTCTGCAAGATCGACAAGAGTTCACTCCGATGTAGGCCCCTTGCTCCGACCCTCTTCTGGACGTTCTCGAATGTCTATATTGCACTAATCGACATTCAATATGATACCACTAGTCACAAACTTAGTGTTTTCACCTATACCTTGATCCGTGAGGCACACAAACTTTTTCCTCGAAGACTCGTACAAACCTTCCTCAAACAATCAGCTAGATCACTAAGACAAGAATAAAAAAATGTGGAGCAAATATATATATATATATATATATATATATATATATATATATATATATATATATATATATATATAAAGAGAGAGAGAGAGAGAGAGAGAGAGAGAGAGAGATTGGAATGTTAATTTTTTTTACTGTACTAGAGAGAGTTTACTTCTTCTTCGATGTTAAGGAATGAATGAGCCCTCGTCCTATTACACCTAAGGCCAACTTCCATTCACCAAATCCAGGTTCATCTCGTGTAGACCCCGCCCATCGCGTTTATATTAGCCTCAATGCCTCTACATGAAAGGCTAAGATTGTACAATGTGTCCACCGTCTAATGGTTGAAACTTTCTAGAACACAGATATTTATAAAGCTCTTTGATAAAATATGTACATGATAGCCATCTAGAAATGATAAGAATTCCCATAAAGGTAGTAGATGTAACAAATGTCCAAAGAATCTTTCAAGAATATCCATAGAACTTTTCAAACGATTCCATATGATTCCAGAGTACTCCAGGAACCCCCTGGATTGATAGGTTGTGCAACATTGTCTCAACGGAGCAAAAAATATTGTGCGTTACAGTAAACTTTAAACTACATAGCCAAAAAGGTCGGAGAGGCCGGAGGACCGAACAAGAGGGAGAGGGAGAGGGGGGTGGCGAATGAGCATGAGGAGGAAATCGAGGCGACGACGGAGCAAAAAAAAAAAGAAAAATAGACGACAATGGAGCAGAAGGGAAGAGGTCGATGGCTCGCACGAGTACGTAAGTACTAACGAGCCATACGTCTTTTTCGAAAAGTTTGAGGCCTCCAAGAGTTTGTAACCATTTTCAATGACTATAGCTCTAAAAGCATACTATCATCTTAAATCACTTTCTGTAGAGATGCCAAATTGATTTGTAGGATGGTGAATCAATCTAGGAAAAATGCATGCATCTAGTTGACAATGCACTTGAACTCTACATAATTTTAGCTATTTACAAGAACATGATTTAACAGTTGTGTGAAGAATAATAGTTAATTTGTTTGCCAACTGCGAATTAATCTATACTTTGGTGACAAAACACTCAAGACACTTTGTTCAACTTTTCTGAAAGCTTACCTGCTTGTTTCCAGTTTGTTGTTGGTGATCATGCACACACACGCAGACATTTCAGATAAAAAATAGAAGTGCCTGGCAACTGCACAAATTTCTTCTCTTAGGCCATCTTCAATCGAGATTTCTCTCCCCTCTATTTCTAAGATAAAAATATTTTTTAGAAAAAAAATTCTCCCAAAAATGATTTATATTCCAATTTCTATCATACGTGACGCTGATGTCGCTAATATAGAATAAAAAAATATATATGAGTGATTTTTACATGTAAAAATTCTCCTAAAATTTCTCCATCTCTTATAAAATTTAATAATGGACCATACTTTCAAACTAGTTCATTAAATTGGTCATTTTATTTTATGCCATGTAGAATAGAAATGAAGAACCATTGAAGAGTTTTTTTGTTGTTGGTGCAATTTCTATACAGAAACTGTTAGCTGTGTTTGAGCAAAAGCTCAATTTTTTTTTTCTTTAGTCCCACATCGGTTGGACCACTCCCCCCTTGTATGTATATATTAGTTCATCTTCATTGCTCTCTTAAAGATGTTGTGTGGGGAACCCCTTGGTCCACACGTGCGCCGCCGTCCGGCCAGGTCTGGCTCAACGCGCATAACGGGTGCGGGTACGTGCCCACACCTGCGGGCGCTGAATGCCGATCAAATTTACTCTTCTGGTTCGGGCTGGGATCCAAAAATCTTTTTGCTCCCCTTTATTTTTTGAACCGATTTGACTCATTCAAATTTTGAACGTTGAGGCATTATGTCCAGGTTCATTGAACACTTGTGACAACTTCTATAACAACTCTTTTGACAGTCATTCCCCCACGTTTCAGGTTCATTGAACACTTGTGACAGCTTCTGTAACAGCTCTTTTGACAGTCATTCCCCCACGTTTCTTTTCTTTTCGTTATTGCTCCTTAATGGCCTGTTTATGAGCCATTTACTATTCTGTCTGTGGCTGTGTTTAGGGACTGCCTATATATTGTGGTCTCCTCCTCCTTCATTTCAGATAGAAAATCCTCCTACGAGAAAGCTCTCTCTCATTCATCTCTCGAACCACATTCTGTTCTCTAAATCCTTGCTCTGGGCAGAGCTAAGTTCGGTCTCTCTCCGAGTTGTGTGCAACGAAGAGAACCCGGTAGTCAGAAAATTTTACCACTAGGAGCTTCCGAGAAACGTCTGTACATAGACCTCGAATCAACTCTTAGCGCAGTGCTTCGTGCAAGACTTCCCCGGAGGCCGGTAACAATTTTTTAGTTTCTTTGTTCTTTTATCAATTTCTGGAAAATATTATATATATCTATAAATATTAACAACAGAAACTCTACCAACTAGGATATAAATTTTCTTAAAGTACAATGTCAAATACGATAGAAACTCAATTTTAGAAATTTCCACTGGAGGTGGCCTTAGGAATTTCAATGTTTAAAGAACAAGACTCAAAAGGTGGCTCCACAAAACAGTTGAGCAAGAAAAGAGCTGTGCTGCTGCCCCCCGCCTATAAGAGAACATAAAAGCTGCCACCTATCTTAACCAATAAATCCTTGAGATTTGAATAGTTTTATGCAATGTTTTGACCAAATACAAAACAGAATCGAGCTTATATAGATTGAATCCTCCCCAGTAAAAGCTTCTACTGCCTTTCTTTGCTCCATAGACAGGCTAATGATCAAACAACCAATTCCTCGTTGTCGGGCAAAGGCTCAAATAAGGATTCCACCTCAGTCATGTCGACATCCTCCAATCTTGACGGCCTCCAATTAGGTTTCTGCAAAGAAGGATAGCATAATGAATATGGATTTCTGTAACCATAAATTGAAAGAAAGAAAGAAAGAAAAAAAAGAAAAGAAATCCATGCAGGCTTTGTTACATTAGTGTATGTATGCATATACACTAATACAGAGTCCCTGAACGAAAAAGATTCCACTCAGCATCTACACATTTAACATGGAAAAATTAAGTTTTGGTTCTCTCTCCTCTTCATAGAATGAAAGTTTAGCACAATCCAGATTCTGCTACATGTTAGCTGCTAATCACACTACCAGCATTCTAGCCACTTCAAGGCGTCCATAGTTATAGATTTATGGTTGAAGTGATATGATATAGCAGGCAAGATTCCAAAAACTTAGTTTCAATATCGCTTTTGTACCATTCTTATGAGTATTGGTTTCCCCAGTATCAAACATACCGCTGTGGATTCGGATTAGAGTATTGAATTTCTAGTTTTGGCAAATTTAGAAGAAGAAAAAAAAAATTGGAAAATCTAAAAAAATTGGTATGTTTAGATATAGTTGACAAGTAGTTTTCACATTTAGTTTCTAAGTAATATAGTGTGTACATATCTAAGTTAAATAATTTAATTTACTTTCAACTAAATATACACATTTAGTATTTAAGTGCAGTTATATAGTTTGGCTAGGTTTCAGATTAGGCAATACCAACCAAAAACAAAACAACCGAAACCTAAAACCTGTCAGCTTTGGTTGAAACTTAAAACCCTGATAGCAAAGCATAAGAGCAATTGACCAATTTCAGGATCATAAAACTCTAGGGTCTGTTTGGTAACGGTGTTTTAACCGGTTTTGGGATGTTTTTGAACCGACCGTTTATGAAAACCCCTACTTGTTAAATTTTTTGAGGCACTGGTTTTGGTCGGCTCAAAACCCCCCACAACCTATGTAATATAACTTAGGGTGTCTTTATAAACACTCAAAATCGGTGGATTTTTAAGGGCTTTATTATTTTATTTCATTTATATCCTCACCAAAATATATAAAAAAAAATTGAAACCAAAAAATATATAATTATAACTATTAATACCCTACCCCCATTTTTTCTTTATCATTTGTGTTTCTTTTCTACATCTTCCAAACTACGTCTACATTTTCCAGCAAGTTTTTAAAATCTCTTATTTTCATCCAGGCGTTTCTATTATTTCACGTGTTTCTATTATTTTGATCAAAAATGGACTACTACCTCCTGATCGAGGAGTGGAGTGGGTGGCAGTCCCGCGCTCGTGTGGCAGTTCCCATGCTCAGGACCACTCGCCATGTCAGAGCAACAAATTAAAGTTGATATTACTCAACAAACTAATAATTTTTTTTGGCTTTTTTTTGGCTTTGTGGTTTACATGAATTGATATTCCTGTGGGTTTTTCGGGTTTTGTTCGTGCAATGAGTTGTTTCATGAGTTTATGAGCTGATATTACTGTGTCGGAGTTCACATCAGTCCATTTTTGTTTATATATAGGCATATAGGTAATTTTATTCTTGTAAAAAAAAAAATCATAACCGCTCGTTAATGAATTACCAAGCATGCATTTGACTGGTTGTTTTAAGTAAAGTTAACACAAAACTGCAAGAATTATGATAGTTTAGGATATTTAAGTGCATTTTTTTTGGATATTTAAGTGCCTATAAAAATAGTACAAGGTATTTATCTGCAAAACTATGACAGTTCAGAGTATTTAAGTGCAAATTACCCTCTCCTTTTGTTTCTATAATGCATAAGCGACTCCTAAAAAGGATATTGATTGCTTACCTAAAAGTTCAATGCATCTAGACTCTAGAGACCAGCTTCCTATAATTGACATCAAGTAGATCATGATTATCTCTAATAGCAGTGTAATGTTCAACATCTATGTCATAAAACATCAGTGACATCACAAGAATATAAGAGAATAAATTCATTTGATACTAGACTGAACTATTTCCATTATATGTATCAATGAAAAAGATTATTTCTAAAGGCACATTCCTACTTTGCTCAGGACAGCCCAAATTTTAGGACTGTCAATTTTTTTTGAGAGCCCTTCCAATAGGTAGGACTATCAAAAAAAATTGAGAGTCCTTCCAAAAATTTTGACAGTCCTAAATCTTTAGTACTGTCAAAATTTTTGGCATTCCTTCCAATAGGTAGGACTATAGGTAGGACTCTCGAAATTTTTGACAGTTCTACAATTTTATGACTGTCAAAAAAATTGATAGTCCTTCCAATAAATAGGACTGTCAAATTTTTTGACAGTCCTAATGCATTGTCCTGAGTAAGGGATGACGTGCCTTTAGAAATAACCATGAAAAACCCATATACCAGTATGACTAAACCAGCCTTCTTTCTCCTTTAGAAGTGAAGGCCGGCCAATAAATAGATCCTAAAGCAAGACAAGAATCTTAACAGTTTCTTTAGGCTGTAGAAGCATACCCTAGCATTTTGTTGAAACACAATAAGGAAGGTATAATGAATCATTTCATAGATCGAGCTACCTGGTCCTTGTCCACCAAGACTGCCCGAACTCCTTCAGCGAAATCATTTCGAGCTGAGGACCTCAGTGCTATACGAAATTCAGTCTTCATTACGCCACTCAACTAAATGTACAAATAGTAATGTTAATAAATAAAAGATATTTGCACATGCATCTCTGACTATGTGCCAGACAATAAATATAACACTTGCAATCTGGCAACTTACTTTTGCCAAATTGGATTCATTGTCTCCATATGCAGATGCGACTTGAGAGAAGTACTTCTCAGTTAGACAGAGAGAAAAGGGAGCACCTTTTTCAATACTTTGGAGAGCACCCCTAGCCCATTCTGCCACTGCAGCCAAATGAACGAATAAGCTGAAGATGCTTTCAGCCTGTACTGCTACCAAAACAATTTAATATGACTATTGCCGGGTTCAACAGATTATGATGACAAGTTTGCTAAAATAATCTCATGTATTTATTACAGCTTGTTGAGACATCACTGAACTTAAATCTACATCCATTCCATGCCATGGTGACAATATGGTGCAGTTAGTAATGTTTCTTCTGGTCCTGCAGGAGATCTGGAAGCTTCTACCAAAATACACCTAAAAGGCTCCACAGTTCCAAGGTAGCAGCCGACATGAGGTATCATTGTGGTATGTGTAACAAATCAACATTTGTATTCTGTGACATCTTCATGTTAACCATAACACTGTATGACTAACAAATGAACAATTGAATTGCCAATTTAGATCTTAATGCAATTGCATCATAGAACTTATAACTCTAAAGTTGATAAAGAATCTCCTTATGTTTGCTAGAAACTGGACTTACTGCAAATTTACAAAACAACAATTCCTACAACTATTTATATTATTGGAGTTGGGCCCACCGCAAGGGTTCATGGACAGGTCCAACTTGGGTCCACCAGTTGAGCACGCTTGTGGGTGCACCAGGTGAGCGCACTTAATTTGTAGGCAGGAAGGTTTAGATCCATAATTAGGGTACTGCAACCCTAATCCTGGTTGGTTTAAAACCTCTATTTGCACACCAATCTAGATAAAAGAGAGAAATACAAATCCTTTCTCTTTCAGAGTAAACCTTGAGAGAGATTCTTGAAAAGCAATTCCTACCTTTCTAGAGAAAAATACAAAAGGAGTTTCAATTTGCTAACTCCACGAGAAAAAGAATGTTTACTTATTGACTTACATTGAGATAAACATCTTATGTTAAGAAGATCAACTATTATGTGGTTAAAAGTGGCTTCCGGTTCGAAAGATACAGGGCCAGCTAGTGAAGTATTTCAGGTAGCGTAGTGAAAGGCTCCTGGTGTAGGAAGTGAAGTGCCTCAGGTGAATGGCTTCCAGGTCCAAAAGTGGTCATTATATAATGTGTTGAGGTGCAACAGTTGAGTGGAAACCTAAGGTAAAGCACTATTTTGGTTAGAGCCACAAGATTGGATACCAAACGAGACAAAATTTTACTATATATCAACCCCAAAATAACATGGGCCAAGGTTGGCCGGGGAAACAATGGGAAAAAGCTTCATTGTTGAAAGGGAAACACTCCACCCTTTCTTGAAATAGTGGATTAAATCCGGAGAGAGGTCTGGGACTTAACTAATTCTAGAGGGAACCAAAATAAATTGTGTAAGTGTCGTTCTCTATCCCTTAACTCCCTTATCTCTTGTTATTCTGTTATGTTGGTTTATTGCTTCAATTTCATAATTAGCGGCTTAGCGCATAAGAAGAGTAGCAGTTCAAGAACCCTATTCACCGCCGCTAGGGTTGCCATCAAATTGGATAAATATTTTTTAGTGATGTAACATACCCTTTGGTTATAAACACACCAATTGACTAAAACCTCCAAGCAATAAGTACAATAAGTTTGCTTCATCCTCTGGCTGTAGTTTTCTAACTTTGTAAGTTTCAAGTATTTGTTGTGTTGGTTACTATTACTCTATGCACATATAACATCCAACTACCATCAGAAAGTCCCCTATTAACATCCAAATACCACCAGAAACAGAAAGTCCCTGTTAGCACTCCTCAACAACTCAACATATCAAGTATCAGTAAGTTCACTCTAAGAACATTAGACTAGTTAGTATAGTTCATCTATTTTACCTTTTTAAATATCAAAATGAAAGTCTGTAAAGAAGGATATGGTATTTGCTAATCGGGAAGAGGAAACGGCCCTTAACGGACCAGAATGGAATAAAAGTATTCAACCAACCATCCCGAAAATTTTGAGGATAAGGCTTTGTTATTATTGTCGTAAATATCTAATTAATATGAAAAATGAAACTTCATGTTTCTTACTCCTCGCTTTTGCTTAAGGGTGTCACTCCATTGTATACACTTCTCATTTTTATAACGTTGGTTAATGGTCCAACTTCTGTATATGTTGCAGTGTTATTGTGCAAGAATTCTCAGTTCCCTGACCCCAAGTCATCTAACATTAAGGCCTGTTTGCGTATGATCCCGATGCTACTATGACAGTGTATTTATCTTTTCCCTAGAAATAAATCATTCATCCCTTCTCATACTGAAGGCCGAAACTAAAGTAAAACTTCATGTTGCAACAGGAGCCACAAACAGTAGTATATGGACATTGAACATCGTATCAGGTGCCTAAGTATCCAGAAGTGTCTGACAACATGAACTTCCATGAACCTGATACGTGGGACAACGATAATAGTACTTCGAAGTATGTCCGTTGATATCTACATAATAATAATTATCCACTTAACCAAGTGAAAAAAAACACTTTACGCAATTGTTTGACGCAATCTACATTGACATCCTTCATATAAAAGTGTGCACGTTAAATGATTTGTGAAATCTCAAGGTTTTATGACTGAAGTGTCCTGGCTTGTCAATGTTATGGAAGACTAAAAAAATTGTTAGGGTTTATTTGAAATTGATCTCTAGAAATCCGGTCCCACATCAACTGTGGCAAATCTCAAGTGTGTATTTCAATATAAGATTCATCTTTTATTGTCATGTACACATGGGGAGTCATAACCCATGTGGTAGGTATAGTGAGAGGTTTTACTATAGTGCAAGGTTCAAATCCTCAAAAAAACATATGTTTTTGTCACCCATTTCTTAGGAATCTTCCTTTGGAGCTAGGCTACGACTCGAACTCATACATGGACAAAATGCGCAAAGTGACACTTTGATGGCACACTTCGCACGTGCGCATCGGACGCGAGATGGCGCTTCGTGCGTCTTGTGCCCGTCCAACGCTCCAGTGGGACCAGTTGGTACTTTTGCGTGTCTTGCGTCCGTACAACATCGTTCGCACTTTCTAGTGCTCCCGTGGGACCAGTGGTTCCAGCGGGGCATGCTGGTACTGGCCAGCTGGTCAAGTAGCCCAACTGGTTCAGCGTGGCCAGCTATTCCGGCGGCTCCGCGCGCTCCGCGTGACACGATGTTCCAGCAAGAACATGGCGCTCGCTGGAACTTCAATTCCAACTGTGAGACTGTTCAGCTGTTGCTTATGTGGGGGTTTCAACTTGTAACTGCCCACTTAGTGAGGAGTTACTGCTGTAACCGCACCCATTATGGAGAGTTACTCCTATGTTTTCTGCCCACATTGGTATTGGACGATTAAGGCTGCTAGAGACTTGGCTCCCTTATATATTCCTTACGTTCTTTTGGTACTTAGTACATAGAACGTAAGACAGTATATGCAATGAGATGAGAGTTTGCAGCAGCAAAAAAAAAGTAGCAGCAGCAAAATCCCGTCCAAGTCATGTTCGTTGTCCATAAGGTGAAAAAGGAGAGTTCTAGTTGTTCATCACTTGAACTTCTGGTTCTTGGGCGTGGATCGACGGAAAATAAGTTGAATCTCGCTTTGAAAAGCAGTGATTCTCATCACCCCAACAAGCTTTCTATTTATGTCTCGAATTGTAGCAACTTGGTTACAATCTTCATAGTTTTATCTTTGTCAGTTTGTAATCTTCTAGTCCTAGTTGTTGTATTTGCCTTTGAAACTTGTAAAGTTTGTACGATCTGTAATCTCAACATCAAAATTGATATTTGAAGAGTCCAAGTAGTGATTGGCTAGAAATTTAACAACACGGCAGAAGTAGGCAGTTCAAATGTTATATCCTTCCAGAAATCAAAGAATATAGTACCTGCAGCATCAGTACTCATTTGATGAGTCCTCAACGCCTCCACTGTTTCCAAGACTGATCTGTTTGTACCAAAGCATGACATTATATGTGGTAAAAGTATTTTTAACCGTGCCTCTGACTCAGGATCCTTCTTGTAAGATGCCAATAGTGCCCCAACGTCTTTATGTGGTTCATCAGAGCTGCTTACACAAGTTGTTGAAAGTGAAGACCATCACATGTGCACTAAAAAACCTAAATTGGATGTCGTTTCAATGATATATTGACATTTGACATGAAATGTGTACAAAAAGCACAATGGACTAACAATGACAACATGCGCAAATTTGGAATGGAAGATCCCAATTTCCACTTCAGAAGGCTACTTGTGCAAAATGTCCATATATTTTCAAAAAGAAAAGAAAAATAGGTGTGCGAAAAATGAACAGAGTAGGTTCATGTGAAATATACAAGAGTACAAAAAAGAATGGTCCACTTAAGCATGAGAACTTATTCCAAATAGTGGAAGAAAAGATCACAGAATTCAATATAATCAAATCAACCCACCATTTCATCCATAACTTGTTACTCTATCCCAGCCAATCATATGAGTTCTAAGGTCTAATTATGCTTTCAAATGCACTTACATGAATATACTCAGACAAAAACCTAGACTAATACCATAAATGTAGCTGATTCGCCATTATCTTGTATATTGCAAATGCATAACATATGCTTTCACGTGAATGAAAAAATCAAACTGCAAATCCCCCAGTCTGAGAGTTGGTTCTCTTTGATCTCTTAATGGGACAGCCCATACTCCAATTTAGAAGTTAAAGATTCTTCAATCTCGTCAAGAAAGGCAATATTATCAGTAGGTAACATACTGCAGGAAATTCATCCTGCATGTGCCTTTTAAGTTCATTAGCAAATAACTAGTGCAAAGAGCTCACATGCATATGGCAAAATTTTGCCTAGATAGTTTGTAGAACCATCAAGACCTTTTAGCCAACATCATTTTGACAGCACAGCATTTCTACATTTACATTTACATTTACTATATCATTGTAACTTACAATCAAAATCAAATTTTCATTTCTTCAGGCCAAGTATTTCTATTAATAGGGAACTGATTTGGATACCCTTAATTCACTTTGTCGACCAACACCATGTTGACAGAAGAAGAAGGTCTACTCTGCTGTAGTAGTTTGATGTAGAGTAGTTTTCCTTTACTCTCGATATTATCCTAGTAAACTGATATACATGTGTTTCTATATAGACTAGTTTTCCATACAGCTCCAAGAATAATTAAGTAAGAAGTAAACACGACAGGTACTACAAATTTTGCTGCCTGAGACAGATATCAAAGCAATTGAAGAACTACTCAGGACTCAGCTAGCCCTCTTATTTTTAAAAGAATAACCTAACATAAAATTAGCCTCTTCAAGATTTTTCTTCAACCAGAATAGCAAAAAAATGATACTAGAAACAAACAAGGTTCTCCTTCATAAAGCTAGCCCATTAAACATTCCAAAATTTTAACTTCTTGTGTGAGCAGTATAAATCATTGAAGTATTGTTCGCTAGTTTCAAGGAAATCTTAAGTTTGAGCAGAAAATATTTGTTCCCAGTAACTGACCACGAATGGAAAAAGATAATCATAGGACATACAAGTAGACTGCTAGAAGAGCCTCCTTGAGGGGAGTCAAGCTGCCAGATGGTACATAATGGGTTCCAAGGCCGATATATAGTGCATCAGCAGGAGAAGAAATTCTACTTCCAGTAATTCCAAGGTAGGCACCTATTACAGAGATAAAAGAACTATTTACAGAAAACAAACCATAACATACACATTGAGTGTCTTATTTTATGAAGAAAAATGGATAATATTTAGAGATCAAAATCGTAATAATCTAGGTATTCATTTATTTGAAGTGAAGACATGCGTATAAGTATTATAGTAATAGTGACAAAATTGTACCAAGAATAGAAAGCTAACACAGTTACAACAATTATTCAGCATCTTAAACAGACACTTTAAGGAGAGCTAGAAAATCATATTGTACACGCCTACCAAACAGTCTAATTAACTAACAGACCATAGCACAAGTCTACCAAACAGCCTAGTTAGCTAACAGACCATAGCACGTCTACCAAACAGCCTAGTTAACTAACAGACTGTAGCACGTCATGTCATGATGTTCGTGAGCACCCTTCATTTAGATGTGATATTGAGTTTTAAGATTTATTTATTCTTACATAATATGATAACACCCTAATTCTAAGTGGTCACAAAAACAGGTGATTGATCTTTTAACAATGATGAATGTGATTCAAAATAAGATTCAGACTGCATTAAGACAGAATCTGAATAGTCTGTTTTCCAATACCACATCTCATAGCTTGGTAAACTATGTTGCACGAATATGGTTACGGATAAGGACACTGTACAGATACGAGATACCGGCATTTTCAAATAGGTACATATGTAGCCCCATATGTTGCATGGATACGGGTATGGACATGATACGGATACGGACACTAGTGTCCTGTGTCCGTGCAACATAGTTGGTAAACAAACTAGAACAGAGTGGAACATACTATCTGGACATATATACATGTCTAAGGCAATTTACAACATTGATACCTATTTGTAAATGGTGAGAAGGAAATGCATTCCTGAGCTCATGTTAATGAGGAAGTAAATAAAGTACCAGACTTTTAATTACCGTAAAACGATAACCATGAGGATTTGTATCAAGGTATCGTGCAGGAATTAACTTTTACCATGTTCATTCATATCAAATTTTCTTCCTTAAATTATAAGGAATAAAACATTTCCATTTATATTATTCTTTCCCATGCATCACGTGGCTATTTATCCTCTATAAATATTGTTTCTGGAAAAGCTAAAAGAGTTGTCAGTCTAAGAAGGATTGATGCATTAGTGACCCTAGTACTCCAATTGAGTAGAAGAATCAAAGTAACATAGCTCGAAAGAGCAAATCTCGAAAGATAGCCAACTAAATGAATAAGCAAACTTTGATGTCAAGTTTGTTAAATTGAGTTCTCAAGAAAATTAAAATATTTATACATTTTGAACTCAAAATATAGACTCCATCTGTCAATGTGAATTTACCACCTGCAACCCCAATTTACAGGTCATGTATATCACAAAAACACTCCTTATTCCAACAAAGAATGTCAGTTGGACAATATACATAACCACTACTGATAAGATCAATGACGGCATTTAACCTAACTTTTAGGAGCATGGTACATACATATGTGTGTACTTAGTTTGTGTCAATTTGTCGTACTTGCTACAAAAGCTATACATTTGATGTCAACTTTAGGAGAACCATACCCTAGGATCAGTTGCAAGCTATACACATGACAAGAATTTAAATAACATAACAACTGCCCCTCTGCCTGGACTCTGTGCAGCTATATAAGCAAAACCCACGTCCGGGAACAAACCAATTCCATTTTCTGGCATGGCTAGGAGGGTCCTCTGTCATGGAATCAAGAGAATTGTAAACCACTCTTATCAGTACAAATGGTAAAACTCAATGTTGTGCTTCAACAATGTCTCTGGACTGGAAGAGTACCTCCGTAACAATCCGGTAGCAGCCATGGCCAGAAAGCCCAATTCCAAACCCCATGGTCACACCATCCATGAAGCAGACATAAGGCTTCTTATACTCAGAAATCTTGCATACCAAACTATACTCCGTAGTAAAGACCTGTGGAAGGATGATAACCTATGCCCGTAAGTACAAAGCAATTGTAAAATAGAAAACATAATCAACAGGAATCAAAATAATGATAATAAAGAAAACAGTGATGTTTTGCAGAACTTTAAAGTCACAACTCTTCTTGTATGTGAAGTTAACGACTCTTTAACAAATATTTATATTTATGCTACCTTCAAATCAGAACAGATGGGAAAACACAGGTTGACAAGTTATACATGATTAATTAAACTCGATCTTGAATTTTTTTTTACTCGTGATATGCAAGACCTGTTGTGATTTTGAACAAAATGACTGCATATACTCAAAAGACTCTTATTTTTTACTGTTTAGGCAGATATAGTTGTTGTACAGGGTGAGCTAGACGAGCATAAAATTTGACATACTACGATCCAACAATAATAATGGTAGTATTGTGCATGAAAACAAGTTGGCTAACCAAAATAGAACATGAAATCAATTGGACATAAAAGGACGTTACTGTCACGCCCCGATCTCCCGCAGGCAAATCGGCCGTTCCCGCTAGGCGGGAATCACCCTCGCCAGCGCTCCCGCGGAACGATCGCTTAACCCATCCGGGCGTGATGCCGCACGAGCGTGATCCACGCCCGTGCAAGGCCATGGTTCATTGGCTGGCGGCAAGAGTTCTAAGCCACAGAGTCGCACAGATTGTCCGAGTGCAGCGGAGTCATGAACGCATAGGCGATCGGTAACAGGTTCACTGAGTCAACAAATATAGCGGAAGCATAGAAACAAGTAAAGTAATCTCTTTATTGATATGAAACATGTATTACAGGCGGCGTATAGCCGAGATACAAGTCGCTCAAGCCTCTCTCTCTGAAACAGTAAAAGCGTGCCAAGTGGCTACAACTGTGGAATGAATATACAGGCGATGGTCAGGCGATGTTCACAACTTATGTCTTGTATAAGCGCTTCAGTCCCGGACGCACCGTTGCAAGGCTTCAGAGGGAACTCCTGGCCTTAGCACGCACGAAGGAGGCGTCCGCACCGCACGAGGTTCTCCCGCACCCTGCATATCAAACTGGTGGATTATCAGTACATTGAATGCACTGGTGGGGAAGCTACTCGCCCGCTCGACAAATCCAAACACGTAATACAGGTTCCGTGCACAACTATTAAGTTGTCTTTCTAGTTGCCTTAGGATCAGTTTCATGCAAACGTTGAATAGCCTAACGTGTCGGGCAGTGCGCCGTGCGATGTTTGAGGGAACACGGCGAGACTTACCAACTTACCATTTATCCTTCCCTGTCCAAGGCAAACATTGTTAATTTAAGCAGGGGCATGTATAAACATTCAGGAGGCATAGCATATGCAAACACGAGTACTTATTTCAAGATCGTTCATGTGTTCAGTTTATTTGTTTCATACGATACAGTATCTCGCACGCGGATAGCCGCTAAGCGAGGATGAATGGTTTATCTTTCGTTTACAAGCAAGCATGCAACAAGTTAGGTACAAGGTGATCACTGGCGTATGCCATAATGGACACTAGTCTGTGACGAAGATGGTTTGCTACGTGCAAGAACGTTAGGCGCCGCATACCACCCTGTCCTAGTACGTGAGACTAAACGTTAGTTCCGTCCGGAGCCGGAACGGTGCCAGTGCCCCAGCAGCCGCCCGCAGGAACTATACCTTGTGCACAAGTTGTCCGTGATCGAACAATAACATTCATTCGCCCGAAGGCTACGTGATTATCACCCGTAGGCTACGTGCGCCCGTAGGCTACGTGACTATCGCCCGTAGGCTACGTAAATATCGTCCGTAGGCTACGTGCGCCCGTAGGCTACGTGATTATCGCCCGGAGGCTACGTGAGTACAAGACAAGCAGTAGCATGATTCATTTATATTGCATCTACGTTCCATTCATGCGTTCAGGATTGCTTAAACATTGCACAATATAATAACGTTAGACATTCATAAGCAGACAAGCATGCGTTTCTAAGGGACACAAGTAAACACGATTGCTCAGACCCGAAGGTAAGCCGAGAGATGAAACCGTTAAGGGACTTAGCATGCGAGGGTCTGTATATAAGCAGTATTTCATTTCCATGTTCTAGCAAGCAATACAAGTTGGGATTATTCCCTTAGCTAGGTGCGTTGGATTTATTAGCATGCAGGGGGTGATTCACCTAGCGACTAGCATAAACATTCCAGATTTTATGTGTGCTGGCTAAGCAAAGACAAGTTCACCGTAGCCACCCACCTTAGCGATGATTCGCCTCGGTAGAGCGATACGTCTGAGCGAGCCTCTGAAAGTCCAAGCCGGATCCTGTAGGGGCAAGTCTGGATATCCTTTGCTTCTTGATCGAGGCAAAGCGGGTCGGGACAGTTGCACTTTTGCCGATTGAGTCGGCAGTCCGTTTGAGCGGAACGGGGTGTTACATCCTACCCAACTTAGAAAAAGTCTCGTCCTCGAGACTTACTAAGGACAAGCAGAAATCTAGGGTTGAGGCAATCCTAGACAAGTCGTTGTACTTGTTCGTTTGGATATTCACTTGCACAAGCTTCGAAATCAGCATATCGCTTAGACTGGATCGTGCGCACTTTCGAAGGTACCCTCTAGCGTGAACACGTCAACCAGCTCAGTGATAGCGAAGTCTTAGCACTCGAGTTTCACCTTTTCTTAAGTCTTGGATGGTGCACTAGTTCAAGGCGTCCCTCGAATAGATGCATTCAACCAAACTTAGGGTTAGTGAAAATCGGACAAGCTACTAGCGATACTCTCAAGGGTTCGCACAGGTTGGCACAAAGGCCACTCGCAGCATACAACCAGACAAGCAAGCATATCATTCAAAACGTATTTTGAAAGTATTTAGACTTATTGTTGGAACATCCCATCGAGGCATTGAGAGAGAGCGCGCACATAACCCACGAACGAGCTTTCGAAACAGAGATATCGAATCGAAGTCCAAAGGCGTAGAAGCCAGGCTCTGATACCAACCTGTCACGTCCGCGATCTCCCGCAGGCAAATCGGCCGTTCCCGCTAGGCGGGAATCACCCTCGCCAGCGCTCCCGCGGAACGATCGCTTAACCCATCCGGGCGTGATGCCGCACGAGCGTGATCCACGCCCGTGCAAGGCCATGGTTCATTGGCTGGCGGCAAGAGTTCTAAGCCACAGAGTCGCACAGATTGTCCGAGTGCAGCGGAGTCATGAACGCATAGGCGATCGGTAACAGGTTCACTGAGTCAACAAATATAGCGGAAGCATAGAAACAAGTAAAGTAATCTCTTTATTGATATGAAACATGTATTACAGGCGGCGTATAGCCGAGATACAAGTCGCTCAAGCCTCTCTCTCTGAAACAGTAAAAGCGTGCCAAGTGGCTACAACTGTGGAATGAATATACAGGCGATGGTCAGGCGATGTTCACAACTTATGTCTTGTATAAGCGCTTCAGTCCCGGACGCACCGTTGCAAGGCTTCAGAGGGAACTCCTGGCCTTAGCACGCACGAAAGAGGCGTCCGCACCGCACGAGGTTCTCCCGCACCCTGCATATCAAACTGGTGGATTATCAGTACATTGAATGCACTGGTGGGGAAGCTACTCGCCCGCTCGACAAATCCAAACACGTAATACAGGTTCCGTGCACAACTATTAAGTTGTCTTTCTAGTTGCCTTAGGATCAGTTTCATGCAAACGTTGAATAGCCTAACGTGTCGGGCAGTGCGCCGTGCGATGTTTGAGGGAACACGGCGAGACTTACCAACTTACCATTTATCCTTCCCTGTCCAAGGCAAACATTGTTAATTTAAGCAGGGGCATGTATAAACATTCAGGAGGCATAGCATATGCAAACACGAGTACTTATTTCAAGATCGTTCATGTGTTCAGTTTATTTGTTTCATACGATACAGTATCTCGCACGCGGATAGCCGCTAAGCGAGGATGAATGGTTTATCTTTCGTTTACAAGCAAGCATGCAACAAGTTAGGTACAAGGTGATCACTGGCGTATGCCATAATGGACACTAGTCTGTGACGAAGATAGTTTGCTACGTACAAGAACGTTAGGAACTATACCTTGTGCACAAGTGCCCCAGCACGGTGCCAGTCTGTGACGAAGATAGTCTCCTAGTACGTGAGACTAAACGTTAGTTCCGTCCGGAGCCGGAACGGTGCCAGTGCCCCAGCAGCCGCCCGCAGGAACTATACCTTGTGCACAAGTTGTCCGTGATCGAACAATAACATTCATTCGCCCGAAGGCTACGTGATTATCACCCGTAGGCTACGTGCGCCCGTAGGCTACGCGACTATCGCCCGTAGGCTACGTGAATATCGCCCGTAGGCTACGTGCGCCCGTAGGCTACGTGATTATCGTCCGGAGGCTACGTGAGTACAAGACAAGCAGTAGCATGATTCATTTATATTGCATCTACGTTCCATTCATGCGTTCAGGATTGCTTAAACATTGCACAATATAATAACGTTAGACATTCATAAGCAGACAAGCATGCGTTTCTAAGGGACACAAGTAAACACGATTGCTCGGACCCGAAGTTAAGCCGAGAGATGAAACCGTTAAGGGACTTAGCATGCGAGGGTCTGTATATAAGCAGTATTTCATTTCCATGTTCTAGCAAGCAATACAAGTTGGGATTATTCCCTTAGCTAGGTGCGTTGGATTTATTAGCATGCAGGGGGTGATTCACCTAGCGACTAGCATAAACATTCCAGATTTTATGTGTGCTGGCTAAACAAAGACAAGTTCACCGTAGCCACCCACCTTAGCGATGATTCGCCTCGGTAGAGCGATACGTCTGAGCGAGCCTCTGAAAGTCCAAGCCGGATCCTGTAGGGGCAAGTCTGGATATCCTTTGCTTCTTGATCGAGGCAAAGCGGGTCGGGACAGTTGCACTTTTGCCGATTGAGTCGGCAGTCCGCTTGAGCGGAACGGGGTGTTACAGTTACCAGGTCCAAAATCTTGGTTTTAGCCTCCACTACGGGTTTCGGGTTCCAGTCGGTGCTAGCCAATATCGAAAAACCTTAAGCAAAATAAAGAATAGAATAAAATTTCTTCCAATACACAAGGGGTCCTAGTGGAAGTCTCGTAGGTAGCATTGGAACGCTCTTTTTTGCATCAGAATTGCAGTACCGGAAAAAGAAAAAATAGTTGTATCGGAATCATTCCATGTAACCCTTCTTCCAAACTGGGACGTCCAAATATTATAGAACTTTATTTTTTTCATTTAGGTGATCCAAAGAAAGAAAGAAAATAATATACATGCAGGCCAGACTTGATATGATGTCCATGAGACAACTGCCTAAGGCCTAAAATTTTAGAGGGCACCCAAAAAATACTATTTAATATATGTAAGCCCAATTCTGAATAAAAGTCCAGCATTCTCATTCTAATACTTTTTAGTCCGCATAAAAAGATTTTATTTTTTATTTATAGGATATCTAAATGGTATATACTAGAATACCAAGAGACAAGTTAGTCAAACTAAAGACAAAATTTGATGTAGTCGCTGTCAAAATCCTCTTTGTATTTCTTGGAGGTAATTGAACAACAGATCACAAGTTACAATTTTATTCTTGAATTTAAATATCTAGGACTTCAGATGACTAAGTACATCATATATACATTTTTTTTTCGAAGAAGGTAAATTTTATTCAGGCCCCTTAAAGAGGCTACAAATCAGCCCGAAGGCTTACAACCAATCCAGTCCGAAGGCCTATATATATAATCACTAGCCCGAAGGTCTCACCCAGCCCGAAGGCACCACCAACCCAGCCCGAAGGCTCCACGTCCGAAGGCTCCATCCTGCCCGAAGGCCTCACACAGCCGTAGCCACACCAGATCCACCAGCACCGCACCTGCACCCGCATCACATCTGCGCACCGTTCGGGCCGCATCGCTCCACGCGCCTGCACCGCACACATCCACCGCTCCACCATTAATTCCCCCAAAGGAAAATTAATTGGCACCGGGGGGTCTCGAACCCAATACCTCCCCATCCAGGTGCATCGGTCTTAACCGTTAGACTAGACGTCATTTGCTATATATATATATATATATATATATATATATATATATATATATATTATTTTCATCGATTACCATATGTGATCATGTGATTCATGTTTACAATTCTATTGCATATATAATTACTCATGTATATATATATCAAATTCAAATTCAATACTTTAATTGCTTGATTTCTTTCTATATGATTTTGTTATGTTTCTTGTGTAGATGCATTGATGTGCAATTGTACATATATCTATGATCTATTAGGTTGCAAACTTGCAGTATGAGACTATATATGAGCAAAACATCACAAACAATAGCTTTGGGGGGACCAATTTGAGAGTTCACGTTAGGTCTAAAATTCTAAAGTCTGGCACTGTACTGTATACATGCCATGATACAATTCAATTGCACGGATACATAGACCGACAGAAACTGACCTTAACTATGTCTGATTTTTCGTATCCGGTTGTAATCTGCTTCACATCGCCACCTACATACGTACATACATACATTTTACAGCATTTCTCTCAATACACTATTTATTTCTACTTACATTGTGTTGACCGGAAAAAAAAAATCAAGGTTAGTACCTGAACAAAAGGCGCGGGGCGAGCTGCTCTCGACGAGAACGCACTTGACGCGGGGATCGGCCTCCCACTGATCGAGATACTCTTTGTACTTGTGATCCATCTCTACAGCAGAAATCGACAGTAAATAAATGGATACTGAGACAAATAGAGTTAGTAAATTGGTTTGGAATCGAGGATGGAGACCTAGATTCATGGCGTTGAGGGCTTGGGGGCGATCTAGAGTGAGGACCCCCACGCCGTTGGGGGAGACGCTCCCCTTCACGAATTCCTGTTGCGCCATGGCGGCGGCAATGAAGGAGATCGAGGACGATGATGCGCAAAGAGATTTTGTTGCAGAGAAGCGACGGGGGTGATGGTGGAGAGTGGAGAGCTTGAACGCAAGGAGACTTCGCATTCTCCACCTGCTTAGTTTTGGAGGGGTTGTTGGGAGCGGTATGAACGTTTCAGTTATGTTAGTCATTTTTTTTATTTTTATTTTTATTTTATTTTTTTGGTAATTATAAGGGCACTACACATTTTACTCGGGACTAGCCCATTGAAAATTTAGAAAAAATTACAAGTTTGCCATCATAAAAGTTACTCGGGACTAGCCCACTGTTATAATCAGGACTGTCAAAATTTTGACAGTCCTACCACTTGGAAGGACTGTCAAAATTTTGACAGTCCCATTTCCCAAAATTACAAGTTTCCCAAAGTTACTTGGGGCTAGCCCAAATTGTTATAATCAGGACTGTCAAAATTTTGACAGTCATACCACTTGGAAGGACTGTCAAAATTTTGACAGTCCTACAAATTGTTAGGACTGTCATAATTTTGACAGTCCCACAAGTTATGTGGACTGTCAAACTTTTGACAGTCCTAATTTTAACCCACTGAAAATTTTATATAAAACTAGGACTGTCAGAATTTTGACAGTCCCACAAGAAATGAGGACTGTCAGGCTAGCCCAAATTGTTATAATCAGGACTGTCAAAATTTTGACATTCCACGTAGCTTGTAGAACTGTCAAAATTTTGACAGTCCTACAAATTGTTAGGACTGTCATAATTTGACAGTCCCACAAGCTATGTGGACTGTCAAAATTTTGACAGTCCTAATTTTAACCCACTGAAAATTTTATATAAAACTAGGACTGTCAGGATTTTGACAGTCCCACAAACAATGAGGACTGTCAAATTTTTGACAGTCCTCATTTTAATTGTCAGGATTTTTTTTTAAGTTTATTTCTATTTAGTTAGTTTTGGATTTTAATTTGTTTTATTTAGTTTAACATCCAAAATAAAATATGTTATCATTGAACCAAAAAAAAAAAAATATACCGTACGAATATTACGTCTGCCGTCGATCAGACTTCAAACGGCCATAACTATTTGTTTTCAAATCGTTTTTCGTCACACAATAAGTCTATTTGTATGTTTTCGACGAGAGTAACACAATTCGTGTAGAGAGAATTTTCATCCGAAGTAAGACGTAGATATTACAGGCAAAAATATAAAATATAAAACTTTAAAGTATCATAACTTTTGACTGGGAGATCGAAACAAGCTCCAGTTTGAGCCAAAATGACCGTATGGAAAAGTACTTCGGGATAAACGGTTTTACCGTTTGACGAACTTCCCAAATTTTTAGAATCGCAAAAAAACGATGTTTCGACCTCCAAATTTTACTTTTGGTAAATTTTTTTTTTTTTTACAAAATATTTAATGTACCAATAATAAATTTACTATTTTAAATAACATAATACTTTAACAAATTTTAAGGATAGAAATTTTAAGGATATTTTGAAATTGGCTGTAGCGCCCCGTTCTCCCGAAGCGGAGAGCGCGGCTAAGAAATACAAGACGGTATCGTTCGATCGGGATAGATTGAATTAAGAACTCGTCCTCGTTATGGATTTGTTTCTTCGGAATCGATTCCCATATTCAGTGGACTGCGCCCCAAGGATCGGCTTAGCGGCAGAGTCAGGAGGGACCTCTCCGCTGCTATCTTTTATTGCCTCGGTTTTCGATGTCGCTTGTTGCTTTCGTGCTTTGAGTTGGTTTTGGGATTTGCTTGTTTTCCTTGAACGGTTTCGATGGTTTTCATTGTTTTCGTTCATTGACTTGCACTTCTATTCCGAGATTGGAAAGAGAGGAAGAAGTATTAATCGAGCTGTTCGTGTGCAGGTGAACGAACAGTAGGCGGCTTGCGAGCGGAGTCGTGAAGCGCCTCTTTCCTTCTTCTTTCCAAAATCTAAGTGAGTGGCTACCAACCCGATTAGCTAGTCCTGCTTCCAAGCTTCACAGCTAATCAATCCGCACTCTCCCTTGCCCCGATCAAACGATACCAAGTAATAATAAAAGAAACCAAGATAAAAGAGAATAGACTTGGTTCATTATGCTTGTCAATAATTTCATGAACGGATACTTAACTGCGTGCTTGTTCGTTTGGGAATGGATCATAAACTGCTTGTCTTGTACTTGCTTGTCTTGTACTCTTGTTGCCTCAAACACTAACTTGTTACTTGTATATTGTTCGATCATGGACAACCAGTGCACAGGGTAAACGTCTCGCGGACGATGCTGGGGCACTGGCATCGATCCGGTCCGGGCGAGACATATTGTTCTAGTCTCTTGTTCGGCGGAAATGGCTTGCAGCACCTCTTGTACTTACGTTGCAAACCATTCTCGTCAAAGACTACTGTCCGTTATGGCACCACGCCAGTGATCATCGTGTATATTTAAACCTGTTGCATACTAACTTGTGTCTTCGTTTCAGGGAAGGCATGGTAAGTATTGTGCAGGTAATTCAGACGGTCAGGTAAAATCCACCTAACGGTGGCACGTTCATTTCAGTAAATTCAATATGCTGCTTAACTGTAAATGAACTAAGGCAAGATAGAAACCAACCAAATATGTATGCTTCACTAAACAACGTGTTGATTGGTATAGTCAGGCTAGCTCGCCTTCACCAGCATGTTTCGATATGCTGACCCTCGTTGAAACAGGTTCTCCGTACCAAGGTGAACCGAGCGAGGAGCCGAAGTCGTCTTCCCGATCCAGTCCAGCTGTTAGCGCATCTTCACCGCGCCTCGAAGCCTTTTGAAGCCTGAAGCTGCAACTCTTCATACACAAATGCAGCTCCATGGCAAAGCGATCCTCCAGCCTGGAGGTCTTTATCGTTTGAGTTTATAAAAGGATGTAATGTACAGGACTGCTATCTCATTTTGAGTCAACCCTTTGTAAGCCGTTCGGCATATTAGCTGACTCGTTCAAGAGTTTGTAATAGATGTTCATAATCAATAAAGAGAACTTTTTCTATGTTTCAAATCTGTGTTTCAATTTATCTGCGTACTCTGAATACGTGCTTGCTATGCAAATCATTAAAAAGCCTTGTGCGGGCGCAAATCCAGGCCCGCACGGCGGTCACGACTCGGGGGACGCCTCGGGGCGTGACATAGTGGTATCAGAGCACAGATTCAAAGTTTCTTAGACTTCGTGCTGGAAAAGTTCTGTTAACGATCAAATTCCTGTGCGAACTCTTGAACTCGCTAGGCCAAAATGAGATACGTTCATGCAATAAGTCCATAATACATTATGATCCTAATGTAATTTACCTTCTTTTGAAGGAATGAATCCAGCGCAATCTGCAGCGCAAGTCCCGGACGAAACGCAAGGCCAAGGGAGTAGTTCGGGCACTTCGGGAAGTTCAAGAAGCCAGCGAGCCACGCCAAGCATCGATCCCGTTCAGCAAATATTGCAGATGTTGGGGGAAAACCAACAAAGGGACGAGGCTCGCCATGAACGGGCCGAGAAGCGAGCGGAAGAGAGTCAGCTCAAGTTTCAAGACAATATAGAAGCACGATTCTTAGTCCAACAGAAGCAGGTAGATACCCTGCATCAGATCGTTCAGACTTTGGCTGCCAACCATTCCGCCGCAACAACAACGATTCCGGTGGAGCAGCCCGTGCTTGAAGTAGAGACACCGCAAATTCCAAGAGCGAGGGACGTGACTGCCTTCGACTTTGGCCGCTTCAAGAAAGTCTGCAACACCCCATTTAACGGGACTGAGGACCCAGTCGTAGCTCTAGATTGGTTGGCCGAACTTGAAGATCACTTCGCTCTGTTAGAGGTCCCCGAAGATAAGCGCGTCTCCTGCGCGCAACTGCAGCTCCGCCTCAACGCACACGATTGGTGGGACGTGCATCGACGATCTCTCCAACTTGATCACGGAGAGGAGGCGATCTCGTGGACGACTTTTCGTGCCGCGTTCGAAGAGGAGTATGTACCCCCTCCAGTCCAACGTCAGATGGAAAACGACTTCGTGCAACTGAGGCAAGGCAGGATGACAGTTAAAGAGTATTCCGCCGAATTCAACCGACTCTCCAAATTCGCTAGGGCCTATTTACCTGATGCAGCGAGTCGAGCTAGAAGGTTTGAAGGTGGTCTCCGTCCTGCCATCCATTCGCACGTAGCCGTTCCTCAGTATCGGACAATGCGTGAAGTCATGAATCATGCCCTGTCGCTTGAACCACACTATCCTCACGTTCCTGCCGGCGCTGTGCATACATCCAGTCACAAACGCCAAAGCGACGAGAGAGGAAACAACGCTGCAAAGCGCCGAAACGACAGTGGTTCACACAAAGGGAACACAATGCCCTACTGTAAATTCTGTAAGAAGTCAGGGCATGCAATCGACAAATGTCGTATGAAACTTGGGTTATGCCTAGCCTGTGGCGGATCAGACCATTCTGTTCGTACTTGTTCCTTGAGTCATGATCGCCCCCAACGAAACAATCCCTAACGGTAGGTCCTATCTTAAGTTTCGGGACGAAACTTCCAATTGGTTGGGTAGGATGTAGCGCCCCGTTCTCCCGAAGCGGAGAGCGCGGCTAAGAAATACAAGACGGTATCGTTCGATCGGGATAGATTGAATTAAGAACTCGTCCTCGTTATGGATTTGTTTCTTCGGAATCGATTCCCATATTCAGTGGACTGCGCCCCAAGGATCGGCTTAGCGGCAGAGTCAGGAGGGACCTCTCCGCTGCTATCTTTTATTGCCTCGGTTTTCGATGTCGCTTGTTGCTTTCGTGCTTTGAGTTGGTTTTGGGATTTGCTTGTTTTCCTTGAACGGTTTCGATGGTTTTCATTGTTTTCGTTCATTGACTTGCACTTCTATTCCGAGATTGGAAAGAGAGGAAGAAGTATTAATCGAGCTGTTCGTGTGCAGGTGAACGAACAGTAGGCGGCTTGCGAGCGGAGTCGTGAAGCGCCTCTTTCCTTCTTCTTTCCAAAATCTAAGTGAGTGGCTACCAACCCGATTAGCTAGTCCTGCTTCCAAGCTTCACAGCTAATCAATCCGCACTCTCCCTTGCCCCGATCAAACGATACCAAGTAATAATAAAAGAAACCAAGATAAAAGAGAATAGACTTGGTTCATTATGCTTGTCAATAATTTCATGAACGGATACTTAACTGCGTGCTTGTTCGTTTGGGAATGGATCATAAACTGCTTGTCTTGTACTTGCTTGTCTTGTACTCTTGTTGCCTCAAACACTAACTTGTTACTTGTATATTGTTCGATCATGGACAACCAGTGCACAGGGTAAACGTCTCGCGGACGATGCTGGGGCACTGGCATCGATCCGGTCCGGGCGAGACATATTGTTCTAGTCTCTTGTTCGGCGGAAATGGCTTGCAGCACCTCTTGTACTTACGTTGCAAACCATTCTCGTCAAAGACTACTGTCCGTTATGGCACCACGCCAGTGATCATCGTGTATATTTAAACCTGTTGCATACTAACTTGTGTCTTCGTTTCAGGGAAGGCATGGTAAGTATTGTGCAGGTAATTCAGACGGTCAGGTAAAATCCACCTAACGGTGGCACGTTCATTTCAGTAAATTCAATATGCTGCTTAACTGTAAATGAACTAAGGCAAGATAGAAACCAACCAAATATGTATGCTTCACTAAACAACGTGTTGATTGGTATAGTCAGGCTAGCTCGCCTTCACCAGCATGTTTCGATATGCTGACCCTCGTTGAAACAGGTTCTCCGCACCAAGGTGAACCGAGCGAGGAGCCGAAGTCGTCTTCCCGATCCAGTCCAGCTGTTAGCGCATCTTCACCGCGCCTCGAAGCCTTTTGAAGCCTGAAGCTGCAACTCTTCATACACAAATGCAGCTCCGTGGCAAAGCGATCCTCCAGCCTGGAGGTCTTTATCGTTTGAGTTTATAAAAGGATGTAATGTACAGGACTGCTATCTCATTTTGAGTCAACCCTTTGTAAGCCGTTCGGCATATTAGCTGACTCGTTCAAGAGTTTGTAATAGATGTTCATAATCAATAAAGAGAACTTTTTCTATGTTTCAAATCTGTGTTTCAATTTATCTGCGTACTCTGAATACGTGCTTGCTATGCAAATCATTAAAAAGCCTTGTGCGGGCGCAAATCCAGGCCCGCACGGCGGTCACGACTCGGGGGACGCCTCGGGGCGTGACATTGGCCCCCCCAACAATTAACAAAAATAAATTAACAGAAAAAAAAAATTTAGGACTGTCAAAATTTTGACAGTCCTACCAATGGGAAGGACTGTCAAAATTTTGACAGTCCTACCAATTTGTAGGACTGTCAAAATTTTGACAGTCCTAAAAATTCAACATACATTTTTAGGACTGTCAAAATTTTGACAGTCCTTCCAATTGGTAGGACTGTCAAAAGTTTGACAGTCCTAAAAATATATGTAGAATTTTTAGGACTGTCAAAATTTTTACAGTACTTCCAATTGGTAGGACTGTCAAAATTTTGACAGTCCTAAAAATCAACATTTTGACAGTTCTTCTATTTTTTTATTTTCTTTTTTGGTTTTGACGACGACGGGAGGCGCGGCGACGGGAGGCTGCGGTGGAGGACGGGGGAGGAGGCGGAGGAGGACGGCGGGAGGGGGGAGGGCTCCGGTCGGGTGGGGAGGGTTTGGGAGGGTTTGGAAGTAGTGGGCTAGTATGAGTAAAATGTTGGGTTAGTATAAGTAAAAGTTCCTCTTTAGTGGGCTAGCCCCAATCCTGGGCTAGCCCCAAGTAAATATGGTAGTGCCCTTATCAAAAGCCTTTTTTTTTTGGAGGGTGGTGGCGTGGGGTTGGGTTTGCTTGGTTTTTTTTTTTTTTTTTCTAAAAGGCCTATCATTCCTTACTCAGGACAGTCTATAGGACTACTCAGGACTATATATAAGTGTATATTATTTGACAGTCTTATCTATTAGTAGGACTGTCAAAAAAATTAAATGGTCGTCCTAAAAATTGGATTATCCTGAGTAACTTTGGATATGTCTTTAGAATTAACCTCTCTTTTTTTATTACATTGATATAGCACTTTTAGCCTACATTTGGTTCGCGTAAAAAGTAAAGAAAAAGTTTTTTTTTTTCTTTTTACCACTGAAAAAATATAATTTTCATTTTTTTAAAATGGTGTTTGAAAATGTTAAAAAAAATAGGGAGAGAAAGTGAATAATTGGGGATGGAAATGTGTATGGGTGATTTTTTTTTTCTCTCCAGTGTTTTTATTTTTCGTGGAAATTAATTTTTTTTTTGTTCAATTTTTTGGCATTCAAGCACAAAAAATGAGTGACTTCACTTTTCCAATATCCATACTCTATTAACAAAACATGATATTAAAGTGCTCAAACAAGTGGTGAATGGTATTAGAAAAATTATTCAGTGGGACGAACTTTTATTCAGTGGGACGACTTACTACGTGGCAGTGGTGCATGGTGAATGGTAAGTCCGTCGAAATTCGAATAGTATAATGATAAATGGTAATATTAAAAGTCAAAATAAACTAATCAAACAATTGACAAGTACTATGAAGGTATAATTAGAAAAAATAGTAAAATATATTATTTGACGGATTCAACAATGTCACATGGTAAATTTGCTGGAGGAATGTTTTCTACCAACTTAATTTTTTTTTTTTTTTACAATTTTAAGTCTCCGTTACTATATAGTGATGTCTTCAATTCTTGAGCTTGTAAATTATCACTTATCTTATAAGAGCAAATAAGACAATTATAACATTCAATAATTTAAATATTATAAATATGTTCAAGCAATCATAATCTTTCATAAGTGAAAAAGTATTCATCCAAATTAAGTTTTTATTATGCACTTTTTTTGTTGCAACAAATCACATATCAGTCCAATCATAATCCTTTATTAAAAGTAATTTTCTTTTTCGAAAATGGGATATTTTTTGTTCATAAAAATTGTAACTCTCCTGACCAAGAATTTAGGAAAAAAAAATCTTAACTTCAAGTCTACTTAAATCATTAAGCAATAATTCAATTATTATTTAATGCGTTAGTAATAATTAATGAAGGGTTAAGAAAATAATTACTATTTAGATTAGCTGAATGACGTTTCTTTTTTTTTTGAATTAGTTAATCGGTTATTAGCTATCTTATTCTTCTGCTAGAGACTCTTTCCACAACCCACGAGCAAACTCCCACTTCTCTCTCTTCATGTAAGAGTCCACTTTTCCCCACTACTCTCACCTCTCCTTCACTCTTCCCATATATTTAAACTAACTTTCTCCCATCACTTTTCCCACACAAACGTCTCTGGTAACACTCCATTTCTCAAACATTTCCCCCCCACACTCCAACACAAATATTTCCAAATCCATACTCCTCCACGTCGTGGCCAACCGTCTGCCCACTGGTCTTTTCCTTCATTGAGCAGTCAGCCGACCACCTCAACTGAAGTTGCCAACTTCGACCCCGTCGCCTTTCGCTATATACAGTGATGCCTCTGGAAAAAGTCTAGGTTGTGTATTGGAGCAGAACAAAAAAGTAGTATCATATGCTTCTAGACATCTTCGACCTCATGAAAAGAACTATCCAACTCATGACTTAGAATTAGCAGCTGTTATCTTTGCTCTTAAGTTATGGAAGCATTATCTTTATGGAGAAAGGGTAGAAATCTTTACAGATCACAAAAGTTTAAAATATTTCTTTACTAAAAAATAGCTGAACATGAGGCAAAGAAGGTGGCTAGAGTTAATGAAAGATTTTGACATCACCCTTCAATATGATCCGGGGAAGGCCAATGTAGTTGCTGATGCTCTAAGCAGATATCCTATGGCAATGTACTTGACGATGGACCGACACTTGCTTGAGGACTTGGAAAATTTGGGAATTGAGGTAATTATTCCAAGAATAGAAGGTCAAATAATGAATTTTAGGATCCAATCTACCTTAATGGATAAGATTAAGGATACTCGGTTTCAAGACGAAGGCCTACGAAGCATTCAAGACCAAGTGCAAGCTGGATTATTGGAGGAATTCAAAATTCATGAAAATGGATCACTAAGTCATGGAGATAGATTATGTGTACCTCAAGGAGATAAAAGAGAAGAAATTATGCAAGAGGCACACAGATCACAATACTCTATACATTCAGGAGCCAACAAAATATACAAAGATCTAAGGATGCATGTTTGGTGGTATGGCATGAAAAGAGAAGTAGCCAAGTTCGTATCTCTTTGCTTAGTGTGCCAACAAGTCAAGACTGAAAGACAAAGACCTGGGGGATTGCTTCAACCACTACCAATTCCGGAGTGGAAGTGGGAACATATTACTATGAATTTTGTTTCTGGGCTTCCAAGGACACCTAGTGGGAAGGATGCAATTTTGGTGATAGTAGATAGACTGACCAAGTCTGCACATTTTCTACTCTTCAAAGTAGGGCTATTTACAGAAAAGTTGGCAGATTTATATACTCGTCTGATTTTTAAATTGCATGAGTTCCAGTAAGTATTGTCTCCGACCGATATTCGAGATTTACCTCTCACTTCTGGAGGAGCTTACAAGCTAGCTTGGAGACTCAACTCAAATTCAATACAACTTATCATCCCCAAACTGATGGACAATCTGAACGTACCATTCAGACACTTGAAGATATGTTCCGTACATGTGTTCTGGATTTTGGAGGATCGTGGGAAGATTATCTACATCTTGTGGAGTTCTCTTATAATAACAGTTACAAAGCAAGTATTGAAATGATTCCATTTGGGGCTTTATATGGACGAAGATGTCGTAACCCACTATCATGGGACGATGTAGGAGAAAGAGCTTTACTGGAACCAGAGATGGTGGTTGATTCAACCGAGAAGGTGAAACAAATAAGGGAAAGACTTCGTGTGGCTCAAGACAGGCAACGACATTGGGCCGATAGCCATCGAAGACCATTAGAATTTGAGGTAATCAATTTATGGAATTCAAGTTAATTTAACATTATGATTATGGAATTAAGACTTGATTATGATTTTATTAAAGGTTGGAGAGTTGGTATTCTTGAAGATTTCTCCGACACGTGGCACCATTAGGTTCGGAAGGAGTGAAAAACTCAGTCCAAGATTTATTGGACCGTTTTGCATACTGGAGAAAATCGGAGAAGTGGCATATCGTTTGGCATTGCCACCCACTCTAGATGGGGTCCATAACGTATTCCACGTGTCGCAACTGAGAAAATACGTGGCAGATCCAAGTCATATTTTGGATCATTCAGATCTCGAAGTAGGCCCAAGTTTGACTTACCAAGAGCAACCTGTGGGGATACTGGACCGAACGGAGAAAGTTCTAAGGAATCAAGTTATTCCCCTTGTTCGTATATCTTGGAGGCATCATTCTCCCGGCGAATCCACCTAGGAGCGAGAAGACGAGATTAGGGAGCGCTACCCCTATCTTTTTGAATCTTGAGGTATATTTCAACTCTCGACCTTCCTTTTCGTTCCATTATTAATTTTAAATTTTGAGGACAAAATTTTTCTAAGGAGGAAAGTTTGTAACTCTCCTGACCAAGAATTTAGAAAAAAAAAATCTTAATTTCAAGTCTACTTAAATCATTAACCAATAATTCAATTATTATTTAATGCGTTAGTAATAATTAATGAAGGGTTAAGAAAATAACTACTATTTAGATTAGCTTAATGACGTTTCTTTTATTTTTGAATTAGTTAATCGGTTATTAGCTATCCTATTCTTCTGCTAGAGACTCTCTCCACAACCCACGAGCAAACTCCCACTTCTCTCTCTTCATGTAAGAGTCTACTTTCCCCCACTACTCTCACCTCTCCTTCACTTTTCCCAATTATTTATACTAACTTTCTCCCATCACTTTTCCCTCACAAACGTCTCTGGTAACACTCCATTTCTCAAACCTTTTTCCCCCACACTCCAACACAAATATTTCCAAATCCATACTCCTCCACGTCGTGGCCAACCGTCTGCTCACTGCTCTTTTCCTTCATTGAGCAGTCAGCCGACCACCCCAACTGAAGTTGACAACTTCGACCACGTCGCCTTTCGGCTACCTCGATCCACCCGAAGGCCAACGAGTTATCACCACCAACTCTTTCGTTTGTCTGCGTAGTCCCGGCATCAAGGAACAACGACCAAGCAACCTCGAAAAATGTTTGGGTTTCCAGTCCAACCCAACGTCGGCACAGCGTCAAACGATTTTTCAAGGCAGTAAGGTGAGACTTTATATTCTCCTCCCTTCCATGAATCAGAACCGATACAATGCATATAAGAACCACTGGTTAAAAAAATAAAGAATCCCTAGAATGAACAAAGTCCCACTAGAATGATAATGTTAGGTTTCATGTGGTTAAAAAGAAATATGTAGTAGCCAATGTGCATACTTACTCTTCTGTGCAAGTAGTCTATAAAGTGATCATTAACTTAAAGCCATAAGGAATTCCAACAATTAGAATAAAATAATAATAACTATAAATATTTAGTTAGTATAACTACTAGTATAAGAGAATGGTAGTAAACAATAAACACTTGCATGCATTCTAAAGTAACCTACTGTACCTTTCTTTTTCCTATTAGTACGTAGTAACTAGCTAATGTCCATGAATAAGATAAACTATGTACTAAAGGAATAATAAGAAAAAGAAAAAGAAAAAGAAGGTTAATTATATTAAACTGTGCACCACAACTATTATACACACACACACACACACACACACACACACACACGTACGTAGCCTAAAAATTTGGTCTATTCATCCAAACCTCAAATCATGACACCAAGTCCACTATTGGACTCACAACGTCATTTCTATTCTAAAAACATTTAAGGTTGTACGTTTATCAAATTGTCTAACTAGGTTATTTCTTTTGTCTTCTTCTGGACCTATGTGCGGACTCTGAAATGTCTTAAAATTCGATCTTTGCCGAATCTCCAATTTTGGACTTTTCTATATCTATCTGGACTAATCGAGCGATATTGGAAATCTGGGATGATATTATTCCTACAATTGAAATTTCTGTTTGGATATTAGTTTTGGGCACCATTCCGTATCGGCACGATCGTGACCGTTACGTCGACTCCAAATTATTTCGAGGCAAGTACCTACACTTCAAGTTTATTCTTTAGATTATGATATTTAGTTCATTGCTCTACTAGTACCATTGGATGATTACACTTAGTGTTAGGAACTGGGTTTCATGTCATGATTTTCGTGTTAGGAGGGGGAATACTAGGAGGCATGTGGATTACCCTTTCCACCATGTCATGACTGCTAGCTGTTGAGTACGCGATTGTACCATCAGCCTTTTACTCAATTGTTCCTGACTGCTAGCCGTCTATGACGTGCCTTATTAGCCTTATAACCTCCTACATGCCGACTATGTATTCTAAATACACATATTCACACACATAGTTTCTTTATTAGTCTTGTAGCAGTTTTATTTTCTTGTCTCATTAGATTCATGTTTCACTTATATCCCTGATTTATAGTACTTGATACTTAATTAATTTTTACTACTTATCATGTATAATCTTTATTGTGATACTTAGTCAGTTTTCACTACTTTATTTAGTTTAAGCTTTGTTGTGCATTGGTACTTTGCTCCTTTCCTGACTGGATCCGTTGACATATTATGCGATGATGAGGACTATGCCCCTACCTTTTATGGCCCATATGACGTAGCAGAAGATACTGTTGAGGAGCATGTTCCTACTCAAGAGACTACTTTTGAGGAGTAGTTAGCCAGTTAGTTAGTATTTTCTTTCAGCATAGTACTCGGGTTTGTCCCCAATTTATCATTTATTCTGGTTTGTATTAAACTATGGATTGGTGGATGTCACAAAATTATGAAATCTTAGCATTCTTATTTCCTGTCATTATCCTTGTCTATTTATTTATTGTGCATGAGCTAGATTTAAATTACCTATGAATATGATGAATATGAAAAAGGTCTAGACAGCGTACTACCGCCGACACTGCGGCGTAGGCTGGACGTACTCGCGAACTCGTGCCTGAATATCTGGGTGCGGATCATGACGAAAATTGAACATTTTTATAGCAAAATAGTCGTTTCGTATATTTATAATGCACTTTTAAGTGATAAAAAAAGGGTTGCTCTTTAACCCGTGAGTTTTGTACTGTCATTTCTCGCTTCTCTGACACAGTTAGTACAAGCCGAACATATTTTTTTTAAATTGTACTATTTGGTTATAAAAAAGGCTAAATTGTAACTTGATACTCTCAACTATCCATCTTTTACAACTTGATATTATAAACTTTCAAAATAGGTAACTTTATACCATCAACTATTGAATATTTTCAATTACATACCCTGAAGAAGAAGAAAAGAATCGAAAATAGACCTGGCTACAAACCCTCTCCCCCCTCCCTCCGGCCACCCCGTCTCGCCCCCTCCTCCCCTCCTGGCCATCCCGTCCCCCCCCCCTCGCGCCTCGTCCGCCGCACGCAACCCTTGCTCCACTCCCCCCCTCTCTCCGACGGGCGCAGTAGTAGCAAGCGGGGCGACCCGAGTAGACGAGGTGCGTGCGGTTGTGGGCGAGGAGCGGGTTGCGCGCGACCGCGAGCGAGGCGCGAGGGGGGGGGGGGCGGCTGGGAAGGGGGGCCGGGAGGGGGGTGTTGTGGAAGAGACGGGGGACATTTTTGATATTTTTATTTTCAGGGTATTAAGTTATCTATTTTGAAAGTTTAGGGTATCAAGTTGTCAAAGATGGATAATTGATGGTATCAAGTTGCAATTTAGCCTATAAAAAATAATATTTGCATGTTAGTATTGTATAGTTGTGAAAGAAAAAAAAGAACATCTCATGTATTTGTTACACTATTAGTTAGTCAATAGTCATTTAGCCATTAAGGGCTAGAAAATTGGAAATTGAGCTTTTACCTTTAATATTTTGTTATGTTATTTCGGTCAACGTGTTGATCGGGTCGGCCCGAGCCAGTCCGGACCTAGAGTTGACCAATTTTGACCGGATTGGTCCAGACCAGAAGCTTGGAAGACCAAATCCAGTCTGGATCTGAATCTGTTTTGGAGGTGGGTTGGGCCTGACTGAGTTAGGTCCTGGCCGGTTCAGGACCGAATCCGGGTTGGTCCGGTTTGCATTTAAAAAAAAACTTAGATAATAAGAAATTGAATGAAGAAAATAAAAAAATTAAAAGATTTTTTATTAATTTGATTAAAATAAAAAAATGATATAACATTTTTTATAAACTTAAAAAAATGAAAGTATTTTTATTTTATATTTGTTTATGAAACATTCTCAAGTCTTCGAACTTCTGTCTAGTTTAATGTTCAACACCTCCTCCTTCAGTACGATCGTCCATAGTAAGAGACTGAAAGTCTAGTTCATTAATGTCGGCATCTTCATCTTTTAAGTGTATAGTCAATTTTTCACACGAACTTAATTTTGAACGCAAATACAAACTTCCAAATTATCTGACAGCATAATGCTCATCTTCTTGCTTAACATTCTTGAACCTGCACTAAAATAAGATTTTGATGCTACCGTGGAAACTGGGGCCATTAAAATATCATGTGCTAAAGAAAAAAGTATAGGATAAGTTTTTTCGTATCTTTTTCACCATTATAAAATTGAAAAATATGATCCGGAATAATCTTCATCATAAGAATTTAGATACAGCGACAAGTCTTTAGTTGGTAGGAAAGATTATTTTTCTTTCTTCATTTGTAGTATACTCTTAACATGAGATAACTTAGACATTAAACTATAGCTACAACTATCTTAAGCGGTTGTACCGAGTCGATTCGATACAAATTTTTCTTCATATAAATTAATTAGAGTATATAGATTTTCTTTAATTCTACTTTTAAGCTACCTACCTCAACATAATCGTCTAACAATATAAATACACAATCTAATTTACTTTTAGGATCAAAAACCACATCCAAACAATATAAAAAAGATATTTTACGTCAATATTTTAGACAATTGTTCAATTTTTTTATATCACATACCTCTTCGAATCGTGTCTGGGTTTGGTTCTCTTCCTCCTCTACTACATTATTCTCAATTCATTTCTCGAATTGATCTCTTTCACACGCTCGAACTTGATCGTCTACACATACTCTTGTCATACTTTGCTCCCTATCTCCTTTGCACGTTCTTATCTTTTTTGCCCCTTGCTCATGTAATATAGACATAAGGTAAAAACTTTCAATCAATTTTAAGGTTTTTTGTTGTTGTTGTTTCAAATTTCTACCACAACCAACCAATTTTTTTGTTTTAGTTACGTAACTATATATGTTAAAACAATATTTTTTTATTTATGGGCTATCCCTTAGTCATCTCCATATATAGATTTATGGGATATCTTTACAAGTGTGTGTATATATATATATATATATATATATATATATATATATATATATATATATATATATATATATATTATTTTCGCGCGAGCAAAGAATTTGACTACAAAAATAATGCAAAATAACGACTAAAGTCGGTGATGGAAGTAATTTGGTTGCTAGTCAGTGACTGATCTGTGACTGACTAGCGATGAAATTACCTTTATGAATTATACATCCAATTTTCTATCATTATTCCGTCATTACCATGTCAGAATATACATAGCGACGAACTACTTTCGTCGCTACGAAATATTATATTTTCTGAAGAGATAATTATTCTCATTCTCAAATCGAGCTAATATCTTTTACGACCCACATCCGTCGTTGGTAATTTTTACATTGTTTCCAAAATTTTGAAAATAAAATTCCAAATTTAAAGTGTTGAACATATCTAGGACAAACTTCATTGGAAGAGGATAAATAAATTGACTTCATTCAATAATTTATTAAATACAAGGAAGTATTTTTATTGAAGAGTTTTAGATGGCTACATGAATGCGAGCGGAGGAAGAAAATAAAATATATGGTGACTAATCTTAAAAAAAATGGTGAATAGTTCGTACAAAATGAAGAATATTCTAGAAAAACTAATCATATGGCTGATTCTCCAGTGGTAGAAGCAATGATGGAGGTTTGGAGACAATATCTATACTACTATATAAAAGAAAAGTTTAGGCTTCACTGTAGATTTTTTTTTTTTTTCAAAAATACTCTTATAAATGTTTATTTTCATTAAAATTAATATGGATTGTTAGGTAATTATGCATAGGAAAAAAAAATTAAGGGTGGTTGTTGTTTGCTCTTCCCAAGTAATAAAATTAAAAGATTTACTCTTCTCGAGCAGTATAAAATTAAAAGTCTATTATTTGCTAATCACAGGTAGCATGAAATACGTGCAATGCACATGCATATATAATAATATCAATTAGTGAGTCATTTTCCTTTAAACCTAAAGTACAACATGAACGAACTACTATTATATGTCATTTGAACTAATAGAAAACACATTGTTAGTAAATAGTTTTGAGGCCAAAATGTTTGGTGAAGTGTTTAGCTGAATGAATAAAATAAATAAATAAATAAATAAATAAATAAAAAAAAGTGGTTCATTTCAATGCAACATTGTGCTTTGCTTTCCACACCTAATGAAGTAGCTAAGTCTTGGATGCAATTAGAAAATCTTTATTTGGAGGGATAAGTATAACATAATAGTCTTTTAGGAATTGTAAAAAAAATACGTGGGTTTGAAACTTCAAATAATTTTTATTGACATATTTCTTCAATTCATACTCACCTCAACTTGTTAGCAATACGTTACAAGTCATTCTATAGCTCTTCCTCCACCTCCACATGTTGTAAAAAAAGACGTGGGTTTGAAACTTGGAGTGATAAGATTACAACGTATACAATATCGGATTGTTGGCATCATAGGCGTTAGTTTACTCCACAATATAGATGATGTCGAATATGGTGTATGAATCAGAGGCAACTATGAGAGATTACATAGAGGATGTCTACTACTCCTTCTCCCGATGCTACCGCTCTTACTGTTACTCCTCCCCCGATGAGTCAGTATGCTCCTCCAGCTAGTTATGCTGCTTGTCTGGCTAATTATGCTCATGTTCCTATCATTCCAGGGGCCATGCAAGATGCTTTGATTACGTTTATGCTGGAGTTCATGCACAGCCAGTAGCACCATCTGTCGTCGCCCCCACCCTCACCTACAAGTTGATACTTTGTGATGTATTTTGAGGAATGTATTGACATTTGTATTGCATTTCACTATTGTATTATTATTGTATTGTGTATGATATGATTATGTTTTGGATATTGGACATGTGTATGGATATGGATGTTTGAATATTATATATATATATATATATATATATATATATATATATATATATATATATATATATATATATATATATTCTGTGTTATAGTTTGTGTATAGCAGAAAATATTTTATTTTGAAAAAATATCCAAGATAGCGACGGAACATGGACTGACGAGCGGCGAACTAGCGAAGTACGTACCAGCTGGATCAACGACAAAAAACTAGAAAACTTCAGTCAACGACGGAATCACGACTACATAACGACGAATCATCGACTAACTTTTTTAGTCGCTATTATGATACAGTTATTGTCTGATACACAAAGAGTATCAGAGAAAATCATTATTTTTTTTGTTGAAGTAGCGACGAATATATCAATTGCTAGTCCGTCACTAAAATTTTATCACCGATTAGTCGATCCAATGACAAATCAGCGACGGAAATTAAACAACGACATATAAAGTAGCAATAGTTTGATCGCTATTACTGTGAGCGACGTAATCAGTCAAAATAGCGACGAAAACTTTTGTCGCTATTTTGTAGTATTTTTTTTCTTACCATATGCAATAAAGCGGGAAACGAAGAAGGTTGTTAACAATGTAGAAAATCAATTCCAATACAGAAAGAGAGAGTCTCATCGCATCATTTTTTATATTTCCTATTAAGTGGGCCATACATTAATTATGAGTTATCTACTTAAGTCAATAATATCATGAACTCGTAACCATGAATGAATTTGTCAAAAAATGACAACTTATCTCTATTTCATTATTTGGCTAAATATGGTTATTAGTTTTTTTTTATTCTTCCACATCAGGAAAATATTTATACTACACCGGAGTAATATCTCCTACGTAAAACTATAATAACTTTCAGCATCATATCATTGGGTAGACTCTCCATGAGAACTTGTATCTATTTTTATATAATTTATGTCACCACCATCGTCTAATTACAAGGTAGTTAATGAGTGCGTTATATGAACTTGACTTGGTGATTACGTTTCATATCCTGATTCAATTCAACATTTATTCAGATTGGATTTTGGTTGAGAAAATAACACTGTAAAGCTTGTACAGGTAAGGCTTGAATATTACCTAAACGAGCATCAGTTAAATCATTTACAAATTCAGATGCGTCTGTGTATTATGGAACCTTTACAATATTATTCGAGCAAGCCTTCAATTATTATCTTAATTTATACAATTACTTTATCGTATTTCTAACCCATTGATATGTATCGAGATAGTTAATTTGGACGATAATGAAACACATAATACAATTATGTATAAAATGTACACATGAAAACGAAAATAATTGTTGGATATATACTTTTTTTTCTTACTATGATAATCATTACACTACCAGAATAAGTCAAATTAGCGACATAAAGAAACGTCGCTAAATGGCCAAAAAATGTCGCTAAATAATTTTAGCGACGTAATTAGCGACGTTTTGTTGAAGTCGCATTTAAACTAGTCGCTGACAGAAAAAATGTCGCCAAACGTCGCTATTCCGACATTTTCTAGCGACGTATATGCGTCGCTATATTAGCGACATTTAGCGACGCAACGTTGCTAAATTAGCGACGTGTATTTTTGTTGCTATATGTCGCTAAATTAGCGACGTATATAGCGACATTTATAGTGACTTTTATAGCGACGTATGTGCGACTCATTTAGAGACGTTGTGCGACTAATTTAGCGACGTTATTATGACATGGCAATACTGCCATGTCAACAATTTGCGACGGACAACAACTTGTTTAGCGACGTGTGTAGCGACGTATATAGCAATGTATTCGGCGACGTAATTAGCGACGGGAGTAGACATCGCTAAACGTTGCAAAACGTCGCTAAAAACTTTGCTAAATATACTAAAAAAATTAAAAAAAATGAATACTGAATTATTTCCAAACTATTCTTCCTGCAGTTTATGAATTCACAATTTGTACAAATATATCCGAAGAAATCCTCCGTTGAATTTTTTGGGTTCGCCGACCCCCTTCGGTTGAACACTCAACACCGGTAAATTAACATATATTTAATATGAATAATATAATAAAATTTGAAGAAAATAAAATATTGAGATTACAAACCGAATCAGGAGAAAATATAGTCGTAAAGAATACAACAAATATCCACACAACTGAGTCTGAAAGCCTCGTCCTAAAGAATACAAGAAATAATGTCTGAATGCCTAAAAAATAAAAAAAATATTAATAAATGACCAAATATCATAGGTCTGAAATACAAACAATCAATAAACGGTCATAACTAGTACTACTGCGGATCTGCAGGAGGATGACCACCGGCGCGCATGAGGGATAAGAACATATCATACTGCTCCCGTAAAATCGACACCAATGTCGATGGAGAAAGCAGTGACGTCGGTGGAGTCTGTGTCGATGTAGGCGCACCAGGAGGACGTATCCGCTCCAACTCTGCTAGTCGCTGGTTGTATGAATCCATGGTAGATAACGGCCTAGTACTGCTATGAACCATTAAATTCTGCATCATCATCAGCCTCTCGCCCATGGACAGCTGTGATGCATGCAGCTTCGTCACGCTACGCTCTGTCGATGCTCTAAGATCAGCAGTCAAAACCCGGAGCTCCATGATGCTGCGCTCGAGCATATCAAATCGTACGATGAGCTTCGCATCGTTCGCCTGCGGCTGGGACAGGGGCTGCTCCTCCATCCTTCGCAGCAACTCGTCACGGAGAGACATAATCTGACGGTCAATGGCCTCCTGGACTCGGGCCGACAACTGCGAGGGCTGTGGAAAATGCGCACTTGTCGGAGAGGCCCCAGATGACTGCGTCGCAACAAGGGCGCCATAGGATCCCGTACCGTAGTACGTACCCCTCTGGAGACCACCAGCAACGGTCACCCATAGCTCATCCGCAGACGGAGCTGGAGAGGGCTGCGAGGAAGTACCAGCCTCTCCCGCTGTAGGTGCACTAGCAGTCGCCCACTCACGCAGCCTAAGATACTCGGCCTAGAAAAGTTTGGATACTCGATAATTGCCTAAGTTATATCAAAATTAACACAAAGTAAACTAATACCTACATAGGTCTGCGAGGCCCTCTCATCAATGAGATTTTTGCCCTTTCGATGGGTGACCAGGAAGACGGTCACCATGTTTGCAACCTGTAAGCCCTTGATTTTTCAAAAAATATTAAAATGGGATTTTTCACAATTTTCTAGAATTTTCTGGGAATTTTCTATAATTAAAATCAGGGTTTTTAAATATTAAATAATTTTTTATAGATAATAAATAATATTAAAATATTATGAAAATAATATTTTTGGGTGTAAAATGAAAAACTGGACTTAGGGTAATTTTTCTGGAATTTATTAGACCTCGGACCTATTTTAATTACCTAAAAACTATTTATTTATTTATTTATTTGCTAATTAATTATTATTATTATTATTTATTAATCTCAGCCCGGCCCAGCCCACAGACACCCGGCCCAATACTTTGAGCCCAGCCCATTGGGCCGGCCCAGCCCGCTCGCCCTATCGGGTCGGGTCGGGTCTGCCCGAACCCGACCCGCCGCACCCGCAACCCGCTAGCACCCCCAGCCCCCGCGCGACCCGCTCCGGCACCCGCGTTCTCCGCCGACCACCCCGCGCCGCCCGCGTCTCCCGGGGCTGCCCGCGGCCACGCATCCCCACACCCGCCGCCGACCTCCACTCCACCTCGGTCGGCCGACCCCCACCGCCCGCTGCCTATATAAACCCTAGCTTTTCCCTCTCCGGCCACACCCTCCACCGCGCTGCTCCGCCGCCTCCCAGCTCCGCCGGCGATGCCACTCCCCGCCGCGAGCCGCCCCAGCCTCCTCCTCCTTCTCCCCTCTCCTCCTCCTTCCTCCACAGAACCTCGCCGCCGCCACAGAACCTCGCCGCCGCCTCCGCGCCACCAGCCGCCTGCGCCGCCCTAGCCCCGGTCGACCCCCCCCCCCGCCGCAGAGCCGCCCGAGCCGTCGCAGCTCCGGCCGCCTGAGGGCAGACCTAACCCTAACCCTAATTTGGACTCGGACACGGACACGTCGAACCGTGTCGGACACGGTTTTTCCCGGTTTTGGACCCTGTTCAGGTGCGTGTAACTTTTTTCTTGCTGCCCCGTTTTTAATTCCGTAAATTGCGTTGCGAAGCCTGTATGACCCTCTCGGTGTCCGGATAAACCGCTCGGGGCATCGCGTCCTGTGGTGATCGCACACCGCGATCCAAAAACAGGAAAAACCAGACCCTGTTTCACCCCGGAACTGAGTATGCCCCACAAAACGGGACGACTTGGTCGCGTGTGGTCTTCACAGATACGTGCGCGTCATTGATACGGACGTGTGGAATTTTGCGGAAGCTGATTCGGGTGTGCGTGCACACCAGAATCAACGCGTATCCGCGGACATCGCCCCGTATCCGACTTTTCTGCAATTTACCCTAACTTTGTGTACACACGTCGGATCGAGACAAAACTTGCGCCATCGGACTCGTAGCAATACGCTGGTCCTGTGGGTCAAGTTTGGTTATATTCTGAGAACGTTGACGAAATCGCGTGTCGTGGGCCCCACAGGCCCCGCTCGACGGGCGATTTTGTGATCGGCTCATCAGAATTCAATTCTGAAAGTTCCGTTGGGTTCGTATCAGCGTTCCTGACCTGTTGACACTAAGTTTGGTAAATTTGGAGACCGTTTACCCGGACACGTTTTTTGGTGCAAAGCGGGCCCACCGGCGGACCCCATTTTGGCCCGAAATTATCGTTTTGCCCTTGTCTCCAAATTGGACCCAAGGACAGGCGTTCCTAGCTATTTGATATCTTCTGAGCATGATGGTAATGTTTATTTCAGTATCTGGACACATTTCTGGAAATTTCCCCGAGATACAAAACTGTAATTGGATCCAAACATCAGGCAAGTACCTGCACTTCAAGTTTAATCTTTATATTGTGATAATTAATTCTTTGCTATACTAGTATCCTTGGTTGTTACACGTAGTATTAGAATACTGGATTTCATGTCTTGAATACTGGATTTCATTATCTTGCTTTTCGTGTCGGGTGGGAGAATACTAGGAGGCATGTAGTTTACCCTTTCCCCCTGTCGTGACTGCTAGCTGTTGGTACGCGACTGTACCATCAGCCTTATTTCTGATTGTTCCTGACTGCTAGTCGTCTATGACGGCCTTATTAGCCTTATAAACCCCTATATGCCAACTATGTATTCTAAATACACAAGTTCACGCACATAGTTCTTGTCATGTTGCAGTTCTTGTTGTCTTGTTACAGTTACATTTTCTGTCACATTTATTCCTGTTTTACTCATATTCCTGGTTTATAGCAAATTAATCATGTTTTCCTTATAGTCCTGATTTATAGCATTATTTCTCAGTTAATTTTACTACTTACTTATGCATATTCTCAACATGATGCTTAGACAGTTATTTTCCACCTGTCACAAATATTTAGTTTAAATCTTGTTGTGCAATGTGTACTTTGCTCCTTTCCTAACTGGATCTGTTGTTTTAGGCGATGATGAGAACTTTGCTCCCACCTATTATGGCCCCTATGAGGCAGCAGGTGATACAGTTGAGAAGCCGGTTCCCACTCAGGAGACTACCTTTGAGGAGTAGTCAACCAGTTAGCTAGTATTTCCTTTCAGCATAATACTCGGGTTTGTCCCCGATTTATCTTCTGGCTTTGTATTGACTGTGGATTTGGTTGTCACAGATTAAATATTATGAAATCCTAAGTATTCTTATTCCTGTGATTATCCTTGCCTGTTTATTATTGTGGATGAGATAGATATTTATTGATCCCAGAAAATGACCTAGACAGCGTACTACCGCCGACACTGCGGCGTAGGCTGGACGTGCCCACGCACTCGTGCCCGAATATCCGGGTGCGGGTCGTGACACACCCTCACCCCTCTGTAGCTGTTAAAAATATATTATTTAGTACTAAAATTAAATATTTTTTACTACTACCATTTTATCGTACTTGCATTAAAATAATATATCTGAAATAAAAAAATATACCAAACGACAAAAATGTTTCGTCATCGGATTCGAGCCACCACACCACTTTGTTGCCTTCCGTCTAGCCGCCTTGGCCTTCTCAGACCTTTCCTTGTACCTCGGATCGTCGAATCTAGCCCTCATCGCAGTCCACTGCTTAGGCGTGATCCAACCTTGGATCGGTTTTCCAACACGATCGTGAGCCTTCTGATCATCCAGAGCATCACGGATAAGCTTGGCGGCAACGGCAGAAAATATTTGCTCGATCAACTCGGCCTGGTGCGGAGGATAAAAATATGTTTGCTACAATAAATAATTTACTAAGTTATATAATATGCATAAATTAAAGGATTTATATAATATATTTTTACCTTGAAGTGCGTAAACCAGAACGCCTTTCTCTCCTCCGAAGCTTCAGAGTAGTTGATCCAAGGGCCACCATAGTTGTTCCTTAGAAAGAGGCTCAGGCGTCTCTGTACCGACGAGGGACGATATCTATACAGGGATTATTATTTTGATCAAAAAAGTTAATATATGATGAATAAAGAAATATACGATATATATGATGCTAAACCATCTAATTGACTTACTTTGTACCGTCGGCCTAAATCTCTGTCATCATCTCCTCCGGAGGTGCGCATGGAGGACCTGGCTGATGCTGGGACAACGTCGGCTCGACCTCCTCCATATGCTCATCTGTCTCCATGGTTCCGTCAGCAGGAGGAATGCTGGACGAGGGAGTACTATCAGGCCTACAACTACTCGTCCCAGGAGTGATGCCACGTAACATCGTCGCAGTCAGAGATGTGACTGATCGATATACTGGAGTACTAGGCGACGAGGATCCAGAACCAACAGTAGGCAGTACCGGAGGAGCACTCCGTCTACCTCGGGACCTGCCGAACCCTCTGCGTCGTCCTGTCATACCTGATAACAACATATGACGAATAAAGAAATACACAAATATATAGTACATTCTACAGTCAAAATGTTATGCATATCTCATAACATTTATAGAATTGTACAGTAAATAACTAGTGGTGTCACAAGTCTAAATGTATAAAACCCCCTAACTTTAAAAACCTTATAATTATTTAATTAATCATTTAATTTAAATTGTAGTATTTCTTAGTTAATTGGACAAATATATTTTTGAATTAATTACTAGGTAAAGATGCATTTAGAATTTATGGGCAAAAACTATTATTTTTATTTAATTTGTTTTAGGAAGTCTTGTAGAAGGCTGAGAAATCCTTAGGATGTGCTAATATAATTTTCTGGAAATATATATATATATATATATATATATATATATATATATATATATAATTGAAAAAAAGAAAAAAGAAAAAGAAATTACCAATAACTAAATCTTAAATTTTCCAACCCCTAAGCCCCAGAGCTAAGCCTAAGTCTAAAGCCCTTAGCCCAAGCCCGCAACCTATAACTACCTCCCTTCCAAATCCGCTAGCAGCAGCAGCAGCGACATACCTATCCCCCGCGTCCCCCTTTCTCTCTATATATGTATCATATCTTATAAACACTAAGCCCTAACCCTAGCTACTCCAACACCTTACCTACGTCACCGCCGACCTCCAGCCCAGACCGCACCGCTGACCGGAGCAACCGCAGCCACCGCGTCAACGTCCGCGTCAACGTCCGCGTCACCGTGCGAGCGCCGTGTCAGAATTTGAAAACGTGTTTCTAAAACTTCAAAGTTTGCGATGCAGAGCGCGTCCTGCCAAACGAGACCGTCCCATCACGTACCAATTATACCGAAAGACGCGTATGGTATATCCTAACGTGTGGACTTTCGCGGAAACTGATTTGGACGTGTGTGCGCGTCAGAATCAACCCGTATCCGCAAAAAAATCCCCGTATCGTAACTTTTGCAAAATATTGCACCATTTAGTGTACGCTCGTCAAAATATGACAAAACTTGCGCCATTGGATTCTTGGTATCACGCTGGTCCTGTGACCCAAGTTTCACGCGATTCCGAGATAGTTGACCAAGCCGCCTATTTGCGGGCCCCACGGTTGACTTTTTTTGGCGAATTTGTGTTCGGCTCACCGGAATCCAAAATTGGACATATCATTGAGTTCGTATTGACGTTTAGAATTTGACCTATAATTTGTCCCATTTAGAGACCTTTACCCCTGGCACGCGTTTCTGAGCAAAGGGGTTCATATGTGGACCCCAGCTTGACCCAAAATTACTATTTTGCCCCTGTATCCAAATTGGACGAAAGGGTCGTGTTTTCTAGCTATCTCGCTGATTTCTGGAATGTTGGTAATATTTATTTCAGCATCCGAAGACGTTTATTCGGAGCCTTAGTTCCTGATCCTGTGTACTTGACGTCTGGACGCTTACACTATACAGATTGCTTGCCAGGCAAGTATACCTTGCCATTGTACTGTGATTTACATTTCATATGATGCATATATTTTATTTCTGTCCATTTAGTTCATATATTTTTAACTGCTATATAAACTGCGCGTCCAAGAATAACTTTGGTGCAACGATGGTGACGTCGTGTTCTATTTTTATTATATATATACATGTTGACCTAGTTTATGAGACCACCCCATTATCATGAGGCATTCTTATGTTTCATTGGCCATGACACTGATATTACACGAGTGTGAGTCTCATGTAGGACACGGACTTGCGTACTCGGCTGGCCACTAGTACGTATAGGTCGTACGACGGATAGGGATAACTGCTGATAGAAATTTGTATGCTAGAAGACATGGCAGTTATGTAGAGGTATCATCGTGTCATGGATGTGACATGCTTAGAGCATGGGGTGGAAAGAACAACAAGTAAGGCGTTTGGGCTCCTTTACACTTTTCTTGTGTAACCCGTACGCTCCGTCGGAGATGCGCGATCATGATGACCACTATATATTATATATTATCAGGCGTCCTCTGAGGTTCAAAAGACGTCATGCTTTATAGGCCTCTGAATCTCCAAGAGAATTATGTCAATCCTATTTTAGCCAAATAGCCCACTTGTTGGAAAGTTGTTCTCAAACTGCATTCACATAGACGGTTAGGCGACCTTTTGGATGTTTCTTTTCAGTACTTTATTGGCATGCTTTTATGTATCTTATTATGTCCCTCTGAGGATCTGGTCCCTTTCCAGATATAGACGCACAGGAATATCCACAGGAGTACGGACCTGGACCTGACGCTTCATACCAGACTGAGGAGGTCTTATCTTCAGAGTACCTTTGATTCATCGCAGATGAGGGATTTTCTAGTTGTTATTTCTTTTGTGGATTTTTATCTTATATTAGAGTTTGATCTCTTCTCTCATTTAGTAGTTTTGGTATAGTCAATCGGCAGTGGATTTGTTTTCATCCGACTATCATTCTTTGATACTTCATATTTGAGATTCAGTTATTTATTCATATTTCTTTATTTGTGCTTTGGATGAGATATAGATTGCGTGTGACATTGCGTGTGACTTATGTTGACAGTATATTACCACTTGTGGATTGGATATTCATAATACAGCGTACGTATGTGTTGTGGTTTCCATATATTGGAGTTGCCATATACATACGGCTGACATGCTTACGTATTTCTAGTCCTGCGTATTTTGGGACTAGGGCGTTACAAAATGGATAGTATATTCTACAGTCAAAATATAGTACATTCTACAGGCAAAATATTTTATTTTTAATCATCTTCAGAAAAATTATCTTGTTCGCCTTCCTCGTCCTCCTCTTCCTCTTCCTCTTCCTCTTCCTCTTCCTCTTCCTCCTCATCTTCACTTTCATCTACTTCATCTTCATCTTCATCTTCCCCTTCGGATAATTCTACATCTTTTACATTATTACTCGTGTAATGAGTAACTTCCGTTGAGTTCACATCTACAATATTTGTTACAAGAGGTAGCTCGTCCTCCTGATAAACTATTTCGTCAATGTCAAAGGTATTTCTAGCTTTAGTCTTGCATACCGTCCACCAATTCGACCTCGCTGTCCCCCGTCTAGGATAAGTTGTGAAGTACACGAGCTGATCCTGACTTGATAGGACAAATAGTTCGTATCCTTGATATCTATGCTTGTAGTTTATATCCACAAGGCCATGCTTGTCAATTTTCTAACATTGATCTTTAATCGGATCGAACCATTCACACTTGAATAGCACGATCTTAGCAGGTTCTATGCCATAATTATATGTCAACTCCATAATCTCTCTTAAGATGCCAAATAAATCATTGCCTGGATCGACGTCTTAGTAGTTCGAAGATTTGATACACAAACAACTATTTTTTGTGGAATCAAGATCCAAAAAGTTGTCTCTGATCGGAGCATTTGTTGACTTGAACCTAAACCCATTCACACAGAAACTTGGTCATATTTTGACGGTAGTAATTGGTCCTTTGGCTAGAGTTCTAATAGATTCAGTCTCGGGTGTTATTAGACGATCGACCTAAATACCAAAGTAGCTATAGTAAGTTATTTATTGTGCAAGTGCAGAAAGAAAAAGTAATTACCAAGCTCCTTACATATGCGCTCAACCAAGAAGGAAAATGGTATCTTATTTCTTGTTCTACTTCTTCGTCTGTTATGTAGGGTCTAACCGACCTCAACTCATCATTATATATGCTAAAAAACAATGAAGCAACCGCTGATTAGTAGCATAATAGTATCTTATACTATTACATTGAGATGATATAAACGTGGATGTATTAATTACTTAACCCTCTAGCTTCTCCACTTCATCCTCGTCGTAATTAAGTAATATATACAACTGAGCAGCCCTTAGCTCGTCGTCATTCAAATATCTATTCTTCATTTTCCCCGAAGGCTTTCCGGACGCATTGAATACTTTGAGTATTGCATGATTAGATTCCTGATATCCGTCATCGTTTCTCGGAGCTCTCGTTCTATTAGTAGCAACATGAGGTTTGAAATATGTCGAGCAAAAGTTTGTAATCTTCTCGAGAACATAAGCTTCACAAATAGAGCCCTCAACCCGTGCCTTATTTTTTACCTTTCTCTTTAGGTAATTCAGATGACGCTCGAAGGGGTACATCCACCGATAACCGACAGGAGCACCAACACGTGCCTCATGGGAAAGATGAATTGGCAAATGCTCCATTGAGTCAAAGAATCCAGGAGGAAACACCTTCTCGAGCTTACATAGTGTTACCGTAATGTCCTTCTCTTGTTTTTCTAGACGATCGACGAGCAACTTAGTAGAACAAAGATCTCTGAAGAATATGCTGAGCTTTGTCAATGGATCCCAAACGACCTGCGGTAAGAATTCCCAAAATGCAATCGAAATTAACCTCTCCATGAATACGTGACAATCGTGGCTCTTCATACCCGCCAGTTTGTTCTAGCTTGGAAATTTTAGACCATGAATTTGTCACGCCCCGGTCCCGCCCGGGCCCCCGCTCCGCCCTGCCCTGCCCCGTGCGGCCGGGAATTAACGAACCGGACACGTATCACCGTGCCTCGGCGCGCCGGACGCGAATCACCGCGCCCGTCCCGCGGGTGCGAGGGAGGAAGGGAGCCAAGCGAATGGCCCGTTCGAGCTTTCGGGGGACGTGATGTCGCACGGGCCTAGGGTTGCACCCGTGCAAGGCCAATCGTTTAAGTTGATAGTTGGCTATCATCGCATCAATCGAGTAAGCAGCGGAAAGGGACTTGTTGTAATGCAATGCATTAGCCAACTGAGTGTTCGGGACAATCGAGGCAACTTGGGTTTCCTTTAGCAAAGGCACACGTTCGTTCCATACATTATGCCCCCTTATACGATAGCATTCTCGGAGCAACAATCGAAACCAGGATTCCGGGTCTTCGGGACTGTGGCACACCTATCGCTCCCTCGAACGATCCAGTACCTGCGAACAAGTAAAATGTTGGTGGGTCAGCACTTTATACAAGTACTGGTGAGATAAATCAACTGAACAGAAACAAGCATTCACTCAAACAGGCACTAAGTAATCATGTTATAAAATATTACATTACTAGTGATCTTTCTAGTTTTACCTAGGTTCGTTTCATGCAGTTCTAGCAGAGTCGATTTACTTGTTTAGAAACATGTTTGGAAACAGAGTTTCATATTGAATATGTAAGCAAGCAAACCGTTCATGTTTCAGGGTGTGCGCAGCGTGTCTCGTGCGACTCGAGGGTCTGATGCAAAGCTAGACACACAATGCACATTCTTAGGGGCAATCACTATCCAAGCCAACACAATGACTTAGCTATATGCAGGGCGGTCCCCGAGTATCTCAGGATCGGCAGCTGGTGGAATAGCATACCAATGACTCATTCTCTGAAGCTAATGGCAGCTGTGACCCATGGTGGTTATAACGCATGCAGTTCAGCTCTCCACCAAAAGCCATTGTCCGACCGCGTGCGAATGCATGGAACACTATCAAATAAACTCTAGTATGCAGACGAGACGAACCATCAGAATACACTTGTTGTTGCGGGGCAATCCGACTTATCACTTGAACACGTTCAGGCACAGTATGGTTCTCTCGAAGCATAGACGATAGTGAACATGTTCATGCACTCTAAGTAGGCGATTCAGGATTCTCGTTAAGCAGGCATTGTTTCAAAAACAAGCTAGGTGAGTTCGTTCATTAACATGCAAGGCAGGTTCTATCATTCTCTTAAGAAAATATTGCAAGCAAAAACTCAGGTTATTATTAAGGCGTGCAAGAATCAGAGAACGAAGTTCTGCCCACTCACCTTGATATATAACGCCGGCGCGAAGCGAGGCGTTACATACTTACCAACCAACAAAAAGTTTCATCCTCGAAACTTCAAGGATAAATTTCTCGATATCCCGAGTAGCGATAGTGCCGTCCCTCGCCGTACTCAATCGAAACAATCAAGCAATTCAAGTTCAGGAAACATTTTGCACTTTGAGAATATCTATGGACTTATTGTATGGAACGCTCTTTGCAAAACCATATCGATAATATCTCAGAGTCATAGCAACGGTTTGGGCCAGAGAATCGATTCCGCTCTGATACCATTCTGTCACGACCCGGACCCGCCCGGGCCGCCGCTCCGCCCTGCCCCGCCCCGTGCGGCCGGGAATTAACGAACCGGACACGTATCACCGTGCCTCGGCGCGCCGGACGCGAATCACCGCGCCCGTCACGCGGGTGCGAAGGAGGAAGGGAGCCAAGCGAATGGCCCGTTCGAGCTTTCGGGGGACGTGATGCCGCACGGGCCTGGGGTTGCGCCCGTGCAAGGCCAATCGTTTAAGTTGATAGTTGGCTATCATCGCATCAATCGAGTAAGCAGCGAAAAGGGACTTGTTGCAATACAATGCATTAGCCAACTGAGTGTTCGGGACAATCGAGGCAACTTGGGTTTCCTTTAGCAAAGGCACACGTTCGTTCCATACATTATGCCCCCTTATACGATAGCATTCTCGGGGCAACAATCGAAACCAGAATTCCGGGTCTTCGGGACTTTGGCACGCCTATCGCTCCCTCGGACAATCCAGTACCAGCGAACAAGTAAACTGTTGGTGGGTCAGCACTTTATACAAGTACTGGTGAGATAAATCAACTGAACAGAAACAAGCATTCACTCAAACAGGCACTAAGTAATCATGTTATAAAATATTACATTACTAGTGATCTTTCTAGTTTTACCTAGGTTCGTTTCATGCAGTTCTAGCAGAGTCGATTTACTTGTTTAGAAACATGTTTGGAAACAGAGTTTCATATTGAATATGCAAGCAAGCAAACCGTTCATGTTTCAGGGTGTGCGCAGCGTGTCTCGTGCGACTCGAGGGTCTGATGCAAAGCTAGACACACAATGCACATTCTTAGGGGCAGTCACTATCCAAGCCAACACAATGACTTAGCTATATGCAGGGCGGTCCCCGAGTATCTCAGGATCGGCAGCTGGTGGAACAACATACCAATGACTCATTCTCTGAAGCTAATGGCAGCTGTGACCCATGGTGGTTATAACGCATGCAGTTCAGCTCTCCACCAAAAGCCATTGTCCGACCGCGTGCGAACGCATGGAACACTATCAAATAAACTCTAGTATGCAGACGAGATGAGCCATCAGAATACACTTGTTGTTGCGGGGCAATCCGACTTATCACTTGAACAAGTTCAGGCACAGTATGGTTCTCTCGAAGCATAGACGATAGTGAACATGTTCATGCACTCTAAGCAGGCGATTCAGGATTCTCGTTAAGCAGGCATTGTTTCAAAGACAAGCTAGGTGAGTTCGTTCATTAACATGCAAGGCAGGTTCTATCATTCTCTTAAGAAAATATTGCAAGCAAAAACTCAGGTTATTATTAAGGCATGCAAGAATCAGAGAACGAAGTTCTGCCCACTCACCTTGATATATAACGCCGGCGCGGAGCGGGGCGTTACATACTTACCAACCAACAAAAAGTTTCGTCCTCGAAACTTCAAGGATAAACTTCTCGATATCCCGAGTAGCGATAGTGCCGTCCCTCGCCGTACTCAATCGAAACAATCAAGCAATTCAAGTTCAGGAAACATTTTGCACTTTGAGAATATCTATGGACTTATTATATGGAACGCTCTTTGCAAAACCATATCGATAATATCTCAGAGTCATAGCAACGGTTTGGGCCAGAGAATCGATTCCGCTCTGATACCATTCTGTCACGCCCCGGACCCGCCCGGGCCGCCGCTCCGCCCTGCCCCGTCCCGTGCGACCGGGAATTAACGAACCGGATACGTATTACCGTGCCTCGGCGCGCCGGACGCGAATCACCGCGCCCGTCCCGCGGGTGCGAGGGAGGAAGGGAGCCAAGCGAATGGCCCGTTCGAGCTTTCGGGGGACGTGATGTCGCACGGGCCTGGGGTTGCGCCCGTGCAAGGCCAATCATTTAAGTTGATAGTTGGCTATCATCGCATCAATCGAGTAAGCAGCGGAAAGGGACTTGTTGCAATGCAATGCATTAGCCAACTGAGTGTTCGGGACAATCGAGGCAACTTGGGTTTCCTTTAGCAAAGGCACACGTTCGTTCCATACATTATGCCCCCTTATACGATAGCATTCTCGGGGCAACAATCGAAACCAGGATTCCGGGTCTTCGGGACAGTGGCACGCCTATCGCTCCCTCGGACGATCCAGTACCTGCGAACAAGTAAACTGTTGGTGGGTCAGCACTTTATACAAGTACTGCTGAGATAAATCAACTGAACAGAAACAAGCATTCACTCAAACAGGCACTAAGTAATCATGTTATAAAATATTACATTACTAGTGATCTTTCTAGTTTTACCTAGGTTCGTTTCATGCAGTTCTAGCAGAGTCGATTTACTTGTTTAGAAACATGTTTGGAAACAGAGTTTCATATTGAATATGCAAGCAAGCAAACCGTTCATGTTTCAGGGTGTGCGCAGCGTGTCTCGTGTGACTCGAGGGTCTGATGCAAAGCTAGACACACAATGCACATTCTTAGGGGCAGTCATTATCCAAGCCAACACAATGACTTAGCTATATGCAGGGCGGTCCCCGAGTATCTCAGGATCGACAGCTGGTGGAACAGCATACCAATGACTCATTCTCTGAAGCTAATGGCAGCTGTGACCCATGGTGGTTATAACGCATGCAGTTCAGCTCTCCACCAAAAGCCATTGTCCGACCGCGTGCGAATGCATGGAACACTATCAAATAAACTCTAGTATGCAGACGAGATGAACCATCAGAATACACTTGTTGTTGCGGGGCAATCCGACTTATCACTTGAACACGTTCAGGCACAGTATGGTTCTCTCGAAGCATAGACGATAGTGAACATGTTCATGCACTCTAAGCAGGCGATTCAGGATTCTCGTTAAGCAGGTATTGTTTCAAAGACAAGCTAGGTGAGTTCGTTCATTAACATGCAAGGCAGGTTCTATCATTCTCTTAAGAAAATATTGCAAGCAAAAACTCAGATTATTATTAAGGCGTGCAAGAATCAGAGAACGAAGTTCTGCCCACTCACCTTGATATATAACGCCGGTGCGGAGCGGGGCGTTACATACTTACCAACCAACAAAAAGTTTCATCCTCGAAACTTCAAGGATAAACTTCTCGATATCCCGAGTAGCGATAGTGCCGTCCCTCGCCGTACTCAATCGAAACAATCAAGCAATTCAAGTTCAGGAAACATTTTGCACTTTGAGAATATCTATGGACTTATTGTATGGAACGCTCTTTGCAAAACCATATCGATAATATCTCAGAGTCATAGCAACGATTTGGGCCAGAGAATCGATTCCGCTCTGATACCATTCTGTCACGTCCCGGACCCGCCCGGGCCGCCGCTCCGCCCTGCCCCGCCCCGTGCGGTCAGGAATTAACGAACCGGACACGTATCACCGTGCCTCGGCGCGCCGGACGCGAATCACCGCGCCCGTCCCGCGGGTGCGAGGGAGGAAGGGAGCCAAGCGAATGGCCCGTTCGAGCTTTCGGGGGACGTGATGCCGCACGGGCCTGGGGTTGCGCCCGTGCAAGGCCAATCGTTTAAGTTGATAGTTGGATATCATCGCATCAATCGAGTAAGCAGCAGAAAGGGACTTGTTGCAATGCAATGCATTAGCCAACTGAGTGTTCGGAACAATCGAGGCAACTTGGGTTTTCTTTAGCAAAGGCACACGTTCGTTCAATACATTATGCCCCCTTATACGATAGCATTCTCGGGGCAACAATCAAAACCAGGATTCCGGGTCTTCGGGACTGTGGTACGCCTATCGCTCTCTCGGACGATCCAGTACCTGCTAACAAGTAAACTGTTGATGGGTCAGCACTTTATACAAGTACTGGTGAGATAAATCAACTGAACAGAAACAAGCATTCACTCAAACAGGCACTAAGTAATCATGTTATAAAACATTACATTACTAGTGATCTTTCTAGTTTTACCTAGGTTCGTTTCATGCAGTTCTAGCAGAGTCGATTTACTTGTTTAGAAACATGTTTGGAAACAGAGTTTCATATTGAATATGCAAGCAAGCAAACCGTTCATGTTTCAGGGTGTGCGCAGCGTGTCTCGTGTGACTCGAGGGTCTGATGCAAAGCTAGACACACAATGCACATTCTTAGGGGCAGTCACTATCCAAGCCAACACAATGACTTAGCTATATGCAGGGCGGTCCCCGAGTATCTCAGGATCGGCAGCTGGTGGAACAGCATACCAATGACTCATTCTCTGAAGCTAATGGCAGCTGTGACCCATGGTGGTTATAACGCATGCAGTTCAGCTCTCCACCAAAAGCCATTGTCCGACCGCGTGCGAATGCATGGAACACTATCAAATAAACTCTAGTATGCAGACGAGACGAACCATCAGAATACACTTGTTGTTGCGGGGCAATCCGACTTATCACTTGAACACGTTCAGGCACAGTATGGTTCTCTCGAAGCATAGACGATAGTGAACATGTTCATGCACTCTAAGCAGGCGATTCAGGATTCTCGTTAAGCAGGCATTGTTTCAAAGACAAGCTAGGTGAGTTCGTTCATTAACATGCAAGGCAGGTTCTATCATTCTCTTAAGAAAATATTGCAAGCAAAAACTCAGGTTATTATTAAGGCGTGCAAGAATCAGAGAACGAAGTTCTGCCCACTCACCTTGATATATAACGCCGGCGCGGAGCGGGGCGTTATAGAATTCACCTACAAAGTCTCCCTTTATCCTCCTTCTCCAGTAAAAAAACTGACTTAGGCTGCTTTAACTTTCCATTCCCCTTTACCTCCATTACAGTATTAATTGTGTTATCAAACACATTATTCTCGATATGCATGACATCAAGGTTATGTCTGATCAAATTGGTGCTCCAACTTGGCAGTGTCATGACCCGCACCCGAAATTTGGATATGAGCCGTGGGTACGTCCAGCCTACGCCACATCATCGACGGTATAACGCTGTCTAGGTCTCAAGACTACCAAATAACGCATAACCTGCCAATGATCTCAACTCCATAGGGAGGACAATGATAATACATTGATCAACAATTCAATATATACTCAATCACAATAACTATGAAAAATAAATGGCACGACAAGATATAAAGATAAAGAGTACTGACGCGAGTCAAGCACAACAACAAAATACAACACAAGTCTAGAGTCTAGTTGTCCACATAAAGTCTCAACAATAAATACAACCCAAGTCTCAGATTTTAGAATAAATGATACATAAATAGGTCGGTCTAAATGCCTGCAGGTGGTCTCCTCTAAGGAGAGGGACTCCTCTAGGATCTCTGGTACATAGTCCCCCTCTACGCCCGGGCCATAGTGGGTAGGACAGAAGTCCTCTAAAAAATATTATCCAGTCAGAATTTGAGCGAAGCACGAACACTAAACATCAGTTTCATTTATATTGACAAAACTATAAAAACAGTGTAAGGAAATACAAGATGAAAGTAAATACTGGAAGTATAAAATACTGGAGAATATGTAATCAGCAACAATACAAACTAGCAATGAACAGATATAAGTGAATGTTAGAACAAGTGAACTGGACAAAAAGAAATAAAATATCTGGCTAAGTGTTTAAAATATTAGTTTATTATGTGATCGGCTTGGGAAGAGCTCAGGCTTGTTATATATGATTGGCTATGATACATGTGAGGTCAGGCTAACCATCTGGTTAGCTATGATGCGAGCAATGGTCATGATAATCATATATAACAGGCTATGAGGCATGTAAATGGTCAGGCTACACCCAACGTGATGTGTGGGGTGAGCTATGATGCATGTAAAGTGGGGTATGATCACATAATCTGCTAATATTTTTCCGTCCCCAGCTAGCACGATGGATTCCAATTACGACTCCTCATGACAGGTATCTATGATGCTAACCCGTGTATCCACAGTGTCAGAATCAAGTATACTATACAACTAGAATCATAGAATAATCAACAAAATAAAAACTGTCAGAGAATATACTCGTCTGTGGTCCTGAGCGATGAGTAATGATCGACGTCCAAACTGGAGTCACACAGACCTATATATATATGGTACGTTGCATCAATACAAGTTTAGAAATGAAAGTAAGTTAGACTAGTTCAATTCTAGGTCATACTAAGGTCTACTGGTCAATACTAGTCTCACACTAGCTAATTATTTGTCATACTTAGTATAAACACTAGGGTGTACTCATAACACCTCTATACTTATTTTATCTAGGTATTACCTTAGCTATATAAGTATCTTAGCTAACATTCATAATACTCATACTTGGTACATGATACCACGATCAAATCCTACTCCACAAATCAATATCGTAACTATTACCCTTGTCCTAGTATATTAACCCACATCCAATACCTTTACCTCACATTGAACCCATGCATCCTATTTACTTACCTACACTTGGCAGATAGCTACCTATCGAAAACCCATGACTGAACACTCAATTGATACATAATAACTCACTGCTCACTCACAAACACAACACTCACTCACTGTGAAATGTCGAGCCACCCTTCAATACTGTGCTGCAGAATACCCTTGCTGCAATATAAACTAGGTTGCACACTGCTGCTACTACACTAGCTATCCCATTGCTCACTGCTGTTAAGAAGTTTCCCCAAGTCAGTCTAGTTCTTGTGTAGCAACTGGTACTGAATACACAGTTCACACACACTGGGAACTCACTGAACCACACTAGATACTAACACACACAAGGACACAAAAAACCACTTACACTCTACCGATACCCCACACAAATCAAACTGCTACCCAGGCCTCTCTAAACCGAGATCCCTATATAAGCTATTAATACTGCTGTTGCTACTGTCCTAATGTTGCGAATCAATGCACCAAGCACTGATAACTATCCCCCAACTAAATCCTATATACAGACATAATACCTCTGACACTCCTACGCTTCACTGAGACACCCTGATACTCACTAACTCCTTACCTGGCACTTCATTGAAACACTGATACAGTTAAACTACTCGATACTACTAATACAACTATATTGTACCCAAACACACTAGCACTCAGACAACTGATACTCGACATAGGCACTGATACCTTATTAACTCACTGGTACACTCTCTCCCATTCACTAAGACATAACACTATCACACTACCACTGAAACTGAAACACACCACCACAGCCAACATCTCACAAAGACCTCTCACACTGGCACTCTCACAACTGAGACACTCACTATTTGATATTCACACTCACTCTATTGATACTCCATATCTCACATAGACACATAATCTGGACCGAGACACACTCATATCTCCCTACTTACTGACTGAACCTGGGAGCCCCATATATGCAGACACTGCTCTTGTATCCATTGTATCAGGTAACACCCTATCCTCCTCTCTACTACTAACACCACTGCACTCACTAGTGTATTGGCTGATACCAACCCTTGAACTGCTGCACCCTAACACCAAAATCTGAGACCAAAGACACTGATTACCACCAACCTAACTGACACCAAAACACCCATACTGGAAACTGACACAGCAAAAACCAACACAGGGAACTCACTCGACACAGGCATCTGGACTAACACACTCACAGTTCACACACAGTGAACTCGACTTCCCATTTCCCCCAATTGTTGATACCACTGCACTGATACTAGTGTTTACCCGATACTCAGCTCACTTCCCCAACATACTGACACAGTGTGTGTACAATGCACAACCCGACTGCTAGTTGATACACCACTGCACAGGAACACGACTGCACAGTCAGTGCCTCAGGGACCCGACTATGCAATCACTCGTAGTTACACATAAACAATAATACGTATATATATATATATATATATATATATATATATATATATATATATATATATATATATATATATATATATATATTCAAGTATACTTATCAATGCATAATAAACTAGGTCATATAAATAGTATTCTCCCTATAAAGCATTTTTACAAACACGTAGTGTGCTGAAAATGGAATTCACATGGTACTCATGAATACCCATGCTTAAAACCCAAATCGAAATCAAACCTCTACGTATATGATGCAAACATGCAAAAATACATATATCTATAATTAGGACTACGAAAAATTGGAGAAAAATGCATCATTGGATCACAAAACCCAAATACACCCATGACACAATGGAAAAACATCATGCAACCAAAAGAGTCTCATGCTCTCCCTAAAAACTCATCCTTAAATCAAAGGGTAGTCTCCTAATGGACAAACAAACAATTAAAACGGAATTTAAATGAGGTTTTCCGGATTTTTACCTATTGGGAGATGGATTCCCAATATAGCTTCTCCTTCTCCAAGCCTCCTTGGTCCAAGCTCCTAGGTCTCTCTTGATGGGGAAGAAATGAGGGTTTCTAGGGCTAAAAATCCTGAAATTTGAGGAAGGGAAGATGATTTCTAAGTGGAGGCTATTCTTAGGGTTTTCTTCATGAATGAAGAGAGACTTGAGGGAGGCTCCCTCTAATTATATAGGGCTAGGGTTAGGGTTAGGGCTTCTAATACAAAGAGTCTATTTTGCCCTTCATGACTTGTCATGAAGAACTAAATAATTAAAGGGGTTTGGTCATATATTGAGGGTTTAACTAAATGCTAATTTAAAAATGGGCATGGGTTTATCTAGTAGATTTTTAGGCCTAGTCCATTAACCCATGCATTAAAAAACACCAAATAATATGTATAATTAATATATCATGCAATATATTAACACAATAAAATAAATATTGCAATTGACAATAAAGTCCTATTCTAAAAATGTGGTAGTGACAGGCAGATCCCAGAATATACTCATCTTCGTCCAGTTATGAGTGCGACCAAATTCGTCACACTTGTAACCCTTAGCAGGCTCTTCGATAGCACTTGGTAAATCTTTTACCTCTTCCCATATCGTGTATCCGGGCCACCTTGGCGGTGGATTAGCCTTCTCCACAACACCCGCACGAAAATCATTTATGTTCCTCCGGTACGGATGATCCTTCGGCAGAAATTATTTTTTTATAATCGAAGAAGCACGGTTTGACTCCGTGTTTCAAACGGAAAGCCTTAGTACGGTCCATGCAATACGAACATGAGAGACGACCATGAGTGCTCCATCTCGATAACATTCTATATGCCGGAAAGTCATTGATGGTCCACATAAGTGTTGCCCTCATCTGAAAATTCTGCTTCTGAAAACATCGTACGTGTTGGCACCTACTTTCCATAGATGATTCAACTCATATATCAAAGGCTGTAAATATACATCGATGTTCCTCTTCGGATTGTTCGAACCCTGGATAATAACGGTTAGGAACATATACGGAGTCTTCATGCACATCCAAGGCGGTAGATTGTACGGAGTGACGATCACAGGCCAATACGAATACTGGGAGCCCGAAAGTCCGAATGGGGTAAAATCGTCGGAGGAGAGCCCCAATCTGACATTACGCGGATCCGAAGCAAAATCTGGATACTCTCGATCAAAGTGCTTCCATACTTCTCCATCGGATGATGATCCAATACTCCTTCGATCTATTTTCGTCTGTGCCAACTCATGTTTTCTGCAGTCTTATTCACCATAAACAACCTCTGCAACCGCGGCATCAAAGGCAAGTAGTGCATCGAATCGGTAGGCTTCTTTGCACCGACAGACTTTCCTCTTCCAGTAGCCTTGTAGCGATCAGCACCACAAAATCTGCACGCATCTTCATCCTTATCATCTTTGTAGTACAACATGCACCCGTTGCGACATGTATCAATTTTCTCATATCTCATCCAGAGCAATCTCACCATCCTCTTAGATTGGTAGAAGTCTTTAGACAACTTTGCATTCTCTGGTAAGATCTCTATAATCAAATTCATCGGTCGGTTATAGCATTCTTGCGACATGTTAAAATCAGACTTGATGCTCAACAATCTTGTAACAACCTCCAACGGTGAATGATCTTCACAACCGGGATATAATGGAGTCCTTGCATTCTCCAGCAACTCTATGAACTTCGCAGCATCGGTATTCGATGCCTTATCAGTTGCATCATAATTGTCTGGATCGAAACTAGGTCCCGCAGCATCAAAAACCATGTTCACCCACCCGTCGTCGTAAGCAGCGTGGTCGTGGACATCCATATACGGCTCCACTTAAGGCTCTGACTCTGATGCTAATGACACAAGTTCTCCGTGCGCGGTCAACTGATAGTAATTTGGCGTAAAATCCTTCGAGTATAAATGATATGTGACTTCCACTTCTGGATGATATTTCTAGTTGCGATATCTCACACACGGACACTTAATTTTGGTACCGTCCATGTACTGAGGGAACGCCTTGGCGAACTGCAGGAACTGCTGTACACCCTCAATAAATTTATTCTGCACACCGCACATGTCATCAGGATGACGGTTGTACATCCATGAACGATAATACAGATAGTAATTCATATCTATTTCTAGATATGTCACGACCCGCACCCGGAAATTCGGGCTCGAGTGCGTGGGTACGTCCAGCCTACGCCGCAGAGTCGGCGGTAGTACGCTGTCTAGGTCAAATCCATATTTACTAAACTAGCTCATTCACAAATAACATAGGTAAGATAATAATGAGAACAGAAACTTAAGATTGTAACTGAAATAAATACGACCACAGATTCAAATGTTTTAGTACAGCAATTCAGAATGAAATCGGGAACAAACCCGATTAATAAGATAAGAAACAGAAATAAAGGTAGCTACTACTAGCTACTCTGCAGCAGGGGTCTCCTGGGTGGGTTCTGGCTCCTCATAGGTATCATCAGTACCCTCATAGGGACCATAATAAGTAGGGGCAAGGTCCTCATCATCGTCTAAATCAACAGATCCAGTCAGGAAAGGAGCAAAGTACACAGTGCACAACAAGGTTAAACTAAATATTTATGACAATTAAATATTAAATATCAGGTTGAGAAACTGCATAACAGAACATCATTATCTCAAAGTTAAAGCTGTAAACAGGGATATGAGAAAGCAGAAATAAATGAGACAGGAAATGAAACTACAACAGTCAGCAAGATATATGTAACAAGACCAGAAACTATCTGTGTGAACTTGTGTTTGTTTTTAGAATACATAGTTGGCATGTAGGGGTTTATAAGGCTAATCTGGCCGTCATAAACGGCTATTAAACAGGGAAAATCGAGATCCGGCTGAGGTACAGTCGCGTACCAACAGCTATTAAACATGACAAGGGGAAGGATAAACTACATGCCTTCTAGTATTCTCCCATCCGACATGAAAAACAAGACATGAACTCTAATATTCCAGACATGAAAATCCAGCATTTTTAATACTAGGTGTAATCATCAAGGGTACTAGTAAAACAGGAAATTAATTATCACAATATATATAGATTTTTAACTTGAAGTGCAGGTACTTGCCTGTTGTTTGGATCTGATTAATTTGGTTCTTGGGGAAATTTTCCAGAGATGAGTCTAAAAGCTGAAATAGACATTACCATCATGCTCAGAAGATGTCAAATAGCTAGAAATGCCTATCCTTGGGTCCAATTTGGAGACAAGGGCAAAAACGACAGTTTTGGGTCAAAACGGGGTCCGCCGGTGGGCCCGCTTTGCACCAAAAAACGTGTCCGGATCAAAGGTCTCCAAATTCACCAAACTTAGTGTCAACAGGTCAGGAACGCTGATACGAACCCAACGGAACTTCCAGATTTGGATTCCGATGAGCCGAACACAAAATCGCCCGTCGAGCGGGGCCTGTGGGGCCCACGACACGCGATTTCGTCAACGTCCTCAGAATCGAACCAAACTTGACCCACAGGACCAGCGTATCACTACGAGTCCGATGGCGTAAGTTTCATCTCGATCTGACGAGTGTACAAGGAGTTAGGGCGAATTACAGAAAAGTCGGATACGGGACGATGTCCGCGGATACGTGTTGATTTCGGTGTGCACGCACACCCGAATCAGCTTCCACAAAATCTCACACGTCCGTATCAACGACGTGCACGTGTCTGTGAAGACCGCACGCGATAAGTCGTCCCGTTTGGCGGGGCGCACTTAGTTCCGGGGTAAAACATGGTCTGGTTTTTCCTGTTTTTTGGATCACGGTGTGCGATCACCACAGGACGCGATGCCCCGAACAGTTTGTCCGGACACCGAGAGGGTCACACAGGCTTCACAACGCAATTTGCAGAAATAAAAATGGAGCTACGAACAAAAAGTTACACGCACCTGAAGGGGACCCGAAAATCAGGGTCGAGTCGTGTCCGACACGTGTCCGACTCGTGTCGGACACAGGATCCTAGGGTTAGGGTTTTGGGAAGCTGCGGTGGTGGGCGGCGGTCGGCACGGCGGCGGGGAGGCCGAGGCTGGCTGGGGTGCTGCGGCGGAGGGCGGTGCAGCACGGCGGCGCGCTGGGAGGCGGCGGAGGGCGGCGCTGCGGCTGCTGCTGCTGGTGGCTGTTGCTGCTGGTGGCTGTTGCTGTCAGGGACGGAGGAGGAAGGAGGAGGAGGCGGCGCCGAGGGAGGAGGGCGGAGCTGGCGGTGCGGGGCGGAGCTGGGCGGTCGACAAGGCGGTCGACGAGGAGCGGCGCCGGGCTAGGGTTAGGGTTACGGGAGGGAGGCTGGAGGAAGACGAAGAGGGGGGGTTATAAAGGAGGAGGACGGTGGTTGCAGGGCCGGGCAAGGCGGGGAAGAGGGGAGGTGGCCGCGGGGGATGCGGCGCTGCGCGCGGAGGGCGGCGGAGGAGTCGGGGCGACGTGGGGCTGGGTCGTGCGGGTTGGCGGGTCGGGCTGACGGCGGGTCGGGTTCGGGTGAGCCCGACCCGACCCGTTAAGGTTTGGGTCAGGGCCGGATTAGCGGGCTGGGCCACGGCCCAATGGGCCAGGGTGCGGGCTGGGCTGAGTGTAAACCCCCTAAATTTTCAAATTATTAAATATTGGATTTTTCCCAATTTTCTGGAATTTTCTGGGAATTTTCTTTAATTAAAATCAAGCTTTTCAATTAATAAATGATTTTTAATTAGCAATAAATAATATTAAAATATCATGAAAATAATATTTTGGGTGTAAAATGAAAAATTGGACTTAGGGTAATTTTCCTGGATTTTTCTGGGCCTCAGACCTATTTTTAAATGCCTAAAAAACTATTTTTATTTAATTAATTAATTAATTAACTATTTAATTATTTATTTAATTATTATTATTTTTATTTATTTATTATTATTTTCTTTTTAGGTTTTGGGCCCGGCCCGGCCCAGTGGGCCGAACCCGCTAACCAGCCCAGCCCAGCCCCCTTTCGGGTCGGGTCGGGTTCAGCCGAACCCGACCCGCCGCAGCCCGACCCGCCCGCGTGAACAGTCCCTCCCCCACGTCCCGCGTCCCACGCCGGCCGCCGCGCGCAGCGCCGCGCGTCCCGCGCCCCGCCCGCCGCGCTCCCCGCGCCCACGTCGCCCCCGCTCCGCCTTGGCCGGCTCCCCTAACCACCTCGCCCCTCCTTTAAAACCCCGGCTCCCCCATCTCCTCCGCCTCACTTTCCCTCTTCCCCTAACCCTAACCCGCCGCTCCGCCGCTCACCGCCGCCGTCATCCCCCGCCGTGCCCAGCCCGCCTCGCCTAGCTCCGCCAGCACTCCCTCCCCTCTCCTCCGCTCCTCCTCCGGCGCCACCGCCCGACTCCAGCAGCAGCAGCACGAGCAGCAGCCGCAGCCGCCGCTGCCGGCCGCCCCGAGCCACCTCCGCCCCGTGGACGCCGCGCCGCCCCTCGGCGAGCCGTCCCCCGCCCTCGCCGGCCGCCCAGCAGCCGCCCTCCGCCGTACACGGCCGTTCTCCGGCGAAAACCCTAACCCTAGCCCTAATTTGGATTCTCCGTGTCGGACACGACACGGACACGCCTCGAACCTGAATTTTCAGGTCCCCTTCAGGTACGCGTAACTTTCGCCTCGTAGCTCCTTTTTCATTTTCGCAAATTGCGTTGTGAAGCCTGTATGACCCTCTCGGTGTCCGAACAAACTGTTCGGGACATCGCGTCCTGTGGTGATCGCACACCGCGATCCAAAAACAGGAAAAACCAGACCCTGGTTCACCCCCGGAACTGAGTACGCCCCGCCAAACGGGATGACTTGGTCGCGTGCGGTCTTCACAGATACGTGCGCACCGTCGATACGGACGTGTGAGACTTCGCGGAAGCTGATTCGGGTGTGCGTGCACACCGGAATCAACGCGTATCCGCGGACATCGCCCCGTATCCGGCTTTTCTGCAATTCATCCTAACTTCGTGCACACTCGTCAGATCGAGACGAAACTTGCGCCATCGGACTCGTAGCGATACGCTGGTCCTGTGGGTCAAGTTTGGTTCGATTCTGAGAACGTTGACGAAATCGCGTGTCGTGGGCCCCACAGGCCCCGCTCGACGGGCGATTTTGTGTTCGGCTCATCGGAATCCAAATCTGGAAGTTCCGTTGGGTTCGTATCAGCGTTCCTGACCTGTTGACACTAAGTTTGGTAAATTTGGAGACCTTTGACCCGGACGCGTTTTTCGGTGCAAAGCGGGCCCACCGGCGGACCCCGTTTTGACCCGAAACTGCCGTTTTTGCCCTTGTCTCCAAATTGGACCCAAGGACAGGCATTTCTAGCTATTTGACATCTTCTGAGCATGATGGTAATGTCTATTTCAGCTTTTGGACTCATCTCTGGACTTTTCCTCCAAGAACCTAACTAATCAAGATCCAAACAACAGGCAAGTACCTGCACTTCAAGTTAATCTTTATATTGTGATAATTAAATTCCCTGCTCTACTAGTACTCTTGCTGATTACACGTAGTGTTAGAATACTATATTTTATGTCTTGAATATTGGAATTCATGTCTTGTTTTTCATGTCGGGTGGGAGAATACTGAAAGGCATGTAGTTTACCCTTTCCCTTGCCGTGAATAATAGCTGTTGGTACACGACTGTCCATCAGCCGGATCTCGATTATTCGTGACTAATAGCCGTTCATGACGGCCGGATTAGCCTTATAAACCCCTACATGCCAACTAAGTATTCTAAAAACAAACACAAGTTTCATACAGATAACTTCTGGTCATGTTATATTCTTGCTGACTGTGTAGTTTCTTTTCCTGCTCGTTTACTTCTGTTTTCTCATATTCCTGTTTATAGTGTTGACTCTGAGATATTAACATTCCTTTATGCAATTTCCTTAACATGATATTCAATGTTTAATTGTCATAAAATATTTAGTTTAACCTTGTTGTGCACTGTGTACTTTGCTCCTTTCCTGACTGGATCTGTTGATTTAGGCGATGATGAGGATCTTGCCCCTACTTATTATGGTCCCTATGAGGGGACTGATGATACCTATGAGGAGCCAGAACCCACCCAGGAGACCCCTGCTGCTGAGTAGCTAGTAGTAGCTATCTTTCATTTCTATTTCTTATCTTATTTATCGGGTTTGTCCCCGATTTGAATATTGAATTTCTGTATTTAAACATTTGAATCTGTTGTCACATTTATTTTCAGTTGCAAATCTTAAGTTTCATTTCTCCTTATTATCTTGCCTATGTTTTTGTGAATGAGCTAGTTAGTAATTATGGATTGACCTAGACAGCGTACTACCGCCGACTCTGCGGCGTAGGCTGGACGTACCCACGCACTCGTGCCCGAACTTCCGGGTGCGGGTCGTGACACATTTTTATGGTGGCCCATGCAGGTCCCTATCCTAAAATAGGGTAATACCCTAGGACAGGGTATGGAATAAAATTAAGGATTCTAGGAAAAGCTCATTCACAGTATAGCGTCCTTATTTCAATTCTTGATATCATTGCTGCTCAATTTTTCCTATCGCCTTTGATTTCCAAGTATTCTATTCTGATCTTCCTATCCCTTAATCTTTCAGAATGGTCCAGACCAGGAACACAGTAGGAGGCACATCAGAACCAGCTGAGCAGAATGTGCCCGAGACTCTTGCCCTCCCGCCGCCTCCATCTGTCCCGGCAGTTACCCTAGATGGGGCACAACTGCTAGGAGTGTTCCAGGGATTGGTGGAATCCCAGAAAGAACAGACGGCACTTCTGCGGACCAGCCTCTCAGAAGCCCTTAAGCCCCAGGAGTCGTCACTCAAGAGGCCAGGGAGTGCCAAAGACTTCAAGAATCTGAGACCCCTGGAATTTTACGGAACTGAGGGCATTCTCTATGCCGATGAATGGATAGAGAATGTCGAGAGACTCCTGAAGACTGCCCGGGTCCCTGATGACCTCAAAGTGGAGTCCGCAAGCCTGCAACTGTTCGACATTGCTCGAACCTGGTTCAGAGACGAACCCCAACTATCTGCTCCCGACATCAACTGGGAAGACTTTAAAAGGCTATTCAAGGAGAAATTCTACCCCGAAGTGGCTCGGGAAGCTCTCGAAAGCCAATTCGAGAGACTGGAACAAGGTACCCTGACTGTTGATGAATATACTGCTGAATTTAGCAGGTTAAGCCACTTTGCGGAGTACATGGTTCGTACCCCGGAGGACAGAGCCCGTAGATTCAAGAAGGGGCTGTCTCCGGATATTCGCCTTGCTGTCACCACCAGCCGAGCTCGCACCTATGAAGAAATCCTGAGCGTGGCACAAGGCGTAGAGAGAGATATGGGGCACAAACTGAAGCGAGAAAGAGATACCGGAAATGCGGGACCCAACAAACGCCCTTTTCAACAACAGCAACAACAACAACAGAGGGCCCCGCAGCAAACTCAGCGTCCTCTCCCTCGAGCTCCAGTACCCCAACACCAGGCTCAGGGACAGAACCAGCGAGCTCCCCCTTGCAACTATTGCCAAAAACCAGGCCACACTTGGCAAGACTGTAGAAAGAGGCTAGGTGCCTGTCTCTATTGTGGCTCACCAGCACATCAATTAAGGGACTGTCCTGCTGCTCAAGGACGCCCAGCTGCACCAAAGGCTCCAGCCCAAGCCAGGCCCCCAGCAGCACAACAGAGGGGACCCCCGCTTCTAACTCAACAACAACGCTTTGCTCAGCACCAACAGCAGCAACAGAGGGGTGCACCGCAGCAAGGCCGTGCTTATGCAATGACTCTGGAAGAAGCAGAAGCCACAGCAGACGTGATCACAGGTTCTGTGCTTATAAATTCAATACCAGCTATTACTTTATTCGACTCTAGAGCTTCTCATTCATTCATGTCAGTAGATTTCCTTATGAAGCATAACTTAATCACTAAACCCCTTAGGAATTGTTATAAGATCATTACCGGTGGAGGAATCATCCCGGTTAGTGATGCCTGTAACAATTGTCCTATCACATTATGTGGAAGAGAACTGTATGCTAGACTACTTGTAATGCCAGTGCCCAGTTTTGATATTATACTGGGTATGGATTGGTTAAGTCAACATCATGCCACAATAGACTGCCACAGAGGTAGTGTAATCTTCAGGCCACCTGACAAGCCAGAATTTGAATTTGCTAGAGGTTCTAGGGAAATGGGTAATAATATAATTTGTGGAGCCCTAGTAACAGAAGAATTGCCACCTATCATCTCTGAATACCTTGATGTCTTCCCTGAGGATCTCCCAGGCTTACCCCCAGACCGAGAAGTTGAATTCTCCATTGACTTAGTGCCAGGAGCAGCACCAGTATCTCAAAATCCCTACAGAATCAACAAGAAGGAGATAATAGAACTAAATGAGCAAATCAAAGAACTAGAAGACAAATGCTTCATTAGGTCTAGTGTCTCACCCTGGGGAGCTCCAGTATTATTTGTGCCCAAGAAGGACGGAACATCCCGAATGTGTATTGACTATAGGGCCCTGAATGCCTTGACAATTAAGAATAAGTATCCCCTGCCCAGGATAGATGACTTATTTGATCAGTTGAGTGGAGCTCGGGTATTTTCAAAGATTGATTTAAGGTCTGGTTACCACCAAGTAAGGGTGAGAAAGGAAGACATCCCTAAAACTGCTTTCAATACCCGGAACGGACACTACGAATTCTTAGTAATGCCGTTCGGGTTGACAAATGCTCTAGCAGTTTTTATGAACTTAATGAACAGAGTTTTCCAGCCATACCTAGACAAATTTGTAGTGGTCTTCATTGATGATATTTTGATCTACTCCAAGACCCCCGAAGAACATGAAGAACATTTGAGGTTAGCATTGGAGACTTTGAGGAAGGAAAAAACTTTATGGAAAGTTATCTAAATGTGCTTTCTTCCTAGACAAAGTAGAATTCTTGGGACATGTTGTGACGGGAGATGGAATAGCAGTAGATCCTAAGAAGATAGCTGCAGTAGAATCCTGGCCCACTCCAGACTCTGTAGCTGAGATTAGAAGTTTCCTGGGACTAGCTGGCTACTATCGGAAGTTTGTGAAGGACTTTGCTAGAATTGCGGAGCCCATGACAAAATTAACAAGAAAGGATGAAGAGTTCACCTGGACTGATGAATGTCAGCGTGCTTTTGAGGAGTTGAAGAAAAGACTGACTTCTGCCCCTATTCTAACCTTACCTTCCGGAACCGGAGGTTTCGCTATTTATAGTGATGCTTCTGGAAAAGTTCTTGGTTGTGTACTAGAGCAGAACAAGAAGGTAATAGCATATGCCTCTAGACAGCTTCGACCACATGAAAAGAATTATCCAACTCATGATTTAGAATTAGCAGCTGTCATTTTTGCTCTTAAACTATGGAAGCATTATCTTTATGGAGAAAGGGTGGAAATATTTACAGACCATAAAAGTCTAAAATATATCTTCACTCAGAAAGAGCTAAACATGAGGTAAAGAAGGTGGCTGGAACTAATGAAAGATTTTGATATCACTCTTCAATATCACCCTGGAAAGGCAAATGTAGTTGCTGATGCTCTAAGCAGGTATTCTATGGCGATGTACTTGACTATGGACAGACACCTGCTGGAGGACTTGGAAAGTTTAGGTATTGAAGTAATTATCCCCGGAAAAGAAGGCCAACTGATGAACTTGCAGATTCAGTCTACTTTAATGGACAAGATCAAGGAGACTCAGTTTCAAGACGAAGGCCTGCGAAGCCTTCGAGGTCAAGTGCAAGCTGGATTAGTAGAAGATTTCAGAATTCATGAAGATGGATCACTGAGGCATGGCGATAGATTATGTGTACCTCAAGGAGACATAAGAGAAGAAATTATGCAAGAGGCGCACAGATCGCAATACTCTATACATCCAGGAGCCAACAAGATGTACAAGGACCTGAGAACGCATGTTTGGTGGCATGGCATGAAAAGAGAAGTAGCCAGGTTCGTATCTCGTTGTTTAGTGTGCCAGCAAGTCAAGGCAGAAAGACAAAGACCTGGAGGACTGCTTCAACCCCTACCCATTCCGGAGTGGAAGTGGGAACATATCACAATGGATTTTATTTCCGGACTTCCGAGGACACCTAGTGGAAAGGATGCAATCTGGGTGATAGTGGATAGACTGACCAAGTCAGCACATTTTCTACCCTTCAAAGTGGGGCTATCTACAGAGAAGCTGGCAGATCTATATATCAGACATATTGTTAAGTTACATGGGGTTCCAGTAAGTATTGTCTCCGACAGAGATTCAAGGTTCACCTCTCACTTCTGGAAGAGCTTACAAGCCAGCTTGGGGACGCAACTCAAATTCAGCACAGCTTATCATCCCCAAACCGATGGACAATCGGAACGTACAATCCAGACACTTGAAGATATGCTCCGTACATGTGTTCTGGATTTTGGAGGATCCTGGGAAGACTACCTACATCTGGTGGAGTTCTCTTATAATAACAGTTATCAAGCCAGCATCGAGATGACTCCATTTGAAGCTCTGTATGGACGAAGATGTCGTACCCCGCTATCATGGGACGACGTTGGAGAAAGAGCCCTGCTGGGACCAGAGATGGTGATCGATTCAGCTGAGAAGGTAAAGCAAATAAGGGACAGACTTCGAGTGGCTCAAGACAGGCAACGACATTGGGCAAATAGCCACCGAAGGCCCTTGGAATTTGAGGTAATTAAATTTATGAAATTCAAGTCAATTTAAATATTTTGCCTATGGAACTAAGACTTGATTATGACTTTGTTAAAGGTTGGAGAGCTGGTATTCTTAAAGATTTCCCCGACACGTGGCACCATTAGGTTCGGAAGGAGTGGAAAACTCAGCCCAAGATTCATTGGACCTTTTGGCATTCAGGAGAAAATCGGAGAAGTGGCATACCGTCTGGCATTGCCACCCTCTCTGGAAGGAGTCCATAACGTCTTCCACGTGTCGCAGCTGAGGAAGTATGTGTCAGACCCCAGCCACATTTTGGATCACTCAGAACTCGAAGTAGGCCCAAGTCTGACTTACCAGGAGCAACCCGTGGAGATACTGGATCGCTCGGAGAAAGTCCTACGGAACCAGGTTATCTCCCTGGTTCGCGTAGCTTGGAAGCACCATTCTCCCGGCGAATCCACCTGGGAGCGAGAAGACGAGATTAGAGAGCGATATCCCTATCTTTTTGAACCCTGAGGTGTATTTTTATTTCTCGGCCTTTCTTTTCGTGCCTTGTTATTCTTAAATTTCGAGGACAATTTTTTTTTTAAGTTGGGTAGGTTGTAAACCCCCTAAATTTTCAAATTATTAAATCTTGGATTTTTCCCGATTTTCTGGAATTTTCTGGAAATTTTCTTTAATTAAAATCAAGCTTTTCAATTAATAAATGATTTTTAATTAGCAATAAATAATATTAAAATATCATGAAAATAATATTTTGGGTGTAAAATGAAAAATTGGACTTAGGGTAATTTTCCTGGATTTTTCTGGGCCTCAGACCTATTTTTAAATGCCTAAAAAACTATTTTTATTTAATTAATTAATTAATTAACTATTTAATTATTTATTTAATTATTATTTTTATTTATTATTATTTTCTTTTTAGGTTTTGGGCCCGGCCCGGCCCAGTGGGCCGAACCCGCTAACCAGCCCAGCCCAGCCCCCTTTCGGGTCGGGTTGGGTTCAGCCGAACCTGACCCGCCGCAGCCCGACCCGCCCGCGTGAACAGTCCCCCCCCCACGTCCCGCGTCCCACGCCGGCCGTCGCGCGCAGCGCCGCCCGTCCCGCGCCCCGCCCGCCGCGCTCCCCGCGCCCACGTCGCCCCCGCTCCGCCTTGGCCGGCTCCCCTAACCGCCTCGCCCCTCCTTTAAAACCCCGGCTCCCCCATCTCCTCCGCCTCACTTTCCCTCTTCCTCTAACCCTAACCCGCCGCTCCGCCGCTCACCGCCGCCGTCATCCCCCGCCGTGCCCAGCCCGCCTCGCCTAGCTCCGCCAGCACTCCCTCCCCTCTCCTCCGCTCCTCCTCCGGCGCCACCGCCCGACTCCAGCAGCAGCAGCACGAGCAGCAGCCGCAGCCGCCGCTGCCGGCCGCCCCGAGCCACCGCCGCCCCGTGGACGCCGCGCCGCCCCTCGGCGAGCCGTCCCCCGCCCTCGCCGGCCGCCCAGCAGCCGCCCTCCGCCGTACACGGCCGTTCTCCGGCGAAAACCCTAACCCTAGCCCTAATTTGGATTCTCCGTGTCGGACACGACACGGACACGCCTCGAACCTGAATTTTCAGGTCCCCTTCAGGTACGCGTAACTTTCGCCTCGTAGCTCCTTTTTCATTTTCGCAAATTGCGTTGTGAAGCCTGTATGACCCTCTCGGTGTCCGAACAAACTGTTCGGGACATCGCGTCCTGTGGTGATCGCACACCGCGATCCAAAAACAGGAAAAACCAGACCCTGGTTCACCCCCGGAACTGAGTACGCCCCGCCAAACGGGATGACTTGGTCGCGTGCGGTCTTCACAGATACGTGCGCACCGTCGATACGGACGTGTGAGACTTCGCGGAAGCTGATTCGGGTGTGCGTGCACACCGGAATCAACGCGTATCCGCGGACATCGCCCCGTATCCGGCTTTTCTGCAATTTATCCTAACTTCGTGCACACTCGTCAGATCGAGACGAAACTTGCGCCATCGGACTCGTAGCGATACGCTGGTCCTGTGGGTCAAGTTTGGTTCGATTCTGAGAACGTTGACGAAATCGCGTGTCGTGGGCCCCACAGGCCCCGCTCGACGGGCGATTTTGTGTTCGGCTCATCGGAATCCAAATCTGGAAGTTCCGTTGGGTTCGTATCAGCGTTCCTGACCTGTTGACACTAAGTTTGGTAAATTTGGAGACCTTTGACCCGGACGCGTTTTTCGGTGCAAAGCGGGCCCACCGGCGGACCCCGTTTTGACCCGAAACTGTCGTTTTTGCCCTTGTCTCCAAATTGGACCCAAGGACAGGCATTTCTAGCTATTTGACATCTTCTGAGCATGATGGTAATGTCTATTTCAGCTTTTGGACTCATCTCTGGACTTTTCCTCCAAGAACCTAACTAATCAAGATCCAAACAACAGGCAAGTACCTGCACTTCAAGTTAATCTTTATATTGTGATAATTAAATTCCCTGCTCTACTAGTACTCTTGCTGATTACACGTAGTGTTAGAATACTATATTTTATGTCTTGAATATTGGAATTCATGTCTTGTTTTTCATGTCGGGTGGGAGAATACTGAAAGGCATGTAGTTTACCCTTTCCCTTGCCGTGAATAATAGCTGTTGGTACACGACTGTCCATCAGCCGGATCTCGATTATTCGTGACTAATAGCCGTTCATGACGGCCGGATTAGCCTTATAAACCCCTACATGCCAACTAAGTATTCTAAAAACAAACACAAGTTTCATACAGATAACTTCTGGTCATGTTATATTCTTGCTGACTGTGTAGTTTCTTTTCCTGCTCGTTTACTTCTGTTTTCTCATATTCCTGTTTATAGTGTTGACTCTGAGATATTAACATTCCTTTATGCAATTTCCTTAACATGATATTCAATGTTTAATTGTCATAAAATATTTAGTTTAACCTTGTTGTGCACTGTGTACTTTGCTCCTTTCCTGACTGGATCTGTTGATTTAGGCGATGATGAGGATCTTGCCCCTACTTATTATGGTCCCTATGAGGGGACTGATGATACCTATGAGGAGCCAGAACCCACCCAGGAGACCCCTGCTGCTGAGTAGCTAGTAGTAGCTATCTTTCATTTCTATTTCTTATCTTATTTATCGGGTTTGTCCCCGATTTGAATATTGAATTTCTGTATTTAAACATTTGAATCTGTTGTCACATTTATTTTCAGTTGCAAATCTTAAGTTTCATTTCTCCTTATTATCTTGCCTATGTTTTTGTGAATGAGCTAGTTAGTAATTATGGATTGACCTAGACAGCGTACTACCGCCGACTCTGCGGCGTAGGCTGGACGTACCCACGCACTCGTGCCCGAACTTCCGGGTGCGGGTCGTGACACTGAGAAAATAATAATAATAAAAAAATAAAAAAAATAATAATAAATAAATAGTTAATTTATTAATTAATTAAAAAAAATTATTTTTAGGCATTTAAAAATAGGTCTGAGGCCCAGAAAAATCCAGAAAAATTATCCTAAGTCCAGTTTTTCATTTTACACCGAAAAATATTATTTTCATGATATTTTAATATTATTTATTAACATTTAAAAATCATTTAATAATTAAGAGCCTTGATTTTAATTACAGAAAATTCCCAAAAAATTCCAAAAAATTGGAAAAAATCCAAGATTTAATAATTTGAAAATTCATGGGGTTTACAACCTACCCAACTTACAAAAATTTTATCCTCGAAATTTAAGAATAACAATGGGACAAAAGGAAAAGGCCGGGAAAAATACCTCAGGGTTCAAAAAGATAGGGGTATCGCTCTCTAATCTCGTCTTCTCGCTCCCAGGTGGATTCGCCGGGAGAATGGTGCTTCCAAGCTACGCGAACCAGGGAGATAACCTGGTTCCGTAGAACTTTCTTCGATCGATCCAGTATCTCCACGGGTTGCTCTTGGTAAGTCAAACTTGGGCCTACTTCGAGCTCTGAGTGATCCAAAATGTGGTTGGGGTCTGACACGTACTTTCTCAGTTGCGACACATGGAAGACGTTATGGACTCCATCCAGAGAGGGTGGCAATGCCAGACGGTGTGCCACTTCTCCGATTTTCTCCTGTATGCCAAAAGGTCCAATAAATCTGGGGCTGAGTTTTCCACTCCTTCCGAACCTAATGGTGCCACGTGTCGGGGAAATCTTTAAGAATACCATCTCTCCAACCTTTAATAAAGTCATAATCAAGTCTTAGTTCCATAATCAAAATGATTAAATTGACTTGAATTTCATAAATTTAATTACCTCAAATTCCAAGGGCCTTCGGTGGCTATTTGCCCAATGTCGTTGCCGGTCTTGAGCCACTCGAAGTCTGTCCCTTATTTGCTTTACCTTTTCAGCTGAATCGATCACCATCTCTGGTCCCAGCAGGGCTCTTTCTCCAACGTCGTCCCATGATAGCGGAGTACGACATCTTCGTCCATACAGAGCTTCAAATGGAGTCATCTCAATACTTGCTTGGTAACTGTTATTATAAGAGAACTCCACAAGATGTAGATAGTCTTCCCAGGATCCTCCAAAATCCAGGACACATGTACGGAGCATATCTTCAAGTGTCTGGATTGTACGTTCCGATTGTCCATCGGTTTGGGGATGATAAGCTGTGCTGAATTTGAGTTGCGTCCCCAAGCTGGCTTGTAAACTCTTCCAGAAGTGAGAGGTAAATCTTGAATCTCGGTCGGAGACAATACTTACTGGAACTCCATGCAGCCTGATAATGTGTCTGATATATAAATCTGCTAGCTTCTCTGTAGATAGCCCTACTTTGAAGGGTAGAAAATGTGCAGACTTGGTCAGTCTATCTACTATCACCCAAATTGCATCCTTTCCACTAGATGTCCTTGGAAGTCCGGAAACAAAATCCATTGTGATATGTTCCCACTTCCACTCCGGAATGGGTAGTGGTTGAAACAATCCTCCAGGTCTTTGTCTTTCTGCCTTGACTTGCTAGCACACTAAACAACGAGATACGAACCTGGCTACTTCTCTTTTCATGCCATGCCACCAAACATGCGTCCTCAGGTCCTTGTACATCTTGTTGGCTCCTGGATGTATAGAGTATTGTGATCTGTGCGCCTCTTGCATAATTTTTTCTCTTATGTCTCCTCGAGGTACACATAATCTATCGCTATGCCTCAGTGATCCATCTTCATGAATTCTGAAATCTTCCACTAATCCAGCTTGCACTTGTCCTCGAAGGCTTCGCAGGCCTTCGTCTTGAAACTGAGTCTCCTTGATCTTGTCTATTAAAGTAGACTGAATCTGCAGGTTCATCATTTGGCCTTCTTTTCCTGGGATAATTACTTCAATACCTAAACTTTCCAAGTCCTCTAGCAGGTGTCTGTCCATAGTCAAGTACATCGCCATAGGATATCTGCTTAGAGCATCAGCAACTACATTTGCCTTCCCAGGATGATACTGAAGGGTGATGTCAAAGTCTTTCATTAGTTCCAGCCACATTCTTTGCCTCAGGTTTATCTCTTTCTGGGTGAAGATATATTTTAAACTTTTATGGTCCGTAAATATTTCCACCCTTTCTCCATAAAGATAGTGCTTCCATAGCTTAAGAGCAAAAATGACAGCTGCCAATTCTAAATCATGAGTTGGATAGTTCTTTTCATGAGTTCGAAGTTGTCTAGAGGCATATGCTATTACTATCTTGTTCTGCTCCAAAACACAACCTAGACCTTTTCCAGAAGCATCACTATAAATAGCGAAACCTCCGGTTCCAGAAGGTAAGGTCAGAATAGGGGCAGTAGTCAGCCTTTTCTTCAATTCCTCAAAAGCATGCTGACATTCATCAGTCCAGGTGAACTCTTCATCCTTCCTTGTTAATTTTGTCATGGGTTCAGCAATTCTTGCAAAGTCCTTTACAAACTTCCGATAGTAGCCAGCTAGTCCCAGGAAGCTTCTAATCTCTGCTACAGAGTCTGGAGTGGGCCATGATTCTACTGCAGCTATCTTCTTAGGATCTACTGCTATTCCATCTCCAGTCACAACATGTCCCAAGAATTCTACTTTGTCTAGGAATAAGGCACATTTAAATAATTTCCCATAAAGTTTTTCCTTCCTCAAAGTCTCCAATGCTAACCTCAAATGTTCTTCATGTTCTTCGGGGGTCTTGGAGTAGATTAAAATATCATCAATAAAGACCACTACGAACTTGTCTAGATATTGCTGAAATACTTTGTTCATCAAGTTCATAAAAACTGCTGGAGCATTCGTCAACCCGAACGGCATTACTAAAAATTCGTAGTGTCCATTCCGGGTATTGAAAGCAGTTTTAGGGATGTCCTCCTTTCTCACCCTTACTTGGTGGTATCCAGACCTCAAATCAATCTTTGAAAACACCCGAGCTCCACTTAACTGATCAAACAAGTCATCTATCCTGGGCAGGGGATACTTATTCTTAATTGTTAAGGCATTCAAGGCCCTATAGTCAATACACATTCGGGATGTTCCGTCCTTCTTGGGCACAAATAATACTGGAGCTCCCCAGGGTGAGACACTAGACCTAATGAAATATTTGTCTTCTAGTTCTTTGATTTGTTCATTTAGTTCTATTATCTCCTTCTTGTTGATTCTGTAGGGATTTTGAGATACTGGTGCTGCTCCTGGCACTAAGTCAATGGAGAATTCAACTTCTCGGTCTGGGGGTAAGCCTGGGAGATCTTCAGGAAAGACATCAAGATATTCAGAGATGATAGGTAGTGGCACTTCTTCTGTTACTAGGGCTCCACAAATTTTGTTATTACCCATTTCTCTAGAACCTCTAGTAAATTCAAATTCTGGCTTGTCAGGGGGCCTGAAGATTACACTACCTCTGTGGCAGTCTATAGTGGCATGATGTTGACTTAACCAATCCATACCCAGTATAATGTCAAAACTGGGCACTGGCATTACAAGTAGTCTAGCATACAGTTCTCTTCCACATAAAGTAATAGGACAATTGTTACATGCATCACTAACCGGGATAATTCCTCCACCGGTAATGATCTTATAACAATTCCTAAGGGGTTTAGTGATTAAGCTATGCTTCATAAGGAAATCTACTGACATGAATGAATGTGAAGCTCCAGAGTCAAATAAAGTAATAGCTGGTATTGAATTTATAAGCACAGAACCTGTGATCACGTCTGCTGTGGCTTCAGCTTCTTCCAGAGTCATTGCATAAGCACGGCCTTGCTGCGGTGCACCCCTCTGTTGCTGCTGTTGGTGCTGAGCAAAACGTTGTTGTTGTGTTGGAAGCGGGGGTCCCCTCTGTTGTACTGCTGGGGCCCTGGCCTGGGCTGGAGCCTTTGGTGCAGCGGTACGTCCTTGAGCAGCTGGACAGTCCCTCATTTGGTGTGCTGCTGAGCCGCAGTAGAGGCAGGCACCTAGCCTCTTCCTGCAGACTTGCCAAGTATGACCTGGTTTTTGGCAAAAGTTACAAGCAGCAGCTTGTTGGTTCTGTCCTTGAGCCTGGTGTTGGGGTGCTGGAGCTCGAGGGAGAGGACGCTGAGTTTGCTGTGGGGCCCTCTGCTGTTGCTGTTGTTGTTGTTAAAAAGGGCGCTTGTTGGGTCCCGCATTTCCGGTATCTCTTTCTCGTTTTAGTTTATGCCCCATATCTCTCTCAACGCCTTATGCCACGCTCAGGATTTCTTCATAGGTGCGAGCTCAGCTGGTGGTGACAGCAAGGCGAATATCCGGAGACAGCCCCTTCTTGAATCTACGGGCTCTGTCTTCCGGGGTACGAACCATGTACTCCGCAAAGTGGCTTAACCTGCTAAATTCAGCAGTATATTCATCAACAGACAGGTTACCTTGTTCCAGTCTCTCGAATTGGCTTTCGAGAGCTTCCCGAGCCACTTCGGGGTAGAATTTCTCCTTGAATAGCCTCTTGAAGTCCTCCCAGGTGAGGTCAGGAGCAGATAGCTGGGGTTCATCTCTGAACCAGGTTCGAGCAATGTCGAACAGTTGCAGGCTTGCGGACTCCACTTTGAGGTCATCAGGGACCCGAGCAGTTTTCAGGAGTCTCTCGACATTCTCTATCCACTCATCGGCATAGAGAATGCCCTCAGTTCCGTAGAATTCCAGGGGTCTAAGATTCTTGAAGTCTTTGGCGCTCCCTGGCCTCTTGAGTGACGACTCCTGGGACTTAAGAGCTTCTGAGAGGCTGGTCCGCAGAAGTGCAGTCTGTTCTTTCTGGGATTCCACCAATCCTTGGAACACTCCAAGTAGCTGTGCCCCATCTAGAGTAACTGCAGGAACAGATGGAGGCGGCGGGAGTGCAAGAGTCTCGGGCACATTCTGCTCAGCTGGTTCTGATGTGCCTCCTACTGTGTTCCTGGTATGGACCATTCTGAAAGATTAAGGGATAGGAAGATCAGAATAGAATACTTGGAAATCAAAGGCGATAGGAAAATTGAGCAGAACTGATATCAAGAGTTGAAATAAGGACCCTATACTGTGAATGAGCTTTTCCTAGAATCCTCAATCTTATTCCATACCCTGTCCTAGGGTATTACCCTATTTTAGGATAGGACCTGCATGGGCCACCATAAAAATGTGTCACGACCCGCACCCGGAAATTCGGGCTCGAGTGCGTGGGTACGTCCAGCCTACGCCGCAGAGTCGGCGGTAGTACGCTGTCTAGGTCAAATCCATATTTACTAAACTAGCTCATTCACAAATAACATAGGCAAGATAATAATGAGAACAGAAACTTAAGATTGCAACTGAAATAAGTACGACCACAGATTCAAATGTTTTAGTACAGCAATTCAGAATGAAATCGGGGACAAACCAGATTAATAAGATAAGAAACAGAAATAAAGGTAGCTACTACTAGCTACTCTGCAGCAGGGGTCTCCTGGGTGGGTTCTGGCTCCTCATAGGTATCATCAGTACCCTCATAGGGACCATAATAAGTAGGGGCAAGGTCCTCATCATCGTCTAAATCAACAGATCCAGTCAGGAAAGGAGCAAAGTACACAGTGCACAGCAAGGTTAAACTAAATATTTATGACAATTAAATATTGAATATCAGGTTGAGAAACTGCATAACAGAACATCATTATCTCAAAGTTAAAGCTGTAAACAGGGATATGAGAAAGCAGAAATAAATGAGACAGAAAATGAAACTACAACAGTCAGCAAGATATATGTAACAAGACCAGAAACTATCTGTGTGAACTTGTGTTTGTTTTTAGAATACATAGTTGGCATGTAGGGGTTTATAAGGCTAATCCAACCATCATAAATGGCTATTAAACAGGGAAAATTGAGATCCGGCTGAGGTACAGTCGCGTACCAACAGCTATTAAACATGACAAGGGGAAGGGTAAACTACATGCCTTCTAGTATTCTCCCACCCGACATAAAAAACAAGACATGAACTCTAATATTCCAGACATGAAAATCCAGCATTTCTAACACTAGGTGTAATCATCAAGGGTACTAGTAAAGCAGGGAATTAATTATCACAATATATATAGATTTAACTTGAAGTGCAGGTACTTGCCTGTTGTTTGGATCTGATTAATTTGGTTCTTGGGGAAAATTTCCAGAGATGAGTCCAAAAGCTGAAATAGACATTACCATCACACTCAGAAGATGTCAAATAGCTAGAAACGCCTATCCTTGGGTCCAATTTGGAGACAAGGGCAAAAACGGCAGTTTCGGATCAAAACGGGGTCCGCCGGTGGGCCCGCTTTGCACCGAAAAACGTGTCCGGGCCAAAGGTCTCCAAATTCACCAAATTTAGTGTCAACAGGTCAGGAACGCTGATACAAACCCAACGGAACTTCCAGATTTGGATTCCGATGAGCCGAACACAAAATCGCCCGTCGAGCGGGGCCTATGGGGCCCACGACACGCGATTTCGTCAACGTCCTCAGAATCGAACCAAACTTGACCCACAGGACCAGCGTATCGCTACGAGTCCGATGGCGCAAGTTTCGTCTCGATCTGACGAGTGTACAAGGAGTTAGGGCAAATTGCAGAAAAGTCAGATACGAGACGATGTTTGCGGATACGCGTTGATTCCAGTGTGCACGCACACCCGAATCAGCTTCCACGAAATCTCACACGTCCGTATCGACGACGCGCACGTGTCTGTGAAGACCGCACGCGACCAAGTCATCCCGTTTGGCGGGGCACACTCAGTTCCGGGGTGAAACATGGTCTGGTTTTTCCTGTTTTTTGGATCGCGGTGTGCGATCACCACAGGACGCGATGCCCCGAACAGTTTGTCCGGACACCGAGAGGGTCACACAGGCTTCACAACGCAATTTGCGGAAATAAAAATGGAGCTACCAACAAAAAGTTACACGCACCTGAAGGGGACCCGAAAATCAGGGTCGAGTCGTGTCCGACACGTGTCCGACTCGTGTCGGACACAGGATCCTAGGGTTAGGGTTTTGGGAAGCTGCGGTGGTGGGCGGCGGTCGGCACGGCGGCGGGGAGGCCGAGGCTGGCTGGGGTGCTGCGGCGGAGGGCGGCACAGCACGGCGGCGCGCTGGGAGGCGGCGGAGGGCGGCGCTGCGGCTGCTGGTGGCTGTTGCTGCTGGTGGTTGTTGCTGTCGGGGACGGAGGAGGAAGGAGGAGGAGGCGGCGCCGAGGGAGGAGGGCGGAGCTGGCGGTGCGGGGCGGAGCTGGGCGGTCGGCGAGGAGCGGCGCCGGGCTAGGGTTAGGGTTACGGGAGGGAGGCTGGAGGAAGACGAAGAGGGGGGGGAGTTTATAAAGGAGGAGGACGGTGGTTGCAGGGCCGGGCAAGGCGGGGAAGAGGGGAGGTGGCCGCGGGGGACGCGGTGCTGCGCGCGGAGGGCGGCGCTGCGCGCGGAGGGCGGCGCTGCGCGCGGAGGGCGGCGGAGGAGTCGGGGCGACGTGGGGCTGGGTCGTGCGGGTTGGCGGGTCGGGCTGACGGCGGGTCGGGTTCGGGTGAGCCCGACCCGACCCGTTAAGGTTTGGGTCTGGGCCGGATTAGCGGGCTGGGCCGCGGCCCAATGGGCCAGGGTGCGGGCTGGGCTGAGAAAATAATAATAATAAAAAATAATAATAATAATAATAATAAATAAATAGTTAATTTATTAATTAATTAAAAAAATTATTTTTAGGCATTTAAAAATAGGTCTGAGGCCCAGAAAAATCCAAAAAAATTACCCTAAGTCCAGTTTTTCATTTTACACCCAAAAATGTTATTTTCATAATATTTTAATATTATTTATTAACAATTAAAAATCATTTAATAATTAAGAGCCTTGATTTTAATTACAGAAAATTCCCAGAAAATTCCAGAAAATTGGAAAAAATTCAAGATTTAATAATTTAAAAATTCATGGGGTTTACAAGATACTTCTGCAGCAAAAATGAATATACAATTACCTTCAAGTATATACTCATCGTTAAATACAGTACATGCATTGATACTCCTAGTCTTAGCATATATACTCATCGTTAAATACAGTATATGCACTGATACTCACTGCTACCTTCAAGTATGGTTGTTCGAGTGATTGAGTGAGCTTGGGTCACTAGGGAGAGCAATTTACAGTTTTTATTGTGTATTATTTGGCAATGATCAACTGAAGGGAGAGCAGTGTGCAGTTCTGTGCTAGCACAACAAGGAGGAGCACAACTGGGCACTGTGCAACTATGTGCTACCACAATACAAGGGGAAGCATACATCAATTTATAGTAGTAGAAGCTAGCTGTACTGCATAGTGCATCAGTGAGGAATCAGTGTGCAGCAATACTGTGCAGTGCACAGCAGGAAGGATGTACAGCAGCAAGTAAACTCAGCAAGTAGCAACATAGCCAGTGTACTGCAGAGCCTTCAACAGCAGGTTTAGCAGTCTACAGTAGCCAATGTAATAGCTTATGCAGCAAGATGCATCAGCTCAAGTTGGATACAAGTTCTAGAAAAAGCCAATATCGTATATCGTGTCTCAGCTTTGAAGAGTCATTCCTGTGTCCGTGTATACGACTCTCCTTGAGTCGAGATCTACATCATATTATATACGCTGCAGATACGCAAGGTTGCGTCTAAACTCAGACAACTAACTAGAAGAGAGATAGGGTTACGGTCTGTATCTAAAATAATGGAGTGCACCCTTAAATATGATAAATAAAGTGAAGGACAAGTCAAAATAGTGATGTCTATCTTTCCTGACTTTTGAGTTTTCCTAGTTGCAGATTAGGAGAGAGGAGAACTTATGTCAGCTATTCACAAGGAAGGCATGAAGCTGGCTGATCATGACAAAAATGATGGTACTCGCAGTCGCATAGAGCTCAAAATATGTGGGCAGGTTCTACTCTTTCTAATTGGTTAAAATCTCTGGTAATAAAGTAGAATTTATTCATTTTGGGTCACCCATTATAAATACCTCTATGACATATGGGCCTAAATGCCATATAGATGGGAGCCCAATGTATGTGTCTATGTCGTATCCCATGTCATGTCTATGTTTATGTCTTGTTTGTGTCCGTGTGTCCGTGGCATGTCATGTCTTGTCTATGTTTGAGTGTGTCCATGTTTGTCCGTGTGTCCGTGTCAGTATTAGGGTTAGTGTCCGCATGTGTTAGTGTGTCCGTGTGCGTGTGTCCGAGTTAGGGTTGGGGTTAGGGTTAGTGTGTGTCGTGTCATGTTGTGTCGTGTTGTGTCGTGTTAGAGAGAGAGAGAGAGACAGAAAAAGGAGACAGAGAGAGGAGCTTACCAAGTAAGGAGGAGGGGAGCTGGAGAGAGGAGAACGCCGGAGGGAGGAGGGGAGTCGGAGGAAGGAGGAGCTGACGGAGGGAGGAGCACCCTGGAGGGGGGAGGACGCGGCCGGAGGGGGGTCGCCGAGGTGGGGCGCCGGGATGGGGGGAAATTTTTGAGATTTTGAAGGAAATGGGGGAAAGAAAAATTCGTCAAACCCTATATCGACGTCGGTCTATACGTCGCTAAATGTTACGGATATAATAATATACTGCGACTTAAATACATAAACGTCGCTAAACATCACTAAAATTAAAAATTTAGCGACGTTTAGCGACTACCTAGCGACATATTAAATATTTATAATAATTATAGTCGCTAAACGTTGCTCCACGTCACTATCACCGACATATTGCAACGTTTTATATGGACGTCGCTAAATACCTATAATTCAACGACGTTTTATTTGGACGTGGCTAAAAACGTCGCTAATCCCGCAATTTTTAGTAGTGTTAGATGTTAATTTATGTTAAATACTTTGAAATTTCACTTTTGTATCTCTATACTATTTTTATGTATGGAACTGCAATTGCCAACGGGGTTTGCCAAAACTATCATTAATTTATTAAGTTAAAGAAACAAAACAAAATTATACCTTTCTTTAAACATTAATGATAATTTTGGTAATCAATTTTAATTTGTTTGGATATTATAAAAGTTTTATTGCCAATTGTAGTTTTCTTTATGTAATATTTGGATTTTTTCTTTCCTGATCCCTCTTTTTGTGAGCTTCCATGTGCGAGCGTGTATGTCCGCGTGCATGTTAACATAAGTTGTTATGAACATGATAAGCAAAACTGACATCTCTACTATTATAATGCGGCTCAAAAATGACTTAAAAATGAGTTGTCTAAACCGTATGTATATCATTATTTAAATGAATAAAAAATTTAACAAGAAGATAACTAAATTACTACCAAAATACTCCACTAATTATTTAAAAAAAAACTTATCAAAGCATTTAAGTATCTAATATGATATATTTATAACTATATAACTCTAACTCAAGTGGTTAAGGTATGAGTCATTTTTCTTGATTGTTTTAGTTCAATTCCTAGAAATGACATTTATTAGAATAAATTCATGTTTGATTTTTTACAGTACTTTTTTTACGCACGCGCATTAATAGTAAATATAATAAGAGAAAATTTGAGTTGCACCCCAATTTATTGGTCATATTTCAAGGTACACTCTATTTACTATAATGTACGACCCCCCTCCCATTTCACGATTTTTGTCACTAACTGACGGTCAACGCGATTGACCACATTTTTCGGACAAAAATACCCCTGGTCCCCTTCTCTCTCCTCCCCCCTCTCTCTCTCCTCCCCCTCCCCTCTCCCCCCCTCTTTCCCCGGTCGACCAGCGGCAACGACGGAGCGCGCGCGGGGTGTAGTGCCCCGCTCCGCGCTCGCACTATATACAAGAGATATCGCTTTGCTGGCTCGAGCGAAAGCCTTCTCGAAGAGTTCTCCGATCGAAATACAAGACGATTGATCTAGGTGAGTGAGCAGAACTTCATTCTCTGATTCTTTCATGCCTAATAAAAGAATCTGATTTTATAAATGCTTGTGCTAAGTTTAGTGTTCATAATAAGAATGATTTTCCTAAAGTTTATTGCTGCCTCAAACTCTGCCAAGAAAGCGCTGCTTGACGTTTGATCCTATGTGCCCAGAGAAGGCAATGCTTGTGGGCGGGCACGCACGCAAGGCTAGCGCGCTAGGCGCGCCTGTTCTATTACCGCACGAGCGCCCAGGCACAAACCGAAGGACCCCTACACTTAGCGCCTAGAGCCCCCCCTACAAGCACCCCCGGGCGAAGGGGGGGACCAAAAAATGCCTTTTGTTTTCCCCCCTTCAGGCTCCATGATGGATCCCTTGAAGTATCTATTTGAAAAACCAGCATTGACTCGAAGGACTGCGTTGTGGCAATTCATTTTTTTAGCCGTCAAGCCATCTCATCCGTAGTGCGCATATCTTCGACGTCGAAAGCGAAGCTTCAGTTTTTGGTGCTTACTAAAGCAATTGACTTTGTCGTTGGATAGTCAGTTCGAGGGCAAGGAAGTAAGTTATCATTTTGAAGCCTATGAGCTAGTAATTCCTCAATCTCTATTACCTCCCGGCACGATCACCAAAGGGTGAGAAAAAATGACAAAATATGAGAGTGAAGAAAAAACCACCGCTCCGTGGGGGCGGGGGAGAGGTCGCTAGAGTCCCTCGGAAAATTCCTCAACCAATTGGTTGAGGATGGGAGTGAGCTAAAGATAAGGTAGATTTTGAAGAGTTTAAGAAACTACACGCTAATCCAAAACCTAACTCTGCATGCTTAATTAGAGAATTGTGTATGCTTTAAGAATGATTGCCTGCTTGCTTAATAGGAAGAATGATTATTGCTATGCTTAACAAGAGAACTTATATGCTTGTCTAAAAGAGATATAACCATTTCTATGCTAAGTATATAAATGAATGTTGCATGCTAAGTTACACGGTCACCGCTATCGAACTAACCATTGCTATGCTAACAAGAAAGTAAAAGAATGCTTGAACATGTTTCTTTATCCTATGCTAGAGATAGAATAGAATTACATGCTTAGTTTAAAAGAGATAGAGAAATGAAAAACTATGCTTGCTAATAGAAAACGGCTTGAAGATGTTTCATTGATCGCACTGCAAAAAAGATATAATTGTATGAATAACTCGTACTGTGTGCTATTAAACCTATCGATTGATTGAAAAGAATAGAAGATTGAACCTATCGCTTGATTGAATAAAAGAGATTGAAGAGTTATTGGCTCTATTGCTTGATTAGAAACTCTGTTTGTTTCTGGACATGTGCATCATATAGTCTTTATCTGATAGAATTACACCTATGCATTGGTCTAACAACTTGTGCACAAAGTTTATCTCTCAAACGGTTCCTGGGGCACTGGAGATCATTCGGCCTGGGAGAGATCTGGACACCCTGAGGCTAGAAGTCCTTATTTATGGGAGGGTGTGGCTATTATTGTAGTGCTGAACCATGAGTCCCGACTGCTATTTTGAACATATTTTAGTACAACGCAATAATGTGTCTCAGTAGCTATTAGCCGATCTGTCATTAGTGAGATGGGCTTGTATATCCCAACTGCTAATCCCGGGGATCCAATACTCGGGGGGCTATCGTATAGTTAGGATACATTCTAGGTTAGCCTTCTTGCATACCTAACCGTTTGATGCAGAGACAAATAGGCCAGAGTACCCATATATATATGTAAGTTGTTACTAACTTGTACGTCTGCTGCATGGATAACCGTTCGGTGAGGAGTAAGAATTACTACTTAAGTGATACATTAATTTAGCTTACTATCTTGTACTGCTCCTAGACTTGCATGTTTATCTTGAATATGCTGCTGCCCTCTTGTATAAGATGATTAGTCCACTAGATGCTGCTATTGTCTATAAGAGATATAATATGCCTCACAACACATGTTGCGCACTTCACGATAGATTAGTCCCTTTTGCATGCTTAGTTGTATTGAACTGAACTATGATTTCAAAGATGTTTCTAAAAGAAGTAAACTGACTATGATCCTGTACTGCATGAAATGAACCTAGGTAAAAGTAGCAACATCACTAGTAATATAATATTTTATCACATGCTTACTTAGTGTTGGTTTTAGAGAGTGTTAATTTTTTTTTTTTGCTTTTTTCTCACCGGTACTTTCCCCAAAGTGCTGACCCCCCACTAGTTTGCTTGCTCGTAGGTACTGAATCGTCTGAAGAAGCGATATCATATCATAATCCTCAGGAGCCAAAAATCTGGAGTCGATGCCTTGAGACGTATCGAGATGTTTTGAGATTTTTTCTGTATAAAGGGATGTAATGTATGGAACGATGCCATTGTAATCTGTATTGATGTAGCCAATTGACAAGCCTTATAATCGTTTCAAATAACAATAAAGAGCTTATTTTCTTATGCCATTGTGTTCTTTACTTTTCTACAATGTTGTGTCGCTGCTTCTTACTCTGAATAGCTTACTTGTCCTTGTTCAAAGTCTTGGTCTTGTACAAGCGCAACTTAGGCTTATACTATATCACGTCCATGCGAGGACGATCAGTTCCGCAAGACGTTATGCAAGCACTGGGGTGCACCTTGAAATATGACCAATAAAATGGGGGTGCAACTCAAAATTTCTCATATATTAAAGAGTGTAGCAAGTATGAAAAGTTTGAATATTGAAGGTATTTAAGTGTAAAACAGTCTTAATAAAACCTGAATTTTCTTCTACTTTTGGTATGTGGTGTCGGGTATCCCGCCCAAATCTCTGCAACGATTACTTGATACTGACCGTCCACGTTTCATGCAGTACGGCATCACGTCCGTCCATCTCTTCCTCTTTTGCCCCAAAAACTTCGATCCCCATTAATGCTTTTAGGGTCTCATTCGTCAGTGAGAAGAGGTTTCGTCCGTCCGTCCGATCTTGATCCAACAGCCCACGCGAGCCTCGTCCTGGAGAGAGAATAATCCCCAATTCCTTTTTTTTCATTTCATTTTAATTTTTCCCCAAAACTAAACCCTAGGTCTCGTGAAATCAATGAAACCCTAACTCTCCACTCGTCTCCCCTTTCAAAATTAGGATTACGAATTGAATAATTCCTTCTTTGAGCACATCCATTTTGGCATCTCAGTCGTTTCCCCCAAGAAATTGGGCGCCGATCAGGACTTTTTTGTACAGGTGCGTGCTTTATTCCTCCTCTTGTTTTGATCTGTTCAAATTTGTTTGATTTCTGATCAATTTGGATAGCTTTCAGGCTTAAATTTGAGTTTCAATGGCTAGAACTTTTATGCTAGATCCGGAATTAGGGTTCCCATCCGAGAATCATATGTAGTCGATGAGAAATTTGGGGCTTTCTCGCGGATTGAGTAGTTTTAGATGGAAGTTAGCGTTCAAAGATCCGATTCATCTGATATTCTTAGAAAGGCGAGATCTTTAGATCTCAAGAGTGTGTATGGTGATAAACCAAGGGATTCCTCTAGAAGTTCTTCTAGGAGTTTGAAGAGGAGCAATGCATCCGATTTTGGGAGGAAAAGGAGTAGGAAAGAGGCTTCTTTGAGTGGTTTTGGGGCGGTTGTGAAGAGGCAGAGGAATAGTTTGGATGCTTCGAGGTCGGACAAGAAGGTTGATGATTGTAGTAGTATAAGTGATAGCTTGCTTATCTTTGGGCGTGAAATCGGGTTAGCTTCGTTGAAGAAGAAAGATGATCGTACTTCGAGTGCTAAGAATTCAGCGAATTCTAATGGCTTGTGTGATGTTGTCATTCCTAAGCGTCCCCGTGGTTCCTCTAGTCAGAGAAAGCATCAAACCTCAGTAGATCCGGAGGTAGCGAAGGAGAGCTCAAATTGCGGTGATGAGGTCAAAAACGAAGCTCAGGTGTTGGTTGGTAAGAGGAAGAAAAAATCTAATAGGGTCACGGAAAATGGTTCTAGAGATAGGTCTGCTAATCGTAGAACCGGGGAAGGACATGCTCAAGGTAGAAGCAAGAAGGCCTCTACCTCTGCAAGACAGGACCATCTTGAGAATGAAGCTCATTTAGCCGATGAGAACGAGTTCTACGGAGAAGAATATGATGTGGGGAATCTGGAAGAGAATGCTGCTAGGATGCTTTCATCGCTTCGCTTTGATCCTAGATGCATCGGATTTTCGGGGGATACAATGGCGTCTTCGTCTAGCCCAGCAAGTGGATACTACGAAAATTTTATGAGTTCGAGACCTGAATCATCTTCAGTTGATGCTGCAGGTAGGATGCTGCGTCCGAGGAGTCGTAGTGGCAAAAGTTTGGTCAGGAAGCGCCGTCATTTCTACGAGGTCTGCTCGAGGGATATGGATCCATATTTCATCATTAAGCAGCGGATCAGAGTATTTTGGCCCCTTGACAAGAGCTGGTATTTCGGTTTGGTTAGGGATTATGATCCTGTAACAGGATTGCACCATGTGAAATATGATGACCGTGATGAAGAATGGATTGATCTTCGAAGTGAGAGGTTTAAACTGTTACTTTTCCCTAGTGAGATTTCGGGCAAATTCCATACTAAAATATCACAATTGGAGTCAAAGCAGAAGGATAAAGAAGGCGATAAGAGTACCTCTGATGGAAGTTGTTTAGGCAACTTTTTGGATTCTGAGCCCATCATTTCATGGCTGACTCGGTCAAAGCATCGTAGAAAACTATCTTCACACAACATCATTAAGAAACGTAGAAAAGCTCATAGTTTTAAGGATTTTGAGTCATCTGTCTTTTCAGAACAGGAGCATGCCACTGTGAATCCGTCCACTGCTTATTCTGAATCAGCGGAGACACTACCAGAAGTGCTGGTAGGGAAGGGCAGAACAAGTTCTTGTGAAACAAAGGTACCTTTTGTTTATTCCAGGAGAAGGTTTCATAAGAGAACAGACGGTTCAAACAAAATTATGGAGCATGATTACATTCATGGAAGTTCAGCTGGTTCTGTTAGCATTGTTGCTTTGGCTGCTGACCGCACAGCTGTTCCTGAAGAACTGAATATATCCAACACATCAGTTGAACCGAAACAGGTCACAGTTAAATTTTGCTTGCGACTTATATCTAGCCATGACCTTGCATTTGGAACCCAAAGCTTTTCATTGTTCCATACCCTTTTTTCCCTTCGATTTGGTGTGCTGATACATGTGTGGCCGGTGGTTCGTATGGAAATACTTCTAGTTGATAATGTTATGGGGCTAAGGCTACTGGTGTTTGAGGGATGTTTAAGGTGGGTGGTAGGCCTTCTGTGTTCAGTCATCACTGTTTTCTATCGACGAAATAAACAACACAAGTCAGCAGAGCTGCAAATGCCATTCACTTCAATTGGTTTTAAGCTTTCAGGCTTGAATGACCAAGGTGCAAAGCTTCTTTTTGTGCTGTACAGCTACTTGCAACTCGAGATTCTGAAATGGCAATACCTGGAAGACAAACTCAAACAACAATGTTTGACAATGTGGGAGCTGTCAATAGTTGACTGCACACACACTAACATTCAAAACTTACTAAGGAAAGGTGATCAGATGCTTGGTGCTTCAGTCTATATGAAAGCAGTTTCAATTGAGGTATTGTATCATTGTTCAATTCCTATTTAATTTTTTTCTGACACAAGTTTATGCATTTGATAAAATTTATATTCAGTCTTGCATTGGTTTTAGGCTATTATTGTGTATAAAAGAAACCACTTTTCTGGAACCTCCCTGGCTTGATGAATATGGTGAAGCAGATGCCATCTTCAGTTGGATCAGAACCTTTACAATATTGACCTTTTAGTATTTGCTTTGTAATATATAGTATTTCACTGAAGAGAAGTGTAAAAAGGAAAATACAACGCGGCTGCTGATATTATGATCAATCAGCTATTGAAGTTTAAATTTGTCTGAAAGATCTGCAAGAGTGTACTTTCCTTTGTTTCTAGAGCATGATCTTGCAAACTTCATATTTTGTGATCCAGTTGTGTTGGCTGTGTGCTACCTTGAAATAGCTGCTATGGACCAAAATTGTGCAGAATAGGACGGAATTGAGCAGTACTGATTCAGGATTCACATGTTCGAGACATGCTCGTTTACCTGACATTATCGAGGTGGGCTCGAGCTCAAAATTATTAATATTCACCCTAGCTCGAGCTCAAATTTATCACCCGAGTTTGAGCTTGAAAACTGTGCTCAATCTTGAGCTCAACTAGGCTCGTGAGCAACTCAACTCAACCAGAGAGCATCTCAAGAGCTGCTCGACCTGATTTCAAGTCAATCCGAGTATATTGTACATGTATAGAGGGGAAAGCCCATTATGCCATAGCTTGGGATTGTTTTGTATCAGCCAAAGCAAAAGCAATTACAGTTTTTGGCATTGGGTTGGGCTGGTATATCTTGTAAAAGATGAGTTTATAAACCTGAGTGGAGTACCCCCTCACTTCCGCTAGTTGAGTTTGTTCACGAGCTCATGAGCTGAGCTTCCTATATTGGAGCTATGCTCGTTAAGGAAATTGACCTCATTTCTATGTTCCAGTTTGGCTTGTTAATGAAGTGTAGTCGAGCTACAAGCTGCTTTGTTCATTTGCAGCCCTAGCGTAGAATGCTGAACTGTAGCTATGCTAGTGCACTGGCATGCAAGATACAGTTGGTGCTACAGATAGGACTTGGAAGATTTCACTTTCTCCAGTAGACTTTAGTTGTCCTACAATTAGGTAGACAATAGTTTTCACCTTCTCGTAGGAAGATGATTCTTTGCTCCGAAGTCTTCGTGTCTGGGATCTAGAGTCCATTCATGGTCAAGTGGGATATAATTTAGGCTTGTGTAGTTGGTGATGGATTGGGCTTGATTGTTGGTTGGGTAAGGTTGATGAAGATGGCTGATATTCTGAATAAATGAAGAGGTGATGCTTGTTTTGGTTGCACTAGAACACAGGAAGTCTCTTTGGGTGGCTGCACAGCAGCAGCAAGCACAGGATGAGGGTCTTTAGACTTGGATTTGGCAGGTGGCAGGAGACTTTTGCTGGTCTGACTGTGCCAGTTCAAGGGACTGATTATTACAAGCTGCAAATCGGCAGCAAAGCTTCAAGGGTGCAAAAACTGAGAAGGTACTGGAGGAGGGTTAGATGGGTGGCCTTGTGGCTGCGGTTTTCAGATACAGTAGCAAGGAGAAACAAAGGAGAATAAGGGTTGTGGCATCGGCTTGAAAGGAGGTAACGAAGAAAGTAGGGTTAGGGATAGAATCCAAGTCTTCACACCATTGCGTAGGGTGGGTGTGAGAACCACACCATGGCATCACACCATTATCTTAATAGCAATAAACCTCAATATCAAAGTTTCATTATTTCAAACTAGACTTTATATAGCCTTCTAGACTTGGCTATCAAACAAACTTGGAAAACAAGTAGACTGTTAGACTTGGAAAAAAGAGTAGGCTTTTTTAGACTTGGTCTTGGTCAACAAGAAACAAGTGTCCAAACAAAACTACTTATAAACATACTCAATTAAATAAAATCCAAATTTAGACCCATTAAATAATCCAAGCTACTAAAGAAACCCAATAACTCAAATAGGCTCAACCAGACCAATCTCCAACTGAACTCGTTGAATATGAACTGGTCCTCTATTACTGGGCATTGCATTCATGGAATCTTATGATGCAATATAAATTGTCTATGTACGAAATGCAATCTACTGTTCGATAATCATAGGACAAGAGGACCAGGGCTACTTCATAGCAATGGATGCTCTCCTAGTATCTGAAGCAGAACAGATGCCAGTGAAGAGGAGAGTTTTATGATTGATCTCTTTGGTTGCTTCCAGCCTTTATATCATGAGCTCCATGGTGCTCCCAGCTAAATAACATGTAAAATAGCTATCATCTTACTCATGTCATCATGTGCAAAAATTGGCAACTAAAGTCATTTGTTGGCATCTCTTAGTATGACACATAACTATCCTCAAAAAAGGGAGAACTAATGAGCTAAAGAAGAAAAACAGACTGACGTAATATCAAGATTACAAGAATACTTGTAAATTGTCTTTAAAATAAGTTGCTGAAAATGTGATGTTTTCCTTGTTTCCATTCTTCTTGGAAATAGAACTTGATATCCTTTGGAATACATCTTTATCCGGTGTTTTTGCTTGGTGTAATGCTAATGCTTGGAACTAGTATCTAGAGGATGTGGGTTCAAGTTGAGGGGACAGAGTTAAGAGACTAAGTAGTTAGCATAAAACGTGGTAAAGGCTTCATACATCTTGACCCTCCTCAATGCTCTGATACCTCTTTATGTGTTGTGTTAGTGGTAGCCACATGATGTTCAACACCCCTTTGTGTATATCCATATCCATTATAGGAAATCAAGGTATTTGCAGTATCCATGCTTCATAGATGGATAAAGGAATGAATTAGTTTATACTTGTACAATTATTCTTGTATTGATCTTGACAACCAAGCTTCATTTGTACTTGTGAGTCTTCATAATAATCATGATGTGAGTTAGAGCATTATTATTATCTGTCATTGACAATACCAAGTTGTCAACTTAGATGCACGAATACAGACACGGATATTACTATCAATTGTATTTGTATATTTGACGTGTAATCTACTATGGTTGTCTTCTCCACTGTGTCATTTACTGCTATTTACAGGTATTGGATACAACTAGCCGACCCAAATTTTTTGGGGATAAAGGCTTGGTGGTGGTTGTTATACAGGTACCACATACACTAAGGTTTCTTAGGAGATGCATTTAGATGTTATTGTTTGTGAATGGACTTCCTGTAGTCTTAATGCATTTGACCAAGTTTTCTATGTGAATTGTTGTTTATAGTTTATAGTTTACTATATACTTGTGATAAATTATTGTTATTCATATTTTATATTCGATATTTCCATGAATTTTTTTACTGCTAGGTCACTTATTTCTTTATGCTAGCTAATCTTGTTGGCTTTTGAACATCAGTATAACTTTATAAGTATGGTAGGCTGGTAGCTGCTGAAAAAGCATGATTTCGGTGCATTTATAGACTTTAAATTACAATTTACCTGTGATTTTAAGTTCTCAACTTTAACAACTTTTTATTTATTTATTTATTTATTTCTTGATTGATTTATTTTATCTTACTTTGTTATAGAATCATGAAGTTACCACTGAAGAATTTGTAAAGAGTGTAGAATGTTAACTATTATACTCGCAAAACTTTGTTTCTGAGTTTTGTATTTGTGGTTCTGATATGGTTTGAGTCAATACACCAAAAGTTGGGATAAAGACTTTGTTGTTGTATATTGTTATGGTTAGTGAGTCTGTCTACTTTAGTCCCACACTGGATAGAGTTTTAGGTTCTCCTTATATATGTGGCATCGTAGCAAGGGTCATCTTGGGCCAAGCCTCTCTTCCACCAAAAATTCTACGTCCTACCCATCTGCATCTTCTCAAATCCTTATTTCCCAAATCCTAATCCCAAATTCCCAAAATAAAACTGAGTTGTCAGTTGCTACCATTTGTTTCATGGATCTGGTGTTGTCTATTGCTTCTCTTCATGGATTGGTTGTCTATTGTTTCCGAAATAAAACTGAGTTGTCTATTGCTTCTCTTCCCAAAATAGAATTGAGTCGTCTTTGCTGTTGTGGTCAACTACTGCTGCCTTCATTCATTTGCATCTTTCCAGGAAGGTGATCTTCTCTTTATTGCTTTTACTGTCTCTATAGTTGTATATTGCTGCTGTTGTTTACTACTTTTAGCTGTGACATGCTTGTCATGTCCAACTTGAGAGGGGAGAGTTGACCAGGTATTCTGGCACATATCTGTGGTCTTTACCAATTTGCTTGCAGTCTTGGTCCTTGATCTGGTTGTTCTCTATTACTGCTCTTCTTGTGCGACCTCTATTGCTGACTTCTGTTGTGCATCTTCGAGCACCGACCTCTACTATTGCCTCTTGTCTTTCATCCCTTGTGTGCTGACCTTCCTATGGTCATGCGGCCTCAAGTAGTGACCTACAATGCTTTCTTTGGTTGTGCATCCTCGTGCACCGACCTGTCACTGTAGCCTGCGCACTGCTGCGACTCTCTTCTCTCTTAGGTTGTTTGTTGACCCTTGCTACTATCGTTCGCCGATGCTGCCGTTTCTACTCATGACAGTGTCTCTGTCCATGACTCCATGTCCACCCTTTTGCTCTACTAGTAGGTGGGTGGGCGCAGGGGGTTGGGGGGTGGGGGTGGGGGGGGGGGGGGGGGTGAAGTTAGTGACTACGCTAGAGTTTGTGAGTGTAGTTCTCTATGTAGTCTACTTTCGCCCCACATTTGGATGGATTATATGAGGAATGTTATATATATATATATATATATATATATATATATATATATATATATATATATATAGTCAAACCACATCAACGAAGTATACAATGTAGTTTTCGACAATTAGGATTATAGAAACCTATGCTCTATAGAATATGGTGCATTTTTCCTACTCATGAACAATTATGGACCTTTTATAATGCAATGTCGCAGCCAATTATCGCTCTATAATGGGCTGCTCAATAGTTCTTCAACAATGACTGTTTTATTCTGGGAAGTAGGCCATGTGATTGTTAAGTATTTTCAGTTGAAGTCCACCCTGGATTTACCATGAAATTTCATTTTACTAAAGTCCATTGTTAGAATAGTGATTCAAGTATCTCAGGTGTTGAACTTGTATCTTCAGATTGTAGTTTGACAAAATTTCTTCTCAATGTGCAGGGTTTCCCAGAAAGGTTGCGCTCAAACATTATGCATCAAATCATTTCCGATAAATCCATAAGTTTGAATATGAATCCATCATCTTGTTTTATTGATGAGAGTACGATCATTCCTACACAGTCACTTTCTTTTGCCACTTCACCTTCATTTTTCTTGAGCCTCCATATGAAGTTGCTGATGGAAGACAGTGCAGCTTCTTTTAGCATCCAGAAGCCAGCTTCAAGTTCCTCACAAGATTGCGCTAATAACAATGACAAATTGGCCATCGATGATTTTTCTCCTGCCGAGGATCCATCTGACCGAGTTTCAGATATCACAATCGAGACTTCAGGGTCTTTGGACCAGGTTGTTGCAGTTCCTGGAAAGTCAGCTGTTCCTCAGTTAAAGGTAGAGACTGATGCTCTCTCCTTTAGCAATGATGGTGATTGGAGGAGGTCATCTGACAAGGTTCTTGGAAGCGACATGGACATGATTGGAAATACCAACGGTTGCAGTGATTTGGGGCTGAACGAAAGCTATGAGACGGTTGTTAGGATTGAGAGGTCGTCAGACCATGCAGAGTCATCACAAGATGTGGAGAAGTCATGTTCTTCATATCCTGATGGGTCTTCTTGCCCAGAAAAGTCTGAGGGAGAGTACAATCCTTGTTTAAATAACACTATTTCCCAGTCTAAACAATTTAGTTCGGTGGAGGAGCAGTCGGCTGACAAGGGAAAGAAAGCTGTTCATACTGCATCAGATTTGGCCTGGGAATTAAATGATTATGCTGTTCACTGCAGCAAACCAACTGCTCCACGGAGCATTTGGCACCGTAATCGGCATAGCTCCATATCACCTACATTCAATCATTGGTCAAACTTTTGGTCAGATGAGTTTATGCAGAATGGATTTGTTAGTGGGTCCAAGAAGCCTCGTACGCAGGTTTCTTATTCATTCCCCTCATTCCCCTTTGGAGGTTATGACCTTGGCTCTAGGCGCCGGAGTCACCAACGGAAGGCACGGTCCTACAAAAATGTTAAAACTGTAAATGCAAACAGGGTTTCTGGTGGTTCAGCAAGTGCTCGAAGCTATCAAGAGCCCTTGATTTGTGATGCAAATGTCCTGGTTACAAATGGAGTCAAAGGGTGGAGAGAGTGTGGTGCTTCGGTTCTACTTGACTCTGATGATCAGAAGGAGTGGAGGATATGTGTGAAATTGTCCGGGACCACAAAGTTTGAGTACAAAGTGCAACACATTCTGCAACCTGGAATAACAAATCGACACACCCATGCCATGATGTGGAAAGGAGGGAAGGATTGGACTCTTGAATTTACAGATCGAAGCCAATGGTCTCTTTTTAAAGAAATGCATGAAGAATGTTACAACCGTAACATAAGAGCGGCTTATGTTAAAAATATCCCCATCCCTGGTGTTCGCCTGATTGCAGATGCTGATGACAAGATTGTTGAAGCCCCTTTTGTTCGCTGTCCATCCAAGTACTATAGGCAAGTTGGGACAGATGTTGATATGGCCTTGGATCCATCTCATGTTTTATATGACATGGATAGTGGTGATGAGGAGTGGAATTCTAAAATGAGAAGTTCTTTGGATAAAGATGGGAGAGAGATGTCTGAGTTCACTGATGATATGTTTGAAAGGGTCATGGACACATTTGAGAAATTTGCATATGCTCAACAGTGTGATGAATTCAGTGTTGATGAAATAGAGGAATTCATGGCTGATGTTGGAGAATTAGAAATCATTAAAGCTATTTATGAGCATTGGAGGCAGAAGAGGCTGGAGAAAGGCTTGCCTCTTGTACGACAATTTCAGGTAATCTCTTCTCTCTTTGTATTTATTTTTTCATAGTAATTGCTGTAGTTCTCATTTAAATAAAAATCATGATTAGAACATTATTCACTTTTAGACACCACTACTGTACTGGTAGTATGTAGTTTTCTATCTTATAGTTTTGTTTCTTCCACTTTTTGAGCTTCAAATTCTGTTTTTTAGCTGATGACATACAATATGGATTGCCCAAGTGGTCAGCTAGCACTAGTTAACATAATTAAGACTACCACAAAATCTTTTTTGTTGTTGTTGGCTAGCATACTATATCAAGGCCCTACGCGATCCCGTAGGAAATTTAGATTCTGCGTTCATCTACTAAGCCCTGTCTAGGTCACTCCCCTATTTCTTGTTTCTCCTAACATACTGAGAAAGTTCTGATTCTAGTCTTTTTCAAATCAAACATCAATCTGAGCTTGAGTTCTGATTTGAGGAAGGTGAGATGACTGATCTTGAGTTCTGAGTGGAAGGTGAAGACGACATCAAGTTATCATGCCTCCAAATGCTATGTAAGACATGCTATAATATCTTGGGACAAAGTATCACAATCCTGCGAGGGTGATCCAACTGCGTACATCTGTCGCCAGTGACAATGGACAATGATTATTTCATTTGTTTATTTGGTTACTAACTTAGTGAATGTTTGGTGGATGAACACTTATTAATTCATTCTTACTACCTATTTGCTTCAGTTTTTTGGTTATTGATTTGATTTCTTTAGCTGCCACCTATTCACAACCCCCCCCCCCCCCCCCCCCCCCCCCTCCCCCTCTCCAATGTTGTACGCATATAAGAACCGTGTCATGGACATGACACCCATTTCAACATCCTAGTTATATTGTGGAGTGTGCTGCTTTATGCCTAATACTTTGTGGCATAGACATAATGGGCATTATACCAACTTTTGTATATATATATATATACCAAAATTTTAGGGTGGGCTGATTGAATCCTTTTCTTCCATTCAACTCTGTTAGGGCCATGTCCTCTCGTGACAAAAAAATATCCTTCTTTAAAATAAACAATCCATGTTCGTTTAGGCCTTCCACTACTCCTAGAAGTCCTCCTTACTGGAGCATCTATTGATCCATACTACACATGTCCAAACCACCCATGACAAGTTTCTCTCATCTTACTCTTAATTGGCGCTACCTCTACCTTTCCTCAAATACACTTATTTCTTATCCTATCTTCCAATGCATTGCCCCTCATCCGTTTTAGCATTTTTATTTCTACTAGTGTTTTTTTGGATATGTTGTTTCTTAATGGCCCAACATTTTGATACATAAAGGATGACTGATCTTATAACCGTCTTATAGAATTATTTTTTCAACTTCAAAGATATTTCCGACCACAAAGTACTACAAAAGTACTTCTCAATTTCAACCATCATGTTTTAATTCTATGCATGAAATTGTTCTCAATTCCTTCGTTATGATACATGATTTATCCTAAATACCAAAAGATCTCACTCCTAGGTCTCTCTTCTACATCTGCAGTGTTGCGTATTGGTGTGGCGGAGGGCTGTCTAGCGCCTAGGCGGCTGAACAATTTTTTTTTTAAATTTGAAATTTGAAATCCATAATACAAATTTGAAATCCAACATGTTCTAACTTCTAAATTCATAATACAATTCAAAAAAAATTTGAATTCGAAATTCGAAATTTGAAATTTGAAATTTCAATGTTCTAAAATTCAAATCCAATCTTAAAACCCAAACAACATATCCACAATACAACTAAGCATAAAAAAAATTCAAAAATCCAGCAGCCGCACAAGGTCGTACATGGTTGAATAGGCCCGTCAAGGCGCCGAACAGACCCCTAGCTAGGTCGAACATAGGGTTTCCGGTGCGGCGGGCGCTGCCTAGGCTGAAATTTATAACACTGTACATCTGTATGTACTCCGTTGTCATTTCTCTTTGTCTTTTGGTTGATATATATAATAATAATAATTTAAGAGCAAGTAATAACATTTACAAGTAATTTAGAAGTATAAGTAACTTAATACTTAAAAACCCTTTTTCTCAAAAATTCTCGATAAAAACCCGATCAACTCAAATTTTGTCCTATATTTGAGAAAAATCCATGTCAACCAACATATCAGGTTCGGCCTGATTTGTTGGCTAAATATATTGTAAAACAACATATATGATTTTTCCTGCGAAATTTGTACCTATAAAATTGACAAAGATAAAATGTCGGCCAACATCTACAACCATTGTCTGATTATCTGTCATGTGCACGATCTGATTCTGGAGTGTTCATGATTCCTCGTTCTTGTATTAATTTCCTACATGATTTATAGTGGACGTCTAAAATTGCTTACATGACTTATTGTTGCTTGGTGTTTTAATGTTCACTTCAGAATCTTTTAGTTTTATGAGTTACCAACGCCTAATGCCCTTTGGGCCCTGTCTAGGCTATGGTTTGGCTTTCTAGGCTTGGGACTCTTCCTCAATAGGCAGAGGCAGTGCCCAGGAACCCTACCACTAGGGCCACAGGACAATAAGTTGACTGTTTTTAAATTACATTATTATAAAATTATAAATAAATAATTAGTGGTGTTCATCTTTGTTGTAGGAAACTAAGGTCGGAAAGATTTTAATTTTACTTTTTTTGAAAAAATTAAAATTGCCTTGTGAAATGATTTAATCACATGACCTATTGAGAAATAAAACTCCTACTTTACCTGTAGGCCAAATGACAACAGTGACTACGAGAGAACTATCGGCCAAGGTTAAGGGTCCGTTTGGATATCCCTTATTTCTCATAGTTTTGACTTTAAACTCAAAACCCAACAAAAACTGCGTTTGGTTGCCTCCACTTTAAGTTTGCTTTCTAATTTTTTTTTTCTTTTCAAAACCTATGTTTAAACATGGTTTTCCCGGAAGAAGAAAAAAATGGGTTTTTCCAACAATTTTTTTTTCGCACTCCACTCTCAAATACAACTGATACTTGGCCAATTGTAAATATGAAGTCATAATTTGGAAGAATTGCTTCCGCGTGCCCCAACAATGCTTCGATGCCTCGGAATAATTCCAGCCACTCCCCAAAGATGAGTACCTGGGGATGCCCACAAACGTGGGTCAGTACATATCGCGTATTGGTGAGCAGAAACTAGCCCACTCCGCCTAAACCAACACTAAGTATTCATGTGAAAAGCATGCATATTAACTTAGTGATCTTTCTATTAGGAACTCAGTTAATTTCAATGATCAAAGTATTCAGCAGCATAATGAAACATATTTTGGAAACAGCAGTATACATTGAATATATATGAAATATGTACATTTTGCTTAACAACGATTATTACCAACAATCCACTCGTATCCCTGCAAAACAAGGATTAGCCACAACATAATTAATACAAATCATTCTAACAAAGATAATGTTAAGTCTGCATAAATATTCTCGTTAGTATGCAGTCTAACTACATGAGGGTCATTGGTGATATGCTTTCGCACTACGAGGGATATGTCATATAGGACTTCGAAGGGCATACGAAGCGCCATTCATGAGGTTGCGATCCCCAATGAATGTCTCATTAATACCCGGTGCGACCAAAGCACTATGTTTCCTCCTAGGCCGAACGATCCCGGTGTCCCGGTGCATCTCATTCGAGGAAACTTACCAAACCTTGTTCACAAGTTATCTATGACCATGCAACGGCTGCAAATGAAATCTTAAGCACAAATTGCATGGTAAAGAATTGTAAGTAAAGCATACACATATGTTGTTCTTATAGCCATCATCATTTCTTATTCCGGTTGGTGATCCGCATGTCCAACTTACAGACCTTCTCGTGGTCCGGTGGTACCAAACCACAATTGTACTCGCATATGAAGCGTTTCCTTCATTGTTACTATTTACTGATGCACTTGCTGTTAGACATATATTCAATGTTCCCATTGCAATATTACAAGCATGTAAAGTGATTTGCAAGGCATTACTTTTCATGTAAGGCATACATTTACCGCATTTTTGTGTCAATAGTATTAGCAGTCATCATTCATATGTTCCATTGGTTCCAATTGGATAAAATGCATCATTATTATAATGTGGACTAGAGCAACATTTAGAAATGCAATTCAATAAGCAACACTAACATTCATTCATTTTATTAGGGCATGAAGGAATAGAGGAGGAGACATATCCACTCACTTATACAAATATATATCGTTTCCATGCCACGATCCCACATTCGCCTACGATTCCCCCAAGAATGATCTGACGCGATGCACAGTCTTCTAACTTGGCATAATCATACATCTGAACCACGCCGCATAAGATATCCCATCCGGCCAAGTTAAGCAAGACTGCATCATCATACCAAGCATCTCGATTTCTCATACAAATTATATCCCCTATGTTAAATTATATCCCCTATGTTTGATCTATCTCAAATTTTGGCGTAATGCCTCTTCGCGGAGCGGGACATTACATAATATAACACTCCGAAAAAATTTCGTCTTCGAAACTTATAAAGAAATAACTCAATTCACTATGTCACTTAAGTCATCCAATGAAGATGTTTTAAGCCAGTTAATAGTTCAATATCCCATTTCAATCTCTTGTCAATATGCTCATTCATGAATCTCGTATTCTGATGCATTCAATTCCACCATCTCGTTTCTTCCAAATGATTTGTTCATGTTCCATAGTTCACTAATATTCTCATGCAGCTGGTATTTGAATTTTGTTCACCATTTTGCCTGGTTCGTACATATATTTCAGGCGTCCCCGAAACATAGTGCACTTAGCCAATGCTAATGGTTAGAGAATCAAACGGCTAAAGATGCAACTTCATTTCTCATTATTTGTCACTTAATGATTTCGGCCAAGATGTTCCTTCTTTTAACTGTTTGCCACAATTGCTATCTTTCAATCTGCCAACTATAAAAATTCTCAGGGACTGTCCAGGTTAGGCCATTAACCCAAGCACGATACTTTAATCATTCCAAACAAACCGACCATAACATAATTTTTATCACTTCGTATTGCAATATTCATTCTTCCAATGCCAATTCCGTCATTCCCATCTCTTATGAATAATTTGACCTGTCATCACTTTGTTTTGATTCATCCAACTTTGATTAATTACATTAAGAATATCACCGACCTTCTTTTTATTATGACCCAAGTGTATTTATAATCATTCCGACCGTTTCCTCAATATTTCGTTCCTTTCATTCAACTTCTAGCAGCTTTTTTCAACATTAACGGCGTCCACATTCTAATGAATCCAGAGTTACCTTTTTGATCATATCACGGTCCATGCCACCAAAATTTATTATAGTTCGACGATCACAATCTGTCCAGTGCAATAGTAGCATTAGCCACATCATATATCAAATTTCTCTTCCCAACGTATGGAATTTCTCCCCAAATTCTCAAGCGATATTTCTATTTTTATTAGGATTTATTTCTTATTCAAACTTTATTCCAGAAGAAACCATTCCAAGATAATCCGTCCAACCGAACCCACTATTGATTTTCCATTCCAGTTGAGGCAATCAAATCCAACTCTAGTAACCGTCAATTCTTAAACTTACTTATCCAACCGTTTAACCATTCCAACACGATCTGCTATTCTGAAATACTCATACTCAGTTCCGCAACCAACTATTCAACATCGACTGTACATAGGCTGACTCACAACATACATTGTTCGAGTCTCACACGATGTTACATTCGTCTCACACGATGTTACATTACCCATGCAATATCAATAGGGTCATCCTATGAGTCTTCGACAATCAGCATAACTCTTCGGTCAAGTTTCTAAGGCTAGCTATACCGACAACTAAACCTAGTGTTTATAGGCAACCCATCTCATGCTAGGCAGCTGATAGGGACTATACCAATTACTATTCTTAAGGCCAACCGTAATCCGACCGATCTAAGAGACTAGTACCCAAATCTCATTATCAAGTCAAACAACGAATGCACTACCATTGATCTACCCACAAATAAGGGACATCCAACAGTCTGGGTCAGGTCTATCTCCCCACGGTCAAATCTTAAGGGTCTATCTCAAACCAAGGTTCATTCTAGACTTATTCCAACCGACAATGTCAATCTATAGCTACATGCTCAAATCCCATGTCCATCAAGTAAATCACCAACATTCAAAATTCGAATCGCTCCAATATATTGTTTCATTTCTGATTTCATAGTCATCCTCTAGTTGTACCAATATATCATTCTTGAATTCCCGTGCGTCCTATTTATCTATGGGACAAGGCACAACTCACCCAAAATCAAATTCCGATCGATCACCTTTACTAGTATATTGTTCATGATCCTTGCTCTTAATTCCTTTCCATTCATATTACGTATTTGTGTGTTCAGTATAACCCAAATAATTTGTAACCGACAATATCATCCAACCAATATATTGAAAATATCTTTCTTTTGATTCATTCCATCGAACATACTTTTGCCAACTTTATTTTGATAGGGTCAACTTCCATTCGCATTAAACATCAACTTAATTGCATCACCTCATCAATGTCTCACAGAATTTTATCTCGCTTAGCCACCTTCGATAATTATTTACGTACTCGATATATTGGTCAAACCACCAAGCCATTTACTCAATTATCATTACCCAAGCGACTAAGGTTTCTGTCAACCAACGTGCTAGACCTCAAGCTTTATTTGTATTCCATCCATCGAACTCTCCTGAAGAACTTTCATATATCGCTATACAGTAAGGGTCATCGATTAGTTTCTTACTATCCCATAAGTTCATATGCTGATTAAATATTACCCACCAATCGATAAGTTGAAATATTCCCACTTCACAACTGTTACCCTTTTAAGTTAGGCCTGTAGTAAGTGCTACACACCTTAAGGTAAAATGAAACAATTTCCAACATACTCGGTCCAACTTAATTGCTTTCCAAGAACTTTCAAACTCATGTAACCAAATATAATATCCTGCTTGTGATTCCCAATCAGTTCCAACCAATCTCACTGGATATACGATCCAACTTGTTTACCGATAGTAACATTCGATCATCGATGCTAAAATTTGAAACTTTCTAAAATTTGAAACTTTCACCCAGCCTATTTAAGCCACCATTTAACCATATAATTCAACTCGTTGTTCCCAGCTAAGGCATCCATCTCATACCTTCTCACTTCTTTGCTACCCCACGTAACATTAAGCTATCGAGGGTCTAATGTTGACAACTCAAATCCAACTATCAAGGGTCCGTTGTTAATACGCAATCCGAAAATATCCAAGGGACACTCGCACCGCATACAATAAGACATCATTTCCGACTAAGTCTCGGCACTACCCCATTCTTAATGGTAGGCTAAATACCATCACTTACGGAAGGGTCCCTGCACATGCATCACTAAGAGGGTAAAGGCATATACCACTCAAAATAAAGCAATTTCCTGACTATCACACCGTTCTTACATTGATCTAACATCCATCCCGCACTACCTTCACATGGTAGCATTGCATGTTATAACATGATTCTCATACTCATATATAAAACACAATCACGCCACCGCATATGAATCAACTCCTCTTTACTGTTGATTTTCTCTATTGAAATTACTCGTGCATAATTCACATTGATTACATCACACATAATGATTTCTATTTATTTCCACATGCAAAGTTATTAATCCCAAATTATTCTTCTATGGCATCGAATCATGGTTGGGTTCTTGGTATCATTTACAAATCAAGAATCACAACAACTAGGACATCATAATATTTAGGCTCATTGTATGGAACATCCAGTGAGTGTAACCAAGCGGTCAAATATTCTCGATTGCGAAAACACTTTCGAACAATAACGGAATTAACACACAACGATCACAGATGCAAATTCGATAATCGCAAAAGCGACTTTGAATACTCGCAGAAGACAACTTTGAATACGCACTGAGGCGACTGTGACTAATCGCGGAAGAGACTTTGAATAGTCACTAGCGCAACTTTGAGTATCCGCAGAGGCATCATTGAGTAATCATGGAAGCAACTTTTGATTTAGAATTTGTCGAGTCCAATGACGCATTAATTGTGCTCTGATACCAATTTGTCACGTCCCGATTCCGAAGAACCGAAAGTAGCCACGGACGTGATGCCGTACAAGCCTAGATTGTACTTGTACAAGGCAAGAAGATGGACAAGGCATGGTATATTTCAGAAACGACGATATCGCAGCGAAATTAAGCAGACAAATTAAAGTCAATGAATATAATAATAATTTTTTCTTTATTGATAATGATAATTAAGTACATAACTTACAAAATATTTACAAAATTTTCAAATACAAGTGATACTTGGCCAATTGGCTTACATTCATATTTGTCGTCTTGGCTTACAATCTCACTGGTACAACTTAATTACAATATTCCATACGTCATGTCCTTTATAACAGAAGACACATCCTTTGGAAGAAGAGCTTCTGCGCGCCCCACAATGCTTCGATGTCTCGGAACAGTTCCAGCCACTCCCCAAAGCTGAGTACCTGGAGATGCCTACAGATGTGGATCAGTACATATCTCGTACTGGTGAGCAGAAACTAACCCACTCGCCTAAACAACACTAAGTATTCATGTGAAAAGCATGCATATTAACTTAGTGATCTTTCTATTAGGAACTAGGTTCATTTCAATGATCAGAGTATTCAGTAGCATAATGAAACATATTTTGGAAACATTATACATTGAATATATATGAAATATGTACATATCGCTTAACAACGATTCTTACCAACACCCACTCGTCATATTCCTGCAAAACAAGGATTAGCCACATCATAATTAATACAAATCATTATTACAAAGATAATGTTAAGCCATCATAAATATTCTTGTTAGTATGCAGCCTAACTACATGAGGGTCATTGGCGATATGCTTTCGCACCACGAGGGACATGCCATATAGGACTTCGAAGGGCGTACGAAGTGTCATTCACGAGATTGCGATCCTCAATGAATGTCTCGTTTATATCCGGTGCTACCAAAGCACTATATTTTCTCCTAGGCCGAACGATCCCGGTATCTCAGTGCATCTCGTTCTAGGAAACTTACCAAACCTTGTGCACAAGTTGTCCATGACCATGCAACGACTATGCAAATGAAATCTTAAGCACAAATTGCATGGTAAATAATTGTAAGTAAAGCATACACATATGTTGTTCTTATAGCCATCCTCATTTCATATTCCGGTTGGTGACCCGCAGGTCCCAACTTACAGACCTTCTCGTGGCCCGATGGTACCAAACCACAATTGTAATTGCATATGAAGCGTTTCCTTCATAGTTACTGTGCACTGATGCACTTGTTGTTAGACAAATATTCGATGTTCCGATTTCAGTGTTATAAGCATGTAAAGTGATTTGCAAGACATTACTTCTCATGTAAGGCATACATTTACCGTATTTTTTTGTCAATAGTATTAGCAGTCATCGTTCATATGTCCCAATGGTTCCAACGACATTGGATAAACTGCATCATTATTATAATGTGGACTAGAGCAACATTTAGAAATGCAATTCAATAAGCAACACTAACATTCATTCATTTTATTAGGGCATGAAGAAGTAGAGGAGAAGAGACAGATCCACTCACTTATACAAATATTGTTTCCATGCCACGATCTCACATTCGTCTACGATTCCCCCAAGAATGATCTGACGCGATGTACATTCTTCTAACTTGGCATAATCATACATTCGAACCACGCCGCATAAGATATCCGATCCGGCCAAGTTAAGAAAGACTGCATCATCACACCAAGCATCTCGATTTTTCGCACAACTTATACCCCCTCTCCCCTCTGTTTATATCCCCTCTGTTTGATCCATCTCAAATTTCAACGTAATGCCTCTTCGCGGAGCGGGGCATTACAAATGCCAAACATAGATAAATAACAAGCGAACTAAAGTTGATATAAATAGCTTAAATGTGAAAAGAAATAAGATTTAGTCCCAAAGTTCTACCTCTTCATGAAGGAAACAAATAAGACAACATTAGTACTATGTTGCACGAATACGGACACCTTATTCAAATAAGGGCATGATAATGATTAAAGATACAAACATTTTCAATTAGTTACATATGTAGTCCCCTATGTTACACAATACAGATGCCACTGAGTTAAATTAGACCATAAAGAGGGCTACAGAAGATAAATACAAAGATGACATAATAAAAGTCACGCTCAGACATAGACACCATGTAATTTAGTACCCATTACTGTTGTAATGGTTAGTGTCTCCTTTCTGAGTAAGAGTCATCTTTCCCCAAACATGCAACTCTTTCTCGGTATCTTCTCCACTAGAAAACTCACCATCTTCATCAATAGCATCAATGCGACAAGACTATATTGAGGAGGTTCTTTTCCTTCTCAAATACCTTTTTGTTCTTTGGCTCCTCTTATGTGTCACGACTCGGCCCCGCAGGGCCGAACGTCCTCGCATGAGCGTGATGCTGCGCGAACCTAAGTTGCGCTCGCGCAAGGCAAGCACCGATACGGCCGATGAAATGCTAAGCCACAAAGTCGCACAGATAGTCCCCAAGCAGCGGAAGTTAAATAAACACAAGTATGAAATGAAACCAAGCTCTTTATTGATATTGAAACATAAGTTACAACGAAAATATGCCGGATATTACAATCGCTCAAGCTCTCTCTCAAAAACAATAAAATGTGCCAAGCGACTTATAACTTGGGAATGAATAACATATGCGATGTTCCAATAATTACGTCTTGTATATGGTGCTTTTGCTCCAGACGCAACGCTCCAAGGCTCCAGAACGAACATCGCACTTTAGCACGGACGAAGGAAACTCTGCACCGAACAAGGTATTTTCGCACTCTGCAAGCAATCTGGTGGGTTATCAGTACATTGAATGCACTGGTGGAGAGGCTTTTTGCCCACTCAACAAAATCAAACACGCTCCTTTAGTTATGTGCATCATCTATTATGTTGTCTTACTAGTCTTGCCTTGGGATCAGTTCATGGCAATGATATAAAGTCTATTCGTATTGCAGACATAAGGTGTCGCACAAAATATGAGTAATACGACGATACTTACCAACTTACCATTCGTCCTGCCCTGCCCAAAGATGAATCAAGTTAACCAAACAGATATACAAATCAAAGGAACACCGTAGGAAAACATAGTGTCAAGGACGTGTCTTCGCTGCAGACATGATTTACTCGAACTAATGTGTATCGTGCATACATCCTCTACTTGTGTGATGTGTTGTGCATCCATTAATCTAGTGCAACTAAAGACCTGCACGCGGAGTGCCACTAGCATGCCGGCTCAGTCTTATATGAATGTCGCTGGCACTATAAGCCATTTTGGACTACGGTAGACGAGAACTCCGACAGTAGGTACGAGTTACCCCGAAGTCCCGAACTACGGCATATCGCATGGCATTCTTCCGATAGCCCTCATCCCAGCCTGGAGGGCCCACGATACCCAAGTTCCTCCCAGGCCGAACGGTAACAGTGCCATGATACTACTCGTTCGAGGAACAAAACCTTGTGCACAAGTTGTCCGCGACCATGCATGTTCTCTTTTTTTATTCTTGGTTTCTTCTTCTTCTGAGTACACAACGATAGTTCTAGACGCAGGTGATGAGCCCGCTATAAGCCATCATAGATTGAATAGACTGGGTTGATGGCGCTCCATGCAGCGCTGGTAGTGAGCCCCGCTATACGTCCCCGACATACCCGTGGTATTCAATCTCTTTGTTTCTTTCCTTCTTTTCTTTATTTATGCAGTTCCCTAGTTCGGGAATCGTCTTGGAGACCTAACGGTCCCGAATATTTTTCATGTTTTCATTACTTGGCTCAGAACGGCTGTTTTGATAATCTTCCTGCCTTAACTGAACGAACCTTGTTCCGTGTCGTGCTTCCAGACCGTGGCATTATCCGTGACAAGCATTGCATATATAATTGATAGCATAAGGAAATCTACTTGAACAATTCTAAAACAGCAAGACGAGCATGCATTTCGTTCGGCCTGTTTACTTCCATGTTCTATACGAAATGATAAAGAGTGGGATTATTCTCTTAACTAGGTTGGTTCACTTATTATTAGCATGTATCGATAAATTGGCCTAGCGGCTACCATGTATCGTCCAATTTTTAAATGTGAAGGCTAAGAAAAGACAGGTTCATCGGAGCCACCCACCTTAGTGATCAATCGCATCGGCCGAGTGAGACTCCGAGCGCGCCTTTGAAAAGTCTAAGTGTGAACTTCTTTTGAAGGGCCAAGTCCGAATGCCTTTGCATAAAACGAGTCATCTCGCGAGCTAGGCGGGACGGATCGTCACATTTGTGCCGTTTGAGTCATCTTGTTGAACTGAGCGGAGCGGGCTGTTATATTATGCTCCAAAACCTCACTATCTCATGAATCATTTGCAACTTGCCTCTGTGCGAATCCTGAACCAGGTTTCAACATATATAAAATTGATTTCTAAAATTCTTGGAGGGGCAATTGCTCCCTTGCTCTGCCGATGCTGATGTCTTTGGTCTTTCAATAAATTAGTTATATCATGTTCTACTTCTAGGTCGTTCAGTTATGGCAAAAATTGGTCCTAATAAATTTCATCTGAACTTTTTCTGCCAAAACTAATAAGGGTTTTTTATCAAACCTTTAGAGCAATAATTTGTGGTTTTTGTTAGCGAAATAATAATATGAATAAATTGGGGCTTTACTTTGTAGTATCACAAAACTAAATATGATAGAAGAAGATGAAAAAAACTGGAAGAGTTGTATTTAATACATTTATGACTAAGCAAAAGGGAAGTGAAAAATACAGCAATTGGAAACAAGTGGTATACATATGTTGATTTTTAGACAGTATCCAACCATTTTTTAGCTATGACCCATCTTATTACAAATTTTCTCTATATAATTGAAAAGATTCTAGCAAGTGTGTGCTCTATTTGTATCAGAAAATAACTTCTTCCATATTATGGAGTGTGCAATGCTAACAAGGGGTAAAGTGCAAAATATTCCTCCTTAGATTTTTCTCGTTAGCAAAATAAGACTCGATAGACAAATATAGCAATTAAACCCTCCCACAATATATGACTCGATTAAAATGTCTCCTACCGTCTACAAACCGTCAGATTTGACTGTTAGTGGTTGTTTTAAAAAAATATCCAAAATACCCTCCCCCCTCGTCCCCATTCACCCCCCTCCCCTCCCTCACCCCCCACCCCTCGCGGTGGTGGCAGCCCCAAGCCCCCCTCCTCCTCCCCGCCCCCCCCTCCTCCAACCCGCGAGGCCACCTTCCTCCTCCCCGCGGCCACTCCTCCTCCTCCCCGCCCACCCCCCCCTCCCTCCTCCCCACCCGGCCACACTCCTCCTCCCCGCCCCATTCCCTCCTCCCCGCGCGGCCACCCTCCTTCTCCCTCCCACCGGAGAAGGGGGGGGGAGTAAAGTCTTCATTTCAGGCGTATTTTTACGTCTGTTAACGGCGTAATTCAAAATGGGTGTAAAAAGAGCCAAAATAAAAATGTGAGTTTTTAAAGCCATAGGTCTTTAAATACAAAAACGCAAATCTAAGGAGGATTTTTTTGCACTTTATCCCTACTAACAAGAGGAAGGATATGGTACAAAATGTATGTTGTCAAAGTAAAATTTGAAAAATTCTGCATCACGTAATTGACAAAATTATGTAACATATATTTGCTCAAATATATGCATCTTTGTTGGTAATAAAATTCTGTGATCATCGTCATCGAAAAAGAAAATTATAAGAAGGAAAACATTTTTGGGATTTTATTTTAATTGTAAAGCAAAGAATGTGTTTAGAATGTCTGTTCTGGCATGACTTAAACAATTTTTTTGAACTTTTGACCATGATTAGGTTTTTTTTTTTTTTTTCTGTTTTTTGAAGATTATGGTTGACTTCTGATGGACAAGGAGCTGCAAAATAACATATGCCACTTGCTTCAGCCATCCTCTATACTATAACTAAACTATCTCAGTTACGTGCTTAAACATGTCATGGTTGTAGGTCATTCTCATGGGCCTGCTATTTTTCTAGTGAAACCCTTGATGCTATCATGGTAGAATAATAGTATGACTATCATTCTTTATTTGATTGAAGTATATGCATATATCATCTCATAGAGGGTTTGCTAACTTTGCATTTTTTTTTTCGTTTATGTATATATTATGACATGATATCAAAATTTATATCCCAATTTCAGCTTCCATTGTGGATGATTTATGAACAACAATTAAAAGATTGGGAGTTGTCTAAGAGCATAATGCACAGCTCTCATGATGGGTTCCTGGATAATACATGTTCAGCGAAGAAGCCTCCTATGTTTGCTTTCTGTTTGAGACCACGTGGCTTGGAAATACCGAACAAAGGGCCCAAACAGAGGTCTCATAGGAAATTCATGTCGGCAGGCTGCCACAGATCTGTTATCAGAGAGCATGATGGTTTTCACACTTATGGTACTTTCCTCCCCTCCCCTCCCCTCGCCCTTCTAAGCATCCAGCTATGTTTTGTTTAAGTAAACTGAATCATGTTATGTTATCAGGAAAAAGGTCAAGTGGATTTTCAGCTGCAGAGAAGGTCTCGTTTGCAATCCCAAGCTACGAGTCCTCTGATTCATACCATTCCAATGATGGTTCAGAAAAATGTAGATACTCGAAATTCTACAGAAATAATTCAAGAAAGGGAGGAATCTTTCCACCCCCCCGGGATCCTACAAATATGCCTTTCTCATGCAACAAGAAATTAAAGAGAGAGGGAGTCGATTCCTGGGGTGCTGGATTTTATGAATTACCCAGTATGCAGCAGCAGGTACAGCAGGACGGGCTTCGCAGACACCGAGCTGATATCGATGAGTTCAGACTACGAGATGCGTCGAGTGCAGCTAAGCATGCATTAAACATGGCCAAGCTGAAAAGAGAGAAAGCTCAGTGGCTTCTTCACAAAGCTGATCTTGCTCTCCATAAGGCCACGACTGCACTCATCATTGCGAATGCAATGAAGGAATCCGAGAAAGACTTGATTTTGTGACGTGGGTAAAATTAGAAAAGAGCAAGGTATATGCCGGCAGAGGAGCACAAGCGAACTTATTATGGGTTAGTGGCGAAAGGCCCCTACATGGAGTCATTAGTGATGGCTTTCAAGTGAACTTTTGACTTAACTGAGCCAAGGTAAGTTGTCCGTGAGCATTTTGTCGAGATAAGTTCTCTAGCATTTTATCCAGCTGGTTTTTTAGCCTTTTTGGTATCACACTGTTTGCTATATTAGTCTGCTGGTTTTGTGCAGTTTGCGACTCCTTCCAGGAGATGTTATGTAGTTCTTCTTTGGTTTCAAATCCTATGTATATAAACTTCTCTCACCTGTATCTCATTTCTGCAAAACTTTTTTTTTTTTACCAAATTGATAGTGCATTTGGTGCAAATAAAATTTGCAGAAAGTTATGTATCTTCGCATGAGAGGTTGGCCTGTAATTGTTGGTCTCGACCACAAAAAATTTCCGCCAGGCCACAAATGAAGCTCTAGGGTTTCTTTTGGTTAACTTGGTGTCTCAGTTATATTTTGCTGCCATAATCTTTGTGCGCACAACTGAGGCTCAGAGCTTGTGTTTTGTTGTATACAACATTATTGATCATTTTTTTTATTGGTCATGCATCAAATTTTAACGCATTTCGTGGGATATAACTACAGCATATTTTTCAAATTTTATTGTAAAAAAGTCATTGCAAATAAACTCTATATAAACAACCATCAATTTTGTATCAGAAGAACGAACGAAGAAAAATGTGGAGGGCGGAGGAAGAAACGTGTAACAGTATAGTTGTTTAATTTTCAAATAATCAAGTATATATCAATTTTATAAATAACTTTTTTTTCTTTCTAAGTTCTACTTTTAAATGACATATTTACTTGTCAAGTATCAAATAATGATAACATGGACAAAGGAAATGTCATATTCACAGTAAAAAGATGTATTATGAAACCTATTAACACATGCTGTTATGGGTGGTAGCTTTGGTGCATTTTTGCTAATTCGGAAAAGTCTTGACGCTACCAACAACATTTGTATAATTTTAATGCTCTCTAATTAAAGTAGATGAAGGCAATTTTTTAAAGTGTTTGACATAAGGGTTAAAAAGAAAAAGTATAAGTACGAATTTTAATTTTTCAATTTTTAATTAGAGTAAAAGTATTTCTTCATTTTTCCTTAGGAAGTTTTCCTATTAATATCTTCCAGTTTAAGTAGGGCCGGCCCTGAGTTAACGAGGATTGAGACGAACTTCCAGAATGAGGTTCCATATATAATATAATTTTTTTTAATAGACTAAATAAAGATAATATATTTGAAAAAAAAAAGTTAGAATGGCCTCCCATATATAATGTAAAGAAAAATTCAAAAAAAAAAGAAGAAGAGTAAATTAAAAAAAATTTGTCATCGCCAAGGATTGACATCAGGGTTAAAAAGAGAGAAAAAAATGTATAACTACGAATTTTGATTTTTCTGTTTTTAATTAGAGTAAAAGCAGTTCTTCATTTTTTTAGGAAGTTGTCTTCCTATTAATATCTTCCAGTTTAACTATTATCGTAGATATAAACATTCGTAGGGCCGATCCTGAGCTCATGGGGATCCGGGACGAACTTCCAGAATTAGGACTTCCATATATAATATAATTTTTGTTTTAAGAAACTAAAAAAGAGAGTAAATTTTAAAAAAAGTTAGAATATATCCCCATATATAACTAGTCACATTCATGTGTGTATAAAAAAAAAATCTATAATATTATTAAAAAATTAAATAAAAAAATTATATTAGAATATTTTAATTATGATTTGAATATATTTTAATTATAATTTGTTATAAATATATTTGTTAAATTTTGGATATGTCTCTAATTAGATAATACTATGTAGTTGGTTTAAATATAATTTAAATTTTGAATATATTTTATGAGTTATTATATGTTTATGTGGTTTTTAATTTTTACCTCAACTACGCGAGAAGAAAACATATGCAACAATTTTTTATTTTTATTTTTATATTTATAATTTTTTTTATGATATATATACGACTTAAATGGCTTATTTCTGAGCCATATTATAATTGTAGAGATGTAAAGAAAATAAAAAAAACTAAAAAAAAAGTTGTCGTCGCCAAGGATCAGGGGTAAAAAGAAAAAGAAAATATAACTATGAATTTTGATTTTTTTATTTTTAATTAGAGTAAAAGAATCTTCCAGTTTAACTATTACCGTAGATATAAGACACTCGTAAGACAGATCCTGGACTCATGGAGACCAAAGACGAACTTACAGAATGAGACTCCCATATATATATATATATATATATATATATATATATATATATATATATATTAATAAACTAAAGTATTGACCTAAGAACCTCTTGTGTTAAAGTCTAACATGATAATCACTACAACACAATTACTTTATGTAAAAAGTGGACCATGTTACATATTAGTTCTATTTTAGATAAAATTATATTGGTGTTTTTATAGTCTTTGAGACCCTGAACAGTTAGCTAGTTTGCCTTGGACGAGGGTCGTTTCTGGACACTCGTGGCACTTGAAAACATTTGTTTTTGATCCTTTCACGTGAGTGAAGAGAAAAAGAAGAGAAGCAGTCAAATTTTGTTCGGTAATGACAGTCTCATTAGTGTTACGTCCTGCTTTCGAAATACAACAAATCGAATATGTAATGAACATAGCAAGTTATGCGATATCTGAATATATCAGTATCCATATTCGCGGTACATGGAAGGTTATATGATTGGTTTATCAAAAATAATTTCTAACTTTTTTGATAAATAACTGTTAATAAACCTTTTTGGAACACTTTTCAGAAAAATAAGCAAAAGCAACTATGATAAGCAATCTCAAATCCAGTCTTCATAAGTTGATTGTGCTAGTACTTATTGGAAAAGCAGAAGCAAGATTATTTTCTTACGAGTACGGCGCTGCTTCTATATATCTCTTCCACTCCAGCAGCCAGAGCCACGCCGACAAGCGGTTCCAAGTTTCCAACAGGTCTACTGACTCAACCCAAACCAAACCGCATTGCCAGCTGTAACGCACGAAAAGCAACTACCGATCCCTGCCAGCCTGGCTGGCTACAGGCGTGACCTCTCCGAACCGTCCATCTGAATCTCAAATCCCTCCCACCCGTCCGATCCGTACCGGGGTTACCATAATACTCCTTCCAGAGACCGGCATCAGCCCGTCGCCCACCGGCAGAACCGGCGATTTTTTAGGAAAACAAATTAGTCAGAAGAAGAAGAGCTCGATTTGTTTCCGCTTCTCTCAAAACCCTAATTTTGGAGAAAATATCAAAGAGACGTTCGTTCCTTTCCAGTTAGGGTTCCGGATCCATAGAACCGTAAGTTTTCTGTTCTCAATTTCGTCTAATTTTCGTTGATTTATGGTTAAATTCGTGGTGATTTATTGTTAATTTTGAGGAATTGAATCTGGATCTATAGCTAGAAGAAGTGATTTTAGAAGAGGGAGAGGGAGGAATTGATGAGGAGCCGGATGAATGAAGACGAGAAGAACGAGAAGATCATTCGAGGGCTCCTCAAGCTCCCCCATAATAAAAGATGCATTAATTGCAACAACCTGGTAATTCTATTATTTATTCATTTAGTTTAGTTTAGTTTAGTTTCCTTCTTATATTTATTTAGTTGTTCTGATAAAATTGAAGTTATCTAGATCTAAATGAAAAGAAATTCAGTGTTCTAGTTTTTATATCCTCGTTTTGGAGTCACACTACCTTTGAGAGAGAATATTGCTGTTGGTAGTGTCACTTACTGTGATAAGAGTTGCATTTATAATCCCACAAAATACTACATCTTTTGTTGCTACCTGAGTGATCACAATACCGTTTACAACAACATTTAGGGCCTGCTTGGTAACGCCGTTTTCACCGATTTTGGGTTGTTTTTGGACTGACCGTTTATGAAGTGTTTTAAAAACCGCCGTCGCTTAGTTTTTTTTAGGCACTGGTTTTGGTCGGCTCAAAAACCTTCCAAAATCGGTGTAATATAATTTTGGGTGTCTTTATAAACATCCAAAATCGACGGATTTTGAGGAATTTTATTATTCTATTATATTTATATCCTCACAAAAAAATATATAATTATAACTACTAATATCCTACCATATTTTTTTCTTTTTTATCTGTGTTTTCCTTCTACTGCTTCCAAACTACGGCTACTTTCTCCAATAAGTTTTTAAAATCTTTCTCTCCTACTTTCATCCAGTCGTTTATATTATTTCATGTGTTTCTATTATTTTGATCAAATGTGGACTTCTATTTCTTCCAAAATACGGCTATTTTTTCGGTAAGTTCTTAGAATTTTCTCTCATACTTTTATCCAGACGTTTCTATTATTTCATGTGTTGTTTTTATTATTTCATGTGATTCTATTATTTTATTTCTATATGGACATATAGGTAATTTTTTTCGTATAAAAAACTTTCAGAACCGTTCGTTAATGAATTACCAAGCAAAGGGTTTGGACTGGTTTAAAAGCTGACACTTAAAACCACCAAAGATCGGATCCCGTATAACCGCTCATAACCGGTACTATAAAAACACCTCGTAACCGCTACCCCTAAAATTGCCAAGAAGACATTTATTAGACCATTTACTCTCTTCCTTCAGTGGCACGGAGTCTGAACCAAAAAAATACTTGCTGTTTAGAGCATCTCCAATCCTATTGTCTTGTAATTGTTGTGATTCCTATGTGGCATTAGGCACAAGACAAGTCTTTCGTAGGTAGCAAAACTATATTTCACAAAAGGTAAGAAAACCTTCTCCAAAAATATTGAGATGTTTACTTTTTCCAACTTCCAAGATAAAGTTATTGAGATGCTTACTTTTTTTCTTCTTCCAACTTTTAAGACAATTTCTCCTCTTTTTCATTTTTTGTAATACTTTTATTCATAATTGATGACATGGAGGTGAAGACATTGTCAAGTGCATTGTCTGTACCTAGACAATCAACTTCACAATGTCTTCTATCACTTTTGCCACATAAGTTTCACAATTTACTTAACATTGTCAAGTGCATTTGTTTAATTTTGCATTTATCTAGCTGTGTTTGATCATTGCAACTTTTCGTAAGTCTGATTATGATCAGATTAGAAAAGATTCGCATGGACACCTTGGTGCATTTGGATCAATTTCAACCTTATATCAACCTGATACTCTCGCGTATCATGTCCTAGCACCGTCTGATTTTGCTGAACCCATATCGAAGCCGGCAACAGAAACTTTTTTACTGTCACATCCTTTGTTTCGCCTCGAATACAACTTGTAAATAGACTTTCACTAGCTATGGCTTGGTTCAGTTGAACATTTGAAACTTGAAATCTTTTCATGTCATAGTGGTTTCTGCTTGAATTAACCTAATCTAATACACTCAATAAATAGTCTTTATATAGTTTTCTAATAGTTTGTTGTGGATGCATTTGATTGAACCGCAATCAAGAGGGTTATCTCCAAGAAAAAACTTACCGAGTCCTGCTTATTTATAAGACAATTTTATTGACTTCATTAATGCGATGAACCTTTACTTTCAATGAAAGTTGCAAAGCTATCCGAGGACCGAGACACTCTCACTTTCATACTCTTACCAAATATTTCAAATGTAAGCAAGCAAAACGAGATGGCATTGCTTAGATAACTTCGTTAAACCCAGACTTTGCACTTAAACTTGCTCTAGAAGTTCTTCTCTGGAAATAGCACATGAACACTGATAATAACAAAAATGCCAACGACATGCTTTGAATCTGTTTCTATTGTTTAGCTCTATCAAGGGTAATCTGCTCTATGTAATAACAAGTTAGGTTATTACATATTAGTGATTGCTATCTTATCTGTATTAATAGCAACTTCCAATTCGTACAAGGTTCTAAATATTTGATATTGCTATCTACTCTATATTAGTAGTAGCAATTTTCAACTGTTAGGTTCTAAACATTTGAGACATTGAGTTCATGTCTGGAGCGCCCCCTCCCCCCCCCACCCACCCACCCCCCCCCCCCCCCCCCCCCCCCCACACACACACACACACCCCACCACCACCACCACCACCACCCCTCATGCGTCGGATCGGGGGCCCCGCATGGGCCCCGCGCCGATCCGTTCGTTGAGGGGGACGGGGATCCCGATCCGTCCCATATATATATATATATATATATATATATATATATATATATATATATATGGGTAAACGGGATATGAGCCATAGTGCTCATATTCCTACATGAGCCATGTACATGTGGACCAATAGGAATAGAGTGTACTAGTGCACATGGGATGCGGAAGTCTATTCCTATTGGTTCACATGTGCATGGCTCATGTAGGAATATGAGCACTATGGCTCATATCCCGTTGACCCTATATATATATGTGTGTGTGTGTTTGTGTGTGTGTCAAACACTATCAGATGAAATACGTATCAAACATGATAATCACGAATTATTTATCTTGTCTCAATGCGGTGCCATTACTACAGGTGGCGATGTGAGATCACCTATCTTTGGAGTGATTTCATTCCTACCCAGCAATGTGGGATCACCTATTTTATCCTCAGAGTGATTATGTTGCTAGTCGACGGTGTATGGTCGTCTATTTTTGTTGAGTGATTTGATAAAAATGTTATCGGGGTAGACCTTCTAGCCCCTTGATTAGTTGCTTTGGGCAACAACTCCAGAAGGAAACTTATAATGATGTTAAATATATTTACGAAGATTTTTCTGTTAGGGGTTTTAATGGAAGAAAGAAAATAGAAAATATCAAAATATGCCACTTGCTCATCCTACAACCAGTATTGTCAGCAAAAGCTGTTAATATATTATATAGATTCAAGGTCAACTTGTGCATACCCTACTTTCTTCATAGTGGCAAAGTCGTGGCATTGAGAAATCAGCCTCGGGTTTGGTAATGACTAAGAATATTGCGTATCTTCTTATGATTTTGGTCAGTTCGCATGTGGAATTGTTGTTTTATGTGAGTCTAGTAAAAGACTAACTTATGTATGTGAACAGGGCCCACAATATGTGTGCACGAATTTCTGGACCTTCATTTGTACGAATTGCAGTGGAATACAGTTAAGTGTTGATACTTCTTTCTGGCTCTTTTCAGTTTTGTCCTGTGTCATGTACTTTTGGATGCTTTTAGTCTTATGCGAATTTTATTAGTGGAAGTACTCATCTGGTTTGAGTGTTGGGAGAAAAATTCTTAATGTCTTTAATTTGGATAACTGATTAGAGTTACAATACTGTGGGAACATCTGATAGACAGGGATCTATAATATTAATAGAGGTATTAAAAGTTTATTTGCTTTTGTTCTGATTGATACTTTTCCTTCTTTATAGTCGGGAGTTCTGCTTTCGTGTGAAATCAATATCGATGGCTAAATTTACATCTCAAGAAGTCAGTGCCCTTCAAGCAGGGGGAAATGAGGTACCTATTTTGTGTGTACACATGCACATGCATAAACTTCCGTATATTGATACACACCAAAATACGTATACGTGTAAGAGAGTATTATGTATCTCTTACAATAAACATGGCTTCCTTTCTTGTATCCACATGTTATATAACTGTCTAGAGTCTAGACGTGATTCTCTTGAACATTCTTGATGGCTTTGCTTTTCAGAGAGCCAGGGATATTTATTTTAAGGAGTGGGACCCTCAGCGCCATTCAGTTCTTGATAGCAGGTATTCCATCTCTTTGCAGTTCTTAATAATATCCGAGTTGTTATATCTGATGGCTTGTTTGTGTTTTCAGCAATATTGATAGACTCAGGGACTTGATTAAGCATGTTTACGTGGATCGGCGATATACTGGGGAAAGGAGTACAGATAGACCTCCACGGGCGAAGGTGATATTAAATGCTGAAAATGAATTAACATGTTTTCTCTGATCCCTTACCAGAGGTTCACTTCATTGTACTTTTTATCATTGTCGCTTCATTGTCAGAATTCTGTACTGCAGCCTGACGACCTTAATGAAAGCAGCAGGGGAGATTCTTCTCGAGGGAATTCCAGAAGTCCACCATATGATGACCACTTCAAAGAACGACTTGGCACTATTGGTAGAAATGATGAGAGAAATTTCAGATATCTACAGGGAGAAAGAAGTCCTGGGTATAACCAAGGTGACGGTAAGAGAAACCCTCGTCATTTTGAAGTGGTAGATAACCGGCAACGTGAAGATAGATTTGGAAGTGGAAATCAAAATCGGAGATTTGAAGATCGTAGGCTTCCAGATGTTGTGAAGCCAGAGGGATCGTCACCTAACCGTCAAAAAGATTTTAGTACCTCTAGTCCACCTACAGTTCGTCCTGTGAAGGATATATTAGGTGATGATATGCCGCAACTTCGTGTTGGCATCCTTCCCAAGTCAAATGACATCATGGTTCCTAACCATTCTGCACAAGCACAGGTGCGATATTTAGGTTGTTAATCCAATTGATATGTTGCATATGCATGTGTCTGGTATTAATGAAATGCCAAATTTCAATGTTCCCCCCAACCCCCCACACCCCTCTTCTTTTCCTCTTCTTTTTTCTATTCTATATATTATTCCCATGTCCATATTTTATATATGGCTAAAGTTTGGATATATGATTCGATATAGATAGTTTTTAATTTATATGGAATCGTGATTTTTTTAAAACTATTTTGATGAATGAAGCAATGATGTTCTTGGAGGAGATATGCCTAGGTATACTGGATTAGATATAACACCATACATGATAAAACTGTAATCTTGTAATTGCATAATTGATAACCAATATTCATAACCTTTGAACTTTATTCTTGTTGTTATTGTGGTAGTCGTGTTTTGAGAAATCCATGATCTGATAGCCCTGATGTTTCATGTCATTTTTTTTTTTTTCATTTTAAAGGACTTTCTCAATCACCTTAGTAAGCAATTCCTTGGCTTGCAAAATTATTTAGTGTAAAATTTGGATCAGCCAAACAAAGTTCCCCTCCCCCCAATTATAACGTGTCAATAAACAAAAGTTTTCAAGTTTAACTTTGTCTCCCACCATCTTTATATTTGACAGCCTATCCTGATTGTGCTTGCTTTGTTGAAGGAAGACATACATGTATAGTCTAGCTCACTGTTCTAAAAGGCGCCGCCTAGGCCGCCTAGGCGCTAGGCGGTTGGTGTCCTCCCGATGCCCGCCTAGTCCCCCCACGGCCCGACTATGCATGTTATAGGGTTTTATGAACTTTTTATGCAATTTTCATTAGGTTTTTTGATTTTTTTAATATTTTTTGAACCGCCTAACCTAGGCTGGCTAGGCGCTAGGCGACGGTTGCCCGCCCGCCTGCCTAGTGCCTAGTGCTTTTCACAACCTTGGGACTCTAGCTTTTAAAAATATCATTCGTCGTGAGGATGTAGCTCTCTCTAAGGTGGTAAATTTTGTTTATTGACATGTCAGGGTAATTGAAAAATCCTTGCTCATTCTAAAATTAAGAAACAACATGTTTTCAACTATATGTAAATCCACTGAATTTTGTAACTTGACATACACAGTTTATATCCACTGAAAATTTAGCATCTTTCTTTAAACTTTGATTTATTATTCTTCATAGTTATATTGTTTGACAGTTGGCAGCAATCTTATGTCAAGCTACCAAGTTATAAAATTCGGTTCTTATATGGGGAACATTAAGTTTATAAAATAAAAAAAAATTATTGCAGAGGACCTCATCATCTAGTAGCATGGGATCAAGTGATGGGAATTCAGCCCAAGTCAAGACGGTTAATGATGTCAGTTTAATAGATTTTAGTGCAGATCCTGAACCTTCTGCTGTAGCAGCACCACAACCATCTGTTCCTCAAACCACTGCAGCAGTGCCACAACCTTCTGTTCTTCAAACCACTTCTTCACCCTCAAATGCTGGAGATTGGGCTTCCTTTGATGTTGTGAGCCAACAGAATGTGCCTCAAGCTGCTGCCAGTGCAAGCACTTTGGGATCATCAACAGCCCAACTCTCAGCACCTGGATCAACATCCATGGTCAACACATCAGTTTTGCCTATATCTGGTGTCAATTCCTCACCCAAGAGCAATAATGGAGGGCAATGGTCCACAATGCAGCACCATCAACCTTCTCTATTCCCAACTGGTGACAGTCGGTCCTCAATTCCGACACCAAATACCCATGTTACTGCTCTAAACAATCAGGCATGGTTATTTCCTTTTGCTTTGTTTTGGAGGAAATATGAATGATTTAGTTGTTAACCAGTTTTCTATTGCTGTAACTCTAGTCCCTAGGTTCACAACTATCACGAAACTCACCAGGACCTTTGACTTCATCAATTGTTCATCCTTCTCAACTTGCGGGCAAACTTCTTCAGGAGACGAGTACGGGGTTTTCATCACAATTGGCTTCGGTGGAATCTAATCCTAGTGAAAGAAAAGAGCTGCCAGCGGTAACACCTTGGAAAAAATGTTGTGACTTAATTAAGTGTGACATTATCAGGTGTGCTTACAGTACAAAACTTCTGCAGGATCTTTTCGCTGCATTGTATCCCTCGATGTCTATGCCAGTATCAAACTGGCCAAGAGGTCCACATCCTAATATGGGTTACGGCATGCAGTATCCTCTGGCAGCGGTATGTTCTGTGACTTTTACTTTATGATAATATATGTTACTTTTTAATGGTTTATATTCATTCTTTTATCTATTGTAGACAATGCCTACTTTTCCTCAGTCATCAAAATCTGTGAACCCATTTGATCTTGGAAGTGAACCAACACCATCTCATGTTCCCACGGTATGCACTTTTTCCTACTCATATTTTTCGAAGTGATTATACCACACATCGTTGGAAACCTTCGTTCTGGTTGGCTTTACATCGCACAAAAAGTGTATAGGAGCTCGAGAGGAGGTTTCCTTGGTAGAATTGGAATTGTACTGAATGATATTTGCATAAGTTCTTAAATACATTCTTCTAATATGGTGTTGATGAAAAATGTTCTAGAAGGAAGATATCCAACGATTTTGTACGCCATGCTTATGAATGTTAGCACATAATCTTTGCTGTCATAAGTATTAGCATACAAGATACAGAAAAGTTCATAAAATATTTGAACTTTGCACATGCATGACACGCTATGTGAAGTTCTATTGGCGCACAGCTGAAAAGTGAAGTGTATAGGAGCTCGAGAGGAGGTTTCCATAGTAGAATTGGAATTGTACTGAATGATATTTGCATAAGTTCTTAAATACATTCTTCTAATATGGTGTTGATAAAAAATGTTCTAGAAGGAAGATATCCAATGATTTTTTACGTCATGCTTATGAATGTTAGCACGTTCTAGAAGGAAGATATCCAACGATTTTGTACGCCATGCTTATGAATGTAGCACATAATCTTTGCTGTCATAAGTATTAGCATACAAGATATAGAAAAGTTCATAAAATATTAGAACTTTACACATGCTTGACACGCTATGTGAAGTTCTATTGGCGCACAGCTGAAAAGTGAAGTGTATAGGAGCTCGAGAGGAGGTTTCCATAGTAGAATTGGAATTGTACTGAATGATATTTGCATAAGTTCTTAAATACATTCTTCTAATATGGTGTTGATGAAAAATGTTCTAGAAGGAAGATATCCAATGATTTTGTACGTCATGCTTAATGTTAGCACGTAATGCTTTGCTGTCATAAGTATTAGAATACAAGATACATAAAAGTTCATAAAATATTAGAACTTTACACATGTATGACACACTTTGTGAAGTTCTATTGGCGCATAGCTGAAAAGTGAAAAGTTTGCAGAGTATATACATATACAGGTCACTTTTTCAGCCACTTAATGTTGAAGAGCCTTATATGCATTGACTAAATATTTGATACAAGACATCCGTGCAACTGATCTTGGGTTAAGATTTGGAAAAAGATGTTGAAAACAATGTTTTAAAAACCGGATCGGAGATCAACTCGGTCAGGGCATTGTGTTGGGTCAAACCGGTCCAACCAATGGGTTAATCCGGTTGAACCAGTTATATAGGCCTACAATCTTACATTGAATATATTACATGGTACACAACTGCACATATAGCACTTTGAAGTTCTGAGCGACTTTTCAGTTCTCTTAGTAAGTTGGTACTATTCTTGGAATTTGGTAGTTTTAATTAGCTTTTAAGTTTTAACCAAAAAAAACTTGAATTGGAAAAATTAGGGTCAAACCAGTTCAAAATCCTACTAGGCTCAGATGGTTCGGCGGTTTACCGTCCGGGTCAATCGAGTTAAACAAAAAGAGCCGTTTTTTGGAAAAAAAAAAAGTGGGTCGGTATTAAACTAGCCCAGAAAAGCTACTGGTTCACGGTTGATCGGTTCAACTGGCTAGTCGAGTCCAAGTCCGGTTTTTAAAACATTGGTTGAAAATTTAATTTGCAACTAAGTACCATGGACTTTTACAGATTTGCATGCTACTACCCTATTGAAATTGACAACTTGCTACCTTTAACTATTGTAATTAGCAACAACATACGTTGAACTTTCACCAATTTGTAACTTGCTACCCTGTGCCAGTAAGGCAGGGTACCATTATGAAATATGAAAATATGAAGGGTACCGTTGTTAATTGGCATATGGGCAGCAACTTGCTAATTTGAAATATTTTATGGTACTTTGTTGTTAGTTTTGATAGTTTGGGATATCAAGTTGTTAATTTAAGTAGTTTAGGATAGCAACTTGCAACTATATGTAAGTTCAAGATATTTAGTTACAAATTAGCCATTTAGTAATTCAAGTTGTGGGGATCGTAGAAACTAGGATTAGGAAAACTAACATGAGTTTATTTGGCTGACTATAAACTAGGTTTTAGAGTTGGGAGTTGATATTGCTTTTAAGTTATTAAGGTTTGTGATTGTTTTGGAGGGATTGGAAGATATTTTGATTATTTGGTGATCACCTGTGTTGCACGGGACACGGATTCCACATGACACGTCAGGCATGGTGACACGAGTTTGGCACCTATTTTGGTGTCCTAGTGTACATTGGCATCTGTACGTGTCCGATATGTGTCTGACACAACATGACATAGTGCATGAACTTTGGAGGTCCGTGCTTAGATGCTCACTTGTTGTGCTGAAATAACAAATACGGTCAGATTTCAGGATAAAATCCAGCAGTTAAGGATGCTTTCAGGATAAAGAAAGAAAGAAGAATATTACCTTTCATCAAAGCTTATACCTTTGCTTAGGCTTCACACCCAAGGATCCAAGATTTCTTTCGGATCTTTTATGACACAAGCAACCATGGAGTTAATATTATCCATCCCCTTGTCAACACTCTTTCAAGAGGCTTGGGGGCCTTTATATTGTCCTCAAACCTGTATAGTGTGTTCAACTTATTTCCTAAATTGCGAGAATTGCTTGGAGACGAAGACAATTATTTCGAGCCAATCAAGTAAAAAACTTGCCTTAAATGAATACACAAGTTTGACTTAAAACAAACCTGCTACATAAATGAACCAAGCTCAATAAGCTAATCCTAATAAACCAAACCCAATAATCTAAGTAAATTATGTTGCATGAATACTCCCTGTGTATGTATCCGTATCCGGCGCTCGTATTGGACACAATACGTCCTTGACATTCATGTCAGAAGTGGCTGATCCATGTCTAGACTCTAAAGGGACCCAAAACATAGTTGAAAGTGATTTGGCATGGTTGTGGTCGTGGTCGTGGTCGTGCCAAAAACATAATTGAGATATGAGAAAGTAAGCTATACAGTAAATCCTTTCTATAACTTTTTTTAGCTAGTCTATCCAGAAAATGCTTAAACATAGATATTATGATCTAATGGATTAAACATGTACATAAGGTGCATATATAACTATGTCCATGCCTCACACGTATCCCAAAATTTTCTAAAGATGCTATATTTTGAATCTATATCGTGTTAGCGTCCGAATCCCTGTGCAGGCTAACAAAAAAAACAAAATTGAACTTGTAATAATAAAATTCTTTTGGTCTATCCACGCCAATGTTTTATCGAGCATGGTTTAGGCGTATTACCAACTCTATAGAACTATACATGTACTTAATATCATGTATACCTATGGTCTGCATGGATGTTCCTACCTATTGGCATAAGATTAGAGGTTGATAGTATAGCAAAATAACCGTAGTACATTATAGTCTATATTAGGTCGGCCATGTTGATATGAAGTGAACTTCTAATATTTGCTGGTCCACGTGAGAATTAGTGAGTCAACCATATACGGGGAGTTAAATATTGTGAGTGAGAATCAATGAGCCAACCCTAGAAGCTGGTTGAATAGGATTGATGCATGGGCAATTAATAATTTATTCCAAGTTATAGGATTATATAAGAATATAATATGTTGTAGGTCTATTTAAGAATTAATAGGTTATTTGGGTCTATTGTACTTAGCCTATAAATATAGACCAACTCAAGATTCAATCTTTCCGTATTGAGTCTGGGTCATATTTGTAGTCTTTAACTTATTGGACTCTTTACATCATGTAGTCTATCGGCGTATTCTTGATCATTATAAATAAGCTCTTCATAGGATAGTATGCTGGTTATTGCCCAAGTATTATTTTTCTCCACCATAACAGGGTTAACCACCATCTTTTATCCTCTATCTCCCATGCCTACTCCTCCTTTATCTTAACATGATACCAAAGAAGGTCCCATAATCCTCGTAGGAGAGGTCCGATGTGGTATCTCTCCCAAGATTAACATGTCTACTGGGACTAACATAAATTGCATTATCCAGGATTTAACAATTGTTGATGGTTTGACAAATGTCCAATAGTGATCTTCAAAATGAAGAGTTTAGAGTCCATTTTTCTGTTTTAACTTTTACACCCATGGATCCTGTACCTTCCGAAGGACAACTTGTTGGGCTATTGTTCTGACATTTTTGTATTAATTTAGTACTTCTGCTTATCAATATGTGTCATTCAACTTTTTCCTATGTTGGGAACAAGTCGGATCAGTATGCATCATTTTGACATATTTTTGATAGAAAGTACCCTGAATACTTGCAATAAATGTTGCACGATAGGATTCCTAGTGGGCATAGCTTGACCCAACCCGAGGCTTTGGCCTATGATCAAGTCCTGGATCCCAGCTGTTCATTATGTGATAATGTTAGTGCTACTACTTTCATGGTTGTTTTTGTGTCTGTCATGTTGTCAGAACCAATTAACTAACTGGGTTGAGTTGCTCGGTCGGCGCCATAATAAATCACATTATAAGTATGCCTACATGTTCCAACTACTTTCCTGTAAAATAATGCCCTTTGATATTATCTGGTCAGGTCCAAAGCAGATTATGTGAAAAGAACTGGTCTCCGACTACTTTGACAGTTCCAATTGGCAATAGTTGGAGATCAGTTTTCCTTTTGCCACAAATCTTGTACTAGCCAAAGGACGAACTTTTGTAGCTCATTTATTTGACATAGTTATGCAAGTTGCATAACGTTTGTGCTTCATGGATTGGATTGTATAATTATGGTCACTTTTTACCATGTTTTATGGAAACTACTAGTTGGATTAGAAATTTAGGATCCAATCTCGGAAGCTGATGTGCTAGTATGTTTGCATATATCAAATTATGATTTTATGCTGATTCAGAAGAATATAGCACTAGCTTCTCATGATTTTCTTACCTTTTCGTCCATGATTGAACTGTTCTATTTCAAGGCAAACCTCACTATTTAGTCAAATTCTTGTAGCAATCCTAACTCTATCGATCCAGTAGCTGATGATTAGAAGATTTTAATATGGATTGTTCTTCTATACGGATGCAGTTCCCATCTATGGCCCCTATGCAAGCAGCATTGCCCAATATGTCTGACCCTTCACTGTCAATGCAAAGCTCCAGCTTTGGAAATCCTTCTCTACAAGGGGTTCCCCAACAACAATCATCTTTTTCACCAAGTAATTTTTTTTAGCCTGTGATTACCCATCATCTTAGTATATTGTATATATTTGTGGTGGTTTTGACGACTGGTTTGAATCTCAGGTCCATACATGGTGCAGCAGATCCCGAGTAACATGCCCCAACAACTACCAAATAGAGTAATTACAATGGGGTATGCTTGTATATATATTTATCGTGTCTTTCTAGTTTCTAGACAATGTATTGTTTGGCATTTTATAAGACCTGCCTTGGTTGCAGTAATAGATTGTCTGGTCATCAAGGATGACTGTCCATTTCTGGCCAGTTGAAGTTTCCTTTGGCTTATCATAAGACCTGCCTTATTATCTGCTTGTCAAGAATTACCGTCATTTTTTGCTGCTCCTAGGTCAGCTCCTAAGTTCTTGTGGATTAGTAGATCATCCTACTTAGGAGCGGGCATATTTTGTACACAATTTCTTCTCCATTCATTTTGCTTAATGCTGCAGTTGGATATTGGTCTAATGAAAAGTATTAGATATGATTATTTTGTTTGGGTCATCCTATAGTTTCCTTGGCCATAAGTTTATAGACTCTGCTTTACTAGTTGTAGGTCAATTCAGAACCTACAGTACATTATATTTTTGCAAAGATTGTACTTTAGAATTAAGAAGTATATTGCCTATCAAAATTAAAGTTTTTTGATCTGAGAATGCTGAACCACTACGTGATGACATGATGGGCATTAATTTATTTTCTTTCTATGGTGGACACATTATTGGGTTGGATTAGATATATGATGGTTTTCAGGTTATCATGAACTCACTCTATTCTCCCTTGTATATCATTACAGACATCAAGGAGGGTTTGGCAGTGAGGGAGCTGCATTGGGAAACATAGGCATGGATCAACTTCCGGCTGCCAGATATCACTACTACCAATCAAGTACTCCAAATTCTTTTGGCTCTGTTGGAGGAAACCCTTTCGGATAGGCTGGACAAGTAGTTGCTATTTATGCTTGGCATCTTGCTATTCTTTGATTGTTGACATCAATAGCTCAATCAGTTTCTCATTGACCAAATCTCTGATCTCCCAATTCGCTGCCAGTCTGTACTTTGTGTAAAAGTTAATGTAGCCGTCTAGTGGAGTAAGACTAGGGCAAATTTTACCAGATCTTGTGTAAATTTTTAGCACTGGTACTGCATGGTTGTATTTGGCTTGCATCTGCATCTTCATGGCTCTCTTTTCTCATTTTTTCTCACCTTTTTTTCTTTCTTTCTTTCTTTTTATCTGGACTGGTGCTATTTCTTGAAACTGAGTGACATGTAAAACTAGCCTAGTTGGTTCGACAGTGTCAGAACCAGCGGTTGTATATGTTTGAGCTCTTGGTACAGAACAGATTGTTGAATATTCATGGATTTCTAGCCACGGTTCTATTTTGGAGTTGAATGTTTACACTATGAGAATGTTATGGAAATGCATAGACGAGGTTAGACATCAGATCAGTCGCAATATTCTAGAATTTTGTATAAAAACTGCAGATAATTACGGGCATGATGGTGGCCTTGCATTTTTGTGAGTTAATCACAAGTCTTGATAGTTATCCAAGTCGCTGACAATTTGCAGTCCACGATAATAAGATACCAACTCCGTGAAATATGTCATGGGATAAAAGGGGCTAAAATCTTTTATTTTTTAGAAGTTTTGGCCTTTGCTGTTAGAATTAAACAGAAAAGCAGGGTGAGAGAAAGCCCCGAGTCCTTTGAAAAGCAAGAGGGAGATGGACCTTTTTACACAAACCTTGGGGAATTATAAATATAAAGTATAGAGAATGTTAGTGTAATTATTTTTTAAAAAAGTGAGATACATGTAATAAGCATAAAATATAGGAAATGTTAGTTTAAATAACTCTTATCAAAATTAATTACAAGTTTGATAATTACAAGAAAGGTTGTTCAAGCCGGTTTTTCTTTTGTAGTGCTGGCATTGACTTGTTCTCGTTGGAGCTTCTACTAGTTGCTTGGATGTGTCGTATTTTCTTGGTTTTCGTTCCGTTGTTTCTTTTTTGTTCTCTTTTTGGCTCAAAGTCGCTTCTCTAGGTTGACTATTCTTTTCATGATTGTTAACCTCTGTCAAATGAGAAGGTTCTTGTAAGAGCATAATTTGTAAGGTCCATTCTAAGAGCAGGTCCATTCTAGATTCTATATTTAAAATGTAAGAACTCGTTTTTGTAGAATAGTAAGTTTTAACTCTATTTTTAATTTCTAGATTTTGGATTTTATTTCATCCATGAGAGCTATAGATTGGATTTTTCAATTTCTAGATTGTAGGAACTCATTTTGTAGAATAGTAAGTCCCAATTTGGAGTCAAATTTTCTAGATTCTAGATTTTTTTTTTATTTTTTACATCAATTATTGACCACACAATTTTTTGGACCGGAGCTCACTTTATCATTTCATACTATTTTCATATAAATTTAACCCATTCTACAATTTTTTTTTTTTAATTTTGGGCCTCAAATTCTATTGGAGAGTCCCAACTACTAATGATGCTCTAAGGTGTGAGTGCATCATTAGTAGTTGGGACTCTCCAATACAATTTGGGATCCAAAAAAAAAAAAAAAAAGGTAAATGTAGAATGAGTTTGGTTTGTATAAGAATAGTAGTAAATGATAAAGTGAGCTCCGATCCCAAAGATTGTGTGGTCAAAAATTGATGTGAAAAAAAATAATGTAAAATCTAAAATCTAGAAAGTTGGACTCCAAATTTGAAATTATTATTCTACAAAATGGGTTCTTACAATCTAGAATCTAGAAATTTAGAGGAAAGAAGTAAACGACTCAACCGCAAAAGAAGCAAGTCAAACTATCGGAGTTTCACTTTCTGTCCAACATATAGCTCTCATGGGTAGGATGAGATCAAAAATCTAAAAATTGAAACTAGAGATAAAATTTACTATTCTACAAAATAAACTTTGGAATGAGATCGAAAATTATGAATCTAAAAATGGAATCGGATATGAGCGTTACTAAGGATGCTCTAAGGGGGCTAAATCTCATCTCACTATGAGAACTACCTTCTATCTTCTGTTCACTACGGATGGACCCATGACTTTAAATGGATATCATCCTTGAAGGAAGAAACACATTTCAGTGGCAAGAAAGCTTATTAAAATAGAGCTTGAAATGTTCATATGATCATGTTGTAAATTAAAGGCTGCAACTAACGAAGTACAGAAAAATTTTCATATAGAATTCAAGTTTAACAAAATTAGTGGAGAGAATATAGTTTGAAAAAATTTCAAGAAAAGAATAAGAACGCATCTAGTACATACGTTCTTATAATCTGAAGCCACACGTACTACATGCGTTTTCAAATTTTTTATACTTTTTTTGGAAAAAAAAAGTACAGGTAAAAAAAAAAAAATTCAAAAACCGTACGTATACATTTTCAAAATTTTCAAATTCTTTTTTTAGAAAAGAAAAGAAAAAAAATGTAAAAAAAAGAATTTAAATCGGAAGCCGCACGTACTATGTGCGTTTTCAAAATTTTCAAATGCTTTTTCAAAAAAAGAAAAAAAAGTAAAATAAAAATGTTAATTTTTTCTCATTTAACTTGAAAACGTACATCATATATGCGTTTATTTTTTTTTTATTTCTTGAAAATGCACGTACTATGTGCGTTTTTTGATTTTTTATTTATTTTAGTAAAAAATCAATTAAAAAAAATTTGGAAAGCATTTTAGAATTTTTTGCATTATAGTCCCTTATAATTCATTGTTTGCAACTTCAGTCAAAGTAGAAAATAAAATTATTTTATTTATCATAATTTCTTTTATAAACTTCAATCAAATCAAAATAAATAAATAAAAGTTATTTATTTTTGATTTTTAATTTTGTTAGGTCAATTTTTTTTTATAATAATTGTTATTTTTTCACTAAATATATTTTGTTATTTTTTTGACCCAAAATATAAGAGAAACCATCTGTTTGTAAATTAAATGAGAAAAAAAAATTTTAATTTTAAAATTTTTGGGCCGAAAAAATAATTTACAAACATGTGGTTTCTCTTATTTTTTGGGCCGAAAAAATAACAAAATAAATTTAGTGAAAAAAATAACAATTATTTAAAAAAAAAATCGTCTTTAAAAAAATAAAAATCTAAAAAAAATAACTTTTATTTATTTATTTTGATTTGATTGAAGTTTATAAAAGAAATTATGATAAATAAAATAATTTTATTTCCTACTTTAACTGAAGTTGCAAATAATGAATTATAAGGGACTATAATGCAAAAAATTCTAAAATTCACATACCAAGTGCGTTTCCAAATTTTAATATAAAAAAAAAAATTTTGAAAACGCATATATGATTTTTTTTTTTTTTTTTTACGTGTTCTTTTCTTTATTTTTTTTCCAAAAAAAATTAAAAAAATTTGAAAACGCGCTAGCGCGAGTACGTGCGTCTTCATATTTTAAATTTTTTTTTAACGCGCTCTTTTTTGAAAAAAAAGGGAGAACACATGTACAAGGTGCATTTTCGTTTGTTTAATTATTATTTTTATACTAGGTGCGTTCTTGTTCTTTTTTTGAAATTTTTACAAACTATATTCTCTGCCACTAATTTTGTTAAACTTGAGTTCTTTGTGAAATTTTTTCTCAATGAAATATGAAGAAAGAATCAGAAAATTTTCTATAGAGCATTAAAATTTGATTAAATTTCATATAGAGAAACAATTTTGTTAAAATTACATAGAGAGTACAAAAACGCACTTACTAAGGGCTTTTTAGTTCTCTCGGCTGAAAACGCACTTAGCAAGTGCGTTTTCAAATTTGATTCATTTATTTTTATTTTGTATGTTAAAAAACAAAATTAAAAATATTTAAAAAATAAGAAAATAAAAATGCATCTAGTAAGTGCGTTTTCAGCTTTTTTTTTTTTTTTTTGGTCGAAAACGCACATAGCATGTACGTTTTGGGTTTTTCACTAATTTTTTATTTGGATCCACTATAATCCATTATTTGCATTATATAGTATTAAAACAAAAACTTGTTTCACTAATCTTTTATTTGGATCCATTATATTATATATTGTTAAAAGAAAATTTTTCTTACAGAGTATTTTAACTTTTGGAAAACTAAAACGGACATTTTCTCTCCGAAGCGTCTTTAACAAGAACGTTTTTTTTTTGGCCCCAAATATTTTCCCATTTTTTGTAATAGGAAAAAATAAAAGGGAAAATGTGATCCTATTACAAAAATAAATTGAGAAAATGCTCCTAGTAAGTACGTTTGTTTTCACTAAATTTAATTTTTTTTTGTTTTTTATTTTTTTTAAGGGATCGGAATAAAAAAAAGTAAAAATATAAAAAGAGAAAGAAAACGTCGTTGGTAAGAACGTTCTCGTAGAGAACAAAACGGCCATTTTTGTTTTCCAAAAAAATACTCTATTAGAAAATTTTCTTTTTTTTTCTTTAATAATTTATAATATTTGTTTTAAAGAAAGAAAAAATAAAATATTTAAAACGTCGTGCAATTAATATTTTCGTTAATGTGTCGTTTAATTTTTTTATTACTTTAGTTAAAGTACCATAATGAAAATAATAGATTATAGTGGATCATTAAATTTATATCATTTTGAGTAAAGAATCACTTTGCAAATAATAGATTATAGGGGACTATAGTGGAAAAAATCAAAACGCACATGCTATGTCCTTTTCCAACTTTATTTATTATTTTTTTCAATTTTTTTGGGAAATATCTATTTGGATTTTTTTTCCGATCCGAAAATTAAAAAAATTAAAAATAAGCTGAAAACGCACTTACTATGTGCGTTGTCATTTATTTTATTTTTCTAAAAGACTAAAATAAAATCAAATTTGAATCGGAGAGAACTAAAACGCACTTAGTAAATACGTTTTTGTTCTCTCTATATAATTTCAACAAAATTATTTCTTTATATGAAATTTAATAGAATTTTAATGCTCTTTAGAAAAACAGAAAATTGACAAAAGCGAAATTAAATTATATTAAATTAATGCAAACGAAACAAGTTGACCTAAATTAAAAATAAAAATATAGTCCGCCAACTCAGTTGGCGAAAAACAGACCACAATCGACATGTGGACAGCAAAAAGGCAAACGTGGGCCCAACCTGGACCCACTGTCCAAAATCCGCCTACTTAGTTGGCCAAGCACAAAATCGACCAACTTATTTGGCGAATTTTGTGCAGTGGGGTCCGCGGGTTGGGTTGGGATGGTTTGATTTGGTTTGTTTAATGAGTTTTTTAATTAGTTATGTTTTATTTATTTTATTTTATTTTGTTTTGGATTTTGTTTTTTTATTTAGCTTTTTAGGATATATATATATATATATATATATATATATATATATATATATATATATATATATATATATATTAGCTTTTTTATTTAGCTAAAGAAACATTTTAAGGATATATATTAGTTTTTTTTTTTTTTTAGTTTTGTTTTGATTTTTGGTATTTTTATTTTGGTCTTAGGCCAATGCCTCATAGGTATTATGACAGGATGGCAAGAGACAGGAAATAAAAATCTTGTACTTCTAGGTTTTATTATAAATTTATGTATTATAAATAAAATTACATCAATGAACTTTTGTTAGGAGAAATATTCGTATTTGTCTCATTATAACATCTTGCAAGTTAGTCTAAATAAAATTACACCAATAAACCAACACCAATCCATAGACCCAAACGCAATTTCAAACCCAAATAAAAATCAAATCATTCCCCAACCAAATAAAAACCAAATCATTCCCCAACCAAATAAAAACCAAACCCAAATAAATAGAAAATTAGAGAACACAAAAAATACTAGTTGTTTTTTTCCTTATTTAGTTTTTTTTTCTTATCAAACATTGCAAAAAGAAAAATTTTATTTACAATTTTCTAAAAAAACCAAACTGTTTAATTAAAATTTTTTTTTTACAATTAATTTATTTAAATTTTATTTCGTTAAAGTAATTTTTCTTAAACCAAATTTCAAAACTAAACTAAAATAAAAAAACCTAAATAAAAAAAAATCAAAATTCAAAACAAAACTAAGTAGTAAAAAACTAAATAAAAAACCCAAAACATAGCTGATTTAAAAAATTTATTAAACAAACCAAACCAAACCACTCCAACCCAACCCGCGAGTTCCATTGCCCAAAATTGGTCAACTTAGTTGGTCCAAAATCGGCCAACTAAGTTGGCAGATTTTGAGGAGTGGGTTCAAGTTGGGTCCTACGTTTGTCTCCACATATCGGCTACAATCTGTTTTTCGTCAAATGAGTTGGCGGATTTTATCTTTATTTTTAATTTAGATAACTTATTTCGTTTTTATAAATTTAATATAATTTAATTACACTACAGTAAATTTTGCTGATAGAAAAATTTCTGAGAAAGAAAATAAAGGACACATTTGATCTACTTATCCTCTTATCCTTGAAATTTTGGACCTCGTGCTCTCTATACAGTTCACTGCATCTTCCTCTGTCCCAAACGCCTATTCACAACTCAAATACCCCACAATTCAAATCGAACCCCCACCCCCCTTCTGCAATGCTGTCACGCCACAATAAAATGAAACTTAGTTGGCTATAAAACCCAGAACTCCATAGGAGGGAAAATCTGCAAGAAATGAGCATTTCCTTTCCTTTTTAGTGAATGGTAGAGGTAGGACAAGGAAGGGAAGTCCTAAAAGAATCACTAGTAAAGGGTAGGCGGGGGCACTAGTAAACCGGAGTTGGTGGCGGTGGCGGTGACGAATATGAGATGTCGACCACAGGCGGCAAAGGCGCTTCATATACTGGAGCTGATGGTGGTGGAGATTCACAAGGAGTTTGTGGAGCCAGTGAAGGTGGTGGCGGTGATCCATATTGGTAAGGAGGTGGAGGCGGAGGCGAAGGTGGGGGTGGAGATTCGTATCGGTAAGGTGGAGGTGAGGGCAACAATGGAGGTGGGGAAGGAGAAGGTGATAGGGGTGGAGAAGGCGTAGGGGGAGGTGGGGATTTATAATGGTATGGTGGAGGTGGTGAACTGTAACTGTAAGGTGAAGGGCTGGGTGGCGAGGGTGAAGGGGAAGGGGGAGGTGGAGAAGGTGGTGGCGGCGATGCATAACCATACGGTGGAGGTGGAGAAGGTGTAGGAGGAGGCGGGGATTCGTAGTGGTAAGGCGGAGGTGGTGAAATGTAATTGTAAGGTGAAGGGGGAGGTGGAGAAGGTGGTGGCGGCGATGCATATTCATATGGTGGAGGTGGAGAAAACATAGGAGGAGGTGGGGATTCATAGTGGTAAGGCGGAGGTGGTGATCCGTAACTATAAGGTGAAGGGGTGGGTGGCGAAGGTGAAGGTGAAGGGATAGGTGGAGAAGGTGGCGGCGGTGATGCATAACCATATGGCGGAGGTGGGGAAGGTGTAGGGGGAGGTGGAGATTCATAGTGGTAAGGTGGAGGTGGTGAACCATAACTGTACGGTGAAGGGGTGGGTGGCGAAGGTGTAGGGTTTGGTGGTGGCGGTGAACCATAACTGTAAGGCGGAGAAGGTGGTGGTGAAGGGGGAGAAGGTGGTGATGATGGAGGTGGTGAATTTGGTGGAGGTGGAGGTGAGCCATAAGCATAAGGAGGAGGCGGTGATAATTTGACTGGGGGAGGCGGAGATGCAGAAGGTGGTGGCTCGATGCAAGGAGGCGGTGGAGGAGATGATTTAGGTGCTGGAGGTGGTGACGGTAGTGGCTGTGAAGGTGGGGGTGGAGACGATGGTGGTGGTGATGGCAACCATGGTGCAGGTGGTTGTGGGGATGGTGGAGGTGATTCAGATGGTGGTGGTGGTGATTGCAAAGGAGGTGGTGGTGGTGATGATGGTGGTGGAGGCGAGAATACTAGTGGTGGTGGTGGTGATGGAGAAGGTGGTGGTGGTGGTGACGATGGTGGTGGAGGCGAGAATACTAGTGGTGGTGGTGGTGGTGGTGAGTGAATGGGAGGTGATGGTGGAGGCGATGAAGGTAATGGTGGTGGTGAGTGAACGGGAGGTGGAGGTGATGAGATTCTAGGCGGAGGCGGAGAATGTGGTGCCGGTGGAGGAACCGGCGGCACAAACGGAGTACATCCGAAGGAATTACAATCTATAGGGCGTGAGAGGAACGATTGGCATTCCTTTGCGGATCTCTGGTCCGGCCGACCAGGCAGACAATTCCTCCTATCACTGAATTCCGGCACCTTCAAGCACACCGGTGGCTCTCCTGTAAAGAAATTAAACGAGAACGTAAAGTTCTCCAACTTCGGCAGTTCGCAGATGGACGCCGGTATCTCTCCGGACAGCAAGTTGTGAGCCACGTCCAGCTGCTCCAGTCTCACCGCCCTTCCTATCTCATCCGGCAGAGGCCCGACCAGCTCGTTGAAGCTGACATCGAACACCGTCAGATTCTTGAGCCGCCCTATCTCCTTAGGGATACACGATCTCAATCCGTTGTTCAGCAGTATAATCTCGTTCAGTCTGGACATGTTCCCGAGGCTCGCCGGCAGGCATCCTTTGAACTTGTTGGCCGCAAGGACGACCACCGATACCGGCGAGTTCCCAAAGTTGTCCGGGATCTCGAACGCGAACCGGTTGTGGTTAATAAAGATGGCGTCTAGCGGCAGGTCGAAGAGCTTGCTCGGCACCCCTCCCTCGAACTCGTTAAACCTGAGGTCCAGAAATTTCAGAGACGGTAAACAGAAGACCACGTCGGGGAATTTCCCCGCGAAGCGGTTATTGCTAACGTCGAGCTCGTAGAGCAGCTTCAGCCGATCGAAGCTTCGCGGGAGGGTGCCACAGAACCGGTTGGAGTTGATATGGAACAACGCAAGATAACACAAGAGGCCGAGCTCTTCGGGTAGGTACCCCGCGATGTCCCCGTGGTTGAGATCGATTCCAGCAACGACGGTGATGTCCGGATTCGATGGCAGCGGAGCGCAAAACACGCCGGTGTAGCTGCACACACCAGGTCCAACCCAGTTACGGGTCATGTTGAAGGGGTCGGACACAATGGCCTGCTTCCATGCCTGGAGCGCAATGTAGGCGTCGCGGAGCCTGGGATTCGAGAAAGCGAAGGAGGGATCGACCTCGACAGTCTCGCGGCGGCTATTGAACTCGTCCGAAAGGAGCTGCCGCTGGCGTATCACGGTAGCCTCGGCAACGGTGAGCCCGTGGCTCACGAAGGCCGGTGACGTAGAGGAGGAGGAGGAGATGAGGGGACAAATGACAAGGAGGAGGATGAGAGTGAGTATATCACTATACTTTCTCCTCGTCATCTCATGGGAAGAATATGGAGAGGAGAGAAAGGATGTGATGATCTAAAGGAGGGATAATGAATTTGTGGGAAGACTAGTTTTTCAAAGAGGTCTTTGGGGATTAGCGAGAAGGAAACATCAAAGGCACAGCTAATAAATCCAACAGCTCAAAGGCCATGTTCAAATAAACATATCTTTGAAGACTCTTTCTTCATCCTGTTGTTATTTCTTTGGTCTCCTCCTTTTATCATCTATGGCAACCGGCATTTTTTTTCTATTTAATATTTGTAAGCATTTGTCTCGAACTTTTGTTTTGTAATGAAATTGAGCTTAATGGAGAGCCACAGAGAGCACTAAAAAAATGTGAGTCATGTTGTGTCAGATACACAATCTGGACACTCCAAACTTTTCAATATAAATACCTTATCTGTGTGGTCATGTAGTATAACCAGGAATGACAAAATGCAGTTTTATTTGGTTAAAGACAGACAAATCAAAATTATTCGGTTGTCAAATAATTATAACCAAATCAAACCAACGAATTGGCCGGTTCGGTTTTGAAATCGATCGGCTTGGTTCGGTTGACTAGGCTGACCGATTTTGTATTTAAACACAATATATTTAAAATCAACAATTTTTTTAATATTTTGAGCAATCATTTGTCACATGTTTGCTAATAACTCATATCTATCATTTTATGATTTCACCATTCCGTCTCCAACAAGCACAATAATTTATTTCCATCATTCTATCTCCTATAAAAAAAAATATATTAGGTTCATTGGTTGATCGGTTTGGTTTGATTTTTTTTATTTTTGATATTATCATTCCATTGATCGAACTAAATCGTTCGGTTATTAAGAACACCCAAGCGATCCAATCCAAACAGTCCACTGGATCGGTTAAAAATCGATCTATTTGGGGCGGGTCGTTCCTGTCCAAATTTGCACTGCCCTAATTAAAATAAATCTGTTCTGGTATCAGTTTCGGAACCTTTTCCTATATGAGTATCGGAGTCGAACTTGGTTCCAATCCTGCGAAGTTAATCTGCCGGCTGAAAGCCTTATGGGCGAGGAGCGACAACAGAGAATTGATTACTTTTGTTTCTTAAGTTCACATAGACGACGCACCGACGATTTCGTAACATTGGCCGAATCACACCACCTTTTGTCGTTTGTCGAATGCCTGGAGAGCCATTTATGGTGGACTTGTCGAGGAGGAGGAAGAGGAGGGAGAGGTCGTTTTCCGTTGGCGATGTTAACAATGCGAGATATTGCACTATAGCCGGCCGATGGCAACAATGAGAGAAGAAGACGAAGAAGAAGCGCGTAGCTAAAGTTTAATTGCTGGTCCGCCGGCTGTTCGTTTCGATAATTAGTTCCAAATGAACAGCGGAGACGGACAGGAGAAGCGAAGATTAGCCCGAGAATATACACTACTGATGAAAACTGCCCACATGTCACGTCCCGCTCGACTAGCCGGCCGCGGTCGAGCCTTTGTGGCGAAGACCGAGTCTCGCATAAACAAGCCTGAACGCGTCGCAGAAATCTGACAGGCCGGGATTTGTATTACTTTGTATACTTAACTGTGACAAGAATCCAGACGAATCCGCCCGGAAATTACAACGCAGAGCGTCCTATTGTCATCCTATTGCCACAAGGCTCCCGCTTAACCTGGTTCTAGAAAGGGCCAGAATGTTGTTTACCTCCGTATAAGGAAAAAAAGGGTTGTATTTGCGTGACTCGAAACTTGCATCCTCCTTGATGCAAGAATAACTCTTACCACTAGTTCAAGATGTACCGAGTTGTCGATAGATTTTGGGTTCAAAAGCGAATCTTTCTAGAGTAGGGAGCCATGCTAATATGATGATATTTTGTGTTTTTTACTTTCAATTATTCACTTTATTTTTTTCAATTTTCGTGACCTTGCCAAGTATCGAAAAAAAAGAGAGAGTAGAAATTACAATTTTTCAAACAAAAGAAAAGAACAAAGAATTAATTACTTTTTTTTTCCTTTCTGCGAACGGACTAAGGAACATCAAGAAGACAGCCGTGACCATCGATTATATGGGAAGGAAATCACACTGGTAGAGAAAAGAGGATAACAAAACAACGATGCAAAGGAAACAAGTGATGATTAGAGGAGTGCAATTTGCATTTCATTCACATTCCATATATACAAGTTTTACATATTTTTTTGGCGCAAAGTAAAGTACAACTGGATTCAAATTCAAGTTATATTGAAGGGATTATCCCTTCGATCGATCTTCTTCTCCATTATCTGTAACGAACGTTGGTCCTCCACTCGTATGTAATCAGATTAGATCTATACTCTTTATCTTTACTCTCTATAAAATCTTGCAGGGAATGAATCAAAAAATGAAGGAAAGTGTCTCTCTCTCTCTCTCTTTCTCTCTCGCTCATATGGGAACAGTAGAAAGGAAGAAACTCTCATTGTTCTCTTCTCGTTTATATTCCTCTTATGTCCGCTTCTAACTAAGTACTAAATTTGGTCAGCAACTACGGTTGCAATATAAACCCAGGTAGTCTCGAGCCTATCTCGACTGTTTCGGCCTCGGGTTCTTCTACCGACACCGAATGAGGTTTCACAGAACCATTAGGGGGACAATATCGACTGTCGCGATGCGCTTCCACCATCCATGTAACAAGAAGGACGGCCATGATGGTCGATAATGTTGCGAATGCGGCCCAGCTCATGTGCGTGTACTTCTTCAACGGTCCGCAATCTTTAGAGAGGATCTTCGAGAATGCATCTCTTACTAACTGGCAGTCGACCAGTCTCTGCATCCCAGGATAGGCGTCGAGTATCATCTGGACTGAGTTGATTGCTTCCGAGGCCGTGTTATAGTCATGGGCCGATATGAACTCCCCTTCTCCACAGGTTCCCGCGGAACAAGTGAACGTCTTCAAAATCTTTGAAAAGAGATAATGGCGATAAGTCGTAGAAAACATCGAAATATAGTGATACTAGATCGACTATGTATAGCTTACCTGTGGTATATCTCGGATTCGTGTAGTGTTGGCAGAACAGTTGTTTTCCGGTAGGTATCTGTAGTCAGGTGGTCCGAGAAAAGGATTGCAAACATATTGCACAGAGGGAATTAGTGATGGTGTCTGCAGTCTTGATATGTTTGCATTTACCTATGAGTTACAAATTTGGATTAGTTAGTGATGCTTTTGAAACCTCATTCAGTAATATTATTGCTAGACATAGAGCAAATTTCAAATTTGTAGGTAAAATTTGAACCATCAGAGACTCTGGATTGGTGACATGGGTCATACTCCGAAACCGCATTGGTTTGGGCTTCGGATTGTCTCAGATTTATTTTCTATTTCCCTTTCAAGATGTAACTCCCCATGACATGCAGTAGAAGGTTTTCCAGATAGAAATTATAGTGTTTACTTAATGGGCATATAAAATTTTCAAAAATGAGCTAAAATCTGGTTCTGAGGAGAAACATGACTTTTTCTTGATAATTCCATATTGCTTGCATCAGTTCCAGAGGGAAAAAGGGAGTTCAATACCTGGTCAACAATGCCATGGATTTCTCCTGCAACATCGCGCAAGGCTTTCTTTGCAGAAGTCCGATCATTACAGGGGAGGATCGAGCTTAGGGTGCTGTTTCCAGGATCTTGCCTGTACTCTTCAAGAGCTGCACACGTGTCTCCTGCAACTCTGTACACAGAATCGACACATTATCCGTAAGTTAAAGAGTATTTAACTAGGGATTTCCTTGATATGGGGAGAATGGAATCATGGCTTACTTGTCTAGGAAGTAGTAAAACCCAAAATATAACCAGAAGAGGAATGTCAAGACCCAGCAGAGGCTGATAAGCCTGGAGAAGAGAAATGCCCATCAGTTGGATATCTAAAAGATTGTGATCCTCTATGCAGAACTACTAAACACGAGTTCGTTGTTAATCCTATATTTTCGAATAGAACTGGCATAGTTACTTACATACTGCAAATCCTTCGGAACTTGAGAGTTCTTGATGCTGCAAGAAGAAGATCACTCTTGAGATGAGAAATAAGGTATATTGAGAAACATATAAATTGAGATATAAGACATTACTCTGACCGACACTAACAGTTGCATTCATGAAAGTTACACTCACCCACTAATGCCAAGATAGCAATTAGATTTAGCGAAACAGTGGTTATAGTCAGCACATTCCTGCGACAAATTTGCAAATCCATTGTCAGGGGACGAGCAAAGGCTAGTATATCTATCTTTTGTACTATTTTTTTTTTTTTTACACTATTCTTACATGATTTTAAGACCTTTGTTGAGACGATTCATATTCTTTTCGGCCTTCCTTTGTATGTTGTCAGCATCATCACTGAGTTTCTGCGTCAGGCTATTTGATTCAGCGAGGTTCACATATACCTCCGTGTTACTCTGTATGGACTGAACAGCTGTTGTTACGTTGTGTATTGTCGATGAGGCCTCATTAGCTGCTCCAACGATCGTGTTCTTGATTGCTTTGGCTTTTGAATGGAATCTACTGCCACCACCCAATGCCACTCCAGAAGCAGCTCTGCAGGCAGTTTCAAGTACGTAGTTAATTTCATGCTTGGTTGGTTTCAATTTAAATATGGATCAAATCGTTGATTATAGAGAGATAAAATGCATGCTTACATAGCTAGAACGGTGAATATAAGTCCCAAGACAATAGGCCAAAGGGAGTATTTGTTCGTTACTCGTCTTTTGTTCTTTCGATATAATGCTCTTCTTTTGTTGAAGCAAAGGTTCAAAATAAGTATGATCATACCATAAGTCAGTCCAGATAATATCCACACTGCTGCAACGATGTATCCGAACTTACCTGTAAATATTGCTGACTGGAGAACAGGGAAATGATGGAAGGAAATTATCATATTTGTTAAAGTATCATGTGCCTAAAGTAAGGTTTTGATCTATGATTGCAGATTGTACTTACACTCCAGTAATGTTTGTTTGTAATGTTATAACCTCCTCTGTATTTATTTAAGTCATCCAAAGGATCAATTCTTTCTGTTCTAAGAGTCAAAGAACTTCCTGAACTGTTATCACTTCCGACCAAAATCCTGTCTAGAAGTGGAAAATTGAAGATATAGTCAAATTAAGCTCAACATAAAATTAGTCACTCTCATCTTGTGGAGTTTGAAAATATTTTGGCTCACCTGCATGAGTCTGAGAAGTTGCTTTGTACTGAGCTCCAACCTCTCCAAATGCACAGCTTAAAACTGCAACCAAGAAAAATAGTTGCAACGCCACTTTTTTGAACTCCAAGTCCATCTTTAATCTGTGTATCATGAGTTTGTAACCTTTAAAAAAAAAAATTTCCATCCAGTGTTAAGGCATGGCTTTGTACATCTTGACCTTTTAAAAAAAAATTGTTGTTACTGCATATTAATATGACCAAACTTCTCTCTTGAGAACAATAATTTGAACCAACATACCATATGCATCGGTTACCATCACCAGATGTTAATTAACTGTTGGCTAAGTTTTAAATTAGCAAGATGTTGGTGCAACAACAATCAGGTAATCTGGGTTGACCAGTTTGTTGTTTAGCCATCGACAAGAGCCAGGTCAAACTGAAGTATCCTACCTCATGCTATAAAAAAATAGAGAATCAGAGATCGGAAATGATCACATGTTATAAATTTGTTCAAGATTACATGGGGGTGGAAGTAAGCTTGGGCTGTGGTGGGCTCCAACCCACCCTAAAATTGCTTTTTTTTCTTTTCTTTCCATATACGTTTTTTCTACTTCTTTTCGTATGAGTCATTTCACATTCCAGCCCATCCCAACCCATTTCAGTCCACCCAAATTCGAACTTCTGGTTCTGCCATATTGATACTTATTCCTTGTGCACGAGGAAATCAACAAAGGAAGGTAAAAAAAGAGAGAAAAAGTTAATGCAGCTAAGAGCATCAATTGTAGATGCAGCTCAAGAATACATTTTGAGGCCCAAATTTATAATAAAAAATAAATGTGTAATCACATAATGGGTTGGATTTGTATAAAATAGTAAAAAAAAAAAACCATTTCAGCCCACCTAAGTTCGAACTTCTGGTTCCGCCATATTGATACTTATTCCTTGTGCACGAGGAAATCAACAAAGGAAGGTAAAAAAAAGAGAGAAAAAGTTAATGCAACTAAGAGCATCAATAGTAGATGCAGCTCAAGAATGCATTTTGAGGCCCAAAATTATAATAAAAAATAAATGTGTAATCACATAATGGGTTGGATTTGTATAAAATAGTAAAAAAAAAGAAAACCATTTCAGCCCACCTAAGTTCGAACTTCTGGTTCCGCCATATTGATACTTATGAGGTCCAAATTTATAATAAAAAATAAATGTGTAATCACATAATGGGTTGGATTTGTATAAAATAGTAAAAAAAAAAAAGGCTCAAATAAGATAAGTGGATATAGACCCGTGTGTCTTCCTTCTTTCTTTTTCACTAAAATAAAATAAAATCTACAATCAAGAAATTGGGGCTCCAAATTGAGTCTTACTATTCTACATAATAAGTTTCTAAATTGTTAATATAGAAATTCTGAACCCAAGTTAGGATGGAACAATTATGGAGCTCTATTATTCTACAAAATGAGCCCCTGAATCTAGAATCAGAAATTAGAATGAAGAAACAGGTGTAACAAATACTGGTAATTAGTGGGGGGTGGCGCGACAAAGATGCTGAAGTAATGGGCAAAAACAAGTAACTTCAAACCAAACAGTTGGAAAATGTTGTAAACGCTGCAACAACACTACTTACACATAGGCAATAACCAACGGTCTCTAAAAGAATCTCAATCACCAAAAAAAGGAAGACGAAGATCAAACTAAAAGAAACACATATATACCTGATCAGCAGTTATAAGGCTTGGCAGAGAAAACTGTTCCGAATCGACTTCAAATTGTCACGCGCGCAATGCTCCCATTCGATATATTTGACCGATCGATGGCCTCTTCGATCAGGTTTTGAATTCTCCAGGAAGAGGAAGGAATGTAGTTCCTCTCCTGAGAGCTTATTTATGTGCTGCTTCAGGAACCCAAGTCAAATATAACCTCTCCTATATATATATATATATATATATATATATATATATATATATATATATATATAAAATATGCAAACCAAACGTAACTATATAGCCACTTTGATTCAATATTTATATTTATGAATGCAGCAGGAAGCTAAGCTCTAGCGAGCGCCAAAGCCGCCTCCAATGAGTCAAAGAGTGAGAATGGAAACTAATTACCACTTTTTTTTTTTTCTTTTTCTCTCTCTTTTCGTACGGTGGCAAAATGGCTTCACCAAGGAAGGAGGGGAGGAGCTAGCTATATGCTGTGTGCGTATTAAAGAAGAAAAGGAACAGGTTGGTGTACGTGTGCAGTGATGACTTTAAGCATCGACTATTCTTTTCTTCTCAACGTGTGCAACCTGTTATTAGACTTTGGAAAATAGAATGGAGACGCTACTTTTTGTCACTTTAGGCTTTATTTATTAGAGGATAGATAGCATGGAGATACTTTTCTTTTCTTTTCTTTTCTTTTCTCTCAGTCTTTTATAATTTAAGACTGTGGCCCCTTTGTTCACGGAAAAGAAAAGAAAACGAAAAGGAATTTTTTTTTTTTCATTTTTTGTTTGTTTTATAATTCAAGGCTGTGGCCCCGTTTGGTTCATGGAGATACACATATCTATCTATTTATAAGACCAAGTTTTGTTAATTCCTGCCAATCCTTTTTCCGGTGGAATTAAACGTCAAAAAAAAAATGGAAGAAAAAATAAATCTTTAGTATGAAAAAGTGAACCTTGGGTGGGTGTAAAAAATTATTATTATTATTATTATTATTATTATTATTATTATCTTTTGGGGAATCATTTTTCTTATTTATTTCAAGAATGATTTTTTTTTTTAATGTCTTAATTCTGCAAACCAAGTATGACGTGTATATACATACGTAACCTCGGACCAGTTTCAGAGTCGCTTGGCTCGAAATATATATATATAGGCGGAGCGCACTCAAGTCTTTCGTATATGTCTCTAATCCATCGTCGCCAAAGCCGGTACTCAGTGTTCATAAAGCCATCTCCAATAGAAATTTGTAAAATTGAGTTTCTATCCTACTTGATATTGTATTTTAAGAAAATTTCTATTCTAGTTGGTAGAGTTTCTATATAAAAATTGTACACATACAAAATAAAAAAAAACTTTCTAATGGTTCTCCATTTCTATCATACATAGCACAAAATAAAAGTATCAATTTAATAATAAAAGACCCAATATTAATTGTTATGAGAAATAAATTTTTTTTATGAGAGTTTATATATGTAAAATTTTTTTATCCTATATTACCGCCACATAGAATGGAAATTGAGATAGAAAACGTATTTGAGAGAAGTTTTTTTCTAAAAAAAAATTCCGAACTAGTAATTTTTAACAAGCGAGAGAAAAGAATATTTGGTCCTCAGTATTCATCAAATCTAAAAAGATTAGAAATAAAACAGTGACGAAAACTAGACCTTTTTCTTGACAAAAATCCTAAAGAAGCTCATGAGTTCTTAATTTTTAGAACTTGGTCATGAATGGCAGTTGGGTTACAAGCATCTCGTTCTTTGATTTTTTTTTTCTTTCAAAGAGTCTAAAAAAATAATTAAAGACCTAAATAAAAAAAAATGTATACATGTCATAACCTAATTGTAAGTTCAGTTTCTATTTGAATTTCTGTAGTCGAACTGTTTTCTTGATTAGCTAGATTCTGAGTTCATTTACCAAAATGATCTTAACTTTGATGATTAGTTAAAAGAGAGACTGAATATAAATAAATTATAGGTACACATAATTAACCACCACATCCTTGTTTAGGTACTTCAGCAGAAGCCTACAGGCAGTATAGTTGGTCATGAGAGTTTTACTGTTGAAAAACTGAATTAAGGGACTTTGGCATGGTCTCTAGAATAAATCAATAAGTAGCTTTGAAAAAGACAGTTCCACTAATTTGGCTGCACCTGGCTATATATCGTCAATGTCATGCTTAGATCGTTGAACATGGGTTTCAAGTTTTGAACCATAACGAGACCAAATGAGTTTTGGTGAAGACCACGACCACCACCCTTGGCAACCGGTGTTAGCCGAGCGAACGAATCGTGCGTATAACACGTTACAACTGTTACTTATTACGTATGTGCTGAGACATATTTCAGCATATATATAATATTGAATTATTTACACTAGCTATTTCTAAATTTTAGATTTATTATATAAAATATTTTTATTTTTAAACTAATTATAACGAAATATTTCTACTTTAAGATAAAAAAAATAAAATTATTATACTAACTATTTCTATTTTTATTTTTATTTTTCTAAAAAAAGGACGATCAGTATAATTAATTTAAAAATAAAAATATTCTGTGTAATAAATTTAAAACTTAAAAATAGTTAGAATAAATATATTTTTAATATTTATTCAATAATTAACAATCACCATATATAGAATATATGGTTGCGCTGCGTTCTTGTATATGTTTGGTGACTTCAACATGGATATTTATATATATAAAAGGATCGGGACTTCCGTTCTCACATGTGGAACCAAGTAGAGACCGGGTGGGCGCTCCTGCCCACAATTTCTTTTTTAAACTCTTTTTTTTCATATATTTTTTAATATTATTTTCACTTGAGTCGTCTAGTCTAGTCTATCCTAGTTCACTCCAATCCACTGAGCCCAAATTTTTAGTTCTGCCATTTTCCGGTCAATGGAATAACCAATTTTTAGTTCTGCCATTGTCTGACAAATATTAAACTTAATTCATTTACAAAACATAAATTTATTACAAATCTGAAAAAAAAAAAATGGAATAACCAACTTTTCAGAACATCAAAGCTATTTTAGAATTTAGCTCCACGGAATAATGAAATTTGTCTATGAGCAATTCCATACTAATGAATCAATGGTCATTGATTTTTCCTTCATTATAACAAAAAGAAAAGTCGCCATTAATTAATTGAATAATTCTATTTGTACATTCAAATTTTTCCTCCAATATATCCCTCATTACGTAATAGTTGACATGGATGTTAATATGACAGCTGACATGACACATTTTAAAATTAAAATTAATATTTAAAGAGAAAATTTGAGTTGCACTCCCACTTTATTTATTCATATTCAAGGTGCACCCCACACGATTACCATAATGTATGACATCCTCCACTTTTGACTGAAACCGTTTGCAACTAACGGTCAACTCCTTTGACCAAATTTTTTTTGGACAAAAATATCTCCCTTCGTACACGACAGAGGAGGGAGACGGACTGAAAAAAGGGAAAAAATATTTTGGTCAAAAATTAACAGTAAAAGCAGTTGACTGTTAGTTTTCGTTAAAAGTGCTTGGTGTCATACATTATAGTAATCGTGTGGGAGTGCATCTTGAATATGAGTAAATAAAGTGAGATTCAACTCAAATGTTCTCATATTTAATGTTAATATTAATATTAATATTAAAATTAAAATTATTTTTTTTGGATTTAAAATTTGTCATATCAGTTGCCATTTTAGATGCCATATAATATTATTTAACATATTACATCAGCTGTCACGTAATGAGAGAGAGATTGGAAGAATAAACGTAGCGACTTATCATTAGAAGAATCTGGATTTGCCAAAGGATGGATAAATTTGAAATTGAGTATTAATGGATTCATATATAGAATAAATATTTGAAAGTTTTTTATTAGGGAAAACTTGTGAATTTGATAAACTTAGATCATTGTTGTAATCAATTGATTGTTACTATAAATGAATAAATGGAAATTTGTAGATTCTTTCCCAATCCATATTTATTATAAATTTTGACTAAAACAAAAATATAGCAATTGACTCTCCATGCCCTTTATTTTGAATAAGTTTTCCGTTACTATGGACAACCTAATTTAGGATGAATAACTTGCTGGTACTATTTTCCCAGATTATTTATTTCCGGGTTTGTGAATGTACCTGCTTGTGGCTAGATCTGTAGCACACATCATGAATACAATGTAGCTTCAGAACAACAACGGAAATTCATACCGTAATTACTCTACGAATCAATTCAAAAAAAAAAAAAAAAAAAAAAAATCCAAAATATGCATGAACTTTTGAGTGAAAAAACTAGGACAAATTGCCCGACTCAATATTAAGATGAAAAAATAACACACTATAATCTAACAACCATCATCAGTAAGCACTCATCATGCAGTTTTCTCCCATTCAATGTGCAACTACCAGGATGGTTGTAATAGTTCAGACATTTATCATGCTTGGATTGGACTGCAGTAAACAAAGTTCATAGTAATGCCAAAGGTGTCGTATCATTTCTCCAAACTACAAAATTTGTTGCAAGGGGTAGCAATTGCAGCTACCAAATAATATGATGTAACATTATTGTAAAAATACATGATAACAATCCCAATCTAATGTCACTACCCTACAACAAAAGCTACAGGCATATATTCCAATTACAACTATCCAAATACTTTGCAACATCTTACAACAACAAATGATGTTTCTACGTAGAAGCAACCAAACACTGCAACTTAAGCAACCAAACACTGCAACTTATTGACCGAAAATGAAATGAAATAATAATCTCAGATTCTCTACACCTCTTTCATCATTTTGGAGGGTGTTTGTATCTAGCAGAAAACTATGAAGATTGCGTCTTCTGTTACACTTCGAACATATCAGGTGGACCTCCAAACCTATGCAGTTTTATTGAAGTTAACAATGAATATATTTACAGTGAAAGCAGGTGCTGAAAGTATTTATCCCACGGAGCTAGAACTAGGTCCCAGTATTGAAGGCTTCCTCAACCAGTACTGCTGGAACCTCTGTCTCGCATACTCCATGTAATCGAAGTCGATCTCATTTACATGTTCCTACAACCACAAGAAAGTGAAATGTTAACAAAATTCAATACCAACATCTTTGTAAGTATATGATAAAAGCTTCAGCAATAACTTACCGAAATTATTCCCCACAGGCCCCAGGAAAGATGACTTGCTAGAGCATACTTCTCAATGAGCTGTAGTAAATTATTAACTTCAGTATCACTGCATATTTCACCTACACATGAGGTAACTTCAGATTTAAAACAAAAACAAATCTGAGAAGTTTAAAATAGAAAAAAATAACCAGGATACAATTTCAAATGTTAAAGCTACTTGTAATTAGTTGCATATGGAAAGGTTTACTTGCACAAGAACCTTCATCTTTCACCAGTTTTGTAGTTAAATATCATGGTACTAACTTTATGCACGCTTTGCTACCTTTAACTTTAATTTAGGTGTGTCATGACTCAAACCAGTATCCCAGCGTACCAGATACATAGGATACTTGAAGGATACATATCAGATACACTTTCTAATGCATCCTAGATTTTGAAGCAATACTTACTTTATCTGTGGCATATTTATGAGTTAAAGGGGAATACAAACATTATTAATCTTGAAACAAATGAAGTATGAATGCATTGTAATATATTTTTCTTCCTTTAAAATTTCAAAAAGAATCATTTTCCTTCACGTGTGGGTAATTATCTCCTAACATCCTCTATTTTTATTTCTACTGATACAAAGTTATATTTTGAACCTCTCATTTATTAAAATTTTGTTGTTAGATAAAGAACTAAGATCAATAACATGTTTACTAGTTGTGTCCTTGTATCATATCCTAGTTTCCAAGTTTAGCATGTGAAGTATCAGTATTGTGTCAACTCGTCTTCCTATCTCTATCCATGCACCATAAGTCTTCAGCCCTCTGACCACTAAACATGCAGTAACGTTCTGAGACCAAAACCACATTCAATTAGAATAACAGATGTTTTTACTCCATAATCCATATTAGTTTTTCCTTACAAAAAATTGGAGATTTTGGACTAGCTAACTAGGTGACCTTGGATACAAAATAGGTGACCTTTCTTGAGTGTTCTAAGATCTGAATATCATCATCATCATCCCCATCATAATCAAGTCTTCTCCTACCAAAATAACTTGGCTATCTAATGTCCGAGTATGAACTTAGTAAATTAACAGGTAAGACAGTTGTTCTACTGCTGTAATTTTATGTTTCTTTCCAGCTGGCTGCCACATGAAGACTGCTGTTGAAAGCACGTGCTGATTTCAGGTTGAGATCCAGTTGTCAAGTTTTGCTCTAGTATGGGAACCGTGAGATACATTTCAAATTCTTGATGCCAAAATGTCTTGGTAATTCTGGTATTCATACAGTATGTCCGTCAATGAAGGTGTATGTATAAAACTTTAATAATGCTTGCTGCAAACACTTTTATAATCCAAAAGTTGCATGCTTCAACTCTTGAACATCTACTCTAATCTTACCAATAGAAAGTAAAACCCAATGCAGTTCACATAGACAAATGAATCACCAGTTTGGCCCACATGAACCATCAATGTGTCTCGATGTTGATGATAAACATTCTAATCATATGAATAACAAGTAATTTTAGTATGCCCATCACTTCGACATCTTCCATTTGTAATTCATGTCTGAAGGGCCATACAACCCTGAGACAGTTACAAGATATAAATTTGGCATGACAGAACATTCTATGAGCACTCTACTAATTTATATCAGAGCCTAGAAATTTCCAATTTTATATTAGATTTCAGAGCAAAGAAAATAATTAGAGGGGCTAAACTTAAAACTTGAATGTGTCATGAGCAGATTTGACCTTGTCACCTTTATAAACAATATTAAGACTATGCCTACTCAGATTTGATAAGATATTCATATTAACTTTTCATAAGAAAACCTTGAAAACAAGTTGCAGGTAATACATCTTTCCTGGTTTCCCATAAGATTTTACCTGAGGAACTCAGATATATCTGAACAAATCTTTTGCGCTCCTCAAGGCCTGTTGTGATATATAAATAAGTTAGACAAAAGGTCCCTACTAGAGGAATCAGATTGGCAATACGAATAAGTGATTGATTAAAAAAACTCAGATAGCATTCAGGGCAGAACTAGTCACCAACCTGGGTATTTACTGAAATCCAGAATGTGAGGTGTTCCTGTATGGTAATCAGCAGCCATCTCACAAAAGTGATTAGCCAGATCATAGGCAACAGGGTTGAAACTTGCATATTCATAGTCCTTCAAAGGGAAACATTGAGAAGTACATACAATTATTAGCAAAGTAGAGATTCACGCAGATGCCTGCATCATGCTAAGGGTAGAAGATTGAAATCTAAAAGAGAAAAGGTAACAAAGAAAGATCACATGTCCAAGCAAATAGCCCTGACAATACTATTTACCGCATAAAATAGCAAAACTGAATCTGAAAAAGAATGCAATAATAAAAATGAGACACATTTTGAAATGAAAGCATAAGTAACATGACTTTCAACTTAATAGTTTGTTAAAAAAAATGGGAGGAGAGTCGGCCCAATAATCATGTATAGACAGTGCTTAAGCATCTAGCATGATTTATTATCATAGAAGGGTATTGACATATAGTACTTGCACGATAGCATAATAAAGTCCTGGCATAAACAGATAATTAAGTTTAAACAACATAACAAGTATAGATTTAATCACTTGAGTAAAAGTGACATAACTATAGAAAAGTATGCTATTACACTGTTACACAAAAGATGCATATACGTAGATGTTCAAAAGCATGTTCAACATACTAGTTTATAACTTTGAACAAATTTCAACCATGCAAGTGTAAATTATTAAAGTCCCTACACCTACACCTACACCAGAACTCTAAAGTGTTAGTGAGGGATGAGCGTTATATATTTCTATTACGGGTCCACATGTAGACGGCCCATTTTTATGGGTAGAAGAGAGCTGGATATTAATTATTATTTAGAATGTGTTCCAGAGATATTAAATTTGGGTTGTACTGATACCATGTTATACCTCTACACCAAAACTCTATAGAGTCATGGTGAGGGATGACGGTTGCATATTTATTTTATTCAATAGTAATGGAGCACTTTTGAGAGTTGAAACACTATTTGACCAAAAGATAACTTTAAATATTTAGGTTGTTAGAGTTATTTTATTTTGTTATTTATCATATGAGGGTATAATTGTAATTGTGGGTGTATTGCATATCAATATAAATAGACATGAGATGCAACATAGGGTTTTATGCCCTTGCAATCTCCTTTCTTATATTCTCTCTTCTCCTACTTTTCTCCTTCTCTCCTCTCCATCTCCATCTCCATCTATCTCCATCTCCAAACTTCACTTAGGTGATACTGAAAAGAGATGAAGGATAAACAAGGACACAATCTAACAATGCTTCCTGAGTTTTAATGATCTAATTTTGTTGCAGTAAAATCATTCTCATGTTTAACTTCCCTAGTTTAAGAGTCCTAATTCTTAAACAGTGTCCAATCATACCCTTCCTTTGTCCAACAAAAAGGGTCTGCATAAACAAAATCTCTATAGTAATATACTAAGTCCCAGCAAGTTCTTTCTGCAGTGAAACCTAGTGTGACATACATTGGACATCCAAGGCAAATGTACTGTACTTTCATAGTTTCAAACAAGTATCTTAAATATTTGCCACAACAAGTACTTACCCTATTATAAACGTTCCGGTAGTGCTTCAAAATGGGTTACAGTCTTAAATCTAGTATTAGGCCAGGTTTGATATTGTTGCTTTTCAAAAAGTTGAAACAGCTTTTGAAAGCAGCCCCCTCTGCTCTCAAAAGCTGCACCAAAAATGAATTAGCTTATCAAAGAAATAAGCAAAAGCGGATATTACCAAACAACTTTAAGTGTTGCTTTTCAAAAAGGTAAGCAGAAGGAAAAATAGGTTGTACTAAACCCAGCTTTTGGAGAATCTAACCCCGGTTAAGCTTGCCAAATGCCTAATAGTATACGTAGTATAAGTAAGCCCATAACAATTAGTACCAAGTACATAATTGCTTTATTAAGAAGTTAGATAGGTCAATATGTAAAGATTGCGAAGTTGTCAAAAAGAGATTAATCACACGACATAGGTTGATGATACTAGATACTGGTAACGGGAAATAGAATAGACAAACTAGGGTAAAGAAGATATCCTTAAAGAAGTTAAAAGAGAATCGTGCTTCACAACTGATGAAATTCCGAAAAAACATCCAAAGAAAGTATGAGAGAGTCTGGATTGCGGTCATATAGGGAGCGTGAAAGAGAGTAATCGACCCACATGGGTGCTCGACAAGAGCCGGGGCAAGAAGACGCTCGACCAAGAGAGTTGTTGACACACGTGGGTGCTCGACAAGCCAACACATAAAGAAGCTCGACCAAGAGATATATGACAGTCCCGCGCTTGGCCAATACTTATAGGACTACAAAGCATGTGAAAGACATCGCTAACCCTAACTAGAAATGGAAAATACATAAGTCAATAAATGCATACAATGAAGATAACTAATCTACACTTAACAATTTTAATATGCCAAACCATATAAAGAAAGTAGAAAAAGAGATTCTAGGAGATTCTAAATGCAATAGATAGATCTCAAACGAGGTGGTGGTAGAATGAGGAAGACTAAAGGTTAACTAAGGAAAACATATCTCTTATAGAGATTGACAAAACAGTATAAATAATGAGAACTTTGGGATATATAGATTAGAAAAGATGGAGCTACGGAAGGAATTAGTCAGCTAAATCTAAGGGATGTGATTTTTTGTATAGGATGTTTAGAAACTGAGGAAACAATATGAAACAATACACATACACTTGCTAAGAGTATGAAAGATGAGTGTAACAATTAAATGTATCGAGCGAAGACCAAATAGTATAGTAAAAGAGAATTCATATTAAGAAGAGGTGGAAAAGTTATTTTCACATGTTTCGTGAGAGGAACCTAGGAAGTTAGTAGTAGAAAAAAGAGAGCCAATTAGAGATATGTCCTATTAGTACTGACTTAAAATTAGAAATCTGAAGTTAAGGATATGCTTTAAAAGAAAAGAAAGTAGTAGAAACAACAACAGCTAATGATACGAGCTTTGGAAATGTTTAGGAGAAAATGACTGATGCGGTTAACAAATTTATTAAATCAAATTCTAAAGACTAGAAACATTCAGGATGAACGAGGCAATAACATTATACTACCTATACATGAAACATTGAAGTTATACCGAGTATACTAACTATCGAGGAATCAAGCTTATGAGCCAAATCATATTGAAACCTTGTGTGAGAGTAATTGTGGAAAGATTAAAAAGGAAACTAGAGTTTTAGATAATCAATTTAGTTTTGTGTTGGAAAGATGAACACTGGAAGCCATTTAATTTCTAGATTAATGGAAATTTTGAAGAGAAAAAGTTTGATATGCATATCATGTTCTTTATTGACTTTAAAAAAACACACGACGGAGTAACTAAAATATGGTGATAATAGAGAAGAAAAAAGTTTTTAGTAGCTACATTCAGATTGTAAAGGATATGTATATTACCACTATCATATCTTTAGATGCTACTTGATACACCATGAAAAGGGTGAACAATATGATACATCATAAAATTAACCAGACTATGATATTTTAAATTGCTTTTCAACTTTGACTTCACTACTTGAAAAGGGTGTACCACTGTACTTTCTAACCCAGAAGAACAAATTCCCAAAAGCAAGAAGCCGAGGGATAACTACAAGCAATGTGCATTGGGTACTCAAGGCCACAGCAATATTTATGCATCCCAGAAAAGATGGAACACACACACACACACACAGATGCCACTTTAGAGGACTCACTATTATAGTTATCTGTCGGGTCTCTTCATCAATCATAATGTTGCCATACTGAAGATCGTTATGACAAAATCCAATCCTCTGATTTTCCCCCGACAATAAATTTTCCAAAGTGGTGATTTCTTCCTCTATGGTAGCCAAGTGGAATTCTTCTGCTTCTTCAGAAGAGGACAGACTTTGGGCTGTTTTAAGCCAATTTCTGAAGGAAGAGACATAGTATGCTTGTCAAATTGTACTTGTATGAGTTCTACAAGCAGAGTACAAATTTCAGTAAAATTTGAAGTGTACCTCAATCTGTCCCATAACTGTATTTTCTTTGGACCAGGCACATCAAGGTCATGAAACTCCCTCAGTTTTGCTGCAATTAGAGCAGATATTTCTGGGTCCCTTAGGTTGCCTGCTGAGAGTGTCTGAAGTTAGGAAAGCCAAGACAATATTAGATCATCTGTGACTGATCAGTTTATGAGAACATGACGAGTAGAATGATCACTCATATTACATTCATAGGCTGGAGTTTTAAGTTTTGTAAAAACTATTCTTAGATTTAAAAACAATAATCTTGGAGACAACCTCCGGTGTCGTGCGATGCTTTCCGCATGTGATGGCATCAAAATTCAGCTATCTGAGTGTAAAGTCCAATTTTATGTTCTAATCCTTATGCAAGATTGTATGATAACAATTAAAACATTACATAGTGCATATTCAATATAGCAAATTGTATCATCATTGTTTAAACTCTTTAGAGCCCATGGGAGCTTGGAGGATGCTCCTTGGTTGCATGAGCTTAAATTGCATAGCCAAAATGTACTCTACTTCTCGTCAACTTGCCGCTAGGTTTTATGCTATGGCCTAGGGGTTCTAATGAGACAAGCTTGAGCGAGCTGTTTGTGCTCTCTAAGAAAAAGTAACACGAGCTTATACCTGAGCACAAGCTAGGCTCTCTATAATATTTAGGAGTTGCTCATTTAAATTAGAAAGCTTGATGATATTAAATTTTAGACAAGTTGCCAAAATTGAGCATGTTTATGAGCTTACAAGCTTTGTCCCAGACCAACAGTGTAGCTCAGTGAACTTAATATACTAGTGTTTACTAAATTCATACCAAATTGGCAATGTTTATTAGTGTTGAGATATTTCTCTTATACAATAAATAAATTAAGATAAGCCGAATACCTCAAAGGTCGGGCTTGTTGGTGCAGCCCTAGGGCCAGCTTTCATAAAGAAAGAAAGAAAGAAAGGAAGGGGAAAGAGAATATTTGAAACAATGGGCACTATTGCCTTATTATTTTTCTTTATTTGAATAACTCCTGTAACACAACAATGGGCAAACTCCCATAATACAATAATAGACAAGTCATTATAATAGACTTGCCAATTGCTAAAAAAAGGAAAAAGGTACATAATTACAAAAAAAGTGGATAATGGTAAATTAATTGAAAACATGAACAAAATTGCAACCTATGATTATGCTGGAAAGATAACAAATTGTCTTCAATAGTCACTGGGGATGACCCAACGGTTGAGACTTGTGTGGATTATTGAGGAGGTCCTGTGTTCGAGCTACGACTCAAAAAGAAAAAAAAAATGATACGATCAAATCAATGATTAAGATTTTACCAAAGATGACAAAAACGGGCATCCATAGCTGTTTTGAGGGCCCAAACGATGCAATTTGAGGATCTGAAGGCAAATAGGTATCAATAGGATCTTATTTGCCTTTTTTGATGACGTCTCAATATGTTAAATTTGACTACTTGTTGGCTTGTGGGCCTGAAACGGAAAGTTATGCTCTTTACCACATAGTTTATGTTGGTGTTTTTGCCTTTGGACTAGTAAAGATAGTCTCACATTGGCTCCACCAAGTGGGTATCTCAATATAATACTTTGTATGAGTTGAGGTGTGCACATAGGATGTGCTGGGGCACATGGGTGCCATGTGGGGATATTTTTCTAGGAAAAAAAATGATTAACTCCTCATGAAAGCATTTATGCTTTTTGTCATGCTCTTGGAATTATTTTCATAGGAGCTAAGCCCCAAAGGGGCTTAGCGACTCGGACTCGGATTCAAGGGCACAAAGTGGCGCTTTGTTGAAGCACTTTGCACTTAGCATCGTTGCAAGGCGCTTGTGCACTGTTGTTGCGCTCGTGCGCTCGTTTTATGCGCGAGTTTTATGCTCGGGTAGCATCGTAGCAAGGCGCTTGTGCGCTGTTGTTGCGATCGTGCGCGAGTTTTATGTTCGGGTTGCATGCACGTGTTGCATGAGCGGGTGCTGAACGGGCGCTGAGCGGACTATGCATTGGGCTGCGATTATGGAATATCAATTTTGTATATTGGCTTTTTAGTCCCACATAGGAAAGAAGAGGAGGATGAGCTTCTAACCTTCCATATATAAAGAGCCCTCTAGCCTCATTTTAAGACAAACCAAAAAGTTGAGAAAAATGAGTCCAAAGGAGTCCGTTCGAGTCACACAAAGAGGTGACTACGAGTGTTCCAGAAGTTCTCTTGTGAACTTGCTGGCTCCTGCGAGCAGATCGTCGATAGAGGACGAATCTTACTTTGAGCAACGGTGGTCTTCACCGCACCAGCAAGAATAATTTTTTATTCTATCTTCTCATTTTTCTTCTTTGTTCGTTCTGTTTGATTGCAATTGCGTTTTGCAAGTAACAATGAAAGTAGTTTTCGTCTTATTGTAACTCTGTTCTGTCCGTCTGCAACTGCGATTGCAGGAAGAACGAGAAGTTTGGTTAATTCTGATTCTTTTGTAATCTTGAGAGCAAGTTGTAATCAGAATCCTTATATAGTTCTTCGTGAAAATCGAGAATAGTCAGAGTGAAAACTTTTGTGTGAACCTCAGATCTCGACCACGCGTTCTTTCATCTTTGGTTAAGCCCCGGGACTAACAATCTCAAAGCAAGATCAGAATAAAGATGGGGAACATCCGTTCAAGTCTTCTGGACACAAGTTTTCACAAACTTGAGAAGACTGACGGAATTCACTTCGAACATTTGGATGAGGGAAGGAGTCCTTTGTCAAATGTTGAAAGTGAATTGTCGGTACCTACCATTTCTGAGAATGGAGGAGATAGCGACTGAAGGACGCGCATTCCAGTTGGAAGGAAGATTACAAGATGACCAAGGATTGCAGAGTATGCGCACAAGGGGGCAAACCTTTGCGCATGGCAGCTCATTGGAAGTCTTGGCGTCTTGGCGCATGGCAGAGCTGGTCGCATAGTGTCTCAATGCGCATGATGATCTCTACCCATGCATGACGCACATGAAGGCTTATGCACATGGATTGGCGCATGATGGCTTATGCGCATAGATTGACGCATGGTGGCTTATGCGCATTGATTAGCGCATGATGGCTTATGCGCATGGATTAGCACATGATGGCCTATGCACATGAAGGTCACTGCACTATACAGGACTTGACGTATGGCTGAAATTGGAACTTGGAAGTAAAACCAATCCGAACCAATATAGCAAGGTATAACTAAACTTGGTTCCTTTGATTACTTAACTTGGTTGCTATGATTGCACAGGTTAAGTCCTATGGCGTGGTTGCTGACCAGTGGATGAAAACTGGTGCATCTAGCCACATGTGTTTTAGGAAGAGCTATTGATCAAGGTCGAACCTTTCAGTGGTGAAGGTCTTGATGGCAAGCAAGGATCAAACAGAGGATCTGGGGATTGGGACAATGGTTCCAAACTTTGAGAAGTTATAGTCAAAGGAGTGCTTGTAGCAACGTACCAGTGATTACCAAGGACCTGATCTCAGGAAGTCTGTTGCAGACTTGAGCGTGAACACCCATGTTTGCTAGATGGTGATATCTTGGCAGGAGACATACTTTGAAACAAGCCGTTCAGTTTCAAATGGATGTTCGAGCTTCTGCTTGTGACTGAAGTCTCATTGTAAGAGTTGTGGGACACCAGATTAGGACATGTGCTTCGTACTGCCAGATGTCTAGTCTAGGGTTTATCTCCAAATGTGGGGGTAAGGATGTGGAGAAGTGTAAGGTCTGTGCGCAGACAAAGATCACAAGAAAACCGTTCAAACGGGTAAACCGAAGTACATATCTTCTGGAGTTGGTTCACTCAGATATCTGTGACTTCAAGCAGTTCTCCACAAAGGCCAAAAGGAAGTACTTCATTACTTTCATCGACAACTACACGAAGTACGCGTTCGTCTATCTGCTCTAGTTAGAAGACGAAGCATTCGAGAAGTTCAGGGTTGAGGCTGAACTTCAAATGAGACAACAACTCAAGAGACTCAGAAGTGATCTAGGCGGAGAGTATAGGTCTATTGAATTCGCATCGTTCTGCAAAAAAAAAAAATAGAATTGTCAACGAGGCAACTGCTTCGTATTCTTCTCAATCAAATATAGTAGCTGAAAGGAAGAACATGACGTTGACAGAGATGATGAACTCAATATTGTTGACTACGGGTCTTCCAAACTACTTCTGGGGAGAAGCTGTGCTGACGGCTATATTCATTCTGAACAGAGCGCCATACGCAACTTCCGATGTCACTCCTCAGGAACTCTGGTTCAGAGTCAGACCCAACTTGAACGTCATCCGAGTGTGGGGGTGTCTGGAAGGAAGAACATGACGTTGACAGAGATGATGAACTCAATACTGTTGACTACGGGTCTTCCAAACTACTTATCGGGAGAAGCTGTGTTGACAGCTACGTTCATTCTGAACAGAGTGCCATACGCAACTTTCGATGTCACTCCTCAGGAACTCTGGTTCAGAGTCAGACCCAACTTGAACGTCATTCGAGTGTGGGGATGTCTGGCGTTTGTGAAGCTTCCGGAATTAATGATTCAGAAGCTGAAAACGAGGACTACGAAGACAATCTTTCAGGGTGATGCTGAGAAGAGTAATGCTCGGAGATTTCTTGATATCGAATTAAATCATATCATTGAATCTCGCAACGCAGAACTCCTTGAAGATAAATTTGCAAGGTACAAGAACATTGTTATCGCGGATATTTCAAAAAATAGTGTGGGTGCACATGAGGCTGAAGCTTCCAACGAAGATGTAGTCCAAGAAGAAGTTGTCATCCCAACGACAACGATCGAACCAGAACTCGCAGAGCCGGTGTCTAAGCGAATGAGGAGAGTGAAGGACTTCGAAGAAGATTTCGTCACCTATCATGTGGGAGCAGATCCGCTTACCTATGATGAGGCGATGAAGACCAGAGATGCCGTCTTCTGGAGGGAGGCTATAAACAATGAGTATGACTCAATAACCTCCAACCACACTTGGGTGTTGGTCAATCTGCCTGAATGAGCTAAACCAATCATATCTTCAAGTCGATGAAGATGAAAGCAGACAGAACAGTTGAGTTCAAGACAAGACGGCCTATGGGTTTTCTCAGACAATAGGAGATTGAGTTCTTTGGCACATCGATGAGGGTGTCATAGATCAGGATGATAATTGTCGTAGCTGCTATTCACAAGCTGATTATTTATCAGATGATGGAAAGACAACAAGTCTTCGATGAAGACAGACAAGAGAGATTCACGGACAACAGTCAGAACTATTGTCATTCAGGTTTGAACACAGTCTGCGAGTTGGTGATATCTCGATACGGCCTGAAGCAATTCCCAGGATGTGACAGCAGGTGTTTGACAAGTCATCTAGTCAAAGTTGTCGCAGGATCAGCGAGACGGACAAGTGTGTGTACACGAAGTTCGCTGATAATGGAGGAGTCATCATTTGTATTTATGTGGACGACTTGCAAGTCTCAGTTGTGGACACAGAAGTGTCACTAACAAAGATGTCATTTTTGTCCAAACTCAGGACATAGGTTTGCTGATGTCATCATGAGGATATAAGATAATCCGGATGCCAGGTTGACTTGCTTAGTCATAAGCTCTCAGCATGAAATGTTGATCACACGCTTTGGATATCAGGGACGATACTCCTCAGGTGTGACATGAATATGAAGCCAAATCCAAGAAAAAGCGTGAGACAGTTGGTGTACTCGAGCATCATCAGGTGAATGATTAAAGCTGCGTGTACCATCAGGCCTGACATAGCTTTTGTTGTAGGGATGCTGAGTCAGTTCACAAGCAGTATATGTGTTGAACACTGAAACCTGTGAAGAGAGTCGTCAGAATTCTCAGGAGAACTCAGTAGTATATCCTGTGCTATAGCAGTTATCCAGATATGAATGAAGGTTTCGGTAATGCCAGTTGGTGCTCAGGAAAGAAGAGTGAAAGATCCACAGGATGACGTGACTTCTCCAGGGGTAGCTATATCGTGGAAGTTGAACAACAGTCTTTACTCTCAGAGTTCTTTGCACTATCAAGCTGCAACATATAAAGCAGAATGGCTCTGGAAGCTCTAGATGATCTTCCTATAGTTAGTACACAGATTCGAGTGATACCGACATACTGTGAAAACCAGGAAGCTGCAGCAGTGGCATCTGTTCATCTCTTCAACGGTTTGAAGAGAACTATGTGAATAGAACACAAAATACTAAATGAGTGCAGATTGTGTGGATCATTACAATGCTTTAATGATCGGAGTCAGGTAAATCTGGCGGATCTGTCTATGATAGGCCTCAAGGGCCAGTACAGGACACTGAATGGGCGCAACTAGCGTAGATCATTACAGTGTTTGATGATCGGAGCCATGAGAATCTGGCAAATTTGTTCATGTAAGGCCTCTAACGCCAGCTGATCCCAAGAACTATAAAGGAGGGTAGTACTCCATATTACAGTGGCGTGACACCACACGAGGAAGTGAATTTCGGCTTTGGATCATGTCATAGCAGCGTAACACCGCATATAGTCAAGGACACAACATATATGGGCTTGGATGACCTCTGATATTGTGTCTTTGCAATCTTACCATTTAGTTTTATGTTATTAGTTCAAAGAGAAATCTACTAGACATCTAGCTATTGGTTCAAGGGAGGACCATTGACTGAGAGAATATCAGGAATAGTAGGTAGTCCTTTGAGGGGTTACGGACCCAGAGCCACTGTTGTCTACTAATTGTTCTTTTGTGTAGAACAAGTCATGTGGGAGGATGACTTAGATGTCCTAATGAGTTCTCAGGCATTTTGAATGTCTGGTGCGCTTAACAGGAAGCACGGTAGTGCATCACTACAAAGGAGCGTAAGGTCTCCATGTTACAGTGGGTGACACCACCAAGAGGTTCCTCAGTAAGGGTAATGCCTCAGCTTCACGAGCCATATCACAGCGGCGTAGCACCGTACATAGGTAGGTAGCCTAATGCTGTAGAATGGAGAGTGTAGGCAGCACTACAAAGAGGCCGGTGTCATCATGTTACAGTGGTGTGACACCACAGAGGTAAAAGATATAAATCCTCGGCTACGCGAGTCATGTCACAGCGACGTAACACCGCAAGGAAGCGCAAGGCTTCATGCTGGGTAGTTTGGCACTACAAAGAGGCTGGGACCTCATGCCACAGTGGCATGACACCACGATGAGGTTTAGTCTCGGCTCTGGGCCATGTCATAGCGGAGTAGCACCGCAAGGAAGCTCGAGGATTCATGCCAAGGACTCTTTAAAAGAACTCACCTAGAGTGTATGGAAAGAGATATAGGCCGTCTCTTGAGGAAAAACTTGTAGACGCCCAAAATACATACACCGAAATCAGGCGTGCACATGGCCTTTAATGTGAAACCGGAAGCACAGCTGATGTCATTGTGAGTGGAAAGAATTGCAACTATGGTGCATAATTCAAGGCTTAGTCCATTCTTGTATCATACTGTTGTTCGGCCCATGCAGGGAGATTCAAGTTGAAGCGACATCTATCCTAATGCATGATGGACAATCATTGTGGGGAACGCTCAACCCATATATATTGAGACATGTGGGAGATTGTTGGTGTTTTTTCTTTGGACTAGTAAATATATTCCCATATTGGCTACACCACCAAGTGGGTATCTCAATATAATACTTTGTATGAGTTGAGGTGTGCACATAGGGTGTGGTGGGGCACATGAGTACCATGTAGGGGTGTTTTCTAGGAGAAAAAAAGGATTAACTTCCCATGAAAGCATTTATGCTTTTTGTCATGCTCTTGGAATTATTTTCATAGGAGCTAAACCCCAAAGGGGCTTAGCGACTAGGACTCGGACTCGGGCTCAAGGACGCAAAGTGACGCTTTGTTGGCGCACTTTGCACTTAGCACGTCAGCATCGTCACAAGCCGCTTGTGCGCTGTTGTTGCGCTCGTGTACGAGTTTTATGCTTGGGTTGCATGCGCGTGTTGCATGAGCGGACGCTGAACGGGTGCTGAATGGGCGCTGAGCGGGCTATGCATTGGGCTGCGATTGTTGTATATCAATTTTGTATATTGACTTTTTAGTCTTACATCGGAAAGAAGAGGATGATGGGCTTCCATCCTACCCTATATAAAGAGCCCTCTAGCCTCCTTTTGAGACAGACAAAAAAGTTGAGAAAGAGGAGTCCAAAGAAGTCCTTCGAGTCACACAAAGAGGTGACTACGAGCATTCCAGAAGTTCTTTTATGATCTTGCTGGCTCCTGGGAGCATATCGTCGATAGATGACGAATCTTGCTTTGAGCAACGGTGGTCTTCACCGCCCCAGTAAGAATAATTTTTTATTCTGTCTTCTTCTCATTTTTCTTCTTAGTTCGTTCTGTCTGATTGCAACTGCGTTTTGCAAGAAAAAATGAAGGTAATTTTCGTTTTATTGTAACTCTGTTCTATCCGTCTGCAACTGCGATTGCAAGGAAGAACGAAAAATTTGGTTAATTCTGATACTTTTGTAATTTTGAGAGCAAGTTGTAATCAGAATCCTTATATAGTTCTTCGTGGAAATCGAGAATAGAGTAGAAACTTTTGTGTGAACCTCTGATCTCGATCACACGTTCTTCCATCTTTGGTTAAGCCTCGGAACTAACAGTTTAGCCATGTGTACTAGATACAACCCAGTTTGGCACAATCTAACAGCTCCAGGTAGGACAGGGTTGCATCACTTATTTATCTAACGAGCCTATTCTTAGACTAAAGCTCGTGCCCTAGAGTAGCTTGAGCTTTTCCAGCGAGCCGAGCTCAATTTGGCACGCGATATGGACTTTTCATGCCCACGGTGAACTTGACTAGGAACTCGGCTCCGATATAGAGAGTTGGTATCATGTCCCAGGTTCAATTCTCTTATGGAGCTTTCTTATGCTCCATATCCGACCCCATTTTGATAGGAGAAGGCCCGGATGACCATGATGGTGATAATGAGTATTAGTTAGTGCATATAGCTCCTGATTACTTGCAGGGATTTCACAATTGCATGTTGCTAATTAAATAAGTGGTATCATCTAATATAAATTTATCAAATTTGAAACAACAGAAAGAGCAGAACATAGCGGAGCGTACTGTGGCATTGATGAACTCCTCTACGCGGCCGTTGGGGAATCTCCCGAGGAGGCGGGGGCCCTGGCCATGCCTGGACATGCACTCGAACGTCCTGATCTCGTCCTCCGGGTCGAAGAACACGTCGACCCCTTCCCCATAGATCCGGACCAGCACCTTCCTCTCCTTCTCCTCCCCCTCCCCCTTGTTCTCGTCGGTGGGCCACTTGATCTGGTACACCTCGTTCGTCATGGCCCCCTTCAGCTGCTCCACCTCCAGCGCCCTCGTGTCGGACACGTCCTCCCATCCCGACGCCAGCGTGTGCAGTATCCTCCTCGCCTCCTTCGGGATCTTCGTCTCCAGCGCCGCCACCATCTCTCAATTCAAACTCTCTCCTTCCTCTTCTTCCTCTTCTTCTTCGATTTCCAAATTTGCAAAGAAATTATTGATAGGAGAATGCTGATGAAGAGATCCTAAAAAGGAGGGTGTGAGAAATGGTAGGGAAGGGAACGAAACAAGGAGCGTTTACAGCCACAATGGAGGATGGAGCTGTTGACACGTGTTGGGTTACGGGCCTTACGGCGTTCTTCGGCCGTCGGTAAGAAGGGCCGCAGGTGGCGGGTGTGCTTCATTCGTGTATGTTATATTTGAAACTAAATAAAGTTATAAAAAAAATAATAATTCAAATGGGCTAATTAGAGTTTAGGCTGCATAAGTCAGCTTAGAGTTTAAGTTATGACTTGTCCAATTTAAAACTTTAGACTCAAAAGTTTTATTATTTGTTTTATTTTTTTGGACTATTTAGACTTTAGGTCTTAGATAAGTTTCGAAATTTGTGATTAGTTCTCCACAATATACATAATTAGTATTTGGATATCAAAAGTGTCACTAATGTCTAAAAAATGTCACCAAAAGTGTCACTAATTATTTTTTGTGATACTTTCAAGATCCAAACACTAATTATATATATTATAGAGACTCAAATACAAATTTCAAAATTTATCTGAGACCCAAAGTCTAAATATTCCTATTGTTAATTTTATTATATCCTCTTTTCTATGCTTCGTAATAAAACCTTTTTATATAGACTATGAAGGGTATAATTGATATATCATTTAATGGAGGGTAATATTAGTGTTTAGACCCTGAATTTTATACTAGCTTAGAGTTTTAAGTCTTGACATGTTCAATTAAAAAATTTGGACCGTGGGTTTTTATTTTCCTTTCCATCATGTGTTGGTCCATTTACTAATGCTAAGGCTATAATGGAAAAAATAAAATCAAAAGTAAAAATTCGGAGTCCAATTTTTTTTTATCGGACATGTCAGGACTTAAATTCTAATCTGGTATAAAATTCAGGATCTAAACACTAACTAGCCCAAAAATAAAATAAAAATTAAAAATACAGGACCTAAACTTTCAAATTGGACATGTCAAGACTTAAACTCTAAGCTGTTGTAAAATCAATGATTTAAACTCTAATTAGCCATTTTTAAATTGATATTGTAAACAATTTAAATTGACAACTTGCTACCTTAAACATTTATTATCTTTACTATTGTAAACAACCTTCAAAATGGCTAAAAGTATATATATATATATATATATATATATATATATATATATATATATATATATATATATATATAGAGAGAGAGAGAGAGAGAGAGAGAGAATAAGGGAGATGAGATGGCACCTCACTCTAAAAACAAGGGTGGCGGTGACGTGGCACAATCTCAACCACACATTTCATAATTAGCAATTTGCACTTAACCCCCTTCCCTCGTTTGTGTGGTTTAGATTGTGCCACGTCACCGCCACCTTTGTTTTTAGGGTGAGGTGCCATCTCACCTCCCTTATTCTATATATATATATATATATATATATATATATATATATATATAATCTTAAAATTATGGTATTATCTTCCTTCCTATAATTATTTAACTAAACAAATATCCAAAGCCCTCAAAACATATCTATAACAAATTCTAATAAAATATATTAAAATTATATTTAAACTAATTACATATATTATATGTATTGTCTAACTAAACATATATCAAAGTCCTAAAAATATATATATAACAAATAATAATAATAATATATTGAAATTATACTTAAACTAATTTCATATAATTTACATTCTTACCGAATCTTATTAATGGAAAGACATACTAAAGTCTACTTATTAATAAACTATAAAATAATTACTTGTGCAAAGCATGACTAAATTATTATAATGACCATTTTCAAATTTGTAAGTTACTACTTATGTCATTAACAATTGTACCCTTCATATTTATATATTTTTTAACTGTATCCTACATTACTAACGTAGGATATCAAGTTGTCCATTTTAATAACTTAGAGAGCAACTTGTAAATTCTTAAATTTCAGGATATTTAGATGCAAATTAGCATAATATTTTTATTAATTATCTTTTCCAATCTAGAATACAATAAGGTAATATAGTAAAAAAAATGCAATCTTTACTTAAATTTCCTAAACTTGTAACTTTTTTTTGGTAAGACTTTACAATCACATGCATAAAATGTGACCAAATTTACGGATAAAATGCAAAAAAAATTCTCCTTAGATTTGCCTCGATAGCAAAATAAGACATATTAGACGCTTACAACAATTAAACTTTTCCGCAATTGATAATTTGACCAAAATGTCCCCTCCTATCAAACCAGATGTTTGTAATGACCGTTAGTGATTGTTTAAATAAATAAATATCTACACTACCACTCCCTTCCCCCCCTCCCCTCCCCCCCCAACCCACCTGAGTTGCTCTCCCCTCCGCCTCCCTCCTCCGCGCGTCCCCACCGGGCCACCCCCCTTCTCCTCGCGCCCTCACTCGCCTCACCCCACTCCTCCCCGCCTCACCCCACTCCTCATCCTCGCGCCCCACCCGCCACCCCCCTCTCCTCCCCTAGCCCCTTCCTCCCCGCGCCTCACCCCCCTCTTCCTCGTGCCCGGCCAACCGCGCCGCTCCCCCGCGCTCCCCCTAGTACCCCGCTGCCGCTGCTGCGTCGTCGTCGTCGCCGCCGAAGAAGAAGAATGAGGGGGGTACCAGAGAGGGAGGGGGGGGAGAGGGGGTTAGGATTATGATTATGGTTAGAATTATAATTGTATTAGGATTATGGTTAGGGAGGGGTATATTAGTCATTTCACTCCTAATTTGATGTCAGTTAACGACAAAAACCAAATAGGGTGCAAAATGCATCAAATATAAAATACGATAGTTTTTTTAAGTCAGGGATCTTTAATTGCAAAAACACAAATCTAAGGAGAATTTTTTTGCACTTTACCTCCGAATTTATATATATCATTTTTATGAACAAGAATTTTTATTAAAGTGAACCAACTAAGATAGTTTGATATTGTTTTTTCAAAAGTAAAATAACTTTTGACAGTAACCTTAAACTGCATACAAAAGCTGTCTCAGATGAAATAACTTTTGACAGTAAGTTTCAAATTCCAGGTTTGCCTCCTCCCCCACTCTCTCGATGGCACTCTCATCATCCTCACATTGACGCCTTCATCATCCTCCACCAATGCAGTTCCATCACCTCCTTCATGCTCAAATTAGGGTTGGGATTGGGACAGAGAAGATTGATTGTGGAAAAAGTTAACGTTTACTACGTAATTAGAAGGAAAAAGTCAAGAATATTTTTTGGTTATTTAGTTTTAGGGCGTTTATTATTCAAAATTTAAGTTTAGATCTCTCAGACAAGTGTATAGGCCTTGTCCACTTGGACTGACTGTAAAAAATAGAAAATAAATGCAAAATTTGAATATTATACAAGATCTGAAAACTAAACGTGTATTTCGAATATTATGGAGATCTAAATGAGATCTAACGGTCAGCCCAAGTGAACCGTTAGGACAAAATCCAGACCCTTTTGTGGATAATATGAAGACATAAACGAAAATTTGAATATTATACAAGACCTTAAAACTAAATAACCTATTTTTTTTAGCTTGAACAAAATGTTCAATGCATAATCTTGTCCAAGTTTTATGAACATCAACTGGCCATCAAAAATCTGTCACGCGTCACGCGCCTTACAAGAGGTGATCCATGCCAAGGTAAGGTGTCCCTCAGATGTCAAAGTTAAAAGTATATCTAAAAATGAAGTTAATTGTTTTATGGAATGTAGATGCTGGCGAGCAAGAGTTGTGTGTACCTTAGCCTTTGGTTATCATGCTATTTTTAGTGAATTTATTTCTCATTAAGAAATAATATTCTTGGCTCCAAAGGCAGACCTATATATATATATATATATATATATATATATATATATATATATATATATATATAGAGAGAGAGAGAGAGAGAGAGAGAGAGAGAGAGAGGACAAATGAAAATATCCGTCTCAGGAGTTCCGCCGAAGCCCCGCTCCCTTGCACCATTGGATCGGGAGGTCCACGTGGGGCCGCGCGATCGGGCCGCGCGATCCGACGGTCAGGAGCGATGGAGCTCCCGCGGAGCTCCGAATCCGCTCCTATATATATATATATATATATATATATATATATATATATATGGAAACCCTAGCAGAAAAAGACTCGAGCGGTGGAAGGAGGCAAGGCAGGAGATCAAAGATGGGAAAGGAGGAACAGTAGGGGTGGTCGTCGCAACCATATGGGGCAGACGCGGCAATGATGGATGTCACACCATGGCTGGAGGATTAATCAAAAGAAGGATTATGTGCAGACCGCCGCTTGACCGGTGCATCAATTGGCTAGGACTGGAGACACAAGATCAGTGCCTCGACGTTTTACGGCGGAAGAGAAAGGGGAACAACCAGTACAAACTGAAGGCAGAAGCAGATCCTGGACCGATTGCTTCTGGGGGGAAGAGTTGAACAACAACGATCAAATGAGATATGTCGAACCAAAACATGTAGGCAATGGGGTAAGAGCGGTGTTTACCGATGAGGACCTCAAAGAAACATCGAAGTACTGGCGCAATACTGTCTTCCTATACGTATTGGGTAACAGGCCGTTCTACGGACAAATTCGTGCGTACGCTCATCGGATTTGGAATCCAAAGGGCTCAATGGAATTCTTTTTGCAGGAAAATGGTTTTTATTATGTACGGTTCGAACTGAGGGAGGATATGGACATGGTGCTTCAAGGAGGTCCGTGGACTTTTGATGGACGGTTGATCATTATGAAAGCATGGTCTCAGAAATCAATATGCGAGCGAGAAGTTCTCCACTCTGTTCCAATCTGGATTCGACTTCCTGAATGGCCAATTAACTACTGGAGCATTGATATGATGATGAAGATGGCAAGTATGGTGGGTACCCCTATAAAAGCGGATGAGGCTACGACAAAATGGACAAGGGTGGGATATGCACGTATATTTGTTGAATTAAGGCTGATAGAGAGCTACCTCAGGTGTTGGAGTATGAACTATCATCGGGAGAAGTCTACACGCAACGAGTAGAGTACGAGTGGATACCTCAAGTTTGCTCAATATGCAAGCAGTTCGGCCATCCGATGAAGGAGTGCAAGGAGAAAAGGGACTCGACTAAACCCACGTCCACGACGGAGCGAACAGCGGGGAGCACTGACAAGTCTATGGAAGGGGTAGGGTTCCTAATGAATATCCAGTTGTGGACTTAGCCCCTTCTATAAATGAGCGGATGGAGGTAGAAGAAGCTACAAAAGATTACTCCACAGACTAGCCGATTGTCAAAGTTAAGGGCTGGAGACACTGATCTTGTGTCTCCAGCCCTAGCCGATTTTCAAAGTTGCTTATGTGTTGGTTGATTTACCAGCCCTAGCCGATTGATGCACCGGACTCGAGCTCAAGGGCGCAGAGTGACGCTTTGTTGGTGCACTTTGCACTTAGCACGTCGCATGGCGCTCGTGCGCGAGTTATATGCATGGTTGCTTGCTCGGACGCATGCTTCATGGAGCCATGTGGTTAGGTGCGCATGCGGCCTGGAGCACTTTTGGTGCCTGCGGCCCTATCTGCTCTGTGCAGTACAGTGGCGCAGGCTGCTCATGTAGCCTGATTTTTTTCTTAGGTCGCATGGAAGCTGAAATCCTCTTTATATAGAAGCTCTCCTCTTTCATTTAGGGTGTTGGAAAAATTGAGAGAGAGGGAGAAAAAAAATCGAGAGCACTAGCAGGACCTGCGGCAGTTTTTAGCATCCTTCCAAAAGAATCTTTCGAGTGATCCGAAGGTGACCAAAAATATTCCAGAAGTTCTCGTGTGAGCTTGCTGGATCCTGGGGGCAGGTCGTTGTATAGCGTAAATCTTGCCTTGAGCTCTGGTGGTTTTGATCACCCCAGCAAGAGTTCCATTCTTTGTATTTCTGTTATTGTTCCCGTTCTTCTCGGTGTAGCGTCTGCGAATGTAAAGAGAAGAACGGTTTTCTGATTCTTGTTGTATTTATTTTCTTTAGATTGTCAGTTTGTAACATATTCCTTGTTTAATGCTTCTATGGGGTTGTGTGTCACTGTAGAGGAACTCTTGTGTGAATCTCAGTGCACAACTTCTCTTCTGGAGTTTGTAGAGACAAACTCTTGTGTGATTCTCTACTTTGTGGCTACCTCTTCTTCTTTGATCTGACTTCGGGACTAACAATCTCGAGGCAAGATCCGAGTTAGAATGGATAACTGCTCAAACCTTCTCGATACTATCTTTCACAAACTTGAGAAGTTTGATGGCGAACACTATAATATTTGGAAGAGAAAGATCTTTTTGAGTCTTCGTCATGTCAAAGTTGCTTATGTGTTGGTTGATCCTGAATCTACCATTCCCGAAGATGGAGGAGAGCTTGCAGTTGATGTGGCGCAGGATGCACACTCCAAGGGAAAGAAAGACAACGACCTCTACAGGTTGTTGATTGTTGATTCTCAATCCTATGGACGACTCGATGGCAGAGTCCTACAGCAAGAAGGAGAAGGCAAGAGATGTATGAGAATCTCTTGAGAAATACTATAAAACTAATGAGAAATGTCTAAAATCTATCTCGTAGAGAAGTTCTTCACTTTGCAATTTGAGGACGAGAAGGTAATGTTACCACAAGTTAAGAAACTTTTGAAGATGCAGCAGAAACTGGAGGAAGAGGGCATGAAGCAGGAAGACAACATGGTACATGCTAGTGACTCTAAAGGGAAGCATAAATTTTCCTATAAGAAGAAGAAGAAGAAGGGCTTCAACCAGCTGAAGGTGAAGTCAGCTCAGTCCAAGCCAAAGTCGAAGACTGATGTGACATGCTACAACTGTGACAAGAAGGGTCACTACAAGAGCGACTATAGGTCGAAGCCTAAATCGAAAGAGCAAGATGAGCTTAACCTAGTTGCTATGATTGTGCAGGTTGAATCACATTGCGTGGACACTGACTGGTGGGTGGACACTGGTACATCTTGCTATGTGTGTTCTAAGAAGGAGCTGTTCGCCAATTATGAGCCTACCTTTGAGAATGTCTCGATGGCGGATAAGTCTCAAGTTACAGTACTGGGGATCGGGACGGTAGTGCTGAAGCTGACTTCTGAAAAGTCACTTACACTGGAGAATGTGAAGCACGTACCAATAATCACCAAGAATCTCGTTTCTGGAAGTCTGTTGTGCAAGGCGGGCCTGAGGATGGATATCAATGCCGGTCAGATGGTGATGTCCTACAAAGGAACATACTTCGAAAAAGCTTTCTGTACCGAAGGAATATTTAAACTGCAGCTTGTAACTCCTTCTGTTTGTATCAATTTAGTCTCTACTTCTAGTTAATTCACTTGAGTTGTGGCATAATAGACTAGAACATGTGCATTATAAATGCATTAACAAGATGTCTAGTCTAGGCCTTATCTCCAAATATGGGGATAAGGAGGTGGAGAAATATGAAGTCTGTGCGCAGACAAAGATCATCATAAAGCCATTCAGAAGAGTGAACCGAAGCACAAATCTTCTGGAGTTGGTATACTCCGATATCTGTGACTTCAAGCAATTCTCCACAAAAGTCAAAATAAAATATTTTATCACTTTTATTGACAATTTTTTGAAGTATGCGTTCGTATATCTTCTCAAGTCAAAAGACGAAGCGTTCGAGAAGTTCAAGGACTTCAAGGCTAAAACAGAACATCAAATCGGTCAATAACTCAAAAGAGTCAGAAGCAATCGAGGCGAAGAATATCGTTCCTTGGAATTCGTATCGTTCTGCAAAGAGCATGGAATTATCAACGAAATGACTGCTCCGTATTCTCCCCAATCTAATAGTGTAGTAGAAAGGAAGAATATGACGCTGACATAGATGATGAACTCTATGTTGCTGATAGCAGGACTTCCAAAGTGCTTTTGGGGAGAAGCAACGCTTATGGCTACGTTTATTTTGAATAGAGTACCGTTTGCGATATCTGACATTACTCCTCATGAACTCTGCTTCAAGGTCAGACCCAACTTGAATGTCATTCGAGTGTGGGGGTGTCTGGCGTATGTGAAGCTTCCAGACCTCAAGATTCAGAAGCTGGGAACGAGAACTATGAAGACCATATTTCTGGACTATGCTGATAAGAGTGATGCTCAGAGGTTCCTTCATATCGAATCTAATCATATCATAGAATCTCGCAACGCAGAATTCTTTGAAGACAATTTTGCTTGGCACAAGAATGTTATTCTCGCGGATGTCCCGGAGAATGTTGCTAGCACAAACGAGGCAAGTACCTCTCAGAGAGAAGTAGTCCAAGAAGAAGTTGTCGTTGATGTCATGCCCCGATCTTCCGTAGGAATCGGCCGCCCCCGCCGGGCGCGAATTACCATGCCAGCGCTCCCGCGGGACGATCGTTTCCATCAGAACGTGATATCATGCGAGCTTGGGGTTGCACCCGCACAAGGCAACATCGTTAAAGTTTTTGGCTATTAACGAATCGATCGAGTACGCAGCGGAGGGAAAATATTACAAACAATAATCCATCTGAGTAAACGAAATAAATCACAAGGCACGAGGTTCTCTGAATACAATGACATCGTTTCATACATTATGTCGCTCTATACAAAAGCATCTTAAAACATCGATACGGCTCAAGGCATCAAAACCAGATTTTCGGGTCCTGGGGATGAGGCACGACTATCGCTTACTCGGACGATCCAGCACCTGCGAACAAGCAAACTGTTGGTGAGTCAGCACTTTGGAGAAAGTACTGGTGAGTCTAAAATCAACGAACAGAAGCAACATTCACTAAAATTAACACTAAGTAATTATGTTATAAATATTATATTACTAGTGATCTTTCTAGTTTTACCTAGGTTCGTTACATGCAGTACAGGAACAGAGCCATATTACTTCTTTTGGAAACATCTTTTAAATCAGAATTCAGTTCAATACAACCAAGCATACGAGGTAAACAGTTCATGCACGATATACCAATTAGGGTGTGCGCAGCGTGTCTCATGAGCTATACTCAAAGACTCTAGGGACAATGCAGTATTTAGTGGACTATCTTTCAATCAAGCAAACAAGATAAACTAACTATAAGATGTCGGTCCCCTAGAAACTCAGGATTAGTAGCTGTTATCCAGTTAACCAATGACTCTTTATCTGATGCTATTAGCATCTGTAACTCATGGTTGCTCTTCACTAAAATACGCTCAAAATAGCAGCCGTGACTAAGGTTCAGCTCTGCACTAATAGCCATTGTCCGACCGATGCAAATGCATGAAATACTCTCAGATAAACTCTATGATGCATATGATCTGAACAAACAACCAATATATATATATATATATATATATATATATATATATATATATATATACTCTTTGTGTTTCTTACCTCTTGTCGAACGGTTATCCCTGCAGCAGACATACAAGTTAGCAATAATTTACATATATACAAGGTTCTCTTTCCCTGTCCATCTCTACATCAAACAGTTAGGTATGCAAGAAGGCTAGACTAGCATGCTCCATAACTACCTGAATGCAGCTATCTCCTTCAACAAGCTAACTTCTCTAACTCAAACTGTTCCTAACAAAAGTACCGCCTCCCATCTAATAGCCACGTCCCCCTAGACCCCGTAGGACCGAAATATCATGACGCACTATTAGCCTCACCCTATCAATCTCCATCCACCATTCTAATAGCCACGTCCCCTAGATCCCGTAGGACCGGAACATCGGGACGCACTATTAGTCTACAACTTGTCGTTTAGCCTCTATCCCCCGCAAGCTCCTCGATAACAAGCATATCACAATCATAACATAACGTGACAAAATACGCTTTCAATCCATCTATCTCTTATCTAATAACCGCACACCCTAGATCCCGTAGGACCGAAACTTCAGTGCGGGCTACTAGTCTCTTCTCTAATAAGACAAGACATTTACTCTTATAACAAAACAAGCATACATTTAATCTAGCTTTTGCATCCAAGACAAGCAATTATATACACGGCGACAAGCAAACATATGAATGATCTTTAATTTAAGATAGCATGGCATGGGTCTATTTATTTCTTCAAGTTAGCATGCAGTTCTACTCTCTCTCTAGCATGGCAATGTTCGTTCAATAGCGGTGTCAGTGTAACTAGCATGCAACATTCTATTCTTTAACGTAGCATGACAATGGTTCTATCTCTTTTTAGACAAGTAGGTTCTCGATCTATCATTCATGCAAATGTTATCTTATTAAGCAAACAAATATTTCAAAAACCCATATTCATTGTTAGGGCATACAAGAATCAGAGAATAAAGTTTTGCCCACTCACCTAGATCAATCATCTTGTATTTCGATCAGAGAACACTTCAAGAAGGCTTCCGCTTGAGCTAGCAAAGCGATATCTCTTGTACATAGTGCCAACGCAGAGCGGGGTACTACAGTTGATGAGACAACATTTGAACCAGAACCCGCTGAGCCGAGAGCAAAGCGAGTGAGGAGGCCGAAGGACTTCAGAGAAGACTTTGTTACCTATCATGTAGAAGCTGATCCGCTTACCTATGATGAGGCAATGAAGACCAGGGATGCTATTTTTGAAAAGAGGCTATCCATGACGAGATTGAATCGATAACTTCTAATAATACTTGAAAGTTAGTTGATCTTCCTGAAGGAGCTAAACCCATCGGATGTAAGTGGATCTTTAAGAAGAAGATGAAAGCAGACGAAATTGTTAACAAGTTTAAGACCCGGCTAGTGGTCAAGGAATTTTCTCAGGTATATGGGGTTGTCTACTTTGATACCTATGCTCCTGTTCCACGGATGACTACTATAAGGATGCTGATTGCTCTAGGTGCTATTCATAGAATGATGATTCATCAAATGGACGTCAAGACAATATTTCTGAAGGGTGAACTGACTGAGGAGATCTACATACAGCAGCCAGAGGGGTTTGTCGTCAAAGGTCTTGAAGACAAAGTATACAAACTGGTAAAATCTCTGTATGGTCTGAAACAAGCTCCCAAATTATGGTACGAAAAGTTTGACAAAGTTATCAGATCAAATGGCTACAAGGACAGCGAAACTGATAAGTGTGTGTATACGAAGTTCTTTGGTGATAAATGTGTGATCGTTTGTCTTTATGTGGACGACATGCTAATTCTATGCACGGATGAAGAATGTGTCACTAGAACAAAGATATTCCTATCGTCTAAATTCAGTATGATGGATATGGTAGATGCATATGTCATCATTGGGATTAAGATAATCCGGACGAAAGCTGGGCTTGCTCTATCACAAGCTCACTACGTGGAGAAAATGCTTACATGCTATGGATATTAAGATCTTTCAGGGATCGATACTCCATATAGGTATGACAAGAAACTGAAGCCTAACCCAAAAAAAAATGTCAGACAGTTAGAGTATTCTAGCGTCATCGGGAGTTTGATGTATGCTACAAATGCCACTAGGCCTGACATTGCTTTTGCTGTGGGGAAGCTGAGTAGATTCACGAGTAACCCAGATGTTGAACACTGAAAAGCTGTAAAGAGGGTGATGAGATACCTCAAGAAGACTCAGAAGTTTGCACTTTACTACAACGGAGATCCAGCAGTGATAGAAGGCTTCAGTGATACTAGTTGGTGCTCAGAAGAAGAGAGAAGATCCATAGGAGGATATATTTTCTCAATGGAAGGAGATACCATATCATGAAAGTCAAAGAAGCAGACTTTGCTCTCATGCTCATCGATAGAGTCCGAGTTCTATGCACTTGCAGCTAAAGCAAATGAAGCAGAATGGCTTCAGAAGCTCATGTACGATCATCCAATGGTTGGTGTGCAGATTTTGGTGTACCGATATACTACGATAACCAGGCAGCTGCAGCAGTAGCATCTAATAATCTCTTCAATGGAAAGAAAAGAACTATGCGGCTTCGGCATAGAGCACTGAACAACCTCATCAAGACTGGTGTCATTGCAGTGGTGGATATTCGGAGTTAGGAGAACCTGGCGGATCCGTTCACTAAAGGCCTCAGGCGCCAGCTAGTCAAAGACACAACATATAAAATGGGCTTGAAGGACCTCTGATATTGTGTCTTTGTAATCCTACCATTAAGTTTTATGCTATTAGTTCAAAGAAAAATCTACTAGGCATCTAGCTTTTGGTTCAATGGAGGACCACTGACTGAAAAAATATCAGGTACAATGGGTAGTCCTTATAAACAATGTGGGATACGTACCCGAAACAACTATAGTCTACTATTTTGTTCTATAGAACAATTCCTGTGTAAGGTTTGCTTCGACACCTTAATGAGTTCTCGGGCAGAGTGAATGTCCGACGTGCGTTGCAGTTCAGCACGTGCAGTTCAGCACTATAAGGGACTTACATGCCATGCTACAGTGGCATGACACCACGATGAGGTAAAAGATATAAAACCTTGGCTGCGAGCCATGTCACAGCGGTAGTAGCACCACAAATAGGCATATAGCCTTATGCTGAAAAGATAGAGAGTTGTAGCACAACACTACTAAGAGGCCGGTGACCTCATGCTACAGTGGGTGACACCACATGAGGTAGTTAACCTCGGCTGTGAGCCATGTCATGACAGCGGCGTAGCACCGCACGAAAGTGTAAGACTTCATGCTGGGATGTAGTACATCACTACTAAGAGGCTAGTGACCTCATGCTACTGTGGGTGATATCCCATGAGGTAGTTAAACTCGACTACGAGCCATGTCACAATGGCGTAGCACTTCACGAAAGCACAATGCTTCATGCTAGAAAATATTAAACTCTCTTACATGCCGTTTTATGAGGGTAAACTTGTAGACACTCAAGTTACATACACCGAAACAAGGTCAGCACAGGGCCTTTAATGTACGACCGGAGGCACAACTGATGTCATTGTGCGAGTGGAAAGAATAACAACTATGGTTCAGAATTCAAGGCATAGTCCATTCTTGTATCGTACTGTTATTTGACCCATGTAGGAAGATTCAAGTCATGGACGACATCTATCCTAATGCATGATGGGTAGTCACTGTGAGGAACGCTCGACTATATATTGTGATATATGTGGGGGATTGTTCGTATTTTTTACTTTGCTTTGGGAGTTTTAGTCCCACATTAGAAAACCACCAATGTGTATATCTTAATATATAGCTTTGCTTAGTATTGGTATATGCACATGGGGTGGTGGCCCATGTGGGTTGACTTTCCTAGAGGGATTAAGTGTGAACCCCATTATGACAATCTTTATTTTGTCACCACCTTTGGGAAGCTTTTCTTAGGAGCTAAGCCCCTAAGGGACTTAGCGACTCTGACTCTGACTCTGACTCCGACTCCGACTCAGGCTCAAGGGCGCAAAGTGGCACTTTGTTGGCGCACTTTGCACTTAGTACGTCAGCATCGTCGCATGACGCTCATGCTCTCCTTTTATGCGTGAGTTATATGCACGGTTGCTTGCTCGGACGTATGCTTCATGTAGCCATGTGGCCTGGAGCGCATGCAGCCATGGGCCTTACGCTCAGGTGCCCATGCAGACATGTGCGCATGCAGCCTGGAGCGCATTTGGCCATGGGCCATGCGGTCAGGTGCCCATACGGACAGGTGCGCATGAGGCCAGGGGCCATGCGTTCAGGTGCCCATGCGGTCAGGTGTCCATGCGGCCATGTGCACATGCGGCCAGGTGCCCATACGGCCTGATGCCCATGCGGCCCGGTGTCCATGCAGCAAGGAGCGCATGCGGCCAGGGGCCATGCTGCCAGGGGCACATGTGGCCAGTGCCCATGCAGCCCGGTGCTCATGTGGCCAGGAGCCCATACGGACAGGGGCCTTGCGGCCTGGAGCTATGCGGTCAGGCGCTATACGGCCAGCAAGTTAGCTTGAGCGAGTCAAGTATGGAGAAGACAGGGATTGCTGTTGGCGGCTCGATACGACGATGTCTGCTCTGTGCAGTACAACGCATAGGAAGAGCAGGCGGCTCGTGGCTCTCTGTGCCACACCGCTACTGCTTTCGTGCCTGCGGTGCTATCTGCTCTGTGCAGTACAGCGACGCTGGCGGCTCATGCGGCCTAATTTTTTTTCTAGGTCGCATGGAAGCTGAAATCTTCTTTATATAGAGGCTTTCCTCTTTCATTTAGGGTGTTGGAAAAATTGAGAGAGAAAAAATTGAGAGCACCAGCAGGACCTGCGGCAGCTTTTCCAAAGGAATCTTCCGAGTGATCCGAAGATGACCAAGAGCGTTCCAGAAGTTCTCGTGTGAACTTGCTGGATTCTGGGGGCAGATTGTTATACAGTACAAATCTTGCCTTAATCTCTGGTAGTTTTGATCACCTCAACAAGAGTTTCCTTCTTTGTATTTCTGTTATTATTCCTATTCTTCTCGGTGTAGCGTCTGCGAACGTAAAGAGAAGAACAATTTTTTGATTCTTGTTGTATTTGTATTTTCTTTGGGTTGTCAGTTTGTAACCTGTTCATTGTTTAGTGCTTCTGTGGGATTGTGTGTTACTGTAGAGGAACTCTTGTGTGAATCTCAGTACACCAACTTCTCTTTTGGAGTTTGTAGAGACGAACTCTTGTGTGAGTCTCTACTTTGTGGCTACCTCTTCTTCTTTCATCTGACATAGGGACTAACAGTATCTGATAAAATTTTACAAGACTTTCAACTTTGTTTGTTACACTCAGGACTTCTGTAATGCCCCAGTCCTAAAATACATAAGACTAGAAATACGTAACATGCCAGCTACTCATTCGACCAGACTCTAGTCCGACTCGAATACGTATAAGCTGTATAATAAGGGTAACTATCTAAGAATACTAAAAATGTCTATGTCTCAATCCACATAAAGAACAAAATATCAAGAATGAGCTACATATGCTAAAGTCCGCCACCCAGTAACACATAAGCTCAAATAGACTCGAGAAAGGAACATGAGTCTATAAAACTAGGCTACATCAGCAGATGAATAAACAATATGAATAATAACCATAACTCTGGTAGAAATAATATAAGTACTTGGCACCAATGCCTGCAAGACAAAGCAACACACATCAGCAACTCCAGGCAGGCTCCACAACGGTCTATGCTGCAAAACTAGCAAGGGATCAGGTCCTCAGAGGGACGTAGCAAGGTACAAGAAATAACATACCAAAGTAAAACAATATAATGCCACATACTCAAGGGTAAACTACTGTAACCATCTAAGTGCTATGCAAATGAGAGCATCACTCGTACTCAGGCTGAAACCACTACAGGCTCTATGTCGGAGAACCCATAGCAGCATGTAATATCTCGAAGGGCCATATATATATATATATATATATATATATATATATATCAGGCTGAAACCACTACAGGCTCTATGTCGGAGAACCCATAGCAGCATGTAATATCTTGAAGGGCCATACACACACACACACACACACACACATATATATATATATATATATATATATATATATATATATATATATATATATATATATATATATATATATATAATCAGCCTGTAGTATGGTGTGTCTCTCCCCACCCAATGTAACATCATGTCTCATGTCCATAACACGTAAGATCATGACCTCTAGCTAGTACAACGAGTCATAATGATATCTAGGTATATGCAAGTCTGATAACACGAATCCTGTAAGCCTATACAGAATCACCATGAATAACTTAGGAAATATTCTGTCACATGAAATAGTGTCAAGTGTCCTATGGTATGACGTACTTGGTAAAGCAAGCACGTAAAAATATAGGATCATGGAATCAACTCTCTAAGTGACGTTATACGACTCCGTGTACGGCGTCGACACCCGAATCTTGTTCGGACGATAAGCAACGTCTCACGGTCCTAGGTTGAACAGGTACATCACAAGAATATATATATAAAAATAATACAAGCAATTAATATCACATGGTATATTGCAAGTTGGTAAGGTACACTTGCCTGTGTTCTGAGCTCCGTCAGTTGCTCCGATATATGTGGAATCTCCAGGTATGCCTCTGAATGCTGAAAAAAATATTACCATTGCTCTCAGAATACTTGAAATATCTAGGATTGACTACCAATAAGTCCAATTTGGACATAAGGTCAGAATTGACAGTTTCTGGTCAAAGCGGGGTCCACATGTGGCCCACTTCGCACCGAAAAATGTACCAGAGATAATGTTCTCTAAATTCGTCAAACTTAGTGTCTATAAGTCTAGAACGATGATACAAACCCAATAGAATATCCAGAACTTAATTTTGATGAGCCGGTCACGAAATCGCCGTCAAATAGAACTGTGGGGCCCACAAAAATGGGATTTCGTCAACGTTCTCAGAATTGAACCAAACTTGGGTCACAGTACCAGCGTAATACTGCAAATTTGATGGAATAAGTTTCATTAAAAAATGACAAACACACACAAAATTATGATGAGTGTTAGAACATGTCGATACGAAACTTTTCGACGGTTACGCGTTGATTCCGGTGTGCACATACATCCAAATCAACTTTAACAAAATTTCACATGTCCGCGTTGATGATACACGCCTTTCGATACAATTTTCACACGATGAAGTTGCCTCGTTTAGCTGGACGCACCCCGTTTCGAGAAAATTCATTTTTAGAAAACCAAATTTTTGGTCAAATTCAACAGCGAATAAATCACGGAATACAATGAATTAGAATAAACTAATTAAAGAGATTAAATATTGGTTATGTTGTCTAAATTATTGTTCAAGTAGAATTTAAAAATATTAACTATATTGGAAGAAAATCAGACATGAACATGGGTGATTGGAACAGTTTCTGAACTACAAAATTGGTCATTTTTTTCCTGTTTTGGTCGCGAATTGCGACCGACACAGGACACGATATATCGAACTAATTATACAGGGTTTAAGAGGGTCATGTGGTATTCATAAATGATTCGACAGATCGATATTTGGATTACTGTGCAGGGAGATACAGGGGCTAGAAGTAGCGTACTTTGCTATGTGCTGTTGCTCGAAATTTGGACGACTTACGGCGGCGGTTTGCAGCGTGCGGCGACGACAGTCCGGCGGTCGTCGTCGGCTGAGGTTGGTCGGGGTGGAAGAGGAGTTAATTTTGGTGGTGGTCGGCTAGGCTAAGGATTATATAGGGTGGAGGGTGTGCGGTTACAGGGAGACGAAGAAGAGGGGTCGGGGCCGTTTGGAATAGAAAGGGAGGGGACTCGTTGCTGTTACAGTGGGGGGGGGGGTTGGTGGGTTGCGGGTTAAGGGGTTGCGGGTTCGGGTGTGGGTTAGGATCCGGTCCAGGTAGTTTTAGTGGGTTGGTTTGGTTCGGTTTTGGTTGGTTTGATATATATGTGGTCATGAAAAAAAATAGTTTTGGACCCCAAGAAATTCCAGAAAATTACATAATATTCTATTATTAATTATACATCCAAAAATATAATTTTTGCACTATTTTAATAATTAATTTAATACACAAAATTATAAATTCATGAAAAATATTTATTATAATTAACTAAAAATTATAGAAAATTTTCCTTAATCTCAGTAATTACATAATACCCATATTAAAATTCTAAAATTTAATTCTAAAAATCAGGGTGTTTACAACTTCAACCGCTGGAGAGGTCGGAGCACTTTGTTTGTCATCAGGATTGGCACGTTCGAAATGTGTTATTGAACTTATTGTCAGGATATAAAGACAAAGAAAAATACTACGTTGTCCGCAAAACGTGTGACCGCAACCGGCATGCAACCCACGCGTCCCCCTCCCCTTTGGCTTATGTCTTCAGCCGAGACCCACCTCCAAAACTCCCAGCCAATCAGAAGTCAACACGTTGCATGTGGACCACTTACGGTCACGCATTTTGGGTTCACGTATTAGCACTCAAAGATAAAACAAAGTACAACTCTTTGAAGTTTACAAATACTTGTTTTTTGTTAGCAAATCGTCATATTGGTCTTTCAATATCGAATTGTTCGTATAACCATACCTACAAAAGAAAACATAAATAATAGTATAAATCTAATAAATAAACTGTGTATGACAAATAATATGGTGTATATAAATTTGTATATTTTATACATGTATTAGTATTAAGCAACCATACACATTTTTTTAAAATCTGCCTGCTGGCGTACATTTCATAAAATTTGTCATATACTGATATAAGAAAGCCAACGTAGCTGCACCTCATACATGACGTGTAGGTACCCCCAAATCTCCTAGAAATGGTAGTAGATACACATTCATCTTATTTTTCGTTGTATCGAAAAATAGAAATGAACTACATATGCAAAATGAATGTCCTGGTGCAACACATTACCTGAAATTAAGCATTAAGATTTTATATCAGCTAAATTAAATAAGTAATAACATTAAATATTGAATACAAATATAAATATCCGTGATTCATCCGTTGTATCACCGATATTCATGAAGGTAGAACGAAGCCAAGTGAGCTTGACAATGTAATTCGATCCTAAATATGATGGTGGCTCTACACTATGTCCTAATCAGCTCATCGTATTATATCGTATCATAATATATATGGTCACCTATAATAGGTAACCCTTGAATGTATGCTACATCAACTAATATGATCTTCATCTCTCTAACTGGCAAATAAAATGTGTTACGTTAGAGCTACCAACGCTCATTGAGGCTCAAGATCAAATTTCTATCATGATGCATAAATTGTATTATGTCCACATGATGAAACCAAAAGCACCAAGTCCTTTTGGGCACTAGTCAACTCCCATCCATGCTGCCATTCGTCATGCTCTTGCAGTTTTACATCAACATAATCATATATATAGCTATATAATATACATAGATTTTGTTATTAAATTATTAATATATAATAAACACTAACTAATATTAATTAATTAAAAGTTAGGATTACCTGTCGATAAAATATTAACAATGATATATGTGATTCACGTTGCTGGACAATAGTTGAAGTAGTGGATCCCACCTTGAATTTGTCCATATTTTGACCTGCCATCTATAAAATGATAGTGGTAAAATAATAATGATATTGTGATGATTATGATTTTATGGTTTGAATTAATATTAGGATTTAAATTTACAGTAGTAACATCAATAAATTACCTCATTTCAGATTGCATTTTCTAGTTATTTGTAATTCTATACACAATTATCTAAAATAAGTAAAATTATTTAAAATATTTAAGAATTAACTTAATTAAATTACCTCTCTACAGATTGCTCCTCCTCCTTCTCTTTCCCGTTTTCACCTCCTTCTCTCTCTTTGGTCATTTTTTTTCAATTATGCTATTTGTCGTCCAAAAAATTTGGATGATGTCTTATTTCATTATGTGGCATGTGACATGGCAGCTGACATGCAAATTTTAAAATAAAAAATTAATCACCTAATTGTTTTAGTGCTAATATTAATATTAATGTTAATATTAATATTAATTTTAGTTTTAATGTTAATGTTAATGTTAATGTTAATATTAATTTTAATTTTAATGTTAATTTTAATATTAAATTTTTTCATGTCAGCTGTCATGTCAGCTGTAATGTTATACGTCACATAATGAAAGATATCACCCAATTTTTTTTGGAGACATTGTATTTTTGATTTTTCTTACTATCTTTCCTTTGTGAAGCTTGCTGCCATTTCCTTTAAGAATCGGTCTACACAGACCGCGAGGGGGACTGATGGCCAATCTGAAAGCCACGTGGCGTTCCTCCATTGGCCGGATAAAAAAATCTAACGTTCGCAAAGAAGCTGACGTTTATTTTTTTTTGATCCGATCAATGGAAAAACACCACGTGATCTTTCAGGCTGGTCCGTAACAAGGACGTTTTCGTTTTGTTTATAAATTTTAAATACGTGAGAACCAAAACACCCTTGATAAAGATATTTTTATTCTGTCCAAATAATTTTTTCGGACTTATTTCTCTACGGATAACTTAATAATAATTTAATTCTCTATAAAAAATTTCTAACCTTTGGTGCCAAAGGTTGTATGATCAAAAAAATACTTTCCGTCTCGATCACTTCTGAGTCTCTTAAATTATTCTTCGTGACATTCAGTTTCAATCTTAAAATCTTAAAACTTTTCGAACATTTTATCTTTCGATTTGCTAAGATAGACGGAAGCTTATTTCGAAAAGTTCGTTGGCAAATATAATAAAATACTTTTATCTCAATATTTGTACGAAGAAAGTTTGTAGAAGTCAGGTCGGGGCTACGGAAAACAAATGACAGACAAAGGTAGGAAAATTTTGAATTAAGAATCCTTCCCAGGTGGAATCTGTTTCTTGGAAGTGACGTCGGGAGATTCTTACTAAAGGAGAATTTGGATTAGTTTAAGCGTTTCGGAGATTCTTTACCAACAAGAGAAGTAGTGACCTAACACCAAAGTTTGGCTTTGGGGATTCATTCCTATAACAAGAGATCTTGGAGTATCTATAACAAGAGATTCATTCATTTATAACACTGGGTGTTGGTAGTGTACGTAAACTAAGATGGATGTGGGGAGACTAGCAAGTGATGGACTCTACTGCGGGAACGCGAAGAGCTACGAGGCGGTTGTCGTCGGATCGGGGTACGGCGGGTCGGTGGCCGCATGCCGGTTGTCCGAGGCAGGCTTCAAGGTGTGCCTGTTGGAGAAAGGACGGCGTTGGGAGGCGCACGAGTTCCCAAAAGATATCTTTCGTCTCGTTTCGGCTTCCAAAATGGAATGTAAAATGTTCGGTTTCGATTTCGGTTTCGGATCCGAGCAAGCATTATTTCAGGTTAGTTAACATACTTGATCATGGTCGCCGTCTTCTTCTTCTTAGCGGTTTGCTCAAATGTCCATTTCTAAAACGCCCGTTAGAAGCACTAGGCCGTTAGGGACTTAGTTGTCTTCTTCATCTTCTTCTTCTTCTTCCTCCATAGAAGTACTAGGTACGTGTGCATTGCACTTAGGGACTGTTTATTTTGACGAAATGGGACAGAGTAGAAAATCTGAAAATCGATATTTTACATACGTATTGCGGTGACGTGAAGAGAAGTGAAAAATTCTTTACTTAGGTGTTTGAAAAAGTGGAGGTTAGAAGTAAAAAATTCTAAAATTTTATGTTTGGTTGGTTGTTGAAGTGAGTGAAAAATGTATATATTTTTTTGTTGAAGTGAGCTGAATAGAATTTTTTTTTTTTTTTAAGTACAGAAGAAGTGATCCTCTAATCAACCACGAGAAGTGAAAACGAGAATTTTTACTTCCACTCTTTACTCCGAAAGAAAAAAAAATTCGGATATCAAAACTCTAATTTGGTGGAAGACGAGATTTATTGTCCATATCAAATTATAAATTCTTCAACTAAACACTTGTACTCGGCACTTCCATAACAAAATGGTCCCTTAGTATCTGTCATTGAGCATTGAGCAAGGTATTTCTCATGAACTACCGCGCGCCAAATAGTAAGTAGTTACTATGAAATTAACAACTGTGTTAAGAAATGCTTGATTTGATTAAGATGAATGCACAGATTCACGATCAAGGCGATTCTCTAGCTGCTGTGGCCTGTGGGCTCGGTGGAGGTTCTCTCGTCAATGCCGGAGTACTCGTACCGACTCCGGTCCGTGCAAGGAGAGACACCAGGTGGCCCGAGGAGTGGCGCAAGGACTGGGAGGTCCACGAGCGACGCGCTTCCGCGATGCTGGGCGCGCAGAGCGTTCCGGTCGAGTTCCCGAACGCACGAGTGATGCAGCAAATAGCGGATGAATTAGAGATCGAAGAGTGCAGACCAGATCCTATAAAGCTAAGCATCAACTTCGGCCGAGGTTCCGAAGGGGGGAATAGCTGTCTGGCTTGTGGGAATTGTCTATCTGGGTGCCCCTACAATGCCAAGAATTCCACAGACAAGAACTACTTGGCTTCAGCAATTCAGGTATGTATGCCATCTTTCTTACTTAAAATCATGTCACTAAATGTTCTCTAGAAATAGTGACACATTATGTGCCGTATTTCAATATAAATTTTTTCTTTTATTAAATTATACACATGAGAAGTGGTAGTTCATAGTTGGTATGGTAGAGTGTTTTACTAGAGAACTGTTGGATTGTATCTCGTTTCCGGTTGAGCGTTCAAAGGAGGGTGACAATGGAGTTGGTAATTTAGTCCCACATCGGATAGGAGGTGGGATCATGGGGTGTAGATAATTGGGATTGGTTAAGGCCTTACATGAAAATTTTCTTTTAAGACATATGGGCCCAGACCAATATCACACCTCATGGACCAACTCCGGTTCGGATCACACCGCGTTATCAACAAGGATACCAGGCACAAAGCATACCACAAGTCGGAGATTCGGGGTGCTCGTCCACAGGAAATATAAGATAAGTCATCTTCCCTCAGGAAAATTGCTACTAGTTGATGAGTGATTTCAATTGTAATCTCTTTTTTTTCTTCTTGAGTGTGGTGAGGGGGTTGAATCTATTAGGGCGAAGGGTTCAACATTGGTTTTGTCAATCTTGTAATTTCACCTGAGTTATAAATGTTGGAATTTGTCCATGTGACGTAGTCACTGCCATATACTTGTCTTTATCTGTGCTTGGTGTTCGTTAGACAAGGGTTGGTTATCTCAGGTGGGTTGGCCTAAAGTTTCTGCTGCGGGCACGCTCAGACACGGTGTCGGAACGCTTGCGGGGCGTATCCGATTTCCAACATCTGGAATTAGAGCCCTGGTCTGTTAGTCTGATACCAACATCTGGTATCAGAGCAAATGATTTTGGTTCTAGAAACTATGTCTACGGAGCAGATAAACACTCGTATGATCACCCTCATATGGGAGAATTTGGTGATTTAGAAGCCAATGATGGAGGATCTACTCTGGTGCAAGGACTTGTATAGTTCGTTGGAGGGCGACAATGCTAAACGATCAAACAAAGCTGCTGAAGACTGGAAACGACTGGATCGGAATGTCGTTGGATTCATCCGCTAATGGTTGGACGACTCGGTGTTTCACCACGTGTCCATGGAGAGTTCGACAAAAGCATTGTGGGAGAAGCTGCATTTGCTGTACGAAAGGAAGACGGCCGACAACAAGATATTTTTGATTCGCCAACTTGTCAACTCGAAGTACACGAAGGGTGCCCCAATGGCACAACATCTGAACGAGGTTCAGGGTATTATCAATCAGATGTCTGCGATAAAGATGATAATTGATGATGAGCTTCAGGTCCTTTTGCTTTTGAGTTCTCTGTCGAAAAGCTGAGAGACGTTGGTGGTGTCGGTGAGCAACTCCGCGCCTGGTGGAGTTGTCACGATGGAGGCAGTCAAAAGCAGCTTTTTGAACGAGGAGATCTGGTGTAAGCAAGTGAAATTGTTGCAGGAGTCCGCTCTGGTGGCTTCCTACAGGAAGGATAGACCCAAGTCGCAGGCGAGGACATGGGGGAGTTCTCGGGATCTTGCGACTGTGGACCGCAAGGAGGGATGCTATCACTGTGGCAAAATGGGTCATATTAAGAGGAACTGCATGAAGCTCAAAGATGAGAAGGCCAAAGGCAAGGATGATCAGGAGGATCTCACGGCTATGGAAGATCTCATCATGGCAGTAACCGACGCAGAGGAACCTTGTGGCATGTGTCATGATGACGATTGGGTCATGGACACGGGAGCATCGTAACATGTCACTCCATATAGGAGGATCTTCACGTCATACCACGACGGCAGGTTTGGACGTGTAAAGATGGAAAACAAGGGGACAACTGCATTTGTAGGCATCGGTGATTTGCATTTGACAACGGAGCTTGGTGAGAAGCTCGTTCTCAAGGATGTGCGACATGTACCGAGTTTGTGCTACAACTTGGTTTCGATAGGGAGGCTTGCGAATGATGGCTGTCGTAGTTTTTTGGGGGACAAATATTGGATGCTTACGAAGGGTTCCCAACAGCTGGCTCGAGGAGATTTATGTTATAGCATATATAGGCTCAAGCCGCTGAGTTGTACATACAGGCCACAGACATCGGATGGAGGCTCGAGGGGTATTCGACAAGAGTTGGATCTTCGGGAACTTACTGAGGAGAGTCTCCGAGATACTTTGAGGATTACGGAGGATTCAGTTCATCCAGACAGCGACGAATGGTGATGAGCTAAAGATTGAGGGTCAGTATGTCGGTCCCATGATAGCCGGTCGATCTCTAGGTGGGGATTGCTTCACGGATCCGATTTTGGAGATGGATGGTTTGCCAAAGCTTCATTGAGCGACATTGGTTTCAGCAGTTCGAGGCCAGGGAGGAGATCAAGGTTTGCAGCAAACTCAATATGAGGCAGGAGCGTCACCATTCACACAGTTCTGGGAGAGCTATGGGTCATCGACGATATATACAGTACGTGATGTTCTGCTCGAGGACGCATGTGTATGGGAGAGCTTCAAGTTCGGACATGAAGGTGGTGTCATGCCCCGCTCCCAAAATACTGGATAAATACGGGGACTGACATGGCCAACCGTACCTTACAGAATACCGAAGTAAGCCGTATTGTGTTAAGGTTGTCTAGAAGACAGATGTGTGAACTCTAGTATGCTATGACGTCTGTCCTAAGGACGACAAATCCTATTATCTTAATCCAACAACACAAGTACAAGAGTATTTCATACATGAAAGTAAAGATGCGTCCCAAATTATATGTCACATATGATCATGAAGCTAGTGAATACAAAATGCTGCACTAGCAGAGTATAAATATACATGATCAAATATACCAGCCATGGTCTAATATATACATCATGTTGACCATAGTCAGAGAAGTGATATCAAAATAAGGGGCTAATACTGCCTCTTGCTAAAACACCACAAAAATAAATAACACTACGAGGGGTGAAAGAAAAAAATCCACTCGGGAGCTTCGGCCGCAGTCCTTCAAGTGCAAGCCATCTTGCTTGAAGTACGGTGGATCCTGGGTCTCCTCAAGGTAATCTGGCCATAAAAAATCAGTGGTGTCAGAACCCCAAGCAACAAGTACCACAAAGGAGCTTGAGGTGATAGACCAAACATATCACATCATAAGCAGAACGAGACATTAAGAAATAAATGATGAATGAGACTTGTACGGTACCAATGTACTTGTCTCAACATAATACAAGAAGAAATGATAACAAGTGCAGAAATAAAAGTAAGGCGACGAGCAACAAGAGAGCATAGAAACAACTCTGGATCAGGACCACAACTCTTAACCCAAACAAGGACTGAGGTTGTAGGTCTTCACCCGAGCAAAACTTAGCACCCTCACCACACGTCGGAAAAATAAAACTAGAAGAGCGAGCTATACACAATTCAAATGATTACCAAATCTGAAATCGGGTGTGACATCTCTACCCTCCTTAGAAAAATTCCATCCTCAGAATTTCACCAAGGCTTGTGGAGCTGGAACACACGAGAAAGCTCAAGGAATCAAATCATAATTCAAATGATTACACTAAGCAATTAACAAAAATAGACAAGATAGCTGCAGAAGTAACTAATGAATAAATGCATAATAACAACACGCATGGAAAATGGAGGCATATGAATACATATACCCCTGAGTCAGTTAAATATGAATTCGTCCTCGCTTGCCTATGCTGACTCACAAAATAGATAAGAGCCAAGCCTAGCAGTAAGTCGGTACCAATGACTATACCGAGGATATGACTCTAATCCAGGACATACCTTTGCAGTCGGGACATATGATAGACATCACGTATCACGAGATACGCAGGCATAAAAGTTGGACGAGAAACTCGCCTTCACTCACCGAATAAGTCGAGCTAACCGTTGCACTCCGGACATAGTGGAATACAAGGCCATCGACAAGAACTGAAGATGTAGTGCCACTACGTGATATGTTATTAAAAGATAAAACTTGGAACAGACCCAGGAAGATGGTACCTGCGACCGTCAAGGTACTGCCCTTTGGCTGACGGATACTGAAACTGTATCTGGTATTGCGCATATAATCGTGCTCTGCGCTGCCTGACCCGCTGAGATCGAGATAGGGGAGGATGTTGTGCCAATGACTGTTGTATTAGTATTGGCTCATCTTGGTCTACCACTACGGAATTTGATAATCGAGGTGACTGAAATGTCTGAGATGGCACGCCTGGCGTAGCTGGTCGTTCTTAAGGTGACAATTGCGGGAATTTTTATCCGCATGACCTATAGCTAAACAGTGAGAACATCACCCATTTTCCTTCCAACAATCTGATCTAAAATGCTCCATCTTCCCACAGTAGGTACATCCTTCTGGTTCTGTCGGGTGCTGTTGCGGGTGATATCCTGGTATCGAGGTCTGGGGCACTCTTTGTCGTCCGGGTGGTAGTCATAGGCAGGAAGTAATTATATGATCGAGTGCTCCACATAGAAAACATATATGATTTGCCCTTCGACATGTCACACTGGTGTGTCCTGCCTTCCCGCAGAAGGAACATATGACTGGAGCCTCCGGGCACTGATACGAAGGACTATAAGCTGATACTGGTGAGGGATGTTGAAATAAAGAGTCTGTCGGGGTTGCACGTTCCTTTTACGACCCTCAGTTATTGATTTGGTCCCCTTGACTATATACTCATGTCCTTGTGATGCTTCTGTGGTAGACCGGGCTAGACATGCCGACTTACTGAACGGCTGGTACCGTTCGTCTTTAATTTCTACTCCATATGGGCACAAGTCTTCGGTTTAGAATTTTCCTAACAAACCATGAATGTCGAGTTCTAACAACATCTGAAGACTATGTTGGATGGTACAATTTTACTCTAGCTGGGACTCTTGGTAAAGTTGGAACACTTATTGCTGGAGCTGAAGTTATTGTTGTTGCTGCTGCTGTGTTGCCATCATGGTCCTTATTATCTCTAGCATAGCCTACGAGCTTAATTGCTCTGGTTGTGCTAAGGGAACTAGTGGAACTGGTTGGCCTAGTATGACTGGCGGAGCTGACTGATGATGTGAGGTGCTGGCTCATGATTATGACTTGGCAATAAAATCTGGTTCTGGTCTACAACTGGAACTGCTGAAACTACTGGAGCGACGGAACCCTCAGAAGGAAGAGCAGGTAGGATGTCCCTAAAGGATAAGGACACAAGGATATCAACAAGGAACGAGAATGGAACAATCATGTCAAGTAAGTTTGAAGTTCAAGGAAAGCGAGAAGTGCATATTGTAAGTGGAGTTCAATCGAAGATTATAGAGGATTGGGATTCTAACAAGATGAGTTCTCCCACAAGTCTGAAAACAGACCTGCATAGGCTGCCAATAAAACCTTGTCACGCCCTGCTCCTAAAATACTAGATAAATACGGGGACTGACATGGCCAACAGCACTTTGCAGAATACCAAAGTAAGCCGCAATGTGTTAAGGTTGTCTAGAAGACAGATGGGTGAACTCTAGTATGTTATGACGCCAGTCTTAAGGCTGACAAATCCTATTATCTCAATCCAACAACACAAGTACAAGAGTATTTTATACATGAAAGTAAAGAGGCGTCCCAAATTATATGTCACATATGATCATGAAACTAGTGAATACAAAATGCTGCACTAGCAGAGTATAAATATACATGATCAAATATACCAGCATGGCCTAATATATACATCATGTTGACCGTAGTTAGAGAAGTGATCTCAAAATAAGGGGCTAATACTGTCTCTTGCTAAAATACCACAAAAAGGAATAACACTACGAGGGGTGGAGGAAGGAAACCCACTCGCGAGCTTCGGCCACAGTCCTACGAGTGCGAGCTATCTTGTTGGAAGTAATGTAGATCCTGGGACTCCTTGGGGCAATCAGACGATACAAAACTAGTGAAGTCAGAACCCCAAGCAACAAGCACCACAAAGGAACTCGAGGTGATATACCAAACACATCACATCATAAGCAGAAAGAGACATATAAGAAATAAATGATGAACAAGACTTGTACGATACCAATGTACTTGTCTCAACATAATACAAAAAGAACTGATAACAACTGCAAAAATAAAAGTAAGGTGACGAGCGGCAAGAGAGCATAGGAACTACTCTTGATCAAGACCACAACCCTTAACCAAAAGAAGGACCGAGGTTGCAGGCATTCACCCGAGCATAACTTAGCACCCTCACCACGCGCCGAAAAAAATAAAACTAGAAGAGCGAGCTATACTAATAAACAACATCCAATTCATGGCCAAACATGGCTATGACTTGCTATAATTAACTAACAAGGATTATCACAAACCTAGTTACTAACAAATACATGCTTTGAAGAATATCGCTACCACCGGCACTGCAATTAACCCGGATGGCCAAGGGTACGCTTGTCTAGTGAATTTAAATGCACAGTCAACCATACAATAACATAACTTGTTACTTATTACAAACAAAAATTAAACTTATAAGCATAAACATAAACTTGTGAATCAAAAACTGGTTTTGTAAACATAAAGAAGTTTTGCAAATGAAACTGATTTTGTAAACATAAACTTGTCGGTAAATGGTCTTGTAACATAACTGAAACTGAAACTGAAACATAACTGTAACTTATACTGGAATGCATATACTGAAATAAAAAATCAATCACTTGTAGTGTCGCAGCATACATAAACTTGGTCAGTCATGGAGCCCTTGCCTAACAGGGTTGTCCATGCCGCATGGGGCTCTTGGGGACCGGGGTAGCAGGTAGCGCAATATTCTTCCCTCCAAAAAATGCTCTAGGTAGATCTTATATTGTTTAATCATTAATAAAATTATTTGAAGTTCTTGAGTCGTGGATACTTGAGAACTCCCTAAAATGACGAGTCGCGAGTACGAGCTTTTTATGAGTTATCGTATTCGCGACACGCGACACATTGGACAATGCGCACACTTGATTGTCCGATGCCAAATGCAATGGATTATCATACACAAATATTTTTACGGTATCGTAAGAATCCAAATCACGTGTTAATATAGGGAAGCACAACATCTAACTATGCTCCAGTACTCAACTGGACTAAAATAGTCTATGCATTAAAAAATGATATATTATAATAAATTGAGGATAACTCTCATATATGAACTCCAAATGAGGTAATTTAAGATAATTATAAAAGGGAAAACAGAGATCTACAACTTTCATGTTTTGAGTATTACGAAATTCTAGCCAAAAAATAGCTTAAATAGGCAAAAAAGGCATTCGGGTCATTATGCGCGCAGCGCACTGCGCGCGGCATGAATTCTGTGCGCATCGCACTGCTGCGGCAAGAAAATCCATGCCCGATGCACTGCGTGACAGAGATTGATGCGCGCGGCCACTGATGCAGGCGGCAAGGGTGGGATGCGCGTGACGCACTGCTGCGACATGAAACTTCATGCGCGGCGCACTGTTGCGGCATGAAAATCCATGCGCGGTGCACTGCTGCGGTAAGAAAGTGATGCACCGTGGCACATCAATGCGCGGTACATTATTGCGGCATAAAACTTCATGCGCGGCGCACTGCTACGACCTGAAAATCCATGTGCGACGCACTGCTGCGCGACATTGTTTATCGTCCCTACCAGACAGGTCCGAGAATAGGAGTCCAGAACTTGTTTTGGCCATAAAAACTTTAATTTAACTCCAAATTAAGTGATTCAAAAGCCAAAATACTCGAAATAGAAAGCTCCATAAAATAAAATAACTAGTTTTAGAAAACAATAAATTTTAATAGATTAAACCAAGAAAAATCTCATAGAACACATAAAAATCCTAAACTTAAAACTCATATCTACAAAATCTACACATTAAAAATCAAAACTCCAAGAGCTAAATATGATCAACAACTCAAGAAGAACATTATCTATTAAATACATTTTTAAAACAATAATATATGTAAAAATCCAAAAATCTATGATTTCAACATTGAGCAAGATGTACTTGTCTTGGGTGGCTCCTAGCCTCTACCTCTCATGGTCCAAGTCACAACAAATTCTTCCTAAGGCTAGGGTTTGGCTAGAGGGAGCTTGAGGGAGAGGAGGAAGAAGGAAGCAAAAAGAGTGAAATAAGAAAATTGAGTGAGGAGAGAGAAAAGCCATATATATATTAAGAGAGGAGAAAGTGGATTTAGTCATGGGTTCACCCAAAATGAACCAAACCAAGAGTCCATTCTACATACGGGTCCTAAACCGGGTCTATGAAAATGCCAATGGATATTCTACTGGTCCCAGATAGTCTCTCTCAACAGCAGGAATACAATATCAGAAAAAATTAAATTTTAGAAATACAAGAAAATCCAAATCTGAAATCGGGTGTGACATCTCTACCCTCCTCAGAAAAATTTCGTCCTCAAAATTTTACCAAGGCTTGTCGAGCTGGAACACACGAGAAAGCTCAAGGAATCAAATCACAATTCAAATGATTGCACTAAGTAATTAACAAAAATAGACAAGATAGCTGCAGAAGTAACTAATGAATAAATGCATAGTAGCAATATACATGAAAAATATAGGCATATGAATATATATACCCCTGAGTCAGCTAAATAGGAATTCGTCCTCGCTTGCCTATGCTGACTCACAAAATGGATAAGAGCCAAGCCTAGCAGTAAGTCGGTACCAACGACTATACTGAGGACATGACTCTAATCCAGGACATACCTTCGCAGTCGAGACATATGATAGACATCACGTATCACGAGATACACAGGTAGAAGAGTTGGACGAGAAACTCGCCTTCACTCGCCAAATAAGTTGAGCTAACCGTTGCACTCCGGACATAGTGGAATACAAGGCCATCGACAAAAACTCAAGATGTAGTGCCACTACGTGATCTGTTATTAAAAGATAAAACTTGGAACAAACCCAGGAAGATGGTACCTGTGACCGTCGAGGTACTTCCCTTTGGCTGACTAGGATACTGAAACTGTATATGGTATTGCGCATATAACCGTGCTCTGCGCTGCCTGATCCGCTAAGCTTGAGATATGGGAGGATGTTGTGCCAATGGCTGTACTATTAGTATTGTCTCATCTTTGTCTACCACTACGGGATTTGATAATCGAGGTGACTGAAATGTCTGAGATGGCATGCCTGGCGTAGCTGGTCGTTCTTGAGGTGACAATTGCGGGCAATTTCTATCTGCATGACCTATAGCTAAACAGTGAGAACATTGCCCATTTGCCTTCCAACAATCTGATCTAAAATGTCCCATCTTCCCACAGTAGGTACATCCTTCTGGTTCTGTCGTGTGCTGTTGCAGGTGATATTCTGGTATCGAGGTCCGGGGCACTGTTCGTCGTCCGGGTGATAGTCGTAGGCAGGAAGCAATCATATGATCGAGTGCTCCATATAGAAAACATAGATGATATGCCCTCCGACATGTTACACTGGTGTTTCCTGCCTTCATATAGAAGGAATATATGACTGGAGTCTCCGACCACTATTACGAAGGACTGTAAGCTGATACTGGTGAGGGATGCTGAAATAAAGAGTCTATCGGGGTGCACGATTTCTTTTGTGACCCTCAATTGTTGATGTGGTCCCCTTGACTATATACTCATATCCTTACGAAGCTTCTGTGGTAGACCAGGCTGGACATGCCGACTTACTAAATGGCTGGCACCATTCTTCTTCAATTTCTACTCCATCTGGGCGCAAGTCTTCGGTTTAGAATTTTCCTAAAAAACCATGCCTGTTGAGTTCTAACAACTTCTGAAGACTCTGTTGGATGGTACGATTTTGCTTTAGCTGGGACTCTTGGTAAAGTTGGAACACTTGTTGCTGGAGCTAAAGTTGTTGTTGCTGCTGCTGCTGTGTCACTATCATGGTCCTTATTATCTCTAGCATAGCCTGCGAGCTTAACTGCTCCGGTTGTGCTAAGGGAACTAGTGGAACTGGTTGGTCTAGTATGACTGGCGGAGCTGACTGATGATGTGAGATGCTGGCTCTTGATTATGACTTAGCAATAAAATCTGGCTCTGGTCTACAACTGGAACTGCTGAAACTACTGGAGCGACAGAACCCTCAGAAGGAGGAGCAGGTGGGGTGTCCCTAAAGGATAAGGACACAAGGATATCAATAAGGGACGAGAATGGAATAATCATGTCAAGTAAGTTTGAAGTTCAAGGAAAGCGAGAAGTGCATGTTGCAAGTGGAGTTCAATCGAAGATTATAGAGGATTGGGATTCTAACAAGATGAGTATCACGCCCCAGTCCCAAAATATCGAGGGACCAGACACGTGATAATGGCCAGCAGCACACACCGATGGACAAACCCAATTTAATGGATCCATCGGGACATACTTAAGCTGTAATACAACAATAAGTAGGTACAATGATATAAGTCACAGTCTATACTAATCTCATCCACAACAGAGAAATCACAGATCAAAGCCAGAATAAATACAGATAAATATAAATCAACAAGTCTAAATAAAAGGGCCTCGGAGAACAATCCGAGAATAAGTCTGATACATCAATGAAATAGACTGGTAATAAAATGACTAGAAATAGAAATAAATGAGTATCTCAAGCCAATACTCAGGAGAAGTCCTCTGGTACGATCTCGTCCTCAGATCCTGGTTCTGCTCCAATGTAGGCACCTGCTCCTGCTAAGGCTAATGCTCCGGTCCCGTATACCTCGGGATAGATCTCGTCAGCTATACCTGGGGACATAGTCCGGATCCAGGTCCTCAGGAGACAGCAAGGTACAGAAAATACAAGCCAAAATAAATGCAGTGCAGCAATAAATGAACAATATGGTAAATATATAACCAGCTAAGTGATATGCAAGTTGAGAGTTTTAGTCATACTCGGGCTGAGGCTACTACAGGATCAGTGTCGGAGAAACCCATAGCAGTATTTTCTCGAAGGGCCAGAACTGGTGCCATAGCTCTGTGTCAGAGACTAAGACACATCCAGATGTCAATATATATAATATAATCAGCCTTTGTTATGGTAATACTCTCCCCACCCAATGAAATCCCACGTCTCATGTCCATGACACGCAGGATCAAAGCTAATGCAACAAGTCAGGATATAAACTAAGCATGTAAACTGTGTATGTCATAAACCTGTATCCTATACAGAATCACCATGAATATCTCAGAAAGATTCTGTCTCATAAATAGTGTCAAGTGTCCTGGTTATAATGTACTTGATAAGACAAGTACGAGGATGTAAAGGGTCACGAATGTCCATCTCTAGATGACAATACACAACACCGCGTACGATGTTGGCACCCGACTATAATCGGACGCTAAGTAAGTCACACAGTCCTAGGTTAAGCATGCACAACAATGTAAAAGAATCAAAAAAAATATGTAACAAGACTGCAAAGTTTGGCAAGGTACACTTGCCTGGGGTCCTGGCTCCAACTGTAGCTCTGGTCGCAGTGTGATCTGCAGGTACTACTCCGGTTGCTGAAATAAACATCACCATTAGATTCAGAAAATATCAAATAGCTAAAATTGCTTGTCCTTACCTCCAATTTGGACACATGGGCAAAAATGATATTTTTGGGCCAAAGCGGGGTCCACATGTGGGCCACTTTGCACCAAAAAGTGTATCAGGGTCAAATGTCTCCAAATTTGCCAAACTTAGTGTCAACAAGTCAGGAACGATGATACGAACCCAACAGAACTTCCAGAATTGGATTCCGATGAGCCGATCACAAAATCGCCTGTCAAGTGGAGCCTATGGGGCCCACGATACGCGATTTTGTCAACGTTCTCAGAATCGAACCAAACTTGGGTCACAGGACCAGCGTATTGCTACGAGTCCGATGGCGCAAGTTTCGTCTCGATCCGACGTGTGTACACAAAGTTACAGCGTATTCCAGAACCGACGGATACGGGGCGGTGTCGGCGGATATGCGTTGATTCTGGTGTGCACGCACATCCGAATCAACTTCTGTAAAATTTTACACGTCCGTATCGACAGCACGCACGTTTCGGTAAAGACCGCGTGAGACCAAGTCGTCCCGTTTGGCGGGGCGTACTCAGTTTCGGGGTAAAATAGGGCATTGGTTTTCCTGTTTTTGGACCGCGGTTCGCGATCACCACAGGACGCGATGCACCGAGCGAGTTGCACTTTCACCGAGAGGGTTATATAGTCTACGCGTTGCAACTGACGGAATCGAAAACGGAAATACGAGGAGGGAGAAAACGGTACCTGAACAGGGCCCCGTGAAGTCCAATTTTCACGTGTCCGTGAGTCAACTTCGTGTCCGAACCACTGCTGTGTCCGTGTCCGGGGTTCTAGGGTTCTGTGTTGATGAACTCGCCGGAGGGGATGGCTGCACCGTGGCCGGCCGGAGGGGATGCTGAACCGTCGGGGTCGGGGACTGTGCACAGCCGGTCGAGGTCGGCTCGGGTGAGGTGGAGCCGTGGGGGAGGTCGATGGGCGAGGGGGTCGACGGCCTGGCGGAGATGGAAGATGGTCGTCGGGCTGAAGTTCGGGTCGGCGGCTCGTCTAGGGCTCCGGCAGCGGGGAGAGCAGGGTGGAGGAGATAGGCTGAGGGTCGGCTGCTGGGGCGGAACAACGTCGGGGTCATGGCGGCGGGTCGCTGGGGTGAATAGGGAGAGGGAGTGGCGAGGTTGAGGCGTCGTCGGTCGGGGCGGATCGACGGCGGCCTGGCGGCAGCGGTGAGGAGGAGTTCGGGGAAGAGGGGGATGAGGGCGGACGCGGGCGGCGCTCGCGGGGGTCGAGCAGAGGGGATGCGGCGGAGAGCGGCGGCTGAGCGGGGTCGGCCGGCTAGGCGGTGCTGTGCTAGGGTTAGGTTTAGGATTAATTAGGATTTGGGGAATTAGGGATTTTTAGTAATTAGGGATTTTTCCTTTTTCTTTTCTTTTTGGTTTGTGGAGAAAAACCTAGGAAATTATGTATTTATACATATAGAAATTGGACTAGGGTTAGACCTAGGATTTGGGCTGGGTCAACGCTCCTTGGGCTTGGCTTCGGCTCTCATGGGGATGTCGGGCGTTGGCACGGATTTAATTCGATTTAATTATTTAATAGTTTTTCGGGCTTTAAAAATATTTTAGGAGTCCAATAAATTCACCAAAAATTATCCTATGTCCGGTTTCTCATTTTATACCATAAATATTATTTCCATAATATTTTAATATTATTTAATTGTAATTAAAAATCATTTAATTTCCAAAAGCCCAGGTTTTAATTACAGAAAATTCCTAAAAAATTCCGGAATTGTGAAAAAATCCAAATTAAAAATTCTTGAAAAATCAGGGGGATTACAATCTACCCCCCTTAAGAGGATTGCGTCCTCGCAATCAAAGAATAACCGGTCAACAGAGATAACACGGTTGCAACATTGTTCGGAGCACAGCATGATCAAGGAAATCAAGGTTGAGGGTGTAAGAATAACACATTGGAAAAATTATTTTCTCAAGCATTAAAAGTTATGCAATCTCTCGTATAAAGGAGATTTAGAAGACTACAATTTAGAAAACTAGGTTATCACTAGGTTATCAATTATAAAAATATTCTAGGTTATAAAATGTACTAGGTTATTAGCAAGTTCAACATTTCTAGGTTAAGGCTAGGGTCACGAATCAATAAGCACGAGATAAAACAATGCTAGGAACAGAAAACTACAAAGACTTACGTGCATTAGCTACTCCATGAATCTGTGCGTCCTCCAAAGTCATCGCATAAGCTTGTCCGCGTCCTTGAGGGGGTGCCCTCTGCTGTTGCTGGGCCTGCTGGAAGAGTGCTGGTCGAGGTGCCAAAGGTGGCCTTGGTTGATATCCTCCTGGTGCTGGTAGAGCTTGTTGGTTTGCCCTTGGTGCTCCTTCTCTACGCTCAGGGCAGTCCCTCACTGCATGTTGTCTGGATCCGCAACCTAAGCATAGTCCTAACCTGCGTTGACATTCCCTGACGAGGTGGCCTGCTTTGCCACAGTAGTGACGAGTAGAGAGTACTATTACTTGTGGTGTAGATGCTTCCTGCTGTTGGTGTAGGTGAGGTCTCTTTGCAGCTTCTTCTTGTAGTGCTCTGGTTGTTGCTGATGTGGAAGGCCGCTTCAGACTGGTCTCTCTCCTGGTGACGCGCTCCATGCGCCGAGCTGCAGCAAGGACGTCCGAGTAAGATGTGGGCACAATGGATCCAATTAGTTTCTGTTGCTCGAAGTTTAGTCCATCGAAGAACTTCTCGGCCTTCTCTTCTTCTGTCGGAATCAAGGTAGAGGCGAAGCGACTTAGACGAATAAATTCCGCATTGTACTCTTCCACTGTCATATTGTCTTGGATAAGGCGGTTGAACTTGTCTCTGAGTTCTGATCGAGCAGTAGCTGGAATGTACATTTCCTGAAAGAGTCTAGAGAACTCCTCCCAGGTGACTCGGTCTGGTCCGAGTCGGGTCTCCTCGGATAGCCACCAGTGATGTGCATTATCTGTCAATTGCATTCTGACGGCAGTCATCCAACGTTCCATTGGAAGCTCAGCTGCTTCTAATTGATGTCGTATGTTGGTGAGCCACTCATGAACTTCTGTGGGCTCCTCCTTTTCTGAGAAAGTACGGGGCTTCAGCTGGCGGAAGTCGGTGATAGAGCCTGTCGGTTGCCGTCGAGTTGGTAGGTTGGCCTGATCTAGTGCATTTACTATGTTGTTCCTCAAGTAATCCGCTTCGCGACGCTGAGCTTCTTGATAAATTTGTTGTTGGGCTTGCATCATTGCGTAGATTATTTGGAACATCTGCTGCCCGTCCATAGGCTGTCCTGGTGGGAATACAGGCATTGGTGGAACAAACTGCGGAGGCGGTGGGATGTCGTCATGCCGAAATCTAGAAGCATGCTGATCTGCTTGGCTGCCTTGGTGAGTAGAGGGATCTCCACTCAATGGTGCCCCTTCATCTTCTTCGTAGGTGGCTACCGCACCTATTGGTGTGTTTGTTGGAGTTTCGTCGTTTGCTCTTGAATCCATTATTCTGCATCAAAAATAAACTATAAGAGGCGCACAGGAATCAAGGCATGATGCAAGAAAATTTAATTCGAATACGATATAGATATCAAGAACGTTTTCAAGCAAGTGGATGAGATCCTTAAAACTTATCCTATTCTTATTGCAGGCTTGCTCGGTCCCTAAGTTGAAACCAAACAATTTAGTCGTTGACCTGCATGGGCCACCACAAAAACCATGTCACGCCCCAGTCCCAAAATACCGAGGGACCAGACACGTGATAATGGCCAGCAGCACACACCGATGGACAAACCCAATTTAATGGATCCATCGGGACATACTTAAGCTGTAATACAACAATAAGTAGGTACAATGATATAAGTCACAGTCTATACTAATCTCATCCACAACAGAGAAATCACAGATCAAAGCCAGAATAAATGCAGATAAATATAAATCAACAAGTCTAAATAAAAGTGCCTCAGATAACAATCCGAGAATAAGTCTGATACATCAATGAAATAGACTGGTAATAAAATGACTAGAAATAGAAATAAATGAGTATCTCAAGCCAATACTCAGGAGAAGTCCTCTGGTACGATCTCGTCCTCAGATCCTGGTTCTGCTCCAATGTAGGCACCTGCTCCTGCTAAGGCTAATGCTCCGGTCCCGTATACCTCGGGATAGATCTCGTCAGCTATACCTGGGGACATAGTCCGGATCCAGGTCCTCAGGGGACAGCAAGGTACAGAAAATACAAGCCAAAATAAATACAGTGCAGCAATAAATGAATAATATGGTAAATATATAACCAGCTAAGTGATATGCAAGTTGAGAGTTTTAGTCATACTCGGGCTGAGGCTACTATAGGATCAGTGTCGGAGAAACCCATAGCAGTATTTTCTCGAAGGGCCAGAAATGGTGCCATAGCTCTGTGTCAGAGACTAAGACACATCCAGATGTCAATATATATAATATAATCAGCCTTTGTTATGGTAATACTCTCCCCACCCAATGAAATCTCACGTCTCATGTCCATGACACGCAGGATCAAAGCTAATACAACAAGTCAGGATATAAACTAAGCATGTAAACTGTGTATGTCATAAACCTGTATCCTATACAGAATCACAATGAATATCTCAGGAAGATTCTGTCTCATGAATAGTGTCAAGTGTCCTGAGTATAATGTACTTGATAAGACAAGTACGAGGATGTAAAGGGTCACGAATGTCCATCTCTAGATGACAATACACAACACCGCGTACGATGTTGGCAACCGACTATAATCGGACGCTAAGTCAGTCACACGGTCCTAGGTTAAGTATGCACAACAATGTAAAAGAATCAAGAAAAATATATAACAAGACTGCAAAGTTTGGCAAGGTACACTTGCTTGGGGTCCTGGCTCCAACTGTAGCTCTGGTCTCAGTGTGATCTGCAGGTACTACTCCGGTTGCTGAAATAAACATTACCATTAGATTCAGAAAATATCAAATAGCTAGAAACGCTTGGCCTTACGTCCAATTTGGACACAGGGGCAAAAATGACATTTCTGGGCCAAAACGGGGTCCATATGTGGGCCACTTTGCACCGAAAAGCGTGTCAGGGTCAAAGGTCTCCAAATTTACCAAACTTAGTGTCAACAAGTCAGGAACGATGATACGAACCCAACGAAACTTCCAGAATTGGATCCCGATGAGCCGATCACAAAATCGCCTGTCAAGTAGAGCCTGTAGGGCCCACGATACGCGATTCTGTCAACGTTCTCAGAATCGAACCAAACTTGGGTCACAGGACCAGCGTATTGCTACGAGTCCGATGGCGCAAGTTTCGTCTCGATCTGACGTGTGTACACAAAGTTATAGGGTATTCCAGAACCGACGGATACGGGGCGGTGTCGGCAGATACGCGTTGATTCCAGTGTGCAGGCAATCTGAATCAACTTCTGTGAAATCCCACACGTCCGTATCGACAGCGCGCACGTTTCAGTAAAGACCGCGTACGACCAAGTCGTCCCGTTTGGCGGGGCGCACTCAGTTCCGGGGTGAAACAGGGCGTTGGTTTTTCTGTTTTTGGACCGCGGTTCGCGATCACCACAGGACGCGATGCATCGAGCAAGTTGCACGTGCACCGAGAGGGTTATACAGTCTACGCGTTGCAACTGACTGAATCGAAAACAAAAATACGAGGAGGGAGAAAACGGTACCTGAACAGGGCCCCGTGAAGTCCGATTTTCACGTGTCCGTGAGTCAACTTCGTGTCCGAACCACTGCTGTGTCCGTGTCCGGGGTTCTAGGGTTCTGTGTTGATGAACTCGCCGGAGGGGATGGCTGCACCGTGGCCGGCCGGAGGGGATGCTGAACCGTCGGGGTCGGGGACTGTGCACAGCCGGTCGAGGTCGGCTCGGGTGAGGTGGAGCCGTGGGGGAGGTCGATGGGCGAGGGTGTCGACGGCCTGGCGGAGATGGGAGATGGTCGTCGGGCTGGAGTTCGGGTCGGCGGCTCGTCTAGGGCTCCGGCAGCGGGGAGAACAGGATGGAGGAGATAGGCTGAGGGTCGGCTGCTGGGGCGGAACACCGTCGGGGTAATGGCGGCGGGTCGCTGGGGTGAATAGGGAGAGGGAGTGGTGAGGTTGAGGCGTCGTCGGTCGGGGCGGATCGACGGCGGCCTGGCGGCAGCGGTGAGAAGGAGTTCGGGGAAGAGGGGGATGAGGGCGGACGCGGGCGGCGCTCGCGGGGGTCGAGCAGAGGGGATGCGGCGGAGAGCGGCGGCTGAGCGGGGTCGGCCGGCTAGGCGGCGCTGTGCTAGGGTTAGGTTTAGGATTAATTAGGATTTGGGAAATTATGGATTTTTAGTAATTAGGAATTTTTCCTTTTTCTTTTCTTTTTGGTTTGTGGAGAAAAACCTAGAAAATTATGTATTTATACATATAGAAATTGGACTAAGATTAGACCTAGGATTTGGGCTGGGTCAACGCTCCTTGGGCTTGGCTTCGGCTCTCATGGGGATGTCGGGCGTTGGCACGGGTTTAATTCGGTTTAATTATTTAATAGTTTTCGGGCTTTAAAAATGTTTTCGGAGTCCAATAAATTCACCGAAAATTATCCTATATCCGGTTTCTCATTTTATACCATAAAATATTATTTCTATAATATTTTAATATTATTTAATTGCAATTAAAAATCATTTAATTTCCAAAAGCCCAGGTTTTAATTACAGAAAATTCCTAAAAATTCCCGAAATTGTGAAAAAATCCAAATTAAAAATTCTTAAAAAATCAGGGGGATTACAATGAGTCCTCCCACAAGTCTGAAAACAGACCTAGATGGGCCGGCAATAAAATCTTGTCACGTCCCGCTCCCAGAATACTGAATAAATACGAGGACTGACATGGCCAACCGTACCTTGCAGAATACCGAAGTAAGCCGCAATATATTAAGGTTGTCTAGAAGACAGATGGGTGAACTCTAACATGCTATGACGTCAGTCCTAAGGCCGATAAATCCTATTATCTCAATACAACAACACAAGTACAAGAGTATTTTATACATGAAAGTAAAGATGCGTCCCAAATTACATGTCACATATGATCATGAAGCTAGTGAATACAAAATGCTGCACTAGCAGAGTATAAATATACATGATTAAATATACCAGCATGGTCTAATATATACATTATGTTGACCGTAGTCAGAGAAGTGATCTCAAAATAAGGGGCTAATACTGCCTCTTGCTAAAATACCACAAAAAAGAATATCACTACGAGGGGTGGAGGAAGGAAACCCACTCGCGAGCTTCAACCGCAGTCCTACGAGTGCGAGCCATCTTGCTGGAAGTACGGTGGATCCTGGGACTCCTCGGGATAATCTAGCGATACAAAACCAGTGGTGTCAGAACCCCAAGCAACAAGTACCACAAAGGAGCTCAAGGTAATATACCAAACACATCACATCATAAGCAGAAAGAGACATATAAGAAATAAATGCTGAATGAGACTTGTACGGTACCAATGTACTTGTCTCAACATAATACAAGAAGAACTGATAACAAGTGCAGAAATAAAAGTAAGGCGACGAGCGGCAAGAGAGTATAGGAACTACTCTGGGTCAGGACCACAACCCTTAACCAAAATAAGGACCGAGGTTGCAGACATTCATCCGAGCAAAACTTAGCATCCTCACCATGCGCCGGGAAAAATAAAACTAGAAGAGCAAGCTATACTAATAAACACCATCCAATTCACGGCCAAACATGCCTACTGTCACGCCCCTATCCCGAAAGGGTCAATCGTCCTCGCTGGATCCTTCACGGAACCGATTCGTCCTCGCTGGGGCGTGATGCCGTACGAGCCTGGAGTTGCGCTCATACAAGGCAAGAACTTACAGTTATAGGAACCCATTTTGAAACACAATTTAGAGAACACATTCACAGAGATTTGAACACAAGTGCAGGAAGAAACATGCTTTTTCATTGATAATTCAGATTAATTTACATAGAGTTTACATTGATGCGCCTCTCGGCTACTTGATTTGCATTACAAAAAGATAACTCAAAAGGCAGGGCGCGCTCCATCAGATAGTCCACGTCGTTCATACATTATGCCCTTGTATAGGTTGAAAGTCCAAGCCTCCAAAATGATCTGACTCCAACTATACTTCAAAATAGAGGTGCTCCTAACGCCTCCTCGTCTATCCACTAGCGTTGCACCGTTTGAGTGCCTGAAATAGTTGCCCACAACGTGGGTCAGTACCCAACTTGTACTGGTGAGCGGGATGAACCCACTCGACTAAATCGACACTAGCTTATTAGGGGCGAGCATGCATTAAGATGAACTTCTATAAAGAAGCAAGTGAATTCAATTCATATCAGTTGCATGTTTTGATAGGAATGAAAACAGCATTGAATCAAACCAGTGCATCGATTGCTTACTCAACCGATGCACGCCTTCCCTGCAACAAAACACAAGTATACTTACCATCTGCACAAGACAATAAATTAGCATGTGTTCTATTCTATGCGGTCATTGGTGTGATCGACACCTTAGGGACATATTTCAAGCATTAGCGGCGCGCCCTATCAGCCCGGGTAGCAAGCCCTGCTGGAGGTCCCGCAATGCATCGTGACGAGCACGAATCAAATATTTTCCTCCGGATCGATACGGTTCCAGTGCCCCGGAAAGCCGTTTTGAGGAAATGCCAAACCTTGTGCACAAGTTGTCCCAGACCATGCAAATGCATGAACAATTCAAATTATCATACAATGCATCGAAAAAAACAAAGAAGTAAAGCAGCAATATATATCTCATGCAACAGTTCATATTTTCTCAATGCGGTGTTCCGATTTTGGTATCCCATAGGTCCAAACTCCATCCGAGGCACTAGGCTGCCACCAACAACCAATTCCCTTTATAAACAACTCAAATTATAAGGTGTGCAAGCATATAGTAAAATTAGTCTACAAATCCCATGTTCCTTTTTTAGTGGCTGGCATGCATTGTGGCAGGGATTTCCTAGGCGTCCAACCGGGCATCATCGGGTGAACGTTTGAAATATTAGAGATGTGGGCGTGAAGAAGTAGGAAAGAAGGGTCCAAACCACTCACTGGTTAAGGAAAAAGGTAGCTGAAACACGAATCCCGCCTAGCGATGATCAAACGTCAGTTACGCGGACCTGCACAGCACGAGCACCAATTAGAATTCTTGCCTATCCTTCCTTGCCGAACTCCCCAAGAATCAAAGCTCCAAACGATAAAACCAGCAGCGAAAACCAAGCAAATCGAAAGCAACACCAAATCAAAATCTTAAAGCGGCAATCAAGAAAACCAAGCAACCAAACACGAAAACTATTGGACTCGTTTCAATATAGGCCTTTCCATGAGTTGGAAAGGATCATCGCATTTCGTCCGTGGCAAGAAGATGCCGAAGATCTAAGCTACGACTCAGACGGACTAGCCACAAGCCCAATTACGTAGTGCACATCCCGGTCGGATCGGGATTTGAGGCACTACATAATATACCACTAAGAAAAAGTTTCGACCCGAAACTTAAGAACAAGGCCGACCCGAAACTTAAGAACAAGGCCCTACCTCCGACTGAATGAACAATGAAGGGTACTTCTCCTTCATCTTCGATTCCAACTCCCAAGTTGATTCCCCAACAGAATGGTTCCGCCACAGCACGCGAACCAAGGACATCGTACGGTTGCGAAGTACTTTTTCCTTACGATCCAGAATCTGCGCCGGCTCCTCTGCGTATGACAAATCCATGCGCAATTCCAATTGTTCGAAGCTAACCACATGACTAGGGTCATGCACATACTTCCGGAGTTGGGAAACATGGAATACGTCATGCACTTCAGCCAAGGTGGGAGGTAGTGCTATCCTGTACGCCACAGCAGCAACTCATTCCAGTATCTCAAAGGGGCCGACAAACCGGGGACTCAGTTTGCCCTTCACGCCGAAACGCATCACACCTCGTATCGGCGTCACTTTCAAGAAGATATGATCCCCGACCAAGAATTCCAAAGGCCTTCTATGAGCATCAGCATAACTTTTCTGTCGGCTCTGTGCTGTGCGGAGTCTTTTCCGAATCAAGCGAACTTTCTCAACTGCCTGCTCTACCAGCTCTTGCCCGAGTACCTGCCGCTCGCCGACTTCGTCCCAACAGATTGGAGATCGACACTTTCGCCCATATAGTGCTTCGTACGGTGCCATCTGGATGCTTGATTGGTAGCTGTTGTTGTACGCAAACTCTGCCAATGGAAGATGCGTGTCCCAACTAATCTTTAAATCAATAGCACACAGCCGTAACATATCTTCAAGTATCTGATTTGTCCTCTCTGTCTGTCCGTCAGTCTGCGGGTGATATGCGGTACTGAACTGTAGCTTGGTCCCCAAAGCAGCTTGTAGACTAGTCCAGAAATGAGATAAGAAGCGTCCGTCACGGTCAGAGACGATTGAGACAGGTACTCCGTGTAATCGGACAATCTCATCTATGTAAATTTGTGCTAACCGATCGACGCTCCAAGTAACTTTTATGGGAAGAAAGTGGGCTGATTTGGTCAAACGATCAACTATGACCCAAATCGCATCATGCCCCCGTGGCGTCTTCGGAAATCCCACAATAAAATCCATAGTGATGTTGTCCCATTTCCACTCGGGAATAGCGAGGTTCTGAAGCTCCCCGTCGGGCCTCTGATGTTCAGCTTTAACCTGTTGACAGGCCATGCACTGTGACACAAAGGTCGCCACATCCTTCTTCATACCGTGCCACCAGAAGGTCCCGCGCAAGTCCTTGTACATCTTAGTGCTTCCCGGATGTAAAGAATACTTCACGTAGTGTGCTTCCGCCATAATTTTCCTTCGGAGTTCTGGGTCGCTAGGAACACATAGCCTTCCTTTCATCTGTAAGGCCCCATCTTCGCCTGCCACAAAGTCAGACGTCTTCCCCGCCGAGATCAATCCGCGTACCTTCGCTAAGAACTGATCGCCCTCCTGAGCTGATTTGATTCTACCACGTAAACTCAGTTCAAGGTGGAGTGGTGCCAGCTGCACTCCTGGTTGCCGAACTCGGAACTCGATGCCCATCGCCTCAAGATCTCGAAGTAAACGGTTGTCTATAGATAATGAGCCTACGTGCTTTCGACTCAGAGCATCAGCAACGACATTTTCCTTGCCCGGTATATACGCGATCGTTAAGTCATAGTCCTTAATAAGTTCTAGCCAACGCCGCTGCCGGAGGTTCAATTCCCGCTGGGTGAATAGGTACTTGGGGCTCTTGTGATCCGTAAAGATTTTGCAAGCAACACCATAAAGATAATGCCTTCATAACTTCAATGCAAACACAATTGCCGCCAATTCCAGATCATGCGTCAGGTAGTTTTTCTCGTGCGGCTTCAGTTGCCTGGAGGCGTACGATATTACCTTGTCCCTTTGCATGAGCACACACCCTAAGCCGAGTCCTGAAGCATCGCTGTATATCTGAAACTCTTCTACCCCATCTGGAAGTGCAAGAATCGGAGCTGAAACAAGACGCCGCTTAAGTTCCCGAAAGCTGGCTTCGCAGTCATCACCCCATTCGTATGCAATCCCTTTCTGAGTAAGGCGAGTCATCGGCGAGGCCAGTTTAGAAAAATCTTTCACGAACCTACGGTAGTATCCCGCAAGGTCCAGAAAGCTGCGAACTTCGCTGGCTGACGTAGGTTGTTTCCAGTCCACCACCGCCTCTATTTTCTTCGGGTCTACGGCGACGCCTTCGGCCGAGATGACATGACCAAGGAACGCCACGCTGTTCAACCAGAACTCACACTTGCTGAGCTTAGCGAACAACTGATAGTCTCGTAATGTCTGCAGTACGATCTTCAGGTGTTCCTTGTGCTCCGTCTCGTTCTTGGAATAAATTAGTATGTCGTCTATGAACACGACTACAAACTTATCCACAAACGGCCGAAACACGCGGTTCATCAGATCCATGAAAGCTGCAGGAGCGTTCGTCAAACCGAACGACATTACAAGGAACTCATAGTGTCCGTAACGGGTTCTGAAAGCAGATTTTTGAATATCCTCTGATTTGATTTTCAACTGGTGATACCCTGACCTGAGATCAACTTTAGAGAAAACTGTTGCACCTTGCAGCTGATCAAACAAGTCATATATTCTTGGCAATGGGTACTGATTCCGCACGGTCGCCTTATTCAGCTCTTGGTAGTCAATACACAGCCGCATGGATCCATCCTTCTTTTTCACGAACAGCACCGGAGCGCCCCACGGAGAAACGCTTGGACGAATGTATCCTCGGTCCAACAGATCTTGCAACTGAACTTTAAGTTCCTTAAGCTCTGCTGGGGCCATGCGATAAGGTGCCTTTGATATCGGTCGCGAATCCGGAAAAGTGTCAATACTGAATTCGATCTCACGATCAGGAGGCATTCCAGGCAGCTCGTCTGGGAACACGTCGAGGAAATCTGTAATGACTTCAGCCTGAACTGCATCTGTACATTCTCGCCGGGTGTCTCGAACAGAAGCTAAGTACCCTTCACAGCCCGAATGCAACATACGCCTAGCCGAAATTGCTGATATCACCATTGCCGTCTTCGGTGCAGCGCTGCACGAATAGTAGAAGTCTGCCTCGCCGGGTAGACGGAATACGACTCGCTTCTCCGCGCACTCGATTATTGCATGGCAAGCACCCAACCAGTCCATACCGAGAATAATATCATAATCCTTGATGTCTAGTACAATGACATCTAAGGAAAGCTTCCTTCCTCCGATGCAAATGTAACCATCCCTACAGATCGCATGGGCGGGCATATCGACTCCCGAAGGGGTACTTACGCAAAGGTTCATATTTAAAGGAGTAGAAGCTAATTTATGCTCAACAGTAAAATCAGCAGATATGAAACTATGCGTAGCACCTGAATCGAATAAGACTCTAGCGGGCAAATCTCTGAAAAGTAAAGTACCTGTTACAACAGTATCAGATACAGATGCCTCATCCCGAGTCAGTGCATAGACTCGGCCTTGAGCACCCTGGCGTTGTGGATTGACCGGCACAGCATTGGCATCAATTACTGGAGGCCCCTTGTTTTGATTTTCGTTGCTCTGATTTGGCTTGCCCTCTCGGCAGTTAAACTGTTTGTGGCCCAGACGACCATATTTGAAACATCCTTGTACCCGATATTCATTCACTTTATGCCCTGATTTGCCGCATCGGCTGCAGTTCAGTGATTGGGATTGGCCCCTATTATCAGACGTATGCGACCGCTTGTGTGCTCCAGACCCTCCCGTTTCATGAGGACGTTTATTGTTGTTGGTACGGGGGGTTTGCACCTCGGCCTTTGGGAGAGGGCGCCCAAAGATCCTCTCGCTGTTCAGAGCCGCTTCGTAACATTCCCTGTATGTTTGGCATTTTTGGTTGATGACGTCCCTACGCAATCGTCATTCAAACCCTTCTGAAACCAATAGCACCACGCCTGCTGATTAGGCAAGAAGTGCCCTGCAAATTTAGCTAGTTTAGCGAACACTGAGTCGTAATCGTCAACAGACAGACTTCCTTGCACCAGATTACTGAAGTCGTCTTCCTTTTGTTGACGCACGGCTCGGGGAATATATTGTTCAATGAAGGCAGATTTGAACATTTCCCAAGTAATTTTACAGTTGGGATTGGCATCATAAATCCCTTGCTTTGTGGCTTCCCACCAATCATGCGCACACAGTTCTAGCTGAACCGATGCATAAGCCACTCGCTTGGATCCCCTGATGCCAACCAGGTTGAAGAGTCCTTCCAGCTTAGCAATCCACCCCATCACCACGTCCGGTTCGGCCCGTCCGTTGAACGTTGGCGGATGCATTTTAGTGAACTCGGCTGCACGGCAGGAGTTCCTTGCTGGAGGGTGAGTCTCTTCCGACTCGTCTTCTACCGCCACGGCCGGCGGCGTGACCGGCGTCCCTGTGGCTGCCCTGTTGCTTGGTACCAGGGATGCAATCAGTTGCATCATTGTATCCATTTGCTTCTGTTGAGAAGCAAACTGCGCTTGTATGTTAGCTTGTTGGGTAACAGCTTGTTGTTGCTGCGCCTCCATGAGGTGCATAAGCCGTTCCGCCATACCGGTTGAACCCGCTCCCCCGGATTCTCCAGAGCTTGCTGGATCGCTCTGAATGGGTTAAGCACTGCTGGCAGTTGCAGTGTTCTTCTTTGCCATGGCTACAAAAGAGAGTATCTTGTTAACACTCCAAAAACGATAGATTTTGTATCTATGGGCTCATTGTATAGGCGACTCATCTCATGCAGCGGACGCCGAACGTAACTCAATTGAGAGGCGCATCAAACTCCTATATAATCTTTTGAAATCCCATCGAAGTAAAGCCTAGGCTCTGATACCAATATGTCACGCCCCGATCCCGAAAGGGTCAATCGTCCTCGCTGGATCCTTCACGGAACCGATTCGTCCTCGCTGGGGCGTGATGCCGTACGAGCCTGGAGTTGCGCTCGTACAAGGCAAGAACTTGCAGTTATAGGAACCCATTTTGAAACACAATTTAGAAAACACATTCACAGAGATTTGAACACAAGTGCAGGAAGAAACATGCTTTTTCATTGATAATTCAGAGTAATTTACATAGAGTTTACATTGATGCGCCTCTCGGCTACTTGATTTGCATTACAAAAAGATAACTCAAAAGGCAGGGCGCGCTCCATCAGATAGTCCACGTCGTTCATACATTATGCCCTTGTATAGGTTGAAAGTCCAAGCCTCCAAAATGATCTGACTTCAACTATACTTCAAAATAGAGGTGCTCCTAACGCCTCCTCGTCTATCCACTAGCGTTGCACCGTTTGAGTGCCTGAAATAGTTGCCCACAACGTGGGTCAGTACTCAACTTGTACTGGTGAGCGGGATGAACCCACTCGACTAAATCGACACTAGCTTATTAGGGGCGAGCATGCATTAAGATGAACTTCTATAAAGAAGCAAGTGAATTCAATTCATATCAGTTGCATGTTTTGATAGGAATGAAAATAGCATTGAATCAAACCAGTGCATCGATTGCTTACTCAACCGATGCATGCCTTCCCTGCAACGAAACACAAGTATACTTACCATCTGCACAAGACAATAAATTTGCATGTGTTCTATTCTATGCGGTCATTGGTGTGATCGACATCTTAGGGACATATTTCAAGCATTAGCGGCGCGCCCTATCAGCCCGGGTAGCAAGCCCTGCTGGAGGTCCCGCAATGCATCGTGACGAGCACGAATCAAATATTTCCCTCCGGATCGATACGGTTCCAGTGCCCCGGAAAGCCGTTTCGAGGAAATGCCAAACCTTGTGCACAAGTTGTCCCAGACCATGCAAATGCATGAACAATTCAAATTATCATACAATGCATCGAAATAAACAAAGAAGTAAAGCAGCAATATATATCTCATGCAACAGTTCATATTTTCTCAATGCGGTATTCCGATTTTGGTATCCCATAGGTCCAAACTCCATCCGAGGCACTAGGCCGCCACCAATAACCAATTCCCTTTATAAAAAACTCAAATTATAAGGTGTGCAAGCATATAGTAAAATTAGTCTACAAATCCCATGTTCCTTTCTTAGTGGCTGGCATGCATTGTGGCAGGGATTTCCTAGGCGTCCAACCGGGCATCATCGAGTGAACGTTTGAAATATTAGAGATGTGGGCGTGAAGAAGTAGGAAAGAAGGGTCCAAACCACTCACTGGTTAAGGAAAAAGGTAGCTGAAACACGAATCCCACCTAGCGATGATCAAACGTCAGTTACGCAGACCTGCACAGCACGAGCACCAATTAGAATTCTTGCCTATCCTTCCTTGCCGAACTCCCCAAGAATCAAAGCTCCAAACGATAAAACCAGCAGCGAAAACCAAGCAAATCGAAAGCAACACCAAATTAAAATCTCAAAGCGTCAATCAAGAAAACCCAGCAACCAAACACGAAAACTATTGGACTCGTTTCAATGGAGGCCTTTCCATGAGTTGGAAAGGATCATCGTATTTCGTCCGTGGCAAGAAGATGCCGAAGATCTAAGCTACGACTCAGACGGACTAGCCACAAGCCCAATTACGTAGTGCACATCCCGGTCGGATCGGGATTTGAGGCACTACACCTACGACTTGTTATAATTAACTAACTAGGGTTATCATAAAGCTAGTTACTAACAAATGTATGCTTTGAAGAATATCGCTACCACCGGCACTGCAGTTAACTCGGATGACCAAGGGTACGCTTGTCTAGTGAATTTAAATGCACAGTCAACTATACAACAACATAACTTGTTACTTATCACAAACAAAAATTAAACTTATAAATATAAACTTGTGAATCAAAATCTGGTTTTGTAAACATAAAGAAGTTTTGTAAATAAAACTAATTTTGTAAACATAAACTTGTCGGTAAATGGTCTTGTAACATAACTGAAACTGAAACATAACTGGAACTTATACTTGAATGCATATACTGAAATGCAAAATCAATCACTTGTAGTGTCGCTGCACACGTAAACTTGGTTAGTCATGGAGCCCTTGCCTAGCAGGGTTGTTCATGCCGCATGGGGCCCTTGGGGATCGAGGTAGCCGGTAGTGCAATATTCTTTCCTCCAAAAAATGCTCTAGGTAGATCTTATATTGTTTAATCATTAATAAAATTATTTCAAGTTCTCGAGTCGTGGAGACTTGAGAACTCCCTAAAATGACGAGTCACGAGTACGAGTTTTTTATGAGTTATCGTATTCGCGACACGCGACACATTGGATAATGCTCACACTTGATTGTCCAATACCAAATGAAATGGATTATCATACACAAACAATTTCACAGTGTCATGAGGATCCAAACCACGTGTTAATATAGGGAAGCACAATATCCAAATATGCTCCAGTACTCAACTGGGCTAAAACAATATATGTATTAAAAAATAATATATTATAGAAAATTGAGGATAACTCTAACATATGAACTCCAAATGAGGTAATTCAAAAAGATTCAGAAAGTAAAAATAGAGTTCTAAAACTTTCATGTTTTGAGTTTTACGAAATTCTAGCCAAAAAATAGCTTAAATAGGCAAAAATAGGAATTCGGGTCATTATGCGCGCGACATGAATTCTGTGAGCGGCGCACTACCGTGGCAAGAAAATCCATCCGCGGCGCACTGCGCGGCAGAGATTGATGTGCGAGGTCATTGATGCGCGCGGTGAGGGTGTGATGCGCGCGACGCCCTACTGTGGCATGAAACTTCATGCGCGGCGCACTGCTGCGGCATAAAAATCCATGCGCGGCGCACTGCTACGGCAAAAAAGTGATGCGCGGCGCATCAATGCACGGTGCATTGCTGCGGCATAAAACTTTATGCGCGATGCACTGCTTCGACATGAAAATCCATGCACGGCGCACTGCTGCGCAGCACTGTTAATCGTCCCTGCTAGACAGGTCCGAGAACATGAGTCCAGAACTTGTTTTGGCTATAAAAACTTTAGTTTAACTCCAAATTAAGCGATTCAAAATCCAAAATGCTCGAAATAAAAAGCTTCATCAAATAGAATAACTAGTTTTAGAAAACAATAAGTTTTAATAGATCAAACTAAGGAAAAACTTATAGAACATATAAAAATCCTAAACTTAAAACTCAGATCTACAAAAATCTACACATCAAAATCCAAAACTCCCATAACTAAATATGATCGGCAACTCAAGGAGAATATTTTCCATCAAATATTTTTTTTAAAACAATAATATATATAAAAATCCAAAAATCTATTATTTTACCATTAAGCAAGATGTACTTGCCTTAAGTGGCTCCTAGCCTCTACCTCTCACCGTCCAAGTCATAGCAACTTCTCCCTAGGGCTAGGGTTTGGCTAGAGGAAATTTGAGGGAGAGGAGGAAGAAAGAAGCAAAAAGAGTAAAATAAGGAAAATGAGTGAGGAGAGAAAAAAGCCATATATATATATAAAGAAAGGAGAAAGTGGGTTTAGTTAAATGAACCGAACCAAGAGTCCATTTTCTACATGCGGATCCTAAATCGGGTCTATGAAAATGCCAATGGATATTCTATTGGTCTCGGGTAGTCTCTCTCAACAACAGAAAATAGAACAATAGTAGAAGACATGAACCAAAACTGAGAAATACAGCAAGAATAAATTATCAGGAAAAATTAAATTATAGAAATACAAGAAATACCAAATATGGAATTGGGTGTGACATGTGGGCAGATTCAGGAGTTCGAATCTCGAAAGAATCGTACCGTCCACTTGGTTGGGCCAACCAAGGGTGAAGAAGCTCATCGAAACGTTAACGCATTTCAGTGGAAGACGAAAGTAGGGGACAGACAGCCAAGACTCACGGTGAGGCTGATAGTCAGGGACTTTGGTCTCAGCCGTATCATTGATGTCGGCATGATCCCAGTGGTACAGAAGGTGCTACGCATGACATCTAGCATCGACGTGACGGTCGAGGAGCTGGAGACGAACAAAGCAACTCGGAGGATCGGAGATCGGTGGCATGGGGGAGCAGGAACTCTGTCGTGGGGCGACATGCACGGAGTCCAGTTAAGAAGCCATGTGGTCAACACCCTCTTATCAGACTGGAGGTGATGATTGTTGGAGTTTAGTCTGAATTTGGTGAATTTTGGAGCCCAAATATGGTCAAAAATTTGATTTGATATAATTTAAAAATCTATATTAAATGTAAGATTTGATTAGATTTTAAATTTATATCAAATATTTAATTTGACCATATTTGGACGTCCATAATTGGTGTTGGGCTATTTTAGGTGGAATATAATTTTTATTTTAAGGTTTTCTATTTAAAAAATCCTATTATGACCTATAATATAATTTTTTATCATATAAATATAGGAGGAGGGTGGAGCCACAAAGCATAGCACAAGTTGGAGATTCGGGGTGCTCGTCCACAGAAAATCTAAGAGAAAGTTCGTGTTTTGCTCTTATGACTTCGCCATCCAAGACAGAAGAAAGAGATCTGATCGAGGAGTCATCGCCTTCGCTCATGGAGATTGCTACGGGTTGGTGAGTGATTTCAATTGTAATCACTTTGTTTTCTTCTTGAGTGTGGTGAGGGGGTTGAATCTATTAGGGCAAGGGGTTCAACATTGATTTTGTCAATCTTGTAATTTCACTCGAGTTATAAATGTTGGGATTTGTCCAGGTGACGTAGTCACCGCCATATACTTGTCTTTATCTGTGCTTGGTGTTCGTTAGACATGGGTTGGTTATCTCAAGTGGGTTGGTCTAAATTTTTTGCTGCGGGCACTCTCAGACATTGTGTCAGAACGCTTGCAGGGCGTGTCCCATTCCTAACAAGAGCAACCTTTGGTGATTCAGACTCGGACGAATGCTGCAAAGTGGCGTACTTTGTGCTTCCTACGTATGCACCAGGCGTGTCATTGCGTCGATCTGCGATCGTTCCCATGCAAGTTTCCATGAGAAGCAGCACAGATGCAGCATGGCACATGATTAGGGCGTATGGGTCACGCATGGCTACATTTTTGCGGGACCTAGGGTCTAACGCGGAGTCAGCTCCCATGGAACCTAGGTTCCAGCGGGGCTATTCTCCCACGGGACTGCTGCTCCTGTGTGGATGTGCTCCCGTGGGATTCGTGTTTCAGCGTGGATGATCGTCTGCTTCCACGTGGGGGGTTTCAATTTCTTTAACTGTCCACTTAGTGAAATTTTTTTGGTTGTAACCGCCCACCTAATAGGAAGATACTTTCTGTATTTATTGTCTATTATGGGATTGTAGCTGTTAGGGGGTTGGCTTATGTTGGTATATTCTGTTCCATTGTCAGACCTTAGTACCTTCACCACTACTCTGTACTGAGTCTGGACATATTTATGAAAGTCTCGAAAACAGGAAAAGATCTCTCTCTTATTCTTCATCAAATACAGCCAGGTGACACGAGATGAACAATCAATAAAAGAGACGAAATACTTGTAACCATTCATAGTAGTTGTGGCGCAAGGCCCCCAGACATCAGAATGTATAATATAAAAAATAGAAGAGCTCCTATGGCCCGCACCAACATATGAGCTCCTAGTAAGTTTGTCTAAATCACATGCATCACATACTAGTTTCTCCTTATTTGCCTTCTCATAAATAGATGGATACAACCTACTCAAAATATCAAAATAGTAGTGCCCCAACCATCTGTGATAGAGTATCAGTGTATCCTCTACACTCATATTTGGTCCTCCCATTCCTGCCCTTTCTGCCACAGACACCAATGCCGAATCCAGTCCTTCCCGATCCAGGTACCACAGACCATCATGCCAAGTGCCAGTCCCAAGTCTTCATCCCGTCTCCTTTTCCTGGAAGATCACCTTAGGAATATCAAAAGAGACAATGTATTTTAGTTGGAGGATCATAGAACTAATGGACAAAAGACTAACTGGAAAAGAAGGAGTACGTAAAACATTGGATAATCTTACTGAACCTGTACAATCGACAGTACCCTTACCGACCACTGGCTGAAAAGTATCATCGGCTGTTTGAATGATGTCTGCAGATGCTAGGTGAGTGTAGAAAGAGAACTCACTAGCATTCCCTGTCATATGTCGAGATGCACCCGAATCGACAATCCAGTCCGACGATATAAGGGAAGACATAGATGCAAGGGCGAGTGAGTCATCAGTACCTTTCGATGGGTGGGCATACATGGCAGCGTTGCCTCTAGCGAAGACTGAGGTGGATGTCTCTTCAGTCCCACTCCTCATGTCTCCATTGCTTGACGCTCTCTGCTTTCTCCTGAGTACTTTCAGCATGTCCAGTAGTGCCTGATCCTCCTCAGTATAGGCACCATTAGCTTCCTCATCGCCTTCTGCTACCAGCAGGTTCGTCCGATAACCTCCTCGACCACCCCATCGACCCCCACGACCACGGCCTCTAAACAGTCCACGTAAGCCATCTGAATCTTCCTCCTTGGGTGGTTTGGTGCAAGCATATCTCAGTTGGCCCACCTTTTCGCAGTTGTAACACTGTCGAGGGTATCCCTTAGGTTTTGTGCCGCCTGAATTGGCAACCGTCAGTGCTGTTTTTACTTCAGGAGGACCACATGTCCCTGCCTGTAGCTTGATACGAGTCTCCTCCTGGATCATGGCCGAAATAGCCTCCTCAAGTGTAGGAATCTTCGGTTGGGCTAGACGTAGTGATGTCCTCTGAGCAAACACTGCGGCCAGCCTCTTAAAAAACTTTATTTTCCTCTCCTGCAGACATACCTATCTCTCCTTACACTTCGGGTCCTCGCAGCTTGTCCGATCTGAGAAGTGATCATAATCCAACCACAAATGTTCCAACTCCGTGGCATACTCCTGTACCGTCTGTCACGCCCCGAGGCGTCCCCCGAGTCGTGACCGCCGTGCGGGCCTGGAGTTGCGCCCGCACAAGGCTTTAATGATTTGCATAGCAAGCACGTATTCAGAGTACGCAGATAAATTGAAACACAGATTTGAAACATAGAAAAGTTCTCTTTATTGATAATGGGCATCTATTACAAACTCTTGAACGAGTTAGCTAATATGCCGAACGGCTTACAAAAGGGTTGACTCAAAATGAGATAGCAGTCCTGTACATTACATCCTTTTATAAACTCAAAACAATATAGACCTCCAGGCTGGAGGATCGCTTTGCCACGGAGCTGCATTTGTGTATGAAGAGTTGCAGCTTCGGACTTCAAAAGGCTTCGAGGCGCGGTGAAGATGCGCTAACAGCTGGACTGGATTGGGAAAGACGACTTCGGCTCCTCGCTCGGTTCGCCTTGGTGCGGAGAACCTGTTTCAACGAGGGTCAGCATATCGAAACATGCTGGTGAAGGCGAGCTAGCCTGACTATACCAATCAACACGTTGTTTAGTGAAGCATGCATATTTGGTTGGTTTCTATCTTGCCTTAGTTCATTTACAAGTAAGCAGCATATTGAATTTACTGAAATGAACGTGCCACCGTTCGGTGGATTTTTACCTGACCATCTGAATTACCTGCACAATACTTACCTTGCCTTCCCTGCCACGGAGACACAAGTTAGTATGCAACAGGTTTAAATATACAGTGGATCATTGGCTAGGATGCCATAATGGACCGTTTAGTCTTGAACGAGGATGGAATGCAGCGAAGATTCAGTAGTGGCTGCAATCCATCCCGTTCAGATGCAGTAGACTACAGTGAGTTCCGTCCGGATCGGATCGGTGCCAGTGCCCCAGCGACCATCCGCAGGAACCAGTGACCTTGTGCACAAGTTGTCCGTGATCGAATCAGTATTGTTTCATTAAGCTAACAGTTCATGCAGTTGAGGCAATGCCAGTTCAGGACAAGCAGTATTATGATTCAGTTGCATAGCCTCTTGATTCAGTATATTTCATAGCATAATTTAAAGAAGAACAAACATTCTAACTTGTATTATGCATATGATAAATACTTCCGAGCGGACACGCATGCAAGTAAGTAACCGTTCACAGTTTTGATTGACAAGCAGTATTAACCAAGTCTATTCTCTTTTATCTTGGTTTCTTTTATTATTACTTGGTATCGTTTGATCGGGGCAAAGGAGTGAAGCTGTAAGCAGGACTAGCTAATCGGGTTGGTAGCCACTCACTTAAATTTTTGGAAGGGAGAAGGAAAGAGGCGCTTCACGACTCTGCTCGTTCACCTGCACACGAACAGCTCGATTAATACTTCTTCCTCTCTTTCCAATCTCGGAATAGAAGTGCAAGTCAATGAACGAAAATAATAAAAACCATCGAAACCGTTCAAGGAAAACAAGCAAATTCCAAAACCAACTCAAAGCACGAAAGCAACAAGCGACATCGAAAACCGAGGCAATAAAAGATAGCAGCGGAGAGGTCCCTCCTGACTCTGCCGCTAAGCCGATCCTTGGGACGCAGTCCACTGAATATGGGAATCGATTCCGAAGAAACAAATCCATAACGAGGACGAGTTCTTAATTCAATCTATCCCGATCGAACGATACCGTTTGTGTTTCTTAGCCGCGCTTCCCGCACCGGGGGAACGGGGCACTACATCCTACCCAACTAATTGGAAGTTTCGTCCCGAAACTTAGGGTAGAACTTACCGTTAGGGATTATTAAGGCGGCTCAGTGGGCAGGCAGGAACGGTATGATCAGGATTTCCGCAAATGAGGCATTGCCCAAGTTGAAGGCAGTCACGTCCCTCGGCCTTGGAATTTGAGGCATCTCCACTTCAAGCACGGGCTGTTCCACCGGAGTCGTTGCTGTTGCGGCGGAATGGTTGGCAGCCAAAGTCTGAACAATTTGTTGCAGGGCATCGACCTGCTTCTGTTGGACTGAGAATCGGGTCTCTAGATTACTCTCGAGCTTAGCTTGGCGAGCATCGTCTCGTTGTCGTTGCGATTCTAACATTTGTATTACCCGCTCAAGCGGGTCGACTTGAGACATGCCTCTTTGGCTTCGAGAGCTTCCCGAATTGCCCGAACTGCTTTCTTGTGTTTCGATCGGTGGTTGCGCTGCAGATTGCGCTGGATCCATTCCTTCAAAAGAAGGTAAATTATATTAGGATCATAATGTATTATGGACTTATTGCATGAACGTATCTCATTTTGGCCTAGCGAGTTCAAGAGTTCGCACAGGAATTTGATCGTTAAAGGAACTTTTCCAGCACGAAGTCTAAGGAACTTTGAATCTGTGCTCTGATACCACTATGTCACGCCCCGAGGCGTCCCCCGAGTCGTGACCGCCGTGCGGGCCTGGAGTTGCGCCCGCACAAGACTTTAATGATTTGCATAGCAAGCACGTATTCAGAGTACGCAGATAAATTGAAACACAGATTTGAAACATAAAAAAGTTCTCTTTATTGATAATGGGCATCTATTACAAACTCTTGAACGAGTTAGCTAATATGCCGAACGGCTTACAAAAGGGTTGACTCAAAATGAGATAGCAGTCCTGTACATTACATCCTTTTATAAACTCAAAACAATATAGACCTCCAGGCTGGAGGATCGCTTTGCCACGGAGCTGCATTTGTGTATGAAGAGTTGCAGCTTCGGACTTCAAAAGGCTTCGAGGCGCGGTGAAGATGCGCTAACAGCTGGACTGGATCGGGAAAGACGACTTCGGCTCCTCGCTCGGTTCGCCTTGGTGCGGAGAACCTGTTTCAACGAGGGTCAGCATATCGAAACATGCTGGTGAAGGCGAGCTAGCCTGACTATACCAATCAACACGTTGTTTAGTGAAGCATGCATATTTGGTTGGTTTCTATCTTGCCTTAGTTCATTTACAAGTAAGCAGCATATTGAATTTACTGAAATGAACGTGCCACCGTTCGATGGATTTTTACCTGACCGTCTGAATTACCTGCACAATACTTACCTTGCCTTCCCTGCCACGGAGACACAAGTTAGTATGCAACAGGTTTAAATATACAGTGGATCACTGGCTAGGATGCCATAATGGACCGTTTAGTCTTGAACGAGGATGGAATGCAGCAAAGATTCAGTAGTGGCTGCAATCCATCCCGTTCAGATGCAGTAGACTACAGTGAGTTCCGTCCGGATCGGATCGGTGCCAGTGCCCCAGCGACCGTCCGCAGGAACCAGTGACCTTGTGCACAAGTTGTCCGTGATCGAATCAGTATTGTTTCATTAAGCTAACAGTTCATGCAGTTGAGGCAATGCCAGTTCAGGACAAGCAGTATTATGATTCAGTTGCATAGCCTCTTGATTCAGTATATTTCATAGCATAATTTAAAGAAGAACAAACATTCTAACTTGTATTATGCATATGATAAATACTTCCGAGCGGACACGCATGCAAGTAAGTAACCGTTCACAGTTTTGATTGACAAGCAGTATTAACCAAGTCTATTCTCTTTTATCTTGGTTTCTTTTATTATTACTTGGTATCGTTTGATCGGGGCAAAGGAGTGAAGCTGTAAGCAGGACTAGCTAATCAGGTTGGTAGCCACTCACTTAGATTTTTGGAAGGGAGAAGGAAAGAGGCGCTTCACGACTCCGCTCGTAAGCCGCCTACTGCTCGTTCACCTGCACACGAACAGCTCGATTAATACTTCTTCCTCTCTTTCCAATCTCGGAATAGAAGTGCAAGTCAATGAACGAAAACAATGAAAACCATCGAAACCGTTCAAGGAAAACAAGCAAATCCCAAAACCAACTCAAAGCACGAAAGCAACAAGCGACATCGAAAACCGAGGCAATAAAAGATAGCAGCGGAGAGGTCCCTCCTGACTCTGCCGCTAAGCCGATCCTTGGGGCGCAGTCCACTGAATATGGGAATCGATTCCGAAGAAACAAATCCATAACGAGGACGAGTTCTTAATTCAATCTATCCCGATCGAACGATACCGTTTGTGTTTCTTAGCCGCGCTTCCCGTACCGGGGGAACGGGGCACTACACCGTCTTCTCTCCCTGTACGGTATCGTCGATCTCCCCCTTGATCTGGAAAACCCTCAAGTTATTTTCCAAACTATCGTAGGTTCTCCTCAACTTCTTCCACACGTCTTTCACCATCTCAAGGCTATCCACTGTGGCGGCGATCGACTGGACTAAAGAATTGAGGAGCCAAATATATACCGCCATATGAGTGGACTTCCACTCGTCGCGTCCTGCCGAGCCCTCATTCGGCTCTGTCTTCTCTCATGGCAAGAAGCCCTCCAGGTTCTTCCCTGCGAGGGTTCTCCTCACCCGTCGTGACCAACTCATGTAGGTGACCGGTCCATTAAGCTTCAGATCGATTGATGGAAGCTCCAACTTCGCCAATGTTCATGTCGCGCTCTCACCAGCCGACAGTTTTATCAGCTTTATCAACGTTGCGACCTCCTCAGAGTCCAACTTCTTAATGATCTCCTCCATCGATCCTCCTCTTCTTCGATCACCTCACACCCGTTCCATGATTCACGTTCGTCCTCTACGTCCTCTCCTAGACCCGATCATGTCTCTCCCCCATCAGATCTAGGCCTTTGATGTCAACGTCTGGAACGACCCGCGGGAGACGCCAGGAACGCGACAAAAGGTTCCGCGGGAGTCGCGGCTTCGCGGTGGTGGTGGTGGCGGCGAGGGACGATGGTGATGGCGGGCGAGCGGTGCGGCAGCGGTTGTGGGGGGCAGTGTGGCAGCGGTGACGGTTGTGGCAGCCAGGGTTTGGGAGGTGGTGGCTAGGGTTTGGGCTCTGATATCATGTAGAATATTTTGGAGTAATTGTTATTTTATTTTTTTGATAATCTCTTGGCTATTTATAGCCTTACAACCCTTCATCTTACATTAATACCCCATTAAAATCCCCTGTAGAATATTCTAATATTCCAACAATTATACCAAGAATATTCTAATATATCAACAAATATACCAAGAATATTCTAATATACCAACAACTTCTCCTATATATGTCTTTTTCTTTCGCATAAGACTTAGAAAATATATTTGCTAACAAAGGAAAGTTAGCATTAGCCAGAAGCCACAAAGTGTTGTCTAGAGTCCATTCCAAGAGTGACAATGAGCGTTCCAAAAGTTTATTTTTTCGAACATGCTAATTCTGGGAGGAGATCGACGGAAAATGGCCGAATATGATTTTGAGCAACGGTGATCTTCATCACCCTAGCATGAGTTTTATTGCCATTATCTTATTCTTTTTCTACTCGTTGTAACGACTCTGTTGCAAAGTTTTTGAAGTTTGCATTTCCAACATCTTGTAATGTTTTATTTCTTACTTGATATGTTACTTACTTGGCAGGATGGATGTGTGGTGAAGACTGAACGAAAAGTTCTTTACATCTTGGAGAACCCAGGTTTGATTTTTGAGAAAATCAATGGTATCACACAACAAAAGAGATGGAGAGTGTACTTGGACGATCTAGAATATATCAGTGCAGATTTTGTAGTTTTATCAGGTATATTTTGTTGAGTTGTAGTTTTGCCTACTTTTTCTGTATTTAGTCTAAATATTGCAAGAACTATTTATTCTTCAGCTGGAGTGTTAGGAACATCTGAGATATTGTTTCAGTCTGCAAAGAGGGGGCTCAATGTTTCCAAGAGACTTGGGCTTGGATTGAGCTGTAATGGCAACAATGTAGCTTATGTTGCTGGAAGCAAGGCTCCTCTTCATGCTCATGGACTTGATAGAGAACAGATTCTAAGTATACCATTTCAGAGGAGGCCAGGACCGACAATCTCTTCTTCCTACACTTCTTCACTTGGGTTCACAATTCAGGTTTGAATCTTCATGTCATCATTTGTAGGGGGGTTTTCCTGGATATTTTTACTCAAAGCATTGAAGTTTAGAGAAATTGCAAGGAGAAAATAGTTTATAGTATTTGTGGTGAAAGAATTCAACTAAGGACGTTTTAGTTGAACACTAGATTAATAGAGAAGATGGGAGAATACATCCTTTAACAAGGGCGTATAATGTGACGAAAACGCCATTCTTAAGGGCGTTTATTCAATTTTTTTGGGTTTTGTTCTGGGTAAAATGAAGAAAAAAAGAGGAAACACCCTTAGTAAGGACATTTTTTAAATTTTTTTAACACAAAAATGCCCTTTACTAGGGGCGTTTTCTTCACATGTTGCTATGAAAACACCCTTACTAAATGCCCTTAGCAAGGGCATTTTTCTAAAATTCAGTTGAGAATACGTCCTTACTAACGACACTTTTTTTTCAATTAGGGTGTACCAGGGATTTACTTTATTCTTATTTTTTAATCTATGTTTAATTGGATTTTAGGGAAACTGAAATGTGAAATCAGCTATTACGTCCTTACTATGAACGTTTGGTTTATTTGGTTAGAATTTTGTCAAAATTCTTTATCCTCATGCATTTATTGTAACTCTATTTCTCTGTGTGAAAATTTCTGTTTTTTTTTTTTTTTTTGGAAAAGTCCCTAACATTTGTTCTGCAGAGTGGAGTTATTCCAGGATCATACCCTTACCTGTTGTTCAAGGGGATAACTACTTATGGATGGCCTAGGGGTTCATGGTTTGTCCACGGATTGATCGATAAACTGAAGCACTTCATGGGATTAACAGTTGGTCAAGACATCGTCCTCAATGTAATGGGCTATGATGCAAGCGATGGAACAATCAAGTTCGATGAAGAAACGGAGAAGATGCGTATAACTCCACCTAATGACCCCGTTCTCCCAAAAAAGATTCAAGCATTCAGAAAGCTAGCAGAGAGACTAGGTGGCATCTTGTTCATGTCGAGATATCGAAGCACGTCTGTACATCTGCTGGGAGGGTGTAACGCTGCATCCAATCCTTCTGACGGGGTCTGCAACCCCAATGGCCAGGTTTTCGGCCCAGTTGAAGATCAAATTGTGACACATGAAGGCTTATATGTATGTGATGGATCTCTAGTTCCTTGTTCGGTTGGTATAAACCCTTGCCTCACGATCTCTACAATTGCAGAGCATGTAAGTAGGAACCTAGTGCAAGATGTCGCAAGATATCTCAAGATATCGCAAGATAACGATTCAAAGTCCTCTTCCACAGGCGATGAAAGGTTAGATGATGGTCTGATAATACAAGGAAATAAGTCTATTAAAATAGTTGATGATTATGATCATAAAATGAATGGTATTGAGAATCCAGTCACTAGACATCAGGATCATACCGTTACGATGAAAGAAACTATGCGAGGACTTGTCGGAGGGATGCAGTGCACAACCCATCTTGTGATCAAGATGAATCTAGGGGGTCAAGATAACTGCACTACCCATGGACTTAAAGGAAGGGTTTGTGGCTATGTTGTCTTCCCAGCAATCAACAAGGATAAGCTCTTCATTGTGGATGGCAGTGTGGACATGTGTAGTTCAAACACCAGAACTCCTTACACCCAGTACATGCACTACAGATTAGTCTTGGTTGCAGCATATGGTTCAAGGTATTAAACCTCTCCAAAACTATAGCACTATATATAGGCCTCGTTTGGTTCACGGATTTAAGGAATCGGGAAAGGAAACTTGTTCCCTTCCTTTGTTTGGTAGCCACAACCTTGGGAAGCATTTTCCTGACATGAGGAAAAATAGGTAGGAAAATAGTTCCTCTCATAACCCATGGGATTGATTTTCCCTTCTCCTTTTCTAGCATTTATTGCAAGAAATTAAGAAAAAGATAGCCTTGTGTTATTGTCTATTTTACCAACACATTTTTTCATAATATTATTTTTATTTTTAAAGGCAAGGACATTATGGGAATATCCTTTCCTACAACAATCAAACATTGGAAAGAAAATCAAATGAATTTTCTAAATGGTTTCCTTGTTTTACCAAACACAGAAAAGAAAACTTGATTGGAATGCTACTTTTCCATTCCCATGGAAAATACAAGAGAATTCATTTCCCTTTCGTGAACCAAACGAGGCCATATAGTAACTCTTCTTTTTCATGAACTCTATACCATAGTTTGCAGTATCGGCTGATACCGATCCGATACGGCCGATACCGATACGGTTTGGCATGTCACGATCCGATATCGACCAATATCCGATACTGACATTCGATGTATTTTTTTCGTGTCATTTCGGCAAAGAAAATTGAACGAAAAAGACCAATCAGGAAGGGTGTAAAAACATAGTAATATTGTAAAAGCATGTAGAAAAAGAAAACTTATCTATCAAATGTAAACCAATTGGGAAGGGTGACTACTATTTTATTCAATTTCAAAAATGTTAAAAAGATACACTGAAAATACTTAAAATTATGCCTAAATGTATAAAATATACTTTCTAAAATGTTAATAATTATTTACTTTCCGATACCAAAAAAATGTGATATCGTTGATACTGTCGATACTGCTGATCCCGATACTCATAGGAATGGTCCGGTATGGATTCCGATACCTATGCTGCGAACCTTGCTCTATACTGAGTAAATGGTGATTTGAACACTATACAGGTACATTTTGGAAGGAAGGAAGATAATGAATCCTTATCTATTAGCATCCTATGCTCTGAGGGAATCGACAACGATGCATGTTATTTTTGCGGAACTGGTCCCTCCATCTGATCACACAGCGTTCAAGAACAGTAGCAGTCTAAATGATAAACCGATTCTTCGGGGTGAGCTTCATATACCGATAATCGAGATCTTGAAGAGTTTTATAACCTTGAAAGGAGAACAAAGAGGTTATTTCGTTTTCCTTCTCTTGAGAAGCTTATGGAGAACCTACATCTTGCAAGTACCTTGTCTAGAGGAAGAAAATCTTACAAATCTGGTGAATTTTACTGATAATTCTTATCCAGTGAGCACCCTTCATGGACTAGTAACAGGTAAAATACCAAATAATTGTTGAGACTGTCAAGGTATTTTTCTTTCTTTCTATAACTTAGCTTTTGTTACATAACAAAGCAGATGATGGGCATGAAATAAGTTGTCGACAATGGAAGTCTTGTGCCAGGAACTGCGAAGAAGAGACGCATCGGTATCCAGTACTCCTACTCAATGGACACTCCACAGAGAGCTACTGTCTACCATCAGAGCAAAATGATCTGGTCCGGACATTGCTAGAAGAAGGGCACGAGACATGGTTGCTTCAATCGCGATTACACCCATTACATCCTTCCAACGACTTCACGATCGATGACATTGGGAGGTTCGACATCCCTACTGGTGAGAACATCTCTCTAATTGCTTGAATATCTTTGTACTGAACATCTAAACTTGATCAGTGCCTAACATCTTGTTTTCCTAAACTTTGTTTTCCAGTGATCAAGAGGATTCTGGAGTTGAATGGAGTGCATACTAAGATCCATGTGATTGCCCATTGTGTAGGGGGGTTAGCAATTCACATTGCTATACTGGGAGGGCATATCTCTGCATCAAATGTAGCATCTATCTCCTGCACAAACTCCTCTATGTTCTTTAAGATCACTACCTCTGCTCTTTTCAAGATGCGGCTACCTCTTATCCCGGTAATCATCGCATTTCAATAGATCGCCAACTTGTTTCCATACTTGGGAATGATCACCTATTAGCTATAATCAAGTTAACTTGAGGGTTAGTTTGGTTCCGATTTGAAATGGAGATCGGTCCGTTCTAAATGGCAAACGTCAAATGATGTTCTCGCGGGTGTTTGGCATTTACCGCTTTTAGCCAATTTTGTACTTAATTACATAAGTATTTATTCACGCCCTTCGTTACACCCAAGCTTGTTCTAATTAGCGAGTTTGCTAACTGGACAACTCCTTTCTTCCAAAGTCTGTTATTCTTCTGGATCCGACTTTTCTCAGCACTTTGGATTAGCTGGATCTACTAGGGGTCATCCCTAACCAGCAACTTGTCCGCCCCTGTCCTCTATCTCAGCCTCCTCCTCCACTCCCGTCATATCTTCACTCTTTGTTGCCTCACCAGAAGGAGGAGACAACTCTGGAGGTTAGTGTCTCCTTGTTGAGTAGGCCAGATATGTCAGAGGAACTCACATGCATCCTGACCCCGATGTCATCCTCTCTTGGGATTTCTGTCACTGATCCTGAAACTTGGAGATACCTTGCGTTAGGCAATCTTCTCTACTAGCTTCTCTCAGAACTTTGTCAGTTCATCGCAGATGGATTCTCGAGTGGGATCAGGTCAATCCGGGGCCGTGTGTCCAAAGCACCTGCATCATGTACATGCTGTCAGTACCCATTCATATACTCTACCGGTAGTTCAAACATCCGTGCATCCAGGAGACGAATCTTCACCAACTTTGGCAGTGACTGCAAGGCCCAGATCTCTAGGAAAATCCTAGCAAAGGCCAATTGTTGTTGCTGAGCCGTGGTCATATCCATCTTGAGGGGTATCCCAACCACGCTGGCAATCTTGCCAACCGAGTCCACGTCCCACAGCCTCAACAGATGTTCTGGGAGACGGATCCATGTAGGGATGGCTGCATGCCAGCAGGTCTCTTTTTCAGGGTGATAGAGCTCCCCACCCCCCACCCACCCACCCACCCCAGATTCACCATGACAACAGCTAGAATTTATGAGATCTAGAAGAACTGGGAAATTTTGGGGAAGGAGAATTTTATTCAAATTATAAACTGGCGGGAATTCAGTTACAAATCAAGAACTAAGAAGAAAAGTGGATACATTTCTCTGATACTCTCTTCTCTACTTCTTATCTATTTATACAACTCTCAGACTACATTGCATAGTTACAATCCTACCCTTGCTTGGCCTTCAAAGAATAAGCTCCACCCCTACTGATCCTTGAACTAATGGCTAATATAGACTGATACTGGATTACTCAGATACTTGAATTACTGGAATGCTTCTACTCCACCTGTTGCATTACTGTTACTCTGATACATTGTATCACTGCTACTCTGATACTGAATCACTGCTACTGGATTATTAGACTAGTCCTACTACTAAACTGTTAACTAATTATTGAACTAGTAACTGCTCTGTTTCTTCTTAAGTCTTGAACTACCCTTGATTACTGTCTACACTCTGAATGTTCTCTCTGATACAGACACATTGTCCAAATGGGGAACGTATCAATGCCCTCCCCTTAATTTGACCTTGTCTCAAGGTCAAAGTAAAGATATTCCTTGACAAATTTCTCATATTGAACCCAAGTTGCATTGTCTAAACCAACTTCTTTCCACTGTACCAGAAGATCAACAACAGCTTTATTTCTTCTTTGAACTAGCCTTCTGTCCAAGCTCCATTTAGGTTCCAACAATAGTTCGTCCCTATGAGTAGGCAATCCCTCATGCAGTTCTATCCTTGTTCCTATATGTTTCTTAAGTTGTGAAACAGGGAAGACAGGGTGAATCAAAGATTCCTCAGACAATGCAAGCTTATATGCCACTGGCCCTATTCTAGCCAATACTTGATAAGGTCCATAGTATTTAGAAGCCAGTTTTTTGGGCCTTCTCTGTGAAACTAAATCTGCATATATAGCTGCAACTTAAGATATACCCAATCTCCTATCAAAAACTCCATGTCCACCCTGTGCAAGTCTGTCATCTTCTTCATCATGTCCTGACTCCTGAGCTAGTACGAGATTATCTCTAAGAATCTGCAAGGAGTTGTCCCTCGATGCAATGGTCTCTGCAACTTCTCTATCCTGTGCCAAGTCTTGTACATAGATTAGAATGTCTGGAGGGGTCTTCCATATACAGCTTTGAAAGGAGTGACTTTTGTAGATGAGTGTCAATTAGTGTTGAACCAATACTAATCCCACATCAAATGTTTAGGTCACTCTTTAGATTTGTGACTGCTAAAGCACCTGAGATACCCTTCCACACACCTATTGGTAAGGGTGGTAGGAAGTACTATATTGAAGTTGTGTGCCCTGTAATTTGAATAACTCCTTTCAAAACATGCCGGTAAAAATAGGATCTCTGTCAGTCACAATGGATTTTGCATTCCATGCTGTTTAAAGACTCCTAGGAATACATGAGCCATTGTTGATGCAGTATAGGGATGAGGGCAAATAGATGTATATACTTAGTGAGTCTATCAACTATCACCAGTATAGTAGACTTGTGGTAACTAGTAGGCAGATCCTCTATGAAATCCATAGAGATATCCTCCCAAATCCTTTTTGGAATTGGTAAAGGTTGCAATAAACATACAAGGGACGTGTTCTCAGTTTTATTTTTTTTGACAAATCTCTTAAGATTTCACATAATTCTGCACACAATTCTTCATTCCTCTCCAATAACATACTTTCCTAAGTCTATGGAGAGTTCTGAGTGAATCTGAATGACCTGCATTAGGCATATCATGATGTTCCCTCATCATAAAAGGAACAAACACAGAGGTAGGATCTAGTAGTAATATATTTTTATAGTATAGGATATCATTCCTCATTGAGTATTTGTTGGTGTCAAGTAGCCCTGCTCCCATTTAGTTATTTGGCTTTGATAGTAACTAGAATTTTGTATCTTCTCCTTGAAATTCTGCAACCAATCTGGGTTAACTAAAGTAATAGCACTACGATTCACTTCCTCTCTTCTTGATAAACTGTCTGCTGCCTTGTTTTCTCTGCCCTTCTTATATTCAGATTTGTAATTATATCCATGTAGTTTCATAACCCATTTATACTTGCATCAGTATAAACCCTTTGTTCTAACATGTATTTGGGAGATTTATGGTCTGTTTTGATGACAAATTGTCTACCCTACAGATATTGGTTCCACTTCTTAACTGCCAACAATATGGCCAACATTTTCTTCTCATAGGTGGATAGAACTGTAGCCCTACCTTTCGGGTTCTGACTTAGATAGGCTATAGGTCTTCCCTTTTGCATAAGAACAGCCCCTATCCCTCCACCTGATGCATCACACTCTAGGGCTAAGTCTTCATTGAAATAAGGCAAGGCCAGGACTGGTAGCTGAGTCAGTACCCTTTTTAGACTTTCAAATGTTGTTTGAGCTGCATTTCCCCACTGGAAAGAGATTTTCTTGAGGGATTAGTGAGGGGACTTCCTATGATCCCATAGCCTCTCATAAATCTTTTATAGTATCCTGTGAGCCCCAGGAAGCCTCTCAGCTCCTTAATAGCCTTGGGCACAAGCCATTCTAGAACTGATCTAATCTTGTCTTGATTCTACCCCTTTCCTTGATATCACATGGCCCAAATAGCCTACCTGCTCTTGGCCAAAATAGCACTTGCTTCTTTTAATCTTCAGTTGATTGATCTCTAGTTCCTGAAATACATGTTCACAATAGCTGTGGAGGTCTGCGCTATAGATAAGTATGTCATTAAAGAAAACGAGTACAAACTTTCTTAGAAATTCTTTGAAAACTGACTTCATCAAAGCCTGGAAGGTAGAAGGAGCATTTGTGAGCCCAAAGGGCATCACTAAAACTTCATAATGACCCTCGTGTGTCCTAAAGGCTGTTTTGTGAATGTCTTCTTCTGCCATTTTTACTTGGTGGTAACCAACCCTGAGGTGTAATTTGGAGAAGTATTTTTAGACATTAAGTTCATCAAAAAGCTCTTCAATGAAAGGGATAGGGAATTTATCCTTCACTATATTATGATTTAAAGCCCTATAGTCTATACACATTCTCCATGAGCCATCTTTCTTTTTTACCAATGTCTGGTGATGAATAAGAACTGTGACTAGGTCTAATAATACAAGTGTCCAACATCTCTTGGACTTGCTTTTCAATTTCATTTTTGTGGATATAGGGATGCCTATAAGGTCTAGTTCATACAGGATTGACCCAGGTAGTAGAGGGATCATGTGGTCAAAAGTTCGATTTGAGGGTAAGCCTTTAGGCTGCTCAAACAAATGCTCATATTTCTGCAGCAACTCAGATATCTCAGCCTCTTCTGTACTACCGTCCATTCCTTCCTTTTGCAGTCCCAGTGAACCCAATTGGATGACATAGATTTGAGCTCTTTGCCTTGTATAAATCTCTAGTGTCAGGCTCTCTAAACTGCATACTAGAATCCTTAACCCCCTTGAACTGATGTACTACCCCTTGATTCTCATATCTCATAGTCAGGTTCTGGACTATGTCCCCAAGTGTACTGAGCCAATTGGTCCCAGTACAATATGACAGCCTGTGATTTGCAGAGGTAATAAGTCAGTGACAATCTTCTTTCCGTGAAATTCTATAACAACTCCATTGCACAAGCTTGACTATTTATAAATTAGCGGATACATTTCTCTGAAACTCTCTCCTCTACTTCTTATGCACTTATACCACTCTCTGAGTACATTGCATAGTTACAATCCTACCCTTGCTTGGCCCTACTGATCCTTGAACTAATGGCTAACATAGACTGATACTGAATTACTCAGATACTTGGATTACTGGAATGCTTCAATCTACGTGCTGCATTATTGTTACTCTGATACATTGTATCACTGCTACTTTGATACTGAATCACTGCTACTGAATTATTAGACTAGTCCTACTACTAAATTGCTACTAGTTAGTGAACTACTAACTGCTCTGTTGCTTCTTAAGTCTTGAACTACCCTTGACTACTGGCTATACTCTGAATGTTGTCTCTGATACTGACACAATGTCCAAATGGGAAATGTATCAGAGGGTGTGGACGGATCCCGGCGCTTGACAAGTCATGAGGATTTAAGGAGAATGAGGATTTGACGTCTCTGCACAGCAAAATTTGCTTTTTCTTTTCATTTTTTTTTTGGTCGGAGAAAGCATAAGATTCGGTTCTTCATGATTTTCTGGCACATTCGGATTTTCCTCTGTATCGGTCCGTATCGGACAGTATCGGCCCGTATCGGATAATTATTGGCCGATACAAACCGATACGATAAATTTTCTACCTATATCGGCCGATACCAATAATTTTTGTGAGTATCGGATCGACAGCGCTGGAATCCGATCCGATACGGTCGATATCGATACGTATCGGCCGATACTTTGAACCTTGCTGACGACGACTAGCTTGCCGCCATTCTCATTTAACATTCTCTACTGGAATCCTAAACTAGCAGCAACCTGAACTATATAATGCTACTGCTAACAACTGAAATGGCGTGTAGTACTATGATGTTACGTTAATATTGATACTAATATTGATATAATTCTCTTTTTTCTTTTTTCGTATTGGTCGGTTCACATTCAACCTATCCCAGCCCACCCCAGTTCGAATTACTGGTTCCGCCATTGGATACTAGATTACTCAGATACTTGAATTACTGGAATTCTTCTACTCCACCTCCTGCATTACTGTTACTCTGATACATTGTATCACTGCTACTCTGATACTGAATCACTGCTACTGGATTATTAGACTACTACTAAAACTGCTACTAGTTAGTGAACTACTAACTGCTCTGCTGCTTCTTAAGTCTTGAACTACCCTTGACTACTGGCTACACTCTTGAGTGTTGTCTCTGATACTGACACTAGCTCTGATACTGACACATTGTGAAACTTATGGCTCTTTTATCACATGCAGGTAACCATGGCGATTCTCGGAAAGAACCGGATTTTATCAATGTACGCCGGCAAGGAAGAAGAGGGCTACCGGCACAAGCTCGTGAAACTCATGGCTCGAGTCCTCCCCCGCGACGAGCGCTGCGCCTGCGAAGTCTGCGAGGTCTTCTCGGGCATCTTCGGGAACACGTTCTGGCACGAGAATGTCGGTGGCACGACGCACAAATGGCTACTGAGCGAGCACAGCCTGCCTAAGCTTCCGATGTCGGCCTTCCCGCACCTCAGGAGGATCTGCACTGCCGGCTTCGTAGTAGACTCCCGAGGCCGGAACGAGTACCTGGTCCATCCGGAGAGGATGGCGGTCCCCACATTGTACCTCTCCGGCGGCAGGAGCCTCCTCGTGATGCCGGAGACGTCGGCGCTGGCGAACGAGTACATGAAGTTGCACCAGCCCGGGTTCGTTCACAGGAGGGTGGTGGTGGAGGGGTTTGGACATTCTGATCTTCTGATAGGGGAGGAGTCTTGTAAGAAAGTTTTTCCTCACTTCATATCACACATGAGGTTGGTAGAGGGAGGAGGAGGGAGGAAGGAAGAGGTAGGAAGTAGAGAAAGTGTGCTATGGGATCATGGTTCCCAAGATGGAGGAGGATCATGGGGAGGGTTATTGTTCACTAATATTTTGATTCTTTTTTCTAGTATTTTTATTTTTTATTTCTTAACTTAATTGTAAATAAATTAGATCCTATGTTTGTTGGAAGAGTAATGTTATTCATTCTCCTCCCTCCAAATCATCATTCCTTGTGTAATAGTTGACTTGTAACATATTAAATATTATTATATGGCATCTAACATAGTAACTAACATGATCATGGAAGCTGAATTTTGTCCACTAATCTTTTGATTCTTTTTTGTAACTTTGTCCACTAAATTAGAATTATGGTTAAATTATATATATATATATATATATATATATATATATATATATATATATATATGTCATTTTCATCGAAAATATTTTCGATATCATATGTAAACGTATTGTCACGGAGGAAGGCAATTCAGTACTACGAAGGCGAGTAACTATGGAAGAGATTGAGAGGATAGTAAAGAAGGCAGATCCAAATAAATCGTCAAGACCAGAAGGATTTAATGCAACATTCTACAAAAAATACCGGGACCAATTGAAGGAGCTCATTTTGGAGGTCACACACGACTTCCTTGCTACTGGAAGGCTGCTGAAGGAAGTCAATCATACATTTCTCACCTTGATACCAAAGAAGGAAGGCGTTGCGAAACTGGGTAATTTTAGACCGATGGCATATTGCAATTTTATCTACAAAATTAATACCCAGTTAATATGTTCTCGAATGCAGGAAATAATGCATGGTCTTATTTCGTCGAACCAGATTGCCTTCATTAAAGGTAGATTAATTGCAAAAAATTGTCTACTTGCTCATGAATTGGTCAGGGAATTCAACAGGCCAGGAGGAAGGAAAGGCTGCATCAAGTTAGACTTGAGGAAAGCATATGATATGGTGAATAGAAAAATCGTACGTGGAATCATGCGCAGCATAGGATTCGATAGTTGGTGGGTGGATCGCATCGAGGAGTTTATATCTACTCTGACTTTCTCCATATTAATCAACGGCCAACCGTATGGATACTTCGGGAGCATTCAAGGGCTACGACAAAAAGACCTGCTATCCCAATACTTATTTACACTGGTTATATATGGAGTATTATACTTGTTTGATGGATATAGCCGTTCATAGACGACATATTATGCCACTATTCAAACGAGTTATACCCAGTGTATCCCACCTCATATACGCGGATGATTTGCATGTATTCATGGAACCGACAGAGAGGGGTGTGGCTTCCCTGACAGGTACTAAAGGAGTTTCGGTCAGTTTCTGGACTGCGGCTTAACAGAGAGAAGTCTCGGGTATTCTTTAATACCTACTGCATATTAGAGGATCATTGGTCTTCCTTGCTTGGCATTGAGAAAGAAGCACTTCCGGTCAGATATCTCGGGCTACCATTTTTGACTACTTACGCGAGGGATGTTGACTGCACGGGACTTGTCCAATACGTACTGTTGAAATTAGTTAATTATTTTATTGATTGTCTCATTGGCATTATATAGCCTTACAGTCATTAATACAATGATCTCAATCATTATGACAATAATCTCATAATGGAATATCCTGTGACATATTTTGGCATCCCAAATATGTCCTCAGGATATTCCCATGTGCTTATACTATACTTAAATATGATACCCAACATACCATATCAACACTCCCCCTCAAGATGGGTGAAAGATATTCACTAAGCCCATCTTGTCACATCCTCTAATCATGCTCACTGAGACAAAGTCCATCTGCTACTTGATCCCTGGTTGGAACATGGCCAAGCTCCAGTAATCCACTATCCAACTTCTCTTTGATGAAGAATCTATCAATCTCGATGTGTTTGGTCCTGTCATGCTGTATTGGATTGTTGGCGATACTAATAGATGACTGATTGTCACACCACAGCTTCATCTTGGCTCATTGATCCAGCTTCAGCTCCACCAGCATATTCTTCAACCATAGCAGCTCTGCAACTCCCAAGGCCATAGCTCTGTACTCTGCTTCAGCTGTCGATCTGGCCACCACAGACTGCTTCTTACTCCTCCAGGAGACCAAGTTACCTCCTACAAATATGCAATATCCCGAGGTAGACCTCCTGTCATCAGCACAACTAGCCTAGTCAGAATCACAGTAGCCCTCGATGCTCATGTGATTGTTCTTCCTGAATATTAGTCCCTTCCCGGGAGCACCTTTCAAGTACCTCAGAATCTGGTACACTGCATCCATATGACCCTTCCGTGGGTCATGCATGTAGCGGCTCACCACACTTACTGCAAAGCAAATATCAGGACGTGTGTGGCTCAAATAGATCAACTTGCCAACCAGTCTCTGGTATCTGTCCCGATCAACTGGTTCTCCAGCCTCAGCATCAATCTTAAACCTCTGATCTATTTGTGTCGCTGCAGGTTTGCACCCCAACATCCCAGTTTCTGTGAGAAGGTCCAGTGCATACTTCCTTTGAGAGAGAACAATCCCCTCTGCTTCTCGAGCAATCTCAATCCCAAGGAAGTACCGAAGAAGGCCGAGATCCTTCACCTCAAATTCCTTGCCAAGCTTTCCTTTGAGTTGGGCGATCTCCTGCTCATCATCTCCTGTGATAATCATATCGTCCACATACACCGCAAGCATGGTGATATGGCCTCCACTCCGACGGAAGAACACAGTATGATCAGCATTGATCTGCTGATATCCCATCCCTATCACCGCCCTTCTGAATCTGTCAAACCACGCTCGAGGAGACTGCTTCAGTCCATAGAGGGACTTCTTCAACCTGCAGACCTTGCCTACTGTCTGATTGGTGCCAAATCCTGGTGGTATCTCTATGTACACCTCCTCCACTATATCTCCGTGAAGAAACACATTCTTCACATCCAGTTGGTGTAGCTTCCATCCACCATTCGCTGCCAGAGAAATCAGAGTCCTGACAGTGCTCATCTTTGCAACTGGTGCAAAGATCTCGTCATAGTCAATGCCGTACGTCTGACTGTATCCTTTGGCTACTAGTCGAGCTTTGTAGCGCTAAACCTGTCCATCTGGGTTCTGCTTCACGGTAAAGACCCACTTGCATCCAACTGCTCTCTTCTCCTCTGGCAGTCTCACAAGCTCCCAAGTGTGGTTCTTCTCCAGAGCTCCCAATTCCTCGTGCATTGTCGCTTTCCACTTTGGATCATTCTTGGCAACCTGCCAATTGTTAGGTACAGTAATACTATCCAAAGATGCTATAAATGCTCCATGAGAAGAAGGGATATGGTCATAAGAAACAAACTGAGCAATATCCCAACCATATCTGTTTGGAGAATTTCCTGCATTGCTGCGAGTGGTCCTCCGTACAGATAGTGGTGTGGGAGGAGTAGAAGTAGTGTCACGCCCCGATCTCCCGCAGGCAATCGGCCGTTCCCGCCAGGCGGGAATCACCCTCGCCAGCGCTCCCGCGGAACGATCGCTTAACCCATCCGGGCGTGATACCGCACGAGCGTGTTCCACGCCCGTGCAAGGCCATAGTTCATTGGCTGGCGGCAAGAGTTCTAAGCCACAGAGTTGCACAGATTGTTCGAGTGCAGCGGAGTCATAAACGCATAGGCGATCGGTAACAGGTTCACTGAGTCGAAAAATATAGCGGAAGCATTGAAACACAAGTTGAAGTAAAGCAAGCTCTTTTATTGATATAAACTTGTGTTACAGGCGGCGTATAGCCGAGATTACAAGTCGCTCAAGCCTCTCTCTCTGAAACAGTAAAAGCGTGCCAAGTGGCTACAACTGTGGGATGATTGTACAGGCGATGATCAGGCGACGCTCCAACATTATGTCTTGTATATGTGCTTCAGTCCCGGACGCACCGTTGCAAGGCTTCAGAGGGAACTCCTGGCCTTAGCACGCACGAAGGAGGCGTCCGTACCGAACGAGGTTCTCCCGCACCCTGCATATCAAACTGGTGGATTATCAGTACATTGAATGCACTGGTGGGGAAGCTACTCGCCCGCTCGACAAATCCAAACACGTAATACAGGTTCCGTGCACAACTATTTTGTTGTCTTTCTAGTTGCCTTAGGATCAGTTTCATGCAAGCATTGAATAGCCTAACGTGTCGGGCAGTGCGCCATGCGATGTTAGAGGAAACACGACGAGACTTACCAACTTACCATCTCCTTCCCTGTCCAAGGCAAACATTGAGGCAAATATCGTTAATTCAAGCACGGGCAAGTATAACATTCAGGAGGCATAGCATATGCAAACAGGAGGGTCATTTTAACATGATCGTTCAGGTGTTCAGTTGTTTCTTGATGCGATGCAATGACTCGCACGCGGATAGCCGCTAAGCGAGGATGACTTGTCTATATGAACACGGTCGCTGGCAAAGCCAATAAAGGATACTAGTCTTAAACGAGAGTAGTTTGCAATGAAAGTACAGTAGTGCTACAAGCCATCTCGTTTAGTACAGTAGACTATACAGTAAGTTCAGCCATGGAGCGGATGGTATGCAGCGAAAGAACGGTGGGTGCTGCACACTATCTCGTCCAGTACAGTTGGCTGAAACAGTGGAGTTTCATCCGGATCGGAGCGGCCCCAGTGCCCCGGAGACCGTCCGTGGAACTATGCCTCGTTTCCGAGTTGTCCGCAACATGCAGGTCAGGGTCAGTTTTTCCTTCACTAGATACTCGAGTACTGTAGAACAGGAGTACAGTGGTACAGTGGTACAGTAGAACAGTATAACAGTAGTACAGTAGTGCACGATTACAGGAGGTGCTTGAATCATGATTCTGTACAGTGATTAACTTGTCTTGATGCATTCCCCTGGTTTGGGGCTGCCTGGTGACCTAACGGTCCCGGATACTTGCAGGAACATTCAGGCATGGAACAACTACGTAGTAGTCTTCCGGGATTTGGATGAAAATACGATAACATTCAAGCAGACAAGCATGCATTTCTAAGGAACATAAGCAGGCACGTTGCTCGGACCCGAAGGTAAGCCGAGAGATGAAATCGTTAAGGGACTTAGCATGCGAGGGTCTGAATATAAGCAGTATTTCATTTCCATGTTCTAGCAAGCAATACAAGTTGGGATTATTCCCTTAGCAAGGTGCGTTGGATTTATTAGCATGCAGGGGGGTGAATCACCTAGCGACTAGCATAAATATTCCAGATTTTATGTGTGCTGGCTAAGCAAAGACAAGTTCACCGTAGCCACCCACCTTAGCGATGATTCGCCTCGGTAGAGCGATACGTCTGAGCGAGCCTCTGAAAGTCCAAGCCGGATTCTTGTAGGGACAAGTCTGGATATCCTTTGCTTCTTGATCGAGGCAAAGCGGGTCGGGACAACTGCACGATTGTCGTTTGAGACGGCAGCCCGCTTGAGCGGAACGGGGTGTTACATCCTACCCAACTTAGAAAAAAATCTCGTCCTCGAGACTTACTAAGGACAAGCAGTAATCTAGGGTTGAGGCAATCCTAGACAAGTCGTTGTACTTGTTCATTTGGATATTCACTTGCACAAGCGTCGAAATCAGCATATCGCTTAGACTGGATCGTGCGCACCTTCGACATGCATTTCTAGTGTGAACACGTCAACCAGCTTAGTGATAGCGAAGTCTCAGCACTCGAGTTTCACCTTTTCTTAAGTCTTGGATGGTGCACTAGTTCAAGGCGTCCCTCGAATAGATGCATTCAACCAAACTTAGGGTTAGTGAAAATCGGACAAGCTACTAGCGATACTCTCAAGGGTTCGCACAGGTTGGCACAAAGGCCACTCGCAGCATACAACTAGACAAGCAATCATATCAATCAAAACGTATTTTGAAAGTATTTAGACTTATTGTTGGAACATCCCATCGAGGCATTGAGAGAGAGCGTGCACATAACCCACGAACGAGCTTTCGAAACAGAGATATCGAATCGAAGTCCAAAGGCGTAGAAGCCAGGCTCTGATACCAACATGTCACGCCCCGATCTCCCGCAGGCAATCGGCCGTTCCCGCCAGGCGGGAATCACCCTCGCCAGCGCTCCCGCGGAACGATCGCTTAATCCATCCGGGCATGATGCCGCACGAGCGTGTTCCACGCCCGTGCAAGGCCATGGTTCATTGGCTGGCGACAAGAGTTCTAAGCCACAGAGTCGCACAGATTGTCCGAGTGCAGCGGAGTCATGAACGCATAGGCGATCGGTAACAGGTTCACTGAGTCGACAAATATAGCGGAAGCATTGAAACACAAGTTGAAGTAAAGCAAGCTCTTTTATTGATATAAACTTGTGTTACAGGCGGCGTATAGCCGAGATTACAAGTCGCTCAAGCCTCTCTCTCTGAAACAGTAAAAGCGTGCCAAGTGGCTACAACTGTGGGATGATTGTACAGGTGATGATCAGGCGACGCTCCAACATTATGTCATGTATATGTGCTTCAGTCCCGGACGCACCGTTGCAAGGCTTCAGAGGGAACTCCTGGCCTTAGCACGCACGAAGGAGGCGTCCGCACCGAACGAGGTTCTCCCGCACCCTGCATATCAAACTGGTGGATTATCAGTACATTGAATGCACTGGTGGGGAAGCTACTCGCCCGCTCGACAAATCCAAACACGTAATACAGGTTCCGTGCACAACTATTTTGTTGTCTTTCTAGTTGCCTTAGGATCAGTTTCATGCAAGCATTGAATAGCCTAACGTGTCGGGCAGTGCGCCATACGATGTTAGAGGAAACACGACGAGACTTACCAACTTACCATCTCCTTCCCTGTCCAAGGCAAACATTGAGGCAAATATCGTTAATTCAAGCACGGGCAAGTATAACATTCAGGAGGCATAGCATATGCAAACAGGAGGGTCATTTTAACATGATCGTTCAGGTGTTCAGTTGTTTCTTGATGCGATGCAATGACTCGCACGCGGATAGCCGCTAAGCGAGGATGACTTGTCTATATGAACACGGTCGCTGGCAAAGCCAATAAAGGACACTAGTCTTAAACGAGAGTAGTTTGCAATGAAAGTACAGTAGTGCTACAAGCCATCTCGTTTAGTACAGTAGACTATACAGTAAGTTCAGCCATGGAGCGGATGGTATGCAGCGAAAGAACGGTGGGTGCTGCACACTATCTCGTCCAGTACAGTTGGCTGAAACAGTGGAGTTCCATCCGGATCGGAGCGGCCCCAGTGCCCCGGAGACCGTCCGTGGAACTATGCCTCGTTTCCGAGTTGTCCGCGACATGCAAGTCAGGGTCAGGGTCAGTTTCCCCTTCACTAGATACTCGAGTACTGTAGAACAGGAGTACAGTGGTACAGTAGAACAGTATAACAGTAGTACAGTAGTGCACGATTACAGGAGGTGCTTGAATCATGATTCTGTACAGTGATTAACTTGTCTTGATGCATTCCCCTGGTTCGGGGCTGCCTGGTGACCTAACGGTCCCGGATACTTGCAGGAACATTCAGGCATGGAACGACTACGTAGTAGTCTTCCGGGGTTTGGATGAAAACACGGTAACATTCAAGCAGACAAGCATGCATTTCTAAGGAACATAAGCAGGCACGTTGCTCGGACCCGAATGTAAGCCGAGAGATAAAATCGTTAAGGGACTTAGCATGAGAGGGTCTGAATATAAGCAGTATTTCATTTCCATGTTCTAGCAAGCAATACAAGTTGGGATTATTCCCTTAGCTAGGTGCGTTGGATTTATTAGCATGCAGGGGGGTGAATCACCTAGCGACTAGCATAAATATTCCAGATTTTATGTGTGCTGGCTAAGCAAAGACAAGTTCACCGTAGCCACCCACCTTAGCGATGATTCGCCTCGGTAGAGCGATACGTCTGAGCGAGCCTCTGAAAGTCCAAGCCGGATTCTTGTAGGGACAAGTCTGGATATCCTTTGCTTCTTGATCGAGGCAAAGCGGGTCGGGACAACTGCACGATTGCCGTTTGAGACGGCAGCCCGCTTGAGCGGAACGGGGTGTTACAAGTAGGATGAATGATATCTTGTGAAGGAGGGGGTATCACCTGAAGGGGGGTTGGTATCGGTGCCTCAGGAGTTGGGACGAACGCAGGCAAGGGACTTGGCACTGGCACTGTCGGTACTGGTCCTGCAGTTTGCTTCTCTCTCCTGCTGTAGGTAAGTAACTCTCCCTGAGCCGTAGGCCTAACACCTTCACCTTCTTGTCCCTTCTCCGTGCCTCCATGCCAAACTTATAAATCAGTCACCACCAAGTTCTCCATCTCCCCCTCTCGCCTAATACTGGCAGTATTAGGCGTGTTGTGTGAAGTTTCGTCCTGACGGTAGTATGGCTCATGCTCCCGAAAGTGGACATCCATACTGACAAACTTCTTCTTCTCTACTGGACTCCAGCACACATACCCCTTCTGGGTCGTCGAGTAGCCTACGAAGATGCATTTGACCGCTGTAGGGTCAAGTTTTCCAACTGATGGCCTGTTCCTCCACAGTAAAGGTGCCATCAGCTTCTTCGTTCCCTTCTGATATCAGGAGGTTCGCCCGATAACCTCCTCGGCCGCCTCGTCTACCCCCTCGACCACGACCATGTCCTCCATTATATCCTCGTCCGCCGAACGGTCCTCGTCCACCACCTGAATCTCCCTCTCTAGGTGGTTTGGTACAAGCATACCGATGATGACCCATCTCCCCACAGTTGAAGCACTGCTGGTTATGCTGCCAAGGCTCTCCCTTAGATCCTGTGTTTCCTGAGCTGGTGATCGCTAGTGCTGACTTTGCTTCGGGGGGACCACATGTCCCGGCTTGCAGCCTGATGCGTGTCTCCTCCTGGATCATGGCTGAGATAGCCTCCTCAAGGCTAGGGATCTTTGGTTGGGCTAGAAGTAGGGCCGTCCTCTGTGCGAAAGCTGCAGTCAGCCCTTTGAGGAACTTCATCGTCCTCTCCTCCAGACACACCTGTCTCTCCTTACACTTAGGGTCCCCGCAGCTCGCCCAATCTGAGGAGTGATCATAATCCAACCACAGTCCCTCCAACTCCGTGGCATACTCCTGCACCGTCTTCTCTCCCTGTACGGTGTCATCAATCTCCCCCTTTATCTGGAAGACCCATAAATTATTCTCCACACCATCATAGGTCCTTCTCAAATTCTCCCACACATCTTTCACCATCTCAATACCGTCTACTGTGGCGGCAATAGACTGGACTAAGGAGTTGAGAAGCCAGATGTAGATCACCATATGAGTGGACTTCCACTCATCGCGTCCTGTCGAGCCCTCGTCCGGCTCTGTCGCCTCACCCGTCAGGAACCCCTCCATGTTTTTTCCTGCGAGGGTTCTTCTCACCCGCCGTGACCAACTCAGATAGGTGGCTGGTCCATCTAATTTCAGATCGATGGAGGGAAGCTTCAACTCCGGCGACGTTCGTGTTGTGTTCTCACCAGCCGACATCGTCAACAACTTCATCAACGTCGCCACCTCTGCAGAATCTAGCTTCTTGATGATCTCCTCCATCGATGTGTCGTCTATCCAATCTCGTCACGTCTGCTCCATGACTCACGCTCGTCCTCGTCGTCCGCTCCTAGATCCGAACATGTCCCCCCTTTTTTCAGATCTAGGCATCCCTATTAGGCGCTGTCTCGTGCTGGTGCGGAGGAGGCGGCAGCACGCATGTCACAGCCACCGTCGCAGCAGCAGCAGCAGTCGCAGCAGCCGCAGCAGCAGTAGTAGCCGCAGCAGTAGCGGGACGGGGCAGCAACAGCGAAGGGCGGCCTGCGAAGGGCGGAGAAGGGAAGAAGGGGGGGCGTGGAAGAGTTCGGTGGAGGAGATCTAGGAAATCCTCCTGTGCGTTTGTGGAAGCTTGGTGACGGCTAGGGTTTGTGGAAACTTGGCTCTGATACCATGTTGAAATTAGTTGATTATTTTATTGATTGTCTCATTGACATTATATAGCCTTACAATCATTAATACAATGATCTCAATCATTATGACAATAATCTCATAATGGAATATCCTGTGACATATTCTGGCATCCCAAATATGTCCTCAGGATATTCCCATGTGCTTATACTATACTTAAATATGACACCCAACATACCATATCAACACGTACAACGCAGACATGGGTGTTGGCAATTCTAGCTCCTATCATTCGGTGAGCGTATAGAGATGGTCTGATATACTATATGGGCGATTGTGGCTTATTGGCTACATGCTATCATCATTCCGATGAGGAAGGTGCAGAAGATAGAGAAGCTTTGCGCTAACTTTATTTGGAAAGGAAGCATGCATACTATATCTTGGAAGGACCTATGTAAAGCAAAGGACGAGGGAGGAATAGATTTACCATCACTACAAACTACGAGAGAAGTTGCGGCGCTCAAGCTCGCATGGAGGTTTATTGAAGGACTGTCACTTTGGACGCAATGGACAGTTACCAGATACGTGTCGGTTCAAAATTTCTGGGAGATAGGTATTAATAACAATTTCTCAGTTACTTTTAAAGTGATACTGAAACAACCGACACACCTAAAACAATGTACGACACGGATGATTTGCAACGGGAGGTCTACGAGCATCTGGCATGATCCTTGGCTACACAAGGAGAGCTTGATTGATAGGCTCGAATGGCCGATGTTCGAGCTAGTCGAAAACGAAGGATGTCTCAATAAGTACATTCGAAATGGTGAATGGAACATTGTAGATCGACATATCAACAAGTGGTTTAAAGAGGAGACCGACTCCATCACGATTGATTCAGAAGGTCGAGCGGACTACTGGACCTAGGACGGAACGGGGAATGGACAGTTCAGCCATAGCTTAGCTTATGAGCATATGTGACTGAGATATCAAAAAGTGGAGTGGTCATCGCTAATATGGATGAAGGGAGCGGCTGCTAAATTGGAACTTTGCATGTACAAGGTCATACGCGATCGACTTCTTACGAAGGTGAGGCTTGTGAAATTCCGGATCCAGATACCCAGTACAAATTGTGTCCTCTGCAATAGGGAGACAGAAACACGTGACCATATATTCTTCAGATGTTCGTTCTCCATGTGGCTTTGGCAACATTATAGATTCCAAGTTTCTATAGTCAGCAGGAACCCGGTCGGTTTGTACACCGTATGTGAGAAGGTCAAAGTGCTGGAAAGCAAGGGAGGCACAACTTATAGGAAAGCGAGGCTCCGTCTACTATCGGCAGTTTGACATGTATGGAGGGAGCGAAACCGCAAAGTTTTTTAAGGCAAAACTTCGACGCTATCGAGAATCATCAATAATACAGACAGTGATATTAAATGTATGGAGGGTAAAGCATAAGTGGGGTTTACCCCAGATATGTATGATGGTCGTTTATCAAATACCTTTTTCTTCAAAAAAACAAAATTATATATATATATATATATATATATATATATATATATATTTTTTTTTTTTTTTTTTTTTTTTTTTTGATTTTTTTATGTGAGTCGGTCTATACCTAGTTACCCAGTCCATCTTAACCCACTACAGATCGCACTTGCTTGGCTCTCTACTTTTGTGAAGCGAGGATGTGATTGTTTGAGAAAAACAAATAGGTTAGTGAGAGTCCTACTCTTACAGTCAAGTAACCTATCACTGTGTGTTCTGATTTGGCCGGCCCATTGCAGCTCTTTAAGGATATGCTTCAAGGTTGAATTGGGACGGGTCATGCTAGCGCAACCTAATGAGCAGAGGTTGTCAGGGTCGAGATGGAGTTCTCTGCAGGGAGCTAAACATGGCGTCCGAGACTAGGAGGAGACGGTATGAAGCTTTCTTATGCTCTATAATGAAAGCGACCAGGAGGTGCTCGGGGTGGTATAAGTGAAACTTTGTTATACTGAGGCAAAGCAACACATTGTATTATTATCGGGAACATGGTCGGCCAACATGTCTGTGTACCGATCAGCTGATCGGTTGGTCGGTCGGTCGGTCGGTCATCTGAATCTGGGTCTGGCAGATCAAGGCACAGCCGACGAGATGATGCACAAGAGTAGGTCATCGAGGTCTGAATGTACCTTAAGATTACTTCGGTACGGGTCTTTGGATGTCGATGCTTCTCGACAGAGTACTGTTGGGGGAGATGACTACGGAAGTACCTGTGAGAAAGCAGGCAATAATAATGGCAAAGAGGAGATGGGAAATAAAATTATGTCTCCCCAATTTTGATTCTCAATACTCAAATCTCTCTTAAAAAAATAAAGATAAGTTGTACAACCATATAAATAGGCAAAAGAAAACCCTAGAACGGGTCCTAAATCCTAGTACATATCCAAGCTCAACACCATAACCAATATCTAAAAGTGAATATATACATAAAAAAATCCATAACCCAACCCAACTAGAACTCAGTTCACTTCAAACTCAAGCTCAATTGAACCATAAGCAGTATGCTTATCTATCATCTCTAACAAATGATCGAATCTTAACAGATTCATAAACATAGGAACCTTAACTTTGAAAATTTGAAGTCGTCCAGTGAGGACGACGTAAACATTAGAGGTCATAAGAAACTTTGGAATCGGAGAACAATTTCTGACACCATCAAGCAATGCTTAGAATTCTGCTAAAATTCAACTGTCATTTACTAATGCTAATACCACCATCAAGCCTGGTTGAAGATTTGAAGGAAAACAGTGAAACAAGGAGAGAGATCCTGTAACTTTAGGTACGAGGAACAGTGACATTTTCAACTGTTCATTTACTAATGAACAAGGAGAGAAATCCTGTAACTTTGGGTACGAGGAACAGTGTCAGAAATCATTCTGCGATTCCAAAGTTTCTTATGACCTATAATGTTTACGTCGTCCTCACTGGACTTCAAATTTTCAACTGTCATTTACTAATGCTAATACCACCATCAAGCCTGGTTGAAGATTTGAAGGAAAACAGTGAAACAAGGAGAGAAATCCTGTAACTTTAGGTACAAGGAATAGTGACATTTTGTTCCAGAAGATGAAAGGCACAAACACCACCTTTTCTTGTATACATTACAAAAATGAAGGGTATATGATACAAAGAATACAACATTGTATGTTTCTGCAAAGAAGCCTGATGGAATACCAAGGCAGCTTCAACTGATTAAAAAAATTCTTGAGCCAAGAAGTTTTAAAATCTCACTTTTGTCCCAAGAATACATCTTTCCTACACCATATAACGGTATGAAAGTCTAACTAAAGCTCGATAAAGGAACGGTCAAAAATTGCTTCTATCTCAAACATTTCAAAAGGAAAAAAAAAAAATCCTTGAAAACTTCACTAAGCAATGGATAAGAGTTGGATTTCTGTTGTGCCATCATCTCCGAAAAGTTGTTCTCAGTAGCAAAATATTTACATGAGCGGAAGGTAGGTTCCTCCATGACCTCTCCTCAGAATAAGAGGGCCTGCACTTTCTGGAACCTTATCCAACACCTTCGCGCAGAAATCAACCACATCACCAAATCCCGTTGCAACTGTTGCTAACTGCAACCTCAGTCTCAGGTCCCTCGTCCTCTTCAATAAGCTTCTGAATGACCTTCCCAAATGCTTCACCCACTCGGCTGGCAAACCTCCTGGTGAGAGCCACACAGAGAAATGAGATTGGTCTCCCCTTGCTGCAACCTCAGCCCTGTAAAACCTAGCTAGCTCAAGAAGCATCGGCGGCTGCAGCGGAAGCACGACCACAAAATCGGCCACAAAGTCCTCAATGAGGTCTGGCTTCAACATCTGGTTCCATAATACAGGTGCCCACTCACTGGGTTGGTTTAGATTGTAGGCTTCTGCCACAATAAGGGCCTCCTGGAAACGGGACTGCTCAACTAAAGTCCGGCGAGCATTAGTTTCAGAGAGTTCTAACCAGTTAAGGTCAGGGATCCGGATCTGGAGGGAGAGAAGGGAAGCACGAGCACAAGACCGGTAACTTTTTTGTCCGCAATCAATACTGGAGTGAACTTCAGCAGCCTCAATGACATAATGCATGGCCTCAAGCAGGTCTTCTGTGAAGCGCTCCTTGTCTCGATGAGAGAACCACTGGTGAATGTATTGCCTGGAACGGGACTCGAGGAGAGCAGCAGTCTCATAGTTCATGCAAAAGTGGTGGTAAACCTGTGAGGAAACAGGAAACAAAGAGATGGCTCATGTTCAAACCCTATTATCAGAAATATAGCTTCACGTAATATATTCTTCAGGTGAAAAATTGCAAGCGTGGTTGTTCATTTAGTGTGTGGGGCCACTGGCATACTGAAAAAGTATATGGCTAGAAAATCATTAATGTACTTATGGCAAATGCAAGCATACAAATGCAAGAAGACCTTATCCTAAATCAATAGGACAGAAGCTATATATATAATTATACATACTGATCCTATAATACCAACATTATTAAATCAATGCAACTATATGAAACTCTAATAATTATTAAGCAATTTGGCATATAACAAAAAATTCTAGAAATGTCACATCAATAATATAACCTAAACTAACAAAACACTGATAAATGATATGGCTAGAAAATCATTCATGTACGTATGGCAAATGCTAGAAGACCTTATCCTAAATCAATAACAGAAGCTATAAAATATATAGAATTATCCATACTGATCCTATAATACCAACATTATTAAATCAATGCGACTATATGAAACTCTAATAATTATTAAGCAATTTGGCCTATAACAATAAATTATATAAATTAGTAACATCAATAATATAACCTAAACTACAAGAAGTTCTATTAAGTTAGTTACATGAATCCTTACCTTCCATTGAGTCTGTTAAGGGCCATGTCTTCTCGCATTGGCTTGTTCTTTAACAAAATATCAAATTCAAGTTTTCATAGGCCTACATAAGTTCTCTACGGGCCCCCTTAACTAGTAGTCTTTACATAGAATTGGGATAAAATAATTAGGGATTCTGAGAAATAAGGGTTTGGAGCTGATAGTATCAGCTAATTGTATGCAATTCCTACTTGAATTTAGATCAAGTCTCTTGTATCTATAAGCAGATGGGCGTGGCCAAGAAGCAGCCAGCTGACTGCCCCTTCAACCCTACTTTTCTTTGTTGTGTGCATATGTCAAGAGTAATTAGGAATAGAAGAAAAGTGGATTGATGATTTCAAAGGCTTTTGCTGCAGAGGGATGGACTGATGTAACAGCCGGAATATTCGGTCGAACAAGGTAGGTTGACAACCTTGTTAGAGTATAGGATGGTGAAAGGGCACCTAGGTTTATGGTTAAGAGGTTGGAAAACCTTAAATAGGAGGAATTGTTAGAGTATAGGATGGTGAAAGGGCACCTAGGTTTATGGTTAAGAGGTTGGAAAACCTTAAATAGGAGGAATTTTTTGTGCGCTGTGGTGGTTGATGGGTTAAAGACTAGCTAGCCTACATTATCATGGTATCAGTAATCAGAGTCATGACCTTATCATTATTTTCTAACTCTAGCCCTAGCTGCCACCATCACCCCAACCCTTCACCACCACCTTCATCTAACATCCAGCCTCATACAACCCCTAACCAAATACTGGCATCTCAAATCCTAACCCTAGCTAAACACGCCAATCACCACATATCCCCATCAGCTCTAACCCTAGTTGATTCCGTAGATCTGCCTTAGAATCATCATTAAACCTTAACTCCTCCTCGATCTACCTACAGTTACCCGTAATACCACTCAAATCCTAAACCTAGCCATATTTCTGGCCGGCTAGTTCAACCACTCCCTCAATCTATTTGACCTCGGAAACCCTAACCCTAAGACAATAGGAAACCCCCTCTCTAGATTTGCACCCTTCACGATCAGGTACCCTCCGTGTGCTCCTGGTCCATCCTTTTGTCCACCAATGCAAGGCACTGCTCCTGATCCTCCCTTTGCACTTTTGGTCAACCTAGTCCAAATGCCAACTGCTACGGGTATTTATAACACGATGGTTACATTACACTTGGAGTGCTGCGTTCTTGCTCGAACAAGGTGCAGGAGGCAACTACCAAGGTTCACAGTATCGGTATCGGATCATTCCTATGATTATCGGGATCGGCTGTATCGGCAGTTTCGGATCGGAGTATCAAATTTTTTGGTATCGAAAAACAAATAATTATCAATAAATTATTAACATTTTAGAAAATATATTTTATACATTTAGGTATAATTTTAAGTATTTTCAGTGTTGTTTCTTAATACTTTTGAAATTGAATGAAATACTAGTCACCCTTGCCGATTGGTTTAGATGCGATAGATACATGTTTTCTTCTTTTACATGCTTTTACAACTTTACTATACTTTTACACCTTTGCTTATTGGTCTTTTTCATTCAATTATCTTTGTCGAATTAACTGAAAAAGAGACCGCCAAGGTCGGTATCGGTCACTATCGGATATCAGTCGGTATCAGACCGGAACATACCAAACCGTACCGGTATCGGCCATATCGGATCGATATCCGGACGATACTGGAAACAATGGCTGCTACTACAATACATTCGTCCTCAAGACCGTCAGGCTGCACAAGATATCCCTTCCTGCTTTCCTCTAGCATCTACATCACCCAATTAGTCTTAGCAATTATCTAATCAGCATGTCCAACAGGCCCTTCGCATACTGCAGTTATCTTATAGTCTATCCGATACTTTCTACACTGCTTGTACTTTTGTAGCACGCACAAATATGCCTATTGCTTTCTGGATATCAGACTTCAGAGCTACCCATCATATGAATAGTGATTCTTCTAAACTCGTGTCTTCTTTCCCGGTTCCATCAGCATCTATTAATACTATTGACGGTACCTCTCTATCTATTTCTTGTCAAGGTCACCTATATGATTTACACCATTTAATGATCCCCATGTCTAGCATGTGCCAAGTTTGTCTATAAATCTATTTTTATCTCAGTTGATTGACTGACTTGTATTACTCTGTTATATTTATTTTTACATCATGATCTATGCATGATCTTCACACTGCGATGGTGATTATGACAGGTCTAGGAGTCATGGTCTTTACTATGTATCATCTTCATATGCCATCTCCCACATCCATTGTGTCTCGCCTTGATCTCATAGTCCCTTCCATCTATGATATTTGGCACCGGCACCACGGTCAACTTTCTTTTCCTAGGCTTTAGCATCTGTCTTCTATTGGTTTGTAAGGAAACTCTTTTACTTAATTTCTCAATCCTTGTAGCTACTGCAAGTTGGCAAAATACTTGGCAAGCCCCTCTCTTTCTAAGGAGATCGCTTCTCCTTTTGATTTAGTGTACCCTGATATATGGGTCCTTCTCCCACCTTACAAAAGGAGGAAAAAAAATCATTATGTTGTCTTTGTTGATGATTGCACTATTTCGCTTGGCTAATCTTTTCTCTCTAAAGTTTGAAGCATTCCCTAAACGTGTTTGAACTTGCTAAGATAGATGAAACTCATATAGCCCATAAGATATTTCGCTCAGACATAGGGTGGAATACACTTCACACCAGTTTTGATATTTTTTTTTCATTTCACAAAGGGTAATTTGGCTAATTTCTCTTGCTCCCGTGCTCATTAGCAAAATGAAAATGATGAGAGATCACATACATATTCTATACTCAAGAACAACGCATCTCTTCTTCTCTTAGTTTTGTCCTTGTTCAGTTCTGAACACAATCCATTCTCATGAGTGTTTTCCTGATTAATCACATTCCCTAACCTATAGTTCACGGTGTTCCCTTATCAGATAGAATAATTGTGCCTCTGACTATTGTATAATTCAAGATTTTTGTTCTACTGCGCTCTTATGCCTCCATTCAAGGGATCAAATTATCTTCGCGGTCTACAAGTGTCTTTCTGGGATACGAGAAAGGGCTACAAATGTTATGATCTAGTTGGCAAACATATTCACATCTCTTGTCATGTCACATTTCTTGAGAACATATCATACTATGCATTTCCATGTCCTCTTGTCTCTTTACCAACTTACACACCAAAGGATCTTGTTTTCCATGAGATTCTTGATATTCCTGCTCTACCTCATCAGAGACTATAATTGTGCCTCGTCTCTTTACCAACTTGCACACCGAAGGAACTTGTTTTTGAGATTCTTGAGATTCCTGCTCTAACTCGTCAGAGACTATTCTTGAGATTCCTAATCTATTATTCACGGTGTACCCTTATCCGAGACTATAATTGTGCCTCTGACTATTCTATACTTCAAGATTTTGGTTCTACTTATTTCGCTCTTACGCCTACATTGAAGGGGTCGTATTATCTTCACGATCTACATGTTTCTTTTTGGGATACACTTCTCATAGTATGGGCTACAAATGTTATGATCTAGTTATCAAACATATTCACATATCTTGTCGTGTCATATTTCTTGAGAACATACCATACTATGCATTGTCATGTCCCCTTGTCTCTTTACCAACTTACACCAAAGGATCTTGTTTTCATGAGATTCGACCTAGTCACACCTATCACAGGTGCATCTTCGTTGTGGTCGCTCCACAGTTACTAATGAGACCTTACCACTTGTTAAATCAATCAATATAGATTAGGCAACTCAGACTTCTCCGATCTTCCCATATGTGTCACTTCATTCGCGATCAAAATTCTTGACAGTGGGCAAACTACTTCACATCCATGACTCCTAGTTTTTCAAAGTTTCTTACAGCTACAACTAATCATTGGGAACCTCAATCATATCAGAAAGTTGTCCACACATACTTGAGGTGGTAGACACCTGTGTTTGATGAGCTTCAAGCTCTTCATAAGACCCACACTTGGGATCTCACGTCCTCTATTAGTTGTAAATGGGATTATAAAATAAAAACACTTGTAAATGTCAATTTTGATCAGTAAAAGGCTCATCTAGTAGATCACGGGTTTTTACAACAGTATGGTATAGATTATGACGATACATTTGCTCTCGTTGTTAAGATGACCACTATTTGCAACTTTTTTGATGTCGCCTACATTTCATAATGACCCATTTATCATAAGAATGTGAAGAATGTGTTTCTTCATAGTGATCTGGCCAAGGATATTTGTATGGCTCCTACTGGTTTGTCTCGCTCGTCTAGTAAAGGTCTGTCATGTTGATTTGTAGCCTCGCACAGGCTTCCCAGGCATAGTTTCCTTGATTTATCATTGCTATGTTGGGTCCACCAGGAATCCTAATAATCTAGCCATGTTTTCTCATCCCTCTGGGAATTTGCTTCTATAGGGTGTTTGGTATCTAGTAAGTGAAACTAGATATGGGAGATGCATGAAAGTGGAGTTGGATTTGGAAGATCTAATGTTTGGTTCAAAGAGAAAGGGGGTGAATTTGGGGCAATAATCACAGGGACCCAAATCTTGTACCCCACCTTGTCGCCCTCACTTTCTCCATTCCCAAATCATGTGGGATCAAACTTAGTTTTGTTCTATTTTTTTTCTCTTTCTTTCTTTTGTAATTAGTAATATCTACTTAACTATTTATAATATTCATAAATTAATTAGTATTGTGCTAACTTTGTAATTAAGATAATTAATATTAAGTAATTAACAAAATTTATTATTAATAACTAATCCAGAAATTTAATAATTACTAAGTAATTAAGATAACTAATAAATAATTATTAAGAAATTAAGTAGGATAATCAATAATTCTTGATTAGTGTTATATTAATTACTTAGTAATTAATATACTTAATAATTATTCAATAACTATAAGAACTTAAATAACTTATTATTATTAACTACATAAAATATGATATTTAATTAATAAAATATTTACCTTATTATTAATAAATTAGTAATTAAGATAAAGCTTATTAATTATCAATTTAGTTAGATAACTAATTAGCATTAACTATTATTAAAATGCACTCTTCCACTTTTCTACTTTCTTATTTTTTTAGATAACCAAACACATTTTGGAAGAAGGGGACAAGAAAGTCCATGTATTTTCATATATGTTGAACAGACGTGACAAAATGGTGTCCAAATGTTTACCGTGTATGTAATTATGTATTCATGCAAGACTCCGTATTCGTAACATAGATGATTATATTGTACCTATTTGAAAATGTTTGTATCCGATATTCGTATTGTGCCCCTATTTGTATCAGTGTCTATATTCATCCAACATATATTTTCATACCGTTTCCATCCATGAAAGTGTAAGTTATGTTTTCCCTCACTGGCACAATAAGAAAGAGGCATGCTGCAATACACCTTTGTCAAAGGAGTCGAGTAGAGCTGGAAAAAAAGGACATCAAGTCAATTGAATAGTGGATTCCAGCAACATGGTTGGGACACCGATTATCAAACGTGTCCTTGTAGAATATTTTGGAGTTCTTTTTTTCTTTTTTCTTTTTTACAACCCTCCATCTTACATAAAAACCCCTAATACATTCTAATATACCAACACTCATCCTCAATATGGACGAAAGATATTCACTAAGCCCATCTTGTCACATCCTCTAATCATATCTACAGAGCTAAGTCCCTTAGTCAGACTGTCTGCTACCTGATCCTTAGTTGGAACGTGGCCTAGCTCCAGTAGTCTATTGTCCAACTTCTCCTTAATGAAGAACCTATCGATCTCGATATGTTTGGTCATGTCATGGTGCACTGGATTGTTGGCGATACTGATGGCTGACTGATTGTCACACCACAGCTTTATCTTGGTTCATTAATCCAGCTGTAGCTCCACCAGCCATAGCAGCTCTGCAACTCCCAAGGCCATAGCTATGTACTCCGCTTCAGTTGTCGATCTGGCCACCACTGACTGCTTATTACTCCTCCAAGAGACCAAGTTGCCTCCTACAAATATGCAATAGTCCGAGGTAGACCTCATGTCATCAGCACAGCTAGCCCAGTCAGAGTCACAGTAGCCCTCGATGCTCACGTGATCATTCTTCCTGAATTTCAGTTCATTTCCGGAGGTATCCTTCAAGTATCTCAAAATCCGGTACACTGCGTCCATATGACCCTTCCTTGGGTCATGCATGTAGCGGCTCACCACACTTACTACAAAGCAGATAACAGGACGTGTGTGGCTCAAATAGATCAACTTGTCCACCAGTCTCTGGTATATGTCCCGGTCAACTGGTTCTCCAGCCTCAGCACCCACCTTGAACCTCTGATTGCTCGACGTCGCTGCAGGTTTGCATCCCAGCATCCATGTCTCTGTGAGAAGGTCCAGCGCATACTTTCTCTAAGAAAGAACAATCTTCTCTGCTTCTCGAGCAATCTCAATCCCAAGGAAGTACCGAAGAAGGCCAAGATCCTTCACCTTGAACTCCTTGCCAAGCTTTCCCTTGAGTCAGGCAATCTCCTATTCATCATCTCCTGTGATAATCATATCTTCCACATACACCGCAAGTATGGTGATTTAGCCTCCACTCCGACAGAAAAACACAGTGTGATCAGTATTGATCTGCCGATATCTCATCCCTATCATCGTCCTCCTGAATCTGTCAAACCACGCTCGAAGAGACTGCTTCAGTCCATAGAGGAACTTATTCAACCTGCAAACATTGCCCACTGTCTTATCAGTGCAGAATCCTGGTGGTATCTCCATGTACACCTCCTCATCTAGATTCCCATGAAGAAACGTATTCTCACATCCAGTTGGTATAGCTTTTATCCACCATTCGTTGCCAAAGAAATTAGAGTCCTGACGGTGCTCATCTTCGCCACTAGTGCAAAAGTCCCGTCGTAGTCAATGTCGTACGCCTGATTGTATCCTTTTGCCACCAGTCAAGCCTTGTAGCGCTCAATCTGTCCATCTGGGTTCTGCTTCACAGTAAAAACTCACTTGCATCCGACTGCCATTTTTCCCTCTAACAGTTTTACCAGTTCCCAAGTGTGGTTCTTCTCAAGAGCCCCTAATTCCTTGTGCATCGCTGCTTTCCACTTTGGATCGTTCTTGGCAACCTGCCAATTGTTAGGTACAGTAATACTATCCAAAGACGAAATGAATGTTCCATGAGAAGATATGTTATCATATGAAATAAACTGAACAAGGTCTCAACCATATCTATCAGGAGGATTTTCCGCATTGCTGCGAGTAGTCCTCCGTACTGATAATGGTGTTGGAGGGGTAGGAAGAATGATATCACCTGAAGGAAAATCTGGTTGTGGTGGTGGTGTATGTCTCGGAGTCGAGACGGACGCAGGCAAGGGACTTGGCACTGGCACTATAGGAACTGGTCTTGCAGTTTGCTTCCATTTACTGTTGTAGGTAAGTAACTCCCCCTGAGCCGTTGGCCTAACACCTCTCATCTCCTCCCCTTGTTCCTCTTCACTCTCCTCCTCAACCGTTCCTCCATGCCATACTCCTAAATCGGTCACCAAACTCTCACCAACCTCCCTCTCTCGTCTCATACTCTCAGTGTCAGATGAGTTGCCCATGGATGAGGTTCCCTCCTGGCTGTAGTATGGCTCAAGCTCCCTGAAGTGAACATCCATGCTCACAAACCTCTTCTTCTCTACTGGGCTCCAGCACACGTACCCCTTCTGAGTCGCCGAATAGCTCACGAAGACAAACTTGACTGCTCTAAGGTCAAGTTTCCCAACAGATGGTCTGTTGTCCTTCACAAAACATACGCAATCAAACAACTTCAGCGGGAGTATCCCACTATTATTTTCTTGCAATATCTCACATGGAGACTTCCATCCCAATACTTTCGAGGGCATCTTGTTGATCAGTTGAGCTGCTGTCAACACTGCATGCCTCCACAGATTCTGTAGGACATTCATGGCGATCAACATGCTCCTTGCCACCTCCAGAAGGTGTCTGTTCTTCCTTTCTGCCACTCCATTCTGTGCTGGTGTGTATGCACAGGTGGTTTGATGCTGTATCCCTTGGGCTGACAGGTATTCCTCAAGTGTTTTGTTGATATACTATGTCTCATTGTCAGACCTTAGTACCTTCACCACTGCTCTGTACTGAGTCTGGACATGTTTATGAAAGTCCCGAAAACAGACAAAGATATCACTCTTATTATTCATCAAATACAACCATGTGACACGAGAGGAACAATCAATAAAAGAAACGAAATACTTGTAACCATTCATAGTAGTTGTGGTGCATGGCCCCCAAATATCAGAATGATAATATCAAAAACAAAAAAGCTCATATAGCCCGCACTAATATATGAGCTCCTAGTAAGTTTGTCTAAATCGCACGCATCACATACTAGTTTTTCCTTATTTGCTTTCTCATAAATAGATGGATACAACATACTCAAAAGACAAAAGATGAGTGCCCCAACCGCCTGTGGTGGAGTATGAGTGTATCATCGACACTCATCTTCGGTCCTCTCATTCCTACCCTCTGCCACAGACACCAATGCTATCTAGCCCTTCCCGATCCAGGTACCACAGTCCATCATGCCAAGTGTCAGTCCCAAGTCTTCGTCCCGTCTCCTTCTCCTGGAAGATCACCTTAGGAATATCAAAAGAGATGCATTTTAGTTGAAAGATTATAGTACTAATGGACAAAAGACTGACTGGAAAGGAGTATGTAATTTTACTGAACCTGTACAATCGATAGTACCCTTAGCGACCACTGGCTGAAAAGTATCAACGGTTGTTTGCATTTTGTCTGTCGATGCTAGGTGAGTGTAGGAAGAGAACTCACTAGCATTCCCTGTCATGTGTCGAGACGGACCCGAATCGGCAATCCAGTCTGACGATCTAAGGGAAGACATAGATGCAGGACGAGTGAGTCGTCAGTACCTTCCGATGGATGGGCATACATGGCAGCGTTGCCTCTGGCGAAAACTGAGGTGGACGCCTCCTCAGTCACACTCCTTTTGTCTCCATCGCTTGACGCTCTGCTTTCTCCTGATTACCTCCAACATGTCCAGCAGTGCCTGATCCTCCTCAGTATATGCGACATCAGTTCCCTCCTCGCCTTCTGTTACCAGCAGGTTCGTCCGATAACCTCCTCGACTGCCCCGTCGACCCCCACGGCCACGGCCACGTCCTCCAAACTGTCCACGTCCACCACCTGAATCTCCCTCCTTGGGTTTTTTAGTGCAAGCATACCACAGATGGCCCATCTCCCCGCAGTTGTAGCACTACCGGAGGTCTCCCTTAGGTCATGTGTCGCCTAAATTGGCAACCACCAGTGCTGACTTTACTTCAGGAGGACCACATGTCCCTGCCTTCAGCTTGATACGAGTCTCCTCCTGGATCATGGCCGAGATAGCCTCCTCAAGTGTAGGGATCTTCGGTTGGGCTAGAAGTAGTATTGTCCTCTGAGCAAACACTGCGGCCAGCCCCTTAAGAAATTTTATCGTCCTCTCCAGCAGACATACCTCTCCTTACACTTCGGGTCCTCGCAGCTCGCCCGATCTGAGGAGTGATCGTAATCCAACCACAGACGCTCCAACTCCGTGGCATACTCCTGCACCGTCTTCTCTCCCTGTACGGTGTCGTCGATCTCCCCCTTGATCTGGAAAACCCTCAAGTTATTTTCCATACCATCGTAGGTCCTCAACTTCTCTCACACGTCATTTACCATCTCAAGGTCATCCACTGTGGCAACGATCGACTGGATTAAAGAATTGAGGAGCCAAATGTATATCACCATATGAGTGGACTTTCACTCGTCGCGTCCTGCCGAGCCCTGATCCGGCTGTCTTCTCTCCTGACAAGAAACTCTACAGGTTCTTCTCTGCGAGGGTTCTCCTCACCCGTCGTGACCAACTCAGGTAAGTGGCCGGTCCATCAAGCTTCAGATCGATGGAGGGAAGCTCCAACTTCGTCGGTGTTCGTGTCGCGTCACCAGCCGACAGTTTCATCAGCTTCATCAACGTTGCGACCTCCGTAGGGTCCAACTTCTTGATGATCTCCTCCATCGATCCTCCTCTTCTCCGATCACCTCACACCCATCCCACGATTCACGTTCGTCCTCTTCGTCCTCTCCTAGACCCGATCATGCCTCTCCCCCATCGTATCTAGGCCTTCGATGTCAACGTCCGGAACGACCCGCGGGAGACGCCGGGAACCGCGGCAGAAGGCTCATGTGGGCTCCGCAGGAGTCGCGGCTTCGGGGTGGTGGCGGAAGTGTGGTGGCAGCGGCGGCGACGGTGGTGGTGGGCGAGCGGTGCGGCGGCGGTGGTGGCGGCGGTGGCGCGGCAGCGGTTGTGGCGGCTAGGGTTTGGCAGATAGGGTTTGTGGCGGCTAGGGTTCGTGTTCTGATACCATGTAGAATATTTTGGAGTTTTTTTTTTTTTAATAATCTTTTGGCTATATATATATATATATATATATATATATATATATATATATATATATATATATATATAGCCTTACAACCCTCCATCTTAAATAAAACTCCCTAATACTTTCTAATATACCAACAGTCCTTACTGTATGTTGATGATATGACTCACCAATAGTGACTCGGATTACATTATGCAAGTAATCGATAGTTTGGGGTGAAAGATGGTCTCCTACGTCACTTTCTTAGTCTGGTGGTTGATCAATCTCTGCGAGGTTATTTTCTCCCAACAAAAAAGTTTATCACTATTATCTGGACCTCTTGAGTTGAATGTCAAGGTATGACCTGAGGATTGTGAGAGCCTTCTTGATCCCTCTTTTTATAAATAGTTCGTTATATGTTTCATACACAAACACAAACTACATTAAAAAGGACAATACAAAGATATAACACCAATTTTGGTGTCTTAGTGTAGGTGTACGATACGACAAGGTTCATATTTTATGAGTGTTCGCGCTTTCTTGCCTGGATGTAGTCTGGTTTATCTGACAATCAGTCGCTCAGACATCTCCTATGCAATTCATAATGTTCAACAATTGCCTTGGCTCCTCACAATGCACACTTATGTTTCTCTTCGTCCAGACTGCGCTACTTACGAGGCACCATCACTTAATCTTTATTCTCTCCTCCATCATCCTGTTAAAACTCCATGTTATACTAATATTGACTGGGCTGGAGATGTCATTCATCAGTGAACTACCATTTATGTGTTCTTCTAGGTGTCTCTTTAATTTCTTGAAAATCGAAGGAGAAGAATATTGTATCTCGCTCTAGTGTTCAAACAGAATATTGTGACATGGCTTCTACTACTGCTTGCAGACATGGGCATTCCTCTCTCCGTTGTCATTCCTAGGCGACTCTTTAATTTGTTGAGATCACTTGGCTTCAGTTCCTCCTTACAGGCATGGGCATTCCTCTCTTTTGTCACTCCTCTACACTGCGATAACATCAGCGGCTATCTATGTTGCATGGACACGGATATGACACAGTAAGGACACGAATACGACACCTATTTTGGTGTGTCCTACTGTATTTTGAAGTGTCTGATACGTGTCTGCAAAGTGTGTGATACGTGTTTGATAAGACCACCACTTTTTTGGAGCGTCCGTGCTTCGTAGGTGGCTATAGATCGTCAGCAACCCAGTATTTCACAAGCGCAGAAACACACTGAGATCGACTATCACTTCATGCATTATAATTTTCTATATGGGACAATATCCCTTAATTTCATCAGATGCAGATTGTTGTTCTTTTGACAAAGGCCCACACCGTGCAACAACACTCCTTTCTTCTTGGCATTCTCTCCTTGGTCTATCCACTGTGACTTTAAGAGGGGGGTTGAAGAATGAGCTAGCCTTCTATTACTATTTAGTTTACTACTAAACTAAGCATTGGGCAGTTCCATGTTTTCTGCAAATGACGTTAAAAATCATAATCTCCATCCATCCTGCTATGTGTGCTTCTAGAAGAAAATTTACTCGAAGACAAATCAATTAGCAAAGCCAATAATCTAAAAGCTTTAATTTGGAGAGAAGTAGACCTTTAAACTCCATAGCTATGTTTCTGTGTCCTAGTGTATTTATGGTGTGCTTTGTCAAGTGTCCGTCTGACATGGACACGGCACGGCATGACAACGATTCTGGAGGTCTCTGTTTCTAGCTTCATAGACAATCAAAATATTATCAATCATCGTTGGAAACAATCAGATAGTTAAAACATGACTTGAGTAATAGAAAATACAGTAACCAAACAGTATGATGTCTCCTGACACTATGGTAGCATGCACAAATTATGTAGAGACATCCTTTTTGGTAGTAGAAAAAATTAATTAATACTTCCTACTCAACACTACTTTGTGGAAACACGAGTGAGCAAGATTACCAACCGTTGCAAAAGCATCAAGATCATCAGGATTAAAACGCTCCAATGTGGTAAGAACAGCCATTCGGAATCCTATAACTGTCGCAGATGAGTCTGTGGAACTCTCAGCAGCAGAGAACTTCTGAAGTAGAAGATCCAGCTGGCCATTCTCTATAAGGATATTAAGAATAAAATTCAAGGCATGAAAATTGCTAACTCCAGTTATCAGGCGAGCCAAACAAGAGAAATCACCCTCTGACACATAAGATTCTACCCTATTGGCTGCAAGGGTGACAAGAACGTCAACTCCATCAAGACAGGCAGAAGATTTGTAGAAGTGGTGTGACAAAATAAGAAGTTCAACCTGATACACATTCCGACAAGTTTGTGTGAGACAGAGAAAATCTTTTAGCTGCAATAACTTAATATTTTTACAGAAATTGTTATGTCTACAAGTAATTCTATCACCTATCATACAATTGAAGCAGAATATAAGAAAAAGTGTTTACCGGATAAGTAAAGCAATAGCAATAGCAATAGCAATAGCAATAGCAATAGCAATACACAGGAGTTTAGCATCCTATTTGCTAACAGTTTCATCATTTGTATTAGGATGCTAATGACAATGCAAAATGACATCTTCAAGACAACAGCTGAATTTAAGCAAAGTTAATAACTTGCTCTTTTAAGGTTGCACAGGGTTTTTGCATGTCATGGCATGCGATGTCTATTTATGACTCAAATACCATGAAAACAGTGCACAGGATACCACAGAGACTTCAGTGTTTAACTAATTCAAGTAACTTTAGCCCAAATTATATGCAGTGTTATGGTTACAAAAATGCACTAAATCCCTAAAATTGATATATTCTGTCCCAGACCTCATCACGTTAACTTTTGATCTAGAAATTTAAGTCACAATCTCAAAAAATAAAAAATAAGAGACTTCTTTTGGATGGTAAAGATGCACATCCTTATCCTATAACTTGAAAGCTAAGAAAATGGATGGATAGCTGATACTATCCAAATATAAGCATCCTTATCACACCACAAAAAAGGAACTGCTGTTCATTAAGGCATAAACACCATTCTCTTAGCTGTAGATATTCATGCTTACAGTCTAAGCATTCATTTATCTTCAAATCTTGCAGTATCCAGTAAGTTCCAACTAATTTGATATTGAGAATAACATAAGAATTCAGTAGTCATACAAGGATGAACTTAATGAGAAATATAATTAACCATTACAAACTTCATATAAAACTATAGCATGATAGTGATAGTTTCTTAAGTTTGTCGTGAAATTTCATGTTAAAGTGCAATTATATCTAAGGATCTGATTCTCATCTCTTCAGTAAGAAATCCAGTACCTCACAAGCATGTGGTATTTCTTGCCCAGTCATAACTAAGCGCATCAGAGCATGACCAATTTCTTGCTCAGAAGGACAAAGTTCTGCCCACTTCAAAAAGTCGGAGAATCTCCACAGAAGAGGAGCAGGCCCTTCCTCTCTTTGAGAATCCATGTATCCTCCACGGTGCGCAGCCAACAAACCCTGGTTAAATAAAACTCTGTTTAATATACTAAGATGGATATGCCTGAGTCGTTATTGTTATATTCAAATGAAAAGGAATTAATAAAAGCATGCCTTCAGAAAAGATTCAGCAAGAATACGTGCAATACTTGGTGGCGGCATGTCATGAGTCTCCACCAAGAGTCTGGCTTCTTCAAGAGAGTCTTGGGCTTTGAGTGAAAGAAGCTGCAGCAGTTCAACAGGGCGTTTCTCAAATGCTTCAGAAAATGTGAGGCCCAATATCTTTGCCGCTTTGACCACTGCTATTATTCTCCAACACAGTCCACGCCCACAACCTTCATTACACTTTACTGCTAAAGACTCCAAGGTCTGTAAAATTGTCAAAAGCAAGAGCACTTTTATCAAGCATACGTGTTCAAAGTATTGTTTATATGTTTACATGTAGCTAAGCTAAACTTTATGTTGACTACTTTAACATCAGAAGATAAGTGATACTACTTAACATACAGATTAGTATACAGTTACCTAACAAAGATAATTAGCATATAATTAAATGGCTTAAGAATCAAACCTGTAGTGGGTCTAGATAGTTGTTGCTGAACATAGGAAGTGATTGAATCACTGTACGCACATCAGGATCCAGCAAGGATTCAACTATTTCTCCATCACTACAGGAAGACGAAGCAGCTATCTTTAAAGCAGCATCAATAAGTACGATTTCTGGCAGCACATTCTCAGGAGAAAGCTTATGTTGAAGTTGCTTAGCAGCTGATATTTGTCCAAACTCCAAAAGAGAGAGAACAGCCCTCTCCATTTCTGCAGGTCGTACTTTTTCTTCCCATCCAGAAACAGATGCCTCTATCTTTATGTTCTCTTCCGGCATTGGCAGATTTCTGGATAGTTCACCACTAGCCCTGATACTACGGGGAGAACTGGGATTATCATCATAATCATTATTCGAATCTACATTATCAATGGGACGCCTTAACTGCAGATAGGTTTTGGACCTTCTCTTTGTCCTTGAACTGCTTGTAGCTGTCAGTGGACTGTTAGAATCCACAACTTGCAAGTGTCTGTTATGGGGGAGGTGACTTTCCCTACTACTATTTCTCTCAGAAACTCTTGCCCGAATAGTGTTTATATGAGTATCCATCTTTGCAATAACATTTGCAGTCTGTTCAATAATGCTGGCATTGTTTCCAACTGTAAGATTCGGAATGGAATTGGACATGGTAAAATCACCTTCAGTCTTAGTCTGAGCTTCTGATTCTACTGCTAAGAGCCATACTCTAGTCTCAATTTCCCGCAGAAGATGCAGAGGATAAACTCTGTAGATAAATAGCAAACTTATAACTAATCAAAGGAAGATCAAACTTTATACGCAAGATTTGTGCCATAAAACTCACGGAGGTGATTGGGTCATTGTTCCACTCAACCACTGTAGTGATAGTAGAAGCATCCCGTGCAACTCGATTGCAGGAATCTCTTTTTCCACAGCTTCTGCGTGTTTGAGGAAAAACAATCCAGCCTGCATGGAAGGATGACCATAAAGCAACATGTTCAATTTGATCGTTCCCCAAAAAGAAATCATTGTTAACAATGTAAGAGCATAACCTGCAATGCGGGAAAAGAATGTCTCAAAAAAAGCGTTTGGCAATGGCTCCATAATGCAGCTCTCTCTTCGGGTACATCCCAAAGGTACTCCTTCCACTCCACCACCATGGCCTCAGCCTGAAACAGAGAGCACGTGAGAATGAAAATCAAAACAGAAAAAAAAGAGTTTATTAATCGTTTAACCGTAAAAATCCTCCTAAAGTGAAGAGGAATTGCATTCTGCATTTGCTTATTGGAGAAAAGAAAAGATTGTGCATGCAACCTTGTTAGATTAGGCAGATGTTAAGGGCTGATGTGATGCCATCAATTTCAGGATTCTATAATCCTTAAGACCACCAACATGAACATGATCAACCTTCTTCACCAAATACAAGACCCCAAAAGCAAAAAAGTAATAAACCAGCAGATAACAATTATGTTATGATTGCAAAACTCATAAACTGCTGAAGGGGAGAAAAGTAGAAAGAAAAGGGCATCTTTGGACTGATTACCTGTAGGCTAAAGGAAAGTGAAATCCTCACTTGATAATGGGCAAAAACAGCAAAAATATTTCTGATGTCAAATTTCAAGGACAATATTCCAATTGTCAGTGATTGCCAGGAACTCCAAGACTGCTTTGATAAAGTGTGTGGAGGTCTTATATCCCGACCACAAGATTCAAGATATTATTGGAGGAAGTCAGAAGGAAGACGGATAAGCAAAATCAGAAGGAAGACGGATAAGCATTGCTTAGGATTTGAGCTAGCCATGGCAAAGAAATTTGATGGGCTTTTCATTTTCCTATGTTAACTTGTGCACTATTGGGTTTGGTTTATGGAAGGAACAAGATTTGTGGACAGTGGAGGATTGGTAGTGTTAATGAAGTATACAAGAGCCAAGGGATTCATGCGAAGTGGAATCGGAAAAGTTTTTATGGTACATATTCTTTAAATCCGGGCAAATGATTTTTATATTATCATTTCATTTTATTTTATTTTATGAATTATTTACTAATTAATTGTTGATTATAATAGTTTATTTGTGGGATTTCTATGGCGGTGATTCCCCCTATTTACAAGCTATGCCCATCAAGATCTTGAGTTTGAGTAGCAGTTCGTCGGATGTGTGAGGACAAGGTACATTTGAGAAGGCAAATTTCAGTACTTGTATATGTATAAACATTCATATATTTATAGTTTTGACTCATAGTAGTAGAGTTAAATGTAATTGTTAATTTTTCTGCAGATACATACAAAGAAGAGAAACAGACTAAAATTAGAGTAGGTTGAATGACAATCTTTGTTCAATTTAGTAGCAAGGTTGCAAGCAAAAGAGGAGAGAGAGAGAGAGAGAATCCAAGAAAGGAAGTGCTACTAGCTCTAAGAAAAGATAGCTTCACATCATTGCATTGGAATACTGATAATGTCGCGGAGAGAGAGAGAGAGAGAGAGAGAGAGAGAGATTACCTGGTTCTGGACTCGCATAGAAGTTGCAGAAGCTTCGGGAGCTGAGAATATTTTGGAGCGTCGTAGGAGTAGAAAAACAACACAGAGGACATATTCAAGGAAAGGAAAAGAGCTTGTCTTCTAACATTTGTGTTATCCTCTCATATTGATGCTGTCAATGAAGATGCTGAGTTCTCTAATGGAGAGGATATCAATGAGTTACATGTTCGGGCAGAGATTGATGAGTCTTCCTTGGAGGAAGTGGAAGACAACAACCAATACGAGGATAATGGTGAATTATTTGTAGCTCTTTATTAACTCTATAGAGTGCGGACTTGTTTTGTTGTTCTTATTTGTAGTTTTTCATTAACTCTATGAAGCCTAAGCTACTTTTCTATTTATTCTATGACTATTGGATGTTTTATCTATATTTTATATGTTTTTTCTAATGTTTGCGAGAAAATAGTCTGTACTGTGTAATCCAATTAGTGGCCGCATAATCTAAGTAAACGTTCCATTGTCCCGGATCAAGCGTGTAATGACCACGAAACTTAACCTTTCATAGCGTATCCATGAGCATAGTTATAGTTAAGTGACTTTCATCCAGAATTATAAGAAAATATGTATAAGAGACTAGAGGTGGATCCAGAAATTTTAGTCAATAGAGGACTCACAATATGGTCATAAAGGAGAATTAGGCAGTAAAAGAAGATATTTATAAATATAAAAAATCAAATGTTGGAAAAAGTAACTTAAGAGACTTAAATAATGGATCCCTAGATATACTTGTATGTTATGGGCCTTATGGGAAAATTATGTAAAAACTCTCAAGAATTTTTTTCGGAAATATATGGGGCCTTGAGCCTCCACTCCCTTGCATGTGTGTCCGCCCCTGTAAGAGAACTTGTTACCACCTCGTTCATGGCTTTTGAACATAAATATCATTCCAACATGGTTGTCCCTCCATTGTGCTCCTAATTTAACATCTCATTTATCATATCTAACTTGACAAGCTTTAAGTTAAAGAAAATGAACTTTAAGTCGACTTATTTGGTGAATCATAGGACGATAAGCTATTCAGTTTTTTTCTCATTAATATAGAACTGAAGAAACTTGGATTGAGGTTGTAAAGAAGGATATGTTTTTTTCTTAAGGTTACAGGGGACATGACCCTTCACAAAATTAAATGGTAGAAAAGGATTCAAATAGTTGACCCCGAAAAATTGGGATAAAGGCATTGTTGTTTTGGTACTTGACATATGTTGTTGTTACCAAGGTTCGCAGTATCAGTTTCAGAATCGGTATCGGATACTTCCTATGAGTATCAAGATCGACGGTATCGACACTTTCGGATAGGAGTATAGGATTTTTGGTATCGAAAAGAAAATAATTATTAAAAATATATATTTTATACATGTAGGCATAATTTTAAGTATTTTTTGTGTTGTTTCTTAGTAGTTTTGAAATTGAATAAAATAGTAGTCACCATTGCCAATTGTTTTACATGCGATAGTTTTTTCTTTTACATGTTTTTACATCCTTATTATGCTTTTACACCCTTATTGATTAGTCTCTTTCGGTCAATTTTCTCTGTCAAATTATCTGGGAAAGAGACCCCCAATGTCGATATCGGTATCGGTCAGTATTGGATTGGGACATGCCAAATCGTATCGGTATCGGCTCGTGTCGTATCGGTATCGGCTAATATTGAAAATTATGGCAGTGTTCTCAAATTCACTAGGCAGATTCGGTGCGGTGGAGGTGCGTCTAGGCGCCGAACAGATTTTTTTTTTTTACTCCCTTGTAACAACTTATATAGTGTTATATCATAATGAAACACACTTAATAAAGAAATCATCAACATGTATTATATCATTATCATGATTCATAGATACATCATCAACATTATTTCATAATGAAACACATTTAATAAAGAAACCACCATATCCATAATTAAGAAATTATTATATCCATAATACAAATTTGAAATTTCAATATTCTAAATCCAAATTCAATCTTAAAATCCAAATAACATATCCATAATACAACCAAACATAAAAAATAAAAATAAAATACTTAAAATCCTACAACCACCTATTTCCATTAGAGGGATATTTTGGTCATTTGCTAATTATTGTGAATTATTAATCATAATATTTATTATTATTGCTACTAGGGTTATTATTTATTGTATTTATTGGGCCTTTGTATTAGCTAGTTAATTTGGACTAGTACATGGACTTAGTTAGCAACCAACAAGGAAGCCCATGGCCTAAGCAATTAGTCATGACAAGGTTAGTAATTAATTAATTAAGATTAGTTACTTAGATGATAGAATATTCCTTCCTATTAGTTGATCCCTTCCTAATTAATTAGGAGAGACTTGGAGAACACAAGAACCCCCTAGAATTCTTTAAAAACATGTAGAGAAGCCGAATTGATCCTCCATTAACCCAACCCATGCCCAATAAGGGACCGGCCACTTAAGAGGGGAGGAGAGAAAGTAGACCTCATTTCAATTGTCATTTTCCTCCAAATTTTTTTCTTCTTCTTTCTCAAGCAACTAATTCTCCATCAATTCCCACCACATCCATATTCAATTCCTCTCATTCTCATCATTGAAGGAGCACAAGGAGCTTGGATTGCTAGGAGCTTTGGAGAAGAAGGAGTTTGACGAGAAGATCGTGTCAACATCGTGTCCAATTGGCTTTGCATTGGGAATTCATCTCTCAATTTGTAAATTCTGAATTTCTCTTCTAATTAGGTTCTAAATCATGCATTTGACTCTTAGGAACACCCCAATGGCATAGGGCTACCTATAGGAAGAAGTTCTAGGGTATTTGGTTGTGTATGGTGTTTTTACATGGTATTTTGTGTACATTTTTGGGGAGTTACGAGATTGGCATATCAAGTGTATGTCATGAGACCAAATTAGTCTAATTGGACTTAGATCGGGGTTGGGATATTAGTTATGTGTCCACAATTGGATACGAATAGGCCGTATCGTGATACGGTGTGATACGGGGCTCAATTTGGTTAATTTGTGTAATTTCTCCTCATTTTTCTTTGTAATTAGTTATATTAGTTCTATATACTTGTGTCCGAGTGGAGTAGTTGGTTAGTGAGGAGAATTGGATGATTGTGGGCTTGTGTTGGATGAGTATCATGAGTGTTCTAATGACACTATAGGTGTTTGATGAATGGTCACTATTGGAGTACTATTCATTCAATATCACTGTGGTTGAAGTGTGGATTCGAGAAAGCAGTGCACAACTAGGGACTGCAATTTGGTTTCAATTGAGTCTGTTCAGTTGGTGTTTAGCAAATGTATCAGTCAATAGGTAGGACATCAGAGCACTGCAATAGTGTAATGCCAGTATCACAAGTATCACAATATCTGGAGGATGTGCACTTGTACAAGTTGCAAGGAATGGAGTGAAACCTGAATGCAGTCATGTATAAGGTGAGGTGACTGGGGTATCACAGGTCGGGAGTTGAAGGCACTTGCACTCAATTGCAGGTAATACAGTGAGGTGGAGGACTCGGGTATCTAGATACTCAAGATATATCACCAACTGCAGTAACAGCAGTCATGAAGTGTAGGGGGAAATCTTTAAGTGACGGGTCTGTCTACACATGAAGGAGGGACAGGAGCAACACAGCAGGACAATATCAATAGGCACATGAAGGGGTTCTATTCTGGTAATCTATTGCTTGTGACAGCAACAACAAATGAGCATCCATGCCTTGCATTGGCAACAAGCAATATGAAGCATGGGTAGTAGTCAAGGGCTACAGCAGTAGCAATTAAGGGGGGGATCGGGTATTCAGATGCTTTGCAAGCATCACACAACAGCAAGCAGCACAGTAGGTAGTAACGAGTGTTAGATATATACTTTAGTTTGATGTTAGTTAGTTATCTGTGTTACGTTGATGTTAGTGTTAGTGTTAAGAGTTATGATTATGAGTTAGTATTGATATGGGTAATGGTTAGGTAAGGGGTGTTATGACTGATACTTTATAGAGATATATCAATAGTTATGAGGTACCAGTTAGGTATTACTAACTAAGGTTAAATTAGCTATATACTAAATAGAGTATAGGTGTAAGGTAATGACCTGATACCGATGGGTATAGGAATTAGATACTAGAAAACCTAGTATAACGAGGTATTAACCTAGTTAGCCTAACATTGACTAGTATACCCTAGTGTGGACCTAGAAATGGCCTAGAAACATTATGCTTAACTAGTTTCACATGTTCATCATTCCAAACACCAATTAACATTAATATTTGGTATTTAGGTCCTTGTGACTCCATTTTGGACATCGATCCTCACTCATTGCTCAGGACCGCAGACGAGTACATTCTATGACAGTTTTCATTATGTTGATGATTACTATGATTCTAGTTGTGTAGTGTTATACTTGATTCCTGACACAGTGGAATCACGGACTAGTATTATTGATACCTGTTACGAGGAGTCGTGATTGGATCCATCGTACTAGCCGGGGAATAGAGAAATGTTAGTTGATTATGTGATCATACCCCACTTCCGTGTGCATAGCTCACCCTCACCACACGCAGGGTGTAGCCTTATCTTATTCGTGTGTATAGCTCCCCATATATGATTGGCCTGACCTCATATATTCGTGTGCATAGTCAATCATATGATTGACCTGATCCCTTTCGTGTGCATAGCCAATCATATATGCTGAAGCCTGATCTAGTCCCAAGCCGATCACATAACAAACTAATATTTCAAAACACTTAACTAGTATTTCTATTCCTATTCCAGTTCACACTTGCTAGTATTTACATTATTTGTTTTTCATTGCTTACCATGTATCTGTGATGTGATGACTGTCTCTTTCCAGTTCTTTACATTCCAGTATTTCATTTCCATCATGTATATTCATTATTCACTGTTTTATAGTCTTTGTCAGTTTAATTGGAACTGCTGTTATTTTATGTGCTTCGTTCCTTTCCTGATTAGATATATTTTTCAGAGGATCTCGAGGCCTTTTGTCTCACATACTATGGACCCGGAGTAGACGAGGGTTACACTCAGGAGCTTCAGGAGGATCTCGTTCCAGTAGCGGATCCATTAGCAGAGACTTAGAGCCTAGCATTATTGTTGTATTGGATTATTAGACTTTGGGATATTTGAGTTGTACTTCATTTAAGACTTATGTTGTTATTGAGATAGCTAGACTCTAGATTCATTGTTGTTATGATGTATAATTCTCGACTTCTTTGATTCTTTTATATCATTATTCGTGTCATTTCTCTTCCTTATAGATTATTGTGATTGCGTATTGTGATTGTCATATATTCATCTTGTCCTCCTTATGGAGTTAAGATTATCATTGACAGGTTGTATATATATTATTGTGAGATTGTGATAGATGGTATTGATGACCTAGCACAGCATTCTACGTCATGTATGATGTAGGCTAGGCGTAGCCACGTATCCGTGCCCGATCATCCGGGAACGGATCGTGACACGTTTTTATGATGGCTCATGCAGATCGAGATCGTAACTAGTGTGATTCGTAGTAGTACTCAGACTTAGAGTATTATTACTAGCCTGTTATAGGATATAGGCTACAGATGAGAGTATACTCAATCACAACTAGAAAAAATTTCAATCTGTGAATTTTGTTGTCCTTATCATTCTGAATATTTACTTCTTTAAATATTACCGTCCTTCTTTGATAATATCGTATCTTGTATCTTATTGACTTCTTTTGTTTCAATCTGTCTTCAGGATTGCTCCAAAGGTCAGATTCGTCCGCTCGAGTGTAGCAGCAGGTTCTGAGAGATCTGCTACACTTGACCTACTCAGGCAGCTGGAGTTGCTCCTCCTGCTTCGCCTGTTCGAGTAGGAGTATCAGCAGTTTTTGGGGGTCCTCCTCCCTCATTTGTTCGGAGAACTGCTCCGGCTGTTACAGAGGAACTTCCTCCACCACCGCAGTTTACTTTCCCGGGAGGTGTGCCTGTTGATAGGGCACAGTTTCTCGCATTGATCCAGGGTATGGTGGATGCCCAGAGGATGACGGCGGAGGCTCAGCGTGTTCAGGCTGAGGCACAGAGGATGCAGGCGAAGGCACATCAGAGGCAGACAGAGCTGATGAGGGAGAGCATGGAGAATGCTCACCAGGTGGCTCTACAGGCAGTAGAGAGGGTTGGCCAGCAGCAACCTGGTCAGCAGCAGCAACAGAAGCCAGGGACTATTATGGACTTCAAGAGGATGGTACCTCGGGAGTTCAAGGGTACTGAGGGGATCATCTACGCTGACAACTGGCTGGAGGACATAGAGAGAAACCTACGGTTGGCTCAGATTCCAGAGAGCCTACAGATAGAGGCAGCCGGCAGTCAGATGTTTGATATTGCACTTACATGGTACCGTACGGAGCCGAGACTTACTGCATCGGAAAGTACTTGGGATGATTTCAAAGATCCTTTCAAGGAGAAGTTCTTCCCCGACGTAGCCTTGGGAGCCTTGGAGAGTCAGTTCCATGACTTAGAACAAGGGAACATGTCGGTAGATGAGTACGCCGCAGAGTTCTGCCGCTTGAGCCGCTTTGCACCAGCTATGGTTCGGGACCCAGGAGACCGATCCCGGAAGTTCAGGAAGGGGCTGGTGAGGAAGATTAAGTCGCGTACTTCGGGCCGTCGCACCGCGACTTATGAGGATATTTTAGTAGATGCTCAAGTTGTCGAAAAGGATCTGGATCTCAAGCCCAAGAGGGGCCGAGATGTTACGGGAGGTGCGAGTAGCAGCGCGGGGCCTGCCAAGCGTCCCCATTTCCAGCAACAGCAGCCGATGACATTTCAGCACCACCAGCAGCAGCACCAGGCACCAGCTCGTGGATATGTTCATCAGCAGCCACAGAGGCAGGTACAGCAGGCCCAGCCAGCTCCCCATTGTGTGTTCTGTAGAAATCCAGGACATACCAGGGAGATCTGTCGGAAGAGGTTGGGAGTATGTTTATACTGTGGATCATCTGATCATCAAATGAGAGATTGTCTTGTAGCACCAGCTCGGGTGGAGCAACCGCTCAGAGAGGACCAGTCAGAGCACTTCCAACACCCGCAGTTCAGGAGAGGGGACCTCCACTTCCGACGCAGCAGCAGAGATTTTTCCAGAAAGGTGCACCCCAGGGGAGAGCCTTCGCCATGACGATTGATGAGACCAAGCCGGAGGGAAACGTGATCTCAGGTTCAGTTCTCTTTGATTCTTTTTCAGCTCATGCTTTATTTGATTCCGGTGCTTTTCATAGTTTTGTATATGTATCTTTTGCTCTTAAACATCATTTGGAAGCTGAACCGTTGGCTAGGACTTGCAAGATCATGACCGAGGGTGACATTATCCTGGTCAGTGATGTTTGCAAGGATCGGAGAGTCACATTGGGAGGCCGGCAGTTGAGCGTGTGCTTACTCGTAATGCCACTTCCGAGCTACGACATTGTACTAGGGATGGATTGGTTGAGTAAGCATCATGCTAGCATCGATTGTCGTGAAGGTAGAGTGATATTTCGACCGCCAGAAGAGCCGGAGTTTAAGTTCGTCAGAGGAGCAGCAGAGCAGAGCGAGGGAGTCTTCTGTGGAGCTTTGGTGGAAGAGCAGAAGCCGCCACATCATGTGATTGCAGAGTACATTGATGTATTTCCGGAGGAGTTGCCGGGGTTGCCACCAGATAGAGATATGGAGTTCTCTATAGACTTGGTGCCAGGCGCAGAGCCAATATCTCAGCACGTCTATAGAGTGAACAATATCGAACTGGCGGAGTTGAAGAAGCAGGTGGATGAGTTGCAGGACATAGACTTCATCCGATCCAGTTCATCAACGTTGGGTGCTCCGGTATTGTTTGTACCGAAGAAGGATGGGTCGGTATGCATGTGTATCGACTACAGGGCTCTAAACAGCCTCACTATCAAGAACAAGTACCCGCTTTCGAGAATTAACGATTTGTTTAATCAGTTAAGCGAAGCGAAGGTATTCTCGAAGATAGACTTGAGGTCGGGGTACCACCAGGTGAAAGTGAAGAAGGAAGATATTCCGAAGACAACTTTCAGGACTCGGTATGGACAGTTCGAGTTCTTGGTGATGCCGTTTAGGTTGACTAATGCCCCGACGGTATTCATGAACCTGATGAATAAGGTGTTTCATCAGTACCTTGATCAGTTTGTGGTGGTATTCATTGATGACATATTGATATATTCAAAGATCCTGGAGGAGCACCTGAGGATAGTTTTGGAGACTCAGGAACGAGAAGCTTTGTGGCAAGTATCAAAGTGTGAGTTCTTCCTTGACAAAGTTGAATTCCTTGGGCATGTGGTGACAGGAGACGAGATTTCAGTGGACCCGAAGAAGATTTCAGCAGTTGAGTCGTGGTCTACCCCGAGTTCAGTGGCAAAGATCACGAGTTTTCGTGGATTAGCAGGTTACTACCGGAGATTTGTTCAGGACTTTTCCAGGATTGCGGAACAGATGACTAGGCTGACCAGGAAAGACGTGGAGTTCGGCTGGACAGAGAAGTGTCAGGTCGCATTTGAGGAGCTGAAGAAGAGGTTGACGACGGCTCCAGTGTTGACGTTGCCATTAGGGACAGGTGGATTCACTATCTATAGTAATGCTTCAGGAAAAGGTTTGGGTTGCATTCTTCAGCAGCACGAGAAGGTGATTGCCTATGCTTCCAGACAATTACGTCCTCATGAGAAGAACTACCCCACCCATGATTTGGAGTTGGCAGCGGTTATTTTTGCTCTAAAGCTATGGAAACACTACCTGTACAGAGAGCGTATGGAGATCTTCACAGACCACAAGAGCTTGAAATACGTGTTCACACAGAAAGCTGAACATGAGGCAGAGGAGGTGGTTGGAGTTCATAAAAGACTTCGACATATCCTTGCAATACCATCCAAGGAAAGCGAACGTAGTCGTTGATGCATTGAGCAGGTATCCAGTAACTATGCACTTGACGACGGACAGACATTTATTGGTCGATCTTGATAACTTGGGTATCGATGTGTTAGTTCCTGGAGGTGCCGCACAGATGTGGGGTCTACAGGTACAGTCAGAGTTGATGGACCGGATCAGAGCTGCACAGTATGAAGATGAGTCTCTGAGGAGTATCAGAGCGCAGGTTCGGATGGGATTGGCAAATAATTTCATTATTGCTGAGGATGGATCATTGCGGCACGGTACCAGATTGTGCGTACCGAGTGGAGAGTTACGCGAGGAGGTTCTTCAGGAGGCGCATCGATCTCAGTACTCTATGCATCCAGGTGCCAACAAGATGTATAGGGACATAAGGGAACATGTTTGGTGGTATGGTATGAAGCGGGAGGTGGCGAGCTTCGTATCCAGATGTCTGGTATGCCAACAGGTAAAGGCGGAGAGACAGAGGCCATGAGGACTACTTCAGTCTTTACCCATTCCAGAGTGAAAATGGAAGCATGTGACGATGGATTTTGCATCGGGACTTCCGCGTTCTCCAGGAGGTAAAGACGCGATTTGGGTCATCGTAAACAGGTTGACCAAATCAGCCCACTTTTTGCCATTCAAAGTAGGAACGTCTATGGAGAAGCTCGCGAAGATGTATGTGCAGCAGATAGTCAGATTGCATGGAGTTTCTGTGAGCATCGTCTCAGATCGGGATAGTCGCTTCACGTCCAACTTTTGGAGGAGTTTGCAGGCTAGCTTGGACATCCAGCTCAAGTTTAGTACCGCATATCACTCCCAGATGGACAGACAGTCGGAGAGGACTATTCAGACTCTCGAGGATATGCTACGCACTTGTGTTTTGGATTTCAGAGGTTCATGAGGTTCATGGAAGGATCATCTTCACCTAGTAGAGTTTGCTTATAACAAAAGCTACCAGGCCAGTATTGAGATGTCACCATTTGAGGCGTTGTATGGACGAAGATGCCGCACTCCGTTATACTGGGATGATGTTGGTGAGAGGACTTTGTTGGGGCCAGATATGGTTGTGGATGCAGCGGAGAATGTCAAGCTGATTAGAAATAGACTTCGGGTGGCACAGGACAGACAGCAGCATTAGGCCGATAGCCACCGGAGACCCTTGGAGTTTCAGGTATAGATTTTGTTTTGTGCTGCTTGTGATTGCTTTGTTTTAGATTGCGTGTTAAGGCTGAGTTTTGTTCTAGGTTGGTGATCTGGTGTTCCTGAGGATTTCTCCGACACGGGACACGATTCGCTTTGGTGGAGGCGGAAAGCTTAGTCCACAGTACATCGGACCCTTCGGTGTTCTTGCGAGGGTCGGTACAATGGCCTACAGACTAGACTTGCCGCATGCACTAGAGGGAGTACATAATGTGTTCCACGTGTCACAGCTGAGACGGTACATGGCAGATCCTAGTCACGTATTGGACCACTCGGAGATTGAGGTGGGCGAGATTGAGGTGGCCCCGACTCTTAGCTATCCAGAGCAGCCAATAGAGATTCTGGATCGAAGGAAGAAGGTGTTGAGGAACCAGACGATTCCTTTGGTTCGCGTCGCATGGAGGCATCACTCTCCAGGTGAGTCAACCTGGGAGAGGGAGGATGAGATTCGCGAGCGATACCCCTATCTTTTCGAGTCGTGAGGTATTTTCTTTCTTTTCGTTGTGATTGTTTGTTCTAGTGTTAGTTCGTCTTTAATTTCGAGAACGAAATTATTTTATGGGGGGTAGAACTTGTAACCACATATTTCCATTAGAGGGATATTTTGGTCATTTGCTATTTATTGTGAATTATTAATAATAATATTTATTATTATTGATACTAGGGTTATTTATTATTTATTGTATTTATTGGGCTTTGTATTCGCTAGTTAATTTGGAATAGTACATGGACTTAGTTAGCAACCAACAAGGAGGCCCATGGCCCAACCAATTAGTCATGACAAGGTTAGTAATTAATTAATTAAGATTCGTTAGTTAGAGAATAGAATATTCCTTCCTATTAGTTGATCCCTTCCTAATTAATTAGGAGAGACTTGGAGAACACAAGACCCCCCTAAAATTCTTTAGAAACTTGTAGAGGAGCCTATTGGATCTTCCATTAACCAAACACAAGCCCAATATGGGGTCGGCCACTTAAGAGGAGAGGAGAGAGAAAGTAGATCTCATTTCAATTGTCATTTTCCTCCAATTTTTCTTCTTCTTCCTCAAGCAACCCATTCTCCATCAATTTCCACCACATCCATATTCAATTACTCTCATTCTCATCATTGAAGGAGCACAAGGAGCTTGGATTGCTAGGAGCTTTGGAGAAGGAGTTTGGCGAGGAGATCGTGTTCACATCGTGTCCAATTGGCTTTGTATTGGAAATTCATCTCTCAATTGGTAAATTCTGAATTTTTCTTCTAATTAGGTTTTAAATCATGCATTTGACTTTTAGGAACACCCCAATGGCATAAGACTACCTATAGGAAGAAGTTCTAGGCTATTTGGTTGTGTATGGTGTCTTTTACATGGTGTTTTGTGTACATTTTTTGGGAGTTACGAGATTGACACATCAAGTGTGTGTCATGAGACTAATTTAGTCTAATTGGACTTAGATCGGAGTTGGAATATTAGTTATGTGTCCACAATTGAATACGAATAGACCGTATCGAGATACGGTGTGATACGGGACTCAATTTAGTTCATTTGTGTAATTTTTTCTCATTTTCCTTTGTAATTAGTTATATTAGTTCTATATACTTGTGCCGAGTGAAGTAGTTGGTTAGTGAGGAGAATTGGTGATTTTGGGCTTTTGTTGGATGAGTATCATGAGTGTTCTAATGACACTATAGGTGTTTGATGAATGGTCACCATTGGAGTACTATTCATTCAATATCAATATGGTTGCAGTGTGGCTTCGAGAAAGCAGTGCACAACTAGGGCACTGCAATTTGGTTTCAATTGAGTCTGTTCAGTTGGTGTTTAGCAAATGTATCAGTCAATAGGTAGGACATCAGAGCACTGCAATAGTGTAATGCCAGTATCACAATATCTGGAGGATGTGCACTTGTAGAAGTTGCAAGGAATGGAGTGAAACCTGAATGCAGTCAGGTATCAGGTGAGGTGACTGGGGTATCACAGGTCGGGAGTTGAAGGCATTTGCACTCAACTGCAGGTAATGCACTGAGGTGGAGGACTCGAGTATCTTGATACTCAAGATATATCACCAACTGCAGTAACAGCAGCCATGAAGTGTAGGGGGGAATCTTTAAGTGTCGGGTCTATCTACACATGAAGGAGGGACAGGAGCAACACAGCAGGACAATATCAATAGGCACATGAAGGGGTTCTATTCTGGTAATCTATTGCTTGTGACAGCAACAACAAATGAGCAGCCATGCCTTGCATTCAAGCAATATGAAGCATGGGTAGTAGTCAGGGGCTAGAGCAGTAGCAATTAGGGGATCGGATATTCAGATGCTTTGCAAGCATCACACAACAGCAAGCATCACAGTAGACTAATGAGTGTTAGATATATACTTTAGTTTGATGTTAGTTATCTATGTTAGGTTGATGTTAGTGTTAAGAGTTATGATTATGAGTTAGTATTGATATGGGCAATGGTTAGGTAAGGGGTGTTATGACTGATATTTATAGAGATATATAAATAGTTATGAGGTACCAATTAGGTATTACTAACTAAGGTTAAATTAGCTATATACTAAGTTGAGTATAGGTGTAAGTAATGACCTCATACCAATGGGTATAGGAATTAGATACTAGAAAACCTAGTATATCGAGGTATTAACCTATTTAGCCTAACATTGAATAGTATACCCTAGTATGGACCTAGAAATGGCCTAGAAACATTATGCTTAACTAGTTTCACATGTTCATCATTCCAAACACCAATTAACAGTAATATTTGGTATTTAGGTCCTTGTGACTCCATTTTGGACATCAATCCTCACTCATTGCTCAGGACCGCAGGCGAGTATATTTTGACAGTTTCCATTATGTTGATGATTACTATGATTCTAGTTGTGTAGTGTTATACTTGATTCCTGACACAGTGAATTCACGGACTAGTATTAATGATACCTGTTACGAGGAGTCGTGATTGGATCTATCGTACTAGCCGGAGGATGGGAAAATGTTAGTTGATTATGTGATCATACCCCACTTCCGTGTGCATAGCTCACCCTCACCACACGCAGGGTGTAGCCTGATCTTATTCGTGTGCATAGCTCCCCATATATGATTGGATTGACCTCCTATATTCGTGTGCATAGTCAATCATATGATTGACCTGATCCCTTTCGTGTGCATAGCCAATCATATATGTTTAAACCTGATCTAGCCCCAAGTCGATCACATAACAAACTAATATTTCAAGGCACTTAGATAGTATTTCTATTCCTATTCCAGTTCACACTTGCTAGTATTTACATTATCTGTTTTTCATTGTTTACCATGTATCTGTGATGTGATGACTTGTCTCTTTCCAGTTCTTTACATTCCAGTATTTCATTTCCATCATGTATATTCATTACTCACTGTTTTATAGTCTTTGTCAGTATAATTGGAACTGCTGTTAGTTTATGTGCTTCGTTCCTTTCCTGATTGGATATATTTTTCAGAGGATCTCGAGGCCTTTTGTCCCACATACTATGGACCCGGAGTAGACGAGGGTTACACTCAGGAGCTTCAGGAGGATCCCGTTCCAGTAGCGGAATCATTAGCAGAGACTTAGAGCCTAGCATTATTGTTGTATTGGATTATTAGACTTTGTGATATTTGAGTTGTACTTCATTTGAGACTTATGTTGTTATTGAGATAGCTAGACTCTAGATTCATTGTTGTTGTGATGTATAATTCTCGACTTCTTTGATTCTTTTATATCATTATTCGTGTCATTTCTCTTCCTTATAGATTATTGTGATTGAGTATTGTGATTGTCATTATATATTCATCTTGTACTCCTTATGGAGTTGAGATTATCATTGACAGGTTGTATATATATTATTGTGAGATTGTGATAGATGGTATTGATGACCTAGCACAGCGTTCTACGTCATGTATGATGTAGGCTGGGCGTTGCCACGTATTCGTGTCCGATCATCCAGGTACGGGTCGTGACAAATCCGAACAACTGAACAGCGCACAAACCCGCCGAACAGGGAATTTCGATTCGGCCTATGGCCACCTAGGCCGATTTTTAGAACACCGAACTATGGTTGTTACTCCAATAGTTGCATCATATGATATAGATTAGATTGATCATCCATCAACACATTCAACAAGCATATGCGGAGCTACATAGGCAAGATTGGGGTCCGCCGCCCCAATAATTTTTTATACAGATTTTTTTTAATTACTTTTGTTTGTTCCTTAAATTAGTATATATTTCCTTAAATTTCTAGCATTTCTTCTAGCTAGCAATATTCTATTTGTTCCTTAAATCTGCCCCACAGCTTAAGAAAAAGAAGTAGACAGGACAAAAATTTATATTATAGAATTTTCGTCCCCACGGAATGGAATGGCTAGCTTTGCCCATGTCAACAAGAGAAACCCAAATCCCCATGTCAACAAGAGAAACCCAAATCCATCTATCACGTGGATTGTATTCATTAGTCAGATTGCAAAATATAGATGCCTTTTGCATTGTTCTAAAAAATTAGCCACTAAGATAAACTTCCTTCTTTAATTCGGTTGACTTCAGCTTCTTCCCGACCTATTTATGTCTTATTTGTTTCTACAATAAGGGCATAAGTCCACGTTAATTTCTGATTCCTTTTGTCAATTTAGTACTGCCATATTCTTTACCAGACCAAACAATATTACATAAAGGCAAGGGTACAGCATTAGAGCCCCCAAAAAATACAAGACCAAAAAGTTTAGAACTATACATCAGCCTGATAACATTCTAAATGAAGTAATTAGGTAGGTTAAATATTTTATCTTCAATTTAAAGACAAGTGACTCAAAATACAATATTACATATAATAGTCGGGTGAGTTAGATATTCTTTAAACTTCTCATCTAAGACATTTTACAACATAAAAGCATATCACATTTGATTCGTCTATCTTTTCCCGTCTGAATGAACACTGAATTCCTAGTCATATGTTCTTTTACTAGGGATTATCGTAGAAGCCAGAAACTCCTAGGAGGTCAACGAATCTCCGTAAGAACCTCGATTCGGCGGTTCTTACTTGGGAGCTTGTTGGGAGCTCGTTTCCCCGATGACAGGAGCTCGTTTCTCCGGCGACGGGAGCACGTTTTCCTGGCAACATAAGCGCTTCCCATAATATGACCATAATTTTAAAAGATGACATAAATTTTGGAAAGAAAATTAAAAAAATTTAATACACGTTTATCAAAATAGCAAGAAACTAAAGATTACTTACCTTGACATCATAAAAAATCAAATGTAAATGTCCTCTCTGTAACTTTGAACTGGACTTTATAAATTCTAATAAATATTAAAATATTTATTAGTTTTGATAACAATAATTAATAAACATAAAAAAATTATTAACGTACGCTCCCATCACGCTCCCAACTTTAGACTCTTCTAAGTAGTCGCGTTCTCCCGCTCCCGACTCCGTTTCCGCTTTTGGCTTCTAAGGGGATTATCCAAGTCATATCTTGAGGCTTCTCTTACCAGGAATTATCCAATCAATGCACCTCCAGGTTTCCTGGTGTTAACATCCCAGAAATCAAAGCATCTGTATCTCACTAAGTGATACTCATGCCATCATGGTTGAGAGATTGATCAGTGACCAACCGAAGGTTTTCTTGAGCTAAATAAACTCAACTATCTTGCATAGACTAATACATAAGCATGAAAACCAAACCATAACTAAAGGAGAAAACATTAAAGAAATATGACATACTTGACTATACTCAGAAAAGAAAAATCACAATAGGTTATGCAGTTCCAAGGAATAGAAAATGTCAATGAAAGTAGCAGTTACTAGACTTCTTTTGACCAAAAGCCAAGCCAAGCACCCACATTAACAGAAAACTGCAGATATAACAAAATACAAAATCTGAATCTCTAGCTCATGTTAAATCTCACACATACTAGCTGTTCCTCATCATCCAAATTAAGTGCCACTTTGAGTTGCAAATATGAAGCACAACTCAGCAGTAAGAAAGATTTGACAACTTCCGGGGCTTTCTCAAGTTTAATAGAGAAAAGGTGACTGAAGCAATTATTGACCAGAAACGGGAGTAGAAAAGAAGAATACCTGTGCTTCTGTAACATGGTGAACGGCAGCCTTCCATGATGTACTGCTTGATTCAAGTTGTCTTGCCCAGTTCCGAGCTTGTTCCCAACGTCCATTCTTCTCTAGTGCGGTTAAAAGAGAAGCATCATCCAGGATTTCATTTCCCAAATACGCATCTTTATCTTGGCGGAGAGCAGGTTCAGCTAAATTAATTTTCCAATAAAGTTGACGGAAATATGCCGAAGCAGATCCACCATCTCCAAAATCAGCAGCTGCAAGAAGTTGCAACAAACCCCTCTTTTCATAGGCCGATGGGCATGTTAATAGCATGGCATCAGCAGCTTTTACAGCAGTCGAGCTGATCCATGCTGTTTTAACCAATCCATCCCTTGCTACATTTATATGAACAAGAAATGGTTCTTCCTTTATTCTGGCTGAAAATGAAGCGAGATGAGCCGAAGCCTCAGACAGTCTCATTTGAGAAAATGCCTACAGTTAGGATGGAAAAGAACCGAAGTCATTCACTCAAAACTTATTTATTTATAAGTCAATGTATGACAGCAAATAGTATACATGGTAACAAGGCACCATGTCATGGATCAGGAAGGTCTATCGTGCTTCTTACCTGAAGTGATCGCAAGAAAGGAAGTAGCGAACATGAAGGCAGAAACATTTCAAAAGCCCTTAGCAAAGGAAGAAACAGATGTTGCTCACAGAGCACTGCTACCATATTTGAAAGAGATGAAAGCCCTTCCTCAGAATCATTATTGACTTTTGATTTTTCATTAACTATATTGTTTGTTTCCTCTTCACTAGTTAATTCTTGAGCAATAGATGCTATTGTGGAGTATGACATGCTAGGAACATCAACTGAAGCATCAACCATGGACTCGCCTGACAGAAGCTCCATAAGACGCCTTCGCTTTGGGTTTCTCCTATTATAATGAATAGTAAGGGTTCTGTCTCCAGTTGGCAAAGCATTGGTGGTCTCAACAGCGGCTCCAACTCTATTTGCTATTTTGGAGGAAATATCATTCACCTTGATAGAAGAAGTCTCTCTGTAACAAAATGGAGAAACTATGAGCACGAATATATAATGCAGAATATAAATGACTTGACATCTCATGATCATTATTATGGCATTTTACAAGGGAATATCCGAGATCAAGTCTTTCAAAAGCAGATGCCGGTCAAAGATTAGAGAAACAGACAGACAGACAGAGAATGCTTTTACCTTGCTGCCGTAATCTGAAGCCAAACTGTTAAGCATGAAAGAGGAGACACGTCAGGGAAACAAGAAGCAATCATTGCCAAAAGGGACCACCGCAAGTTTTTTGCCTTTATTAAAAGTGCTTCACCGGGATTCTTTTGTGTCTCGCAATCTGCAAGGAGTCCAAAAAGCTCCATCGGAACCGCATTGTTATTATCTGGCACCAGAAACATTTCACTACTTCCGGAAGTTGGCATGATTGTCAAAGAGCTACTTTTCTTTTTCATTGACTGCATACTTCTCAGAAAAGTTAATACATGGGTCTTGAGTCGTGGATCACTGAACTCTCTAGCTGCCTAAAGAATTCAGACATAAGGAGATCAGTACGGTTAATCATTTGACTAGTTAAGTGTAACGAGCAAATTCTATGAACTGAACAAAGTCATCCTACCACTTCAATGACTGAATCAATTGGAAATCCCCCCATCTGTGCTTCTGTTAGATATCCAACCTACCAAGGGTACATTCAAAATTATAATTCAAGCTCAGATTAAGGCTTACACCACATTAACAAATAAAAGAACAGGTATTGAAATAAAAAGTGGCAGTACCCAATCATTGTCATTTGCAAGTAAAGCAAGATACTTTGTACTTAAGGGAAGATGATGCATCTGACAAAATGTTGTAACTAGGTTCCAATCCAGGCTTGCATCCTTTTGCTGAGATCGAAATTCAGAACCATCACCAGTGCCACTAGAAAGCCAGTAGCCACAAGTCCTGCCTTCTTCTAACAAAGGTAAACTTGCTCTCTCCAGATGTTGTAAAACAGTCAATAAAGAACGCGGTGATTGTTTTTTTGAGCCTTTAGAGGGGACAGAACTCTGCTCCAAAATATGAAGATGATCATTGTGCATATAGTCATCTGCTAATGCTTGCACGAGGGAAGCAATAAGATCAGCGTCATTTGATACTGCATGAAACGGAGAGCCCTTTGGTGAAACATGTTCACACTGCACAGTATGCCTAATTGAACTATAGTACGACGAAATACGCCGCATTGCTGCAACATCAACACGGAGAATGCTGGCAGATAGACCACAGAGTTCCAACAGGAAAGTACATGAAGCAAACAAGACAGAATCCTCAAAGTGCATTATAGCAAGTGGCATGACCTGATACCAAAGAAAACCAATTGTTTCTGAGAATATGGCCAAAACAGTGCAGCATCACAAATGCAGTAAATACTAGCCCATTCCAAGTATTGTAGATAGAAAAATTTCAAACAGTAAAGACTAAAAGTGTTTACAAAGTTATTAGTAGACAAATGGAACTATTCATGCTCATCAAAAATGCTTAATCGAGTTACCTTTTTTTCTTTTGCCATTATTCTGGTGTGCATTTTATTATTTGTGTGCTTGAGTGCATGAGCACATGGATGAATTAGCAAGAGGGGGTTGGAATTGAGTGGAACCAGTGGAAGTTATCATAGTTGCAAGAGATGGCAAACAGTGACTGAGACGCAAAGGGTCATTAGCCTATGTAAAATGCCCAACAAGCAAGCCAGAGACGAAGAACAGCATATGGGACAAATAAGATGCAATAGACCATTTGAGATGAATATGACTCCTTGAAGTCATGGCAGGTGATGGAAATAGATGTATTCCAAGGGAACTAGCTGTTACCTCACATCTGTCTTCAGTCTTCACACACCACACACACAAAAAAACCCTGTTCGCACATGTTCCAGTGTATTATCTGTGTGCATGTGTGTTTAAGAGATGCCATAAAACATATACTCTTTCATGACTCATGAAACAAGATTGTTAAAAATCCCGTTTATAATAAAATTGGCACAAATTAGACGTTCATTTCAATCGAAACACAAATAACAAAAAAACATACTGATGAAAGCAGTGATCCTTCATTCCGAGACAAAGGTGCAAGAATTGCTTGCAAATCAGACTGTATTTTTGTTTGCCCAGACCGTTCTTGATGCGCGCAGGTTGACTTCAATTTCGAGGTTCGTGCACCAAGGATATGGTTAAAAGCTGCCAGAGCGCGACCACGATGCAAGTGATGCTCCACTCGGAAACCCTTTTCCTGAAAAGAAATAAAAAAGATAAATACAAAGAAACATAATCTGCGTAGTTGATAAGAATCATAGAGAACACGATGTTATTAACTGAGAAAAAAAAAGAGGAACATGATAGCAAGAGAATAGCATCCTTAGACATCTATCCAAGAGATTAATCAATTTGTCATACCCTGTACAAGATTGTACATGTCAGATGTTGGATTGGGCTTTGAAATGTCAGACGACACATGTCGGGTATCAATAAATAATAAACATATGCTTGGCTTGTGCCAAACCATTAATAAGAAAGTTTACTTTCAAGAGTAGACTCATAAACTTCCACATAACCAGATAATTTGCAAACCAAAGAATAAATAAAACACGCAATTGACAGAAGAAGCCAAAAATTATATAAAAGACATCTTGACTGAAAGATTGCGCTCTCACTTCCATGCAAACGACATTTGAGTCTTTGTCATAGAAATGTGAAATAACTTTGTTCTTTTGACATACTGTGGCACACTGTGCCTCAGTGGTGACTGTCGTTGCTCCCCCTGGTCAATGATGATAATTACATTATCAACTTTGTCTACTAAAACTGTTGTTCGGTCCTGTAAAAAGGGTAATTGTTTCCTATTATGCTCTCAATTTATATATATATATATATATATATATATATATATATATATATATATATATACACACACACGCAAGCGTGCGCCCCAACAAGTTGAGTCCTATCAAAATCTTAGCAGAGCAGCATTGCTCCATTGTCACCTAAAATTTTCCCCTACCTCTAATCCTAACCCTACCCCCTACCCCCCACCCTCTCAAGCAACCTCCTGACCACCTTCCTCCACTTGTGCCCTCTATCTGCCTCCACTCAACCCTAACCACATTATATCCTCCCCTAGCCACCACCTGACACACTTCCTCCACCCGTCCCCTCCATCTGCCTCTTTACTTCTCCTCCTCCACTCAATCCTAACCACCCCACTCCGCGCAACCATCCTTCCCCTCTACACACATGCCATCCACCCCTCTTTCATGAAACTACATTCGTGTGCTGGAGAAGCTCGGGAAGTTGAAGGCGATGAAATGAAGCTAAAGCTGATACAGTGAGTATTTGTGCAGTATCAGAGCTGGCACCACACTGAAAATTAGCCTCAAATTTTCAGCAGCTAATTGGGGGTCAAAACTTGTTTCCACAGTGTACTGTCAGTATACTTGCAGTATACTGTCACATCGGGGATTATTCAGAGGAGAGATTTTTCAAAGATGATCAACTTTCAAAAGAAGAATAAGGGGAGTTTTCGGGGTTCGTGATTGATTCGGAGATTGATTTGTTAGAGGAGATCCACAATGGTTTGTTCTTGTAGTCTCGTTCTTTGGTAACTTGCAGTACTCATTGTAATATATTTACATTCAGTTTTGAATAGTTGTGGTGATCCGTTTGGATCGGTGAGAGATGCTAGAAGGGAGTCAATATAATTTCCTTATTTAGTAGTGAAATTTTTTCGGATTTTACTTCAATTGTCCCGTGGTTTTCTTGTTTTGATTTTTCATGTAAAAGTTTATTATGTTTGCGTTCTGCTCTTTGGTTTGTGGATATGAAAATCATGTGCAGGCTGTGCTTTCGACTTCGGTCCTCAATAGTTTCTTCCGATTTGGCAACGTGTTTATTCTGTTGGTTTCATGTTCATTCCAATAGAGTGGTATCTGAGCCAGGTTGTACGTGTCATGAGTTTGACAATCAAACCGGATAGATAAGATGAACGTGAAGCCAGTACACATGGTTATTAGTTAACCTGAACGGTACCGATTATCAATATTTGCTAAGCAAGATGAAAGATCTGCTCTTTGTCAAAAAACTATATCATCTAGTATTTACTTCCTAGAAGCCAAGTGATAAATCCGAGAAGGACTGGATGTTTGAGCACATACAGGTATGTGCATACATCACACAGTTCGTGAATGAGAATGTGTATAATCGCATTGCTAATATTAAGCACGCAAACACTTTATGGGAGAACATGGAGTCCTTATATGCCAAGAAAATCGACGTCAACAAACTGTTTATAATCCGACAAATGGTGGGTATGAGGTACAAGAACGACGCACCAATTATTGATCATCTCAGTGAGTTTCAGGGTGTAGTCGATCAATTATATGATATGGGATTCAAATTCGACGACGAGATACAGGAACTCTGGTTGTTGGGTACTTTACCAGACTCGTGAAAAATCGTACTAAGTGTATATAATTACTTCTCCTCCTAAAGTTGTTAGTCCGGAGTTTCCCAAGAGTACGGTATTGAATGAGGAGATGCGGAAAAAATCTTTAGGCATATCATCATTATCACATTCAGAGGCATTGGTTTCGGAAAGAGCCGAGGGGGTGGGAGGTGAGGGGGGGAAGTAGGGGTCTGAACGACAGGAACAAGAACAGAGAAAAGTCCAAGGGTTAGTATGAGGACTCTATCATTATGGCAAGAAAGGTCACTCAAAAAGAAATTGTTTTGCTTGGAAGAGAAGAAAGACGGCAGAAGGAAGCAGAATGAGAACACTACAACAGCAGCTTCAGTTCATGGAGGCGACATCATTATTGTGGGTGATGAGCTTATCATGAACCTCGCTTGCGATGACAACAGTTGGCTAGTGGAGTCAGAGACTTCGACGGATATATTTCACAACATAGCACTATTTGCTACTTGCAAAACAGAGGAACGTTGAGTATTGAATACGGACAACGAAAATGTGTCAAAAGCTATTATTATAGTAGAAGTTAAACACAGGAGTTACTTTAATACTCCAAGATGTTCTTCATGTCCCAAATATCTATTCAACCTTGTGTCAGTTGGAAGCTTAGATGATGAGGAATTCTTCAGTCTCTTCAGAAACGATCAATAGAAGTTGACTAGGGTTCGATAGATGTTACTAGAGGAGCAAGAAGTCTGGTCTCTATTATATAGAAGAGAGCGCACATTGGTCAGACGAGGGAAACACAATCAATGATGTGTCTACCAAGGTAAGGTAGATACAGCTTAGTCATATCAGCGAGAAGAGAATGAGCGAGTTAGCGAGTCGGATGGTGCTTTCAAGTCTCAAGCTTGCAAAATTCTAGAGATGCACGCACTGCATAGTGAAAACGCAACATAGGGTGTCCCTCCAGAGTCACCCATCTTTGAGGAAGCCGATGTTGCTCAAATTGATCCCATGAAGGTAAAAAAATTTGGTGGTGCTTATTTTGTAACGTTCATTGATGATTGCTCCAAGAAGGTTTGGGTCTACGCCTTAAAAACCAAACATCATGTGCCACCCACTTTCAAGGATTTTTAGACCTCCGTTGAGAAAGAGATGAGCAAGAAATTGAAGTGTTGTCGATCCGAAAATGGAGACGAATCCCTTTGATGCACATTGCAAAGAACAAGGGATACACCACTAGAAGTCTCCACCAAGCGCATAAGATCAACGACGTAACAGAACAAATGAACATGACGCTAGTAGAGAGTACAATATTTGTTATCTGAAGCAAAGTTGTTGACCAGCTATTAGGATGAGGATTTAAATATTGTTGCTTATATTATTAATCTATCTCCTAGTACTCCTTTGTATGGTGATGTGACTGATAAAGTATGGTACCGCAAGGAGTCACCATACAGTCACCAATGAGTGTCTGGATTGAGGGCCTTCATGCATGTACTAAAGGACGAGGGGTCCAAAATTGAGCAAAAGACGAGACAATGCATCTTTGTCTACTATGGACGGGATGGGTTCGGATATAGACGCTACAACCAAGTGGATAAAAAACTCTACAGAAGCCGAGACATGATATCCGTTAAAGATCAAACAATAAACGACAATCAGGAATCCAATATACCTTCTGAGTCTGAGGATTTGCATGTGTTTAAGTCATTCACGTTCAACCCGGTTCAAGGAATCATTGTAGATGTACCAGAACATGGGGAGCTAATACATAGAGTTGCTCTCAACCTTGATTATCAGCATTGCAAGGATGATCAGGGTGATCTACAAGAAGATGAACATGTTGATCGAGCGGTTCTTAAAGATGAGGCTTCGGTGAACAATCAACACCATGCTCCGTTAAGGAGAGGTACCAAAAGGCATCAACCATCTGTGAGGTACTCAACCAATGAGTATGTGTTATTGACTGACAGAGGAGAAGCCGAGAGTTTCACAGAGGCTATGGAAGACGAGAACATGCAGGAGTTGATATAGGCTATGCAGGAAGAGATGAGTTCTCTGCAAGCTAATCATACTTACGAGCTAGTGCGGTTGTCTAAGGACAAGAAGGCCTTGAAGAATTATTGGGTGTACAGAGTGAAATAAGGAGAAGATGTTACTCGCACTACAAGGCAAGACTGGTAGTCAAGGCTACGGTCAGTGAAAAGGAATTGAGTTTGATGAAATCTTTTCATCGATCGTCAAGTTGTCATTCATTCATGTGGTGCTAGGTTCATGCTAGGTTTGGCAACGTGTTTTGATTTAGAGGTCAAGTAGATAGATGTCAAGATGGCATTCCTTCATGGTAATTTGGAAGAAGGTTATACTTGAAGCAGCAGGAGGATTTCAGTGAGAAGGACAAGTCACACTTGATCTGTTAGTTGAAGAAGAGTTTTTGTGGGTTAAAGCAGGCTCCACTGCAATGGTACAGGAAGTTCGAGTCCTTTATGGGAGAGCATAGTTATGTCAGGACAATGTTGGATAATTGTGTGTTCGTAAAGTACTTTGTCGAGGACGATTTCGTTGTATTGTTGCTCTATGTGGATGACATTTTGTCATTGGAACAAAATATCACTAGGATTGCAGAGTTGAAGTGTCACATGGAGGATTTGGACGCATCTCTATGAAGGATTTGGACGCATCGAAGACCATTGATGTGATGGAGTTCAGTCGAGCGAGAGGACCCAAATTGTTATGGTTGCCCTAGAAGAAATACATTCATAAGGTACTTCAACATTCCGTGGTAGACGAGTCAAAGAAAGCAAGCACCCCACTTGCAGCTCATTTCAGGCTTCGCACCAAGTAGTGTCTATTGATCGAGGAAAAACAAAGATATAAAGGGGTGTCTTAAACTATAGGGAGTCTCATGTATGATATGGTGTATACGAGGTCAATTTTGCTTATGTAGTTTGATCGGTTAGCAAGCATCTTTCAAATCCAGGAAGGATACATTGGAGTGTGGTCAGGTGGATTCTATGTTATCTCCAGGGTACTTCCAGTTGGAGCCTTTTCTTTAGTGACGAGCCAAAGTTGGTCAAGTATATTCGTTGATATGGTTGGGGACGTGGATACCAGAAGATCGACTTCAAGCTACGTGATGATAAATGTATCTGTCTTGTCTATGACGTAGCCGAAATTTATTGCAGCAAAGGAGGCTTGTAAGGAGCTATTATAGACGAAGGTGTTTTGCAACAGTTAGGCAAGGGCAGTACACGTTGCTTGATGATAGCTAGAGCGCAAAAAAACCTTAGGAAGAACCCTATTTTCCATAACAGGTCCAAGCATATTGCAACTCGGTATAATTGAATACGAAATGTACTAGAGGCGAGGATGTTGAGATTGAGAAGGTACATACTTATGATAATGGATCGGATATGCTCAAGAAGGTTTTTCTAAGGGGAACTTCGATTTCTGCAGGAGGATCGTCGGAATGGCGACCTCCTAGAATGCAACGAGTATTATTTGTGTGTTGGAGAAGCTCGAGAAGTCGAAGGCGGCGAAATGGAGCTCAACTTGAGCTAATACATGGATGTATAGCAGTAACAGAGTTGGCATTATACTGGAAATTAACCTCAAGTTTCAACAACTATTTGAGAGTCAAAATTTGTTCTCACAGTGTATTGCTAGTATATTTGTAGTATACCGTCGTGTCAGGGCTGAGCAGAAAAGGAGTTAATTTTGGGTTGTTGGCTCGTATCTAATAGCTATGATTTGTTCAGGATTAGTGAGCGAGTAAGCAATTAATCCTAATCTAATTTATGAAATGTGGTGGTTGAGATTATTCGGAGGAGAGAAGCTAGAAGGGAGTCTGTGTAATTTTCTGATTCAGTAGTAAAGCTTTTTCGGATTAACCCTGCGTGGTTTTTCCCATCAAGGATTTCCACATAAAAGTTAATTGTGTGTGTTGTGCTTTTTGGTTTGTGGATATTGGCATTGTGTGCATGTTGTGCGTTTTACTTCGGCCCTCGACAGTTTTTTCGATTTGGGAACGGTGCTTATTATGTTGGGTCCATGTTTGTTTCCAACACAACCGCCATAAGTCATCCCCAGCGTCGGGATCCTTTGGCCTTCGTCGGGATCCTTTGGCCTTGGCAGAGGAGAAAAACAACAAGAGTAAGAGAAAGAGCTGGTCAAGAGAGTAAAAGTGAGAGAAGATGGTCGAGAGAGATTTATCTATTGGAGGCTGGCAATGCCGATTGGAATTGGTGATAGAAATAGCATACAATATGTTAAGGCAAACACACAAGGGGGAAATCACGGGAGAAAAAGCTATTGTTCCTTTCTGATTCTCTAATATATATATTAAATAATTAATAATATCAATAATCTTATTCAGCCTGGGCTAGATTCCAAATTCACAAAATAGCTTGGGTTGTATTACATTAAGTCAATGCATGTTAAGGTACTTGAGTTTGTGTCTTGGTAGTCTGAAATATTTTTTAAAAAAGTGTGTAAATATGAATTTAACAAAATAATTTCTAGTATAATTTTAGGAAAAGTATGAAAACCAGTGAAAAGAAAACTAATAAAATAAAGGAAACCAAAGAAGAAGAAAAAAGAAAAAGTGCAGTCCTAAGAAAAAATTGCTAAACAAATTTACTTAAGATCTGACCAGAATTGGTGGTAGAAGACGAAGGCAGAATCAGAACTTTGTTGGCAGTGATGGTGATGCATGGAGGTCACATATGGCTTGAAGGACTAGGTGAGAGAGATGTGAAGAAGAGGGGTTAGGTGAACAAGGCGAAGAGGGGTCAAGGGAATAGGGTGAGCCCAAATCAGTTAAGGATGGTAAAAGTAGGGGTCGAAACTATTAGACTCATATCCTCCCCCACCTCCACACCTTTATCTTGCAGCATAAAATATCCAAGATTAAATGGGATATATCAAACACCAATAGGAAAAGTTATTCAGCCTTCCATGCCATCAGGTCAGAGGTCCCAATCATGATTCTATTGAATAATTATATTATATCATGAGTGGAAATAGCTTTAAAAAGTCTGTCAGTAGAAAACTCTGGTTACCAGGTATACATAATCTACATGCCATAACAGGGATATTCACACAAGAAAGATGGTACAGTCTAGCGTAAATAAAAACGAATTGTTCATGCTAACTTACCTAAAACACAGTTGCATTAGTCATGCAACTCTTTTAACTCACCGACTTTCAAGTAAAGTACAACGTAATACCACTGCTCATCTACTCTTTAAGAACATGGATACAAAATGACATTGCAATGAATATATCTCACCTCAAGAGAAGAATAAAGCTCCTCCTCTATACTTCTTTGGATAGATGCTTCCCAGTTTATAGGACTAACCATCGCATTTCCACCTGCATTGATAAGAAAACAGTGGTCTCTGTATAAAGAAGATCCTCCGGTGGGTACTGCTCCGGATAGTGATTGCCAACCAAGAGGTCCCTGTCAAGGAAAAATGGATCAATTAGAGCCCAAAAAAAAAAAATTAGCTAATATTTACAAAATAATATTCATCAGTCCATAAAGAAACAACATCCACTAAATTTGGAAAACAATTATCTCAGTCAAGAACTAAGAAAACAAAACCAACCCTAAGATCATTCAAGATATCAATACAGTTTATCAACTTTCCCAAAAAGTTATAAAAACATACATGCAGGAATAATATAACCATAGTAGTTAGAACTAACTTATATACCTTCACTTATACCGGTTTCACTTATAGTAGTTGGAACTAACTTCTACACCGGTTTCATTGCTCAAAACACAATAGCAACTTTGATGCATGTCCGCAAAGCTAGAGTGAGTATGCTGACAAACTTGTAATATCCCATATTCTATTATGAGTTAATTAAATTTATTACTAGGATTTTTTTGATATAAGCACCATAAATCTACCCAATTTCGAAATAGGTCCCCCCAAATATTGGTACTTGCTTAGAAGTATCCCAAATCATCATGAGTTATAAGTCCACCAACCAATCGTTTCCGTTGTTGAAATAGTATAGAAATTAACCCTCACCGCGACTATGGAGTTTTGGTGCAGTGGTAGTGACTTTAACATGGTATTAAAGCAACTCGGGCTTCAATCTTCTATGATTTTGTGATGCATGTTTTAAGTGAATTTTACAAAAAAAAATATCTTTGCATGAATCCAACACTTAATACAAAAAATGGACATTCAACATGAGGAGGTGTTGGAATAATATACATATTTAACCGACACCACAAGTCTAGAGTTTTGGTAAAATGGTATGGACTTAACTTCCGTGAACACAAAACCTTAAACACGGATAACTAAGAAAAAATGAAAAACGACTAATTTAACCCTTATATTGTTCCTTTTTTTCTTTTTGCTTGATCACCTAACCTTTGATGCCACAACCGCCAATACGAAACAAGGTTGTAAAAGTCTCTAGGAGACAGCCGGACGGACACCAGACGCCTAGTGCCTAGTCCCGCCTAATTCTAGGTGGTCCAAAAAAAAAGTCGTCCAAAAAAATTGCTAAAAATTGCCCATTCACCCAAAATAACCTAGTTGTCGGGCGGACACTAGGCGATCGTCGGGCACCTAGGCGCCGACTAATTCCAATATTTAGAAAAAGTGGTATGGATGTACGGTTTGACAGTTGTAGGATTACGGATTACGGATGGAGTACGAGCAGGAGGGTTAAGGGGTATGTGATTTACATGTGGTTGGTTGGGTAGAAGGGGAGTAGCCGGTGATGGTTTTGAGTGGGAGGGGAAGTGATGCATCTGGAGATGGAGTGGAAAGTGATGAGTTTATGAGTGGCATCAATAGCTACAATACCAAAGTTTGTGGTGGTGTCTGACAATTACGGGATTGGGCCCGGGACTAGGATAAGGGTGTAATTAAGAGGATAAGGGAGTAATTAAGAGTAGGCAAAATGGTCAAAGTTTATTCTACCATTTAACTTCCTCTCTATCGGTTAACACAACCAAGAGGGCTTGCAATATGTTTTCATAATTTAGAGGGTTTCTATAAAAAAAACAAGATTTACGGGACCTATCTCGAAATAAGATAGATGTAAGGGGCTTATATCATAAAAATACTTAATACTTGTTTTAATGTAATGGCTAAAACAACTCTATTTGATTTACGAGAATTCTATTTATGTTATACTAGTATATATGCACACGTGCTAATAGTTAATTATTAGGAAGACTAAAGGACAAATGCTATAATTATTCTAATATTTATTAAGACTACTTAGGAAGTCTAAAAAAACAAACAATTAACTATTCTAAATTTATTATTATGTTATTATATATAGATATTATTTAATACCTAAGACTATTTCATAGATAATTATTAGGAAGACTAAAGGACAAATACTATAATTATTCTAATATTTATTAAGACTACTTAGGAAGTCTAAAAAACAAACCTTTAACTATTCTAAAATTTATTAATATGTTATTATATATAGATATTATTTAATACCTACGACTATTTATGAAGATAACTTGTGTAATTACCTAGTTGTTCCTATTAACTTTAATGAACACTTTTAATTAGTCAATATATGTAAGGGTATGTTTGGAAAAAAAAAAATCGCGGTGAAGCCAACTTTTGGCATTATATAGTAGTATAGATTTCACTAATTTGGATTTTTAAATTTCTAAGTTAATTAGGAATGGGTACAATGTCATACACAACAACAGCAACAATCAAACCCTTGATCCCAAACTTTTTGGGTCAGTTGTCTGAAGCCTTTTTCTTCTATTCAGCTATATTAAGGGCCATGACGTCAGTAACACTAACAAAAGCCGTATCCTTTTTTAAAACTTCAATCCATGTTTGTTTAGACTACCTCTAGTTATAACACTATATTAATTTATAAACCCGTTATAACACCATATTAATTTATAAACCAGTTAAAAGTTGGGTCAAACTCCATTTAGATTCTGGTTAACACAATAACTTACATAGCGATGATACATCATATGTTGCCTTTCATACTGATTATAGGTACTGTACCGGAACATACATCATATTGGACTGTACAGAGTATTATAACATATGTTGCCTTTATACTGTTTATAGGTACCGTACCGGAACATACATATTGTGTATCATAAGATACAACAGACTTTGCCGTACAATTATATGGAATATGATTAATATTTGATACTAAGATTTTTTTTATTGGATTATTGGTACGAAGGCGTACAACAGGAAGGATTGAGTTGTACCATGTCATATGTACATGGATCAAGCCAGCATCATTGCCCAATCTTAAATGAAAATATCTACTCAAGTGGAAGCACCCAAGTCAGTTTTGATGGAGGCAAGATAGTAGAGTACTGGTGGATGACATTGACAAGTATATACAGAAAGCTCGCACGCACTCCCAATTGTTAATGTAAATAAGATAACTAAAACAGTCATGCTATTATAACTATTGAGATCAAAACAACATTTACAATCAAGATTGATATTTCTTCCACAATTTTGCTTATGTTCTTAACTGATATGACGCTCGACAAAGTGAGTAAAGAAATTGTGGCTGGGAAAAAGCAAATAACCTGGACAAAGTGTTTAACCAATCTCCGAACAGACTTAGGAAACCAGCATGGAAGCATTTGTATTAATGAAGTGTCACTCCCAGTAGACGTAAATATTGTATCACGCCAATTCAAGTAGTCGGAGAATGCTGACTTTCCAAACACTGTAAACACAGTTGCTTTCTTCAAACTCGTGCAACATGAAAAATTCAACAAAAAAGAGTATACTTTGCACACAGCACATTGTAACTGAAATCACGCAAAACTAAACACATAGTAGGCTAGATGTTTAGAAGTTTACCATTAGTGGCATTGGAGTTGGAACAAAAACCATTACTTTCTTGGCCAAAGCAAGCAGTGACAAGTGACTTCCAGAGTGTAGGGAATTGCTGGAGACCTGGTCGTAGATTCTCCAATGTGCACTGAGAAGATAAGCTACTATGCCTATTCACACTTCCAGTATAAAGACACTTCTGCATTGGAACAGCAGCATACATCAAGGTAGCCAAAGCAGCCATTTCTCCTCCCCCTTCAGCCATATCATCAACAGTACGAATTATCTCATCAGTTTCTAAGACGCTTAGGTTGCCACCAACGATCATTTGATGAGACAAGTTTGAACGAGCATTAGACAATGATGCATCGTACTCATGCCCCTTGATCCTTGAAAAGAGTAACCATTTTGCCCATTGGCAGTCTCCCTGAAAGGCATTGTGACATAAAGAAAGTGTTAGAAGAATATTTATCGAGATAAACAACATGTTGCTTCTCAAGCTGTGCACTCCAAACCAGATTGTGCCTCAGTGAACGAATGTGCCAACTTTTTCAGGTGACTGATCAAGTCATCTATAGAAAATCGTTGAGTAGCATATTTATATAGAGCAGTTTGTACGACCGCTCACTGTTTACCAGGTATATACCTGAGACAATTAACTTACAAAAATGCATTCTACGTCGGTTCATCCCAAGCCTTCTCCCATCAGAATGGGTCAGGTATGGAGCATCAAAAGTGACTTTACATGTTTTTATCAAGGTTTGCAATATCGGTATCGAACTCTTCCTATGAGTATCGGCATCCGTGGTATCGACAGTTTCAGATCAGACTATTTTTTTTTTTGAATCAGAAAGTAAATAATTATTAATAAGTTATTAAAAATTCAGGAAAAAAATTTATATTTAGGCATAATTTGAAGTATTTTTTGTGTTGTTTCAAAGTAGTTTTGAAATTGAATGAAATAATATTGACCTTTGTTGATAGGTTTAGCTGCGATAAATAAGTTTTCTTCATTTACATGCTTTAACAACATTACTATGTTTTCCTCGCTGATTGGTCTTTTTGATCATTTTTCTCTACCGAATTGACCAAAAAAGAGACCTCTAATGTCGGTATCAGTAAGTATCACTAGCGCTCGGTATCGGATCGAGACATGCCAAACCATATCGGTATCGGCCGTATCGTATCGGTATCGGCCGATACTGCACACTATGATTTTATGACCGACTGTTAAACCGACATCAACCCTCTATGTTATATTAAATTAGAGTAAACACGTTTATGCCCCGAAGACGATGCTTGATTATAATCAACAGGTCATTTAATTAAGTTTGGAATACTGAAATGGTTTTTCCCATGACAACTATAAAGATTGACAACGGAGAAAAAGGTTCAATGATCTCCTATGTATCATAAATTGTTGTCGTGCTCAATAGAAAATGAGCAACTAGTTACAAAATGATCGGGACAAATTACTCAGCAGATGATCACTTTCTTTTCCTACATGGCTACTTAACAGGAGAGATTAGAGAAGCTATTCATAACAGGGTTGATAAGTACATAGCTCAAAACTCACAACATAATTTCTTTACCTCAGAAACTGTTTATATATCTACTTAATTATTCAAAGATAAAAACATCATGAACAAATGTCCTTGGTTCCTGAATCTTGAAGTAAAGGATTAACAAGCAGTAATGGTTATTTAAGTCCCCCCTTCTTCGCAAGAAGTCAGCTGGTTTTGGTGGTCATTCATGATATAGAGACACTACCAGTTGAACTTTGATGGAAAAGGTTAGGTAGTAATCAGAGAGTTAGCAAAACAGTTATTTAAGTAGTTCATTCAGTTTCAATTGGATATCTTAAAGTAACACTGTTCCCAACCAATATGAACTGACTTCAAAGAAATCTAAAGGACTTCCTGCAGGACCAGATATAAGGATCACTTTGTGGCAAGAACTTAGATTTTTGTCTTTTATCATGGGATACAAAAGATCATACAACATATATCAACATATATATAATATAATATATCCTGGTAATATAGATGAGACCAAATACAGGTTCTATACTAGACCTTAACAAAAAGATGTGTTCATTTTCTCTTATATTAAAAGTTTAAAGCATAATTACCCTAATTTAATATAACAGCATGGATTCTAATAAAATACCCCAAAGATATTAGTGATTATGTGCTATGATATTAACAAATAATGTGTTTTTCTTATTTACAACAACAATAAAGCCGTTATCGGCTGTTTGAATCATTTTCTTCCATTCAGCTATTTTAAGGGCCATATCGCCCTTATAACAAAAACCAACCCCTTATTTAAAATTTCAACTCATGTTCTTTTAGGCCCACCTCTAGCCCTAGCGGCTTGTTTAACTACTATCTTATAGCTCCTTCATACCGAAGCATCTATCGATCTGTGTTAAACATGTCCAAACCACCTTAAGGTCATTTTCTCTCATCTTGTCATCAATTGACACCATCTCCAGCTTCACAAAAATACAATCATTTATCGTACCATCTTTTATTGTATTGCCACTCATCCCTCTTACCATTCTCATTTTGGCAATATAGTTTTTTGCCATGGCGTTTCGCAATTGCCCAACACCCCAATCTATAAAGCATGGTTGGTCTTATAACAACCTTACGATTTTTTTTCCCTCAACTTCAAAGGTATCAATCAATCAAGAAGTACTATAGAAACACTCCTCTATATAAACCATCATATTTTAATTCTATGCACACCATCCTTCTCAATCTCTTCATCGTTATGGAATGATTGATGCAAAATACCAAAAACTATCATTCCTAAGGATCTATTGTCCATCTATATTTGAGTTATATACCCTTTTCTTTCCTTTCAGTTATGTTAGCACCATCTCCTCTCTAAGGTAGAGAAAACTGCAATTCTTCTAAGTAGTTAGTATCAATCTGTTGTAAAGAGACTTCAAATTCATACTCACAAAAAGAGTGCCTCTATCCCAAACGGTCGGAGATGGGCATTTGAATCCTTTTCTTCCACAGCTCTGTTAAGGGCCATGTCATTTGTAACATTAACAAAATCTATAAGCACTCCTCTATATAAACCATCATGTTTTAATTCTATGCGCACCATCCTTCTCAATCTCTTCATCTTTATGGAATGATTGATGCAAAATACCAAAAACTATCATTCCTAAGGATCTATTGTCCATCTATATTTGAGTTATGTGGCTTTCAGTTATGTTAGCACCATCTCCTCTCTAAGGTAGAGCAAACTGCAATTCTTCTAAGTAGTTAGCTTCAATCTGTTGTAAAGACACTTCAAATTCATACTCACAAAAAGAGTGCCTTTATCCCAAACGGTAGGAGTTGGGTATTTGAATCATTTTCTTCCACAGCTCTGTTAAGGGCAATGTCATTTGTAACATTAGCAAAATCAATATCATTTGTTATAGCCTCAACTCCAGTTCATTTATTGGTTGTCCTAATAGTGCATTTATTGGTCTACTTTGTACATGTCCCAAACAACTTTGAGATGATTCTTTCGTCATATCCTCAATTGGCTATTAGAGATTATGGATCTTTTATCATATCCCAAGAAAAAAATTCCATGTATATTCGTACAAAGGTAGTTCGGTAAATAGATTAGTAGTAGTAGTTCGATAAATATACTGAAGTCGGTGGTAGCTCTAATCTCTTGTTATAAATAGTGCTTCAATCTTTTTTAATTATAACTCTCTCAAAATAATAATATAATTTGCCTATGGTCGTGGACGTAGGACAACATATCTTGTGTCCATATGCTAAAACATGTCGAAGCACAGCTAGTGCAATGACTGAAAGTTTCAAAGTTTTCCAAATGGCCATTTGGAGCAAAGGATACACAATAATAAACATCTTCAGTCAAGTTGTCAAAGAAAAAAACAAACAGATGTGAGTTATAAGGGACTACTATAACTATAACTTGTGTACTTTCAGATTTTAAACCTTAACAAAATGAACTCGCTAATGAAAAACTGCCTGTTACCGTTAAGCGCAGACACAGCTTTTGAGTGAATTCTTTTCAAAGTGTGATTCGAAGTATGAGATACCTAGTTTGCTCCGCTCTCATTCTTGAAGATAGAATAGGCCTTAAGACAATCACAACCTATAGAGACAAATAAACAAGGAGGATAGGCAAGCAGAGATGAAAGACAAGAGCTAACCAAACACGGGAAAAGATCTTAAACTTCGTTGGAAACTATCCATGCTAAGAATTTCTAATGAGATTTTTAAAAAATCCTTACTGCTGCAGCAAAACACTAGAGTGTTGGTGAGGGATGAGGTTTATATATTTATATTAAACACTCCCCAGCAGGTCAAAGATCCATTTTATGAGTTGAGAGCTGGATTCACGCAGCGGTAATAAATTTGTAAAATCTGCTTAAGATACGTGCCAGAGGGACTGAAATCGGGGCGCTCTAATACTATGTTAAAGTCCCTGGCGCTGACTGTACAAAACTCATAAGAGTGTTGATGAGAGCTGAGTTACAAATTTTTATTCAACAGAGATGAAAAAAATTTAGAATCTCAATTTTTTCAAGAACTATGATTCTAACAGAAATTATGAGTACACATGAAACTGTATTTTAGACAGTTGGACAATGAAATCAAATGTAGTGAAAAATATCCCAAACTTTCTTGTATTCTGAATACAATATACCCTACATCCCTATTAAGATTTAAGACTCATATAACCCAAACTATTTGGAACTGCACAAGGTCAATAACATGTACTCCAAGAAGGAGGGTAGAGCAAAACTAATATGAATTGAAATTATTTTGAAATATATGATGATTTTTTATCTTTACTTTTTTTTTCCGATAAGGCCAGTCAGTAATTGCCGTCCCTGTCATGGACTACTAGCACCAAGACCCCCTCCCATGTAATTATTATCCAGGTTGGGATTTGAACCCACGCCCACTCCTCCCCTTCCAAAATATATGATGATATTAACTGCAGAGATGTCTGTTATTGGAATCCAATGGAGGAAACAGTTCATACAGCCTTCAAAATTTCAGAGGAAATGCTTTGTTGGTGGTGGTGCTGTTGCTTCTGTTCTAGTTATTTTCACTGTTGGCTGTCATAGCATTGTAAACTAGAATGCTCAAGGGAAAAAAATACTAACTCACTATAGACAATATATGAGCATATAGATTATGGGAGAATGTGAGGAAGAATTGAAATAATTCAAAAAGATAGTAACAGTAATGATGGCAGCTTAAAAGTGAAATTTTCACAAGCAACATTCAGCATGGATAACATCAATGCACAAGTAATGCTAGGTAACTTACGGAAGCTTCTAGGAGAGGAGACAGAGTATCGTCATCGGGAACCACATTGTGATGGTCAAGATAAAGGTCCAAAAGATTTGGCAAGCTATACTGAGTGCAGAAATGTACAACAAGTTTATGCAATGGTTCTCCAGAATCATTGAGAAAATTTTCACCAGTTTCCAAAACTTCTAGATCAAGAGAGTTCTTCAATGTTTTAACCTTGATGAACACCTTAGATGTATCAATAAGTAAGCGAGCACGAGCGAGAAGTGGCATGATCTCAGCAGTACTTTCCCAGTATTCTTTTAAGAATATGAACTTCTTTGCCAGTTCCTGCTCCACAAGTATTTTTAACCATGATGAACATGTGTTCATAGTTGAAAACCTGAAAATCTTAACATTGTGGATATGCATGAGCATAGGCTCCAGCTCTTCAGCAGCACAAATAAGCATAGTGTGATCTGGAAACTTGACATCAGTTCCAACATTTCCAGAAGTATGCCAAGTGGTCAAATCAATTTCTAGTGTTCCTTCTGATAAGAAAGATGAAGGGATAACATCCAAGAGTTTGTAGACCTCTTCCAAATCATTGTGAGACATATGGTATTCGAAATAAGATTCCCAAGGAATATGAACTCCCATATGAAAAGGCTGATCAAGAACTATCTGCATTGAAAGTGGCATTTTACCATCAAGTCAAAGTTGCTGAAGATTGTGTATCACAGCCAGGCATATAATGTAACAATAAACACAATTAAAACTAATTCTAATCAGGTTAACTGCTGAACTATATAGAGATAATTCATAACATAAAACAGGGGTGAAGTGCAAAAAAAAATCACAAGGTTCACACTTTTTGCACACAAAAAAAAGCTTCGTAGTTTAAAAAACCCTCTAATTTTTAATTTGGTGCAATTTGTACCCAAATTGAACGGCGACGTCAACGGACAGCCAATTTACCGTCAACAAGACTTACTTGGATTATTTACGCATGAAAGAAAACAAACCAAATGTGAAATATAGTGGGAATGGAGTGTGAAACATGGGAGAGAAAATAGAAAGAATGGTAAAATAGGAGATATTTTAAACCTATATATAGAAGGATAGTAAGATCATTGCAATCTTTAATGGTCATGTGCATGAATATTTTGGGTATTTCAAGTGTTTTTTCAGTCAAAATTTGACTATAACGTTCAAATTGTAACTACTATTGGACGGAGAGGATAACTTGATCAAAGTACCCAAAATGCGAGGGTTTAATTGATCAAAAAATCTATTGAGTCTTTTTTTTGCTAAATGTATAAAATATAAATCTTGCGAGGGTTTTTTTACACTTTACCCCATAAAGCAGTTTTGACAGAGAAGGGCATATCAATTGGGATGGAGAACTCAGCAAACTGGATGCTACCCTACTAAAAGGCTTTAACACATGTCACAAGAAACATGACAAATCGTAACCTGTACATTTGAAACCAAGATACTAAACCACACTCCAGGGTGCCAAAGGAGGTTGGTGAAATAATGCTGCAGCAAGTATTTCACTCTAACCTTGACAACATAAGTTTCCAAGCTAACCAATACATCGAACTCGAAGAAAATAAAATTTGGAACATTGGTATAATAAAACCTAGTGACTTAATAGATATGGTACCTTAATAAAGAAATGTGAAACAAGATATTTCAAGGGAGAGTGGAAAAATAAAACATTGCATTCCAATGGAAAAGAATCCATGCAACTAGCTCATCATCTATGAAGCATGGACATTCCAAAATTCATATTGTGGCCATGTCATGCCGTGTCAGACACACGTATTAAACATGCCAGGACACTCCGAACTAGGACACACCAAAATAGGTGCCGAAACCATGTCGTCGTGCCTCAAACGTGCACTGTCGAATCCGTGTCCATGCAACACCGCTTCACGATGAAAAAGTCAATCGTGTATGGGGGGAAGAAAAGCAGGTCATCTTACATAGATCTTACCAATAATGCACAAAGATGTCACTAATATTTTCTCCCTCCTTGGTCACTAACTTATAAAAAGCTCTGTAAATGATATAGCCTCGGCAACTGCTTTCTTAGGGTCCTCTTTTGGTATTTTACCTTTTCATTTGTCCGACCTACATTTTATCACTATTTATAAAATAATCTCTTAGTTAGTATAATAACATTTTGGACTGACTTCCTCATTCCACAATTTTCTTTTATAGAAACCTCCTCATTATCTTTTGACTTTCCTTGGGTCTGCCAAACCTTTTAATACAAGTGGCCACATTATTCCACATACTATTATTTTATTCATTTAAATTCCATTTATTTCTCTTGCCTTAGTTTAACCTTGAATGTTTTAATTAGCCCCTTTCAAGTCACCCCATCTAATCCTTGACAGTTTGTTCCGTCATATTTTCTCTTCCACTGCTTAACACACATCTAAGGCTGTCGATCTATAATTCTGTCGTCAAGACTCACTCCTGGAATCACTTTACAATCTATAGAGTATGTTACTTCACTCCCCTGGGCAAGAAAAGTCTTATCATTGTCACATCCCAACCCACGGGCCATGCCAGGACACGACTCATGCATGGGCCCCAATGTGCATCACCACTTGGTATCCATTTGCAAAAATGGTTAATTCGGGCGTACACATGAGACTCAAAAATAAACCAATCAAACTCCCGTCTTATATCCAACGTGGGACTAAATTCTGGGGTTTTACGATGTAACTTGGCTCTCTGATACAATCACGCCTCGGCCCACTGGCCGACAAGCCAAGTCATGCATGGGCTTCATGTATATCATCAATTGACTTTTGTAGAGAGTTTTTCTTGTATTGTTGGACCATTGACTCATTTGACAGATTCATTTCATAATATGACTCTGGAGTTGGAGTTCTGTGGAAGAGTTCAATTTCTTTGAGACCTGTCCTGATCAGCTTAGTTTTTGAGCAAGTTCCTGCATGAGAACAAAGGCATCTGCAGAACTCTACTAAGATACGACCGAATATGTGAGGCCAGTTTGCTCGATTTAGAAAAGCTGGAGTACAAACAATTGAATGTTCGACAGAATCTAGAGAGTAGAGACATACACATCCCAGATGGTTAAGGCATATAATCTCTAAGTTTGACCCATACTTATCCTTGCCAAATTGTACGAATAGTTACCGACAGTGTGTTAGCCATTTTTTCCAGTCAGAATCCTTCAAATGGTGCCCTAATATATTACCATTCAATACGGATACGCAAAGTTTTTCTATCCAGAATGCATAAGGTTATCAATTTAGAAAATACAAATTATGTGAAGATGATGTTATGGAGTTCTAATAAGTAATAGCTATTAAATTAACTAACTTCGTGTCAAATGTAATTAAATAGTGCTCAATTAGCATCTAGCATTTAGGGTCTAACTATTATTAGATCGAAGATCTCTAACTTACATGATCGACAGTTCTTTGGTCCCAAGCATCAGACCATATAGCAGCACAAGCCCAGTATCCAGTATAAGCAGCATCTTCACGAACTTCAGCAGAGCCATTATCAACATTTATCCAAGAACCAGTGACAACTCCATTGATATCACCACATTCAATAATAAGGCTGTCACAAACATGAAACTTCAATTTTGGATTGTTTGCTTCTAGCGAACTAAAGCTTGAAGCAGCTTCAGAATTATCCTTCTGCTTTCCAAGATATGTCCCCCAGAAGCTAGAGCTAGGGTACAATCTCTTCAACACAGAAAATCAATAAGTTGGTCAGTCAAATTGCTAGAGATGATGAAAGGTAGCAATTAAATATTAGGTGAGTAAAGCATACAGACCTCAATTAGTGAAATTCTCTCCAGTATTCTCTCCTCTACAGGTCTGAGGTATCCATATTTTCTCATTTCCTCTGCAATTCGTGCTCGAAGTGATCTTCCCAACGTACCAAACAACAAATCCCTAAGAACAGTTTCCAGATCCTCACCAAGTCTTAAAAGTGTCTCCACTGCTAGTCCACATTCCCCCTGTCAATAATAAGATGTTAGCTACCACAACAAACAGTTTAAACCAACCAGTAAAGTTCAGCTAACACAAGGCAAAAGCACACTGACAAATTGGGAGTCATCTATAAATAACAGACACACAGTTACCTTTGTAAACAGATCATAAGCAATTGCTCTACCTATCTCACGGACTTCATTGAAAGTATCTTGAGACTCTTTTCCAGAGGCTAATTCCTTTTGACGCTGAAGATGCAACTGCAGTACTGCTAATGGAAGACGGCCTGAGTATAAAGCATCTTTGACAATGGCTTTTAAATCGATATTATCTATTTCCCATCTTGCAATCATATTTTTCGGATTTTCCAACAAAATGAGTTTTCTCCTCTGAGAAGTGCCCGTCTCTTGACCAATAAAATCATGTGAAGTCAAGGAGCCATTAGAGGACTTTGTAGGTGATAATGCAAGATTGGCAGGGTCATCAATTGCTAACTCAGATCCAGTAAAAGACTGGTCTCTCGTAGCTGGAGCTTCCAAGACATCTAACATCCCTTGTGAAACAGAGTCCATTGTAACAATAGGAAGGGACGAATCATCCACTAAGACATCTGTATCCACCATACTTGTTGCATCCATACCTTCTGCAGTCTACAAAAAGTTATTGCATATCTATTAACTATTAAGAAAACACAACTACACTATTTGCGTTAAAAAATGTTATACTACAATAATAAAATAACCACATACTGCTTGGCCCATCTTTCTGCTTTTTGAAGTCAAACGAGTCTGGAGATTCCTAATAACCTCCAAGAATTGAGCCATCTCACTTAACCTTCTTGAGTTGCTACATTCATCAAGCTTATGTCTTTGCCAAATTGACTGCACATCATTGGTTCCTAAATCTTTTTGAACATTATATATGAATGCATCCCTTTTATGCTCTAGTAACCCATATGCTCGAACCATTTTGGTGGCATAGCGGGCAGCGAGAACAAGTAGCCTGTAGTGACAACCTAATCATGAGACAGAGGAGAGAGCATAGAAGGACAACCAGACGTCATAGCGGATTTAGAACAATCTGTTCATTTTGTTACTTTCATCTGCCCTATGGAAAGAACTGTTCTAGACAGTTACTACAAGTGCAATGTCAAATTACAAAATAAAGAAAAACCAATGAAAAGACAAGCAGTAGAAAATATACATTTAACCAACCAAACAAGGTATTAGAGAAATGAGTGAGGCAAACTTGCCATTCTATTAAACAAGGGATTGCCTCATTCATTCAGAGAAAAATGTTTAGCTAGCACTTTATAGAAAAGAGAGAAGTACTTCCAGCTCACATATTTTCTTATCCAACATTTTTTGGGGTCCAGTGAGAGTTCCGTATCACCCTTCTCTTCTTTTTCTTCATTTCTAGAGTAAGCATTTATCCTTGTGTTTAGCAACGACAATTTTTCATTAACATCCTATGCACAAGATGAAGCATGCATTGCCTTGTAATAAGTGGTAAAAAGAATGTTATATATATATATATATATATATATATATATATTTTTTTTTTTTTTTTTTTTTTTTTTTTTTTTTAAATAAGGTAAATATATTAATCAAAAATCCAAACTACATCAGACAAGCAAAAGTATTAATTATACCTCATATACGACACATCCAACTCAATATTATGAAGCACTCCAACGGGTACATTAGCTTGCCCTTCAAACACCCTCAAATTGCGCTCCCTCCAAATATGCCAGACCGATGACGCCAATCGCAGACGGGCCTCCTTGAACCAGAGTGCCCACAACTCCTCCATCTTCGTATCATCTCAAAGATCCCTTCAATCGACCTGTCCTGGTCACAAACTCCCAACAAACGAAAGCATTGTTCCCTCCATATGGGCCAAATCTCCGGACATTCAAAGAACAAGTGTTGGATAGATTCCAACTTGCGATGGCAGAACATACAACTCCCATCCTCAATCTGAATACCAAACCTGCGAAGCCTGTCCTTCGTCATCAACCGACCAAGCACCAGCTTGTACATGCATAATTGCATTTTACGAGCCAATCACTTGCACCACACAAACTCTAATTGCTCGAACATATATATATATATATATATATATATATATATATATATATATATATAGAGAGAGAGAGAGAGAGAGACACACACTAAAACCACATCAATGAAGTGTCCCAATTTACTTCTCTAAATGGTATAAAGCATGGTTCATCTTGAAACCAGCTCTATACCTTCCACCAAACTAAAAGCCTAGCGTCTATACCAAAACCCGACCCCTACCCATCTCCATACTGATTCTTCCAAAACACTAAATCCATTATCACCGATCTCCAAATCCCTCGCCCACCATTACCCTAAACCATCTTGTGGAAACTTTTCATAATATCATTAGCAAAAGACTGGTTACTACTCGTAGAAAAGCTAAACTATTAAAGGAGATTACTATGGAGGAGGTAGAAGAAGATCATTTAATAGTTTAGCATTTTCCCTAGTAGTAACTAGTTTTTTGCTAATGACATTATGAAAAGTGTCTAGATCCCAACTATATATATATATATATATATATATATATATATATATATATATATATTGTGCTTTAATCATAAAAGTAAGAAGTTCTTTAAAATAGATGAATAAGATAATCAGCAAAGTGTGATTGATTGGATATATATATATATATATATATATATATATAGAGAGAGAGAGAGAGAGAGAGAGAGTAAATCAAAGTAATCAATTAATCAGAATTTGCTCATTATCTTATTCATCAATATTAAATAACTTCTCACTTTTATGATTAAAGCACATCGATGAACATTCACATTTTATTCTTACACTCGCAAGAAGATACATGCATTACAACAGCTGTTATGTAGTAGGCAAACAACTAAATACATCAATGACCTCAACCATCATCTCTTTCTTCATATTTGGAAATGAATGAAGTGTTCTTTCATTACATGTTTGAATGCCAAACAGCAGTGTTCTAAATGGCGGTTGAAGCAGCCGTCTAGGCAGTAGACGGTCTCTCTCCGCACCGCTTTTGCGGTAGGCAATGGAGTAGGCGGTCAACGAAGGTTTGGCGGCATAAGCGGAGGTGAGACGGCGTAGGCGGACGCCTAGACGGAACAATACCTAACAAGATATTTTGGTCAATAGATTTTGCAAGCATTATGGGCTTATGGTTCACTTTTAGACACTTTTCTAAAAGACGGCCGTCTAAGCGGCGCCTAGGCGGGCATCGGGCGGACACATTTTTCTAAAAGACGGCCGTCTAAGTGGCGCCTAGGCGGACATCGGACGGACACGGTTTTCTAAAAGACGGCCGTCTAAGCGGCGCCTAGGCGCTAGGCGGCTGGTGTCATCCCGATGCCCGCCTAGGCGCCTGTCTAATCCTTCTGACACCCGACTATGCATGTTATGGGATTTTACGAATTTTTTATGCAATTTTCATTAGGATTTTTCAAATTTTTTATATATCTTTTGAACCGCCTATATCTAGGCGGACGCCTAAACGGGCTAGGCGCTAGGCGGCGCGTACCCGCCCGACTAGCGACTAGCGCTTTTCACAACCTTGCTTTTACAAGACTAAAACTTCATAATTCTTTGTTCTACAACTTAGTTATGCATGAAACACATTTAAAATATGCATATTATGCAAAAAAACAAATACTGGTAAAATAGTAAAAGAAAATCCAAAATGTATCAACCGTCTAGATGGCCTAGGCGGTAGGCGGACTCTCTCCACCGTACACGCGCCTACCGCCGTTTAGAACCTCGCCAAATAGTCATCTCAGATGGCCCTCACACATGAATATACACAAATTAAAGGCAAAAGAAAACACAAACTCAAGAGCCTATTACTAGATGCTCTGAATGTTATATTAAGTGGTTCACATTACATGCGCAGTCCATGGGTGATTACCAATTAACTGGATTCTCGGCTGATTAATCGTTATTATTCAGCTATGTTGAATGTCTAGAGTACGCATCCTTTTATTTCTTTGAAAGACTTGCTTTAGAGGAACCAGCTTTGGTAGTTGTTGTAAATCGAGATGCTTGGCTCCTGCTGTTGGAGGCAATCTCCTCACAAAAGGAAGAAATAATCTTCTTATGCTGCTGCTTCTCAACCTACAAGGCCTAACTTGATGACATCATTTAATCTCTAATAAATTGGAGATAAATGACATTCTTGATCACCAGGATAATGTAATATTCGTTCCCCATCAGCAATGGTGGACACAAATACTTTCCAAGGAGAGCAAAAAATACATTATTAACTTAAAATTTCAGGGGACATTACATAGAATTTATTAAAAACAGTTATAAACGAATAATAATGTAGTTAGTGAGTATTGAACTTAAGATCTCTAATTTATGTACTCATTAATTTACCAACAAGGCCACCATTTGCTTCTAGAATTTGTAATGTGAATGAAGTAAATATTTGAAAAAACAAAGACTATATACAAGGAAATCGAAAACTTATGGGGAGCGGCCTCTCCCCCTCAGCCTATGCTAGGTCGTAGTGCTCTTCTGGCTCCTAGATGTTGCAAGTCAATGATTTACTCACACTCAATAGTGTACTAATTCCAAGGTCCCAAACCGAGCATGCAATGAAAATAAGTACTTAACCTTGTTTTATTATATGAATTAAAGTCAAAGCCTTGAGCATATAGCAGGTATAAAATAATTTGGCTTTATGGTTCTTTCCATATCAAGACACATCACCAATAGTTTAAACTTGCTGAAACTAAACATAAATTACTCATTAAAATGGAAAATTAAGAGAACATTACTGAATATTACACCCACAAAACCATGGGGAGGAGTGGAAATATATATATATATATATATATATATATATATATATATATATATATATATATGCTCGAGTGAGCGTTGTAGCCTATCTTATGGAGACTGTAGAAATGAAGAGAAGGCATTATAAGTAATATGACATTTATATGTAGACCATTAGAAGTGGTAGAAAAACAGAGAAGGGTATAATAAGTAATAACATTGTTAAAGGACCTATTTTAACTCCCAAACAAATTAACCTTAATAGTCTTTTAGGAACTTTCAATTGTTGAATAATACAATATCTGAGCATTTACATCGGCCGGCATGTTAGTTTTGGAAGAAAAATTGGGACCACAATGCATCATTGCATATTTTATCATTTATGTTGTTTTGTAATATATTGTTTGACATATCGGGCTTGGGCAGCAATACCGGCCAAAATTAGATATAGTACAACGAGCTTGTATGCTATTAACCAGTTATGATATCCCTGAATCCCCATATCAGAAGAACAGAAGCCCTAGTCTATCAGTTACTCCTCTCATATTCTCTGAAAAACAACACGATGACTTAGCAGCCACTTTTGTCTTTGGTGGCCACCGATGTGACCATCATCTCTTGTATCGTCTTCTCTGACGACAACATCATCGTCTCCTCAATCTTCTCTAGCCTTCTCTCATTCAGGATATTGGCCTTGACAACTGCAACGACAGACACCAACAGCAACAACATCGTCGAAGTCTCTTACAGCCACCACGACACCAGCAGAGAGGTACATACTTAGATCAGAAGAGGGCATTTTAGTACTTTCCTTTCATTTTTCCTTTAAGCTCTAAACATGTTTTTATATACCCCTTGCAGGTTCCCCTCCTACGTCGACCACATCCTCTTCGTTTGAATGCAAAATTACTCCATCTGATAAGATTCTTTATTTTATTATTGTAGTGCCTTCATACAATAAGATTGTCCAGTAAAATTGATCAAGTTATATATATTTACTATTTAGAACGTTTGAGATAAAGCATGTAGATTATTTATATTATTACTTATGGTACATATTTAGGAGCCATATGGATGCCCGATATTTAATTTATCTCTGACATGTTCGACATCCAAAATCCGGCATGCCAAACCCCAACCTGACATGAACCGACATCCGGTTTTTAGTACCTTATATATAACATGTCTATAGCATGTTTCTGGAAATGACTTTTGTATATGTTGCTGCAAGAACAATGAGTTACCTTCATGTATATAAACTGTATTTGATCTAGCTAGAAGGAAATAAGGATGTGGGCATGACATAGAAAAACAAGAACTTGTACTCACATTAGAAAGACATGTATTGGCTCAAACTATTAAAAAAATTAAATTAAATGAACAGAGAGGAGCATGCTATAAAGACATACCTGCTTGCGAATGTTACCTCATTATCACTTCCAACTTTACAAAATATTCGATAAACTGAAGTAAACAATAGTCGCAGGATGCCTTCCTCTGCGAGATTGGTATCCACAAGTTTATCCAAAGATCTGTTGGATTAACCATTGTATAGAAGTTCAGAAGTGGGGAAAGATGTGATAAGCATACATAACAACATTATTGAAAATATTCTCTTGAATGGTACATGGTAAATGCTTGTAAAAATTTGTGACTTGGTCAAAAGGTGATAAAAGAGTCACCAGCACCATTTACATGACCCACTTGGGTAATATGTTGCTATTACACATTTTGTCTCAAGCACAAATGCAAGCATTTGGGCAGCTGGAATGTGTCATGCACAGATATACAACTGTTAATATGTGGATCCGAATTCAAACAATGTTGAATGTACTCACTCTCTCAAGGAAACCTCTGCCTGCCTTTATAGTGAGGAACCTATATTTGATTCAGATGGATAAGTAACTTCTAGTTTATCTGGTTCTGGATAAGTTACCTTTTGTTTATCTGGTGAGGGGTAAGTAACTTCTAGGCCATCTAGTTTATCTGGAGAAATTAGTGCACATTCAGATGCTATTCCTGGTAAATAGCTAATACTTAATCTTACCATGAAAATAAAGATAAGATATGAAATTAGTACAGGAATAAATGGTTTTGTTATCTGTTTCTACATGCCCCTTCAAGTCAACATCAACAACAAAGCCTTTTTCCAAACTTGTGGGTCAGCTATCTGAATCCCCGTATCTTCCGTTCAGCTTGGTCAAATGCCTTTGAGGGCCATCTCCTCTCTAACATGAGCAAATGGCATATCTTTCTTCAGTCTCAGTCCAAGGTTTGGTCTACCTCTTTCTAGGCTCTAACCAACATGTGATCACTCCTAAAGGTGTGCATCTAAGTGTCTCCATAGCACATGTTCAAACCATCTCAAGCAATTTTCTAGCCATCATAATTTTGCCATACCCTGCATTTCTTGTAGCACATTAGGAAACCATGACAAATTATAGGTGTGCTTTCACCTATACGCCATCTTGATGGAATGATTACTAAAGTTAGCAATCAAAATCATAGATACGTTAACGTATCTTTTCCTGAGTATTTAGATGGACAGAGAATGCAACAGACCATAATATTGATACTCCTTATTGTTAAAAATCCAGCCAACCTGTCACACCTGTATGGACAGTCAGCTTAAGTTCACTCTATCAACTGCCATGCTATCTTGATTTTTACAAATCTTTTATGGTTTCATCACATGGGCTATGTGAAATCCTTCAACATTGTCATTGCACTCACATATTCACATCCAGGGTAAGTTGGAGGGCTCTGTTCTCCTTGGTTGCATGAGCTTAAAGCCTTAAACTACATAACCAAAAAGGTAAGGTAGGTCTACCTACCCACCAACTGGCTTTAGAGGTTCTATGTCAATGCCCTCTTTTGCTCATAGCTACCTTGGTTGGAATTTGGCACCAGCCGGTAGAGATTGGCGTCAATTCGACACCCAGTAATAAAACAAACATCATTTTTGTAAAAGGAGCTCCTGTGCTCCATAGCTGATCCCATTTTGATGGGATAACGCTTGGATGATGACGACGACTCACATATACATGTATGCTCTTTTTGAAGGGTCTGTGCCAACTTTCAACTTCAGCAAGCTTCTGAATAAGGTAGATGACTCACATATACACGTATGCTCTTTTTGATGGGTCTGTACCAACTTTCAACTTCAGCAAGCTTCTCAATAAGGTAGAAAGTTTTTGCAAAAGTTACACCATACTTATACGTGTTCTCATCTAAATAGCATCAACCAATCATAGTTCATTTCTTGTGAATGACAATGTTACAACAGTTACAAAATGGAACATAAGTTTTAATTTCTTTTTCTTTTTCTTTTTTTTTTGGGGGGGGGGGGGGGGGGGGGGGGAGGCATCTTTCGACCATCCTTTCATATCTATGAAGAAGATCAGCCATTTTAATAAGCTTGATACGGGGCCTCACTTCATTTAAGAATTCCTATAATCTAAAAGTAAAGCATATCATCATCACCATCTAAGCCTTCTCCCATCAGAATGGGCCAGCTATGTAGTAGCATGAGAAAGCTGAAGCAAATAACAGTTCATTTATCGACTGCTTAATGAAAAGATAACTGGTATTAAGCCATAAATTTACCATCAGGAACAGCAATAATAAACTAATACACCAAATAAGCCTCTGTAAAGATTATATCTTTAATGTACTTAGGCTAATAGCTATACAAAATGCAGATCAGTGAATTACTCTGATGGTATATTTCAAGTGCAAACATTATATCCATTCATATAACTTTATACAGTCTAAAAGAGCCAAGCAGTAAAAAGATATTAAATAAGGCTACTGTATGGAACTAGTATGTAGAGAAGGTTTTGCCCTATCAAAAAATTCCACTAGTGCATCAGATATGGAAAAATCATAAAAGAGCAGAAATTTTAGAGTATAACAATAAATCTGAATCCAAAATGAACATACAATTTGGTTCTACATGACATAGCTATCTTTTCATATCAATAGAAGATATATATAAAAACTGGATTGGAACTTTTAAGAAGGATATGGTCCTTGTTAGTGTTATTGGGAACATGGCCCTTAAGAGACTGAATGGAAGAAAGGATTCGCCAACCTCAAAAATTGGGATAATGGCTTTACTGTTGTTGATGGTAGAAGATACATATAAGAATTACAAGATAAGAACCTCACCGCTCTATCTCATCAGCTTTCAAATAGTGCAAAGCCAACTGCATCCTACGCAGTCGAGCAATTTTCACATCCCATCCTGCCATGACATTGATAGGCATGTTCAACCACATAAACATCATGATAAAGCAATGCTTGATGAAGAATAGAGAGTTTCAGTGGTTACACCAAGCCTTCTCTAGAAAGTAAGGTGCATATGAAAGTATAAAGGAAATCTACACCAAGCCCTCTCTAGAAGGTTAGGTGCATATGAAAATATAAAGAAAATCAATTGTTGTATAATTCTCAAATACAACCTAAGAGATGTCAACTGACTACTGGACGTGTTCATAAAGCCATTGTCTCCAAAAACTCCATGACAAGTTGTAAACATTCAAAATTGAATTGATAATGGAAGTTTCAAAAATAAATCGCACTAAAACCAGTTTTAACATTGAAAACCATCTAACTTTAAGAAAATACAATGGAATATTAGTATATTACACGTTGAACAACTCATAAAACTCTGATATATGACTAACTCACTTAAAGTAAGAGAGATTATACATATAAAGGAGGAAGATGAACATCCGGGAAAAAAATGGATCAAAACCCTTGATGATGGCTGCTTCTGGCAGAAGTTGCAAGCAAGAAAAGAAAAAAAAAGAATGAACTCCATCTTTAGAGGATCATTGTGAAATCAATTTATTCATACATAAATGACTGAAACGAGACCGTTAAGCTTTATTCCTAATATTTGTAACCAGCATTAGGTTCATTCTGATTTTGTTGAATAATATAAATATATAATCCTTATTCATCACCAATACTCTCGAGTTGTAGGGGCAAGGAATTAGACATCGTATCAAAGCAACCCATGCCCAATCTCTCTAGTTCGCATTTTAAACAGATTTACAAACAATTATAATGATGCATGAATCTAGCTCTCAACGGGTCTTCAACCTGTGGAGGTATGTTTAAATATGTAAATATATAACTCTCATCCCTCACCATTGGAATCGTGTCCGGGTCCGGCAGAGCTCCAACTAGTCATACCCCACTCGGGATTGGAGGCAAACTTAGAGGAGGCAGATGTGGATGCATGTTTCAACCTCCGAAGCAGAGTCAGAGTTGGAGGCATATTCGACTCATATATATATATATATATATATATATATATATATATAAACAAAAACAAAAACGCTAATTTTGATGTGAACAATCACCTTTGCATTTTTCATAGTTGAACTAAACACAATCACCTTTGCATTATTTTCATAGTTGAACTAAACATTGTAATGCGCTTAGTTGGACCTAGAGGTGGGGATGGAGGCAGATGTGTCGAGGTTGTGTTGGAGGCACATATATGGACCTCCATTTGGAGGTGGAGGTGGAGGCATATTTATCCTTCAAGTCGGAGGCAGAGGTTGAATGCGGAGGCAAAAAAAAAATTGTGGAGACAGAGGGTTCAACCTCTAACCCAAATCCGATTAGCTTACTTCTCTACTCAACAATACTATAGAGTTTTAGTGGCAGAGACTTTTTTGATAACCTCTCCTTTTTTTCAATGTGGGGTCACCAATCTATTATGTCATATTAACTTGATAATTATAATTATCAATAAAAAAATTAGATTAGAGCAATTAGATCTACACAGAACAAATCATAAAACAGAGCCTGATTAGTTTAATTGTTTCTTTTTCTATGTACCGTATCAGCAACAATATCATTTGTTTCGATGAAGAAGGGGATATATTCTCTTATATTTTTACATCTAGGATCTGAACTTTATCATTGATAATAATAGGAAGTGAACATTATGGCAAGAAAAAGTTTGATTCGGAGAAAGAAGAAGAGGCATAAATTGGAACAGAAATATCATTTGATTCGTTGATCCTCAAAAAAAGAAATAAGGTTTCGTCATTGAGTGAAAAATAAAAAAATTATGAAAAATTGCAATCCTCACCACGGAATAGTGCACCTATACGTCTTCATCGGCATTGTTTTTTACTGGAATTTTTTATTAATTATTAGATTTTTCATTTTAATGAACCTCGTTTTGAGAAATTCGTGGAATGGAATAACAAATTAGGGAAGAAAAGATATGAATGTACCGGCTACAAGAAAAGATTTTATGATAGTTAATATGGGTCCTCACCACCCATCCATGCACGGAGTTCTTTGACTAATCGTTACTCTCGGGTGAAGATGTTATCGACTATGAATCCATATTGGGCTATTTACACAGAGGAATAGAAAAAATAGTAAAAAATTGAACAATTATACAATATTTGCCTTGTGTAACAAGGTGGAATTATTTTGGTATATCCGGATAATAGGTAGGAACATAAACTGAAACATATTGGAGCTACAAAGATACTTATTAAATCGTTAGCACCACATAAAAACATTCCTCCTAGAGTAGTGATTAATACGAATAAAAGAAACTTCGTTATAGCCATTTCTTGTAGATTCAATGTACCAGGTTTTCTTGTTGTATTATAAGAAACAACAAATAGGGGAAGAAGAAATATTTTTTATTGAAAGATGTTCGTTCATTCCTACTACTTGATCTTAATTTATTTTTATTCTATCTTCTCGGAGAATGGACTCCGAAAATCCTTTTTCAATCAATTATATATATTAATATTACTTTAGAATCTCCTTTATTTGAGAATCTAATTGGAAATCATGTAAAGACAATTCTTATTTGATATAGCTATATGTGCAAGTATTTTCCGATTAAGCAATTGCTTCTTGTACATATTGTGTATTAATCGACTATAACTATAGAATACCCCCCTTTCACGAGCTAAGGCATTTATCCGAGCGATCCACAAACGACAAAAATTCCTTTTTTGTCAAACCCGTATCTCGATAAGAGGAAATCAAAGCTCTCATTTATGTTGAGTAGCCATTCGAAGTCTTGAATGAGCCCCTATAAAGGTTAATGCAGAATTGCTATTTTTTCCGATCCAGTTCCTCCACCACCGCGAACCCCGCTTAGGCATGATACATTTTTTATTTATTGGGAAAACCCATGCACTCTATTGCATATCCATGAAACAACTCTCACCAAAAGATGCAGTCAATACACCCAAAACTACACATGTAACACAAGTTAATTCGCGGTCCCCTAATAGATTTAAAGACAGCTTTTTTCAAATTCTTAGCATGGCATCTAATTCAGTTAATGTAGGTCTTGCTCTCCTCTTTTCCAATGGAAAAAAGGCCAATAACATCTCCCTATTTGGCCTTCTCAGCTTTCTCAGCTTAATTGGAAAGAAAAACAAAGCAGCGATAAAGAAAACAGAAGAGTATATGGAGCGTAAGGAGAAAAAAGGAGAGATGAAAGAAGAGGAGATAGGGAGGGTGAGAACGAGGAGATGGCAGCAAAAACTGATTTTATGAGTCTCAGCTGAAACACGTCTCCAGCCTTTGTACCTTAAATTCACAAAAAGTCCTAAGTTAAGATAGAATACTAACTTATTTAGTGACTCACCTCATAATTTATAGCCTTTTATACCCACATGACTAATTACTAACTAACTTAAATATTAGACTCTAAGGACTCAATAAACCTCATGCTGGACAATAGAGAGCCATAAGACCAGCTAAACACCAACTTACTTCGGTAACTATGGAGATCATTTGTTTGGAAACAAATGAGCATTTGAACAGCAAAAGGAATAGAAACACCTTTCGCCCTTGCATAAAGTAACAACAAAGTTGACTAAGATTATGAAACACAATCTAGGTTCAATTCTGAAATCCATATTGGTGCCAGGTTAATCTTCTTAAGGTGGAGCAAGGTGGTGAGGCGACAAAGAACACAAGGCCTAGGCAGGCCTCAAGATTAAAACTACTGATAGTAGTAGGTAAAGTAAGACACGTTTGTGGCCTATGTTTGAGACTTTGTTAGAATTTGTTTTGTGGTTTATGATTGGGACTTCGTTTTGTGGTTAGGGACTAATGCTAAGCATATTTGTTGTGCATATTGCATACACATTTTCAATCAAGAAACAAGTACTAAGAATATCACTAACTTGACATAAATTGCAGATAAAGTATTCAATCAAAAACAATTGATAATCATACTATGGGTCTTTCAAACCATAAACCGTTACTAGATAGTAGATACACTATATTTGAAGTTCTGAAATATATAATAAGTAGGAAATACTCAAAAAATACTACAGGTGATAGAAGCCGAGAAAATACTCTCCTGGAGACAGAGAGAGAAGATATTTGTCAAAACAAAATAAAAAAGGAGAGAGAAAGATGCTTGACGGAATGATCAACAACATCCAGAGTATTGAAAATCAATCGTCGGCATTGTAATCCTTGGGTCTTGGCATAGGAGAGAGTCATTGAGAGAGGGAGACTGACAGAAATAAAAAACATAATTATATGTTGACGCCTGACATTCCACATCAGTGTCGGGGATAGGATTCGGTGGGTCAGGATAGGCACATGAGGGAAAGAGAAAAGTTTAGGGTCCGTTTGGATATGTTTTCTAAAATTTTGTTCTGAAACAGTTTTCTGAACCTAAGTTATAAAGTTGTTTTCTGAGTATAGAAAATTTGACTTTGCGTTTGGTTACTTTTATCTGAAAAATAGTTTTAAAACACAAAAGTTAAAAATTGTATTTGGTAAAAAAAAATTAAAAAATATTTTCTTAACTGTGTTCACAATTGTTCATGTCCAACTGGGGCCCTCATTAACGTCTCCAACTGTGTCACCGTAAAATTTACTTCATGACCCCCAGTTTTTATGTAAATTCATGGAGAATCTTCTGGTAGTTGTCATCGGGAACATCCTGTCGCTCCTAGAAGCGGTGAGGGACGTCGTCCTCGCCTCCACGACGTGTCGGAAGCACTTCCGCACCTGACCCGCACCTGACCCGGCATTCCTCCGCGGACCGCCGCTCCTCAGTAAGAGGACCCAAATTCCTGTGAACTCAGATGCGGTTGCTCACCTAGTCGCCATCGATTGAGCCTCGGCCGCCACCGCCTGAACCCCCATCTTCGGGCTCCAACCTTCGATCGGCACCGGCGTTGTTCGAAGCCGATGGAGTCGTCGTCCTCGGTCGTATCAGAGCAGATCCGAACGACTCGTCGTCCTCGTCTTTGCCTCCGGCACCGTTCCAGTGCCACTCCCTTCGAACGATGATGGCGCCATTCCGGAGAGCTCCTCCTTTCGAACAACAACCTCCAGCAACGCCTCCCTTCGAACGCCAACCGATAGAAGCGCCTCCCTTCGGTAGGCACCGTGCGCGTACAACTCCTACAGTAGCTCCACGTACCAGGATGTCGAGAACGTGGTGGCGGTGGGGCGAGTTGGAAGAGGAGATGAGGGCAGCAGGGAGTTCGCCGGGGTCTCGGGGTGCCACCTGAGAGAGGAATCTGGAGTAGGAGGAGGCGGAGGGAGGAATGGGGGAAGGCGGAGGAAAAAGAGGAAAGAGACTTATCTTGGAAAAAAAATAAGGAGAGAGAAAAAGAGAGGAACCGATGTTACCAACATAGGTTCTGAAAAGAGGTTTAAGTTACTTTTCCGAAACCTCCATTTAAACATCACTTTTCCCAAAACAATTTTTGAAAGCATTTTCATAAAGTGGACTGCTAAACACTACCTTACTATTCCTTCCCTATACTCAAATATCTATATTAAATTATTAATAATAGCTATAACTTAAGCCAATGGGCCTGGACCATATTCCAATCTCAGAAATAAATGACATGGGTTGTGACACATTTAACTCATGGTAGGTAGAGGGCTTGAGATAGTCGTGGAGGCCTCAGGATCTCGCCACCAAAATGTTAGTTGTCTATGCACCAGAGCATCCAAGACACCAATTGGCACTAGTCAACTTTATTAAAGACTAATGTGAAATATTACATTAATTCTAATAAAATTTGTAAGATATATTATTATAATCTGTAAATGTTTTACAAATTATCAATTTATTGATATTAGATCCAATGATGAACATTCACCATGTGGAGAAGAGGAGATGAGAAGTGTAGGATGAGCATGTAAAGATGAGGTGTAGAGGCTTATACAATACAGAATGGAAGTGTGTTCGAAAATATTTTGATAATCCTCATACAAAACAACTATGATTATATGAATGCACATACTATTTACACACTGAAATCGTTGACCATATTACGTTAAAGTGGATAGTAATTCAGATTGAATTTGAGCCATCAGTAGTTCTACTAGAAGAACTATTAACTCTTGAGTTCTTGAGCTACTCCTACCAGTGGATACACTATCCATATTGGCAAGGTTCTAAACGGCGGTAGGCGGGTGCGCGGCGGAGAGAGTCCGCCTACCGCCTAGGCCGTGTAGGCGGTTGAAACATTTTGGACATTTTTTACTATTTTACCACTATTTTCTGCATAATATGTATACTTTAAGGGTGTTTCATGCATAACTAAGTTCTAAACAAAGATTTATAAAGTTTTAATTTTGTAAAAGTGAACCATAGGCTCATAATGCTTGCAAAACATTTTGGCCAAAACATCTCGTTATGTATTACTCCGCCTAGGCGTCCGCCTACGCCGCCTCACCTCCGCCTACGCCGCCAAACCTCCGATGGCCTCCTACTCCACCACCTACCGCAAAGCGGTGCGGAGAGAGACCGCCTACCGCCTAGGCGGCCGCCTCAACCGTCATTTAGAACACTCCATATTGGTGAACCACTGAGTCAAGTATTGCTCAACTAGATGAACTCCAAGTGCATCCCCACGTGCCTTTAATGCCTAAAAAAACGATAATGTTGTTGATCCCCATGACAATGTATGTTATCACAAGACACAGTAAAACAACATAGTTTTTGGTTGTAATTACCAAGACCCTTAGAACATGAGGTACTTCAGATATTGAGGCATGTATTACTAATAAGTAGATAAGAATACAATATATTTTGCAGAAGGTATAGGAAAGTAGTTCAAAATTGGGCTTGTAAGCCAAAATTCATTGAAAGACTATCTCCCTAGCATGCCATGATAACAGTTTGCAGTATCGGCACGTATCGGCCAAATCAGTTTTGGCCTATCCCTATTCAAAACTGACCCCTACGGATACTGACCGATAGCAACATTGGGGCTCTCTTTTCTGGTCACTTAACAAAAGAAAAGTGTCAAAAAAAAGTGTGGACACGATGATTTGGTCATGTTCATGTTATAGCGTGTCGGACTACGACAATAATTCCTCATCGACACAATGTAACCATTACAATTTGTCAAAGTTGTATGTCTATAAATTCACAACAATCATCTATCCTAATATTTATTCTGTCCAAAATTATCTGTTGCAGGTGTATTTTGTCCAATAATAATAATAAGGGTTATTTACACTGACACCCCATATGTTTTGTGCTTATTACACGGACTTCCCCTAGTTTAAAAATAAATACTCCGACACCCCCTGCCCTTTATAAATTTTTTTTAAAGTAGGGGTGGTCAGTGTAAAACCTTTTACATAAATTATAAAACTTAGGGGTGGTCCGTGTATTTAACACAAAACATAGGAGATGTCAGTGTATTTATTTTTAAAATAGGGGAGGTCCGCATAATAAGCACAAAACATAGGGAATATCAGTGTAAATAACCCTAATAATAATAATAATAATAATACCAATTACGGATAAACAATTCATCATTGTTCAATATTACTCCAATTTCATTTAAAGTTAAAGAAAGAAAGAAAGAAAATAACACATAAATTTGAGATGGTAGAAAAAAATATTAGGATCCACAATACTATTCCAATTGTTGTAGTAGGATCCTACACACGCACACAAAATCATCCTTTGTATAGTATAGAGCGCAAGAGTGTAATCAAAATTCTTTACAAAAATTAGGATCCACAAAACATATCAAAAACCAATATTTTAGCAACAAGCAAAGAAGCAATATGAACTTTTAATGACATGAGATACGGCCACATGGGATGCACATCAAGGAAGAAATAAATAAGCTAGAACTCACCATTCTCGGAGCAGATACGTTCCGCTTCTTCTGGGCCTTCATATAAAAGGGTTCTATCCAACACTTCTATTTGCCAAGGTCTTCCCAGTTCTTTGAATTCCTCTATTGCCGATAAATTTTTGAACTGTGACTTGTTACCTGCAGTGGTACTTGGTTGCCAATATCTGATGGATTCAACTGAAAGATCACCAGATGAAATTAAAATTGATGGGAGAATAACAGAGAGGCCGTCTCGGTTGACCAAATACAAGCATCCCCGGAAGGAGCATCCAATTGATTCTCCAACAAAAGAACAATCCTGTGTAGAAGAAGAAAAAACTTTGGATGGACAGCAACCCAAATCTGTATCATCAAGAACCGATGAAATTACATGTAAACTGGTATGGACAATCTTATAAGTTTTGTGGCCCTTTATACTGGAACCTCTCACAAGCCTAACAATTCCAAAGGGTGAGAAGCAGATTGAATCCTCTTTGTTGTATCGGTCTAAAGGTAGAAATACGCGGCGCATAGGAGCTGAACATATCTTAGCTTTAGAGTGAGAAACTTCCAAAGCATTCATAGGTGAAGCTGACGAAAATCCACTTGAAAAGTTATTGTGTTGGCATTCAGTAAGGTGGTTTCTTTTTCTAAGTTGAGAAACTCTAGCTTGACTTTCGTTGGACAAACCATCTATTGGCAGATCTAGAGCATACAAAGATCGACCCGAACAAAAATCAGATAATTGTTTCTGGCCACCTATCGCACAACCTGCAGCCTTCCAATCAGACAACTGACAAGTATGTCCAGATTTGTCAAATGTCTTGTACTTTTCTGAGATATGATCAGCAGCCCAAATTACATATATTACTCCATATTCATCAATAACAGCCCATAATAAAGAATGTGAAGTGTCCATTAATCTTCTGAAAGTCCTAGAATGTACAATTTCCCTAGCACCTGTTTCACTTCCATTAACTACACCCTCCCGAACAACTCCTCCAGGCCATCCAACTGTTGACGATGCCAACTCCCTATCAATAGAAAAATTTTGCTGATTCATTCCAGACGTAACTTTTGGATGCAGTCCACTGCTTCTCATAGCATCAAAACTGGCTACGAAGCTTCCAGAACTTGCATTCCAAATACAGATCATTCCTGAAGTGCAGAGGCAGACGAGAAATTCTTCTGAAAACTGGAAATCTGCCCATTCTGGACTTGGACCCGGAACGAGATTCTGGTCTTGAAGGTCAACCGAACAAACCCACTGCATACCCCACTGGTATAGCATAATAACCACCAAAATTTTCCCTGGACATCCTATATGGCCATCGCTCTTTTCGTTCGACAAACTCTTGGGAACTGTCAAAACCAAACCAATTAACAAATGCGAGGAGCTGGCAAACACTCTCGAACACGTGAACGACGATCCAAGCGATGAATTGGAAACCGATGCATTGGACTCCAAGAATCTCCTAGTACTATCAAAAATGTCGAACAACACAACATCTACGGAATCGGGAAACGTCTTCTCGGGGAACCTAGCCGAGTACTCATTGCCGCTAGACACGGACGCCTCGAGCTTTCCCCACTCCGCCCATTCTCCGTCCTTAGATTCGACAGCCTCGCCTCTGCTCCGAAGATCTCGGAATGCGTAGACGACAATTCCGTCACTGCCGGAAACGAACAGGACCTCCCTGAAACCGGATTCCCGAAAACTGGCGTACGAGTCGCCACAGTGTCCCCACGAGAACGACCGCACGTCGGAGATGCGGCGCACGGACGCGGTGGATCCGTTGGCGTCCTCCGAACGGTGGGACCTATCTGATCCATTTATATTCATCAGTACTAAGCACAAAACTAATGATGTTCGGATCTAGAAGAGAATTTTGGGGATAGTTACCGAGAACTAGAGGGAGCAGGAAAGCTTCGGATTGGCGCGAGAGCAGCAGTAGCAATCGGCGCGTCGGAGAAATAGAGGCTTCGGCTATTTCCGAGAGCTGGACCGGGAGCGGCCACCGGCTCCATTTCTGCAGCTGCAGCACAGCAGCAGCTCCGGCTCCGCCGGAGGGAGTCATCGGAACCTGATATTTCAAAGAAATTTGTGCAAATTTCTTCAGAGATTTTAATTGACGGATTAGGAAAAAATAAAATTATGGAAATGATTGAGAAGAAGAAGAAGAGTTTCTTTTTGGTACTTTTTTTTTTCTCTGTGTTCGTCTGTCTCTGTGAATTTTAGGGCAAGGTCAATTTGGAGTGGAGATGGGGAGAGAAAAGGGGAGTGGTTGGTTCCAACTTTAACCACCTCACTCTGATTTTATTGTGAACATTATTTATTAATCTAAGTTCAAAGAAACAACATTTTGGGGGACATTTTTACACAATTTGTACAATTATAAGATTAAGGGTATGATTACCATTTTGCCCTTCGTCGTTACTTCTAGTCATGAGCTCAAGAAGAACCGTGATGCTTCCTCGTACCCCACCATGAGTTTATGATGTACTCGTGAAACCAAGATAAAAATTCTTTAGATACCCATGAATTTGTTGTTAATCAAATTATTTTTACATAAATTTAAATTTATCCATATTTATAAAACACAGTCCTAAATTTAAAAACTAAATTAAAAATCCACAAATCTAACTAGAATATCTTATTATGACTAAACTTTTGAACATTGGTTTTTTTTTTGTGAACTTGGAGCAATTTTGGATCACTTCCTTCCATCATATTGAGCCAGCTCATTACTGAGCTTAAGTTATAAAAAAAAAAAATTTAGACACCAATTTTATTTTTTTCGTATCAATTCCATATATCTATGTTTTATCCTTATGTTTTCTATCTAATATGGGAATGAACTTTCAATACAACTCCCTTTATAACGTCACCGTACGTGAGCGCTAAAACAAATGCAAGATACAACACTACAATCTTCAACTTAGCTCGTATTATTATGAGTCCGAACAACCATGAGATCCAACATATTGTCCTATCGATCTATTCTAACACATAGTTAAACTAGCATGTTCACCGAACCGCGCCATTATTGGGCGTGAATCACACTCCTTGCTCCATCTTGGGGCCGACATTTAAACCCACATTTGAAGTCGATATGTATAGTTCCTCCATCCTTCGGTCTCATATACGGACCGTCTTATGGAGATGTTTCATCTTAGGAGCGGACTTATATGATTCCTCCAACCTTAGGTCCCCGACTCGGACCACCTTATAGAGATGCTCCAATTTAGGAGACAACTTAAGAATTTGTCAAGTCAATTATGATTATACATGTTGTTGAGTTATGGGGGACTTATTTAGTCCAACATCGGATTAAAAATAAAGAGGAGGCTAGCCTCCTCCTATATATATGTACCCCCTCTCTTGGAAGTAAATCAATCAATTATTTTCTCTCTACATGGTATCAGAGCCAAAGCTCTGAATCTTTTTTACCAAAAAAAAAATCCAAAAAATAAGGAGAATTTTCTTTCCCCATGTCTCTCACTCGATCCCCCACCCCGCCCACCCCGCCTTCCTCTGTGCGTGGAAGCCCCCCCCCACCACCACCACTACCATCGGGTGTTGTCGACGTTCCCTGCGGGTGTCGTCAAACCCGTCGTTGGATCGTGGATAATCAGAGATGAACTCTTGTGTGATCCTCTGATTTCGATCTCAACATGGGTTCTGAAATTAGAGAGCATACTTCCTGGAAAGTTTTGCACAAATCTCTATTTCTAGTCCTTGTTCCGGCAAGTTCTATCAATCATGCATTTCTCATGCCGCATGAGTTTGGGGGTGTACAGATAGATAAAGAAAGTCGTGATCGCATGTAGGCGCACGACACGTGTTTGAGTTGCGTTTGACCTCGTCCCTGTGTGTAACTGTGGAGATGGGAACACATGTGACTAGTCAGGAGTTGAAAGAGATACTATAGGGGGTGGCCAGGGTGTTTCAGGCCAAATTAGAGGAGACCTCATCTAGTAGGGCAGTCGTGCCCGCACCAGAACCGTCGCAGGTGATAAAGAAGATAGAGTTGCTTCCCAATGACATCAAACTCGAGGGGACAAGAAACTACCTAAGTTGGTCTAGGAGGGCGTTGTTGAACCTTCGGACCAAGGGGCTTGAAAATATATATGAAGGGAGAGTGCACTGAGCCAACGGATAAGACGAGTGCTGAGTGGAGCACATAGAGTCACCTTAATTATCTGGTGGTTTCTTGGATACTGACTTCAGTGTCTCCATCCATAGTTGGGATGGTGGAGTCGATCTGCAGTGCTGCTGATGTCTGGACGACATTGGTTGGGATGTACTCTGGAGCTGGGAGTGTCATGATGATGATGAAAGTTGAGGAGAAGATTGATGCTACCATACAGGGGGAGAAGACAGTACTCCAGTATGCAGCGGAGCTACGTAGCTTATGGACGAACTTGGCCTACTATGATCCGCTATTATTACAAAATTCGGCAGATGTTCTCCTTGAAAAATAGTACCTTGATCGTAGGCGTGTGACTCATTTTCTCAAGGGTCTGAACCTGCAGTTTGAGACTAGAAGAGCAGTAATGTGTCATCTGCCATCTTTTCCGTCCCTTGATGAGGCTATTGCATTGATGGAGCAAGAGAAAATTCGATAGAAGGTGATGAAAGGCGAGACCTCACAAACTGTCTGTTCTGCATTAGTGGTTCCTAGTGCTCCCAGCAGCGATGACAGGGAGTGCTACAATTGCGAAAAGAAAGGGCACCTCAGCTATAACTGTCCTCAATCCCGCAATTCTGGTCATGGCCGAGGAAGCATAGGACAGAGAGGTAGACGTGCAGGTCAAGGAGGCAGAGGATACGGAGTCCGGGGAGTTGCTCACCTAGCTATGACGGAGGAGACCACAACCAAAATGACTGGAGTTGAGATGATAGAGCTGGAGGAACTACGTCAGTTCAAGCTTTAGGTTGAGAGTTATAAGGGCAAGGGACTGTCCACTCAGGATCTGCATAACACTACATACCTTGGTAACTTTAATGGTTACGTTGCTCATATGGGCAAAGGTATTCTGGTTCTGGCACTTGCATCCACTAAATATCATACTGGTTGGATCATAAACTTAGGTGCATTTAGGCATATCACAGGTGCATCTAGTGAGTTTGTATTATATTATCCGAGCAAGCATATGCATCCCGAGACAGTTCAAACTGCAGATGGGATATTCCAACCCATCAGGGGTACTTGTCACGACCCGCACCCTGATATTCGGGCACGAGTACGTGGTTACGCCCAGCCTACGCCGCAGAATCGGCGGTAGAACGCTGTCTGGGTCATTTCTAACTATCTAACATCTCAACAATATAATATGGTACCTGTCAATCATCTCAACTCCAATCGGAGGAGCAATATGGTATCTCACAAATATATCAATCTCAATCACAAAACAACTAAGGAGGAAATAATGCACGAATGGAAATAGCGAAGGAAAGAAGATACAATTCTACAAATGAAACAATAGTACATCTGTGAATCTCCACAAAAAATATAGTCTAATACAACATCTAAACAAAACTAGACCTCCTCGGTCACTGGCACTATGTCCTCTGGCTCTAGGGGAGTGTCCTCTAAAGTCTCACCCTCCTGAGGTCCGTAATATGTGGGACACAGCTCCTCTAGCCAATCATCTGGAAAAAATATATCCAGTCAGGATTGGAGCGAAGCACATACCTCTGAAAGCAGTTCCAATAACATAATCGAGCATATATAACAAGCAATAGAAAAATGATACAAGATGCACAAGTAGAAGGAATAAACTGTACAAGTGAACAGGCAATAGGCACAATAAGCTGGAAGTAAAATACAAGAATAACTGCAAGTAGAGAACAAGAAATACTAACTATGTGTTTTAGAGTGAGAGTTCGTTATGTGATCGATTTAGGTTGCACATGAGGTATATAGGTAACTCCATTATACGTGAGGTGTATAATCGACATGCACATGAGATCAAGAGGGCTTTGATCACATAACCAACTCCTACTCCCCCTCCCCAACCAACACTCATGGATCCAATCACGACACGTTACGTACATGATCACGATAGTCACACTAGCACACGAAATAGTGGATGCACAAGAAGCACATGAAAGTCAATACCCAATGCACACGATGAAATACATGTCATTGGGTACCCGTTGCACACGGTAGGGGATAACACCTCCTGACGGGATCCATAAAGCACCAGTCCGTGAAATCACTGTGTCGGGAATCAATGTATACTAATCTAGAACATGCATATATACAACATTATGAATTGAAAACAATCAGAGAAATGTACTCGCCTGAAGTCCTGAGCAAAGTGTGTCTCTCGATGCCCAAGCCGGTGTCTCACAACCTATATATGGTATGTTGTATCAATACAAGGTTCAATGATAAAAATAATAAAGTTGATGAAGTTCTAGGTCGATACGCCGTTTCTAAGTCAAACCAATGTATTTCTAGGTTGCAAGAGTCTAATGCTAGTCTCTAAGTCAATACACTATGAAGCTATGCTATACTAGCTAAGCTAACACACCACAATGAAATCAAGAAGCCGTATCCTAAGATACGCAGGTTTTCTAATATGAAAATAGTTTATATATATATATACATAAGTCATATATAATAATAATAATATCTCAAAATAATTAATTATGATACTTTGGCCTTGTGCCAATGCGTATCGCAAATACCCCGACACTCAACCTCAATACCCTGGGGTATCGATCCATACCTTGGTGATACTTTGGTATCTCAAGGTAAACCAAAACTAAACACAATAGATATAAATAGATACCTTAAACTAAATAAACTAACTGAAACACTGAAAATTAACTAATACTCAAACCTAGGCATTTATCTAACTTACACTAATGTATACATCTCATAATAACATATAATTAACTATACTACTAACACACATAGATATGTATAGATAATATACTAACTATTAAGATACTCTACCTATTTGTATGAGACCAACTATCAACAATAACAACTAAATTAATACTACCTTGAAACACTAACTAAACTTTCTAATGCACAGCCACAAGGTTGCCCGAGTGCACAGCAACTCCAACTGCTAGCTGCTGCTCTTGAATGCTCATTGTGCAGCTAGTGCAAGCTGCTAGTCTTTAGTGATCTTCAAAACCTGTGCAGTGCCCTCAGGTACTCCTCAGTCTGCATTTAGTCTGCGGGCAGTGAGTCTGAGTTTCTGCTGATACTTACTGTGCTGATACCCAGTCTCAGTTCAGTTGGGTCTTCGAGCAATCTTCAGTAATCTGTTCACAGTTGCTGTCTTCAGTTCAGTATCTTCAGTGTGAAGATACACAGTGAGTCTTCATCCATGTGCAGTTCAGTTTTCAAGTAGGTAATCTTCATCTTCAGTCCTTCAGTCCTTCAGTACAGGTACTTTTCATCTTCAGTGAGTCTCTGCTCTCCAGTCCTTCAGGTGATCTCAGGTAAGCATCTGTACAGTGCCTTCAGTTAATTTCCTGCAGCAGCTACTTGAGTGAAACACTTTGCTCCCAACTGTGCAACACACAGTGAAGCATTCTCCTTCTGGCTGTGAGGCATATAGGGAAGCATTCTGCATTTTGCACAGCCTTCTTCAACCTTCCTAAGTCCCTGTCTTCAGATATGTACCACTGCACAGTGGCCTGCTCCACACTGCTGCTCGTCCCACTCACTCAAGCACACACCGACACACAATGCGCAGCCACCAAATCTCTAAGTATATAACTATATATATATACACACATAGATATCTAACCAAACATAAATACATATCTATATAGATGTAAACTAACACATGTATATAGACATATACCAAATATCTAAATGCATATAAACACAACCAATATGTAGCTATCCCCATATATATATATATATATATATCATATAAGCCAAATACATATATATATACCTATAGATATTAATACATATAGCTATATACACCAATATATATATATACACACACATATAGATTAAATGTAGATACTCTATTAAATACACATAGACACACATAAACACCAAAAACCCAAAGTACACTATTATATGCTCCAATTAAAGTATAGATAGCATATACAAATATATTTACATATGTATGCATAGTACAAAAGCCAAAAACACAAACACATGGGGTGCACCGCACCCGTATCACACTTTTCTATGATACGCTTGCGACACGGCCCCCAACTCACAACCAAACGTATCCCGGAGGACACGTACAAGCCTAATACATATATTATGAACAATACATATATAAATTAGAGTGTCTACGTGTCCGTGTCGCCATATGATATGCACATGGCCCCGTGTCGGAGGAAAACCCCCAAAATCGACCGTTTCGTCAAATTGACGAGATACGGCCCACACGTATCCAATTGTGGACACGACACAAGCTACAAATAAACAATCAATGGTCAATTAGATCTATTAGATCTATTGACAAACACTACATGTGCCAATTTCGGAATTCCCCCAAAATTTGCACCAAAATGGGTATAACTTCCACCGTAGGTCTCCAAACGATACCAAATCAAATCCTATGGGTAACCTATGCATGTGGGGTGGTTTCTCATGGTAAAAACTCAGATCTATAGCCTATAGGAAGGGGGAAAACTGATTTGTACCTATTGGGAGATTGATTCCCAATGAAAAGGTCCCAAATGACAAGTTGCTCTTCCCTTGTAGATCTTGGCCTCCTCCTCCTTGTTCCTTGCTCCTTGCTTGTAGATCCTTGATGTAGGGGCTTCAATATTGAATTTAGAAGGAGATTTGAAGAGAATTGATGGTGAATTGATGGGGAATTGATGGGAAATTGGAAGGGGAAAAACTAGATCTAGAATTTTGGGGAAGAACTAAAATGAGAGCACTCTCTCTCCTCTCAATTATGGCTGGACAAAAACCCTTCTCCAAGCAATATACAAAGTCAAAAATACCCCTTGGGGCCTCTCATGAAGAAATAATTAGGGAGGGAAGGTTCTAGTCTAATGGTTTCACTAATTAATCATGTTTCCTAATCCATGGGCCTAATTCATGGGCTCAACTTAGACTAGTCCAAAAGTTTGTTCATGTCCCCTAATTTAAAAGGTTAGGTCCACTACACAAGTCTAAAATAAGTCTACACTAGCAATAATTAAAATAAATAAATTAGTCATGCACAAATATTAATTATAATAATTCTAAAATAATTAATACTCAAGATAAATACCAAACTACCCTTAGATGGAAATGTGAGGGTGACAAACCTACCCACCTTAGAAAAATTTCGTCCTCGAAATTAAGGAAGAAACTATCTACCAAAACAACAATATAATGCAAGAAGGAATTGTACCTCACGGCTCGAAAAGATACGGATATCGCTCGCGCATCTCGGTCTCTCGCTCCCAGGTACTCTCTCCTGGCGAGTGATGCCTCCACGCGACGCGCACCAAAGGAATCGTCTGGTTCCTCAGCACCTTCTCTCTCCGATCCAGAATCTCCACTGGCTGCTCTGGATAGCTAAGAGTAGGGCCCACCTCTATCTCCGAATGATCCAACACATGACTGGGATCTGCCACGTACCGTCTCAACTGTGACACGTGAAACACGTTATGCACTCCCTCCAGTACAGGTGGTAAGTCTAGTCTGTAAGCGACTGCACCGACCCTCTCAAGAATGCTGAAAGGACCGATGAATCGCGGACTAAGCTTGCCGCCTCCACCGAAACGAATCGTGCCACGTGTCAAAGAAATCCTCAAGAAAACCAGACCGCCAACCTAGCACGAAACACAAACTTAGCACTCTAACAAGCAACAATCAAACACAAACAAGACAAACCAAAGCTATACCTCAAACTCCAGAGGTCTCCGGTGGCTATCGGCCCAATGCCGTTGCCTGTCCTGCGCCACTCGAAGTCTGTCTCTGATAAGCTTCACCTTCTCTGCTGCATCCACTACCATCTCTGGTCCCAATAAAGCCCTGTCACCAACATCATCCCAGGACAACGGAGTGCGGCATCTTCGTCCATACAATGCCTCGAATGGTGACATCTCAATGCTGGCTTGGTAGCTGTTGTTGTATGAAAACTCTACCAAGTGAAGGTGATCCTCCCAAGAACCTCCAAGATCCAAAACACAGGTGCGTAGCATGTCCTCGAGAGTCTGAATAGTCCTCTCCGACTGTCCGTCCGTCTGAGGGTGATAAGCGGTACTGAACTTGAGCTGAGTGCCCAAGCTAGCCTGCAAACTTCTCCAGAAATAGGACATGAAGCGGCTATCCCGATCCGAGACAATGCTCACTGGAACACCGTGCAATCTGACAATCTGGCGCACATACATCTCCGCAAGTCTCTCCGTAGATGTACCCACTTTAAATGGCAGAAAGTGGGCTGATTTGGTCAACCTGTCCACGATGACCCAAATCGCATCCTTGCCCCCTGGAGAACGCGGAAGCCCTGATACAAAATCCATGGTAACATGCTCCCATTTCCACTCCGGAATGGGCAGAGGCTGAAGCAATCCTCCTGGTCTCTGTCTCTCCGCCTTTACCTGCTGGCAAACTAAGCATCTGGACACGAAGCTAGTTACCTCTCGCTTCATGCCATACCACCATACATGCTCTCTCATGTCTCTATACATCTTGTTGGCACCGGGATGCATAGAGTATTGGGAACGATGCGCCTCCTGCATAATCTCCTCGCGCAATGCTCCCTTCGGTACGCACAACCTGGTACCGTGTCGCAATGATCCATCATCTGCGACGGTAAAGTCCTCTGTCAGCCCGACCTGAACCTGTGCTCTGATGCTCCTCAGAGACTCATCCTCATATTGTCCGGCTCTGACTCGGTCCATCAGCTCCGACTGAACCTGAAGTCCCCACATCTGTGCTGCGACTCCCGGAATCAAAACCTCAATGCCCAAACTATCGAGGTCTGCCAATAGATGCCTGTCCCTAGTCAAGCACATAGCCACGGGATACCTGCTCAAAGCATTCGCGACTACGTTGGCCTTCCCTGGATGGTACTGCAAAGATATGTCGAAGTCCTTTATCAGCTCCAACCATCGTCGCTGCCTCATGTTGAGCTCCTTCTGTGTAAACACATACTTCAAGCTCTTATGGTCTGTGAAGATCTCTACTCTCTCTCCATATAGATAGTGTTTCCATAATTTGAGAGCAAAGATAACCGCTGCAAGCTCCAAATCATGGGTAGGGTAGTTCTTCTCATGCGGGCGTAATTGTCTGGAAGCATAGGCAATTGCCTTCCCGTGCTGCTGTAGTACACAACCCAAATCCTTTCTTGATGCATCACTGTAAATGGAAAATCCTCCTGCTCCTGATGGTAGTGTCAAGATGGGAGCTGTAGTCAATCTCCTCTTCAGCTCCTCAAATGCTGACTGGCAATCCTCAGTCCAGACGAATTCTACGTCCTTTCTGGTCAGCCTAGTCATCGGCTCTGCTAGTCTGGAGAAGTCCTGAACAAACTTCCGGTAGTAGCCTGCTAATCCAAGGAAGCTCCTGATCTCTGCTACTGAACTCGGGGTAGACCACGATTCAACTGCTGAGATCTTCTTCGGGTCCACCGAGACTCCATCTTCTGTAATGACATGCCCAAGAAATTCAACCTTATCAAGGAAGAATTCACACTTCGACAACTTGCCATACAACTTCTCCTTCCTGAGGATCTCCAGAACAATCCTCAAGTGCTGCTCATGCTCCTCCGGGGTCTTCGAATATATCAGAATGTCGTCTATGAAGACTACAACAAACTGATCCAGGTACTGATGAAATACCTTGTTCATCAGATTCATGAACACTGCCGGGGCATTGGTCAACCCAAACGGCATCACCAAGAACTCGAACTGTCCATAACGAATCCTGAAAGCCGTCTTCGGAATGTCTTCCCTCTTCACCTTCACCTGGTGGTACCCTGACCTCAAGTCTATCTTCGAGAATACCTTCGCTCCGCTCAGCTGGTCGAACAAGTCATCAATCCGCGGCAACGGGTATTTGTTCTTGATAGTGAGATTATTAAGTGCCCTGTAGTCGATACACATACGTACCGACCCATCCTTCTTGGGTACAAACAGTACCGGAGCACCCCATGGTGACGAACTGGAACGGATAAAGCCTTTGTCTTGCAACTCATCCACCTGCTTCTTCAACTCCGCCAGTTCACTGTTGTTCACTCTATAGACGTGCTGAGAGATTGGCTCTGCTCCTGGCACTAAGTCTATAGAGAACTCTACATCTCTGTCCGGCGGCAACCCCGGCAAATCCTCTGGAAAGACATCCAAGAACTCTGCAATCAACGGATGTGGTGGCTTCTGCTCTTCTACCAAAGTCCCACAGAAAACGCCCTCGCTCTGCTCTGCTCCTCGGACGAACTCGAACTCCGGCTTTCCTGGTGTCTGAAATAAAACTCTGCCTCCACGACAATCGATACTAGCATGATGTCTACTCAACCAATCCATTCCGAGTACTATATCGTAACCCGGAAGTGGCATTACAAGTAAACATACACTCAGCTCACGGCCTCCCACATAAACCCTCTGGTTCTTGCAAACATCACTGACCAGGATGATGCCACCCCCGGTCGTGATCTTGCAAGTCCGCGCCAACGGTTCAGACTCAAGACGATGTCTCAAAGCAAAAGATACAGATACAAAGCTATGAGATGCACCAGAATCAAATAAGGCATGAGCTTAAAAAGAATCGAGTAAGACTGGACCTGATATAACGTCTCCGACTGGCTCTGACTCCTCCACGGTCAGGGCAAAAGCTCGCCCCTGATGTGCACCCCTCTGCTGGTGCTGGTGCTGCACGAACTTCTGCTGCTGGGGCTGTAAAGGAGGTCCTCTTGGCTGTCCCGCTGGGTGTCTCGCGGGTATCCTCTGGATAGGAGCTACGTCCTGAACTGTCCGAGCCAAGGTCTTGGGGCAATCCCTCAACTGGTGATCTGATGAACCGCAAAACAAACACTGACCGAGCCTCTTCCTGCAAACGTCCCATCCGTGCCCTGCCTTCTTACAGAAGGGGCAAGCACGAGCTGTCTGGGCTGGTCTCTGCATCTGATACGTCTGCTGTACCGGTGCTCGGTTAGGCGCATTGGACTGCTGCCTCTGGTGCTGGAAATATGGCTTATTCGCTGGACCTGTGCTGCTGCTGCCACCATAAACATCTCGGTCCCTCTTGTGCCTCCCACTCAGGTCTCTCTCGACCTTGCGAGCCTCCCTCAAGATGTCGGTATACGTCTCGTGGCTCGAAGAAATAAGGGCCTTTACTTCCCAGTTCAGACCCTCTCTGAACCTACTAGCCCGGTTCTCTGGGTCTCTCACCATATAGTCGGCATATCTGCTCAACCTACCAAACTCGGCGGCATACTCCTCCACCGTCATGTTCCCCTGGTAGAGGTTCTGGAACTGTCGCTCCAGGTCAAGTCTCTCAGTAGGCGGGAAAAACTTCCTTCTGAACAGGTCCCTGAACTCTCCCCACGTCAATCCTGGATCGGCGATCCGTGGCTCATTCCGGAACCACGTGCTGGCGATGTCCATCATCTGTAATCCCGCTGCCTCCACCATCAGGTCCTCCGCAAGACGGGATAAGCGCATGACGCGCTCCATGCTCTCCAACCAATCATCCGCATAGATGATGCCCTCTGTCCCCTTGAAAGGCCGGGGATCCAACTTCTTGAAGTCCTGGATAGTGCCGGGCCTGGGCTGTACCTCCCGTGGCTGTGGTGGTGCGGTCCTCTCTACGGCGGTGATGGCCACCTGGTGAGCACTCTCGATGCCCTGTCTCAACACCTCGGTCTGTCGGTATTGCGCCTCGGCCTGGGCCCTCTGGGCCTCCATCATCATCTGGAAGAGTGCAAACAGCTGTGTAGCATCAGTTGGTACTGGCGGTGGTGGCGGAAGATCCTCGGGAACAACTGGAGCAACCCTCGGAACCGGGGGAGGAGCACCCCCAAAAACGGCTGCTGAGACTCCCACCTAGACCGGTGAGGCGATCCTCTCGACAGAAGATGTAACAGTAGCATCTGCTACTCTATCCGCAGCAGGCGGGGAAGTAGCTGAGGAAGCTGCCGCTGCTCCTGAGCGATAGAATCTGACCTTCGGAGGCATCCTGAAGTCAGATTGAAAATACGGAATCAATTATTGAATATAATGCGATATCATCAAAGAAGGACAGAACTTAATTCAAAATGAAAGACAATATCAAATAGATAAAGATTTGTAGAACAAAACATTGGAATTTTCCTAGTTGTGATTGAGTAACTCTCAGCCTAAATCCTGTATCCTAAAGCAGGCTCGTAGTAATACTCTAGTCGAGCACAACTACGATGTCTATCTAGACCTGCATGGGCCACCACTAAAACGTGTCACGACCCGCACCCTGATATTCGGGCACGAGTACGTGGTTATGCCCAGCCTACGCCGCAGAATCGGCGGTAGAACGCTGTCTGGGTCATTTCTAACTATCTAACATCTCAACAATATAATATGGTACCTGTCAATCATCTCAACTCCAATCGGAGGAGCAATATGGTATCTTACAAATATATCAATCTCAATCACAAAACAACTAAGGAGGAAATAATGCACGAATGGAAATAGCGAAGGAAAGAAGATACAATTCTACAAATGAAACAATAGTACATCTGTGAATCTCCACAAAAAATATAGTCTAATACAACATCTAAACAAAACTAGACCTCCTCGGTCACTGGCACTATGTCCTCTGGCTCTAGGGGAGTGTCCTCTAAAGTCTCACCCTCCTGAGGTCCGTAATGTGTGGGACACAGCTCCTCTAGCCAATCATCTGAAAAAAAAATATCCAGTCAGGATTGGAGCGAAGCACATACCTCTGAAAACAGTTCCAATAACATAATCGAGCATATATAACAAGCAATAGAAAAATGATACAAGATGCACAAGTAGAAGGAATAAACTGTACAAGTGAACAGGCAATAGGCACAATAAGCTGGAAGTAAAATACAAGAATAACTGCAAGTAGAGAACAAGAAATACTAACTATGTGTTTTAGAGTGAGAGTTCGTTATGTGATCGGTTTAGGTTGCACATGAGGTATATAGGTAACTCCATTATACGTGAGGTGTATAATCGACATGCACATGAGATCAAGAGGGCTTTGATCACATAACCAACTCCTACTCCCCCTCCCCAACCAACACTCATGGATCCAATCACGACACGTTACGTACATGATCACGATAGTCACATTAGCACACGAAATAGTGGATGCACAAGAAGCACATGAAAGTCAATACCCAATGCACACGATGAAATACATGTCATTGGGTACCCGTTGCACACGGTAGGGGATAACACCTCCTGACGGGATCCATAAAGCACCAGTCCGTGAAATCACTGTGTCGGGAATTAATGTATACTAATCTAGAACATGCATATATACAACATTATGAATTGAAAACAATCAGAGAAATGTACTCGCCTGAAGTCCTGAGCAAAGTGTGTCTCTCGATGCCCAAGCCGGTGTCTCACAACCTATATATGGTATGTTGTATCAATACAAGGTTTAATGATGAAAATAATGAAGTTGATGAAGTTCTAGGTCGATACGCCGTTTCTAAGTCAAACCAATGTATTTCTAGGTTGCAAGAGTCTAATGCTAGTCTCTAAGTCAATACACTATGAAGCTATGCTATACTAGCTAAGCTAACACACCACAATGAAATCAAGAAGTCGTATCCTAAGATACGCAGGTTTTCTAATATGAAAATAGTTTATATATATATATACATAAGTCATATATAATAATAATAATATCTCAAAACAATTAATTATGATACTTTGGCCTTGTGCCAATGCGTATCGCAAATACCCCGACACTCAACCTCAATACCCTGGGGTATCGATCCATACCTTGGTGATACTTTGGTATCTCAAGGTAAACCAAAACTAAACACAATAGATATAAATAGATACCTTAAACTAAATAAACTAACTGAAACACTGAAAATTAACTAATACTCAAACCTAGGCATTTATCTAACTTACACTAATGTATACATCTCATAATAACATATAATTAACTATACTACTAACACACATAGATATGTATAGATAATATACTAACTATTAAGATACTCTACCTATTTATATGAGACCAACTATCAACAATAACAACTAAATTAATACTACCTTGAAACACTAACTAAACTTTCTAATGCACAGCCACAAGGTTGCCCGAGTGCACAGCAACTCCAACTGCTAGCTGCTGCTCTTGAATGCTCATTGTGCAGCTAGTGCAAGCTGCTAGTCTTTAGTGATCTTCAAAACCTGTGCAGTGCCCTCAGGTACTCCTCAGTCTGCATTTAGTCTGCGGGCAGTGAGTCTGAGTTTCTGCTGATACTTACTGTGCTGATACCCAGTCTCAGTTCAGTTGGGTCTTCGAGCAATCTTCAGTAATCTGTTCACAGTTGCTGTCTTCAGTTCAGTATCTTCAGTGTGAAGATACACAGTGAGTCTTCATCCATGTGCAGTTCAGTTTTCAAGTAGGTAATCTTCATCTTCAGTCCTTCAGTCCTTCAGTACAGGTACTTTTCATCTTCAGTGAGTCTCTGCTCTCCAGTCCTTCAGGTGATCTCAGGTAAGCATCTGTACAGTGCCTTCAGTTAATTTCCTGCAGCAGCTACTTGAGTGAAACACTTTGCTCCCAACTGTGCAACACACAGTGAAGCATTCTCCTTCTGGCTGTGAGGCATATAGGGAAGCATTCTGCATTTTGCACAGCCTTCTTCAACCTTCCTAAGTCCCTGTCTTCAGATATGTACCACTGCACAGTGGCCTGCTCCACACTGCTGCTCGTCCCACTCACTCAAGCACACACCGACACACAATGCGCAGCCACCAAATCTCTAAGTATATAACTATATATATATACACACATAGATATCTAACCAAACATAAATACATATCTATATAGATGTAAACTAACACATGTATATAGACATATACCAAATATCTAAATGCATATAAACACAACCAATATGTAGCTATCCCCATATATATATATATCATATAAGCCAAATACATATATATATACCTATAGATATTAATACATATAGCTATATACACCAATATATATATATACACACACATATAGATTAAATGTAGATACTCTATTAAATACACATAGACACACATAAACACCAAAAACCCAAAGTACACTATTATATGCTCCAATTAAAGTATAGATAGCATATATAAATATATTTACATATGTATGCATAGTACAAAAGCCAAAAATACAAACACATGGGGTGCACCGCACCCGTATCACACTTTTCTATGATACGCTTGCGACACGGCCCCCAACTCACAACCAAACGTATCCCGGAGGACACGTACAAGCCTAATACATATATTATGAACAATACATATATAAATTAGAGTGTCTACGTGTCCGTGTCGCCATATGATATGCACATGGCCCCGTGTCGGAGGAAAACCCCCAAAATCGACCGTTTTGTCAAATTGACGAGATACGGCCCACACGTATCCAATTGTGGACACGACACAAGCTACAAACAAACAATCAATGGTCAATTAGATCTATTAGATCTATTGACAAACACTACATGTGCCAATTTCGGAATTCCCCCAAAATTTGCACCAAAATGGGTATAACTTTCACCGTAGGTCTCCAAATGATACCAAATCAAATCCTATGGGTAACCTATGCATGTGGGATGGTTTCTCATGGTAAAAACTCAGATCTATAGCCTATAGGAAGGGGGAAAACTGATTTGTATCTATTGGGAGATGGATTTCCAATGAAAAGGTCCCAAATGACAAGTTGCTCTTCCTTTGTAGATCTTGGCCTCCTCCTCCTTGTTCCTTGCTCCTTGCTTGTAGATCCTTGATGTAGGGGCTTCAATGTTGAATTTAGAAGGAGATTTGAAGAGAATTGATGGTGAATTGATGGGGAATTGATGGGAAATTGGAAGGGGAAAAACTAGATCTAGAATTTTGGGGAAGAACTAAAATGAGAGCACTCTCTCTCCTCTCAATTATGGCTGGACAAAAATCCTTCCCCAAGCAATATACAAAGTCAAAAATACCCCTTGGGGCCTCTCATGAAGAAATAATTAGGGAGGGAAGGTTCTAGTCTAATGGTTTCACTAATTAATCATGTTTCCTAATCCATGGGCCTAATTCATGGGCTCAACTTAGACTAGTCCAAAAGTTTGTTCATGTCCCCTAATTTAAAAGGTTAGGTCCACTACACAAGTCTAAAATAAGTCTACACTAGCAATAATTAAAATAAATAAATTAGTCATGCACAAATATTAATTATAATAATTCTAAAATAATTAATACTCAAGATAAATACCAAACTACCCTTAGATGGAAATGTGAGGGTGACAGTACTGGCTCGGTCCATTGTACTTCATATGTTACCCTGTCATCTGTATTGCATATTTCTTTATTTTTGGTCAACTTACTTTCTGTTAGCTCTCCCATTGATCAATTGAATTATATTATTCTTTTTTATCGGGATATGTGTTCTTTTCAGGAGAAGGCCATGTGGAAGAGGCTTGGGACTGGCATCAGGCGTGATGGTCTTTGGTACCTGGACCGGGAGGCTACAATGCTTGTTGCTACTACTAGTGGAGGTCCATAGACATAAGCAATGCTCCAACACTGCGGATTGGGGCATTTATCTTTTGATAGTTTGAATAAGTTAGAACCTGAGATAATGAATAAAGTAGACAAAAAATGTTATTTTGTAATGCTTGTGAACTTAGAAAGCATACACGTTCTACTTATAAAATGGTTGGTCTTCGAAGTTTTGAGCCATTTGTACTTGTTCATTATGATATTTGGGGACCGTGTCCTACTACTTCAATCAGTGAATTTAGATGGTTTGTTACCTTCATTGATTGCTACTCACGTATTGTAACGACCCGTTCCGCTCAAGCGGACAGCTGATTCAAACGGCAAAAGTGTAATGACCTGACCCGCTTTGCTCAGCGAGAATACTCATTTGAGGCAAAGAATTTCCTGACTTGGCCCTTTAGGAGTTCCGCCTTGGACTTTTAGAGGCTCACTCGGAGTATCGCTCGACCGAGACAAATCATCGCTAAGGTGGGTGCCTATGATGAACTTGTCTTTGCTTAGCCAGCACACTTAAAATATGGATGATATATGCTAGTCGCTAGGTGAATCACCCTCTGCATGCTAATAAAGAATATAACGCACCTAGCTAAGGGAATAATCCCAACTTGTATTGCTTGTGTTAGAACATGGAAATAAAACTTTACTTATAAATGGACCCTCGCATGCTACCTTTGCCTTGTGCAACTAGACCCCGTTATGCCTCGAGTAAAACGATATATATATTCTACGTAGTGCATTGTTCACTTGTTTACACTGCACGTCCCATAGATAATATCGCTCGGTATGTCCCTTACGGTTTCACTCCTCGTTTTACCCTTAGACCGTGCCAACGTAAATGCTTATGTTTACATGAAATGCATACTTGCCTGCTTATATGTTAACTTGAACTCGTTGCCTCGATTCAATGATTGTCACATAATTTATGCCACGACCGTATAACACTACCTTATCTTACATTCATATAAGTTCCCCAAAAGACTATCAAGTAGTCGTTCCGTGCAAGTATGAACCTGAAAGTACTCGGGACCGTTAGGTCGCTAAGGCAGTTCCCGAACCAGGGAACTTATACCATATCAATAATCCAAGATATCCCAGCTCGTGGAGCAATACCCGTCCCATACTAAATTAAATGGCTCGGGGAGTCGATACACATATTGTGAACAAATCTTGCCTTGAACTTGCACCTGATATATCCTGACTTGTTCTTGTACCTGATCTGAGGCCCGGAAGATTAGAGACTTGTATGTCGCGGACAACTTATGCACAAGGTATTCTGTTTAGGTTCCTGTGGACGGTCTCCGAGGCACCAAGTTTGATCCGATCTGGACGGAACCTCCTGATAGTCGCCTGGTAGTGGGCGGCATTGAGTGAACGCCCCCCCTTGGCATAGCGTCGCACTCTGTACCGCGTCGTACTCCATACCGTCCCAGGCGAAGGTGGCGTCGCACTCTGTACCGCGTCGCACTCAATACCGTCCCAGGCGAAGGTGGCGTCGAACTCTGCCTCACGCACCTAATATCGCCCTGACTATAACTCGTCCTTTATGTCTATGCCAGCGACTCATGTTCATATAAATAAGTCATAATCGCTTAGACGTAATCCACGTGCGAGTCATTGCATCGCATCTAGTAAGCTGAAATATCTGAACGATCATGAGTATAACACACTTGTACATATGGAACACATCAACATCTTCTATAATACACCTGACAATTCGAGTAACTCGTGCACCCGAAACATAATCTCGCTCACAACACTTGTGTTTGCATATGCTATTGTCCCTAAATTTCATATATATGCTCGTGCTTGATTAACTTGGTTTTTCTTGGACAGAGAAGGACGGATGGTAAGTTGGTAAGTCTCGTCGTGTTCCTAATATCGTACGGCGCACTGCCACACGAGTTAGGCTATTCATCATTGCCATAAACTGATCCTAAGGCAAGATTAGAAAGATAACTTAGATGGTGCACGAAACCAATATAACATGTTTGGATTTGTTGAGCGGGCGAAAAGCCTCTCCACCAGTGCATTCATGTACTGATAACCCACCAGCCTCTCCACCAGTGCATTCATGTACTGATAACCCACCAGATTGCTTGCAGGGTACGGGAGAACCTCTTTCGGTGTGGATGCCTCCTTCGTGCATGCTAAGGCATGGAGTTCACTCTAGATCCTTGGAGCGTTGCGTCCGGAACTGAAGCACATATACAAGACATAATATTGGAACATCGCCTATACATTATTCCACAAATGTAGCCACTTGGCACGCTTTTACTGTTCAGAGAGAGAGGCTTGAGTGACTTATAATCTCGGCCTAAACACTTGTTCAATATCAATAAAGAGTTTGCTTTACTTCTATACTTGTGTTATTCAATGCTTCCGCTATTGACGACTCTGTGAACTTGTTACCAATCGCCTGTGCGTTTAAAATTCTGCTGCACTCGGATAATCTGTGCTACTCTGTGGCTTAGATCTCTTACCACCTGCATGGATCATGGACTTGCACGGGCGCGACTTACGCTCGTGCGATATCACGCCCAGATGGGTCAAGCGATCGTCCCACGGGAGTGCCGGCGCGGTGATTCGTGCCTAGTGGGGACGGCCAATTATCCTGCGGGAGATCGGAGCGTGACATATTGGTATCAGAGCATGGCTATACGTCTTTGGACTTTGTTTCGATTTTCTCAATTTCGAAAGCTCGTTCGTGGATTATGTGCATACGCTCTCTCTCAATGTCCCATCAGAATATTCCAAACAATGAGTCTAAATACTTTCAAAAAGTGCATATAAATGATATGATTGCTTGTACGAAATTGTGATGCGAAGGCCTTTGTGCCAACCTGTGTTAGGCTTTGTGGGAATAGACTCGTGCTAGAAATTGCAAGATATGTGCAAACCCGAATGCCTATTTGTGATTACCCAACTGGTTAGTGTGCAGAATAGAATATCGTTCGAACGGTTAGCTCACTAATAAAAATTACGGGATTAGCGACGTTTTTAGCGACGTCAAATTAAATTGTCGCTAATATTAAAGATATCAGCGACTCCAAAGAATAACGTCGCTATAAGTCGCTGTTTGGCGACATATAGCGACATTTAGCGACGGTAATTCAGTTTTTTAAAAGAATAGTCGCTATAAGTTTATTTAAAGTCGCTAAACGTCGCTGAGTTATATTATTAGCGATGTTTAGCGACGTATTTAGCGACGTTAATATATTAAATATTTAGCGACGTATTTAGCGACGTCTATGACGTCGCTAAATATTTATATTAGCGATGTCATTATCTAGCGTCGCTAAACATCGCTAATTTATTTCATTATTTAGGGTTGATGAATTCCTTTTCCCCCCATTTCCTTTGATCTCTCTCCCAAATTTTTAAACCCCCCCCCCTCCGTCGTGTCCGGCTCCCATCCTCCCTCAGGCGTCCCCTCCTCCCTCCGGCATCCTCCTCCCTCCGGCGGCTCCTCCTCCCTCCGGCGTTCTCCTCTCTCCAGCTCCCCTCCTCCTCACTCGGTGAGATCTCTCTGTCTCCTTTCTCTGTCTCTCTCTCTCTCTAACACGACACAACACGACACAACATGACACGATACGACACGACATGAAACTACTGCTACTAGTACTTTGTCTTATCTCGACACTTGTCTTGTATACTTCTGTGCCTTGCCCTTGTCCATTGATTGTTGCCATATTGTCCTCTGCACCAACTACAACGACCTCATCTTCTTTCTTTGGGTCTCTTACAATTCAGGAATCAGAACACCAAGATCCTTCTTTGTAATACTACCAGACTTAGTGGTACACTTTTATAGTACTACCAAACTTAATGGTACTACCAGTCAATGTCCGGTAGACTTTCTATAAGAGGTCTTGCTAATAATGTATGAACTTGACAAAGTTTAGGCGAATGATAGGTCTTGAAAGAGCTGGATCCCTCTGAGGATGAAGCAGTAGGGCATGAGATTGGTGAGACATTATATGCGGCATAGACCTTATCAACGATATATCCTCCACCTTTATCGTTTGACAAAGGATGACAGAGAAGGGAGGAGAGGTAGATTAATTGACCTTCAAGATTGGTCTAGGGGCATGGCCTGATAAACTTTCTAGATCTCCTGATAATTGTTGTACTTGGCAAAGTTGAGTCGAAGAAGAGGTCTTGGGAGAGTTGGAGACCACAGAGGAGGATGGAGCAGTAGAACATGAGATTGGTGGTGCTGATGACCATGATCAGAAAGACGATTAGTGGGGCAGGAAGGATTGGGAAATGGCTTTAGAGGTAGCATACTTAATGTGCTGGACAGACACATGGAGGGGTAGAGTCCATTGTGGGTATTGTAAACGATGAAGAGGTTGATGTCGAGTTCAAGGAGGTTGATGAGGTAAACAACTAAGGCAATATATTGTAGGTGACAAGAAGGCTACTACAGACTGCTAAACCTACTGTTGAAGGCTCTGCAGTGCACTGGCTCTGCTGCTACTTGCTGAATTTACTTGTTGTTGTGCATCCTTCCTGCTGTGCACTGCATAGTATTACTGCACACTGATTACTTACTGTTGCACTGTGCAGTACAGCTAGCTGCTAGCACAGAGCTGGCATACTGCTCTTCCTTCACTGCCAAATAATGCACAATAAAAACTGTGAAGTGCTCTCCCTAGTAACCCGAGCTCACTTAATCACTCAAATAACCATATGCACATACACACATACATAGGACATTGTGTATCAAGTTAGAGCAGTTCTTACCTTTCTCCAGAGAATCACACTGTATTTAACGATTTATAGGACACATACTGTCATTTTTGCAAAAGTATCTTAAAATGGATATGAATTACTATCTGCGTCATCGCTCATGGATGTACAACCGTCATCCTGATGACATGTGCGGTGTACGAGATGAATTTATTGAGGGTGTACAATAGTTCCTGCAGTTCGCCAAGGCGTTCCCTCAGTACATGGACGGTACCAAAATTAAGTGTCCGTGTGTGAGATATCGCAACTTGAAATATCATCCATAAGTGGAAGTCACATATCATTTGTACTCGAAGGGCTTCACGTCGAATTACTATCAGTGGACCGCGCACGGAGAACTTGTGTCTCTAGCATCGGAGTCGGATCCTTATGTGGAGCCGTATATGGATGTCCATGACCACGTTGCTTACGACGACAGGTGGGTGAACATGATTTTTGATACGGCGGGGCCTAGTTTCAATCCGGACAATCATGATGCAGCTGAGGAGGCACCGAATGTCGATGCTGTAAAGTTTATAGAGTTGCTGGAGAATGCAAGGACTCCATTATATCCTGGTTGTGAGGATCATTCACCGTTGGAGGTGGTTACAAGATTGTTGAGCATCAAGTCCGATTTTAACATGTGGCAAGAATGCTATAATCGACTGATCGATTTGATTATAGAGATCTTGTCTGAGGGTGCAAAGTTGCCTAAAGACTTCTACCGATCTAAGAGGATGGTGAGATCGCTCTGGATAGGATACGAGAAAATCGATGCATGTCACAATGGGTGCATATTGTACTACAAAGACAACAATGATAAAGATGTGTGCAGATTCTGTGGTGCTGATCGCTATAAGGCCACTAGTAGAGAAAATTCTATCAGTGCAAAGAAGCCTACCGATTCGATGCACTACTTACCTTTGACGCCGCGGTTGCAGAGGTTGTTTATGGTTAAGGAGACTGCAGAAAACATGAGTTGGCACAGGCGGAAACAGATCGAAGGAGTATTGGATCATTCATCCGATAGAGAAGCATGGAAGCACTTTGATCGAGAGTATCCAGATTTTGCTTCAGATCCGCGTAATGTTAGATTGGGGCTCTCCTCTAACGGTTTTACCCCATTCGGACTTTCGGGCTCCCAATATTCATGTTGGCCTGTGATCGTCACTCCGTACAATCTACCGCCTTGGATGTGCATGAAGACTCCGTATATGTTTCTAACTGTTATTATCCCGGGTCCGAATAATCCAAAGAGGAACATCGATGTGTATTTACAGCATTTGATAGATGAGTTGAATCAGCTATGGGAAGTAGGTGCCAACACGTACGATTTTTCTAGAAATCAGAATTTTCAGATGAGGGCAGCACTTATGTTGACCATCAACGACTTTTTGGCCTATGGAATATTATCGGAATGGAGCACTCATGGTCGTCTCTCATATCCGTATTGCATGGACCGTACTAAGGCTTTCCGTTTGAAACACGGAGACAAACCGTGCTTCTTCGATTGTCATCGACAATTTCTGTCAAAGGATCATCCGTACCGGAGGAACATGAATGCTTTTCGTACGGACATTGTAGAGAAGGCCAATCCACCACCAAGGTAGCCCGGATACACGATATGGAAAGAGGTAAAAGATTTACCAAGTTCTATCGAAGAGCCTGCTAAGGGGTACAAGTGTGACGAATTTGGTCGCACCCATAACTGGACGAAGAGGAGTATATTCTGAGATCTGCCATATTGGAGCACCAATCTGATCAGACATAACCTTGATGTCATGTATATCGAGAAGAATGTGTTTGATAACATAATTAATACTGTAATGGAGGTAAAGGGGAAGACGAAAGACAATCCAAAGGCCAGGTTGGACTTAGAAAAAATATGTAGACGTCCTGCGTTGCATTTGATAGAGGAGGAGGAATAGAAAGTTAAAGCAGCCTAAGTCAGTTTTCTCACTTGAGAAAGAGAATAAAGGGAGACTTTGTAGGTGGATTCAGGGTCTAAAGTTTCCAGACGGGTACGTGTCGAACTTGAGAAGATGCGTCGACCTCAAGGAGAATAAACTGGCGGGTATGAAGAGTCACGATTGTTACGTATCCATGGAGAGGTTAATTCCGATTGTATTTCAGGAATTCTTACTGCAGGTCATTTGGGATCCATTGACATAGCTCAGCATATTCTTCAGAGATCTTTGTTCTACTAAGTTGCTCGTCGATCGTCTAGAAAAGCAAGAGAAGGACATTGCGGTAACACTATGTAAGCTCGAAAAGGTGTTTCCTCCTGGATTCTTCGACTCTATAGATCATTTGCCAATTCATCTTTCCTGTGAGGCACGTGTTGGTGGTCCTGTCGGTTATCGATGGATGTACCCCTTCGAGCGGTATCTGAATCACCTAAAGAGAAAGGTAAAAAATAAGGCACGAGTTGAGGACTATATTTGTGAAGCTTATGTTCTCGAGGAGTTTACAAACTTTTGCTCGACGTATTTCAAACCTCATATTGCTACTAATAGAACGAGAGCTCCGAGAAACGACGACGGATATCAAAAATCTAATGATGCAATACTCAAAGTATTCAATGCGTCCAGAAAGCCTTCGAAAAAAATAAAGAAGAGATATTTGAATGACGACGAGCTAAGGGATGCTCAGATGTATATATTACTCAATTACGATAATGATGAAGTGGAGAAGCTAGAGGGGGTAAGTAATTAATACGTCCACGTTTACATCATCTCAATATAATAGTATAAGCTACTATTATGCTACTAATCAGCAGTTGCTTCATTATTTTTTAGCACATATAATGATGATTTGAGGTCGGTTAGACCCTACATAACAAACGAAGAAGTAGAACAAGAAATGAGATGACATTTTCCTTCTTGGTTGAGCGCATATATAAGGAGCTTGGTAATTACTTTTTATTTCTGCACTTGCAAAATAAATAACTTACTATCACTACTTTGGCATTTAGGTCGATCGTCTAATAACACCCGAGACTGAATAGATTAGAACTCTAGCCAAGGGACCAATTACTGTCGTTAAAATATGGCCAGGTTTCTGTGTGAATAGATTTAGGTTCAAGTCAACAAATGCTCCAATTAGAGATAGCTTTCTGGATCTTGATTCCACAAAAAATAGTTGTTTGTGTATCAAATCTTCGAGCTACAAAGACGTCGATCCAGGCAATGATTTATTTGGCATCTTACGAGAGATTGCAGAGTTGACATATAATTATGGCACATAACCTGCTAATATCGTGCTATTTAAGTGTGAATGGTTCGATACGATTCAAGATCAAGGTTGAAAAATTGACAAACATGGCCTTGTGGATATAAACTACAAGCATAGATATCAAGGCTACGAACCATTTGTCCTATCAAGTCAGGCTCAGCTCGTGTACTTCACAACTTATCCAAGACAGGGGGCAACAAGATCGAATTAGTAGGCAGTGTGCAAGACTAAAGCTAGAAATACCTTTGACGTTGACGAAATATCTTATCAGGAGAACGAGCTACCTCTTGTAAGAAATATTGTAGATGTGGACTCAACGGAAGTTACTCATTACACGAGTAATAATATAGAAGATGTAGAATTATCCGAAGAGGAAGACGAAGATGAAGTAGATGAAAGTGAAGACGAGGAGGAGGAAGAGGAAGAGGAAGAGGAGGACGAGGAAGGCGAACAAGATGAATTTTCTGAAGATGATTGAAAATAAAATATTTTACCTGTAGAATGTACTATATTTTGACTGTAGAATGTACTATTTTGACGAATATATGTATTATATTTTGACTGTAGAATGTATTATCCATTTAGACTTGTGACACCACTAGTTATTTACTGTACAATTCTATGAATGCTATGAGATATGCATAACATTTTGACTGTAAAATATACTATATATTTGTGTATTTCTTTATTCACCATATGTTGATATCATGTATGACAGGACGACGCAGAGGGTTCGGCAGGTCTTGAGGTAGACAGAGTGCTCCTCCGGTACTACTTACTTTTGGTTCTGGATCCTCGTCGCCCAGTACTCCAATATATCTATCATTCTCATCTCCGACTGCGACGACGTTACGTGGCATCACTCCTGGGACGAGTAGTTCCAGGCCTGATAGTACTCCCTCGTCCAACGTTCCTCCTGCTGACAGAACCATGGATACAGATGAGCATATGGAGGAGGTCGTGCCGACGTTATCCCAGCATTAGCTAGATCATCCATGCGCACCTCCGGAGGAGACGAGGACAGAGATTTTGGCCGACGGTACAAAGTAAGTCAATTATATGGTTTAGCATCATATATATCGTGTATTTTTTTATTCATCATATATTGACTTTTTCGATCAAAATAATTATCTTTGTATAGATATCGTCCATCGTTGGTTCAGAGATGCCTGGGCCTCTTTCTGAGGAACAACTATGGTAGCCCTTGGATCAACTACTCTGAAGCTCCGGAGGAGAGGAAGGCGTTCTGGTTTGCGCACGTCAAGGTAAAAGTATATTATATAAATCCTCTAATTTATGCATATTATATAACTTATCCGTGATGCTCACTTACTAAATTATTTATTGTAGCAAACGTATTTCTATCCTCCGCATCGGGCCGAGTTGATCGAGCGGATGTTTCCTGCCGTTGCCGCCAAGCTTATCCGTGATGCTCTGAATGACCAGAAGGCTCGTGATCGTGCTGGAAAACCGATCCAAGGTTGGATCACGCCTGAGCAGTGGCCTGCGATGAGGGCTAGATTCGACGATACGAGGTACAAGGAAAGGTCTGAGAAGGCCAAGGCAGCTAGGCGGAATGCTGCAAAGTGGTGTGGTGGCTCGATTCCGATGACGAAATATTTCCGTCGTTTGGTATATTTTTATTTAAGATATATTATTTTAATGTAAGTATGATAAAATGGTAGTAGAAAAAAATATTTAATTTTAGTACTAAATAATATAATTTTAACAGGTACATAGGGGTGAGGATGAAAACATGGTGACCGTCTTCCTGGCCACCCATCGAAAGGACAGAAATCTCATTGATGAGAGGGCCTCGCAGACCTATGTAAGTATTACTTTACTTTGTGTTAATTTTAATATAACTTAGGCAATTATCGAGTATCCAAACTTTTCTAGGCCGAGTATCTTAGGCTGCGTGAGCGGGCGACTGCTTGTGCACCTACAGCTGGAGAGGCTGGTACTTTCTCGTAGCCCGCCCCAGCACTATGCGTAGATGAGCTATGGGTGACCACCGCTGGTGGTCTCCAGAGGGGTACGTACTACGATACGGGATCCTACGGCATCCTGGTTGCGACGCTGTCATCTAGGGCCTTCCCGACAAGTGTGCATTCTCCATAGCCCTCGAAGTCGTTGGGCCGAGTCTAGGAGACCGTTGACCATCAGATTGCGTCTCTCCGTGATGAGTTGCTGCGAAGGATGGAGGAGGAGCCCCGGTCCCAGCCGCAGGCGGACGATGCGACGCTTATTGCACGATTTGATATGCTCGAGCGCTGCATCATGGAGCTCCGAGATTTGACAGCTAATCTTAGAGCCTCGACAGAGCGCAGCGTGACGGAGCTGCATGCATCACAGCTATCCATGGGCGAGAGGCTTACGATGATGCATGATTCAATGGTTCATAGCAGTATGAGACTGTTATCTACCATGGATTCTTACAACCAGCGACTCGTAGAGTTTGAGCGGATACGTCCTCCTGGTGCGTCTACATCGACACAGACTCTACTGACGTCACTGCCTTCTCCATCGACATCGGTGTAGATTTTACGGGAGCAGTATGATCTGTTCTTATCCTTCATGCGCCGGTGGTCATCCTCCTACAGATCCGTAGTGGTCCTACTTATGACTGTTTTATTATTGATTGTTTGTGTTTTAGACATTATTTTTTGTATTCTTTAGGACGAGGCTTTTAATTTACTGTATTCTTTGTATTCTTTAGGATGAGACTTAGTTGTATGGATATTTGTTGTATTCTTTACAACGATATTTTTTCCTGATTCGGTTTTTAATTTCAATATTTTGTTTTCTTCAATTTTATTATATTATTCATATTAAATATATGTTAATTTACCGGTGCTGAGTGTTCAATCCAAGGGGGTCGACGAACCCAGTAAATTCAATGGAGGGTTGCTCCGGGTCTATTTGTACAGATTGTGAATTAATAAACTGCAGGAATAATAGTTTAGAAACAATTCAGTATTCAATTTTTTTCCACTGTATCATTAGCGACATTTAGCGACGTTCAGCTACGTCGCTAAATATGTCGCTAATTACGTCACTAAATATGTCGCTAATTACGTCGCTAAAAATGTCGCTAAATAAAGTTGCTGTCCGTCGCAACTTGCTGACATGGCTTGCCAGGTCATAGTAACGTCGCTATAAACGTTGCTACTTACGTCGCTAATTTGCGACAAATATACACGTCGCTAATTAGCGACGTTGCGTCGCTAATCTAGCGACGCATTTACGTCGCTAGAAAACGTCGGCATAGCGAAGTTTGGCGACGTTTTTCCTGTCAGCGACTAACTTAAAGGCGATTTTAGTAAAATGTCGCTAATTTCGTCGCTAAAATTATTTAGCGACGTTTATTGATCATTTAACGACGTTTCTTTACGTCGCTAATTTGACTTATTCTGGTAGTGGCTATGCACACAGCCTTTCGGCTAAGTTGTATTGAGTATCGCGCGCCAAGACCCTTTTGGTGCAAGCTAGTTGCAAACGAGAATGGGATATCGTTTAGATAAGAAACAAGTCAGACTTAGAATGGTAACCGATAGAAACATTATCAGATTTATCGCTTAGGCGAATATAGGGAATCATGCTTGAATTTTGGGAAATAGCTCGAATGGTATTTCGTGTCGAAAGATACAAATCGAATATGGTTTACTTGGATGACTATCAACGAGATATAAACGAGACTAAGATTTATCAGGCGATACCTAAGTATCGTGCAGGAGTTCTAAGGAACGACTTAGTGAATATGCTAGCGATTGATGCGAACACGATTGAGGATTTGATTGGGTGACTCAAGTTTGAGTGGTGTTTGGATCATTTAGAAATATCTAAACAGATTCATAGGTATTGTACGATAGTCGGATTGAACGATTGGAGAATACCTTGAATAAATGATAAGGCTTATATCAAATTGAGATTCATAGAAATGGAAATCAATATCTTGGCTAAGAAAACTTGTTGAAAACTTGGAGTATCGTGCGAGCAATTTTGGATTAAAATAAATGGATTAAAACTTGATTACGGTATCGCTCGAATAGAAGTTAGCCCGAGAATGAATATTATGGTTCGATAAAAGAAAGAAGCGATAACGGATTTGACTTAGAGTTTGGAAGAACGATCTTGAATCTAGTTCGGAAAAGATAATCTTCGAAATCAGTCCCAACGAGAACGATTATCCTGCGGGAGCGTCGACGTGGTGATTTCACGTACAACGGGGATAATCGAACTCACGAGAACATGTTCGGTGATTATTCCAAACGAACTCGATAAAATAGAATGTATCAAAAATGGGATAGACTTTGGCTTAAATATTTGAACTTAGTTATTTGAGGAATGCCAAAAGTAGACTATGGATGTACCGGACGGTAACATTAAAATTGGATAATTTTGCTAGACGAATTATAATCACTGCATCAACGGACATGACTTGGTAGATAAATATATATAACTTGGATGGAGCAAAGTGAAATGATAAGGAAGTCTCGATCATTTCGAAGATAACCATAATGTTCGACGTTCTTGTCTTGTGCGAGCATAACTTTGTGCTCATGTATGCGTCACGTCCGGATTAGGACAATTATCTTGTGGGAGCGTTGGCATGGTCATCTCACGTCAAACGAGGGTGATCGAACTTGTGGAAGACCGGAGCGTGACAACTAATGGATCGTCTTGACTTTTGGTTCGACACGATAAGATGAAATTGGGAATGCAAGTGAATCAGAAATATTTCATGGATAAGTTAGCCTAGAACCTGGAATAAATCACGCTTGATGGTTTCGTAAACAAATACATAAATCTTGTTGGACGACTTGGAGTTATAAACAAAGGTTTAGAATTGAATCTTGGCTTGGTGGTCTAGACTTGGAATGGATATATAGATTCTATTGAATATGCTTAAGGAGATAGACTATGCAAATCACTTGGCTTGTCCTGCAACTTGGATATCGTGGATTTTACTAAACGGACTCGACCCCTGTACAAACGAACGTGTTATTGTTTATAGAATGATCCATGCTCGATGTTTAGAAATCTGAGTGAAACGAGCTTGGGTAGAATATCCCGTATAAACGAACAATGGTTTGACCTTAGGAATTGGGGAGAGCATCGTGCGACGAATTTGCATGATAAATCGTGTGCTTGAACTTGTAGTAATGATCTTGTGAGCTGACCTAGTAATTAGGCAGACGACCTTGTGCCGAGTGAAAGAACCAGTGTGACCGACTTTAGCATATTGCTTGAACAAAACTATAGAACTAGGGCAACAAGACTTAGTGTTAGACTTGGAACGGTAAGTGTGTGCTATGTTTGACCCGAACAGATGGACGCTAGTCGGTAGACCGATTAGATCATGCTTAACGTTAGTGCAAATACTTGATTTGAGTTAGAATGGAAATGACTTGGAATTTGATCAACCATGTTGGAAATATCCTTGTGATTTATAAAGCAAGAACCCTTGAGATTTTTGCAAGTAGCTTGTCCGATTTTACTATCTCTAAGTTTGGTTGAATGCATATACTCGAGGGATGCCTTGAACGTGTGCACGATCCAAGACTCAATAATATGTGAAACTCGAGTGCTAAGACTTCGCTATCGCTAAGTTGGTTGACATGCATATGTTTGAAGGATGCTTTGAATATGTGCACGATCCAGACTCGCGATATGTTGATCTTGAATGCTAGTGCAAGTAAATATCCGCATAAAAAGTATAACGACTTGTATAAGTTTTTCTCAGCCTTAGATCATCATTTAAGATATATCATATCGTATCTCGCGTTAAGCAACATGTTCTGCGCTAAGGAGCATTAGAGACCGAGTCTGAACTTGGATTGAATGATAGAGTCATTCAATGAGACTAACCCAGCATACACGCAACATGGTATAAGGAACGCATAGTAAATTGTGTTCGAACGGATCTAGTGGTACCAATTTACTACGCTTGGGATAGATTCGATAATGTAATAGAACAGTTTGCGCTCAGGAAGTCTCGAGGACGAGACTTTTTCTGAGTGGAATATAATGTAACGACCCGTTCTACTCAAGCGGACAGCCGATTCAAACGAAAAAAGTGTAATGACCCAATCCGCTTTGCTCAGCGAGAATACTCGTTTGAGGCAAAGGATTTTTTGACTTGGCCCTTCAGGAGTTCCGGCTTGGACTTTCAGAGGCTCGCTCGGAGTATCGCTCGACCGAGGCGAATCATCGCTAAGGTGAGTGGCTACGATGAACTTGTCTTTGCTTAGCCAGCACACTTAGAATATGGACGATACATGCTAGTCGCTAGGTGAATCACCCTCTGCATGCTAATAAAGAATACAACAAACCTAGCTAAGGAAATAATTCCAACTTGTATTGCATGTGTTAGAACATGGAAATAAAACTTTGCTTATAAATGGACCCTCGCATGCCTCCTTTGCCTTGTGCAACTAGACCCCGTTATGCCTCGAGTAGAACGATATATATATTCTGCGTAGTGTACTATTCACTTGTTTACACTGCACGTCCCATAGATAATATCGCTCGGTATGTCCCTTACGGTTTCACTCCTCGCTTTACCCTTAGACCGTGCCAACGTAAATGCTTATGTTTACATAAAATGCATACTTCCCTGCTTATATGTTAACTTGAACTCGTTGCCTCGATTCAATGCTTGTCACATAATTTATGCCACGATCGTATAACACTACCTTGTCTTGCATTCATCTAAGTTCCCCAGAAGACTATCAAGTAGTCGTTCCGTGCAAGTATGAACCTGAAAGTACTCGGGACCGTTAGGTCGCCAAGGCAATTTCCGAACCAGGGGACTTGTACCATATCAATAATCCAAGATATCCCAGCTCGTGGAGCAATACCCGTCCCATACTAAATTAAATGGCTCGGGGAGTCGATACACATATTGTAAATAAATCCTGCCTTGAACTTGCACCTGATATATCCTGACTTGTTCATGTACCTAACCTGAGGCACGGAAGATTAGAGACTTGCATGTCGCAGACAACTTGTGCACAAGGTATTCTATTTAGGTTCCTGCGGACGGTCTCCGGGGCACCGGGGCCGATCCGATCCGGACGGAACCTCCTGATAGTTGCCTGGTAGTGGGAGGCAGGGAGTGAACGCCCCCCTTGGCATCGCATCACACTCCGTACCGCGTCGTACTCTATACCGTCCCGGGCGAAGGTGGCGTTGAACTCTGCCTCACGCACCTAATATCGCCCCGACTATAACTCATCCTTTATGGCTATGCCAGCGACTCATGTTCATATAGATAAGTCATCCTCGCTTAGACACAATCCGCGTGCGAGTCATTGTATCGCATCTAGTAAACTGAAACATCGAACGATCATGAGTATAACACACTTGTACATATGGAACACTTCAACATCTTCTGTAATACACCTGACAATTCGAGTAACTCGTGCACCTAAAACATAATCTCGCTCACAACACTTGTGTTTGCATATGCTATTGCCCCTAAATTTTATATATATGCTCGTGCTTGATTAACTTGGTTTTTCTTGGATAGAGAATTACAAATGGTAAGTTAGTAAGTCTCGTCATATTTCTAATATCGCATGGAGTACTGCCACACGAGTAAGGCTATTCATCATTGCCATAAAACTGATCATAAGGCAAGATTAGAAAGATAACTTAATAGATGGTGCACGAAACATATATAATGTGTTTGGATTTGTCGAGCGGACGAGAAGCCTCCCCACCAGTGCATTCATGTACTGATAATCCACCAGATTGCTTGCAGGGTTCAGGAGAACCTCGTTCGGTGCGGATGCCTCCTTCGTGCGTGCTAAGGCATGGAGTTCACTCTGGAGACTTAGAGCGTTGCATCCGGAACTGAAGCACATATATAAGACATAATGTTGGAAAATCGCTTATACATTATTCCATAAATGTAGCCACTTGGCACGCTTTTACTATTCAGAGAGAGAGAGAGAGAGAGAGAGGCTTGAGCGACTTGTAATCTCGGCCTAGCGCCGCTTGTAACCTTGTTCAATATCAATAAAGAGTTTGCTTTACTTCTATACTTGTGTTATTCAATGCTTCCGCTATTGACGACTCTGTGAACTTGTTACCAATCACGTGTGCGTTTAAAATTCTGCTGCACTCGGACAATCTGTACGACTCTGTGGCTTAGATCTCTTACCGCCTGCATGGACCACGGTCTTGCACGGGCATGGCTTACGCTCATGTGGCATCACGCCCAGATGGGTCAAGCGATGGTCCCACGGGAGCGCTGTCGCGATGATTTGTGCCTAGCAGGGACGGTCGATTATCCTGCGAGAGATCGGGGCATGACACGTATGACCTAGATCTACATGATAAAGCAGAAATTTGAGGTGTATAAATATTTTCAAGACTTTTCGGCATATGTGAAGACCCAGTTTGGAGTACATGTGAAGATTATTCAAACTGATAATGGGACTGAGTACACAAACAAGGAGTTTGCTAATTTCATCTCTAGTTAGGGAATTCTTCATCAAACCACTTGCCCAGACAGTCCTGCTCAGAATAGGGTGGCTGAACGCAAGAACATGCATCTACTAGAAGTAGCACATTCTTTGATGCTGACAATGAATGTGCCAAAATTCTTGTGAAATTAGGCTGTTATGACAACAGCTTATCTAATCAACATAATACCGTCAAGAGTATTAGGGATGAAGATACCATGTGAGATGCTCTTGGGCTCTAATATTTTTATTGTTCCTTTCAGAGTGTTTGGCTGTACATGTTTTATGTGAGATCACAAAATAATGGTGAGCAAGCTGGATCCATAAGCAGTTAAATGTATCTTTGTAGGCTACTCACCAAGTTAGAAAGGATACAAATATTGGCGTCCCACTGAAAGAAGGTTGTTTGTCAGTATGGACATAACCTTCCGGGAGTTTGAACCATTTTATGGAGAGAAGACAGAGTTAAGTTTCTTGTTCGATGATGGCTCTACTGATGCTAGTAGAGAGGGAAAGAATGAGAGTGGCATCATGGTTGGTATGATTCCATGTCCTTTTGAGTCACCGAGGAGTGATGGTGTCTCAAGGGGAGCCGACAATTAGGAGGAGCTGAGAGTATATAGGGAGCATGAGCAGCAACAGCAGGAGCAACATGAACAGCAACAATAGGAGTAGCATGAGCAGCATGAGCTTTCTCTTGATGTCCCTATGCTAGTACCCACAAATGATGATGTTCCAAGTCCCTCTTCTCCAGGACCTTCTTTGGCCCTTCCATCTGAGTCACCTAGTAACAATTCCTCCCCCGATACTTCTAATTCTCCTGTCTTGCTTCGTAGAACTTCTAGATTCAATGCTGGAAAACCTCCAGCTAAGTTAGCAGTTGGGATACTGACATTGCACATTATATTTTATATGCATCCACTCACCTGCATATAAGTTCTTTCTTGCATCATTAGATTCAGTGCTTGTACCTAACAACTGGCAGGTAGCTAAGCAAGATCCTAGGTGGTTGAGTGCCATGCAGTAGAAACTTCAGGCCTTGAAAAAGACAACACATAGGAGCTGGTACCACTGCCAGCTGAAAAGCGTGCTGTTGGATGTAAATGGGTTTATACTGTTAAGCAGACTCCAGAGGGCAAGATTGATAGGTATAAGGCTAGATTGGTTGTTAAAGGCTATAGCCAAACTTATGGTATCGACTATGATGAAACCTTTGCTCCAGTCACAAAGATGAGCACTGTGCGAGTGTTGGTGTCATGTGATGCCAACTTTAATTGGAAACTACATCAACTAGATGTCAAGAACGTCTTTTATACGAGAATCTCCAGGAGGAGGTGTATATAGAGATTCTACCAGGATTTGCTAATTCACAAACAACGGGGAAGGTATGCAAATTGAAGAAGTCTTTGTATGGGCTAAAGCAGTCTCTGAGAGCATGGTTTGATAGATTCAGGCTTGCAGTCTGTGGTATGGGGTATAGGCAGTGCAATGGAGATTATACTGTATTTTACAGGCACTCCAAGACTCGTATCACTATTCTTGTAGTCTATATTGATGATATTGTAATTACTGGAGATGATACTGAGAAGATCCTATGGCTGAAGAAAAGGCTTGGAAAGGAATTTGAAGTTAAGGATCTGGGGAAGTTGAAGTACTTTCTCGGAATTAAAATTGCAAAGTCACGAAAGGGTATAGTACTTTCTCAGCGAAAGTACGCTCTGGACCTTCTTTCAGATACAGGAATGCTGGGTTGCAGGGTTGCTTCTACTACAATCGAGCAGAATCACAAGTTGTGTGCTGAGGGTGGTAATTCAGTGAGTATGGAGCAATATCAAAGATTAGTTGGTCGGCTCATATATCTATGCCATATGGGTCCTGATATTACTTATGTCGTGAGTGTGGTGAGTAGATATATGCATGATCCTAGAGAGCAGCATATGGAGTTGACTAGTCAGACATAGAGTATTAGTGGCTAGTTAGGTTGGTTTGACTTGTACTAGTTAGATAATAGCTAATTTTGCTAGAGTTGACTAGTCAGACATATAGTTGACTAGTTTGACCTAGAGTTGACTGATTTGACTAGTTTGACCTGTTTTGCCTAAAAAAGACCTACAAGCATATATTTAATTCATTTAAATATGATTATCATTCTAGAACACCAAGTAACTTTGTAATTCATATTAGGTCTTTGTGACGCCAGTTCTGACGTCGGTCCTCACTCGTTGCTCAGGACATCAGGCGAGTACATCTCTCTATTAGTTTTTATTTTATGATAGTGTATATATCACTTGTTCTAGAACTGCGTACTTGATACTGACACTTGGTTACACGGACTGATACTATATGGATTCCGTCAGGAGATGTTATCCTCTACCGTGTTCAGCGGGTACTCCTTACACATATATTTTATCGTGTGCATCGGGTATTATTTCATGTGCTTCTTGTGCATCCATTATTTCGTGTGCTAATATGACTATACCGTATTCATGAGCGTAACGTGTCGTGATTGGATCCATGAGTATTAGTTGGGGAGGGGGAGTAGAAGTTGGTTATGTGATCAAGCCCTATTTATCTCATGTGTATGTCGATTATACACCTCACGTATAATCGAGTTACCATATTTACCTCATGTGCAACCTAAGTCGATCACATAACGAACTTGCGCTCTAAACCACATAGCTAGTATTCCTGCTCTTCTACTTGCAGTTCATTTCTATATTACCAGTATTTATTTTTCAATTCTTTATTGTGATTATTTGCCTGTTCTCACCTGTATTTTCCATTCTTAATACTTGTACATCTCTTATTCTTTTCTATTACTCGTCATATATGCTTTACCATGTATTTGGAGTTTCTTTCAGAATTTTGTACTTTGCTCCTTTTCTGATTGGATATATTTTTCAGATGATTGGCTAGAGGAGTTGTGTCCCACTTATTACGGCCCGCAGGATGGTGAGCCACTAGAGGATACTCCCCTAGAGCAGGAGAACATAGTACGAGTGACCGATGAGGCATAGTTATATAGTTTTGGACTTGTACTAGTCTTATTTTGGACTCATGGCATATATATATATATATATATATATATATATATATATATATATATATATATATATATATATATATATATATTGTTTTGGAGAATCGTTGAGCCTAGACTTATAGTATTGGACTTGAGGATGTTTTGTGACTCATATCTCTCTTTTATTTCATATCGTGCTTTCATCCTCCTTAGTTTGATATTGTGATTGAGTATTGTTTACCAATATTACATTATTATTTTGTTCCTCCAGTTAGAGTTGAGATAGCATGACAGATACTCTTAATTATATTGTGTGAGATATTTAGATAGTTATATTGCCTTAGACAGCGTTCTACCGTCGATGTTGCTGCGTAGGCTGGACGTACCCACGTACTCGTACCCTTACACCGGGTACGGGTCATGACAGTACTTGTTGGTGTCTTTCTCCAGATGAGTACATCCTCTATTGGCTCTGGAGGCAAATGGATTCTCAGGACAGTGTCTGCCTCATGGGAAGGAAAAGTGGAGATGATTAGTTGTGTATTCCAAGCCTGAGTTCCTGGAAGAAAAAGTTCATTTACAAATATAAGATTGCCTCTCTTGTCGGGAAGACCATCAACACAGAAGGAAGTAAGAGTTTCTACCCATGGATCGTCCCAGATCCGAATCCTCGAGCTTGTTCCCACTGACCATAAGGTATCAAATTTTAGGATGTCTCTGCTCAAAAGAATCCCAGACCAGATGGGTGAGCATGCAATCATTTTCCTAGCCTCCCAAAACGAACAATCCTTAAGATATTTTGCTTGCAAGATTTACGCCCAATGTGCATTAGGATTAGTTAGAAATCTCCAACATAATTTGCAGAGCTGAGCTAGATTGGCAATCTCTGGGTTTCGAAATCCCAAGCCACCATATTCCTTTGCTTTGCTGATTTTGCCCCATGAAGTGAATTAGATTTTCTTCCTGCTGCTGGTATAACCCCACCAAAACTGTCTTTGAATTTAAGAGATCTTCTTTGTGACTCCTTTAGGTAGCTGATAGCATGACATGTTGTAGATAGGAAGTGATGTCATTATTGATTTAATCAGTGTTGTCCTACCTTGCAAGAGACAGACAAGTAGCCATCCAGCATTTGAGTTTAGAAGAACAAAAGTGGATAAATTTATCATAAGAGAAGATTCTATTTTTTTTAGGAGTAGGTGGTGACCGAGATAAAGATCATTGATGTGCATGGGATTAACATTAAGCATGTCCATGAGTAATTGCTTCATGAAATGGTCTAGTTTATTGGAGAAGAGAATCGGGGATTTTTGGTAATTGATGCTTTGGCCTGACCATAGACAGTAAGAGTTTTACATGTTTAAGGCATGGGACACATTCGACAGTATGGCTTCACCGAATAAAAAAAAATTTCGTCTGCAAACATAAGATGCGATATGAGAGGTGCTCAACTATTGAGTTTAACACTAGAGTAGAGTCCCAACCTTTCAGTATAGGTAATAAGTGTGGAGAGGACTTCGCTATAAATGATGAACATGTAGGAAGAAAGTGGACAACCATGTCTAATGCCCCGAGTGGGATGAAAAGTTTTCGAAGGCCACCCATTGACAAGGACAAAGAAGGACGTTGTGTACACACAATGCATAATAAGGTCATGTGTTTTCCCTGTTAAACCAAATCCCTTTAACACTCGATTAAGGAAATAACATCTTACTTTATCATAGGCTTTGGAAAGATCCAACTTCAGAGCAAAACAAGATTTAGAAGCTGAAAGTTTAGTAATAGAATAAAAGAACTCCTGGCCATGACGATATTATCCGTGATTTGCCTATTGGGAACAAAAGCATTTTGATATTGGAAAATAAGATCATTGAAAAGGGGTCGTATACGTTTTGTAATAATTTTCGTGATGAGTTTGTAAAGAACGTTACAAAGTGAAATTGGCCTGAAGTCAGTGGGTGTTTCGGGGTTTGATTTTTTTAGAACTAAAGCAATGTAAGTATGGTTAAGAGAAGAAGGAAGCTGAGAAGAAGAGAAAGATGTTTGGATGAGATTAGTTACCTCCTCTCCGATCACTTCCCAACATTTGTGGTAAAAGATAGCTGGGTATCTATCTAGACCCGGGGCTTTGCTTGGATTAATATCGCGGATATTGTTATGAATCTCTTCATGTGAAGGAGTAGCTGCGATGGACTCATTCTCGATAGGACTGGTTTTAAGGAGGCTATCGTAGATGTATCTAGGGATTTCATAGGGCTCTGATGCTTGGAATAAAGAATGGAAATGGTCCACAATTATATTGCAAATAGTTTTCTGTCCCTCGTTCCAAGAACCATAAGGTGTTTGAAGGCCTTGGATGGTGTTTTTCTTTTTCCTGTTCAGAGTAGAGAGGTGGAACATTTTGGTGTTTCGGTCGCCACTTTGGATCCATGTATGACAAGATCTTTGGTGCCAATATATCTCCTCTTGTTGAAGAACCTTGTTCAAGCAAGCTTGAAGTTCTTTTTCAATTGCAAGGTTGTCCTCTGTAGGCATACCAAATTGAGATTGAAGCAGTTTAAGCTCGAGATCTTTGATCTCTTGAGTGAAGTTGTTAATCTTGGTCTTCCCCCATTTCTTTATAGCCGATAATAGCATAGGAAACCGCTCTATGAAAGAGCAGGCATTCTGTGTGTTCTATAGCTCTTTGAGAGTACTCATGAAGCCTTCTTCTTTAAGCCACATTACCTCGAATCTCATAGGAAACTTCCTAACAATCCTCGACATAACTAATTTCAGGAGAAAAAGATGATGGTCACTGTTATTGCGAGGGAGATGATGGACTTCAGCATAGGGGAAGAGAAGTCTCCATTTATTGTCCACAAGTGCACGATAGAGCCTTTCTGCAATGTTTCTAGCTGCACATCTTTTGTTTGTCCAAGTGTAGGCTGATCCTGAGTATCAGATGTCAATGAGACCCGAGTTTTGAACCCAGTTGATGAAAGGTTGTGAGTTGGATAAGGTATAGTCTGAGCCTCCTCTCTTTTCAGTAGAAGTTAGAATTGAGTTGAAGTCCCCTATACAATCCAAGGATCTGAGATGTGAGAAGAAATGGATCCAAACCATCTCCAGAAATCTTGTCTGTCCGTTGCCAATGGGGGTCCATAGACACAAATAAGTTGATAGTCCGGAGAAGAATGGCTAGTTTGGATCTTTGTTTGAATATGATTCCTGGAGTCTGAGATAATTTGAATAGAGATATCAAGGTTCCACAACAATACTAGACCTCCGGATCTACCTGATGTTGAGACTACGTGTATATTATGAAATCCCAGTTTTGAGGCAATGGTAGTAGCTTCAGTAGGTATGCATTTTGTTTCTGATAAGAACACTATTGACGTTCGTGTCGACCGGAGAAGCTCTTGGAGGCTTCGAATTGTCGGTTCGTTTCTCAAATCCCGATAATTCCATGAGAGGGTCATTCTTGTTGCGTCTGTTTATAGCCAGTCGTCACCGCCTCATAGTTAATTGATGATGTTATCTTCTTTGTAGGCCTATATTCTTAATCAGAGAATCCTGTATCAAGGCTGGTCTCTTCTATCCTTTTGTGGCCAGATATCTGAGCAGAGGTAGGTAATGGAGATGATCAAATTCTGTTTCTTCCATCCCCTATGCAGTTTCATTGTAGTATTGGTAATAAATGGAGAGGATTTTGGGAGGTTAGTAGAAGGGTTAGGGAAAAACAAAGTTATCGTGGGTGGTGGGGTTGAGGTATAAGTGGTGGGGGTAATGGAGTGTGAAGGAAGGTCATTGAGGTTTGAGATGTCCGGAGAAGTATGAATTAGATTAAGGTTAGTGGAGGCATCAAGGATAAGTTGGGTGAAGGTGTCTGTATAGTTGATGCTCGAGATAGAGTGGGAGATAGGGGTGGGATCCGAGGAAAGTATCTGGTCCGAAGGAGGGTTGGATGCATTGGGCTCGACTGCAAGCAGTGGTATAGTAGGTATAGGATTTTCAGTTGTGACATTCGTGGTACAATCAGAGGTAGATGGGGTGGAGGATGTGGGCGCCCCTGGTGATCCAGGCAACATGGTTAAGGGTATGGGTGAGTTTTCGGTTGGTGAGTAAAGATGTGGAGGGTGGTCATGGCAGTTAGGGAGAGAATTCTGGGTGTGAGGGTGTCACGACCCGCACCCGGAAATTCGGGCACGAGTGCGTGGGTACGTCCAGCCTACGCCGCAGAATCGGCGGTAGTACGCTGTCTAGGTCAATCCATTATTTGCTAACTAGCTCATTCACAAATAACATAGGCAAGATAAAAATGAGAATGAAACTTAAGATTTCAACTAAAAATAAATGTGACAACAGATTTAAATGTTTTAGTACAGGAATTCAATATTGAAATCGGGGACAAACCCGATAAATAAGATGAGAATATAAATGAAAGATAGCTACTACTAGCTACTCAGCAGCAGGGGTCTCCTGGGTGGGTTCTGGGTCCTCATAGGTATCATCAGTCCCCTCATAGGGACCATAATAAGTAGGGGCAAGATCCTCATCATCGCCTAAATCAACAGATCCAGTCAGGAAAGGAGCAAAGTACACAGTGCACAACAAGGTTAAACTAAATATTTTATGACAATTAAATATTTGATATCATGTTGAGAAACAGCATAACAGAACATTATTATCTCAGAGTTAAACCGTAAACAGGAATATGAGAAACAGAACTAAATAAAACAGGAAATGAAACTACAACAGCCAGCAAGAAATATAACATGACCAGAAACTATCTGTGTGAACTTGTGTTTGTTTTAGAATACATAGTTGGCATGTAGGGGTTTATAAGGCTAATCCGGCCGTCATGAACGGCTATTAAACAGGGGAAATCGAGATCCGGCTGAGGTACATTCGTGTACCAACAGCTATTAAACATGACAAGGGGAAGGGTAAACTACATGCCTTCTAGGTATTCTCCCACCCGACATGAAAAACAAGACAGGAACTCCAATATTCAAGACATAAAATTCAGTATTTCTAACACTAGGTGTAAACATCAAGGGTACATGTAAGGCAGGGAATTAATTATCACAATATATAAAGATTAACTTGAAGTGCAGGTACTTGCCTGTTGTTTGGATCTGGTTAATATTGGCTCTCGGGGGAAAATTCCAGAGATGAGTCCAAAAGCTGAAATAGACATTACCATCACTCTCAGAAGATGTCAAATAGCTAGAAATGCCTGTCCTTGGGTCCAATTTGGAGACAAGGACAAAAACGGCAGTTTCGGGTCAAAACGGGGTCTGCCGGTGGGCCCGCTTTGTACCGAAAAACGTGTCCAGGTCGAAAGTCTCTAAATTTACTAAACTTAGTGTCAACAGGTCAGGAACGCTGATACGAACCCAACGGAACTTCCAGATTTGGATTCCGATGAGCCGAACACAAAATCGCCCGTCGAGCGGGGCCTGTGGGGCCCACGACACGCGATTTCGTCAACGTTCTCAGAATCGAACCAAACTTGACCCACAGGACCAGCGTATCGCTACGAGTCCGATGGCGCAAGTTTTGTCTCGATCCGACGTGTGTGCACGAAGTTAGGGTAAATTGCAGAAAAGGCGGATACGGGGCGATGTCCGCGGATACGCGTTGATTCCGGTGTGCACGCACACCCGAATCAGCTTCCACGAAATCTCACACATCCGTATCGACGACGCGCACGTATCTGTGAAGACCGCACGCGACCAAGTCGTCCCGTTGGCGGGGCGTACTCAGTTCCGGGGTAAAACAGGGTCTGGTTTTTCCTGTTTTTGGATCACGGTGTGCGATCACCACAGGACGCGATGCCCCGAACAGTTTGTCCGGACACCGAGAGGGTCATACAGGCTTCACAACGCAATTTGCGGAATCGAAAACGGAGCTACGAGCAAAAAGTTACACGTACCTGAACCGGGCTCGAGAAATTGGGATCTCTCGTGTCCGTGTCGTGTCCGACACGACACAGGCTGTGTCCGACACGAAGAATTAGGGTTAGGGTTTAGGTCCGCTGGGGCTTGGCCGGAGAAGGGCGGCGCCGCTGCGGGGGCGGCCGTCCGGGCTAGGGCGGCTCGGGGTCGGGGTCTGGACGGTGACGGAGCGGAGGGCGGCCGGAGGCGGCTGACCGGAGTCGGGGCGAGGGAAGAGGAGGAGGCTGGGCGCTTCTGTGGCGGCGGCGAGGTGCTGGAGGGGAGGAGGACGGCGGGGCTAGGCGGAGCAGAGCTGGGCACGGCGCTGGCGAGGGTGGCGGTGAGCGGCGGAGCGGCGGGTGGCGTTCTGGGGGAGGGATGGCCGGAGTCGAGGGGTTTGGGGGCCATTTATAGGGCGGAGACGGGTCTGGGTGGCCGGAGAAGACGGAGGACGTGTCGTCGAGGCCGGGCGGTGCGGAAGAGGGGGTCGTGGGGAGTGGTTGGCCGCCGGAGGCGGCGGAAAAAGCGCGCCGGAGAAGTCGCAGCGGCGGAGGAGGGGGAGATCGGGTCAGAGGTGAGGGAGTTCCGGGTAGGGTCGGGTCGGGTGCGGGTCTGGGGATCCGACCCGACCCGCTAAGGGCTGGGCTCGGTTAGCGGGCTGGGCCGCGGCCCAATGGGCCAGGAAAAAAAATAAAATAAAAATAAAATAAATGATAAATAATAAATAATAAATAATAAATAATTAAATAAATAGATAATTAATTTAAATAATTAATTAAATAGTTTCCAGGCATTTAAAAATAGGTCTGAGGCCCAGAAAAATCCAAAAAAATTAACCTAAGTCCAATTTTTTATTTTACATCCAAAAATGTTATTTTCATGATATTTTAATATTATTTATTGCCAATTAAAAATTATTTATTAATTGAAAATCTTGATTTTAATTTCAGAAAATTTCCAGAAAATTCCAGAAAATTGGAAAAAATCCAAGATTTAATAATTTGAAAATTTAGGGGGTTTACAACCTACCCAACTTACAAAAATTTTGTCCTCGAAATTTAAGAATAACAAGGCACGAAAGGAAAGGCCGAAAAATAAAATATACCTCAGGGTTCAAAAAGATAGGGGTATCGCTCTCTAATCTCGTCTTCTCGCTCCCAGGTGGATTCGCCGGGAGAATGGTGCTTCCAAGCTACGCGAACCAGGGAGATAACCTGGTTCCGTAGGACTTTCTCTGAGCGATCCAGTATCTCCACGGGTTGCTCTTGGTAAGTCAAACTTGGGCCTACTTCGAGCTCTGAGTGATCCACAATGTGACTGGGGTCTGACACGTACTTCCTCAGTTGCGACACGTGGAAGACGTTATGTACTCCATCCAGAGAGGGTGGCAACGCCAGTCGGTATGCCACTTCTCCGATTTTTCCTGAATGCCAAAAGGTCCAATAAATCTTGGGCTGAGTTTTCCACTCCTTCCGAACCTAATGGTGCCACATGTCGGAGAAATCTTTAAGAATACCAGCTCTCCAACCTTTAATAAAGTCATAATCAAGCCTTAGTTCCATAATCAAAATGTTTAAATTGACTTGAATTTCATAAATTTAATTACCTCAAATTCCAAGGGCCTTCGGTGGCTATTTGCCCAATGTCGTTGCCTGTCTTGAGCCACTCGAAGTCTGTCCCTTATTTGCTTTACCTTCTCAGCTGAATCGATCACCATCTCTGGTCCCAGCAGGGCTCTTTCTCCAACGTCGTCCCATGATAGCGGGGTACGACATCTTCGTCCATACAGAGCTTCAAATGGAGTCATCTCAATACTTGCTTGGTAACTGTTATTATAAGAGAACTCCAGCAGATGTAGATAGTCTTCCCAGGATCCTCCAAAATCCAGAACACATATACGGAGCATATCTTCAAGTGTCTGGATTGTACGTTCCGATTGTCCATCGGTTTGGGGATGGTAAGCTGTGCTGAATTTGAGTTGCGTCCCCAAGCTGGCTTGTAAGCTCTTCCAGAAGTGAGAGGTGAACCTTGAATCTCGGTCGGAGACAATACTTACTGGGACTCCATGCAGCCTGACAATGTGTCTGATATATAAATCTGCCAGCTTTTCTGTAGATAGCCCCACTTTGAAAGGTAGAAAATGTGCAGACTTGGTCAGTCTATCTACTATCACCCAGATTGTATCCTTTCCACTAGGTGTCCTTGGAAGTCCGGAAACAAAATCCATTGTGATATGTTCCCACTTCCACTCCGGAATGGGTAGGGGTTGAAGCAATCCTCCAGGTCTTTGTCTTTCTGCCTTGACTTGCTGGCACACTAAACAACGAGATACGAACCTGGCTACTTCTCTTTTCATGCCATGCCACCAAACATGCGTCCTCAGGTCCTTGTACATCTTGTTGGCTCCTGGATGTATAGAGTATTGCGATCTGTGCGCCTCTTGCATGATTTCTTCTCTTATGTCTCCTTGAGGTACACATAATCTATCGCCATGTCTCAGTGATCCATCTTCATGAATTCTGAATTCTTCCACTAGTCCAGCTTGCACTTGACCTCGAAGGCTTCGCAGGCCTTCGTCTTGAAACTGAGTCTCCTTGATCTTGTCTATTAAAGTAGACTGAATCTGCAAGTTCATCATTTGGCCTTCTTTTCCTGGGATAATTACTTCAATACCTAAACTTTCCAAGTCCTCCAGCAGGTGTCTGTCCATAGTCAAGTACATCGCCATAGGATATCTGCTTAGAGCATCAGCAACTACATTGGCCTTCCCAGGGTGATATTGAAGAGTGATATCAAAGTCTTTCATTAGTTCCAGCCACCTTCTTTGCCTCATGTTTAGCTCTTTCTGGGTGAAGATATATTTTAAGCTTTTATGGTCTGTAAATATTTCCACCTTTTCTCCATAAAGATAATGCTTCCATAGTTTAAGAGCAAAAATGACAGCTGCCAATTCTAAATCATGAGTGGGATAATTCTTTTCATGGGGTCGAAGCTGTCTAGAGGCATATGCTATTACTTTCTTGTTCTGCTCCAAAACACAACCTAGACCTTTTCCAGAAGCATCACTGTAAATAGCGAAACCTCCGGTTCCAGAAGGTAAGGTTAGGATAGGGGCAGTAGTCAGCCTTTTCTTCAATTCCTCAAAAGCATGCTGACATTCATCGGTCCAGGTGAACTCTTCATCCTTCCTTGTTAATTTTGTCATGGGCTCCGCAATTCTAGCAAAGTCCTTCACAAACTTCCGATAGTAGCCAGCTAGTCCCAGGAAGCTTCTAATCTCTGCTACAGAGTCTGGAGTGGGCCAGGATTCTACTGTCGCTATCTTCTTAGGATCTACGGCTATTCCATCTCCCGTCACAACATGTCCCAAGAATTCTACTTTGTCTAGGAAGAAAGCACATTTAGATAATTTTCCATAAAGTTTTTCCTTCCTCAAAGTCTCCAATGCTAACCTCAAATGTTCTTCATGTTCTTCGGGGGTCTTGGAGTAGATCAAAATATCATCAATAAAGACCACTACAAATTTGTCTAGGTATGGCTGGAAAACTCTGTTCATTAGGTTCATAAAAACTGCTGGAGCATTCGTCAACCCGAACGGCATTACTAAAAATTCGTAGTGTCCGTTCTGGATATTGAAAGCAGTTTTAGGGATGTCTTCCTTTCTCACCCTTACTTGGTGGTAACCAGACCTTAAATCAATCTTTGAAAATACCCGAGCTCCACTCAGCTGGTCAAATAAGTTATCTATCCTGGGCAGGGGATACTTATTCTTAATTGTTAAGGCATTCAAGGCCCTATAGTCAATACACATTCGGGATGTTCCGTCCTTCTTGGGCACAAATAATACTGGAGCTCCCCAGGGTGAGACACTAGACCTAATAAAGCATTTGTCTTCTAGTTCTTTGATTTGCTCATTTAGTTCTATTATCTCCTTCTTGTTGATTCTGTAGGGATTTTGGGACACTGGTGCTGCTCCTGGCACTAAGTCAATGGAGAATTCAACTTCTCGGTCTGGGGGTAAGCCTGGGAGATCCTCAGGGAAGACATCAAGGTATTCAGAGATGATAGGTAGTGGCACTTCTTCTGTTACTAGGGCTCCACAAATTTTGTTATTACCCATTTCTCTAGAACCTCTAGCAAATTTAAATTCTGGCTTGTCAGGTGGCCTGAAGATTACACTACCTCTGTGGCAGTCTATAGTGGCATGATGTTGACTTAACCAATCCATACCCAGTATAATGTCAAAACTGGGAACGGGCATTACAAGTAGTCTAGCATACAGTTCTCTTCCACACAATGTAATAGGACAATTGTTACAGGCATCACTAACCGGGATGATTCCTCCACCGGTAATGATCTTATAACAATTCCTAAGGGGTTTAGTGATTAAGCTATGCTTCATAAGGAAATCTACTGACATGAATGAATGTGAAGCTCCAGAGTCAAATAAAGTAATAGCTGGTATTGAATTTATAAGCACAGAACCTGTGATCACGTCTGCTGTGGCCTCAGCTTCTTCCAGAGTCATTGCATAAGCACGGCCTTGCTGCGGTGCACCCCTCTGTTGCTGCTGGTGCTGAGCAAAGCGTTATTGTTGTGTTGGAAGTGGGGGTCCTCTCTGTTGTACTGCTGGGGCCCTGGCCTGGGCTGGAGCCTTTGGTGCAGCGGTGCATCCTTGAGCAGCTGGACAGTCCCTCATTTGATGCGCTGCTGAGCCGCAGTAGAGGCAGGCACCTAGCCTCTTCCTGCAGACTTGCCAAGTATGACCTGGTTTTTGGCAAAAGTTACAAGCAGCAGTTTGTTGGTTCTGTCCCTGAGCCTGGTGTTGGGGTGCTGGAGCTCGAGGGAGAGGACGCTGAGTTTGCTGCGGGGCCCTCTGCTGTTGTTGTTGTTGTTGGAAAGGGTGTTTGTTGGGTCCCGTATTTCCTGTATCTCTCTCTCGTTTCAGTTTATGCCCCATATCTCTTTCAACGCCTTATACCACGCTCAGGATTTCTTCATAGGTGCGAGCTCGGCTGGTGGTGACAGCAAGGCGAATATCCGGAGACAGCCCCTTCTTGAATCTACGGGCTCTGTCCTCCGGGGTACGAACCATGTACTCCGCAAAGTGGCTTAACCTGCTAAATTCAGCAGTATATTCATCAACAGACAGGTTACCTTGTTCCAGTCTTTCGAATTGGCTTTCGAGAGCTTCCCGAGCCACTTCGGGGTAGAATTTCTCCTTGAAAAGTCTCTTGAAGTCCTCCCAGGTGATGTCAGGAGCAGATAGTTGGGGTTCATCTCTGAACCAGGTTCGAGCAATGTCGAACAGTTGCAGGCTTGCAGACTCCACTTTGAGGTCATCAGGGACCCGAGCAGTCTTCAGGAGTCTCTCGACATTCTCTATCCACTCATCGGCATAGAGAATGCCCTCAGTTCCGTAAAATTCCAGGGGTCTTAGATTCTTGAAATCTTTGGCACTCCCTGGCCTCTTGAGTGGCGACTCCTGGGACCTAAGAGCTTCTGAGAGGCTGGTCCGCAGAAGTGTAGTCTGTTCTTTCTGGGATTCCACCAATCCCTGGAACACTCCAAGTAGCTGTGCCCCATCCAGAGTAACTGCCGGAACAGATGGAGGCGGCGGGAGTGCAAGAGTCTCGGGCACATTCTGCTCAGCTGGATCTGATGTGCCTCCTACTGTGTTCCTGGTCTGGACTATTCTGAAAGATTAAGGGATAGGAAGATCAGAATAGAATACATGGAAATCAAAGGCGATAGGAAAAATTGAGCAGCAATGATATCAAGAATTGAAATAAGGACGCTATACTGTGAATGAGCTTTTCCTAGAATCCTCAATCTTATTCCATACCCTGTCCTAGGGTATTACCCTATTTTAGTTTGGACCTGCATGGGCCACCATAAAAACGTGTCACGACCCGCACCCGGAAATTCGGGCACGAGTGCGTGGGTACGTCCAGCCTACGCCGCAGAATCGGCGGTAGTACGCTGTCTAGGTCAATCCATTATTTGCTAACTAGCTCATTCACAAATAACATATGCAAGATAAAAATGAGAATGAAACTTAAGATTTCAACTGAAAATAAATGTGACAACAGATTCAAATGTTTTAGTACAGGAATTCAATATTGAAATCGGGGACAAACCCGATAAATAAGATGAGAATATAAATGAAAGATAGCTACTACTAGCTACTCAGCAGCAGGGGTCTCCTGGGTGGGTTCTGGCTCCTCATAGGTATCATCAGTCCCCTCATAGGGACCATAATAAGTAGGGGCAAGATCCTCATCATCGCCTAAATCAATAGATCCAGTCAGGAAAGGAGCAAAGTACACAGTGCAGAACATGACAATTAAATATTTGATATCATGTTGAGAAACAGCATAACAGAACATTATTATCTCAGAGTTAAACCGTAAACAGGAATATGAGAAACATAACTAAATGAAACAGGAAATGAAACTACAACAGCCAGCAAGAAATATAACATGACCAGAAACTATCTGTGTGAACTTGTGTTTGTTTTAGAATACATAGTTGGCATGTAGGGGTTTATAAGGCTAATCCGGCCGTCATGAACGGCTATTAAACAGGGGAAATCGAGATCCGGCTGAGGTACAGTCGTGTACCAACAGCTATTAAACATGACAAGGGGAAGGGTAAACTACATGCCTTCTAGGTATTCTCCCACCCGACATGAAAAACAAGACAGGAACTCCAATATTCAAGACATGAAATTCAGTATTTCTAACACTAGGTATAAACATCAAGGGTACATGTAAGGCAGAGAATTAATTATCACAATATATAAAGATTAACTTGAAGTGCAGGTACTTGCCTGTTGTTTGGATCTGGTTAATATTGGCTCTCGGGGAAAAATTCCAGAGATGAGTCCAAAAGCTGAAATAGACATTACCATCACTCTTAGAAGATGTCAAATAGCTAGAAATGCCTGTCCTTGGGTCCAATTTGGAGACAAGGACAAAAACGGCAGTTTCGGGTCAAAACGGGGTCCGCCGGTGGGCCCGCTTTGCACCGAAAAACGTGTCCAGGTCGAAAGTCTCCAAATTCATCAAATTTAGTGTCAACAGGTCAGGAACGCTGATACGAACCCAACGGAACTTCCAGATTTGGATTCCGATGAGCCGAACACAAAATCGCCCGTCGAGCGGGGCCTATGGGGCCCACGACACGCGATTTCGTCAACGTTCTCAGAATCGAACCAAACTTGACCCACAGGACCAGCGTATCGCTACGAGTCCGATGGCGCAAGTTTCGTCTCGATCCGACGTGTGTGCACGAAGTTAGGGTGAATTACAGAAAAGACGGATACGGGACGATGTCCGCGGATACGCGTTAATTTCGGTGTGCACGCACACCCGAATCAGCTTCCACGAAATCTCACACATCCGTATCGACGACGCGCACGTATCTGTGAAGACCGCACGCGACCAAGTCGTCCCGTTTGGCGGGGCGTACTCAGTTCCGGGGTGAAACAGGGTCTGGTTTTTCCTGTTTTTGGATCGCGGTGTGCGATCACCACAGGACGCGATGCCCTGAACAGTTTGTCCGGACACCGAGAGGGTCATACAGGCTTCACAACGCAATTTGCGGAATCGAAAATGGAGCTACGAGCAAAAAGTTACACGTACCTGAACCGGGCTCGAGAAATTGGGATCTCTCGTGTCCGTGTCGTGTCCGACACGACACAGGCTGTGTCCGACACAAAGAATTAGGGTTAGGGTTTAGGTCCGCTGGGGCTTGGCCGGAGAAGGGCGGCGCCGCTGCGGGGGTGGCCGTCCGGGCTAGGGCGGCTCGGGGTCGGGGTCTGGACGGTGACGGAGCGGAGGGCGGCCGGAGGCGGCTGACCGGAGTCGGGGCGAGGGAAGAGGAGGAGGCTGGGCGCTTCTGTGGCGGCGGCGAGGTGCTGGAGGGGAGGAGGACGGCGGGGCTAGGCGGAGCAGAGCTGGGCACGGCGCTGGCGAGGGTGGCGGTGAGCGACGGAGCGGCGGGTGGCGTTCTGGGGGAGGGATGGCCGGAGTCGAGGGGTTTGGGGGCCATTTATAGGGCGGAGACGGGTCTGGGTGGCCGGAGAAGACGGAGGACGTGTCGTCGAGGCCGGGCGGTGCGGAAGAGAGGGTCGTGGGGAGTGGTTGGCCGCCGGAGGCGGCGGAAAAAGCGCGCCGGAGAAGTCGCAGCGGCGGAGGAGGGGGAGATCGGGTCAGAGGTGAGGGAGTTCCGGGTAGGGTCGGGTCGGGTGCGGGTCTGGGGATCCGACCCGACCCGCTAAGGGCTGGGCTCGGTTAGCGGGCTGGGCCGCGGCCCAATGGGCCAGGAAAAAAAATAAAATAAAAATAAAAATAATAATAAATAATAAATAATTAAATAAATAGATAATTAATTTAAATAATTAATTAAATAGTTTCCAGGCATTTAAAAATAGGTCTGAGGCCCAGAAAAATCCAGAAAAATTACCCTAAGTCCAATTTTTCATTTTACATCCAAAAATGATATTTTTATGATATTTTAATATTATTTATTGCCAATTAAAAATCATTTATTAATTGAAAACCTTGATTTTAATTTCAGAAAATTCCCAGAAAATTCCAGAAAATTGGGAAAAATCTAAGATTTAATAATTTGAAAATTTAGGGGGTTTACAGAGGGGGTGATGGCAATGATACAATAACTGAAGGAATAGTGGAGGATAATGTGGTACAGAGTAGTGGGGAGGCTGAAGAGGTAGGTATCTGGTGCATAGTGGTTGATTGAACATGAGTACTGTATTCTCGATTTTGGAATCTAATAGGTGAATCAGAATGGTGCAGACTCGATCCTGGTCTGACTTGATGTGGATCCGAGTTGGTTGGGACTTGCATTTCAGTATCTTCCTCCTCAGTAGCAATGTCATTAACCATGATTGGGGAAGGCTGCTGATTGAGAACCAGATTTGCTTTGTTGCTTGGAAGAGAAGCAGTATCAGTGGAAGGAGGAGACTTATTAGATATGAACCTGGTTGTATGGTTGACAACAATGGAGTCGTCCAATTGTGTGTTCAGTAGATCCTTGATAGATTTTTTGTCATATTCAGACCAATCCTCATGTATCTTGGAAGCGAACTCCTCTCAATATGCACATGATAACACAGAGTGACCCAGACGTCCACAGAATCAACAAAATCTTGGGAGACGTTCATATTTAAGTTTCACATTCACAACGTGATCTCCTATTGAAAGCTCAATTTCAAGAACAAGAGGGTTATGATATCAAAGGATACCTGTGCCCGTGCAAATGATGACCAAGAATCAACATTACTTTGTGAAATGAGGACTTACATTTATGATATTGGATGCTAGGATGGAGATAAATTCCGCATTTAGATAGTTGACCGAAAGTCCATTGAATTGAATCCAGAATTCAACTAACTTGAAGGAATATTGCTCAGGAGTTTTTTTAAGCATACTTCGCTCAATAAGGATTAGGTTGTCATTGAATTTCCATGGACCGTTGCCAAGAATGCTTTCGACTTCATCAATGGAGTTGAACTTCGCAGCAAAGGAGTTGTTGTGATACTCAGAAATCTTGAACCCTACTTTCGATTTCCAAATCATTGGCATGACCTTACTGAGTACTTGGATATTCGGTTGTTTTGGAGCTAGGATCTTGAAAAAATTAAAATTTTTCCATTCTACGTGATTAGTTGTGGAGGAAAAGGAATTAGGGTTTGAATTAGGCTTTGAGTTACCATGAGATAGAAGATCAACAAGTCTCAGACACAGTTCTTCTATTGCAGGAAAGAGGTTGACATAGTTGGGAAAAAACTAAGGAAATGAAACGTGTGGACGGACGAAGAGAGAAGGAAGGAGAGAATGAGGGAGAGGTCAAAAAGTAGGATTCAAGGCATGGAGAGAAACACTATCCGAATAGACAGAAGGAAAGTCACCCGGGGGCAGGGGCGTAACCAGTTGGTCCCGAGGGACAGCGGCTGCGCCCCCTAAGATTTAAAAATATATCAATTTCATAGTTTTTCATTGTTCACAAACGATTTTTGGTCAAAATTATGTTCTCTGTGTAGTGACCTATCTTAACTTATTTACTCGTCATAAAATATGAGCTGTCTGGTGGTGTTCCATTACATCCTAGGCATACTTTACAAAGTTTGAAGCCTTATTTATTCATACAATGGTGTTTCATTTTCCTTATTATATACTAGTATAAACATTTATACTATTGTTTTATATATTATTTTTGTAGAATATTTTTTTCTTAGGTTGGTTTGTATTGTTTGAAGCCTAGCTAACAATTACAATACTTGTGTGTAAGTAACACTTCGTAAGATTACCCGCTTGATTGTTATACTTTTAGAAACTTTGTTAATTATGGTTGAACAACTTGTCAATTTTTTCATGCGCTCTTCGGATCACGAGGGATTCATGTCATTAGATGCACAACGTCGAAATTGTCCTACGATGTAAATTTTGTCCAATTTTGAGATTGTCGACTGGATCACCATTTTACGGACCTGTGATTCGTCGTAGACTACCGCATTTGTATCACGTCCCCTAGATGAAAATTCTGGCTATGCCACTGCCGGGGGTTGAAAAGGAGATGAGAGGATAAGCGTGATTTTGTGTGTGTATATTTGTTTTTTGCATTGTATGAATTAAGATAATTAAAATCGAAATAATAACTTATGTAACGTATTAAGTTTCATGACCGTTTTGATATAATAAACTCGCTATTAGACTATCCTGAACCTATAAGTACCTCAAAATTAATTTAGACTCGTACTAGGAGCCGTTCGAGACTTAAACTCATAAAAGCTTATAGGAAATGATTAACAACATTACTCTATAATTTACCATTTAAAAAACTCTTACATTATAATGACTTGAAACTTGGGAACTAGGGTTCCAATAGAATATAGTAATTTATAAAAAAATTAATAAATTTTCTTAGGCCATTCGGTAGTTTTATAGGACTTGAAATTTATTTTGGAATTAAAAAAATAGTTTAAAAATTAATGCTGAAAATTAAAATCTATTTCTTTCCTTTATCAAAGCGAATTGGGCCGGGCCCGCAAGCCAAATCCATAGACTGGATCCGAATGCACAAACCCTCACTTGCCCGCTGTAGCCATTCATATTATTTTGGCCAATCTTGGTCTTTTCACTTCCTTTATAACTAATTCCTTAGAGTCTGCTTGGAATGAGAGGAAAAAAAATAAGCAGAGTTAAGTTGGGTTAAGTGAGAGTCAATAACCTTGCTTGGATTGAAGGAAGAGTTAAGTGGGGTGTGTTTAATAATGCTTGTTTGGATTGGAGGTTTTGAGTGGAAAATATTAATAAAAATACAATAGTTACCAAATTATCCTTATTACATACGACTTAAAATGATATTAATTTGATTGGATTTTTTATTAAAATTTGTCAAAATATTTTCACAAAAAGTTGAGTAGCAAATTGTTCTATGTTCAATGTCAATACAAAAAGTTGAGCAGCAAATATATTATGGATTTACGAATTTGGATTCATGACCTCACGTCAATACAAAAAGTTGAGCAGCAAATTTTTATGTTCGATGAATCATGCAAGTTAATGGCCATTATTAGGAATGCATATAAGTTTTTATATTTTCGCAAGTGCATCAAATAATGGCGATTATTTTTCTATGTTCACAAGAGCAGAAACGCATGTTAATTTTTATCAACAATTTTTTTATGAATCAATGAATCAATAATTTTTCTTATGAACCGATGCATCAATGTTTTTTTTTAGAAGTATGAGAAAGCGAGAAGAGAAGTACGCACCTTGTCAGGAGCAGAAGTTTGAAAGCAAGAACAATAAAAAAAAAGTCATGATATTTTATAGGACAAATAAGGAATATTTATGACTTTTTAAACAAAATCTCTCATTTTTACTCGTTAACCCTACGATTTGACGGATTAAAAAAAAAACAAATAAACGCTAAAAAATTCCTCCACTTAACTCTCTATGACCCTCCTTCCAAATTCCTAGCCTCAAACTAAGTAAGATATTTTTTTCTCTTTTATTTAACTTTCTCTCACTTAACTCTCTTAACCGTCAATCCAAGTAGACTTAAAAAAAAAAAAATTCTTTCTTCAATTATTATTGCCACTTAAAAGAACATGATTGTATTAAAATCATACCTAAAAAAAAACTTCATTTCCTCAACATATGTTTCTTTAGGAAAATAAAAATAAAAATTGACCTCCCCCATTCCCAAATGCCACATCTACTGAACAAATACTTGGTAAAATTTACTGAAATATTATGAACTTTTACATTTTTATAAGCTGTTACCATAAAGTATTTTTTTAAACAACTTGCTAACATGAACTTTGTGTTTAATGCTTAATACCATAAACTATCGTATTTTTTTGCAAAGTCACTAATAAAAAGCCCAAAAGATCATAATGTTCCCTTGTACAAATAACTATAACAAAATTGATTATTCTTTCATTTTTGTAATAACTTCAAAAGTTAAATTAATTTATACTGATCCTAGATCTAACTTAAAATTAAATTATTTTAAAACATCCAACCCTAGCCAATACTTGTATCCTCTAAAATTAAAAAAAAATACTTCTCACTCTAAATAATTAAATTTAAACATAATATCTTGAATCCAAACACTAAAAATTACCTTTAATCCCTAAAATACCACCAATAAAAAAGGAAAATAAAAATAAAAGAACCCCTAACCTAACCCCCTTTCTCTTTTCCATCCCCATCGGTCACCCTCTCCCTCAGCACTGTCAGTCTCCTACCCCTCTCCACCAACGATCCCGCCCACCACACGCAGTCATGACAGTATCGACCAAGTTTAACGGTTGTTGCTACTATAGTTGTAAGCGGTGAGAGGGAGCGGTGGTAGAGAGAAAAGGGGGCCGACACCACCGAAGGGGAGGATGACTGAAGGGTAAGTGGAAGAGGAGGAGGGATTAGGGTTACAATTTTTTTCTTGTTGTACCTTTCCTTTTCCTTTTTCTGACTTTTTTGTTTTCTTTTTAAAGTGTATTTTAGCTATTTGAAATAAACTTTCAATTTTTAGGGGCAAACAAGTTCCAATTGTGTTAAATAGGACGGTATGTTAACACAAGTAACTCGCAACCACTTACAAATTTCATGGTAGTACGTTGTTTAAATAAGAGAGTTTATGGTAGCAACTTGCATAAGTTTGAAAGTTCACTGTATTTAGTGCAAAATAAGCCTAAATACTTTATAGTGTCGCTTTAATTATAAATACTAAAATAAAAATGTGGATCTGATTTTTTAGGGCTAATTAGAGTTTAGACCCTGTATTTTATACCAGCTTAGAGTTTAAGCCTTGTCATGTCCAATTGAAAAATTTAGACCATAATTTTTTATTTTTTGTTTCATTTTTTTTTCCCATTATACCCTCCATAGTCTACATAGGAGGTTTTAATGTCAAACATAGGAGAGAGTGTATAATGGAAAAACTGAAACAAATAATAAACCATGTTCTAAACTTTATAATTGGACAAATCCAGGGTCTAAACTCTAATTAGTCCTTTTTTTAATATGGATTAGCCTACCTCTAACCCACCTTAATCCATTATAGTCCACTCCAGCTTCAATTTCTGGATCCGCTCCAACTGATATTGTAGTGTAAGTCTATGTTGCGTGGAACTAACACAAAACCATGGACAAAGCGTCACCCAGATTTTGTCGGTTCCTAGTCTAATTTGAAATGTCTGTTCCATGTACAAATACACCCGGAAACGATGCGACACAATTGGAGTATCTGCTTCTTAGCTGTCAACGTAAGCGTCATGTTTGCAGTGCAGTAGTTCAACTGAAGAATAACGCTGCTAATTTTCTCCTGTGACAATTTGGTGCTATATATCTAAAAGAACAGCAGCCTTACTGTTGTATTGTATTTCTCTCTGTCCCAGACCAGCTCATTAGTGAAGGACCTTATTAAGCAATAAGACTGTTTTGTGTCTCATCAAACAATTACCAAGTTGTAGTGTATGTTTATGAGGGGTTTAACACTACATTTGGATTGCAGTTGGTGGTACTGAAGGAAGCAGAGCCAACTCTATCAAAAGAGTCAGAAAGGCTATTCTGAATTTGTCCAGTCTTCTATTGTCATAGCCAATGATAGTACTTCATACACCAAGAAAAGAAAAAGAAAAATTGTGCCTCAGAATTTATACAGAAAAATAACCACTCTTTAATAATTAACTGAACTCAACTGACTCTTGTGGTGACTTTTGTGGTCACTGAAAAGAGGTACAACCTCCTTAGCTTGACGGACGAGAAACAGTGAACTCAAATGACATACAACGCAGCGTGCAAAATATTCTGTACGTATTGTCGGACATCTAAAAAAATAAAAAAAATTAAAATTAAAATTAAAATAAAAAAATATTTAATAATTAACATATTTTTCAGCAATAATATACAACAGATTTGGTCAGAAATGACCACACTTTTAAACTTCAGTTGGTTGTACTGAAGGAAGCAGAGCCAACTGTCTCTGAAAAGGGTCAGAAAGGCTATTCTTTCCATCTTTGGAATCAACGAAGTAGGCTATTATACCTTGAATTCGTCCAGAACTATGGTCATGACCAATGATAGTACTTCATACACCAAGAAAAGAAAAAGAAAAATTGTGCTTCCGAATTGATACAAAAAAAATAACACTAAGGGTCCAAAAAAATAACACGGTCCATTTGGTTCTCTGCAATATTTCTCTGCAATATAATCTTAATGAAATCGAATAAAAAAATAATATACAACAGATTCGGTCAAAAATGACTACACATTAAACTTCAATGGTCCTTTTATGGCCAGGCAAGTGTCTACGCTTTAAGAACCTGATAATTGCTTTTCTCTTTAACAAGAAACAGAGAAATAACAAGATGACCAAGATGGCAAGAAACACCTGATCCCTTCTCAAAATCCCTACTAGTTCAAGTTTCCCCCTGCTGTCACAATCACAATAACAACCATCACCCTGTTTTTGTCTACCCACATCGTCAGGGTCCAGTATGAAATCCAAGCTCATAGTGCCGTCTTCCAATAGGATTCTTGTCGTTTTAGATTCATAACCAGGCATGGTCACCGTAACTGCAAGATATATGTAGCATCAATCAATTTGATAAGCAAACATTATGATCAGGGAAAAAAGAGAGCCTATGGTGTAATTGAACTCTTTAACATTATTGGGATTCTTGTCAGGTTAGCTTTCAAGAAATGTGACCACCATAAATAGCATGAGGGCAATCATTCAAAGGACCTCAATTATCATTTAAACTAAGGTATAGCCACGACAACAATTTTCTGTCTTCCCTACTCTCTTAGATTAAGATATATTAATTCAGGTCGTAATACAGTTCATCATAGGGTTGATAGTGAATCAGGTTGGTCCATTGACCCGCAGACCACCGGTCCAGCCCAATCTTGGCCTGCAAAAATTATTGGATAAGATGAGGCCGAATGATTCAACCCAACCAGTTATGGGGGCGGAATATAGTTCTTAACTGGCTTTGAATCCTAATCCATCTACAGGCCCTGATCCAAGCCAACAGTTGGCACAATATCTTCCACAGTTAATTACAGCCGCTGATAAATTTTGATCAATGTGCCAAATATAATTTCCCTAATATACCAACACCTCAGTCTTGACCCCAAATTCTCTTGACCTTTTCAATGCCGGTGATGCTCCTTGCCGGGTACCGAATCATTGTGAGAAATCCACCTTTGCAAGTTTGGCCCAGCTCTGCACGTCCTACTGTTTCAAATGATTCCAAGCCTACCGCTCGACCAAGACACCTCTGACTAGGGGAGTCCATAATTAACCCAAAATGTGGTTAAACCGGACTGATTAGCGATCGGTTCGGTTATGCTTTCTAAATAATTTTACGTTTCGGTTATTATTTGTGATTTTCTCTTTATTTAACAGAATGATCGATTTAAACTCATATATATATATCATAGTTTACAGTACATAGTATCGGTCGATACCGATCCGATACGACCAATACCGATCCAATTTGCCATGTTCCGATCCGATACCAACCGATACCCGATACCAACGTTAGGGGTCTCATTTCCGTTCAATTCGACAATGAATATTGAACGAAAAAGATCAATCAGCAAAGGTGTAAAAGCATGGTAAAGTTGTAGAGAGTAAACCAAACGCAATTGTGACAACTAGTTCATTCAATTTCAAAAATGTTAAGAAACAACATTGAAAATACTTAAAATTATGACTAAATATATAAAATATATTTTCTAAAATGTTAATACTTTGTTAATAATTAATTGCTTTCCGATACAAAAATAAAATAAAATCCGATACTTCGATCTGAAAACTGCCGATACTAGTGATACCACCGATCTCGATACTCATAGGAAGGAATGGTCCGATACCGATACCATGAACCTTTATATATATATATATATATACTGCCGAGAGCAATATTTACTGCAAATTAATTGAGCACAACCAATTTCATTTATGTTAAGAGTATTAGTAGTATTAGTAGTATTGGGCTTTAGTCCCATATCGGGTAGAACAATAGTGAAAGGGTTTAGCCTCTCATATATATATGTAACCCACTCTTCAATAATATTCAATCTATTATTCATTCTCTCTACATTGTATCAGAGTCATCCACATAAAATGGAGAAACCCTAGCCGCCACCCTCCACCCCCCGCATCTCTACCCCCCCCCCCCCCCCCAATCAGCTACCGCCCCTACCCCTGCTCTAGCCCCCCCCTCTTCCTACCCCCCTATAAACCGTCCCCCCTTCTTGGAACTTAAAAAAAAAGTCTATAAACCCAAACCCAGCTGCCACCTACCCCAAACCCTAGCAGTCTTTCCACTTTTAAAAAAAGAAAAGGAAAGAGTTGAGATTCTCAGAGGGTAAACAATAGTTTGTTTGCCGGAAGCTCTGACTCTCAATATCTTTAAAAAAATGGGATCCTCAAAGGGTAAACAATAGTTTGTTTGCCGGAAGCTCTGACTCTCATCGGCTTCAAAAATTTAACAAAAAATAGACATGTGGTTTGTTTTGCGTGAATCTTTGTTTCTTTCCTTAGTTGATCTTCACATAGGCATCTCACAGAGAGTAACCTGGGTTGCCTCTCCGTCTTGACGTGTATGATCCACATTCAATCTCTGCTTCCTATGCACGTCCGGTGCTGGCCACGTTTTTAGCACATTGACAGAGTTGATGTGATTATCAAGTTGGAAAGATCAAACCGACAGTCGATTCCGGAATACCGAAGGATGACATGCATTGAGGTGAATAGTAGTGCTACAGACACTAGTGTTGGAAACGCAATAGCGGGACCAACGGACACTGGCATGACAATTTTCTCGATTCGACTTGTCGATCGACGATTGAACGTACCAGAGGGCCACTCGACATGGCGGAAGAAGGTCGAAAAGACACTTCGAGGAATGCGGTTGTCCAAATATCTGACTGACAACCCTCCAGCAGAGACTGATCCCCATATTTGAGCAATGGAAGACAGATGATAGTCGACTGTTTACATAGTTGATGAATTCAATGAAACCATCGGTGGAAGACATGGTTTGACACGCCTCGGTCCCGTAAGGGCCGATCGTCCTCGCTTGGTCCCTACGGAACCGATCGTCCTCGCTTGGGCGTGATGCCGTGCAAGTCTAAGTTGCGCTTGCACCAGGCATAGTACCTGCACAAGACACAAGTTAGACAAAAATATACATATATAGAGGCACATGATTTAAAATGCAGAAAACCAAAGTTGAACAGATTTGATAGAAACACAAAATACTTTCTTTATTGAATACTTGAAGAATTGGATTACAAAGTACTTACTTGTCTGAGTTACAAAATATGCCATAGAAGGCTTACAACTCTTTTTACAATCCCCAAATTAGCCACAACGCCCACACATCATATCCTTTTAATATGACCAAAATAAAACACCTAGCAGAAACAGAGCTTGCACACTGGAGAGGGAAGCTAAGGAAGCAGTACGGGCACGGTCCCTCTGGAAGGATACGCTAACACTGGTTCAAAATGCTCGCCAAGCTCTCGCTACCAGAACCTGGACATTTGTCCACAAACGTGGGCCAGTACTACAACATGTACTGGTGAGCGACCGTGGCCAAACTCACCTAGAAATCCACACTAAGTAAGCATGTGAAGCTGCATTATTAGGTGATTTTTCTAGTTGTCTAGTTTCTGTTTAACAATTCATGCAAGAAAATATAGACAATAGATCGACTATGCATAAATAAATCTTACCCACGGTCGAGCAGTTACCCCTGCAACAGACACACAAGTTAGCCATAATTTGCATATATATGAATAAACTTACGATCAATCTAGGCATCTGGTGTTAGGTATGCAAGAAGGTAAACCTAGCATGCGCCCTAACTACATGATGGTCCCCTCCACGAGATTAGCAGTTGGGACGTACAAGCCCATCTCACTAATAGACCTATACCCTCCAGTAAGTAAGGACTTCAAGCCTTAGGGTATCTAGATCTTTCCCAGGCCGAACGATCCCCAGTGTCCCAGGAACCGCTCGAGAGATAAACCTTGTGCACAAGTAGTCCTGACCAAAATGCATGAATGCAAGTTCCTATCAGATAAATATGCTATCATGCAACTGATGAACAATGAACAAACAACTCTTTTTTCTCATTTTCAATTTCAAGTCCATAGGTTTCTAGCAATATTACTCGATATGCAGCATACGAGTGGCCGATAAGCATTCAATAAGTAACTAGTAAGGTAGCAGTTCTATACTTGAAACATGCAATAATATTTCTTTTCATCTTATCTTGTTAGTGGGGCAACATTTTAAGTGAACTAGAGGTTCTTTATTAAGATGTGCAGACTAAAGGATTCATCGAATGACCTAAAAGTCACTCACCGATTTAATCACCGATTGAATCAAACGAGAGGATGGGGAAACCTTATGTAACGGTCACTCCTTGGTTATGCGTTTGGTTAGCATACTTCGATCTCTTTTCCTTACGATTCGAAAAGAATGCGCAACCGAAAAAAGCGAATCATGAAAACCAAGTCATCGAAAGCAAGACAAAACACAAAGCAACACAACCAACGAAAAATCTTGGACTTATTTCAATAGAAACTGTTCCATCAAATTGAAGGGTTCATTGCATTTCGTCCGTGTTGATTTGGCGGTAAGGTTTCCCCGAGACTCGATTTTCAACCGAGTCAAAGTAACAAGTGTTCCATAAGTAACCCGCTAGGAGCGAGGCATTACATAATACCCCACTGAAAAGAAGTTTCGTCCTCGAAACTTAAGAGATCAAGGATTCGAAGACCAAGGCATCAAGAGGTCAAAGGAATCAGACTCACCAACATCGTGTCCGCTCGCATCATGCTCAATATTCAACTGATACTCTAGCCCTTCTAGTCTGATCAGTTTGTCCATTAGCTTGTACTTGAGCTGGCATGGGATTCTGATTCTCATTCTGAACAGTGCTGTTGTTGTGGTACGGGGGCAGAACCCTCTTGTTTCGGCAGTTGACAGCCAGGTGTCCTTTTTGTCCACAGTTAAAACACTCATTGTTTGCAGAACGAAACATCTATGGTGTGGCCCATTTGCCACAGTATCTGCATTCTGGACCAGGGCGCCGCTCGTCTGCTATCTTTCTTTCCCCATTATGGTGTCTTTTTGCAGGAGGTTTTCGAGGAGCCGGTGCCTTTTCCGGAGCACTTCTTCGTATTAATTGCTCATTCTGCACAGCTGCCTCAAAAGCTTGGATGTATGATTTACACTCTCGGTTCATAACATCATTTCTCAGGTTGTCATTTAGGCCTCTTATGAACCGATGTGTACGGGCCTCCTCATTAGGAATCATTGAGCTAGCGAGCTTAGCAAGCTTAGAGAATTCCGACTCATAATCTTCGACGGACATGCTCCCTTACTTAAGTTCGGTAAACTCATATTCTTTTCTCTATCTGACAGCTGGCGGAAGATATTGTGCAAGGAATGCCTCTCGAAACATCCCCCAAGTGATCTTACCATCCTGATGCTTTGTGGCGAGATCTAGCTTCTTGATTTGCCACCAGTCGTGTGCACGTAACCGCAGCTGCATGTCTGCACACGCCACCCTCTTGTTCGCAGGTATCGAAGCAAATTCAAACAAGCCCTCCAACTTTGCGATCCAATCCATCACCTTATCCGGCTCAGTCCTGCCTTCGAACTCCGGAGGGTTCAACTTCAGAAACTCAGCACCTATAAAGGTAGACTTCCTGGCCGCCTGTCGAGGCTCGTTAGTTTCTGCTAAGCCTGCTCCCTGAGGCGTAGTCGCGGCTGTCGCAGGTGTCGCGACGGTTCCCGATGCACCACTGTTGGCGACCAAGGCTGTCACTATCTGAGTCAGAAAGTCAAGCTGCTGTTGTTGTTCCAAGGCTCTAGTATCAGCCCGTTGCTGCTGAGCTTCGAACCGTTCCTGTTGGGCCTCATGTCGATCATTCTGATTCTCGAACATACCAATTAGCTTATCGATTTGGTCATCGCTCACACTCGCTGCGCGTGATGTCCCTGGGTTACCTGTTTTTGTCATCTTGCTGCAAAAGAGAGTAGCTTGTATTAGTCTCATAACGTATTATGGACTTATTGCATCTGACGTTAGATTTTTCATACTTTTCAAGAACGGTACAATAACACCTTCAATTTACTTATATAGATTCACAACCATTTTCGAAAATCGGGACTTTTGAAACAGCTTGAAAACTTATATCATTTTTGAAAACGATATTTGAAGAAGCCAAGGACGTAAAGCTGTGCTCTGATACCACTTGACACGCCCCGGTCCCGTAAGGGCCGATCGTCCTCGCTTGGTCCCTACGGAACCGATCATTCTCGCTTGGGCGTGATGCCGTCCAAGCCTAAGTTGCGCTTGCACCGGCATAGTACCTGCACAAGACACAAGTTAGACAAAAATATACATATATAGAGGCACAAGATTTAAAATGCAGAGAACCAAAGTTGAACATATTTGATAGGAACACAAAATACTTTCTTTATTGAATACTTGAAGAATTGGACTACAAAATACTTGCTTGGCTGAGTTACAAAATATGCCATAGAAGGCTTATAACTCTTTTTACAATCCCAAAATTAGCCACAACGTCCACACATCATATCCTTTTAATAGGACCAAAATAAAACACCTAGCAGAAACAGAGCTTGCATACTGGAGAGGGAAGCTAAGGAAGCAGCACGAGCATTCCCCCTCTGGAAGGATGCGGTAATACTGGTTCAAAATGCTCGCCAAGCTCTCGCTACCAGAACCTGGACATTTGCCCACAAACGTGGGTCAGTACTACAACATGTACTGGTGAGCGACCGTGGCCAAACTCACCTAGAAATCCACACTAAGTAAGCATGCGAAGCTAGCATTATTAGGTGATCTTTCTAGTTGTCTAGTTTCTGTTTAACAATTCATGCAAAAAAATATAGACAATAGATCGACTATGCATAGATTAATCTTATTCGACTATGCATAGATTAATCTTACCTACGGTCGAGCGGTTATCCCTGCAGCAGGCATACAAGTTAGCCATAATTTGCATATATATGAATAAACTTACGAATCAATCTAGGCATCCGGCATTAGGTATGCAAGAAGGTAAACCTAGCATGCGCCCTAACTACATGATGATCCCCTCCACGAGATTAGCAGTTGGGACGCACAAGCCCATCTCACTAATAGACCTATACCCTCCCGTAAGTAAGGACTTCAAGCCTCAGGGTATCTAGATCTCTCCCAAGCCGAACGATCCCCAGTGTCCCAGGAACCGCTCGAGAGATAAACCTTGTGCACAAGTTGTCCTGACCAAAATGCATGAATGCAAGTTCCTATCAGATAAATATGCTATAATGCAACTGATGAACACTGAACAAGCAAGTCTCTCTTTTTCTCTTTTTCAATTTCAAGTCCAGAGGTTTCTAGCAATATTACTCGATATGCAGCATACAAAGGGCAGAAAAGCATTCAATAAGTAACTAGTAAGGTAGCAATTCTATACTTGAAGCATGCAATAATATTTCTTTTCAGCTTATCTTGTTAGTGGGACAACATTTTAAGTGAACTAGAGGTTCTTTATTAAGACGTGCAGACTAAAGGATTCACCGAAGGGCCTAAGCCACTCACCGATTGAATCACCGATTGAATCGAACGAGAGGATAGGGAAGCCTTATGCAACGGTCACTCCTTGGTTATGCGTCCTGAAATTGCAACAATACTTGGTTAGCATACTTCGATCTCTTTTTCTTACGATTCGAAAAGAATGCGCAAGCGAGAAAAGCGAATCATGAAAACCAAGTCATCGAAAGCAAGACAAAACACAAAGCAACACAAAACCAAGAAGCAAAACAACCAACGAAAACTCTTGGACTTATTTCAATAGAAGCCGTTCCATCAAATTGAAGGGTTCATTGCATTTCGTCCGTGTTGATTTGGCGGTAAGGTTTCCCCGAGACTCGATTCTCAACCGAGTCAAAGTAACAAGTGTTCCATAAGTAATCCGCTAGAAGCGAGGCATTACATGGTTCAGAATACAAATTCCGTAAAAGAATTATGAGAGGTCCTGGCGGCGGCGTTTGATGAAAAACGTGATTTGTCTCGTATCTACGACTCGGTCGTTGGTGTATACCGGACGAATTAGGGAGACAAATCTCATAAGGACCATTATCGGGCCTTTAAGGCTATGACTGATGAGATCGATCGTGTTTTACCCCTGACAACGGATATAAATGAAGCAAGAGCTCAACGTGAGCAGCTTCATGTAATGGCATATCTTGCATCTCTCCGTCCTGATGCGGACTATGCTCGCTCTCAGATCATTGTTGGATCTGATGTTCCGTCTCTCATGGAGGCTCACTATCGTGTTCTTCGGACAACAAAAGTCGTTGAGACCACTCCGGGTGATGCTCCTGCTGATCGATTTGCACTTGGTGCTGCTCGTGCTGGATTTCGTGGTGGTCGTGGTGGACGACGTGGTGGCCGTAATGCTGGTGGTCGTGATGGAGGACGAGGCAATGGCGGTTGTAATGAAGGGAGACCGCGCACATGCTTCAACTGTGGTCAGCATGACCATTTTCAGTGGCAGTGTCCTAAAGCTCCTGCGGCCAATGTTACCTCAGACGCTCCTGATAATGACAATCGATCTGTCAAGATGTCTGCATAGTCATATACATATTTTCTCGAGTTTCAAGCTCAACGTCGTGGTGAGGTATCGACATCTGGATCTACAGCCGGGTACACCGCGACATGTGTGGTGAGGTCGAAGCAGTGGGTGATTGACTCTGGTGCGTCAGTTCACATGACTGACGATGCAGGTATGATACAAAATTATATATCGGTGGGACGTGTTTCCGATATTACTGTTGCAAATGGTGGTTCACTAACAGTCCGTGGACGTGGAAGTGTCCGTCTTTCGTCCGGACTGTCACTCAATTCTGTATTACATACACCGGACAACCTGTTCAGTTTACTTTCCATTAGTAAGATTACTCGCGACATGCACTGCTCATTAACATTTTTTTCTGATGGTTATATTTTTCAGGACCTGGAGACTGAAAAGACTGTCGGCAGGGGGCATGTGGCTGGAGGCTTGTACCTGTTTCACGCACCTTCCCTTGTTGCTTGTGCCTACATGAGTCTCGATCCTTTCGAGCTACACTGTCGGTTAGGTCATCCATCTATCCAAGCACTCCAGAATTTGTACCCATCTTTAGATATTTTTGTTTCTTTTTATTGTAAGCCATGCAGTTTGGCTAAACATCACCGGGTTTCCTATCCGGTCAATCAAAATAAATTTGCATCTGCTCCTTTCGAAGATATGGGGACCATGTCCTGTTGACTCGATGATGGGTTTCAAATACTTTGCTACATTTGTTAATAATTACTCACGTGTCACTTTTGTCTATCTGATAAAAAATCGCTCCGAACTATTTAAAATTTGGTACAATTTTTATACGAAAATCAAAACACAATTTGGTGCTCCGATTAAATGTCTTCAAAGTGACAATGGTCGTGAGTCTTTTCCGGGAGGGTCTGAACTAGGAGGTGAAGGTCCTCCTCATCTAGTCATGAGACTTATTCAGCGATTCTTGCGGAGGCACGCAAGGTCGAGAGGGATCGGAGCTTGAGGCCCAAGAGGGATCGCGATATCTTTGGTGGGGCTAGTAGCTGTGCGGGACCTGCCAAGCGTCCCCAGCTCCAGCATAGACCGTTCCAGCAGCCACAACGGTTTCAGGCTCCAGCTCGGACGCCAGTTCATCAAGCACTACAACAGCAGCAGGGAGAATCAGCAGGCTCCTACCTGTCATTACTGTAAGAAGCCAAGCCATATTTGGGAGGTTTGCAGGAGAAGGTTAGGAGCATGCTTGTATTGTGGCGCCGAGGGACATCAATTGAGAAATTGTTCTTTGAACCTTCGTCGTTCAGCTCAGGGAGCGATTCCAGCGAGACCACCTGCAGCACAGTCGAGGGGACCACTTCCGACCCAGCAGCAGCAGCGTTTTGCCCGGCACCAGCATCAGAGAGGTGAACCTCAGGGTAGAGCGTTCGCCATGACGGTCGAGGAGACCGAGCCACCGGAGATGTCATTTCAGGTTCTGTTCTTCTTGATTCTATTCCAGCTTTAGCATTGTTTAATAGTGGTGCTTCTCATTGTTTTGTATCTGTTTCTTTTGCTCTCAAGCATCATTTGGTAGCTGAGCCTTTGAGTATGACTTGCAAGATCATGATCGGGGGAAGCATTATTCTGGTCTGTGATGTTTGCAAGGATCGGAGAGTTACTTTGGGAGGCCGGAAGCTGAGTGCGTGTCTACTTGTAATGCAACTTCCGAACTACGACATTGTACTCGGGATGAATTGGTTGAGTAGGCATAATGCTAGTATAGATTGTAGAGGAGGTAGAGTTTTGTTCAGCCCGCCAGGAGAGCCAGAGTTCGAGTTTGTCCGAGGAGCTTCGGGGCAGAGCGAAGGCATTATTTGTGGAGCTATGGTGGAAGACAAGGAGTTGCCCCATCCTTTGATAGAAAAATTCTTGGATGTGTTTCTGGAGGAGTTGTTGGGATTGCCGCCAGACCGGGATGTTGAATTTTCTATAAACTTGGTGCCAGTTGCAGAGCCAATTTCGCGGCATATCTATAGAATCAACAACAACGAGATGGCAGAGCTGAAGAAGCAAGTAAATGAGCTACAAGATAAGGGGTTTAACAGATCCAGTTCTTCACCATGGGGTGCCCCGGTATTGTTTGTACCGAAGAAGGATTAGTGCGTATGTGCATCGATTACAGGGCTCTGAACAACCTCACTATCAAGAACAAATACCCGCTGCTGAGAATTGATGATCTCTTCGATCAGTTGAGCGGGGAGAAGGTGTTTTCCAAGATAGATCTGAGGTCAGGCTACCACTAGGTGAAAGTTAAGGACATTTCAAAAACTGCTTTTCGGACCCGGTATTGTAAGTACGAGTTTATTGTGATGTCGTTTGGGTTAACTAATGCCCCGACGGTGTTCATGAATTTGATGAACAAAGTGTTCCACCAGTACCTTGACAAGTTCGTGGTGGTGTTCATCGATGATATTCTGATCTACTCGAAGACGCCAGAGGAGCACGAGGAGCACCTGAGAATTGTATTGGAGACTCTCAGAAAGGAGAAGCTGTCGAAGTGTGAATTCTTTCTGGACAAGGTGGAGTTCTTGGGGCATATTGTGACTGGTGATGGAATTTCAGTTGATCCGAAGAAGATCGCAGCAGTGGAGTCTTGGACTACTCCGAGTTCAGTGGCAGAGATCATGAGTTTCTTGGGTCTGGCAGGCTACTACAGAAAGTTTGTGCAGGAATTTTCCAAGATTGTCGAGCCAATGACCAGGCTCATCAGGAAGGATATGGAGTTTATTTGGATCGAGTGCCAGGCTGCCTTTAATGAGCTGAAGAAGAGGTTGACGTCAGCTCCTATTTTGACGTTGTCATCAGGGTCAGGTGGATTCACTATCCATAGTGATGCTTCGGAAACAGATTTGGGTTGTGTTCTGCAGTAGAATGGGAAGGTGATTGCCTATGCATCCAGGCAATTACGTCCTAATGAGAATAACTACCCTACCCATGATTTGGAGTTGGTAGCGGTCATCTTTGTTCTAAAGCTGTGAAAATACTATCTGTACGAAGAGCATGTGGAGATCTTCACAGACCACAAGAGCTTGAAGTACGTGTTTACGCAGAAAGAGCTGAACATGAGGCAGAGACGGTGGTTGGAGCTGATGAAGGACTTCGTCATATCATTGCAGTATCACCCAAAGAAGGCCAACGTAGTTGCCGATGCCTTGAGCAAGTATCCGGTAACTATGTGCTTGACGACGGATATATACTTGTTGGCAAATTTGGAGAGTTTGAGTATTGAGGTGGTGATTCCTGGTATGGAGATGCAGATGTGGGATTTGCAGATACATTCAGAGTTGATGGATATGATCAAGACAGCCCAGTATGAGGACGAGTCTCTAAGGAGTGTGCCAGTTTGTATCCATGTGCTTAGTGTGCCAGCAGGTGAAAGCAAAGAGGTAGAGGCCAGGTAGATTACTTCAGCCATTACCCATTCCAGAGTGGAAGTGAGAGTACATTACTATGGATTTTGTGTTCGGACTTCCACGATCTCCAGGAAGAAGAGACGCGATTTGGGTCATCGCTGACAGGTTGTGACCAAAATCGACCCACTTTTTGCCTTTCAAGGTGGATTTGTCTACGGAGAAGCTGTCAGAGATGTATGTGAGACAGATCATCAGGCTACATGGGGTTCCCGTGAGCATAGTCTCGGATCGGGATAGTCGTTTCACTTCTCACTTCTGAAGGAGTTTACAGGCTAGCTTGGGCACTCAACTCAAGTTTAGTACCGCATATCACCCTCAGACGGATGGACAGTCGGAGAGGACTATTCAGACTCTCGAGGATATGCTACACACCCGCGTTCTAGATTTCGAAAAATCTTGGGAGGACCATCTCCATTTGGTAGAGTTTGCTTATAACAACGGCTACCAGGCCAGTATAGAGATGTCACTATTTGAGGCTCTATATGGTCGGAGGTGTCGCACTCCTTTGTCTTGGAACGATGTTGGAGAGAGCTTTGCTAGGGCCATAGATGATTGTGGATGCAGCAGAGAAGGTCAAGCTGATTAGAGATAAGACTTCGGGTGGTGCAGGACAGACAACGACATTGGGCCGATAGTCACCGGAGACCCTTGGAGTTTGAGATATAGTTTTAGATTTTGTGTATGTTTGCTTGTGGTTGTGGTTATAGATTAAGTTTTAAGGCCTTGTTTGTTCTAGGTTGGTGATCTGGTATTTCTGAGAATTTTTTCGACACGGAGCACGATTCGTTTCGGTGGAGGCAGGATGCTTAGTCCGCGGTTCATTGGACCCTTCAGTGTTCTTGAGATGGTCGGTGCAGTGGCCTACCGACTAGACTTGACGCCTGCACTGGAGGGAGTTCATAACGTGTTTCACGTGTCGCAGCTGAGACGGTACATAGCGGATCCTAGTCACGTATTGGATCACTCAGAGATCGAGGTAGGCCCGACTCTCAGTTATCCAGAGCAGCCAGTGGAGATTCTGAATCGAAGAGAGGTGCTGCGAAACCAAACAATTCCTTTGGCTCACATCGCGTGGAGGCATCACTCTCCGGAAGAGTCTACCTGGAAAAGAGAATATGAGATGCACAAGCGGCACCCTTATCTGTTTGAGCCTTGATGTATTGTTCTTTCTTTTTTGTTGTGTTGCTTAGTGATAGTTTCGTCTTTTAATTTCGAGGACGAAATTATTTTGAGGATAGACTTGTAACCCACCTATTTTCACTATAGGATATTTTAGTAATTTTCTATGTTAAGAATATTTTGGTAATTTTGCATGTTGCTAATATTATATGATTATATTTTGTATTATTTGTTAGTTTAGAATTAATGGGAATGACCTAAAATTAATTAGTGTTAGTTGCCTAGTTAATTAATTAGAATTAAATTAAGCTACTTGTTATGAAAGGAATATTTTCTATTAGTTGTAGAGATTCCATTCTTAATCAAATTAGATTCATTTCCTTCTTAATTTTCAAACTGAAATTAGAGGGAAAATGAATGAAATCATTTAAGCCCAACTAATAGGAGAATGTCATGTGTCGTTCTTTTGAATTTAGTTTTCCTCCAATTGCTACTTCCTTCCCAAGCAACAATTCATTTTAAATACCAATTCATTCCCTCTCTCTCAAATTCTAGATCTAGAATTCAAATTTCACTTTTCCTACCCAATTCTCTTCATTCATTCTTCATCAAGGAGCAAGGAGCTTGGAAAGGCGTCACCAAGGAGAAATTCGTGTCCAAGTCATCCCTACCGTGTCCAAATTCGGAGTCCACCAAGGAGGACACTTCTAGTAGAGGTAAACTTCTCAATTTCAACTATTTTATATGTAGGAAGCCTATTGAGACCTATAAGAACCTTCTAGTTGGAGAAAATGACCCTTCTATGATAGATCTAGGCACTAGGGACCTCAATTTGGGTAGATCTATGCATTTGATGGTTGTATTGTTGGTTTTTGGACTCAATTTGGAGAAAATCCGAATTGTATCCATGTGTTGGTTGTGTCGTGTCCTCGATAGGACAAATCGAGTCTATTGTGATGTGTGATGGGTTCTACGTATCCACAATTGGACACGGAAAGTGCGTGTCATGATACATTGTGACACGGGATTAAGAATTGGTATTTTTCTTCATTATATTGGCTCCTTGTGTCCATATTTCCATAAATCTATTATACTTAGTCAATATTACTTAATTATAGTCCTAATTTATATATTATAGACGCTCATGATGTTTTAGTTGAGTTTGGAGATGCGGAGAGTGTGTATCAAGTGCGTATCGGTGTATTTTGGTGAGATACTTGCTTGTGCACACAAAGTGTTTGATGAATTGATAGTGTGTATATGTGTGTGCAAAGGAGGGGAAAGATTGTACAATATATATTGCACATGTGTGTCAGGGATGAAACATACTGCTGAACTGCGGTGTGCTTGTGCACATGTTGTCAGCAGGAACTGTATCATCTACATGCTGCAGGTTGATAGATAGCAAGGTAAGACGAGAGGAGTTGTAGTGTTGTATACTGGGCAGGTAGCTCATGCAGGTATCGGTGTAGTGAATGAGTTGTGAGTATACTGTGACAGAGGTGGGAAGTCTCAGTTGGGTAGTAGCTGTGTTGTGGTTGCTTATACCAGGGTGTGCAGGAATATTACCATGTGTGTGTCTATTAGAGTCAAGAGGGGGGGAATGTGTTGGTGGTGTGAGTGTGAAGATGAGAAGGGTTGTATAAGTAAGGAGTGTTCAGTAGGTAGACCTGGGAGCAGAAGCAGCAGATATTAGCTCAAATGTGTGAGCTCAAGTGCATGGTGCAGACATTGGATTGCAGGGGGTAAGTTGCAGAGGCAAGGTACAGTGATGTTGGTGTTGGTCTTGTGTTGTGTATATTATTAGTGTGTGTCTATGCATGTGTGTACCACCTGTGTGTGTAATGAAGAAACAGTAGCAGTATCAAGAGTGGGGAGAGAGAGAGAGAAAATGCAGGGTTTAAGTGTTTAGGGGTAGTGTGTCTAATATTTAGTGGTACCAAGTTAAGGTATGATTATGGGCTAGGTAATAGGTATTTTGTCGAGGTATTGAGACCTTAGTTAAGATAGACACCAAGGTAATGAGTTATAGACAAATACTAGGAGTTATGTTGTAATAAGTTTTATATATATATATATATATATATATATATATATATATATATATTGTATGTTATATACATTATAATATATTAGCTAGTGTTGGTTAAACTAGCTAGTATAGCTAATACCTTCGAGGTATGGATCTAGAAACCTAGGTATAGGCTAGTACAACCTAGAAATGACTAGTTTGACCAAGTTTGACTACTTTTGACTTAGAGTTGGCATAGTTTGACTATTTTGGCCTAGTTGACCAAGAGATGGCTTGAAGACCTAAAAATTAACTTGTTTAACTTCATTATCTTTTTCAAAACATTGTATTGATATGATATTACATATTAAGGTCTTCGAGGCACTCTTACGGATACCGTTGATACTTCACCCCGGATTCCAGGCAAGTACATTCTTTGATGGTTTTTCGTTTATGATATCTTTTATGTTTCTTACATCTAGTGTAGTTATACTTGATTTCTTGACACATGGTTTCACGGATTGATATTTTTCGGATTCCGTTATGAGATGTTATTTCCTGTGAACCATGTGCATGTCCTGTGATCTTGTATATGTATAGATACCGATTCATGAAAAGATTAGCTCCCTTCTCATAGAATTCTGTGTCGTAGCGTGTCATGGTTGGATCAACTATACCAGTCGGAGTCGGGGAGTGTTTGTTAGATATGTGATCATACCCCTCCCTGTGCATATCCTTATGAGTGTTAATCATACACCTCATGTATGATTAACCAGGCCATATTCCTGTGCAAGTTCCCAAGCCGATCACATGTCGAAGCTAGTACTCACTCACTTAGATAGCTCTCTATTCCCTGATTCTTGTACATGATACTTATTTATTCTTGTACTTATTTACAGCATTTCCATTATCAGTTCTTGCCATTATTTTTGTTCTTGTTCCATTATCTTGTATTTCTCTCTATTTACTGTTACATAGTTTTTATCATTTATTGGAACTGCTGTTAGAGTTTTGTGCTTCGCTCCAATCCTGACTGAATATATTTTTCAAATGATGTTGAGAATTGGTATCCTAACAATATGGACCCCAGGATGTGGTAGGAGTAGAGTTGGAGACTTTGGCTCAGGAGGGACTAGTACCAGTCGGGGGAGATGACACACTAGATGTAGCTCAGTAGATTAGCTAGCTCTTATTGTACTGGATTTGTCTCCAATTTTGACATTAGTATTATCTCTCTATTTTGGAGACTCATTTGGATATTGATAGCATTTAGACTTATATTGTGAGTTGTATTTGACTCTTATTTTCTTGATTCTCTTTATATCATATTTGTGCATTGCTCCATCTTATAGAATTATTTTGTTTTGAGTATTTATATTTGGAGAAGAGGTATTGTTGACATGTAATATATTATTGTGGATTATTATTGTTAGATAGTATAGATGATCTAGACAGCGTTCTACCGCTGATGCTGCGGCGTAGGCTGGACGTACCCACGGCCCATGCCTAATTATTCGAATACGGGTCGTGACAAGGTCTTCCTGTCGTGATCACGACCTGTCTGGCATTGGGTACAAGGAAGATAACACAGAAGAATGCCATTGTAAGAAAGCTACCGAGCGTGGGGACGTTGGGATGTACAACCGTGATATGCTCGGATAAGAGCGGCACGCTAACGACCAACCAAATGTCATTGGAGTTAATTTACACTCGGTGGGAAGACGACGACTTCACGAGTGTTTCATGTGGATGGCACAACTTACAATCCTAAAAGCGGAGGGATCACCGATTGGAAATATTACAACATGGATGCCAATCTGCAACGACGCTGGTATATATTGTAAAGATAAAATATTTTGAGCTACAGGATTGCCGACTGGGGTAGCTCTCAAGGTTTGTGTTATTCCCAGGACCGAATTTACTAGCTTTTGATGTTTTATGTCGATGGACATTGGGAATTTAATTAGAAAACAGATTTAGGATAAAACAAAATATGTTGATTTTTATTATACAAACAATTTTAACTAGTTGTTAGTATAGCAATTCGCAAAAGGAATAAGAGGGTACATTTCTTCTCAGGTTCTGGTGGAGAAGATGGGAAATCCTGATATCAAGGTAAGGGACCAAATTAATGATGTATGAAATGCTGCAAACTATTCCATTGATCGTACCACGGTGGAGTTAGGTAAGCATATATACATTATAATCTGTGCGTGTTACCTACAATGCCAATTATGCGTTTCCCGAGTTCTTGAAATTTTGAACTGTAGGCTGTGCGGGTGGTGGATGAAGAGAGCGAGAAGGGTTGCCACTTTGGAGTTTGATTGAGTTCCTAAATCTATGAGCGTAATTGTCCGTGAACCAACTAGAAATAATCGCCATCTTGTCAAGGTACTTCGTAATTCTGATCGATTTTATTCACAGTAGCTGCTGCTTAATACTTTCTGCTTAGGTCGTATCGTGCCAAAGTTGTGTAAGAACTTACCCAGCAGGTTGTTCAAATTTTTTTGCTTAAAATATGATCCTTTAACTCTCGCAATATGCATACAAGGTACTATTGAAAGCATTCTAGAGAGGAGTTCACATGTGCAACTTGCAGACGGGTCCATCACTGCGATGGACGAGCAGTGTAAGCAGTTGATACTATTTAGAGTTCACGAGATGAGTTCAAAGGGCTTAAGGTGCTTGGAATTTGCATACCATATAGATCTGGTTTTAATGAGATTTGGCTGAGAAACTATCCATTTTTGTTTGTTAGCTTTTTGTTTTGGAAGAGAGAGATTTGTTTTTAAAAAAGAAAGAAATTTGTTTGAGATTTGTATTTAAGAGAGATTTGGAAGAAAAACCATCCATTTCTTTTAGTCACATAGCTATCCCGTAAGTCACTCCCGTATGAGAAGGATGCTTTATATATATATATATATATATATATATATATATATATATATATATAAAAGGAGGGATCGGAATCTCCGTACTTAAATGTTTCCCAAAATAGCAGCCGTTGGATTGTCTTTTTTGACGGTTCAGATTAGATCCTTCAACTACCCAATTTCTCGCAAAATTTTGATCTAATCTGAAGCGTCAAAAAAGACAATCCAACAAATGCTATTTCGAAAAACATGTAGGGATGCTTAAGTGCGAGAATCCCTCCCCCCCCCTCCCCCCCCCCTCTCTCTCTCTCTCTCTCTCTCTCTCTCTATATATATATATATATATATATGTGTGTGTGTGTGTGTGTGTGTGTGTTTGTGTGTATGTGCGCGCGCGCCCCCCTCCGACACTAATGTATAAATCGATTTTTGAAATTGTTTACTATGACACTTTTTAGATGACATATACAACTAACGGAAAAACCATTTGTGTTTTAATCATGAAACTTCTTGCGTTGTCGGAAATACTCCCATCATTTAATCATGGTCGTTCTTTATCCTCTTATCATTTGTTAGAAATTACCACTATGTTTTGTTATATATTAGTTATCTTTGTGCTCCCGATCGATAATTTGGTTTTTAAAATTGCTTCTTATTTATATCATTTTTAATAATATTTTTAAAGATATTTAATAATACATGTAATAATGTTTTTATTGACATATGACATATATTGTGACAATTATGTTTTCTCGGAAAAGACTGACACATACCCGTGTCTCCGGCAACATCTTTTAAACATGGCATTTATGTTTTGTCAGAAAATACCATTATCTTAATCATGACAATTATACAGATTTTAGATACACGTGTCATGTACCAAGACGTCCAATCTACTCCTATATTTTATTCTCGACCCTTTTTATTCTCTTATCTTCTGTCGGAAAAGACTACTCTATTATATATATATATATATATATATATATATATATATATATATATATATATACCATTTTTAAATTATTTTTTACCTCTTCGAATTAAGATTAAGGGGTTATTATGTGTAACATGGGTTAGCGGGTTAGATAATTTATGAGTTATCGAGTCAGATATATAAATGAGTTAGTAATTAATAATTTAATACTATTTAGACTAAAAAAAGGTAGAAGTCAAAACTCAAAATAAGCTTTAACCTTGCTCTTCATTAATCATAACCAACATCTTCTCTCTCTCTCTTATTTATTTAGACTCATCTCCTTCACAATGCTTTAAGATGTTAGGAGACATAGAAGACTTAGGAAAGAATCCATCGTTTCTCTTCTTCACAATGCATGTTGGTGTTACTATTTATATCTTCTCTTACGCTATCTTTACTCTCCATTAAAAGAACCCCAACACAATCTTAAAATCTAAGAACCCTAATCAAAGTAGTTCAATGCAAAAAGAAGGTGACCTGCAATTATTACACAATGGTGACCAAGTTGAGGTATTTTCTCTGGCAATTGACTTGCATTGTTACAATTTATGTTGGATGACATTTTTGAATTTTAAAAATATTAGATTTTGACTAGTAGATTCAAGAGTAACAAATTCCAGATGTCGTGTTATATAAGTGATATTGAACTATGCGAATGTTCTTAAGCCAAAAAAAATTGTTAAGGTTCTATCCATTGAGCTAAACTACCTATTAGTTTCAACCAAATTAACCGACCGACACGTCTAGTCGTTTAACCGAACCGTTCGGTTATTAAGGATATTATGCGGGTCGGATGCAGTTATATAATTTGCATAACCGACTAAGTCAATTCAGCCACCAAAATTGTATATCGGTCGATTAACACACCGATATACACCCCTACCTCTGACCCGATATACACCCCTACCTCTGACCACCATTGGGTCCAAGTTATCTTTGACCATAACTGGATGAAAGTTACCTCCAACCACCACCTCGCCATTCATCTCTATCTCAACGTCCTCTACCACCACTGTTTCCTAAGGCTGTTTGCTGTGTTGGAAGCTTACAAATTATCCTGGCCGCAATACCAGTTTCCCCCCCACATTTGTATTAGATGGATATATAAATGAGGACAAACTCGAAAGCCTGGTTGGCCTCAAGCCCTATGGGCCAGGCTTTGGGCCAAGTTTCTGTAAAATTAAGGACATCCACCGGTGTTAATTTTCTTGTCTGAATATGGATCTTCCCGGATCATCCATTCATGTCCCTTATCAACTTTATTTTCAGGCAATTAACAACTGAATAAAATTTTTGGCATGTTCCTAAAGAGCTATTCAATGCATGGAGCAGTCCCTCCATTTCAAATGTGCAAGGTTTGCCAGTTCAAACCAATTAGTTTTTCGGCTAAAGCAAGTAAACCATGAGCAAGCATGCCAAATACCAGTTGATATCCTGTAAAAAGGTAAAGGTTAGGGCCTTATTATGGTTCCAACAATTGGCCTAATTCAGTCAAGACCTGCTTCCCTCCAACTTAATCGACTAAGAATCGATTTACACTAGTGTCCCCTCCACCAAGGGCACAATTGATGAACTGTTTTGACCCTGTTGGGGCTCGGGGACTCCCCTCCCACATTGGAAGAATCTCTTTCCCCAGAGAGATTTAATCTTAAAGAACATGTTATGATCGAATTGAAATACAAACCACTATTTCAAGTGAAGATATTGCAAGAAATTAGCTTAGTGAGATCCATGTCAAACTCATTGCTATGAAGCTATTACTTACGCAGGACAAACTCAAGAAAAATACGACCACTATAAGTCATCATAACCCTCCAACACATTCTTCAAGGTGAGTGGTTGTGAACCAGATGGCTACCCTATCAACTACTGTAAATGCTAGATCTCTCAGCCAAATCCAGTTTTCTTTGGTATAAGACACTCTTTGACTACCCGGCTCAACCCATTTCTGAGGCATCAGCATTCTTGGGTTTTGTCCATCGAGTTGAGTTGAAGTTTTTCAGGGTCACCCTGAACTCAGTCCAAGTGTTTTTTTTTCTAAAGGTTGTGATCACAGTTCCACTTGAATTCTCCTTAGATATAAGATAATACTTTGATCCAATACATGTATTAGGTATGACATTCCTTTTTCACTTTTGGCTTGTGAAATAGAGATGAAGGTAATTATCTATAGTAAATCATATCCTCTTTATCTATTCTAGTTTTTTTTATAGTACATGGGACCTTGGAAGAAGCTCACATGAGCTTAAAAGGTATGTAGAGGCCTTGTAACCAACTAGATAATGGCCTCTTAGGTCATGTGGCGAGGCCCTCTCCTGCTCATGGCTACCTTTCTAAGAATTTGGCACCATTATAGAGAGTCGACATTCAATCATAAAAAACTATGCCAGTTCTTTCTTAGGAGCTATTGTAGATACATAATGGACACCATTTTGATGGGAGAAGGCATGGATGACAATGATGATGATCACTCATGATCTGACACACATAGTTCTTTGGTGTTTTATTTCCAATTTGAGTCTGAATTACTACTTTAAACACTCTCCAAGACTCCACCACAGCTCTATGCACCTTCATTGCTGTGATACACCACTCTTCAAAAATAAAACCTGTATTTCTTTAATGCAAATATTATAAAAATAATATCTCAATTATAAGATTTTTACCTTAAAATACGTCGAAGAAGAATTTGGGCCAGCAAGTATTGTTTCCAAACAAGCTTCTCAGGAAATTAGAGACCTCTATCCACGAAGCATTACACAACTTAAGTTATGAAATTTATCATCCTCCAACCCCCAAAACTACACATCATTCTTGCCAAATCAGCAACATGACAAACGAATGTAATGGAAGTTCTTCAAATGTACAGGCTAGTAAATTTTACTTTTCAATATGGGACTCAACGAACAGTCTAGCATACATACTTGAACCTTGCTTAGTAACTTGAAAAGCTGAAAAGGTTTCAATGGGGAAGGACTCATGTTGATCCTGATGTTGATAGCTATTGTGAAATCTTGCACAATGTATAACACAGTATTGTCCTAAAGACATCTGAATATAAAAGGGCGTTCAGTGCCACGTGATTCCTGCCAATTCAAGGTCTAGAAAGGGTCAAGATGCAAACAGCCTTACCCCCAATATGTGGAGAAGTTGTTTGGCGACTCTAATCCTAATTCTCCAGGATGAAGACATGGGGATGTAACAAATAGGAAAAAAGAGAGGATGTTTACCTTCATAACTTTCCCTTGGTGCAAGAAGACGATAGTAATAACCAAACCTCCTGCTAGAATTTGTCTGCAAGAACAAAGGAATAATGTATAATAATAGCCTCTGATTTCCTTGTATATTGTTTCTTGATTGTCCTAGACATTATCACAATATCCTGAAGTTATAATGCATTTAAACTAGCAAAATATTCTGTATAGAAACCCACAAAGGAGAAAACTTGGTGATAGAATAGAAAAAATGAAATGTAATAGAATATAAAATATTACATCAGTCCTATGTTCGGGATATATACCCTATTGATCGGCCACAGTCTTGCCGTCCGGCCAGTGTGGACTATGTAACACCCCTCTCAAACTCACGACGGTAGAACAACATGAGATCGGCAAGGGAAAATACAAATGAAAAATAACTACAAGCAACAATCAGCTAACCAACCCCCCTCAAACTCACAAGGATCGACCATCGAGAGTGTGTCCACTAAGGACTGCATCTGAACTGTATGAAACTTCGTACAGTCTGCATCTTAGAAGTAAGATACGGTAGTGAGACGGTCCAAAGTAGATAATGTTGTCTAACATATTGACAATCAACCTCTGTATTCCGTCCTCTCAGGAAACACATGGTTGCAGGCAATTCTGAACAACATTAGTATTGTCACAATGTAGAGGGGTAGGAACAGAAACAATAAAATCCATATCAATAATAAGCCAACGAAGTCAAGTAACCCCATCAACCATAGTAGCCATAGTCTGATACTCAGTCTCAATCTGGAAACCACATCCTGCTTCTTTGATTTTCAAAAAAAATCAAAGAATCACCAAAAACACACAGAACCCAATAGTAAATTTCCAATCAGTAATATCACCAACCCAACAAGTATCAGAATAAGCATGAAGACCAAAGAATGAAGTAGACGAGAAGAATAATGATATAGTGTTGGTGCTCGTATATAGCTAAGAATCCATGCCAGAGCAGCATAGTGTGTAGTATGCGGCACAATAACAAGTTGGCGGACAACATATACTTCACGAGAAATTTCAAGACGCCTTATAGTGAGATAAACCGACATGCTAACAAACTATATGTACTAAGACTGTCCCTGAAGACTATCTCCATCGTCAGAATACATCTTGAAGTTCAACTCAAGAGGCATAGGAGCCATGCAAGTATTGGTAAGTTATGATCTATCATGTATCTTACCAGGCGGTACCCACGAGGAGAATGATCAACCTCCAAACCAAGAAAGTAGCGGAGATGACCAAATCCTTCATCTCAAACTGTGTATGCAAGTGCATCTTTATTTACATAACGTGTGCAGAATCATCACCACCAATAATAATTATATTATTGGCATAGAGCAAAAGTAGTATCCCATGTGAACAAAGCGGGATCATAAGAACTCATAAAGAATGAAACAATATTAATAGCAATAGTAAATCTGGAAAACCATGCCCGAGGTGACTGCTTGAGGCTGTATAAGGCCTTGCAGAAGTGACATAATTGACCAGCAGAATAAGGTAAACCAAGAGTCATGTAGACGTCCTCATATAAATTATCAAGAAAAAAAATGCATTCTTTGCATTCATCTGAGATATAGAATAGGTATGGACAGAAGCAACAACAAGAATTGTCTGAACAATAGTTATCTTCGCAAAAGGAGCGAAGGTCTCATCATAGTCAACACCATACTGCTGAAGAAAACCACGAGCAACTAGCCTGGCCTTGTACCTATCCATGGTACCATCATCGAGAGCCTTGATCTTGCACACTCACTTGCAGCTAGTAGGATGCATGTCGATAGGTAAGGATACAAGATCCTATGTACGTGTATGCTTTAAAGCTCGTAACTCCTCAGACATGAGTGACGACATACTCCGAGTCGTCCGGGGCTCCCAATGACCATAAGTAGTAGTAAGAAAATATTGAAGTGCAAGAGTCAAGGTAGTAAAGAGAGTCAAACGATCAGGCGAACGATGCGGACGAGTGGAGCGACTCAAAGGTAGAACGATGAATGGTACAAGATCCACTCGAACAAGTAGTACAATAGACTCAACAATAACGGTAGGGCAACCATGGCTAATAGAAGGACGTGCGAGCAGAGTATATGGAGCAGGTGGAAGAAGCGAAGCAAGTGGTCAGTAGTCTCAATATTAAGAAAAACAAGTTCCTCAAGCGTGGATGGTGGTAAAAAAACTGAAAAATGTCGTAAAGCATGATAGATAACACTATCTAGAAAAATGATATAAAAAGAGATGTGAAGATGTCTGACATCAAGATCATAGCATCTATAACCCTTATGTACTACACCCAATAAACACTAAAGCAACTGACCTGGATGACAACTTTTCTCGCTTAGTAGAGAATAATTAAACAAAACAAGTGCAACCAAAGACACAAAGTATGGAATAATTAGGAGTACGACTATATAAACGCTGATAAGGAGACATACCGTCAAGAACATGAATCGAAATCATGTTGATCAAATACACAGTAGTAAGCACATCTTCTGCCTAAAACTGAATAAGGGCAGAATCTTACAAAAGAAGAGACCTAATGACATCAAGGATATGATGATGATGATGATGATGATGATGATGACGCTATGCAACCCCAATCAGTTGATGAGCATGGGGACTACAAAACAACACAAACAGCCCCCGAAAAACAAGATGTCCCAAAATTAATTTGATGTGTCCTCCACCCGAGTTTGAATGAAATACCTTGATCTTGCAAGAGAAATGGATCTCAACCATCTTTGCAAACTCAAGATACTTCGAGAAGACCTCATAATTGCAAGATATCAAATAAAGTCGAGCGAATCGAGAATGATCATCAACAAATATGACATAATATATGTTTCCTCCCTTTGATATATATGAGGAGAGGGTCCCAAACATCAGAGTGAACATGATCAAAAGGAGAAGCAAAAACATAATCAACAGAAAATGACTACCAACAATGATGATCATGAATGCAACTAGTAAATGGTTTTAGGGACTTTGCGGAGTTCCCTAAAACATCTGAAGTAGACAACAACTGAAGTCCAGAAAGTGACAGATGACCGAGTCTCCTATTCCAGACATCACACGCGAAGGTGGTAAAGCAAGGTCTAGGCGGTAGAAGCAACAAAGGGCAGCGAAAGCGTAAGATGATTTATGTAGTTAAGTCCTTCGTACATAAGTCCCGTCCCAACAACCATCCCTGTGTGAGGATCCTGTATGTACAAGAAGTGGCGGTGAATGAAACAATATAGGACATGCCGGTTAACTAAGAAACCAACAATAGATTCATGGTCAAACGAGAAATGTGGTAAACATCAAGAATGGTAAAGTGTGGTAAAGCAGGCAAGTGCCTATTCGCCATTAAATTCGAAAGTTCTAAAAGAGCTTGATTTAATTAACGAAAGAAAGTACAAAGAGGTCATGGAGAGACAATCTAAGTACAATATTTTTTTGATCTGTGATGTGACGATGGATAAGGAGTGCTATGGCGTCTCCTTTACTCCGTGGACGATCCGATGCAGGGTGAAGAAGCTTACGTTCTCTCTTCGCTCGTCTCGGTATGATCTCTTTCTGTATTGGCCGGGGGTGGTATGCTCTCTCTCTCTCTCTGAAGCAGAAGAAAAAAGCCAGCCGTTAGAACGTTCAAGTTGGTCCTATTTATAGCCATCGTGTTGATGGGCTATGGGTGCCACATATGCCTCTGTTTGGTGTCCGCATAAGGCTCCTTCAACAAAATACAGTTGCAACTGTAGCCGCATGCCATGGGCAGATTGCTACGTGGTCTTGGCTGAAATATGATGTTGAAGAGATCTCAGAGTTATTTTTAACCCGTTGTGTGCGTGACTTGGTCAGCTGGACACGTAGTCAGCACCAACTGTGCGAAGATCTCTGCAGTTGTAACGAAAAGATCTTGTGAGTTGGAGGCCGCATAGCAACTTGTCCGCATGTGTCTTTCTGTGGCCGCATGGCGTCGTAGCCACATACGCGCTCTCGTTGGGCCTTGGTCGAAAGGACACTTTGGCCACATGACGTTGTAGCCACATGCAAGCTCTCGTCAGACTTTGGTCGAATGGACACTTAAGTCGCAGGGTGACGAGGCCGCATCGGTCTTGTAGCCGCATACGTAGGACACGTGGCATGGCACGTTTGTCGAAGCAATTAATGTACTGATGTGACTTCTGAGCCGTTGTTTTCACGAGTATCGAAACGTCTCAGAGTGATGAGTGATGTATTCAGAGCTTCTGACAGACATCAAAATCTGTGTCAGGGAAGTTTTATGCGGCCTCTCATCTCTGTGGTTGTTCCGGCTGCATATAGTATACTATACGGCTTCTCTGCGACTTGGTTGATCAGGCCGCATGTGGCTTCTCTGCGACTTGATTGTTCAGGCCGCATGTGTTATGCTGCTTGGTTGTTCTGTTGAGGGGGCATGGCCTTTATGCGGCCTGCATGATTTTTTATGCTTCTACAAGACCCCCTTCAAAGTTTCCAAAATGACAAGTTTGGAATACTTTGAAAGAAGCATAAACGAACACTATTGGCTGCATATGCAGGGCATGCCGCATAGCCTCGTTGCTGCATAGTTGTCTCTGACAGGCTGTCCGATCATTAAATGAGGAGATTTGCTTTGATCTTTGCACGGATCTCTTGGGATTCTGCGCCGTCAATGGATAAAGTGGCTCGACTAACGAGGAGTCACCGCAAACTATTGCCGCTGCGTGGATAGAGGCGGATCGGAATTCGAACAGCCGTCGTCGTCATTCGTTGCCGCATAGTCCCCCCTATATATAGGGGGGAAGAGAGAGAAGTCTTTTTCTCCAAACTCTCTTTTCTCTTTCCTCTTTCTTGCTGTTGCCATGGCTCCCAAGGTTGCTTCCTCCGCTGCCGCCGCCGCTAAGAAGGCTCCTAAGGGCAAGGGGAAGATCACGAGCAGGGAGAAGAGTCGTGTCGTTGCGGCGGACCTCCCCCGATTCCCCATCAACGTTCAGCCATCGATCCAGGGTAGGTGATCCAGGGTAGGTTTGCCAGGGAAGACGAAAACACAGAGACACATGTGCACGATCGAACGCATGGATACGTCTATGCGCCACCTTACACATTGCCGTATGGGTAGCCGCATAAGCAACCAGGCCGCATGACTGATTCTGCCGCATAGGTAGCTATGTCGCATAGACAGTTGTGCCGCATGAGCGACTACGCCGGATGAGCTTCTCTACTGCATGGCTAGGTTCGGCCGCATAACTGACCATACCGCATGGACAGTTGCGTTGCATGGGTGATCCAACCGCATAACTGATTCTGCCGCATGGGGAGTCATGTCGCATGGACATGTTTTTTGATATTCTGACCAGGCTCTTTTGTGATTTTTGCAGTGACTTTGCCCACTGCTCCCTCTGGCGAGCTGGTCCTTGGCCATGGTCTGCTTCCGCTAAACATGAATCTCGGGGATTTGATGACGGCCGTCCAGACCCAAATCAACAAAGACCTCCCTCCAGAACGTCAGCAGAAGATCACCGGGCAATCGTCTGGCTTCTTGTTGAGCCAGGTAAACTCAAGGGAGATCCCGGCTTCTGATGGGTTGCACTTTTTCAAGAAGCCGTACTTCTTGTTCGGGGATGCGCTGGAGTCTTCTCAACCTGAGCTGGGGACGTCCAGGGAGAACTGGTCTTTCACTTTCCGTGGGACCTAGACGACGTTTCCCTCTTTTGAGCGTCACCTGCCTTTGTCGGATTTGAAGGTGATGATGGGTCAACGCCAGATGGACTCGAACTTGACCTCTGAGCCACAAGGGGCTCTCATTGGCCATGTCAGGTGCGTTATCGGAAAGAATAAGGGGGAGTTCTATAGCGTGAAGGAGTCGTCCTCTTACTCCTTGATTGGACTGAAGCCAGGCCTTGTGGGGAGTGACCTAGGACCGAACCTTAGCATATATGCGGCTGGTACTTTCCTTCATCAGGTTGCTAAGAAGACACCTTATCCCACAGGACAGTTGCGGACTCTCAGCTGGGCTCATTACAAAGAGACCTGGTGTCGCTTGACTCTGTGGATCTTGAAGAAGTATGAGTAAGAGCTCAAGGCTGCTAATTTGTTTTTCGCCATGAGGGGTACGTGCTACGGCCTAGAGATGAACCGCCCTTTGTTTGTGGCGCTGATGGAGTTATACAACCTCCGCACAGAGACTTTCTTTACGTCCGGTGGGAAGTGGGAAGATAGGACTGGCCTTGCACGAGATGCACGTCGTATCGAGGCTTCCCTAGGGCGATGAACCCTACAAAGAGTACGTACCGAGTAATGAAAAGCTCGGAGAATTGGAGGCGGAGAACTCAGAGATGCTGGCGGTGTATAAGGAGTTGTTATGCCATCACGACATTTGCCAGCGATCGTCGAAGAAGACGAAGAAGTCCACTGAGGGGTCTTCTCCTCATATTACTTCTTGGACTCGTTATCTTTTTTTCGGAATCCAAAAAGTCTACAAGAGTTCGTGTTCGGGCAACCCGATCCGAACAGGAAGTGACCAGCTCAATTCAGGAACTAAGGAACTAAAGGAGCAGGCCGCTACCGTGGAAGAAGACATGGAGAGTTCCTCGAAGGAAGAGGACGAGCCAGTTGACGAGCTGGGAGACATAGAAAAAGGAGCCCAACTACTTTCTCATGGACACCCACAAACTATCCGCCAGGGCGATGCGGGCGAGATATTTGATGATCTAATTGCGCAACTGCGTGGTCTCTGGAGGGTCCGGGACAATAAAGAGGATCAACCGCACCCTCATTCTTCTGGCTGTGAAATTGGCCTTTGACCATAAGCTGGCCCTTTTGCCGGCAATGGTGTGCTGCATCCATTGGGGTCTTCGCAATTTTGTTCAGAAGGTGGAGGACCATCCTGGTAAGGGACATTTCAACAGGGTCGAGCTCTCTTACCATTATCTGATGGGTTGGCTTCTCTTGCACCACGGGTCCCTGATGAGCCCCGGGACCGACGAGGATATGGTGGCGGCAGATGCCCTGATTCGCAAGTACCGGGAGATGAAATGGAAGTACGACACGGTCTCTGCCGGCAGAAGACAACTCTCGTTCATGACCGATTGGAGTTTCTTTACATCCGAGCCGGAGTTTACTGAAGAGGAAAGAAACGCCCCCCCCCCCCCCACCAAGACAACAGAGGGACGCCTAGCAATTTGTCTGAGAGGCTCTTTCGCTGGCTCCAAGCCATTCGTCCCTCCCATCTAGTGTACCAGAACAAGGCTGCCGTCTTAATAGAATCTTATCTGCCCACCCGATTCGCTCGTCAGTTTGGCAATACCCAACTTCTACTAGGCCACCCGAGTGGTTCCCTCGGGTACAATGGCAGTTTGTTTGACGGAGCCCGAGCCTGGAGTTACTATAGCGCGACTGGTACTCAGGCTCAGTTTCGCTTGCCCACTACCGGTGTCGTGCCGAAAATGCTGTATACGGCCACGAGGTATTATTGCACCGCTAATGCTCCGCCGGCTGACTTTGACCCGGAGAGTAGTTATATCGAATGTAGCATGTTGATGCCTTCAGAAGCGAGGGCGAGTCGGACGTCCAAGAAAGAAAAGAGTGTAGCAAGGCCCTTGCTCATGGAATTGGACCCCTCGACAAAGGAGGCAACTTCTCCTTCTGATGACCCTCCTCCTGCTAAGCGCAAGGCAAAAGTCGAGGTGCGCCATGCCTGCTATTCCAAGAAGGCAAGGACTAACGTGGTCCTTGAGACAGGACCCTCGGTGAAGACAAAGCCCCTTGCGAAGGGGACAACAAGCGAAGAGGTAGGACCCCTTGCACTAATGGTTCCTAAAATAGGATCTGATTTAGATGCTATGGGGGTATCCGTGAACTCTCTTAGTTTGATTCTTCCTGCTCCTCTTTATAAATATCTCGCTTCTGGTCTGTTTGAAAATTTGCAGATCCAGGAGAAAAGGGACAGCCCCCGTCGGGCAGCTGTTTCGATGATTTCTTATGCTGAACCGGAAGAGGACACCCCTCCGGAGTCCGATGTGGGGGTTTCAGAACCATCACCCGAGGCTTCGAAAGCTCGGGGTTTGGATGTGGCTTCAGCAGAACAGCCTTATACCCCTCTGGAGCACATATCTGTAGATGATCTAGATGCCATGGGGAGGGTTATGACCACGCTGGGAGAGCCACAGCCTATGCCAGCTCATTCTGGTACGTCATTTTGCAAATTTACAAGAGATCAGATTTTCTGGTTTCAACTTTCAATTCTTCGGGTGAAGTTAATTACCGGTTGTTCTGGTTCTGCAGACCCTACCTCTCCCCTGAAGACCGTGGATGTGGCCGCGGAGGGAGGCGTTGCGGAAGAACAAGGTGGTGAGCTTGTTCGGACGAGGTTTATCTCTCTCCCTCGCTCTTCTGGAGGTGAAGAACACCCTGTGGGGTCTGTACAGGACGTTGTGGGTCCTTCTGGTTCAGTGGCCGCTCCCCTAATTGCCGTTGTTGGTGGTTCTGCAGCAAAAGCCTCCCTGGATAGTAGGGTGGGAAGTGGTTCCCAGGAGGCGGTTTCAGATGCCAATGATACTGCGGTTGCGGGGCCGTCTTCCGAGGTTGTTGCAACGCAGCCTGGGGGCGGTGCGCAGGCGAGTGTCGAAGCAGTAGGGTACCCTGGTACTCCTACCCCGCGTCGCGATACTAGCGAATTATCTCTTGCTCAGCTACCGGGTGTCCGGGCATTTCACGCGGCCATGAAGGATTGGAACGCGAGCCAGACTACTGGTCGCTCCTCTAGTACTGCTTCCCCTTCAGGTCTTCGAGCGTTGTCGAGCGCCCCGTTGCGCCTGTGGCTTCTTACTCCATTCAGACACCTTTGACTCCGGCGACGTTGGAGGAAATTGATGAGAATGTTAAACTCTCCCTTCGAAGCTTCTGTATGTTCTTGAAGCAAGGGATCGAGGGCGTGCTGGAGCGCAACAAGTCTTTTGCCTGGGTAAAGCACTTTGCTAAGGGTCAGGTCCAATCTTTGAGGAGCCTCCCTGGTTTTGAGTAGATGGATGATTCCCTGGACCAAAAGTTGGTGGAGGTGGAGCGCTGCCTGGCGGAGTTACAGCAGCATCGGCAGGCAGATATGGGAATACTGATATCCCATGAATATAATGAGTTCTCGACAAGGCTGGAGGCAAAAAATGCTATCTTTGCTACGTCTATAGAAGACTTGCAACGTAACCTCCGAACTTTGCAGGAGAAGCGCGATCATCTGAGTGGCCTTAGGGAGGATTGCCTTGCCAGGGAAAAGACCTGACCGAGGAAATGAAACAACTCCAGGTCAAACTCGACGTGCTAGGGAATAAACTCCGTGAGGCCCAGCAGGAGGAGGAGGCTATCCTAACCGAGGCGAGCCGAGGAGCGAAGAATGCGTCTGGCGTCGAGGTCATGGTGCAGAAGTTAGAGAACAGATACGAGTCCTACATTTGCTACGAGGATTCCGAGGTCATAGCGAGAGAGGTGGAGCGCCGGGCTACAGTGCGCCAGTATGGCCATATCGCCCGTCTCCTTGGGCGGGTAACAAGTTGTACTCTGACCAGGAGTAGCAGTAGTTTGTGTTTCACTTTCCGAAACTATCTTTTACCTTTATTTCGTAGTTGGTTTTGATTTTGTGACTGGGACGTAGATAGTCTCTTAAGTGTAGTTTGCTCTTTCATTTTAGCAAAATAAAAGTTTTCCTTTTTGTTGCGACTTATTTGCGTGAACTTTGGATATCGTACTAGAGGTAATATGGACGTAGTACAACACCACAGTTGTTGAGGATATCCCACTGGAGGATCTTTGGTGCCAGAGGTAATATGGACGTGGCAGATTTTATGGACCCATAACTTCTTGCGCATGTTAGTGCAAGTAATATGTTTGAGACAAGTCCTGCCAGAGGTGATATGGACGTGGCAATTTTTGTGAACTTAACACCGCTGGTGTACCTTGGTAAATACGGGTGATAAGTGGGGATGACAACCGATATCAGAGGTAATATTGACGTGATGATCGATAGCCAAGACCCGGGAGGTTTGCTCAAGGATAATATAGACGTGGCAAACTCAGTCGGAAAGAAATATTAGGGCAGTAGTTCAGAAGTAATATGGACGTGAACCAATGTCCGAGACATTCACTGAGGAGTGATTTGTTGGGTGTGGTCTATCCGAAAATGAAGATAGACCTAAGGATTGCTCCGCTAGGAAGATTGTTAGGATTATAGCTCAGAGGTAATATGGACGTGAGCTAGAGTCTAGCGAAACTGGTTTTCGGGTGGACCCTGCGGGAGTGCGCAGATGGATCTGAGGACTGCTCCGCTGGGGAGCTTTTGAGGATCCATTACCTGTTGCGTACTCAGGATTCATGAATACAGATAATGGCTTTCAGGATGCTTTGCATAGAAAGGGAAATGCCGTACATAGGCACTAGCTGAAGAATCAAGAGTGAGAACGATGTACATCTGGATTGTTTCGCTGGGGAATAAGAGTACAAGTCTAGCTTAGACATAAGACTTTTTCAGAAAGTTGTCATTGATAGGCATCATAAGCAAGTCGTCATTGGGTTTCACTAGCCAGTAGGCGCCGTTGGAGAATACAGACTACACGATGAACGGGCCCTCCCATTTAGGCTAGAATTTGCCGGCCGTCTTGTGGGTCATAACCATCGGTCTTCTTACGGTCAGGATGAGGTCTCCCACTTGAAAAGCTCTCTTGACCCGTCTGTTGAAGGCTCCCGAGAGATGCGCTTGGTATAGCTCAATGCCCTGCTGAGCTAAGAGACGTTTCTCATCGAGTGCTTCTAACTCTTGTAGCCGTCGGCGGTGATTGTCGTCGACGGTTAATTGGTTGGAGAGAGCTATTCGGAGTGAAGGGATTTGGATCTCGAGCGGGAGGACCGCTTCGCTTCCGTACACCAGAGAGAAATACGTGTTGCCAGTAGCTGTCCGGACCGTTGTGCGGTAGGTCCAGAGACATTCACCCAGCTTCTCGTTCCGATCGCGCTTATTGGAGGACACAAACTTTTTGAGTAGCTTTACGATGGTCTTGTTGAAGGCTTCTGCCAGACCATTTGCTGCCGGGTTATTGGCAGTTGACGCTATATTCTGAATTCGATTTTTGTCGCAAAATCGGTAGAACGCGTGACTTGCGAACTGTGGACCGTTGCCATGGACGATCATTCGTGGCAAGCCGAAGCGGTATATGACGTGATGCTTGACGAAGCTAATCACGTTCGATATTTTTACTTCAGCGAGTGGAACAGCTTCCGCTCATTTGGAGAAGTAATCGATTATAGCCAGGATGAACCGATGCCCTTTAGAAGAAGGTGATGGTGAACTGATTGGTCCGATAATGTCCATCCCTCACGCTTCAAACGGCCTAGATACGACGGTTGGGTGCAGGAATTCTGAGGGCTGGTGGATGAAGTCTGCGAGGATTTGGCACGTCTGACATTTCCTCGCATAATCAATGGCCTCTGCTACCATCGTCGGCCAGTAATAACCCATTCTCCGAAGACGATCCTGTAGCTTTGGGCCGGATTAATGTGCGCCGCAGACGCCGTCGTGAGCTTCGCGGAGGGCCTGCTTCGCTTCTGTATGAGATATGCATCTTAACAAAAGGTCGTCGTAGGACCGACGATACAACATTTTGGTAGCTGTATCGTAATAGAACCGGAGAGAACTTCTGATCGATGTGGATTCCTTTGGGTTCTCGGGGAGAATTCCATAGGCCGCGTAGTCAATGAATGGAAGCCTCCAGTCCTGGATATCAGTGTACTTCCGCCGCGTAGCTCAGACACAGACATAGGTTATTCTTGGGGCAAACCAGCTCTCGACCGATCACTGTGATTAGCTGATGGGTGTTGTCTGAAACAGTCAAGGAGGCAGCGAGGCCGGCCAGGACGTCATCCTCGACGTTCTGCAGCCGAGGGACGTGCTCAATGAAGAATCCCTCGAAGGTTGAGATAATGCCAACCGCAGCTTGGTGGTAAAAAATCATGTCTTCGTGCCGGACTTCGTACTCACCCCGGACCCGACTGACTATTAATTTGGAGTCGCCGTAGGCCTCCAGATACTCCACTCCTACTTGGCGAGTTGGAGCCCAATGACCAAGACGTTGTACTCTTTCACATTGTTGGAGCACGAGTTTGTGAGAGAGTAGGCACGGTTGATTACCAGACCGTATGGGAGGATTAGCACTATCCCGACCCCCGCAATAATATCGCCCTTGGACCCTGTTCATGAAGCACCGTCGAAGAACATTCACTAAACAGCCTCGCATAAAGTCACATTTGAGTCCGCCACTTCGTCTGGAATCTCGTCGTATAGTTTCGAGGTTTCTGGCATCGGATGTGCTGCCAGAAAGTCGGCCAGTGCTTGACCCTTGACGACTTTCTGTCGGACAAACACCATATCGTATGGAGACAGTATCGCCTAGGTAGCTAGGCGGGAACTGAGTGCCCCCGATTTGGTCATGAGAACTCTGAGAGGATTGACTCGCGAAATCACATGAATGGTCTGTCCAATCACGTAATGCCGAGTCTTCTGGACATCAAATACTTGAGCAAGGCATTCCTTCTTGACGGGGTGTACCTATGCTCCGCGCCAACCATCATCCGGCTAAGATAATAGATGGCTTGCTCGTGGCCTACATCACTACTCTGGGCTAATAGAGCACCGAGGTAGTGATCCATCGCGCGTACATAAAGCAGGAGAGGCTTCCCCAAGACCGGGGCTACCAGTACTGGAGGGTTTTATAGGTATCCCTTGATGTCGTCGAACGCGCGTTGGCATTATTTATTCCAGAAAAAGGAGACACCTTTCTTCATGAGCTGGGTGAACGGCCGACAACGCCAATAGAGGTTTGATATGAACCTGTCACCCTCACATTTCCAATTAAGGGTAGTTTGCTAATTGACACGGGAATTTTATTTTTAGGAGGATTGTATTTAATATTGTGCATGAGTAATTAATTATTTGTTGTATAGTTTAGTGTTTGATTAGACGTAGTATTTATTTTAGACTTGTGTAGTGGACCTAACCTATTTTATTAGATGCATGAACCCAACATTTGGATGAGTTTAGTTTGAGCCCATGAATTAGGCCCATGGATTAGGAGGTTGGATTTAATTAGTGAAACCATTAGACTAGAACCTTCCCCCTTAATTAATTTCTTCATGAGAGGCCCCAAGGGGTATTTTGGACATTATACATTGCTTGGAGAGGGGTTTATGACCAGCCATAATTAGGAGGAGAGAGAGTGCTCTCATTTTATTTCTTTCCCAAATTTCTAGATCTACTTTTCCCTCTTCCAATTTTCCTCCATTCCCCCATCAATTCTCCATCAATTCTTCTCAAATCTCTTTCTAAATTCATTATTGAGGCCTCTACATCAAGGATCTACAAGCAAGGAGCAAGGAACAAGGAAGAGGAGGCCAAGATCTACAAGGAGAGGAGCTACTTTGCATTTGGAGACTTTTCATTGGGAATCCATCTCCCAATAGATACATTTCAGTTTTTTCCCTTCTATTAGACTCTAGATCTGAGATTTTACCATGAGAAACCAACCCACATGCATAGGCTACCCATAGGATTTGGTTTGGAGTCATTTGGAGACCTAGGTGGAAGTTACATGCATTTTTTGTGCCAATTTTGGGAGAATTCAGAGATTGGCACATGTTGTGTTTGTCAATTGGTCAATTAGACCAAATTGACATACGATTGCTTGTTTGTGACTAGTGTCGTGTCCACAATTGGATACGTGTAGGCCGTATCTCATCAATTTGACGAAACGGGTTGATTTGGGGGGTTTCCTCCGACACGGAGCCTTGTGCATATCGCATTGTGACACGGACACGTAGACACTCTAATTACTATATGTATTGTTCATAATTGGTGTTCTAGACTTGTTCGTGTCCTCCGGGATGCGTTTGGTTGTGTGTTGGAGCCGTATCGCAAGCGTATCATAGAGAAAGTGTGATACGGGTGCGATGCACTCCATGTGTTTGTTATTTGGCCATTTTGCTATACGTGCATGTGTAATTAGATATATAGATGGTATTTATATATATATGTATGCATATAATAGTGTATATTGTGTTTAGTGTATATGTGTGTCTATGTGTGTATACATACTAGAGTAGATAGTGATATATATATATATATATATATATATATATATATATATATATATATATATATATATATATGTATGCTTGTGTACTTGAATATATGTATGTGTGTGTATGTACCTATAGTGTATTATATGCTTAAGTGTATATATTAGTGTATTTAGTGATTAGCATGTATATGTGTGTCTATCTATAGGTTACTGTGTATGTATGTTTATATACATAGGTAGTCTGTAAGTCTTTTGTGTTGGTTGTGTGGGTATTGAGGGAACATTGTAGCAGGGAGTAAAGAGAGGCACTGGATATTCATCAGCAAATAGGGATGCAGTTCACTGTTCAACAGTGTGGCAACTGCTCGAGGGCACCAACAGTCAGTGCAGCCTCGAGACCCAGGCAGGATTCAGCAACCCTGCAGAGCAATTGCAATAAGCAGCAGGGCTAGTTCAGCAAGCAGCTTGCAGTGTGCAGTAAGCACTGCTACTGCATTAGCAGTGATCCAGCAATAACCCTGCAGTGACCAACTTTCAGAAGGGAGAGTGTGCAGCTAAGTGCAGACTTATGCATCAGCAGACAAGGCATCAAGTTCATCAAGTGGCTGTACAGCAAGGCAGGGAGCAATGCACTGAGTTAGGAAGTGTGCAGCCCACTGCAGGAAGCTCGGGCCTTCAACACTGTGAAGTGAAACTGCACAGCTTATGCAGTCTCAGTTCAGTCAGCAAGGGGGAAACAAGCACTGCTCAGTGCAGTACTAGTGCAGAGTATCAGAGAGACTGTGCAGTTTCAAATGAAAAGGGCAGTGCAACAGTGTGGGCTTTAGCAGTATCAGCATGTATCAGTGTGGCATCGTGCAGTGCACAAGTACACAGTATCAGCAAGAAGGGAATGCCGTATCAGTTCAGCCAACTGTTTGAGCTAGAGCAGTACAGTAGATCGATCGAGGTTCAGCAGAAATACATCAAGCCAATGCAGCTCGAGGAGGAAAAGAACCTGCAGAAATTACACCAACTGAGGAGCTTGCAGTTCAGCAACAACCTAGTGTGGCCTAGTTTCAACTGAAGAGGGAACAAGTATCAACCCGTGTAGTTCAACATGCTGGTACAGCAAGTGCACAGAAGAGGAGCACCCAGCTCAGCATGGAGTGAGGCAGTAGCAGCCAGTGGGTGTGCAGTATCCTCAATGCAGCAGCAGCTAACTGCAATTCAGAACAAGTCTCAAGGTGCACAAGTGGGTGCAGCAGCCTGGGGATTTCAAGGAACACAGCAAGGAGTGGTAGCACTGTGCATTGGAACAGCACAGCATGTACAGTTTCAGGCAGTTCAGCAATGGAGGATGCTACAGCAAGGAGCAAGTTCAATATACAGCAAGCCTTCATCAGTTCAGCAGCAACACCTCACTGTTCAGTACCAAGTATCAGGTATCAGTGCAACAGAGAGGTCAACACTGTATCAGTTCAGATATATGCACAGTATCAGTATCAGGTGAGGTATTTGGTCTAAGTGGGTTGGTAGTGGCTTAGATGAGTTTGTGTGTTAGTTAGTAGTTAGTGTTAAGGTTAGTTAGTGGTTTAGAAATAGTTAGAGCATATAGCTATTTGTAGCTAGATATGTATATTAGCGTATTATGTATGTTAGTAGTTAAATAGTTTTGATAGTTAGTTATGTTTAGTGTAGCTTAGTATTTGGGAAATTAGCTATATAGTTAACCATATATAGATATATACATATTTTGTAGTAGTTGTTATTTATAGTAGTTAGTATATGGTTAAGCATATAATTTAGTTATTTTAATATAGTTAGTATTGAGGGTTGTTTAGGTATTAGCTCTATATAGAGGTTTTAGATTACCTCGGCATACCAAGGTATTATCAAGATATTGGGACGATGCCTAGGTATTGACTGTGGGTATCGAGTTAGGTGCGATACGCATTGATGCAAGACCAAGGTATCGTATTTCAACTGTTTTGCTATAATATTATAGTATTTGACTCGTATACATATATAAAACCTATTTTTATATTAAGAAAACTTGCGTATCTTAGGATACGGCTTTTTGAGAGACTTCTTGTATCATAGCTTAGCTAGTATAGACTAGTTTTATAATGTATTGACTTAGTGACTTAGCATTAGACGCTTGCAACCTAGATTTCATCAGTTTGACTTATAAATGGCCTTGTGACCTAGATGTTGACTAGTTTAACTTAAACTCTTTCCAACACCTTGTATTAATGTGATATTCCATCTATAGGTTTGTGTGACACCAGTTGGGACACAGTTTGATATTCATTGCTTGGACGACATGCGAGTACATTCTCTGATAGTTTCCATTAATTGCTAATTACTATAATGCATGAATTTAGAAATGTTTTACATGACCCTTGACACATTGGTACACGGACTAGTATACACATGGATCAGTCATGGGATGTTACATATATATTGTTCATTGTTTCTCGTGTTCTCAATGTTTAACTTAGACAATGTTTCGTGTTCAACATTCATGTTTAACTTAGACAATGTTTCGTGTTCAATGTTCAATGTTCAATATTTCGTGTTCAAGGTTTATTGTTTGCATGGCCTTGAGTATCTTGTATCACAACGTGTCATGGTTGGATCCATTGTACTAGTTGGGGGAAAGGGGAAATGTTAGCTAGGTATGTGATCAAATCCTAGACAATGTTTCATGTTAACTTAGACAATGTTTATCCAACGTTAAAGTAGACAATGTTCACCCAAGTCGATCACATATCTATCTAGTATTTCAATCACTTAGCATAGTTACAGTTCTTCACCACATTGTTCATTGTTTACATGTTCTTCCACCATAGTTGATATTATTCATTGTTTCTCGTCTTGTATTATATTCTCTATTTCTGTTTATAGTCATTATCAATTAATTGGAACTGCTATTGGGTTGTACTTCGCTCCATTCCTGACTGGAAAACATTTTTCAGATGAATGGTTGGAGAGGATGTCCCACTCACTATGGACTGACAGATGGAGTGTCACCCGAGGATAGTGCCAGAGACTGAGGCCTTTTGATTTCTATACCTTGTAGTAGTTTTCCTATTTTAGACATTGGGTTGTATTATGTTTGAGATCTGGAGTTGTATATAGTTTTGAGTTGGTTATGTGATGTATTGAGACTTGTATTTCTTATTCTTTCTATTCTATATCGTGCGTTCATCTTCCTCCAGTTTTATATGTGATTGAGTATTATTTGGTATTGAGATGGCATGGCAGTACTTTATATGCATTGTGTGAGATATTAGATAGTATAGTAGACCAAGACAGCGTTCTACCGCCGATTCTGCGGCATAGGCTGGACGTACCCACGTACTCGTGCCCCTATACCGGGTGCGGGTCGTGACAGAACCTCCTGATGTATGCCAGCCTCCCTTGAAGGCCGCGGAGTTCATGGAGGTTCCTTGGCGGATTCATCTCAAGGATTGCTTTATTTTTGTCGGGGTCTATGTGAATACCCTGAGAAGTGATGATAAAGCCCAGGAATTTGCCGTTGAAGACTTCCAGGAAGGATTTGGTAGGGTTCATCTTGAGCTGGTGTGTACGCATGAGGTCGAACAGTCTTCAAGTCCCTGAGGTGATCACCTTTGGAGCGACTTTTAACGGTGATGTCATCGACGTAACACTCGACCGTCTTGCGTAGATGCTCACGGAAGAAGGTGCTTATAGCTCACTGGTATGTAGCACCTGCGTTCTTCAGACCGAAGGGCATGACTGTGTAGCAGTACACTCCTATCGGCGTTCGGAACGATGTATGCTACTGATCGTCTGGGACGTCTTGATCTGATTGTAGCCTGAGAATCTGTCCATGAAGGACATGCGCTCGAAGCCGCAAGTGTTATCGATCATTATGTCTGTGATCGGAAGAGAAAATTCGACTTTGGGGCATGTCGCGTTTAGATCACGGAAGTCAATACAGATTCGGATCTTCCCGTTCTTTTTAACGACGGGTACGATGTTGGCTACCCAGTCTGGATGTTGTTCTTCGCGGACGAAGCCACTAGCTATCAGTTTGTTGACTTCGGCTTCGATGACGTTCATTATGTCTGGCCGGAACTGCCGTTGCTGCTGCTTGACAGGCTTAGCGTTCGATAAGATGTTGAGCTTGTGGACCGCGATTTGGGGGTCTAGTCCTGGCATGTCTTCGTAGCTCCAGACAAAGACATCAATGTATTTCCTGACGAGCTGTAGCAGGGATTCCCGATTCTCACCAGTCAGACTCTTGCTGATGAAGATAGGTTTAGGGAAGGATTCGTCGCCCAAATTGACTTGTACGACTTCGTCCTCGGTAGGAGGTTCTCGTTGTTCGAACCACATCTCCCATTGTGTGTCTAGACGTTGGGCCCACGGTTCTACTTCAAAGATTTTCGGTGGATTCGCGTCTTCCTCGGGTCAGCTGACACCATGTTGGCAGGCAATGTTTGCTTAAACATCTCTCCGATACTGATGTCGGAGTCCCAAGCGAAAGATTGCGAAGAATGAGAGTGCACCTCGTCTCCTTCATCTGAACCCTCGGGGGTTGTGGGAGGCGTTACATACCCTAAGCTATGCTTGGTCCTATGGTAGTAGTCCTCGAATTTGCCTGCAGGAGCAAGCAAACGCAGAAGCAACCTTCGGCCTTTGCCGTAGTTTAAGCCCTTAGTGGCCTTCAGATCGTACCCCATCTTCTGGATAAGGTGCTTGGCTTGAGAGCTATATCGGTGCAGTGACATTTTGCCGGTATCGGGCTCTAGATCTAGTTCTTCGGGGACGAAGGATCGATGACATTCTACTCTGCCGAAGATGATGAATCTCTCCCCTCTTCCTATCTGGGACTAGGAAGTAAGAGTTTTGGTTAGGGAGAATCCGGTTTACAGCATGGGTGATAGTCACCTGTGTCTGCAGGTGCAGGCCCAGACCGTGCTCTATTGAGTACATTGTGCTTATGTGTGCAACTTCAGAGTAGTTCAAAGATAGCCCTTTATTCATAAAATAAGGTATTTTTCTTCAGGAATTACATCGTCGAGAGAAGGAACGTCTGCGTGAGCAGCTACGTACTCCTCCAGCTCGTCCTTTCCGAGATCTACCGTCAGTGCAAGAGGCGACTTTGGAGGTTTTCTGCGCAGTTTTACTACCAGAGCCTCAGATGCGGTAAGAGGTAACGGAGCATCCTTCGACGGTCGACTCGGCCTATGAAGGTGAACGACCAGCGGTTCGGGTGTAGTGGATGGTGCCGAATCTTCTTTTGGCGATCGACTTGGCCTACGAAGGCGAACGACCAGAGGTTCGGGGGTGGTAGATGTCGTTGGATCTTCCTTTGGTGATCGACTTGGCCTATGAAGACGAACGACCAGAGAGTCGGGTGCCTTCCTGTGTAGTTTTACGACGAGAGGAGAGGTTGTGTCAAGAGCGCGCGCCTTTAGATGTACTCTCAAGGGTTTATCTGGTGTTGTCCCGGCCTCTGCTCCATCGTCAGCATCATTGCCACCTTCATCTTGGTGGGCTTGCTTGTACAAGAGTGCATCGGAGTAATATGCCACGATCCCTTTGAAAGGATCGACATCCGCGAACTCCGTCTTGACTGTGCCATGATCGTTCAAGTACTTTAGAGTTTAGACAATGATGTAGGGTCGATGGCACGATCATGCATTCGTGTATCCATGGTCGTCCCAGCAGGACATTGTATGATATGTCAACGTCAATGACGTAGCAAGTGACCTCAGTTTTCAAGTCGCATATTTGACATTTCAGGCGGATCATGCCCAAAGGGTAGCTCATTCCTGCGTTGAAACCAGTGATGGCAGTATTGGTGGCTGCCAGGCGATGCATCGAAATGCCTCCGCGGGATGATGCTGATTGACGAACCGGGATGAATGTGCATCCGGTCCACCTTGATGGTACCCTGTGTAATACACGGGACGATCATGCCGGTTGTTTTTTAGCAACATGTCCTGTTGCGAAAACATGATATTCGGTACCGCTTCTGTCACATTGTTATAGTGGGGACATGCGTCACGATCCTCTAGTGACGGCTTGACTTGCGCCAGGTAGGAGTCGGCATTTTGCAATGCCTCACTCAGAGCGTTCCGGGTGTCTCTAGAGAGTCAGAGAAGCCCAAACAGTGACAACTTTGCCGGGTATTGGCGAGTTGAGTCAAGACGTCAAAGTTGTAAGGCTTTTCCAGTCCCTGAGCCGTTTCTTTACGCAACGGCTTGTGGAAGCGACCATCTTTCTGTTTGGACTTGTCCGCTGGTGGGAGTATGGTTGTCTTCCCATCATATGGATTCAGATTGAAGGATTTGTACTTGGACGGATATGGCACATCTTTCCACTCGGGGGGGGGGGGGTATGGTTGTCGTATCCCGAGCTCACGTAGTGTGTCCATATTTCCCAGTGAGTCAAGACGAGCACGGAGTTCTCGGACTTCCCTTATTGCTTCTCGGGCTTCATCTGACGCAGGAGCAGACGGTCCTGGTAGGGCGTGACGGCCACCCGCAGATGGAGCGGTTGCATTCGAGTCCTCGTTGGTCCCATGGTCCTGATTTGTTTGACCTGAGGTCCTTGATGACTGGGAGGCTACACTTGCCTTGATGTCTAGCAGCACTGCTTGGGTCAATGTTTGCATTGATTCGCTCATGGTCTGTATCATGGCCTCGAGGCACTGCCGATCACTAGGGCCTTAATGCTCGTCCCCCGCCATGTATGTCGTTCTTACATGAGAGATGGATGTGACCGTAGACATAGCACTTTCCGCTTCGGACTCTTGCAACGAATAGTCGTCAGGAAAGGTTGGTCGTGTTGCACCCTGTTCGGACTCAGAGGGAGTACTATCCCAAGCGTAGGAGGCAGCGTCTTATTTCCGAGGGTGGCTACCCCCAGGGACGTCAGCATCCGTTCCTTGAGAATCATCATCTCCTCGGAACATCAGATTGTCGTATAGGTCCGGGGGATTACTACCCCCAGCTTGTGTAACCCCCAGGAGTTCTGAGAAAGAACTACCCCAAGCAGTTGATAGCTTCTTCTTCGAGAGGGTGCCCTGGAAAACTCCTTCCGCAGGTCCCGCTGCTAGTCCTTCTGGTAATCGCCTTCTCAATGCAATAGTTGAGATTGACGGACTGGAGGTGCTGGACTTCCTTCCTCCTGTGATGGAAGGGACCTTCCGAGCTAAGTAACATGAGGCGAAGGACAGCTCCTCCTCCTCTGGTGTTTGCACCTGATCTTTGGATTGTTGCCGGATAGGTGCCTTCGGGTGCAGTCGTTGGAATGTCTGCTTGTAGGTACTACCACTTTGTTACAACAACAGTGGATGATGATTTTAGCATAGTGGTCTTGGGGAGGACACTTCGCATGCCATAGCTGTCTCTCTCGCCTTGCGCTTGTGATTGATCACATTGTGCTAAGTCAGGCGAGGGTTGACTCACCTTTGCACCCTTTTCGTGAGCACAGGTAGACCGAGCGCACGGGTGCGTGGGTGTTGTTTTTGTTTCCTGATCTAGGGTTCGTACAAGAACATTTTCTAGATCGTCAGTGGAAGACTTTTGAGACGGACCTTGTCCATTTGCCGCTGAGGGCTGGACATACGGGTCGGTTTCATATAGCTTTCCATCAGGAGCCCGCATAAGCATCGACTTTGTAGATTGCTACAATAACCTCCTCAGTAGCATGTAGCATGAGTCGGACACGAAACTGTACCACAGACATGTCCATATAAGCATCGACTTTGTAGATTGCTTTTGAGAGCCAATGCCTAAACGCTGTAGTTCGGCCCCTCCAAGATGATGCAAAGGCGAGACTCGGTCATAGTAGTCAATCATACTATCATTAGTAGTCAGATCCGTAACAGACGTCATGACAAACACAATAGAAGTTAATACTACAACTCAAAACGAGTACAACGCACTCTCCAACGCCTCACACCCCACAACCCAGTACTCACTACAGTCCAAGTACAAACCCAATACAACCCATGAACAAACGAAACGGTCAAACTACAATGTTAATACAAACAACACAAATACAAGCCATCATACAATCATAGAGGGTGACAGTTGGGTCCAAGAACTAGGGGTGCAATCCTGGGTGCAATTGCAAGCCACTCTTGTCTGACAGTGGGCAAGAGAGCCAGGTTGCAAATTGATTCAGAAAAAACCCGGTGCTAGTAGGATTCTGCTACTTGTCCACAAATCAAACGGCTAAGATTAAGCCATCAAGAAATCAACAACTCAGATCTGTCCACAAGTCGGTCGGACGTGTCTGCTCCATGAAACAAGCAAGAACACTCGAGAGGGGAGAGAAATCAATCTCGATCTCTCCTCTTCTTATAATAATAATAATAATAATAATAATAATAATAATAATCCAATTACTATGTAGGAAGATCGTTCAAAAAATGCAGGTACGTACTTTGTAAGCAATTCCATTTATCATCACGGAGGCAGGCAATGGATGCCAGGTGTCTGAGGAGAATGTCCTTCCATGAATTCCACTCTGCAAAATTGAGGTTATGAAACAAATTAATAAACTACCAAAAGCAATATTCAATTAAATATAGAAATGTCAATGCCTAATTAATGACAAGCCTCTATGCAAAATGTAGGTCAAGCTTATATCAGCATGTTTTTCAGTTTATTCTTCTAATGTGGATTTCTGCTGGAAGCCCTTGTGTGAAGATGTACAGCCAATAAGATTGTACTGGGGGCCATATCCAGTGATAAAAACCTACGAGTTCTAAAATTGTTTTGTAAATTCTCGCGTTTAGCATTCCGAGTAAATGTAACTTTTCATAATAATGTTCTTAACAGTTAACTCCACCCTAATTAATAGAGAGAGTTTCAGTAACTGGCTACAACAAAGTCAAAGATTACGTGGCATCAAGGAAAATAAAATCTCGGCAAAACAACAGAACCTATCCTTTTTAACAGGTCGAAGCAAACGATTAAAGTCAAAGGAAGTAACAATGATTACTAGTAGTTTCGGGAGGACCATTGCCAGGACGTTTAACAAAGCGTAAGTTTCTAAGTTTAAACCCAAAACAACTTTCCAGACTTTTCGCCAACTGTATTTAAAGAAGACCTTAAATAAAACAAACATAGAACCGAAACATTATTCCAGAAGTTTCCTACAACCCACAAAAATAAATACCCAATAAGGTTCTTCAAGAACCAGCAGATGTAGGAAATTAAGAATCCTTTGTCTGATAACAAATTGGTTAAAGCACAAGATCCAATCTGCAGAAACATGAAAATCGAAGGACACTAACAACTATATTGAAGGAAACTTGTCAGGAATTTTCGCAAAAGTAACTTACAACCTGCGTTAGTGGGAAACACCCTCTCCATATATATGGGGGCAAGATTGCGTACATCTTGACCCTCTCCAGATCCTGCCTAAGCAAGAGCCTCATGGCATTAGAACGCCCATTTAGCAACTTAAAACCTGAAACCAAAAACTTCCCAGATAAACTAAACACTATTTGCAGGTAGCTATGAGCATGAGAGGGTCATACCATAAAACCTAGATGGCCGGTTGTAGGGTAGATAGACATGCCTTTTGGCTTTGAAGTTTAAGCTCATGCATGCAAGGAGCACCATCCAAGTTCACATAGACTATAAAGAGTCTAGACGAAAAAGTAAGATGGTAAAACAATCAACAATTTCCCTAGAACCAAAAATCAAATCCCAAAAAACCAAAGAAAACTCTCTGGGAACTTGTTGATTGTTTTACCATCTTACTTTTCACATGAACCTTGCATCATTGGAAAGCATTAGCGTGTATCCTTTTTACCTACCAATGGAAGAAGTGAATTACATTTCTCTTTGGTCCACTATGATATTTGGGGTCCATATAACACAGTTTTTTTTCCGTTATTGCTACTTTTATTACTTTTACTCATGACCACCCTCGCATGACTTGTGCTCATTTTACTCCGTGATAGATCTTAAATTCTTTCTGCCTTCAAGACCTACTACCAAGAAACTAAAAAATGGTTCAACACTAATATAAAATCATTTTGAACCGATAATGTAAAAATATATATATATCTTAGCCACGACTTCAAACTCTCTGTAAAGGTCAATTATTATTCACTAAAACCTCTTGCTCCTATGCACCCCAACAAGATGGCTTTATTGAAGGTAACAACTAAACAACCGATACTCAAAGTGGCATGTTCTTCTCCTATTAAAATGAGTGTTCCTAACACTTGCATGAATTATCATGCTTATGCTTGACACCTCACCAACCGCATGCCCCCACCATCAACCAATCTCTATTCTCTATCTTGTTTCCAAACCAAGAAAATTTTCCTTTATCACCTAGAGTTCTTAGCGGCACTTGCTAATGTCGATTTTCATGAACCTGAATTTGGGCTGGCTAAACATGTCTTTGGTCTTTGCTGGTTACTCTTGTACTAAAAAAACTATATTTGCTTTTTTCATACGAGAACAAAATCACTTCGCTATTGCCTTACTTGAACAATAATCATACTTATGTTATAGTTGATTTGCCAATTCATTTGGGATAGAGTCAAGCTTGAAGAAATTTGTCTTCATATCATGTTCTCTTGGCTAATTGGTCGATGTCATCATCAAGGCTCTTCCTCATCCCTTGTAGCGATTTCTCTCCAGATTTTGCTTGTTCGGCATCTAAACTCCAGCTTGCACGGAGTATAAGAGAGTAGGATGTATCTCTTTTATTTAGTCCTTTATTGGTTAGTCTCGTTCAGTAACACGCTAGGAAGCATAGAGGCTCCAAAAATCTAGGCCATGTCATGTTGGACATGTATCAAACACGTATAGGACACGACCAAGACACTTCAATTTACACTAGGACACCAAATAAGTGTTGTGTCGCCGTGTCCTTACTGTGTTGTACCTGTGTTTGTGCAACATGTCCTACATCGGATATGTAACAAGGGGACGTCAATTCCCGTAATATAATTAGGGCATCCATACCCTCTTAAAGTATCCCAGTATTCTCTCTTTCTGTGTGTGTCGTGCTTAATGTCTTATATTTTCACTTCTAGTTCCAAGCCCAGATAAAGGAGGAGGGTTGCATTGATAGCCAACTTAAACATTGGCAGATCTCTATGAAATGAACAAACCCATTTTTTTTTGGGATAAAGGTTTATTCTTGTTGTCGTTGTTGCATTATTCTCACCTTCTCTCAACAAATATCAAGATCATAAAATTGGTTTAAGATGGAATAAGTGAAGCATGACCAGAATTAGTTTAATCCTGAGACTATGTCTCTCATTGGATTGAACACGTGTGTTGTAGCTCTTTTCTTCTCCTTAACAATCATGCCTTCATTAGCTTATGATCTAGACTCGGTATTAGTGTTGCCATAGAGCTTTTTAAGTCGACTCAATAAGAATAGGGACTAACAGTATTGGAACCTCTTTTATGGGTGGAGGACAAGGGCAGTTAGGAGAAAAATATTTAATTCTAACTCATGAAGCATGAAATTTAAAGTAACATACTACACAGTAGTAGGATCTGGACACTTGTATCTCTTTTGACTATTGGAATATATAGAGAGACTCCTTTAATAGATTTGTGATCAAGTTTTCAACATTTTGTCCTAAATATATAAGTGAGATAGAGACGAAAACGTCGAAAAGACACAATAAAAGATGGGAAAATATCTTGGTATGGTTCAAGAATACAAATTGGAACCCTCAATTTTACTTCTACGGGTAGCATCCTGCCGATCACATATGCTCCTCCTAGAACTACTTTCGCCTGGTTTGGGATTGCTGCTGTTTTTCAAAATGCAGAAGCAGAAACAGCTTTTGAAAGTAGCCTTCCACCTGCTGTCAAAAGTTGATCAAGTCTGAACTGGCTTTTCAATTTTTTTTTGAAAAGCTGCTGCTACCAAACATCTTTTGGGACTGATTTTGAAAATAATAAGCAGAAGCAGTCATATAAGCAATTCCAAACCTAGCCTTCAGACCATGCCACTTTGGAATATGATGTCGATAGAGAAGACCAGAGCAGTCTTTACATCCCTACTAATTGTGAAGCAAATAAGTGAGCACTGAGAAGTAATAAATAGATGAGATAAATTATTTAAAATATACAACAGCCTGCTAGGAGCTTCACATATCCAATTTCGCTGAACCATAAGACAAAATAAAAGTCACTAAATACATTACTTCATCTAATATTTAATGTTCCATAGCAGCACTTATATCAATCCAGTAGTTTTGACATTTTCATGACAGTAAATATTAGCATCTGGAGTCGCATTTTATCTTGAAAATACTCGATACAATTACAAAGATTGCATATTTATTATAAATGTAACACATGTAAACATATAAACAATGAAGAGTGATGATTTCTACAATATTGACTCAGTAGTAAAGATAATTTATATGACATAACTTACCTTCGCAAGACTTGCGACCAGATTCAGCATACTCTTTCTGTTGTACTCGAAGAGCTTAGGAAGCTGCAAGTATAAAGTGATGAAAATTAAGGGGAAATACCAAATTGTAGTTCCTAGAAACAAGGACATTCACTTGATTACTTTTGTGAATGCCAAACTGACAGGTAAATAACATTCACAATTAACGAATAGCTGATTGTACAAAAATTTATTTAGATCATATTAAATATATCAACTACTGTCCATACATTATACATAATTGCAAATAAAGAAGACTTAAAATATATGAAGAAAAGGACAGTTAAGTAAAATGGTTGCAGAGATGTACGTTAATCATACATATGATGTTGCAGATATTAAAAGGTCTTCCAATATATTATCTATTACCATAAGTAGCTTTACATATTGTCTTGGTAAATGTTTCTGCTGGAAACAAGAGACAGGAATTCGCAGAACCAGAATCTCGGTCAAGTCAGAAAATTAATTTTCATTCGGTACTAATTTTGTGTGTTTAGGGAGACTTTTATCTTTCCATGTTGAGTTCCCATATTGTGCCTCCAGTTGTATTCTTAACTTTAATACACTTTCTATAATGACTCTTATCTTTTTACTCTTGACTAATTATAGATAATAAGAAACTCTCCAATGGAGAGTATGCTCCAAAGAATATTTTCTCTACATATTTAGGAGAAAACCATCTCTTCTCCTCCTCCATCTCCCATGCCTACCAACCACCATATAAAATCATGAAGTGATGAAATCATGAAACACGACATGGTGCCAGATCATGATCGATAATCCTTTTAAGGAGAGGCCGAGCTAGCACCCTCTTCAAGTGTTCTTCTCCTGTTGACATGGCTGTTAATGCTCTCAGCACAAGGTGGAAGATACCGAAGAAAAGAAACGAAAGCTTCTCCCATGAAGATTTATTAAAGAGTTCTAGAAGAAAAGAGAAGTCAATATGAGACGACGGAGGCAGACATGACAAGTTTCGACAAGTTGAACTATAGACTTGCATGGTATCTTCCAGTAGATCGAGGAGTTGGATCCTTGAGTAATTAGTGGTAAAAAAATCATAACAAACAGATGCTATGGTAAATTATATGTTTGGTCATTGGCTATGGAAGTCAGAGTATGATCTGAGTTGCTGATCAATCTCAGGGTAGCAGGTTGATGTATTGTTTAAAGGATTTCTTTCCACAAAGTTCTGGTTAACATGTTCTCGTATATTCTTAACTTGCCAAAGAAAACTTGAGATTGCTTGCATGATAGCTGTCGAAGGAAGTCTCCACTGAATGGAAAAAAAAAATGAAAAAAATGATCTTTTCTTCTTCTTTCGAAAAGCGATGTATTTAGACTTCTCTATTTTAATCATGACCGAGTAAGATTTAAGTTTCTGTATTGGGAAAGTTATAGAAATCCACCCTTCAATGTAAGCAGATTTCCTTTGGGTATATAGTATACATGCAGATTTAAAACACGTATAACGGGTGTTGTTCACATAATTTCTCAAATAATTAATTTATCCAAATCTTATATGTTGTGAACATTTAAAATTGTAATTTAATGTTTTGTATTGCGAAAGTTATAGTAAACCACCCTTCAAAATGAGTTGATTTCCATCGGGGGAGGGGGTCACTTGGCCATATCTACCCCAAAATTTACTTACTCTCAACTATTACAACAGGTTAGATGGTCCTGGCTGCAAGTCTTCGAAGACTGGACCGTTATTGTGGTCAGCTACGATCTACACTTCCATCCATTGAGTAGAAATGAACAAATGAAATTCACTTTACTTCTATGAACTATTCTGGATTTAGGCTCAGTGACAATTTAGCACAATGGAAAAGAAATAAATTAAAAAAGTCCACTTCAAAAGACCTGGATGGAACGGTTGGAACATTTCAATACCGTCAACCTGGTTTTTAGCAGTCAGACCAACCAAATGGTCAAAGAGTGTGACAAACTGCTTATTTAACTTTTCTTTGTACTCCCTCTTTAGTTCCATATCAGGATTGAACTAAAGAGGGACATCAGCTACACCTATAAATATGTACTCACGAAAATGTGAAACTTTATCCCACTGCATTGAGCTTTATTCTCAACAAAGTAGAACAACAACAGATATGAATCTCCTCTTGTGCGCATTATAAGGAGATTTTATTAAAAAAAAAAATTATACTTTTGCTCTCTGCGCAAAAAACGCCTTCTACCTGTGAAGGCGTGTTAGAATAATATAAATATATACCACAAAACCTTCAATATAACTCTGTAGTTTTGGTGCAATTGCTGGGACTTTTAACAAACACATATTTATATACATGTAGATTTAAAACACAAAAAGAATGTTGTTCACATAATTTCTCAAATAATTAATTTATCCAAATCTTATATACTGTTAACATTTAAAGGTGTAATTTAAATTTTTGTGTTGGGAAAGTTATAGTAAACCACCCTTCAAAGTGAGTAGATTTCCAATGGGGGAGGGGTTCACTTTGCCCATATCTACCCCAAAATTTACTTTGCCCCGTCAATTATTACACCAGGTTAGATGGTTCGATGTTTAAAATATATATATATTTCACATATATTAATGATAATGTTACTTTTACTATCCACTAACTTATAATACCCATCCAAGGGATGGAAGGTATGATGCAAGATGGGAACACATATTTTGCTTTATTCTTTTTGAGGATTAACTAAAATTTAAATATGGATCTAGATTCTATTTATAATTAAAATTTAAATCCAATCCAAAAAATGAATAAAATGAGCCTTTTTGTCCTGCATTAAGGTATATGTATTCTTACTAAAGCAACGAGTCTTTTTCTATTATTACTCATGTAGGTGTATATGTAATTTATGGAAGGTACCCAAAACCTATCATCAATATATGTACATGTATTCTAATTAGAGTGGTGAGACTATAAGAAATTCAAGTCAAGCTGGTCTTAAAAACAGGGACCAAAAAGGAAACAACAATGCATGAAAGAACCTCATCTACTTTGGGCCATTTGTCATCACTAATTTCCAGAGTTAATTCTAGACAGCCTCCATGTATGTAGTTCCAGTCTTGCATACCACCGTATATAGGATACCTAAAGAGAATTTTGATAAATTCATGAGAAAAACGAAACAGAAAAGTTCACTTGCCAAACATATAGCATTTCTAAGAAAATAAGAAAAGGATACGGAAAGAGCATAAGCAAAAAGTAAGAATTCATTTGCACAGTTCTTATACCATTGAGCCCCGTTTGTAATCCCACCAGCAAATTCAGCACTCAAGGACATATTATAGTGAGACTGACTATATATGCTTGCCATGTAACGGAAAGTCTTATCATCTGGGCATCCGACATACTTTTTCCTGAAATCAATATCAGTCGAGAGCAAAAAAGAAACATTTAAAAAATAATGAACAAGAGACTCTATCTTGATATATAGAAAAACAAATATGATAGCTAAACCATTCTACAGCATCTAAGTACTAATTCATGATAGAAGAAAAAGAGAAGTTCCATACCTTAGAAGAAAAAGGAAAAGAGAAGAAAAGGGCCAATTATAGTAGGCTGATGTTCAATTTACAAATAAAACATGGTGCGGAGTCCGTACTTTTGTGAAGAATGGAAATTGAAGGGCGTTCTCAGGACGGGAAAGAGAATGAAAAGCAGATTTTTTTTTTTTTGATTGATGGAATGGAAAATGAAAGACAAGAGACAAGCTATTCCAAAAATTGGGAATACCATCACAAACACTCCTTTACATTCAGGAGTTCAATCTTGTAAAGAAAGAGAGAATAATGGGATGCTTTATTGAAGTAGTATGGACTATTGTTTATAGAGGTTTGAGTTCCCATAATGCATCATTAGATGTGGGACTAAAGAGACTAAATAAACACTCCCTGGAAGGTAGAGCGAAGAACTCTTCAAAACTAGCTTAGAGATAAACTATAGAAAGAAAAAGGTTGAGGACTAGTGTATTGCCAAAGGGTCGACCGGAAACCATGAACCCGAGGTCGACTAGGGTTTCAGAAGGTGGTGGTGGATGGAGAGGGGGTGAGGGTTCTGGTCCTTCTAGAGAGATGAGTAGGGTTAGGGTTTCGAGAGAGAGGGGCAGTGGATTTACCTGCTCCAAAATACCATCTAGAGAAAGATACTCCATATACCATGTAGAGAAAGACAGAATAATAGGACTTTATTTGCTGAAAACAGTAAAGCAATCCTCATAGGAAAGATGTCTCCAATCTAATCAGGAATACTAAATTTAGTGTATCTTTTGTTAGTTTAATTTCCATAGGGAAAAATAGTTGCTTGTAATATAAATAGGAATGGGATATGTATTGGTTGTCTACTTCATACAAGGGAAAGTTGACACATTGTGGAAAGTCAGTTGAGAGAGAAAATTGCAAGTGGAATAGAATATTAAGAGAGATATAGAGGCGTCTCTGCACAGAGCCATAAAGAAGAATACAATAGATGAGAAGTGAAGAGAAGAGACCAAAGAAGAACTTCCAGCCGGAGTTTTAAAATATATTGTTAGAAAAATTTCAGTCGACAGCGAGTATTAAGTTTTAGAATAAACTTGCTGTCATCCTTCTCTCCTATTCTATCCACACATACCGTGTTTTGGAAAGCCACAACATTATTGAGGCAGTATGAATGACTTTATATGAAGAGGTTTGAAGTCCCCATAGTACATTATTAGATGTGGGACTAAACAGACTAAATAAGAAAGAGAGACATAAAACTCTCTTACAAATCTTATTTATGATAGAGCAAGGAGCACAAACAATGACTAGAATACCCCAAAAGCTTAAAAACACTTCAAACATATGCCTTGACTTTTTCATCCGACCATGACTGGAAATTCAGTTCTGGTTCATGTTCCAGATTCACTTCCTTTATTCCAACAAAGGCTTTAGTTGACAAACATTCACTTCATCATTTCACTTTCACGTCTTAATTGAAAAAACAGAGGATGTTTAGTGTACAAAAGAAACACATTAATAAATCTAACAGCATGATCTATTGCGCTAGCTGAATTGAAAGACTTTCTATAACATGCCTAATTTAATTACCCAATGAAACTGAATTCCTCAATGAGACGAATATTAAATCGAAGTAATATTACACAAGGAACAACAACTAGGGACTGTAACATGATATACACATGAAAACTTGAGCAGGGAATGGCATGCCAACTTCCAACCAAATTGGACTAAAATATTTTGGCATATGGAATGCAAAACTCACCCAGAAAATTGCTTTGCTTCTGCTAAAAGCAAAAGCAAGAGTAAACTGATGAAAAAAAGAAGTAAAAGAATATTTGAGATGTAAACCACCAACAAATCTGAACATGACAAACTAACAACAAAATACAAGGTTTATTTGATGACATGTACCGACAAGATGACTAGCTTATACAATTCTGGCTTGACTAATGAGATGGACTGGATGACAGATCAGTAGCAGCAAGACATGCACGACAAACGTTTGACAATACTAGCATCCTGGAGGACGCTGGTTTGAGTTACGGAAACAGACTCTCCATATATTGGGGGTAAGGCTGAGTACATGCTGACCCTCCATTAGAGGGACCCTTGACCCTTTTCTAATACTACCTCACTCCATTACATTCAGAAGTTGAACAAACAAGAATACTAGCAAAAGTAGGTTTCGTTATAGTTTGATTTGAACTAGCAACGAATAACACACATAAGTAGTTAAACTCAAAAGTAGAGCATGGTATATAACCTGTAAATCCAAGTGAAGGGGCTGAACTACTGGCGTATCTTGATTAATAACAAAAAGGCATTTAAAAAATGATTATACAAGATTTCTCGTAGTTAACAAAGGAGGAAGCATCACGAATTTCTAGAGGCAGACTGTATCTTCAAATATTTCGGAATGATTATTACCTTGTATCTTGAGAGCCATCCCAAGGATAATTTGCAACAAGTGCACCCTGTTAAAACGGTACAAGGTTAATAGAGAGAGGACATTACATTCTATGGATCTGTACTTGGTATGACACAACTGTATCACTTGTTTGAAAGGATATCAAATGGAATGTTTTCATTTCATACTGATATAGGAAGAAATGTCACAGGACAGAGAGAGCACAATCAGGGAGTATCTGGGTCATATCAAGTCATATCACTTGTAACCAGTTATGAACTACTAAAGAGCACAAAACCATAAAAAAATTTAGTTCAGGGGGATTGAAAACAGATATAACAGGTTTACAACATATAACAGACAGCATAATATATGACAGCCATTTACGAGTTGTTTGGTCTCCTATAAAGCAAAATACTATGCAGCATTCGTCGTTGTGAGTGGAATTGCAAATACAATGGTTGGTTGCCTATATGGGGATCTACAAATAAAATGTCTGGAATGATGCAATTAGGATGCTGGAAAAACCAATTATGGATGTAAATAGAAAGTTGTTTGGTCAGAAGTCAATGAAGAGAGAAAAGAGGAAATTGTGTAATAGATGTTGTTGTAAGTGGTGTTGCAACAAATGCTGCAACATTTGGAGGTCTTGAAATGGCAGTACTTAGTTGAAAATGTTGCAGTACCACTAGTTACATACAATAAAACAGACCCTTAGTTTTCTGGAGTGTTTATGCCATTTTCTAATGAGAAAAACTAAATACCAGTAACCAAATGTTATTGCTGCATATTCATTATGATTGTATTTTGCCAACAAAATATCTTCACACACCCCTTATATATGACAACATAAATTAGAATGGAGTAGGATATGAACCAAGATCAATGTATTAAAAATCGGATGTAAGAAAATATGTCGGGAAAAATTAAAATATTGAACATTATCCATATCGGCCTCTTCAAATATATAGTATGGATGAAAATAAATAATCAATACACACACACACACAAAACTCCATCTGACAATCTTATTATACTAAGGCATTAAAGCAATAGAACAATGAATCTTATCAAATGAATTAATCCCAAGATTTGACAAAGACGGAGTTTTGTCGACATAAAACTGAAGTAAAAAAAAAAGTAAATAAAAATCCTAAAATTAAGATAACAAGAAAAAAGTACATAATGCCACCAGTTGCTGTTGACCTTGGCTGTTGGAGACTTCGATGGCATTCTAACGTCTTTGGTCGGTGACGTTGCAGTAGTTAGGGTTGTTGCTAGTTGCCTTTGAATGAGAGAGAGAAGAGTGAGGAGAAGATGATGATATTGTTGGAAAAGATGAGACACGAGAGGCATGGTGTCATCGATGCTCGCCGGAGCGTTTGTGGCTGCTCCAGTCGACATAGTTGCTTTCTAAAGAAGAGAGATCGGGAAACGAGAGACGAGAAATAAAGAGGCAATGTGGAGAACCTTCCTTTTCATTGCCTTAAAGTTTTAAGTGACTTATAACACATTGTTGTCTCAATTTCCACATAATTTTGGGCCATTTTCCAGTGTCTCACATTTCCTTCATATAACCTTCATACAACACCCATGTTCATGTTTAATATAAGTCTCTTGCAAAAGTAAACAAAGTTCTTCTATAAAAACTGTACTTGTAAGCTCTAGGCTCCTTGCTATTCCATCTAGAAATGAAAGGGGCACCAACTCCCTTTCTAGTTTTAACCTTTCTCAGGAATCAGGATGAAGCATATCATCTGCCTTTTGGATTCAGTACCATCCCTCTATTCTAGTAGTTTCTCAACCTCATTCTACATTTGGGTCTATCTGACACAAATAGAGACATCCTTTCTAGAATTGAAAATAAGGACAGTCTCTTCTTTGGAAACACTAAAATCTAAAAGTTCCTTCACTTCCATTATTCGGGTGGCATGGTGTTCAGCAAAGTGTAGAATCTCGTAGAGCGATGTTAAAATTCTTCTGCAAAAGCTATTACAGAAATTCTATTTTAGTTGTTAGGTCTAACCTTGCTAATTCGTTCATTTAGAATAGCCAAAAAGAATACTCTACATAAAATAGTCATTATCTTTCAATTACAAGAATATAGTCATATTTTGCTTCTTCTTATTCTCAAATATGAAGGTACATTTAGTATGATGTGATCCCTAATTTCTGATAATTTTCCATTATGTTTTGTAAATGTCTACTCAGAAGTTCACATTCCACCAGGAACAAGGAACACCTTTATTATTCATAGTTTTCAATTCTTACAAAATTTTGAGCTTATTCAAGCTCATGTATTTCTAGCAATGTTCTGATAACCGGACAGTCGGTCGAACCAGAAAAACGGGGAACGGGCAGGTAGGCTGCCGATTCTCTAAACCACAAAACCTTTTTTTACCCTTTGAACCGTTGTTGAACCGGCCAACTGCTTGAACCGTTTGGACCAGATGAACCGCACAGTTTAGCCAGTTCAGTACATTTAAGTCAAATGGGTTGTAAATAGATTAGGTTAAATAAGAAAATTGTACCCATTACCCATTTGTTTGTAAACGTTGCCATGCAGTAAAATGCGGTTATTTGTTTTCTATTTCTGCGTTTCTTCTCCTCCATCAGTTTCTTCTCTCTACGAGGCACTGCAACTTCTCTCAGACTATATTCTTCTCTTTCTCCCTCAATTTTACTTTGTGCGGTGCCACATTTGTCTCCAACGATCATATTTTTCTCCTTCTCCATCAGTTTCCTCTCTTCGTACGACGTCATGGCTTCTCTTCAATGATAAAAAAAAAATTCTCCTTCTCCTTCTGTTTCGGTTTCCTCCCTTGTGTGGCGCCGCCGCGGCTTCTATCCACCAATGATTTTCAATTCTCATATAGAATTTTCTTTTTCGAGTACATTTCTTTATTTTTCTTTTTTTTACAGTCAAGTACTTGAGAATAATTCTTTATGTGATTCTATAGCATACTTTTTTAGTTTGATACACAGTCAACTAATTGAGAAAGAATACTTTGATTCATTTCGGAATGCTAGTTAAATAAGGGTTAGGAGAGAAAGTAAATGGTGATTAAGAAAGGGTTAGGAGAAAGTAAATGAAAGGAGAGAGAAGCCAGTACTGAATCCTACATTTTTACTACTTATTACTTACTGTAAAGTGAATGAGCATTTGTAAATGTTAGTTGTTGCACTGTATGCATGGATCATGCAAGCAAGTCATCTTCTAGTGCTGCTTTTTCACAAACTAGTTATGTGGACGTGCGTTGTACAATTCTTTTTTCGTTTGTGCTGAAGAAAAGAGAGAAAGTTAGTTTTGGATTTGTTTTCTTCCGTATTTTTTTCCTCAATTAATTGAAAATATACATACGGCTTAGACGAGCCGTTTTGAAGCCGCTTTATAATAATAGAGATGTTGTAAATGGCAATAGATAACTAATTTAGTTTTCTTTTAAAGGAAATATTTTATGTTAGTTACATTCAGAGTTTGCATGAGTCAAACTACAAATTACATGTATATTTGAACCCCGGCTTGACATCGGTTGAACCTCTAAACCTTGAACCCTGGTTCGGTCGCCGGTTTAGTTCTCAGAACATTGATTTGTAACAATCAAGGAAGTGAAGGAACATATATACTGTAGAAAGATCCTATCAGTAGTGAATTAAATATAGTTTCTTTGATTTTGCTTGTTAACCACATACAAACAAGTATGCAAGTTTCCGCTAAAGACATAAATTGTATTAGAAAGAAAGAAAAAGGGATAAAAGATGTTACCCCATGTAAACTTGCAGAGGCCGCAAAGTGTTGTTCTTTTACCCAATTCATAATTGCTCTTGTTTCAGGTTGTCGCATGTCCTCCACATCATTAACAGGATAAAACTGTGCAGTTCTATTATCAGTATTATACTAGAGCACAGGCCCTAACAAAGTATAATATGAAACTGAAACAAGGGACTAATTAAGCTTTTCCAGAATCTAGTCTAGTAACAACCAGAAAATTTTAAGTTTACTATGCCAGTTAGTGCAATATGGAAATGCTCACTTGGTCAGGAAAATCTCGATTTAGGTCCACATTGTTTGCATTCCCACGCCTCCTAAGAGCAAACCCATCAGGATTCATTGTTGGAAGAATATGTAGATGGACATTTTTTACAATCATTGTTGCCTATGTACACAAAACAACTGAGTGCAAATTAATATCACAACAACAAAAACATACTGAACCAAATAACAAAGAAACATTATAAGAAAAAAGAAAGCACAATAGTAACGACCCAAAAAAGAAACACATTCACATTAGAATAAGAAAAATGGACCTCCAGTTTAACATGGTATACCTAAATAATCAAAGTGGAACGTACACCGTGTTGCTGTCTAGAACTTACATACAGGATAGAATACAATCTTAGGAAATACAATACTGAGCGAAACATAAATGAACTTTCATTATTTAGAAAGGTGATATTCCATAATCTATCATATCCAGCATGACCTAACTAGTTACAAAATTTATTTTGTCTCACCTATAATATTTGAGAACCTCTAGGCAATATATTTTGTCTATTACTAAGTAATAACATGCATGCTCATACTTTCACCTCAAAATTTACTAAAATTGGACTACTCAAAAAGACCTAACGGAAAAAAAATAAAGCACAAGCAAGATGAGGATATCTGACAAACAGAGAACATGGAGAATATAAGAAAAACCAAGAAGTTTCATGGAGATTGTTGATTATCTATACAGAAGTGTTCGTTAAAGTATGTTTTTTTGAGGTTTATATTTTAGGTTTTTTAGGAATGTACTGAGCAAGTTGCATTTAGTTACTTTTTTTGAAACTGGTAGTAAATTATCTTTTTTGCTTTTGTACTTGACACCTTGAGTATTTTTTTGTCACTTTAATATCATCTTTCAGAACCAAAGGTTTCGCAGTTCCATGGTTGATAACTTTGGCATGGAAAAGGGGAAATCCTGGGTTCGACGGAAACTATGTGACAGGCCCTTAATCTAAAAAAATTAAAGCGAATCTAATGCCTTTAAAGTTTTTGCTGCCGATAATATATAGTAATGAGTGTAAAATAATGGTACCTGAGTTAGGTTTGACTGCAGAACAATATAAGGCAATGATTCATATATGGTACCTGAGTTAGTTTTGACTATTACCCTTTTAGTGCCAATAAACTGTATACTTAGTCAATGATTCATATATGGTACCTGAGTTAGTTTTGACTGCAGAACAATATAAGGTTATAGGGGTTCATAAAGGCACATATCTTTTCTGTTATAAAATAAAATTGGTATTTCAAGTTCTGCCTTTTAAGCCATTTTCCTTTTCACTTTTGGGGCATAAGTTCTTTTGTTAATTTTTATTGCTATTTCCTGAACCCCGATGGCCCATAAGAGTAATTTTTTTTCCTTGATCTGTTGTGATCCTTTTGAGCTTTTTAGAGGAGCTGAGTAATGCCCATGAAACAACAGTTTTTCCCTCTGTATGTCATGTGACACAGGACAAGAAACATAGTGTAATCTATACGGATCAATTCACAATAAGACAAATTGAGATTCATGGATGCCTAAACCAATGGTTACTACTAATCTACCAACAAATAACCCTAGTGGATAACTGAATAACCAATTGAATTCAAGATATAAAGGCACAGGTTTACCAAAAAAGGCCGAGTCGATGAAACACAATCTCATTCCATGAGATGAATCCATGTGTCCAAGCCTTCGCTCCAAGATTCAACCTCGATTTGATGGTTAGATCTTGATTTGGGATTAGGGTTTTTGAGTTGGTGATGTAGTAGATGAATACATGGGCTGAATTTCGGATGTCTATGTATAGAAACAGGGGCTGTTTGAGTTAATCTTGGATGGCAGAAGCCCAAAGGAAGAAGGGGAAGAAATCTGCGCAGCAATAGAGAGAGCAAGGGATCTTGGCGGTTCAGGCAAGTGCATAGAAGTGGTTGGATGGCGAGCTACTAGAGGAAGAAAAGGCAGCTGCCTGTAAAGCAGGAGCACAACCAGAAGTTTAAGGCAGCAGAAACACAACAGAATATCAAGGAGGAGCAGATTGGGTATTAGGGTTTAAAAAACAAATAAAAAGGAGATGAAATTGGGACCAAAACCAAGTTTCTAATGGTATCCACACGAGCTCCTCGATCATCGAGTGATCCAAGTCACGAACGCTTCACGTACATTGATATCAGCAACCCGTAGTACTCAGAGATCCTCCCCGAAGCGGGTCTGGAGAACAACACTGTGTGTTTTGGTAACAGTCAGCCGGAATTCCAGTTCACATTGGCTGGCCAAGAGCAGGTCAAAAGGGAAGGAATTAGGGTTTTTCTTGTTAAGGTCGGCTTCATTTCTCATTTCGGTTTTCCACATATATCAACTTGGCTGGGTTTGGGAAGAACAGGTTCAGAAGGAGCCACCTCACATCCACCAAGGTTACATGTATGCCCCTAGACAATTGATTGACATAATAGTTACTGGCTTTCCACCGTCCTCATAGAAACTGAGTTCTTCATCCCACAACCACAACATTGACGTGATCCCAATCCGGATAACAAAAAGTGGCTACCCGACGGATCCAGATCTTACAAGATGAAGAAGTTCAACAAAGATATCAATCAAATGGCAATAGAAAAGACAATAAAATCATTTAATTGTCAAAATAAAACACGCATATGGGAACATATCATAGGATTCCTGTGAGTTCTTTTTTACAGGATGCATATGCACACCAAATATCCGGTCTCAAACAAACCGCATCCCCATACTGTGTATTGGTTTATGCTACCCCTTGTACCGTGTACCAAGCAAAATTGCGTACCTCGTACCGTGCCGCGCATCGAAGCAAACTGTGACACATGTAACATTGAGTTCGATCTAATGGTGGTGATGGCATTTTTGTGATTTATATATATATCTCCAATCTCAAAAACGAATGGAATAAAAAACAATTTAGATGAAAATTCTAGCTAATGCATTTGAGTATAAAAATATAGCTATTTCCTAATGTGAGTATTTTTCTACTTTGATTCTCAACTTTTCTGAAATAAAGCTGCAAGCCTGCAAGAGTATCTAAGGGTTTAAGTTGAAGGTACTTTGACCATAACTGCAGAGCATAAACATCTCGTCTTGGATTCCTCTTAGAATGAAATTGCCTTGAAGCCTACATCTAAATTGCTCACAAAAGTCAAGTAGAGATAGTATCTTATTTGGTAGTTGTTCAACGTCCAAATGTTGTGCCGACCCACATACCACATGCATTCAAACATGCCGGACAGTACGATATTGGTACAAGAGTTGATAGAACTTGAATACTCCTAAACTAACTCGGATTGAGACTGCGAAAATGGATACTGGATTTGTTAACAATAGAGAGGGGATGCCCTTAACAGAGCTTAATGCAAGACAAGGATTCATTCAAACATGAAGACAACAATATATTTTTTAAATATAGGAGCTGCAACGGGTAAACAACTTAGAGAGTCCAATGCTTAATTATGTAGGCAGCTGATAAAGGTATTTTCCATCAACCAGTCTTCAGGCCCTTTCTGAGAAACAGAACTTTATCCAAATTATAAATTTATAATAACAATAAGGAATCACATATAACACACGAAAAAGGCCTACATGAAGACTAATTAAGTAATGTAATTGTTAAATCAATATGGATATGAAACTCCCTATACATATCAAATAAGTAGATATTCCAATCACTTGCCAGAGGATTCACCTGAAATCCAAAAAGTACCAAGTCAATTTATAAAGTAGTTTTTTTAAAGTTAGTATCTGCCATAACCCAGACCTCATTTATGTGCCTCTGGCATGGGGACAACTAATATTTTGAACCAACTCACTTTAGCATGTCATCCTAGATATCACATGTTTAGTTGTTACTCTAAGATAAGATGTCTAGTTGGGACGGGTCAGCATTTGAGAGTTCTGCTATATTTTTCTATTTAACTTTTAATAACATGAGGAAAATATCTCAATTTAGTACAAATTTCCATAACAAGTTCTTATGATTTTAACAGCTCTCCATTTATATCCCTTATTTCTTTCCCGTACTCCACGAATTGCTAAATTCCTAATAGCTTACTATTTGCACAAAAAGAAGGAAATTGGATTTAGATGATTGGTATGCAGCTTATGTCGGAACTACACTAGAACATGAAACGATGAGCATTGCATAGATGTCTATAATTAATAATCCTTTCAATATCTACTTAGATAACTTTCGATAGCATGTGCTGCAACCTGTTCTAGGAAGTATCCTCCTAGTTGGAATATATATAATAGATTGATGTTCCCCCCATTTCTTTAGAAACTGAAACACCTATAGAACAAGGAAGAAAACAACTAGCAAGAAGAATATATGTAAACAACAAATTCGCTTGAAAAGGAAGGAGAGAGCCTACCAAAGAATCCTTCATATAATTGCTGCATAGCCAATTTACAAGAAGCATAAGCAGTTCTCGACCCACGGGCTCATCACCATGCACATTTCCAATGAACTACAATATAAGACGTATCTTAATGCGCTTCTGCAACATTGTTTATATAACTACAGAAATAGTACTTAATGCTGATAAATTTATAACAAGCATGCTTCACAATACATATACAAGTTACACATAATGAAATAAATGTCGAGCATATAAGCTCTCTAGCCACTCATCTAGCAAAAAGGATTCATCATGAAATGCCACATCATATTCCTCTTATAATATTCAAAACAAACAGTATTGAATATCATAAAACAAGGTCCATAAAGTTGACAAACTAGTCTGAAAGCATAGCTAAGACATTGTCTACAAAATGGAAGATAACTAAAACAACTAAGAAAGCAAGTACTGAATCTGCTGATTGGATATCTATTCACCTGAGATGATACATCTAAAACACAAAAATATCTTAAGCGTACTCATGAGGAAGTAACCCAATTCACCAACTAGGCTAAAACCATTCATAAATAGAAGATACATTCCAACTTGCACACAAAAACTTCTGTAAGGGAACAGATATCACAATGGTACAACTAAGGTCAATTCTTCCAGAAAAGGAGAAGGATCCATAATAAAAAAACTGAAGTTCTTAAACAAGAATAAACATGTTATGAGCCATAGGTAGGTGTGGCAATGGCCCCAATAACCTGTGAACCCTATCCGAGTTCAATCTGACTTATTGGGCTTTGACATAAAATCAGATCATATAGATTAAGAGATCAGGAATAGACGCTAAGCACAAATCTGACTCCATCTTTGATGACTCTGAGGAGCCCAACCAAACAAACAAAACTTATGTGTTTGGTCTTGGTTTTGTGCACTTAATCAGTGTTGAAACCCCATCTCATCCATTCATGTCGGAAATCAGAGGCCAGAACTTCCTTCTCTTGGAACACGAATTCAACCAACCTAGCCAGAATATCAGACTGCATGACTTTCAGGTTCAATTCGACTGGGCTTATTTTGGAATATTTTAGGCAATATTTTTTACGGCTTTGGATACTTTATCGCAGGGTACAAAGTATAGTTTCGGTATCGGTTTCAGGCTGTAATTATGAGTATCAGTTTCGGCAGTTTCGAGGGTTCAAGTGGTTTTGAATCGGTCAGTTCTAATAATTTTGGCGGTTTTGTATCGATTCGGCTGATACTATGGGCCTTGCTTTATCACCCTTCTACTTGTATATCTCCATCTATAATAAGAATGACTTCACAATTGGGAAGAAACGTTGGTTTTCTCCACATAATCATTTTCTCTACTCATTAGGAGTAACTACCATCTCCTCTCTCTCTCATATCTAACAGTACCAAAAAAGATTGTATCAGATCTCCAAAAACAACAATTCCTTTCACAGCTGATATGTGCATGACAAATTTGTCACTCTCATCTGAATAAAATAATTTAAATGACAAAAAAAAAGGTGAACAACTCAACTTTTATAACATCTATGAATTTTTATGGTAGTTTATATAGCCAAAGGAAAAAAAAAAATTGGTCTGTAAGCTGAAACCACAAAATAATAGGTTCATACTTAAATAGATCGTCTGATTTCTTAACAGTTTAGATATGGTGATTGCTAGTGGATCTTGTAAGATTCGATTTATTGCCAAACTTTGTCATAGGATCTCACCGATAAACCGGAAATCTGATCAACATAGCTGCTGACACGGTGATGAAGAAAGGAGAAGCATAAATCTGAATTAAATTCCAGTAATGCTAAGCTACGAGATATATAATCCCGCATGATCCCACTAACTTTCTTCTTCTTTTTTAAACCCTTACCGTTTGTATTCGATTTTCCCTCATCCCCTGTATCCTCCTTCCTCTTTTTCCCTGTTCCTCCACCGAACTTTTCTTCCTAGTTCCAAGTAATAAAAATATATCAAGACCAGTGTGAGTTGCAACACTTTCCAGTTTTACCCCCTAATCTACCCCTCCAATCCTGGGCACTGGTTATGTAAAAAACTATTCATAGATAATCATCCTAAAAGGATAGGAATAGGACACATGAGCCATAAATGGTAATTGGATATTCTACGGAGACTTTTATTTGTAGCGACTGAGGGTACAAAATTTGCACTTAAGGTGACAAATATGATGGCTTGTTTTCCTGTTCTAGTTACTTGCAACAACTGTAAAAGTGGAAGGGGGTACATTACAGTTTACTCGAATAATTATTGTACAGTGGAATCTAACTCGTATATGAATCCAAATTTAGACTAGCACCAACATAAATATAGATACACAAAATATAAGTCAATGAGTACACCGCACCAAATACTTGGATAAATCACTAACTTTAAATGCAGGTTCAGCTTCTTCCTTGCCAGGCTTGTCAGAAATTTCAATCACCAACTATGGGAAGTACATCAGATAACTTAATATGTGTTAGTAGCTAGACAATGAAAAAGTTAGTACAACCATTTGAGATGCATCGCTATTATTCAGGTTGGAAACATTACCAGTGGGGATCCTTTTACACTCTTTCCAATGCTGTAAGCAGGTTTTCAACAACCCCTCAAAGAGAGAAACAAGAAGGTCAGCATAGAGAGATGGAAAAAGGCAGACATGGAAACTTACTGAGGAAACTGTCAATTACATCCACACAAAATTAAGTTGTTGCCCAATGCACTGATATAAAAAATTACTAATTATATTTAGAATATCCAGAATAAATATTTAACCTTCAACCTTTTTGTGAAGTATGCAACTATCTTAAATGCAATTACAACTTCTTCTTTTATATAGAAATTAACCTCTTTTTGCTAACATTTTCAGGAGGAACCAACAGGAGACAAGCTAAGTAAACTATACCTATAGATCCTGGCAATATTTGCACATCTTTCACCAAACTCTATAACCGCCTTCTTAAGTTCAATGTTACTCATATACCCATGGGTCAGAGCTTCCCTGCAACACAATTAAAGAAGCCGGTTATCAATACATCAAGCATATGTCGTATTACTAGTAAATGGTATAAAGGAATTAAAGAAAACTTCCATAAGATACACATCAGATACATACGATATACGTGGTTGCTTATCCTCAAACAAATGTCGCGTTAATAACTCACTTCTTTTGTCCAAAAAACCTGCCAACATTAATAAAAAGGTCTAGAAAGTGATTAATGTAAAACCGATCTTAGTGATCTGATCTAGAGGAAGGTAAAAAATCACTAACCCTCTGTAGAAGTACACAGCACATAGAAGAAACTTTATGTTAACATGCATGGACATACTGTATAAGCTAAGTTACAATGCAGAACCAAAACCAAAAGTCAGGAGAATACATTATCTGCAGTGCTTCAGCAAGCAAAGAACAAGCTTGCATATTGTTTTTATCTCTATTCCTGGTCTTTCCTAATGATCACGAGAATATATGACAATGTGATCTATTGATCAACCAAGAACATCTCAAAAGCACATAACAGTTCAAATTTTACTCTCAAAAGAAATCCATCGATGAGCTCGATAAATGTGACTTGCATTTCCATTATTCACGTAAACCCCAAGTGACGTTGCCGTATATATAATTTCAGATTTGACGTGTAATAAAGTTTAAAATAGAATGATATTGAGTTCATTCTTACCTGGTTACTTTTAGTCACCCAAGTTCATGACTTCTTTGTTTCCTATATGTCGGTAGGCATGGGAAATGGAGAGTAGTTAGTGGCTAGTCCTAAAATTGTAGAGAACAATTTTTGGGAGAGAACCAACATACTGTCCATATAAGATTTTACTTTTCTGATTTGTAATAAGCAAAAGTACAAAATAAGAAAAAGCCTAATAAGTCGAGCACACAAACTCCAAAGTTTCAAAGTTGGAATATAAAGAGGTCAGTTGATTTAGGCCCATTTGGGACTCGGTTTACATGTCTCAAAACCAGGTTTAGGGGACTAAAACTTAGTCTTAAGTTTAATGTAGAGTGTTTGGGACTTGGTTTTGGTTTGGTTTTGGGCAAAGTAATCTAAGATTTTTCTCATTTTGGAGATGCAGAACCGCCTCCAAGCCTAGGCGACCTAGGCATAAGCCTAGGGTCCCAAAATTTACAAAAGCCCGCTAAAATTTACAAAGGCGCCCATTTTCAGTATCGTCTAGGGCCCCATTTTGATAGAGCCGGCCTTGTGGAAATGGAACAAAATTTCCATTCACAAAAATCTTATATATAATAGGAAAACTTCTAGGTTTTACCGTGAAACTTTCTATGTTTCAAAAGTTCCCTTCTCCAACCTTATATATATATATATATATATATATATATATATATATATATATACCTCTCCACCAACATAATTACTAATAATTATACACTTCCAACTATAATAAATATTCACCATCTCAAAAATTAGTGTACTTCAAAATATTTTATACTATTTCAAAATAAGTTTGTCATGTAAATATACATTTAAAAATAAAAATATTTGATGAGCATTTGCATATCATGTTCCTATCTAGCATCAATTTTGTTATTAATAGTTGAGGCCTGCCAATTCCCTAGCAATTCCCGAGTTATGTGGCTGTCTGGTAACCCTATATAAGTCGGATATGGCACTTGAAAAAATAGTATATACTTACCAAAAAAAGTGCAACTAGAACACTCAAATGAAGATTCTATATAGTCATATGTATCAGATATGAGGCATTAATGGATATAATAACATAAAATCCTTTTATCCCACACTTTTGGGATTGGTTGTTTGAATCCTCTCTTCCATTCGATTATGTTAAGGGCCATGCCCCCTTTAACAATAACAAAAATCATATCCTTCTTTGCGACGTCAATCCATGTTCATTTCGATCTCTTTATTATTTTATCGCTCCTCCTTACCCTCATCATTTATTGGTCTATATTGCACATGTTGAAACTACCTAAGAAAAAAAATTCTCATATTCTCGATCAGTGCCCGCTATAACTTCATTTCTTATATTATCTTTTAATGTATTTTCACTTATCCATCTTAGTGTTCTCATTTTCGCTGCACTAGTTTTCTGGACATATATGAGGCATTAATGTATATGCAAGCAGAAATTATATCTTAAATGGGTGTTGAGTATATTCTTCAAACAAATTGTAGTAAGGAGCCCTACCCAAAGGACATTACTAAGAAATAACTCCTTGTTCAGTTTCAGATGAAGGTATGCGGAGATATGGAGGAAGAGAAAGAGATGGTGGCTAATCCTAATTAGGCGAAGAGGAACAAATTGTCAGGAATAGTCAACAAACGCACTGTAGTTGAGTCTTTCCTTATTTATCATGATTAATAATACAACGATGAACTAAATATAGAAAGCCTTTCCTTATTTACCGATATGTGAATATAGACTATCGACTGAATATCTCTACTATTATAAAGGGGCTTCAAAACGGTTTGAAAATGAGCCGACGGCTTGAAAATGAACCGTCTAAGCCGTATGCATATCCTCAACTAATTAAATAAAAAATAAAAAAAATAAAAATTCCAAAACTTTTTCTCTTTTCTTAAGCACCCCGTTCCAAGTCGGCCCTATTGCTATCATTTCAAATAGGGAAGTCCCATTGAGGGTTGAGATTACGGGAACCAAATCCGCCCGGAACTAGCCACCCAGACCGAAAAAATAATATGTTCAACACACGTGCACTAAATAAAGACAGGATCTTCCACTATTATATAATAAGAAGAAATGACCTAGCAGGCTAGTAACCCTAAAACATACCAAAAATTGTGTCGAAGTTACTAAAAAATGCACTAATCTCAGTGCTAAGGGACCTTGTGCCTCATTTCATCCAGACGCACACTTTGCTTTGGCAGGACAAGCGGGATGTTACACAATGATCCAATAGTATCATTGATACTCCCCCGTCTAGAATTTCGAGCGCAACTTAAGCTTCTATTTCGTTGCAAACAAGTGCGACATAAAGCAGACAAATAAATAATATTTATTTACGCTATTCTTCTAACACACATCGCATGAAACTTGTCAATTCTCTAGGTTCAGAACAAATGGATCGTACTGTTTGGTCTGCGTCAATTATAAACATTTCAAATTCTACAAAAACAAAAGCTCGTACTTAATCAATAATCAGGAAACACAACCCTAGCTCAATGAAGAAAAATAATTTGAAAATCGAGTTGATCAATTGGTGTTTGATTTATTGGCTCGAAGCGATCAGACCGCACCTGACGGAATCGGGATCCGGTCACCGCCCCTGGCGACGGTAGACCTAGGGATCGAGAAGAAGGAGAGGAAGAGGAGGAGGAAGGAGGAGAACAAGAGACCCATCGCTGGTTCAATCGCTTCGAGTTTGCTAAGGCAAATTATAAGCGCACTCCTATCATTACTTGGGGTAGCCCAGGATTTGGGGGTAGCCCATTAATGATCAAAGTTTACTCACGCTAGCCCATTAGTTTACTCATACTAGCCCACTTTGAAACCCTTCTCCCAAACACTCCCAAACTGTTCCCACCCCACCGGAGCCCTCCCCCCTCCCGCCGGTCGTTCTCCGAGACTTCGTCCTCCTCCTCCTTGTCGATGGCTCCCAAAGTCTCGAAAGAATCAAGGTACAAATCATCATTCTCCTTGTTCTATTGCATTTACAAAAAATTTCAAAAATTTCAAAAATTCCTATTGCATTTATAAATTTTTTAGTGATTTTCTTTCCATTCTTCAAATGAGGGCATACAAGTCCTGAATGTAGTTTAGGGTGTAGTTTAGACGTTTACTTGGTTGATCGAACATGATTTTAGGGCATACAATGTCGAGAATTGTCCACATTGTCGAGCAGTATCGGACGGAACTGCAGATTTTCCTACAGTCCTATATAGATTTAGGACTGTAGAAAAATCGACAGTCCTATTTATATTAAGGACTGTAGAATTTTCTACAGTCCTAAAATTATATAGGACTGTAGGCATTTCAACAGTCCTAAAATTTAGGACTGTGGAAAATTCTGCAGTCCTGTACACTTATAGGACTGTAGAAATTTCTATAGTCCTGAATGTTAAATTAATTATGATGTTAAAATAGAAATTATTTTTTTGTCTTATAATCATGCCCCTCGGAAGGACACTGTGGATGAAGATATCATGAGAAGACGCCCTACTGCGTCGATGCGTAAGGAACGCACTGTTTCGCATACTATTGAACCAGGTGTCACTATCCGCGAGCCCGAGGCACGCCCTGAAGTGAGGAAACGTCGACTGACGAAGAAGACTGTCGCTCGTTCGAAGAGACGTGCTCCTCCTAGTTCTTCCGGTTCTTCTTCCTCCTTCGATGAGGACATGCCAAATGTCCCAAATCGGCCTACTGATGGTTCACGACCTTCTCAGCCTGCAGATAGTCATGTCGAGAGTCTCCCACAAACTCTCAAAAACCGGACTACTGATGGTTCATGACCTTCTGAGCAGCCAGATAGTCTAGTCGACACTCGTCCAAACGGTTGCTCTATGTTATCGTCGATCGAAAATCATATTGCATACCAATATGGAATAATCCGGTAAGTACATTACATTATGATAAATTTATATATAGTTGTAAGTTCAAAGTTCATCCAATTATTTATAGATAAGTACATTTTACATAGAGGTATAATTTCATCCAATTGTTTACTTTTTAGGAGAGTTCTCGTATGTTGACAGTGATCAACCACGGGAAAAAATACAATACATGGAGGTATGAATTATTGGGAGACGATATGAAGGCAAAAATCAGTCCCACCGGTCTATAATATTTGGGTAGCTACTCATATACGACGGTGGATAATGCACTGATTTTAGCATTTGTAGAACGATGGCATCCAGAAACCAACATTTTCCATCTACCCAATGGGGAGTTGACGATTACCCTTGATGACGTCCATCATATATTGGGACTTAGGGTTGATGGTCGAGTCATGATGAATCAAACTTTTGATGAGTCGAGCATCAACTTTTACGACTATATTGTGGATTATGTATCAGGGTGTCTGGGAGTTGATGCCACTAGTTTTACTAGTCTTCGAGAATTCAAGAAGTCCTACGGACTTCCTCTAAAATATTTGGAGGAGATATTTGTTGAGCCGGCCCCCGAAATTGATAATAGCGAAAATGTGGCCCACGGATATATGCAGTTCATCTTAAGGGCTGTCTGTCACGCCCCAGTCCCAAAATGCCGAGGGTCTGGACACGTGGCAATGGCCAGCAGCACGCACCGATGGACAACCCAATTTAATGGATCCATCAGGGCATGCTTAAGCTGTAGTCTAGCAATTTATAGAACCAATAATATAGGTCACAGACTAATCTATCTCATCCACAACAGATAAACACAGAATAAATGCCAGAAGTAATGCAAATGGAAATAAATAAGCAATAAGAGTAAATAAGTATCTCGGGAAACAATCCGAGAATCAGTCTGTTACATTTAAGGAAATAGACAGGAAATAAATCAACTGGAAATAGAAATACTGAGTATATGAAGCTGGTGCTCAGGAGAAGTCTTCGGCCACTATTTCGTCCTCGGTTCCTGGTTCTGCTCCAAGGAGTGCTCCTGCACCGTACACCTCGGGGTAGTTTTCTTCAGCTATTCCTGGGGACATAATCCGGATCCAGGTCCTCAGGGGACAGCAAGGTACAGAAAATATAAGCCAAAATAAATGCAGTGCAGCAGATAAATAAACAAGAGGGTAAGCTATGTAACCAACTTATGTGATATGCAAGTTGAGAGCATCACTAGAACTCAGGCTGAAGCCACTACAAGCTCTGTGTCGGGGAGCCGGTAGCGGCAATAACTATGAATTATACTATGAAATATACTATGTTTTATATATATAATATCAGCCTGTAGTCTGTGTGTCTCTCCCCACCCAATGTAATCCCACGTCTCATGTCCACGATGCCTCATGTCCATGTCACGCACGATTATAACTAATGCAGCAAGTCTGATAGCTATGAATCAATGCCTATGAATGTAATGTCTAGATCATAAAACATGTATCCTATACAGAATCACCTTGAATGTCTCAGGAAGACTCTGTCTCATGAAATAGTGTCAAGTGTCCTGGGTTCTGGTGTACTTGATAAGACAAGTACGAGAATTATCGGGTATCGATATCCATCTCTATGTGACGTTACACAACTCCGCGTACGGGGTTGGCACCCGACTGGTAATCGGACGCTAAGTAAAGCCACTCGGTCCTGGGTTGAACAGTTAAACAAGTTACATATGAAGTCTACAAGAACTCAAGTAAAGTACTATAACAGTCATCACTGCGAATTGGCAAGCTTTAATTGCCCACTAATGAATAAGCAAGTCAAGAAAAATAAGTAGCAAGCTGCAGGGTTTGGCAAGGTACACTTGCCTGTGGTTCCGGTTCCAATTGCGGTTCTGACTTCAGCTGGAATTGCAGGCGGTACTCCGGTTGCTGAAAACATCACCATCAGATCCAGAAAATATCAATCAGCTAGAAACGCCTGTCCTTGAGTCCAATTTGGAGACAAGGGCAAAAACGGTCATTTTGGGTCAAAACGGGATCCACATGTGGGCCCGCTTTGCACCAAAAAATGTGTCAGGGTCAAAGGTCTCCAAATTCATCAAACTTAGTGTCAACAGGTCAGGAACGATGATACAAACCCAACGGAACTTCCAGAATTGGATTCCGATGAGCCGATCACAAAATCGCCCGTCGAGCGGGGCCTTTGGGGCCCACGACACGCGATTTCGTCAACGTTCTCAGAATCGAACCAAACTTGGGTCACAGGACCAGCGTATCGCTACGAGTCCGATGGCGCAAGTTTTGTTTCAATCCGACGTGTATACACAAAGTTAGGGTAAATTGCAGAAAAGTCGGATACGGGGCGATGTCCGCGGATACGCGTTGATCCCGGTGTGCACGCACACCCGAATCAGCTTCCGTAAAATCCCACATGTCCGTATCGACGACACGCACGTATCTGTGAAGACCGCGCTACCAAGTCGTCCCGTTTGGCGGGGCGTACCCAGTTCCGGGGTGAAACAGGGTCTGGTTTTTTCTGTTTTTGGATCGCGGTGTGCGATCACCACAGGACGCGATGCCCCGAGCGGTTTGTCCGGGCACCGAGAGGGTCATACAGGCTTCGCAACGCAATTTCAGGAATCGAAAATGGAGCTACGAGCAAGAAGATACACGCACCTGAACGGGGCCCAAAAACCGGGGCAGAATCGTGTCCGACACGACACAGGACACGTGTCCTGTGTCCGACACGCGGGATTAGGAATTAGGGTTAGGGTTAGGGTTAGGGCTTGCCGGCGGCCCAGGGCGGCGCTGAGGCGGAGGAGGCCGGGGCTCTGCGGCGGAGGGCGGCGCGGTGGGGCTCGTCGGCGCTGCGGGCGGCCGGAGGCGCTGGCTGCTGTTGCCGGAGCTGCTGTGTCGACGAGGGGAAGAAGAGGAGGGAGGAGAAGAAGGAGGCGGCGGCGTCCGGCGGGCTGGGCAGCGGCGCCGAGGTCTGAGGCGGGAGGCGGAGCCGAGGCGGGGATGGCGGAGGTCGTGGGGGTGTCGGCGGACGGAGCGGCGGGCGGCACAGGCGGCGGAAGCGGCGGAAGAAGTGGGCACGGGCGGGGGCTGGGTCAGGGGAGAGGGTTAGCGGGTTTTGGGCGGGTCGAGTTCAGTCGGGTGGACCCGACCCGACCCGCTAAGGCCAATGGGTTTGGACCGGAGTCGGTTGGGCCGGGCTGGGCCTGATGGGCTCGGGCTTAATAAATAATAACTGATTAAATAAATAAATAACTAAATAATTAATAAATAATTAATTAAATAAATAAATAATAATAGTTTTTAAGTGATTTAAAAAAGGTCCGGGGCCCGATAAATTTTAGAAAAATTATCCTAAGTCCAGTTTTTTATTTTACACCCAAAAATATTATTTTTATAATATTTTAATACTATTTATTATCAATTAAAATTTATTTAATAATTAAAACCCTGTTTTTAATTATAGAAAAATCTCAGAAAAATCCAGAAAATTGTGTAAAATTCAAATTTAAAATTTAAAAAAATCAGGGGGTTTACAATCTACCCCCTTAAGAGGATTGCGTCCTCGCAATCAAAGAATAACCGGTCAGCAGAGATGACATGGTTGCAAGTATCGTTCGAAACACATCACAAGACACTTAGGGAAATACCGTTTCCCTAAAATGAAAGTTATGCACTTTCCAGAGAAAATCTAGTTAAGGCAAGAAAATTACAACTTTTATGAAAACCAGGTTGTTATTAACAAGTTACAAATTACTAGGTTGGGGCTGAGGTCACGAACCAATAGGCACGAGCTAAACAAGACTAGAAACGGATAACTACGAATCACTTACGCGCATCAGCGTCCTCCACAGTCATCGCATAAGCTTGCCCTCGTCCTTGTGGTGGATTCCTCTGCTGCTGTTGGGCTTGCTGGAAAAGTGCTGCTTGAGGTGCCAGAGGTGGCCTCGGTGCTGGTAAAGCTGGTTGGTTTGCCCTTTGTGCTCCATCTCGATGCTGAGGACAATCCTTGGCTATGTGTTGATTGGTGCCGCAAATCAAGCATAATCCCAACTTGCGTCTGCAGTCCTTCTCGACATGGCCTATCTTGCCGCAGTAGTGACAGGTAGGAAGGGTCTGCGAAGCTGTCCTGGGTGGCTGGTTCGTGTGAGATCTCTTTGTAGATTCTTCCGGTGATGCTCTGTCTGGTGCTGAGGTGATTGGCCGCTTGTGGCGAGACTCCCTCCTGGTGATGCGTTCCATGCGTCGGGCTGCAGCGAGAACGTCCGAGTAGGAGGTAGGTGCGACGGATCCAATGAGTCTCTGTAGCTCGAAGTTCAGTCCGTCGAAGAATTTCTCGGCCTTCTCTTCCTCTGTCGGGATCAGGGTGGGGGCGAAGCGGCTCAGACGAATGAATTCTGCGTTGTATTCTTCCACCGTCATAGAGTCCTGGGTGAGGCGATTGAACTTGTCTCGCAGTTCTGATCGTGCGATAGCCGGAATGTACATCTCCTGATAGAGCCTGGAAAACTCTTCCCAAGTGACTCGGTCTGGTCCGAGTCGTGCCTCCTCAGATAACCACCAGTGATGAGCATTGTCCGTCAATTGCATTCTGACGGCAGTCATCCAACGTTCCCGTGGAAGCTCAGCTGCTTCAAGTTGATGCCGTATGTTGGTGAGCCACTCATGAACTTCTATGGGCTCCTCTTTTCCAGAAAAAGTGCGGGGCTTCAGTTGGCGAAAGTCAGTGATTGAGCCTGTAGATGGCCGTCGAGCTGGTAGGTTGGCCTGCTCCAGTGCAGTTACGATGCTGTCCCTCAAGAAATTAGCCTCGCGACGCTGAGCCTCGTGTTGGACTTGTTGCTGAGCTTGCATTATTGCGTAGATCATTTGGAATATCTGCTGCCCGTCAATTGGCTGTCCTTGTGGGAGTACTAGCGTTGGCGGAACGAACTGCGGTGGAGGCGGGAATCGCGCCGAAATCTGGAGGTAGGTTGACCTGCCTGCTGGCTCTGTTGAGTTGATGGAACTCCTCCGACTGGTGTCACTTCGTCGTCATAGGTGACACCTGTAGCTTGTGGTGTTCCGGCGGGAGTCTCGTTGCATTCTTGTGGGTCCATTTTCTGTATCCAAAATAAACAATAAGAGGCGCACAGGAATCAAGGCAAGATACAAGTCAAAATTAGTTCGAATACGATACAGATATCAAAAACGATTTAAGCAAGTGGATGAGATCCTAAAAACTTATCCTATTCTTATTGCAGGCATGTTCGGTCCCTAAGTTAAAACCGAACAATTTAGTCGTAGACCTGCATGGGCCACCACAAAAACCATGTCACGCCCCAGTCCCAAAATGCCGAGGGTCTGGACACGTGGCAATGGCCAGCATCACGCACCGATGGACAACCCAATTTAATGGATCCATCAGGGCATGCTTAAGCTGTAGTCTAGCAATTTATAGAACCAATAATATAGGTCACAGACTAATCTATCTCATCCACAACAGATAAACACAGAATAAATGCCAGAAGTAATGCAAATGAAAATAAATAAGCAATAAGAGTAAATAAGTATCTCGGGAAACAATCCGAGAATCAGTCTGTTACATTTAAGGAAATAGACAGAAAATAAATCAACTGGAAATAGAAATACTAAGTATATGAAGTTGGTGCTCAGGAGAAGTCTTCGGCCACTATCTCGTCCTCGGTTCCTGGTTCTGCTCCAAGGAGTGCTCCTGTACCGTACACCTCGGGGTAGTTTTCTTCAGCTATTCCTGGGGACATAATCCGGATCCAGGTCCTCAGGGGACAGCAAGGTACAAAAAATACAAGCCAAAATAAATGCAGTGCAGCAGATAAATAAACAAGAGGGAAGCTATGTAACCAACTTATGTGATATGCAAGTTGAGAGCATCACTAGAATTCAGGCTGAAGCCACTACAAGCTCTGTGTCGGGGAGCCGGTAGCGGCAATAACTATGAATTATACTCTGAAATATACTATGTTTTATATATATAATATCAGCCTGTAGTCTGTGTGTCTCTCCCCACCCAATGTAATCCCACGTCTCATGTCCACGATGCCTCATGTCCATGTCACGCACGATTATAACTAATGCAGCAAGTCTGATAGCTATGAATCAATGCCTATGAATGTAATGTCTAGGTCATAAAACATGTATCCTATACAGAATCACCTTGAATGTCTCAGGAAGACTCTGTCTCATGAAATAGTGTCAAGTGTCCTGGGTTCTTGTGTACTTGATAAGACAAGTACGAGAATTATCGGGTATCGATATCCATCTCTATGTGACGTTACACAACTCCGCGTACGGGGTTGGCACCCGACTGGTAATCGGACGCTAAGTAAAGCCACTCGGTCCTGGGTTGAACAGTTAAACAAGTTACATATGAAGTCTACAAGAACTCAAGTAAAGTACTATAACAGTCATCACTGCGAATTGGCAAGCTTTAATTGCCCACTAATGAATAAGCAAGTCAAGGAAAATAAGTAGCAAGCTGCAGGGTTTGGCAAGGTACACTTGCCTGTGGTTCCGGTTCCAATTGCGGTTCTGACTTCAGCTGGAATTGCAGGCGGTACTCCGGTTGCTGAAAATATCACCATCAGATTCAGAAAATATCAATCAGCTAGAAACGTCTGTCCTTGAGTCCAATTTGGAGACAAGGGCAAAAACGGTCATTTTGGGTCAAAACGGGGTCCACATGTGGGCCCGCTTTGCACCGAAAAATGTGTCAGGGTCAAAGGTCTCCAAATTCACCAAACTTAGTGTCAACAGGTCAGGAACGATGATACGAACCCAACGGAACTTCCAAAATTAGATTCCGACGAGCCGATCACAAAATCGCCCGTCGAGCGGGGCCTTTGGGGCCCACGACACGCGATTTCGTCAACGTTCTCAGAATCGAACCAAACTTGGGTCACAGGACCAGCGTATCGCTACGAGTCCGATGGCGCAAGTTTCGTTTCAATCCGACGTGTATACACAAAGTTAGAGTGAATTACAGAAAATTCGGATACGGGGCGATGTTCGCGGATACGCGTTGATCTCGGTGTGCAAGCACACCCGAATCAGCTTTCGCGAAATCCCACACGTCCGTATCGACGACGCGCACGTATCTGTGAAGACCGCGCACGACCAAGTCGTCCCGTTTGGCGGGGCGTACCCAGTTCCGGGGTAAAACATGGTCTGGTTTTTCCTATTTTTGGATCGCGGTGTGCGATCACCACAGGACGCGATGCCCCGAGCGGTTTGTCCGGGCACCGAGAGGGTCATACAGGCTTCGCAACGCAATTTGCGGAATCAAAAACGGAGCTACGAGCAAGAAGATACACGCACCTGAACGGGGCCCGAAAATCGGGACAGAATCGTGTCCGACACGACACAGGACACGTGTCCTGTGTCCGACACGCGGGATTAGGAATTAGGGTTAGGGTTAGGGCTTGCCGGCGGCCCAGGGCGGCGCTGAGGCGGAGGAGGCCGGGGCTCTGCGGCGGAGGGCGGCGCGGCGGGGCTCGTCGGCGCTGCGGGCGGCCGGAGGCGCTGGCTGCTGTTGCCGGAGCTCCTGTGTCGACGAGGGGAAGAAGAGGAGGGAGGAGAAGAAGGAGGCGGCGGCGTTCGGCGGGCTGGGCAGCGGCGCCGAGGTCTGAGGCGGGAGGCGGAGCCGAGGCGGGGATGGCGGAGGTCGTGGGGGTCGGCGGACGGAGCGGCGGGCGGCGCAGGCGGCGGAAGCGGCGGAAGAAGCGGGCACGGGCGGGGGCTGGGTCAGGGGAGAGGGTTAGCGGGTTTTGGGCGGGTCGGGTTCAGTCGGGTGGACCCGACCCGACCCGCTAAGGCCAATGGGTTTGGGCCGGAGTCGGTTGGGCCGGGCTGGGCCTGATGGGCTCGGGCTTAATAAATAATAACTGATTAAATAAATAAATAACTAAATAATTAATAATTAATTAATTAAATAATAATAGTTTTTAAGTGATTTAAAAAAGGTCCGGGGCCCGATAAATTCCAGAAAAATTACCCTAAGTCCAGTTTTTCATTTTACACCCAAAAATATTATTTTCATAATATTTTAATACTGTTTATTATCAATTAAAAATTATTTAATAATTAAAACCCTGTTTTTAATTACAGAAAAATCCCAGAAAAATCCAGAAAATTGTGTAAAATCCAAATTTATAATTTAAAAAAATCAGGGGGTTTACACTGTCGGCATTACGGATAAGTTTGGAACGTCCATACATGCCAAATATCTCCTCAATTTGGACAACATTGACACGGTGGACGAAATTTCTTGGGGAAGTGGTATACTAGCATACCTTTATCGCGAGCTTGGTGCGGCATCCCGCGTGGGTTCGAAGACAATATTCGGATGCCAGACTCTACTCCATGTATAGATATATCTTTGTCAACTTGTATACATAAATATAAATTCTGTTGTTTATTTTTGGACTAATATTTTTTTAACCTGGTTACGTGAAGGCATGGATATACGAGCACTTTTCAACCCTGCAGCGGGCGAAACTGAACCGAGGATATAACGAGAACCTGCCTAGAATGTACCGATGGAAGCCAACTAAGGAAGATGTCAAACGTTCTCACACATTGGCCGCCCTACGGAATGCACTCGAAGATATGACGACAGAATAGGTGAATTTAGACCTAATTTTGTACTTAATTGGTATTAATTTACTACGTTATGCTAAATTTTATGCGGTGCAGATTGTATGAGATCCATACCGTGATTTGTGACAGACTACCCGTCCATTGCAACCAGTCGCCTTATATCACAGTCTTATCAGTTGTCATGAAATCGAGGAGGCTTATATGCCGGATAGAGTGCTCCATCAGTTTGGCTACGTACAAACTGTCCCAAGGCGCACTTTGAAAATAATAACTCCTCCGTGCGGTACAAAATCGCTAAACTATATTCCTGCGACGTTCAACTGGGTATCAGACTTCTTCACCGAGTGGCAACGCCACATTATTAGAGATACCGAACGTCAAGCAGCAGTCAATATGCCGGAGTGTAGCGACGACTACCTCTCCTACTACGTCGGTGTCGGACTACCTACCTTGTTCCAACACGGAGGGGATATTGTGCGTGTACCTTCAGATCTTCCTGCCAAATCGGTCTTGTATACTGCACTGGTCAAGATGGTGAGCCAACTTGTAGACTTTAAGTTTGATATTTGTAACTGTTTCTAACAATTTTTTTTAATTCTCATGAATAGGCAAGGAAAGTGAAGAAGTTGGGAAGAAGCCTCGTAAGTTGCCAGGGTTCGAATTATATGGCAATCAATGACGAACTCCAACAAATCGACAACGCTGAAGATTTTCCTTTCTTGGAAAATAGAGAGCAACGTACAAAGATGCGGCATGAAGTTTAGGCCCCGTTTGAAGACTTGTAAAACTTTCAATGAATATGACTTTTGAGAATTGTAAAAGTTTAAACTATGAATTTGAGTTGTATAAATATGAATGAATTTGGTACTATTGATACTTTGAATGAATTTGCTTCAATTGCTATAATTTGATAATTGGTTACAATTGCTACATACATACAATTTGTGTTCAAAACTTCAAATTTTGCTGCAGACATACAGTTGTCAAATGTACAGACAATGGAGCTAATTTTTCTTATAATTGTGCATACAGACAGTGGGTAAACTTTAGGACTGTCACAATTGTGACAGTCCTAGTATATACTAGGACTGTCAAAATTATGACAGTCCTAAAGTTACATATAACTGTGCATATTGACAGTGGGTAAACTTTAGGACTGTCACAATAATGACGGTCCTACTATATACTAGGACTGTCACAATTGTGACAGTCCTAGTATATACTAGGACTGTCAAAGTTCTGACAGTCCTAAAGTTACATATAACTGTGCATACAGACAGTGGGTAAAGTTTAGGACTGTGACAATTTTGACAGTCCCAGTATATACTAGGACTGTCATAATGTTGACAGTCCTAAACTTACATATAACTGTGCATACACAGTGGGTAAAGTTTAGGACTGTCACAATTGTGACAGTCCTAGTATAAACTAGGACTGTCACAATTTTGACAGTCCTAAAGTTTTATGGCATTTTTACTTATTGACAGTACTAGTTTTGGATCACGATTAGTATCAATGCACAATGTACAGTAAAAATCTACTAGTATCAATTAGATAACTCCTTTGATAACACAACATACACACAACATATAACATATACTTCAATATACAGTTAAACATACATGGCACACTGCACAAAATATATTTCAATATACAGTATCAATCGATTAGAATATCAAAGTAGTCGTCCGGCATGATTTTTGGATCCTCCATCTTCATCATCTTCTTATAGGCAGCCATTACATCCGTGTAGGGTGTCGTCCATGCGATCGCTTGCTCTGGTGCGTGTTTATACCAAAGCGTAGAAGGTGACGGAATAGGAGAATGACCGATCAACCTTGGGATGACGAAGTGTTGTCCGACAAGCCCTATGCAACATAGATTGGATACTCCGTGTTCGGCCGGGGGGGCACACATTGGAAAAAATATATTATTAATACCTTGTGATATAATTACAATAGGTATCTTATACCTATTAGAGAATACGTAAGCAGCAGGCGGGACATCCATGTAATGGTCTGGTCCGGTAACTGTTTTCGTACAAGGTATGCCTGTCAACAAATCTCCAACAATTTTTTCGCCAAGTATCTGGCTATAGAAGGCTAGTCGCGACTCCAACTCCTCGTACAGCTCTTCCCTAACCTGTCTCTATCCTGCTTCAACTGAATAGCCTAGTTGTCTTGCTAGTACATGATATCCACAATGGCCATCCTTAGGAACACCAACAATAGACCAAATAAAATTTTGTATCTCAGGTAGAAAATTTTTAATGTATAGATTATAAGAATCATAAAAGTTATCAAAACCCTCCGCCGTGAGTGCATCGTTCGTTTTCTGTTTCTTCCCCATTCGAATAGTAAGCTTACTCTTTTTCTGCGGAAATACCACCCTATCCATTACGGACTTTGCCTCCAAACTGCGTTCGATATGTTCAAACAAGGATGGATCTCTTTTAGTTGACTCCTCCTCCTTCTTTTTGGCTCTACTCTTTATTGACTGTGGTCTTCCCTTAGGAGTTGGAACAACGGATGGCTCTTGCAATCGAGTTATTGCCGGGACTGCAATCTCTTGGATTTTAACCTCAATGGATCTTCTCTCCGGTTCCGATGCGCCACACCACCTTGCGTGCAGGAGTTTCACTTGTGGCAACGCAAAAAAATTATCTTGAACTTCCACCATCGGCATTATCGACAGCTGTCTCCAACGTTGATCAACATCTATTGGAATAGGTATAGATTCACGACGATATTCGTTGATCTCATGTGCACAAGGAAGTCCGAGTAAATGTTGATATGAACATCCGCAAACCTCGGGATCATAACCCACTGACTTCGACCTACCAATCTCCTCAAACAATAAGCCCAAGGCCTTGTGAGATACTACATGGGTTAAACCATCCAAGATGTGTTCATGCTTTGCAATATTGAGGTTCATCTCAAATGATGCTACAATATCGTTCACCGTGGAAAAAGTCATCAAATGAATCGATTGTCAAACATAGACAAAATTACCGACCGATGACCGTAGATATCTTTTTAAACTTGAGTGTGCTCCTTCGACCCGGTTCGTAGTGGTTGTGCCATAATGCTTCACCATGTTGGTCCATACTAAGACGAAATTGCTCTTTATGTGGTTCTACCCAAGTATATTTGATATAAGATATGCATGTCGGGTTACTCGTCTCTCACTTTTGTTGGAACATGTACCATGCTGTGTCGTAGCTGTCTGTAGTACTTGCTCGCCATACAAGACTCCAATCACTATAGAATTCTTCGAAGCGAAGCATGTCGATTTTACCGGCCACTTTTACAAATTTTCTCTTGCATTTAGCTTGGATATTTCGATTTATATGCCAAGTGCATAGTAGTCTATGCGCATGAGGAAATACAATATCTATAGCATTTATCAGTGCATATTCTCTGTCGGTAACAAAAATAGAGGGCTCTTTGTAACCTGTGTAAAGGGATTGTAGTTTCCTCAACGCCCATGTGTAATCCTCTACTGTCTCACTCTTCATAAAATAAAAAGCGACTGTAAATATTTTTCCCGTAGACGTAAACCCAACAACGTAAAAAAGAGGCATCTTGAACTTGTTGGTCTTATATGTACAATCAAGGACCAACACGTCTGCGAAGGACCGAGCCAAGTATGTGCAATTAGGATGAGCCCAAAACAACGAAAGAAGTTCATCAGTTTGTGGATGTCTTCTATGGTACTCCACGTAGTGATGCTCCCCAAGCAACTTTAATACTTGCTGCATCGCCATTCTTCCTTTCATACTATTACATTTCGCTCTGGCCAAACTATTATAGATCGCCCTCATGGTAGACTTGTTCCCATCTTCTTTTTGTCGCACGGCAGAATAAATTTGTTTCGGTGCAACTCCGGAAAGGAATAATTCTTCAACCAACTTTCTCTCATCCTCCTTCAACCGTGCCACGTAGGCATGACCCGTAAGTGTCCCTGGAATAGGATGATTGTGTCTTCCATTCTTAACTTCGATTATCCACTTCACATCTTCAACTTTTACAATCAACACCTTCAATGGACAACCACATTTTCTCGTCCCAACGTTTTTCTTAGGGATTTCTTTTTCAACAATACCCTTTTTTTTATGATGCTCCCTAAACACACCTCCTCTTTCGCATCCCAGCTCAAGATATTTTTGGCCCGGCCGAGATCTGATGGATCTTGCAATGACAATTACTACGTTATGTCGTCTTCCAACTTCTCTGCACCACTCTTATGCTTCTTCCTGGGTTGCAAATTGAATATCCGTTGAGAATATATCATCCACATCAACACCAACAACATGAAGTACCACAATATCTGAACAAGGTTGGTCCTATAACCAATATAAAATAATATAAAAATTAATAACTTCATATAATTATCCAGGACTGTCACTATTTTGACAGTCCTATTTTTATATAGGACTGTCAAAATTATGACAGTCCTACTTTTATATAGGACTGTCGAATTTATGACAGTCCTATATTTATATAGGACTGTAGAATTTTTGACAGTCCTATATTTATATAGGACTGTCTAATTTTTACAGTCCTTACACGATGACTGTCGAATTAGGGTTGTCGTTTTACGTACCGTACGTGCTTCGGAACAACCAACATGTTCTTCGGAACGCCCGGAGTGCATATTTAATGGATTGGAGGATCCGACTTCGTCATCGAACATATTTTCATGCATTGTTCCTACAATAGTAAAAAAAAAACTAATTTTTTTTCTGACAATCGCAAAACTTATTCATCGTATGTTGTCGAAGACATACCGGAAGAATATTCGTTGGACAATCACCAAAGTAAAATTCTCCTCCAACCGCAACTATCAATTTTCAAATTTAGATTTAGACTTGGAGAATGAGGATTTCTTCAAGTCTAGGTGGAATGCCAAAAATAGAAATTTTGTTCACTTATATATCTTGGTGTGGGCTAGCCCCAAGTAACTTTAAGAGTGACAAACTTGTAATTTGAAAAAAATTTACATTGGACTAGCCCCAAGTAATAATAGTAGTGCCCTTATAATTTGCCTAAATCTCTATCAAGTTTTGTAGAGAAGATCTCGTTGTCCGTTGAAATGACACCACTATCCCTGAGCAAGTATGAAGCTAGAATTAAGAGAGTGTCTTTTGCTTACCATCAAACTGATTTATAATATTACTTGGAATCCTAAACAAATTATCAAAATTAATTTTGATCTAAGTCAGGTTTGCCCTGTCTGCCTTATAAGTAAACATGATTATAGATTTAAGCCACTAGCAGCACCAGTGGTCTAGTGGTAGAATAGTACCCTGCCACGGTACAGACCCGGGTTCGATTCCCGGCTGGTGCAAAAAAGATATTACTTTATTTTTACAATTCTGAAAGAAGAGTGGAGCGAATGTTCTGCTGTTCTTTTAAAAAAGAAAGAAAGACGAGCGAATGCCCCGTTTTCCAATTATGCTGCTCATTCAGCTATTCTGAAAAAGAAAAGTTGAGCGAAGCAGCAAGGATGTGAGACTCAAAAGGAAGCAATATGGATAGGTAGAAGATTGTTATCATCAGGAGTAAATTTACTGGAAAAATTCAAATCCATACAGAAAAGTATTATCCTTGGTGAACAATTATCACCCATTTCCGTAGTCTTTTGTAGTAAGAGAAAAATAAATTTGCTCCACTGAAAAATGTGGATATAATAACACTTGCAGCTTAAAGCTGCTTAAAAAGAAATTAATTCCAACAGAACACAAACGCACACCACGCAATCTTTCCTCCCATTGCTTGGAGATCACCATATCTGTTCTTATTTTACCGAGAGATCTCCGCAACAACTCACGAAGACAGGTTGCACAGTGATCTGATGCTGTCAACAATTTCGTTGATGGCAGAGTGCGAGCCAGCAGTCCCAGCAAAAGGCAGATGTTTCCGTGCTTCTGCACGGTCAAAATAGAACGCACCGGATACCAACTTCTCTTTCGGCTGCAAAGCCAACCAAACAATTGTGTCTGCCCCTTCCTCACTTGTCCTAAGCTTTCCTGACATCCTGAGAATTCATTAGAGAACAGATCCAGTCATCGTACGTCCTCCGTGGTTGCAAAGAAATGAAGGTAATAGTAAAGGAAAGAGGGATCACCTCTCGGCGAAACCAGGCAGGCTTTTAGCAACACCAGGTGTTTCAGCCCAACCTGGGTGCATCGTATAGAAGCCAATCCCCTTATCTCTGTGAGTTTCTGCCCATTTCTCAGTCAATGCCACCTGAGAAAGTGGAAGAGAATTACATATATAACAGCAGAACTAGAGTTCACAGGTCAGATCATTCCTATTGTCAGCAAAAGTTTAAATCAAGATTAGTCTCATAGTTGACCAAGCAGCTGGAGAGTCCTTATTGATGAAATAAGGTCGACAGGTAGTACATACCAGCTAACCACACTCGACCCACTTTCTTTCCAACTGAAGTATTCAAGGGTCTGTAGAAACATAACTCCGGTTCTGATGAATTGAATCTGTTCTGATCGGACTTGTCCGATAGGGCTCTGGAATGAAAGATGTTGCAAACGGATTTTTGGTTTAGCCAAAGTAAAAAAAAAAACCTGGTCCTTTCAGTCTCGGACAACTTATATATTGTTGTACTATTTTTTTAAATGAATGAAACCTAGCCATTTCTTCTCTCCTTCATTTTCTCTACTTTTCATCCATCTTTACTCGTGAATCTAGTTTTTTACAGCTACAATAATAAAGAAAAATATTGATATTTTCTATCCTTCATTACTGTACATTGAACTCTTGCGGCCTTGCCTTCATCATATATCAATGGTGTTAGAAAAAGAAGCCACCTAGAGCGCTCTACAAAGGGTTACGTCCGGTGGTGACAGAACAGGAAGGCGTCACATTCCTTTGTATGGCTGCCACATAACCCTTCAATCTCAAGACCAGAGGTTTAGTCAGGATTCAGCTCACGGACCAAAGGGCAGGAAGGGATACGTGTCATCCGTCCAACTGGAGAGCGACGCCCTGCCGTTCTATCAGCATACGACATAACCCTAGCTGAAGTGTGCTAAATATAATTCTAGTTTTCTCCCTTTTCTCTTTTTAAATCCGGAGGTCTCATCTTCAAAGTGGGTTATGATTGTATGCCCCATTAAATTAAAATAAGTTTAGGTAGAAAAGCAAACATCGTCCAAACAACAATACTCTCTCTTCTTATAGACAGATAAGATACTATATTCCTTTTCAAGTGTAAGCATGAAGAGAGTCAGTTTTATGGTTTTCCTTTTTACGAATTAAATAATAACCATTAGAAAAACTCATCTATTTGGATAGAAGATTGAGAAGGGAGCAAAGAGAAAACCAAGGATGATAATATGGCTGGAGCGGACCAGAGAAGCAAGAAGATGACTCCAATGGAAACCCAACCTTGCACCAACTCAAACAAATGGGAAAGAACATAAGGGAGAATTTCCAGTATAGGAACCATATCACCAAATGAAGGGACACCCTTAGAGAAACCATAGCCAAAACACTAAAAAGTCTCGAGGTTAGTCCTACTGCATCCATCCAAAGATTCCAAACACACACACGAGGATGGGCATTAGGCTTCATTGACATTGTTAGCCAAAAACCACGACAGTTCGTGCGTTCGTGCTGGCAAACTAAGGAAGAGACTCTACATGATATATTATTATGCACTAGCTCTAATGACAACAAAAATATGCTTAACATGAATAAAAATATCCCAAAAGGGATCCCGGATTAAATTCTTCATTGTATCTCATGTGTTGTTTCTGTGAACAAAGATACTGATATTTTTCTATCCTACATCAACGACTCGTATTACAAGTAACCTTCCTGTATTTAGCATGTAATAGGGCAATTTCTTTACACACATCCTTGTACAAAATCAATTATGATTCTATATAAAAGACATGTTAGGCAATATGTAAGAGAACCTCTGTGAAATGTTTACTGACCTGAACTCTCTTGTTCCGAGCATATTGTAGTGTACCATCAAATTTGCTCTCACTAAACTGCAGTGAGATAGTTACACAACAAATCAACATGTTAATTTTGAAAAGGTAAAGAAAATTACAAAATCTACTGAACACAGGCAACTTTATACAAGTTAAGTACGAGTACAAGGTGAGAGGAGTATGTGGGTGGTCAGAGTGGGTGGTACCTACTTTTAGTTTTAACCTGAGTCTTTGAACGATTGTACCATGTACCGGAGATAAATCCAACAAGGTTTCAGTTCAATGATGGAGTACAGGCATTGTAAAGAATAAATTAGATCATTCCCTATATATACATTTTCATGTAATGGCAGCAAATTACTTACATAAGGAGGATATATTATGCTCAAGAGGAAAAAATGCCTAAGTGGAACAAAAGTGGACGGTGGTGTATGACTCTCTTCAAGCAGAAATAAGGTGGAAGCAGATGAACTTGGAATTGAGTAGATGAAAATGTCAAGGGGGCAGAATGAAAGCTGATGCATCATACGAGATGTCTATGATGAATTTTTGTAGCCAACACAATTGGACAATGAACTACTATAAATCGTAAAGCTAGATGATTGACCAATAAATTTGGCTAATAAGCTAGCTGAGATCAGAGAAGCCTCTATACATTTTTACCTGTAAATCCTTCGTCAAAGGAGATGTGTACATCCCACCTGAAGAAACTGTTATAACTCGAGCATCAGGAGCATCCTTCTCCAACAATGGCATCATTAATTCTGTCATAGTATAAGTTGCTGCAACATTAACAGCAAAACTCAACTCCAATCTGCCAAAGGGTAATGAAGATAAAACAGAAGTAATTAACTTTTGATGAATAGAAAAAAAAAAAAAAAAACTATCACAAGGTTGAAATACTAATCTGATTATAATCAAATCAAACTATATCATGGGCATCACATTCGAAGAAAAATTAGCATCAAAGATAAATGATGGATAACAGGAGACAAGGGACACACCCTTCTGGTGTAGTTACACGGGTGTTCTCAAGTATGCCAGCATTGTTAACCTATATGAAGATAACCTGTTAGTGGTACATATGTCATGACCTAATTGTTAAAATGCTACACAGTTAATAAGCATCAAAGACAAAAAGAAAGCACTTTGCAGTTTCTTTTCTTTCATTGTCAAGACCTATCTTTTAAAAAGTAAAGCCATAGATCTGTATAGCTCTGCACTAGCAATTGAATGTTCTGAACCAATACATGGTAGCAAGAAAAAACTACTTGCGACGGGAAAATAGAAACAATAATGTACATAGGGGAAGGAATACGGAATGGAGATACAATGAACAAAATAATCAGCAGTAGAATTGTTCTTTTTGAATGGGAAATAAATAGGGAAGGAGGAAGAACAATATCGAAAGAAAGAAAAGGAAGTGGAGAGGAAACTCAGTAGGTTGCATGGAGGCTGCATGAGGACCGTGATGCACCAGCCCCCATTTTGTGAATCCCCTTGCAGCTCATTATATTAGAGATTATTTGGGCTTCCTTTAATCTCAGACCTGGCCTATTTGTATGCTGTTTGTTTGACGTTGGGGACTCTGATAAAGAGAGGAAAGTGAGGTTGAGTTCGCTTTTCTTTCCTATTTATGCAGGTTCGTCAAACCAAGTTTTGCTCATATCATTAAAACCTCATCAATGAACTAAGGTAGGCATCATCCACATTTTAAACAAACAACTTTCACAAGTAAAACTTACTAAAACGTGAAGTGGTTTATCCTTCGAAGCAAAATTGGATGCAAATAACTTGATTTCACTGATGGAAGAAAGATCGCAAACCTGCCACAAAAATTTGTGAAAATTTATGAAAGAAGATGCAGTGCAATGAAGCATATTAAGTGGAAATTCTTGAAAATGAAATGTTTGATTATTATATACAAGTCCATATGCGTGTCAAGGATAACTAATTAGACTGAAATAGCTGATGTATAAATTAACACTTTCAGTTAACATACCTCCAGATGGATATTTGGATTACTTGTACTCGACTGAATTTTGGAAAGGGCAGCTTCTCCTCTCTCCTTACTTCGACAAACCATATACACAGTTGCACCACTGAAAAGCATAGGTACGACAATGAGCACAAATAGGCAAATGGGAACCTATAGGGACATATTAATCACCAGAGAGAACAAGAAAAGTTGGCACCGTGATGCAAGTCCCTCAGCAGTTGCATAACCAATGCCAGAATTTGCTCCTGTGACTATGCAGTTTTTTCCTTCCATCCGAACTTGCATATCTTCGGCTCTGAAATTTTTGGCGTGCTCCCTAGAAAAAAATCTTCTAGAATCAGTAGAGGAATAGACCTTAACAGAGCAGAACGGAATAAAAGAATTCAAATAGCAGACCAAAAAATTGGTATAGGGGATTAGTTGATGATTTCAGCAAATTAGCAATATTTTTACCTATAATATATTTGATGTCCTATTAAGTTAAACCTTTCAATGTTACTGTAAATTTACAATCTTTACCTTGTGTTTACACCAAGGTTCGCAGTATCAGTATCATAATCGGTATCGGACCATTTCTATGAGTATCGGGATCGGCGGTATCGGCATTACCGATGTTTCGGATCGGAGTATCGGATTTTTTTGGTATCAAAAAGCAAATAATTATTAATAAATTATGAACATTTTAGAAAATATATTTTATATATTTAGACAATTTTAAGTATTTCTGGTGTTGTTTCTTAGTAGTTTTGAAATTGAATGAAATAGTGGTCACCCATTACAGATTGGTTTATATGCGATACATAAGTTTTTCTCTTTTACATACTTTTACAACCTTACTATGCTTTTACACCCTTGTTGATTGGTCTTTTTCGTTCAATTTTCTCTGCCGAATTAACCGGAAAAGAGACCCTCAATGTCGGTATCGGATTGGACGTATCGGATCGGTATCGGTCGATACTGCAAACTATTTTACACTATACAGATGAATGCAATTTGCTATAGTAAAGTCATCTTACCTCTTCATTAGACCCTTTTCAGTCTAAATGAACTTGGATGTGCTCCTTTATTGCATGAGATTAAACTGCATGATTGAAAATGTAAGCCTACCTGCCAACCGGTTCGTATTCTAGGTTAAATGGACAACCCCTCACTTTCTGATGGCCACTAGGCTAGGAATTTGGCACCGCAGTGATAATTCACATCAAGTTGGAAGTCTGACATAAAAAAGTTATTACCTTCTTGAGGAGCTATCTCGTTCTCCATAGTCAACCTATTATAATAGAAGATTTTGGTCATGATTATGATGATTTATAGGTATATCAAATCATCAAACATTCAGTATCTCCTATCAACTATTTGAGAATAAAGGTAGTGTAAACCATAAGGCAATCCCCCGACAAAAATCTCAAATATGTAGAGGTGCCCCCATCCAGAGTCTTGACTACTTGCAATCTTGCCAACTTGAACCGATCGCGATGCACTTTACTAAATGCTTGCCCTTTTACCTCCAATTAGAACTATATTCTACAAACCTAGAAGCCAGAGCGTTACGTAATAACTTTGGATAGAAAAATAATAAAGAAGATAAACTTAAAAATAAACATAGCCCATGACTAATGTGTTGGCAGTAAGTCTATCATAGTTCATTAGTGATCAGTGTCCCAAGGCAACTCTTAAAATAGCCTTCACATGCTTTCTGACCAGTATCCTTCTTTCTTTGCATTGCTTCAAGTTGACACATAATATGATGGGCTATCACAATGGAACAAGAAAAAGGAAAAGGTATCAAGTGGCAAAGGAATTAGGAAATGGGATAAAAAGTATACCATGCTATGAAAAGCTAAACATGGAGTTTGGACAAAAAAACATATTAGTTATTATGCAATGGTTTTTTGAATAGGCTTTCTACCTCCTTTTGAATCATCTCGAACAGACTTTGGATGAGAACTTACACTTTACTACACATTACAAACTTTGAAACTTATGGAATTTCACTCCCTAGCACAGATTATGGGGACTCCCTTAACCCTTTTTTTTTTTCTTTATGGAGTTGTTTATTGTGCTTCTGAGTCATATTTGTGTCACTTCAAACATTTTCTCCGGTACCAATTGCGTTAATTACACTAAAAAGAAGACAGTTAACAAAGACTGCGACAATTTCACTTGGTTGGAACTGAGCACTAATCATATGTTGTTCCTGCAAACTGTTGATAATATTCTACTTAGAAAGTCTTAGAGGTAATATTCCTACAAGATAACCAAGAGGATACTAATTCTTCCGCAAATCAACTAGGGAGAAGCTCAAAAGCAGGACCCTTCTGGTTTATCACGTTAAATAATATTTCTTGGAACATATTGACAAAACATTTGCATATTACACATTCCGTATCAGATAAAAATTTGCCACAATGTACGGTTTCATGGGACTAACCTAGGGGACACTCCAGCCTATATTGTTTCAAATGAGAGCTTATGATAGCAGTCACAGTGACATTGACAAGCCATATGATTGAAGTGCATATTGGATATAACTTGTCTATGCTTCTAGTGCAACTTGGATCAGCATTTATTGGCCAAAAAAATTTAGTGCACTCCAAGTAAAAAATCCATCCAATTGTCGGAAAGAGAGTATCATTCCCTATTGTACTGCCTCAACTGCAAAAGTGTTTCCAAAATTTTAGGATTTGTAGGTTAACCAATGTGGCCAAAATGTTAGTTTGTGGTATCAAGCATTCTTGGCCCTTACATCAGGTAGACAATAAGAATGTTTAACATGAACTTTCTAAAACAATGCAGATGCAACAACCTCCTAGATGTAAATATGCAAGGGCCCAAGGGAACAGGCTTGTATCTCATTTTGAAAAATCTATCTATGACCTCAAGGTGTCTCGCCGAGCTTGGTTTGACAAGTTCTGCCAAATTGTTTAGCACAGTGGTTTCTCTCGAAGTGCAGACGATTCCTCTCTTCATACATCGAAGACCCCGAGGTACGGTCATTCTACTAGTTCATGTAGACGCCATAATCATCATTGGTGAAAGTTCAACAACAAGGAAGGTGCTTTTATCTCCCTTAGCAGAAATATGTCTTAGATTTCTTGAAGGAAAGTCTTTCTTTTGTGTTGCCCGACCAATCGAACCGAACATCTAACACTCATCTTATCTCCTCTGATCCGCTTCTCCAAGATCCCAACATGTATCAAATTGTGGCAAAACTAGTCTGACTAGAGCGGACATCTACTTTGTTGTTTAGTTGATATTATCATGGAAAACTTTATCAAACAACAACCAAATGGTGATTTAGTTGGTGTAGTAATGTGCTTATAAAGAAGAGGTCTCGAGATCAATACTTATTAGCGACATTGTTATAGGTTTATGAATACTTTGTCCACGGGTGTCTAGATTAGGAAATGTCAATGGTATTCTAGACTTTAGTCCTTATAGAAACCAAGGTTCGTAGTATTGATATTGGAATCGGTATCAGACTATTCCTATTAGTATCGGGATCGGCGGTATTGGATCGGAGTATCGAATTTTTTGGTATCGGAAAAATAATAATTATTAACATTTTAGAAAATATATTTTATACATTTAGGCATAATTTTAATGATTTTTAGTATTGTTTTTAGTAGTTTTGAAATTGAATGAAATAGTAGTCACAGTTGCTTTGGTTTATATGCGATAAATAAGTTTTCTTCTTTTACAATATTATTATGGTTTTACACCATTGTTGATTGGTCTTTTCCTTCAATTTTCTTTGCCGAGTTAACCAGAAAGAGACATCCAATGTCGATATCAGTCAATATCAAGTGCCAGTCAGTATCAGATTGGGACATGCTAAATCGTATCGATATCGACTGTATCGGATCGGTATCGACCGATAATGCAAACTATGGTAGAAACCTATCGTAATGTTGCTTGTGAATGTTGATCTCAATCTCTCTTGTTACAAGCACACTATTATATGAATTAAACCACCATTTGGTTATTGTCAGATGAGTTTTCCATTAGAATAACAACTAAACAACAAATGACATATCTGCTAAAGTTACAGAAGATTGATGAGTTTTCTTCTATGTTGCACGGACGCGGATTCGACACCTATTTTGATGTATACCTAGTGTATTTTCGAGTGTCTCTGGCGTCTCTCATACGTGTGTCTGATACGACAGGACACAACACCGACGAAAATTTTGGATTGTCCGTTTTTCTTAGGTTTTCCTAAATGACGTGGATACATGTCGAGATCTTGGATAAGAAGCTTAGCCATACTATTGAGTGTTCAATTGTCTCTCACGTTGTTGTTGAGCGCATTCTCCAGTACCCAAGAAGGTCTCCAAGTTGGGATCTCTGCATAACACCCTTGTCTCGGTCTCTTACATTATATGTTAATGTTGATTAAGTCAGCTCCATGGATGATTGTCATTCTACTAGTGGCTACCACATGTTCTCTAAAGACAACTTGGTTACTTGGAAAAACATGATACATAATGTTGTTGTTTGTTCCTTCGTTGAGGAATAGTATTGTGCCATGATGCATGTGTTTTTTGGCTCAACATCCTTAAAACGACCTTGGTGCGGCCCTTACATCTCCAGCTTCTCTATACTTCCATTAACAAAGCTACAATTCACATGGCTCAAACCATAACTTCCATGAGCATACCATGCATATTAAGGACGATTTTTATTTCATTCGGAACACAGTTGCTAAAAAGGAACGCCATCTCCACCATGTTTGCTTCTCTACAACCTAGGAAGCACCAACATCCCTGGACACTCAAAATACACACTAGGACAACCAAAATAGGTGTCATGTCCGTGACACCGTGTCCTTAGCAAGCCGTATCGTCTCCGTGTCCGTACAACATAGACCGACACACATCCCCACCAAGGCTCTTCCTCTGACCCTTGTTTCTACAATTTTAATCCAGGCCTAGCTCGACTAACATCTACGCTCTAGTCTGCAAGGAAGTGTCTTAAGGGTGTATATATGCAACTTTTTCCAACTATGCACCTCTTATCATCCTTTATATATGTACTCATCCTCCCTAAATAAAGATACCCCGAATAGTTCGTCCGTGTAAAGACTATTCTTATGTCTTGACTTGCAACCAATCAAAAAGCATATAATCTGATATCACCTAGGAAGCAAGGACAATCCAGAATTCGGTGTTGTGCCCATGTTGTGTCGACACAGACACACCCAATTTATTCTTTTCTTTCTAAAAAGGTGCCAAAACACGAGCAATCAGCAGAGAATATCAATCACCTCAAGAAAAGAAAAATTGTAGAAATTTTGTTCGTCTCACATCAATCAGTCAAAGTGTTCTTGCTTAGTGGTCAGCAGGTAGAGACATAGCACATCTTAGCTGAGTGGGTTCGATCATACGGGAAAAAGGATCATTCCTTCCAATCAATTATGGTGAGAGTTAAAAAAAAAAAAAACCTCAAGAACTTTGTCTATATAAAATGTTAAAATATTTAACCGACGGACATGAATTAAGAGGGCGTGTGAAATTTGGAAAAGGAATGAATGAATTTACTGGAAAGCAGATTTGGTGAATTGAGTAAGGCCATAGATCCCAAAAGCCGTAGCCCTCCATGCCTGCCATAATACATAATAGGGGAGGGTGAAAAAAAGAATTAAGACAAAAGAGGAAGATAAATTAATTTATCAGAAACTATTAACTATATGAAACCCTATTGACCTTTGAGAGAAACATGCTTATGTTGTTGGGATATCAAAGTGCGTGAGATTTCTTTCCTGCTTCTTCTTTCTTTTTATTTTTTATTTGGGTCCTCTTATTTCTACATTGGGTTGTAGATGATGGTGGATGTCTTTGGAAGTTCTGTGCTAGAAAGTCAAGATGCTTGAATGTACGTAAATATCTACAATTCAAGCATCTTAGACTTTATCTACAATTCAAGCATCTTGACGTAAATATCTAAATATCTACAATTATTCTCTATATTTCAATGCCAAATAAGAGTGGCAGAACAAAAAAAAATAGTTAAAGGAAAGCTCTCCATCGACCTCAAGGATTTACTTTATCTATCAATTTCTGTATTTATTATGACTATATTTTTGCTCTTTTCAAACATATAAAAAAAAAAAAATTTTAAATTGCAATTTGATACCTTCAACTATCCAAATTTAACAATTTGATATTCTAAACTTTCAAAATAGCCAACTTTGTACCATTAACTATTGAATATATCAACTTCATATTCTGAAAAAACAAAAATATAGAAAATATTTTTACCCCCTCCATTCCCCCTCCTCTCTCTCTCTCTCTCTCTCTCTCTTCAACGAGACGCGTGGGCGAGCGATGTAACGTCCCGCAACCGCACGGTGCGTTACGCTGAGTCGGATTGAACGAGACAATAGCTGGTTACATTTGATTTGTTGGATTTGGGAACAAGTATTGATTGAGTTGGTTTCATGTGCAGATCGCTAGCGAATTTCGATGGAAATCAGGTGTTCGTTCATAGCAGTACTGGGATAGCTGGATTGGAGCGATAATGCCGTATTCCTTAGTCCGGTCGGTCGGATGATTTGGAGAGCACGGCCTGCTCGCACGGTCATACCAATTGAGTAGATCGTGCTCCGCATCGGACCACGGGTTCAAGGGATCGACCGTATCAGCAGGGCATGATGCTTAACGGAATCAACTCGGTGAGTGGGCTCTGTCCCTTCTCCTCTACTCCTTCATGCCTAATAATATGGAACACACGTAAAGGCTTGAACACTATGACTGAAACTTGAAAATCACTACACTGTGGCATGCATAGAGTGTACGTTGTTTGCTTGGTTAGATTTGTGGCTTGAGTTGGTTTGCGCGTTGGGTTAGTTGGAGCTAGAGTTGGAGTATATTTGGGGCAGTTGGAGAAGCAGTTGGAATTATACATCTTGGTTGGAACATTCGGATAATACGGGCGAGCGAGCGTGCATCCGTGCACGAGTATCACTTGGACGCTTTGTCATGCAAAGCGTGCAGTTGTGGTTCAAAACCGGACAACTGCATCGGTGAGGGCATGGTGCTGCTGTTGGGGCATTGTGCCACGGGATTTGCCGAGCGAGGGGTGTTGCACCAATTGGAACACTGTGTCGAGAAGCGGCATAGTGCCTATGGGGATAACTTGAGATTGTGCCTTGGGCTATATATTGGAGAATGGTTATGGATAGTTGGTTGGATGAGTCTATGATCGTTTGGTGGGGCGAGAATGTTCGATCCTCTCGTCATACCTACATGGTGTCTGCATTGGTCATGGACAACCTATGTTGCACAGGGTTTCGTCTCCTCGAACGGGATAGGATCCTGAGCACCAGGACCGTTCGGCCATGGAGGAGACAATGGTAACGTGCCTTGGGCACGGTGCCGGTAGTTCGATACGACCAGGCGGACTAGCTACCAGTCTGGATCGGGTAGAACTGCAGTTGATTAGTCCTTTGTGGCTTGGCTAGTGACTTCATATAGATAAGAGTTGGTTTGCTTTACTTTGGTTTGGTTTATGCTTTCGCGTAGGCGGCGGCCACCTTGCCTCGGCAAGAGTGTGCATATCGAAGATTGGATTATAAGGTTTGGATTGAGGATGGATATTGAGGCTTGGAAATGGTTCGATAGGTTTCCGTGTTGCTTGGGTTTGAGTAGGACGGTTCGCATGCTAGTTTCCTTTTGAGTTGGATATCTTGTATATTGGCTTGAGTTGAATGCTTGCATGCTTAACTTGATTTACAGATTTCCTTAACATGTCATACCTATGCCATAAAATGAATCTAGGATTCAACTAGAAAGATCACCATATAACTGTTTGCATTCATTATTTTATTTAGTGTCGGCTTAGACGAGTGGGTTACCCTGCTCACCAGTACGACTGTACACTGACCCACGTTTGTGGGCATTATTTTATGTACGCAGGTGTAGTGGTGCTGCTTGGATATACGTGACATAATGTATGAACGGTAAGTACCTTTGTGGGCTAGAGAAAGAGCAAGAGTATTGTATTAGCCTTTGTGGCATTTCATTTGGATCCTATCGAGAGCTTCGCTGCGTATACTCTGATGTGTGCTTGGTACGTAATACTTGACTTTTACTGCAACTTGGTTGTTTCGATGATAACTTTGGTGTTTGACAACATTGCCTTGTGCGAGCGCAACTCCAGGCTCGTACGACATCACGTCCCGATGAGAACGATTGTCCTACGGGAGCGCTGCAACATGGTAATTCACTTTCAGCGGGGGCGATTGAGCTTGCGGAAGATTGGGGTGTGACATATTGGTATTAGAGCACCTGGTTCATTTTTTTGGACATGGTCCTTCGCTTCATCACAAACTCTAAATAGCTTCCGCGTGTCGTTTAGCTCTTGGCTCTACTCGGTGCCACATTGGATGTCTCATGCAATAAGTCTATATATTGCTGGTTGTGGCTGCATGTTGTTTTTTATTGCGTTGCTTTCGTTAGTTTTCGGTAGATCGCTTAGCATCGTAGGGCGTTATTGCATTCGTGCAACAAGTTATTGGGCATTGTTGCATTTGTGCAGCAAGTTGAGAGAGGTGTGTCGTTGCCTTGGTTTGGCTTGTCGTACAGGGAGTTTCTGATTGCATCAGTGGATCAGTTGGTTGGCAGACGATATTGGTTATGCGGCATGTTGTGAGTAGGAGCATCAAATGAGAATGGATCGTTGCATGAGTTGCTCGTGTAGCGAATAGTTGGATGGAGTTTAATCTTTGGCTGGGTATATCACATAGAGCATTGGCTGAGCAGGTTTGAGTTTGGCTTGGGAATATCAAGATAGTGTTGCACGAGTTGCTCGTACAATAAATGTAAGAAACATTTGGGTATTGGGTTAGATTACTTGGAAGATATCGTTGTACGGGTTGCTCGTATAGCAAAAGTATTGGACGGTTTGAGAATAGTTGGGAGTATTGAGAATGAAACATGGCACAAGTTGCATAGCGAGATTGACAGAAGAGTTAGATGGTTCATGCATTGGCTGAGTTTCATATCAGACTTGAGTTGGGGATGGCAGAATCACGCATAAGGGATGGTTCGAACGAATCTTGGATTAGTGCAAAGGAATTGTGATGCGAGTAGTGACTTGATTCAGAGTGGTATATGGTATACCATATAGTGAACTTGGCATTGGAATATGTTGGATAGACCTCAAAGAAATTGTCTCAACGGACACGGATAATAGGAATATAAGTTGGTTGGTGCACATCGGTTGGGTTAGAAAGAATAAAAAATGGAGCAAGCGAATATTGAGTTGAGCAATCGAGAACAGACTTGTGCAAATAAAAGTATCGTTGGACTTAAGAGATGGACGAGATCAGAACAAGCAATGGAAAAAGTGTTTGGAAATTTGAAGGATTAAGGCAGGCCAACTATTAGAAACGAGTTGAGATAGTCAGATGGAAAGCTGAATATCAGATCGCTTGCACAATTTGGAAGTTCGGTAGAGCATTCACGAATGCAAAGATAGTTGGGCATGAGAAACGAACAGTTGGGATACGTTTGAGCGAGCGATGGGTAAATCAAAGGAATAGCGATCACGGACTACGAATTTTTGGAAATACCTTGGAACTGTTGGTTGAGCAATGAAACACAATCTGGTTTAGAGGGGCAATGCGATGGACTCACACGAACTTAAGAGATTTTGGATATTGGTGCTCGGAAAGTTTGACTCAGGTTTAGCGGAACTAAAAATTTGGCAAAATGATGCAACGATGGTAGACGGATTCTTCGGAAGACATAAACGAGCATGAGACAAGTCTAATTGATGTTAAGTCAGATTGGAAGTTAGAACTTGCAGTACTGAGATGGATTGAGGCAACAAGTAAAGGCAATATGGATTTGAGATTTATGTTGGAAACTGATGCATGAGTCATTGAGAGTGTGTGGACTAATCGGAACATAGAAAAAATCAAGATGGGCTAAGGAATGAAACGAGAGCAAGGATTATGGCGGATGGACTTTTGAAGATTGCTAAACGAGAGAGCAATGTTGGAGCAAATACTGTGCTGCTCGAGCAAGTCAGACGTGCATTGTGGAATATGGCATACAGATAAGAATCGAGCAAGTCTTTGGTTTCGGGAATCGTTGCAAGTGGTAGTGCGAGAAGTCGAACATGGCAGTTCAAAAAATTTGATGGATTCAGGACATAACGATGGATTGATGGAAGACGGTTTCAACAAGCGCAGTTCTCGAATTTTGGCTTGGATAGATAGTAAGACTCTAGGTGGTTAAGCGACATTTGGTTGACAGATCGTCAGAGGTAGTGCATGAAGTGCTCGGAGTCAGAAGTTCGTTCGGATGGATTGGTTGGATTATGGCTCAAATTTACAGATGAGATATGGCATAGTTCATAGTAACTGTCTATCGTGATTACTTACAATTATCGAGCGTCGGGACAGCAGACCCTAGCGACTTGACCGCCAAATCAGAGATAAATATTATAGACCCATAGAATGACCCTTGCGGTAACGTATTTGGGAATGCGTCAAGGGTGGATGTGAGTAGTGTGTGTTGGAGATTGGCCTAACTGACTGAGTGTTGGATTTGAGAGATCCTTGGGATAGCCTTTAGCTGAAGATAAGCCGGAATACCGAAGCGATGGTGGGAATGGCCTGAGTCAACTGATGAGATTCGGAGTCGCAGATTTTTGAAGATAGCATCGCCTCTGACTTGTCGTGCCTCGAAAGGGAATAACATTCATATGAATTGACGACTGTGAAACTAGCTTGTGAAGTTAAAGCAACGGCTCGCTCAGATCAAATCATTGCAATACTGGAAGGGACAGATGTGCCTTAGATCTATAAGATGCATCAGAACTTATTCTGGGATGCATGCTCGTACAGAAGGCGAATGTGATATCCTGTGCTTCGAGGCAGTAGAAGCAGCTCGAAGAACTATTCCATACGCAACCTAGAAATTGTGGCGAGTATGTCCACGTTGAAATCGTGGCGACACTATCCTTTTGGTATGGCGGCAAAATCTTCGTGGATCACATGAACCTCAATATAGATGTTCACCCAGTGAGGTATTGAGATTGAGGAACAGGTGTTGGGCTGAGCTGATCTTAAAAGCAAAGTTTGATATTTGGGTAAGTCGCCTAGCTGGGGTAGTATCAGTTGTGATGATCGTTCGGTGCAAGAGATAATATTTGGAGATAGTGCATGCAGAACATGGTGCTAGTGTGGATTCAGAAATAGTTGGATGGATTAAGTTGGAACATGAACTAATTTGAGTCAGGTGGGAAGATCGTCGGTGGAAAATTATCATACTTGAGGATAGCGCTTGTGCGAATATGTTGGAATGAAAGTCAGGATTGGTTCAATTGGGAGTAAAGTAAATGAATGCCTCGGACATAAAGATACCCTTGTAACTTGTCCAAATTCGCTATCGCTAAGCTCGGCTAAAATGTATGTATTCAGGGACGCCTTAAATATATGTATGATCCAAAACTAAGCGATATAAGGAATTCGTATTGAGCTGCAAGGAGGATGTGGGAATATGGAATTTGCGCGAGCGTTCAGCGTAAGCGAGATGTTGAGTCGGGATCAAGAGAATGTGAGTTGCGTGGAGCAGAGATTATGAAATGGACAAGTGGCATGCTAGTAAAGAATAGATACTAGTATGGTTCGGGGACGAACCAAATTTCTAAATGGTATATTATGTAACGCCCCGCAACCGCACGGTGCATTACGCTGAGTCGGATTGAACGAGACAATAACCGGTTATATTTGATTTGTTGGATTTGAAAACAAGTATTGATTGAGTTGGTTTCATGTGCAGGTCGCTAGCGGAGTTCGATGAAAATAAGGTGTTTGTTCAGAGCAGTACTGGGATAGCTGGATTGGAGCGATAGTGTCATCTTCCTTAGTCCGATCGGTCAGATGATTTGAAGAGCACGGCCTGCTCGCACGGTCATACCAATTGAGTAGATCATGCTCCGCATCGGACCACGGGTTCAAGGGATCGACCGTATCGACAGGGCAGGATGCTTAACGGAATTAATTCGGTGAGTGGGCTTTGTCCCTTCTCCTCTACTCCTTCATGCCTAATAATATGGAACACACGTAAAGGCTTGAACACTCTGACTGAAACTTGGAAATTACTACACTATGGCGTGCATAGAGTGTACGTTGTTTGCTTGGTTAGATTTGTGGCTTGAGTTGGTTTGCGCATTGGGTTAGTTGGAGCTAGAGTTGGATTATATTTGGGGCAGTTGGAGAAGCAGTTGGAATTATACATCTTGGTTGGAACATTCGGGTAATACGGGCGAGCGAGCGTGCATCCGTGCACGAGTATCACTTGGGCGCTTTGTCATGCAATGCGTGCAGTTGTGGTTCAAAACCGGACAACTGCATCGATGAGGGCATGGTGCTGCTGTTGGGGCATTGTGCCACGGGATTTGCTGAGCGAGGGGTGTTGCACCAATTAGAACACTGTGTCGAGAAGCGGCATAGTGCCTATGGAGATAACTTGAGATGGTGCCTTGGGCTATATGTTGGAGAATGGTTATAGATAGTTGGTTGGATGAGTCTAGTACCGTTTAGTGGAGCGAGAATATTTGATCCTCTCGTCATACCTGTCACGAACCGCACCCGGAAAATCGGGCATGAGTCATGGGTACGTCCAGCCTACGCCGTAGAATCGGCGGTAGAACGCTGTCTAGGTCACAACTATCTATATCTCACAATAACCTGTCAAGATAACCTCTCCAAAAGAAGGACAACATTACAATATATACATAAACTCAATCACAATAACTAGGAGAAGAGTAAAAGCACGGTAAGATATCAACAAAAGAAACAAGGAACCAAAGAGAGCAAGTACAATATCCAAATATACAGTCCAAGTCTAAGAGTCTACAACATCTCACTGTAGTAGCAAAATAAATAATACAGTCATCCAAAACCAACTAGGAACAAACCCAGTGAAACCCAGCTAGCTATACTAGGGCGCTAGCGGCGTCTCCTCAGCTGGGACATGCTCCTCCTCTAACTCAGGGTCGCAACAATCGTCAACGCCTGGCCCGTAGTAAGTCGGGCAAAATTCCTCAGGATCCTCTGAAAAATATATCCAGTCAGGATTGGAGCAAAGTACATAACTCTGAAAGCAACTCCAAATACATGGTAAGGTGTATATGACTAGCAATAGAAAAGAATTCAAGATGCACAGGAAAGTAAATACATGGTAGAACTGATAAAGTAACTGTAATATAAAACTGGGAAATAATACAAGTAGTAGAGAAGTAACTGCATGTGAGAAAATAGGAATACTAGCTAAGTGCCTTGAGCACAAGTTCGTTATGTGGTCGGCTTGGGTTGCACATGATTTATTCTACGATAACTCCGTTATGCCTGAGTTGCATAACCGACATACACATGAATACTGTTTGGATTTGATCACATAACCAACTTTTACTCCCCCCCCACTAATACTCTTGGATCCAACCACGACATGCTACGTACATGATAAATAACTCACGCACATGAAAGCGAGAGAACACGAAGCACATGAGAATCAATACCCGAAGCACATGATGAAATACACATGATAGAGTACCCGCTGAACACGGTAAGGGGGATAACATCTCATGACGGGATCCAACTAGTACCATCTCGTGAAATAATATGTCAGAATCAAGTATTAACAGTTCTAGAACAGGTGATATATACGCTATCATGAAATGAAAACAATCAGAGGTAGGTACTCGCTTGACGTCCTGAGCAACTAGTGAGGATCGAGATCCGGACTGGCATCGCAAAGACCTATTACGAAAAGCAAGGTTAAACGGAATTCTAAAGAGTTAAACAGATATAAAATAACTAAAAATAAGCTTCTAGGATTATTCTAGGTCAAACGGGTCAAATCGGTAAAATCTGGGTCAAAAGTCAACCCGGGGTCCAAAAAGTCAACTCTAGGCCAAAACTTGGTCAAAGTTGACTTTGGCGGTAAACCTGGGCAATTACGGTCAAATCTAGGTCAAACTAGGGTGTCACTAAAATTCTAGGTCAAAACTAGCTCATTAAGCTAGTAAACCCTCAAACTCGACTCTTTGAGATATCGGGATACCCTCGGTATCCGATATATCAACCTACGTTATACACCCCGCCTATACCCTCTAATATATACCCTAACACGTATATATATATATATATATATATATATATATATATATATATATATATATATATATATATATATATATATATATATATATATATATATATATATATAAAACCAACTCTAACCCCATTCCTAGGCAAAAGCCCAATACCTCGCCCCGATACCCATTACCTCAATACCTTGATATCTCAAGGTATTGAGATACCTTACCTTACCCTTCTCATCTCACTAACTATACATCTAACTATATATATATATATATATATATATATAAACTCGTAAACTCTAATACACACTCCCCAAGGCTAAACCAACCCGCGCACAAGTCCGAAACCCAGAAACCAAGTCGAAATGGCCATTTGGTCATTTTGATGAACACATGGAGTGCTGTAAACTCCCTCACCCAAAATTAGGTCTAATTGGCTTAGATAGAGAAACTAGGGCTAGTTTGAATCCAATTAGAAATAGAATATTTTATTTTAGACGATTTTGCAATATTTATATTACCTAGTGCACCTTAGCGTTGCTTCGATAATTGGAGCACTACACTAGCCATTGCCTTCCTACAAATTTCACACACTTGTCCTAGACATGTCCGCCTTCTATTCTGACCTTTGTGTAACTTATAATTATGCTCTCTTGTGCTACATTTTAGTCGCACGATATTTGTCGCGGACGTTTATATTTAATTCTAAATAAATTCAACTTTGTATCCTTGTGTGTTCCAATCGAAATTGGAGACACAATCTTGACCCGTTTTGTGCAACCCAAATTATGATAATATTCTATCCTGAGTCCTCTATGTCCATGATACTTGTGTCCCACCTAATTTTAGCCCCATGTACTTCTAATTAATTTTAGAACACCTTGTGAATTAATTTTAATTAATTTAATCCAATTTCTATCTTTGTGCAATTTTCCAATTGTTGGGGCGCTTTTATGCAAAGTGCATTGGGGTGTCCACACCATTGGACACAACACATGAAGAAACCCATTTTCCTTTATTATTTGGTCATGTGAATTTTTTTTCATAATTTTGGAGTGTGTAGCACTCAATATCACCCCTCATCAATTCCTAGCCTTGCATTTTAAATAATGCAAATTCTAGCCCTCCAAACATCTCCATGTGAGGCCAAGCCCATCCCAAGTAGGATGTTGACCAACCCAACCCCTAGGTCAACATCAAACCCTAGTTTCCACATGTATAAATATACAACCTTTCCTTCTTTTCTTATTTTTTTCTTTCCAAAACATAAACCCAAACCAACCCTAGCCGACCCTTTCCCTCTACTGTTCATCCCCTTCCTCCCCTTCCCCCGCACGCTGGAGCCCGATCATCCTCCACCCGTCAACCAGAGCAGACCGCCGGAGACCGGCAGCGCCGACTCCCTGCACGACTGGGCCGACCTCCCATCTCCGCCGTCAACTGCTCAGCCCACGAGCAGTGCACCCGACCACCTCCCTGGACACGCCCCCACGCTCAGCCGAGCCCCGCCTCGCCGGACCTTCCTCTCCACCGTTCCCTGTCCTCCACCTGAATTGACTCATCCACCCTCCTCCTTGCTCGCAGGAAGCCGCCGGATCCCGAACCTCCTCTTCCCGGCCATTAATCCCGACATACCTCGACTGAACTCCAAGCCGGAGCCGCCTGCACCACGCCTCCCTGTTTCCCGTCCTCGACTCCCCTTCGTCCACCACTACGACACCTCGAGCCCTCTGTCATTGACGACCGGAGCAACCATTAACACCATCATTGTCCCCACATTCACCTCTCCCCCTTGACCACCACACCACCAGCAACACCACCGTCATCCCCGACCTGCACTCGCCCAGCAGACGCCCAGACCCGCCTGTATCATCTCCCTGCTGAACCCGCTGTACCCGACCGGAGCAACCCTTCCTCGACCGATCCCTCCACCTTGTATCGCCTGTCAACCCTTCTTCGACCACCCGTCCTTCGTCGACTGGACAGTGGCTAACACCACCACCACCACCACCTCTCCACCCTGTCCTCCTCGTCCCAATAGTTCCTCCTCCTCGCTGGACCTCCCCCCTGGCCGGAGCAGCCTCCTCCCCTTAACCTTAATCATCATCACCATTATCATCTCATCATCATCACCATTATCATCTCATCATCTCATCATCATCATCTCATCATCTCACCATTATCATCTTATCATCTCATCATTATCATCTCATCATCTCACCTTAATCATCACCCTCGTCATCATCATCAACATCGACATTATCGTCGTCCTCGTGGACCCGTCACCCTCGTCGAAGATGACCTGCAGTCGTCACCCTCGATCCCCGTGCCCTGTGCACGCACCCCAAGGACCATTGGATTGTTCTGCGAGACTCCAGGAGCAAGCTATTGGAACTATGCAGCTTCCTTACCAGGCAAGATACCTTGCCAAATTGCTTACATTACTTTGCATGCTTATTATATTTTTATATGTTCATTGCATGTGTGTTTTTCTTTCAGTCATAATTATGTACTATATATATATGTTGACACACACTTGACACATAGTATCATGGAAGGGAAGGACAATCAGTAGGCGTATGGGCTATAACCACTCTGGTAAACCGTACTATCTAGCACGCACTACGGTAGTGTGTCGCGCTAGTCGCTACCCGCGAGGTATGTCAATTTCTGGTGTCGCGCTGGTCGCTACCTCTGAGGTATATCGATTTCTGATGTCCCGGCCGTATGTGTGAGTTATGAGAATAGATTGAGTAGCCTACCCATGCCCATACGTCAAAAAGTTGTCCTCATTATGCATTTCATATAGATTATCGTGTACAGCGTACTTACATATTGTCTACCTATTATGCATGTTTACTGTATTCAAATTGGCATACTTTTATGTATCTTGTTACGTCCCTCTGAGGACCTGGTCCCTTTCCAGGTGTAGACGATCTTGACTATCTGCAGGAGTATGGGCCAGGACCTGACGCATTACTTTCTGCCGATGAGGTCTTATCTTCTGGGCGTCTTTGATTATCTCTAGTGATGGATCCTTTAGCTGATACTCTTATATCATCATCTTATTTTATATTAGAGATTTTATACTCCTCTCTAATTTTAGTATTGATATAGTCATTGGTAGTGGATTTGTCTCTACCCGACTATTATTTTGGATTATTCAGACTCATTATTCTAGTTTAGTTATTTCATTTTTGTGACTTGTTGTGTGGATGAGATTAGTATTCTGTGACTTGTGGCTATATATACCACATGTGAGTTAATGTTCATATTACAGCGTACGTATGTATTATGGTATCCATATATTGGAGTTGCCATATACTTACGGCTGGCATGCTTACGTATTCCTAGTCCTACATATTTTGGGACTGGGGCGTGACAAGTGCGGTTTGCGATACCTCACGAAACGCACGCCAAATCTAATCGGAATCGACCCAAAATTTATCCACGAGTTCTAATCGATGTCTAGAACCTCACAAAAATGCTAACTCTCCGATTCTAGGTCCGTGGCAAAATTTTACATGCATGTGGAACCCACGGAGAAGAAAAACCCCCAAATCGCCCGAAACGCCCAAAACTCCGCGATACGACCTCGTATGTCCGAACGGAGACACGAACCTACCCTCAAGACATCCAAGCACGTCTACCTAGGTCCGTCTAACCTAGGGCAACCCCCAAAATGGGCCAATCTCGGATTTCACCCAAAATTGACATAAAACCCTAGGTCAAAGTCTCCAAACCCATCCAAACAAGTTCTAACTTCCTTCCATGGGTAGCCCTAAGGCCTAGAAAGGTTCTAAACTACTAATTACACTATATTAAAGTAATCACTAAGAGGAAAGTTATGGTTTACCCCTTAGGAGTTGAAATTCCAAGGCCAAAGTCTCCAAAAACCCTAGAATTTACCACACCAAGCCTCCAAGCCTCCAAACCAAGCTTCTACACCAAATCTAGGCTCTATATACCTAGGTTAGAAAGAATAGAAGATTAGGGTTTGCATTAATGAGAGAAGTAAATAAAGGAAGAGAGAGAATATGAAAATACTTACTTGGAATTGGAGAGAAGTAAATGAAAGAAGTAAAGAAAGAGAATGGAGGAAGGAAAATGAAGTGGAAGGGGGTTGATTAGAAAATAAATTTCTTGATATATTTACTTATATAAATATTTATTTAGAATTATTTTAGGTTATTTTAGATTTTGGAGATTTTCTAGAATTTTTGGTAATTAAAACTTAGGAAACATAAATTTTTAGGACTTCCATGATTTACTATGAGACCATACTTGAATGTTGTTACTACCAAATATTTATTTTAGAGTTAAAATATTTAAATATATTTTTCTGTAATTTATTTATAATTTTAAGTAATTATTGGATTTTTGGAATTATTGAGGATTTATTTGGATATATAAAGTCTTAATATTAGATAGATGTTAATTTAGTGTTAATAGATATTAATAAAATTATATATAAATTATTTGTATTATCTTTAATTATATTTATGATTATAAATTATTGAGATGAACTCAAACTCTATTTTAAATTAATTCAAATCCTGAGCCTACTAGGAAAACAACTTCATGCATATCCTATCCTTATTTAAACTGATCCTAATCATATCCAAATTAGTCAATCCTAGTCTTATTCAATTAAACAATCTTCACCATTATAAATACCTATTAGACTTATGGAATAAACTCATCTTTCATATTTTTTATACCCAAACTCCTCTCTTTTTCGTCCAAAAATAGTCAAAATTCGTCATAAATTCAGCCTCATTTTCTAGTAGTTATGACGACTTAAAAAGACGATATCTCCTAGCTCCGGACTCCAAATGTGCTCCAATTTTTTTTATTAGAATCATATAAAGGTTAGTTTTCTAAATATATAAATTATTTCAGTAATTTCAGAACCTATTTTTTTAGAATATTCTGAAAGTGACAGCTGTCCGAAATCAGATGCGTTTTCGTATTTTTAAGATTTTGGGAGATCCCGAGCTCGGAATTATGAACCGTTTGAAGTTTCTGAAAGCTGACATGATGAACTTCCAGAAAAGTATTTTTTTGAATTTAAAATATAATTTTATTCTACTGTAAAATTTGTGCAACGTAGACGTAAATAGAAAACCACCGAAAACTGTCATCTATGCACCCTTGTGGCCATAACTCTTTACCGACTTGTGATTTTATGAAACCGTCGATTATGATATTCATGTAGTATTAAAATCTATAGAATTCCACACACAAATCTAGAATTTGAGTTGGTTGACTTTTTGGTCAACGGATTGCCTCGATTTGTGTGCCATGGATCACAAATCGTAAAGTTGACTTTTTTTGGACCAAAATTAGGATTTAACAATAAAATAAGATTATAATAAGATTAAAATACTATTTTAGGTTATTTATTCAGAATTAAAATTAATTAAAATGGAGGAACATATTCACCCATTTTTGTAACCTAACTTGTTTAATTTATGTGACGGGTAGATTGGATGACGCCTTGAGTTGTGACTTCATCCTTTTTCAGAGCAGAAAAGTATACCTTGCCATTGTACTATTATTCATATTCCATATGTTGCATGCATCTTTATTTTTTGTATTTAGTTCATATATTTTAACTGTTATATAAAATGCGCGCGACGGTGTCGTCGCGATATGTTTTTATTTATGTATTTGCATTGACCTTGGTTATGAGACTACTCCATTATCATGTAGCATCATTAGGTTCATTGGCCGTGACACAGTTGTTACACGAATATGAGTCTCATATAGATCACGGACTGCGTGACAGGTCTGGCCTCCTGTACGTGTGGGCCTTGCGTTAGGAATAATTGTTGTTAGAAATTTTGCATGCTAGTAGACTTAGCAGTTATTAGAGGTCTAGGGACATAGCCTATTGTAGTATGGTGGTCCCATCCTTGTCCTTGTTTGGGTGCAGGATTGGGCTAGGGTACTAAGAATAGGCTATGAACCAAATTGTGTCATGGATGTGACATGCTTAGAACATGGGGTGGGGAGAACAACAAGTACCGCATTTGAACCCCTTTGCACTTTTTCTATTGTGCGTCCGGATTCTCCGCTGGAGATACGGGTGGTGATGACCACTATATATTATATTATTATCAGGTGGGCCTCCGCCATTCAAAAGATGACGTGCCGTTGTAGGCCCCTAGATCTCCAATAGAGAACCATGCCAAATCCCAGTTTTCAACCAGATAGCTCACTTGTGGGAAAAGTTGTTCTTAACTGCATTCACTTAGACGGTTAGGCGACCCATTGGATATTTATTTCAGTACTTTATTGGCATGTGTTTTATGTATCTTGTTATGTCCCTCTGAGGACCTGGCCCCTTCCAGGTATATCTGTTATTGAGTATTCGCAGGCGCGCAGGTTCGGATGGTTACGTATGTTGCGAGGATGTCATCTCTTCGAGCCCCATAATTGTTAGTTGATATTCCTTTTTCGTGTTGTACTTATATTGTATTTGCTCTTATATTCGAGTTGGTAGTGGATTTGTTTCCACCCAACTATCATCCTTAGATACTTCTTATTGAGATCTAGTTTCATAGATACTGGTTAATTATTTATATATTGATTTTCGTGGATGAGATTTAGATTATACCCTGTTACTTGTGACATATGTTTATACCACTTGTGGATTTGATATTCATATTACAGCGTACGTGTGGATTTGGTTTCCATATATTGGAGTTGCCATATCCATGCGGCTGGCATGCTTACGTGTTCCTAGTCCTAAGTATTTTGGGACTGGGGTATGACATAACGTGCCTTGGGCACGGTGCCGGCAGTTCGATACGACCAGGCGGGCTAGCTACCAGTCTGGATCGGGTAGAACTATAGTTGATTAGTCCTTTATGGCTTGACCAGTGACTTCATATAGATAAGAGTTGGTTTGCTTTACTTTGGTTTGGTTTATGCTTTCCCATAGGCGGCGGCCATCTTGCCTCGGTAAGAGTGTGCATATCAAAGATTGGATTATAAGGTTTGGATTGAGGATGGATATTGAGGCTTGGAAATGGTTCGATAGGTTTCCGTGTTGCTTGGGTTTGAGTAGGACAGTTCGCATGCTAGTTTCCTTTTGAGTTAGATATCTTGTATATTGGCTTGAGTTGAATGCTTGCATGCTTAACTTGATTTACAACTTTCCTTAACATGTCATACCTATGCCATGAAATGAATCTATGATTCAACTAAAAAGATCACCATATAACTGTTTGTATTCACTATTTTATTTTAGTGTCGGCTTAGACGAGTGGGTTACCCTGCTCACCAGTACGGCTGTGTACTGACCCACGTTTGTGGGCATTATTTCAGGTACGCAGGTGTAGTGGCGCTGCTTGGATATACGTGACATAATGTATGAACGGTAAGTACCTTTGTGGGCTAGAGAAAGAGCAAGAGTATTGCATTAGCCTTTGTGGCATTTTATTTGGACCCTATCGAGAGCTTCACTGCGTATACTCTGATGTGTGCTTGGTACACAATACTTGACTTTTGCTGCAGCTTGGTTGTTTCGATGATAACTTTGGTGTTTGACAACATCGCCTTGTGCGAGCGCAACTCCAGGCTCGTACGACATCACGTCCTGATGAGAACGATTGTTCTGCGGGAGCGCTGCAACGTGGTAATTTACGTTCAGCGGGGGCGATTGAGCTTGCGGGAGATTGGGGCATGACAAGCGATGCATGGGGCATCAGCAGCAGGCGCGTGCGGACGAGACGCGTTGGCAGATATTTTTGTCACTTTCAACAACCATCCAAACAACGGAACTACTTTTTTTCCACTTTCAATAACCATTCAAACAACATAACTTCTTTTTTCTCTACTTTCAACAACCATCCAAATAATGAAACTATTTTCCCTCCACTTTCATATTTTTAATTCCACCAACCAAACAACTTTTGGAAAGTCAAAAATTATACATACGCATCGCACACGCAAACTCCATTTTTTTACTTTCTCAGTTTCATACACTTTCATGCAATCAAACAACCCCTAAATGAAAGAAAAGAGGAGAAGACATGGACTCTGCAGTGTCAAATCATGGAGTTTCTGTCTCCTCTCCATAGAAGAACCAAACACTAAAACTCTATTTAAAACAGTACACTTTCAAAAGAAAGTTGACTTCCGTGGAGAAGTTCAGCGAACCAAACAGTCCTATAGTGCATCTTGGCTGAATAGGTTCGATCCCATAGGAAAAAAGATCATTCCTTCCAATCAATTATGGTGAGAGTTAAAAAAAAACTCAAGAACTTTGTCTATATAAAATGTTAAAATATTTAACCGACGGACATAAATTAAGAGGGCGTGTGGAATTTGGAAAAGTTATGAATGAATTGACTGGAAAGCAGATTTGGTGAATTGAGTAAGGCTATAGACCCCAAAAGCCGTAGCCCTCCATGCCTGCCATACATAAAATTTACTGTAGAGAAATTAATTTATATTAAATTAATGCAAATGAAACAAGTTTAATCAAATTCAAAATAAAGAAAAGTCCGTCAACCTCGTTGGAGGAAAACAAATATAGAACATACGTGAAAGTAAGCGTGGAGGAGTGGGACCCAGCGGTTGGACCGCAGCCGATTGTCCGCCAACTTAGTTGGCAAAAAAATGAGCAATAGGGCCAGCGGTAGGTTGGGTGGGGGTGAAGAGTGGTTTGGTTTGGTTTGTTTTATTTAGTTAGGTTTTGGTATTTTTATTTAGTTTAGTTTTGGATTTTGATTTTTTTTACTTACTTTTTTTTTCATATTAAAGTTTATTTTAATAAGAAAAAAAACTAATATTTATTTTTTACTTAGTTTTATTTCTTTACTTAGATTTTCTTTCTTTACTTAGTTTCTTTTTTTCTTTTTTTCATATTAAAGTCTATTTTCATATTAAAGTTTATTTTTATAAGAAAAAAAAACTAAGTAAAGAAAAAAAGAAAAAAACTAGTAATTTTTTTGTCCTCTGAGGCTTAATTTATTTTAATGGTTTAATTTTTTGTATATGAAAAAAAAGAAGACTAAGTAAAGAAGAAAGACAAATAATAGGTTGGAGAATAATTTGATTTTTATTTGGGTTTGAAATTGGGTCTGGGTCTATGGATTGGTGTTGCTTTATGTCCAACGGCTTTTTCCCAACCGCCACTACTAAATTTTGTCCAATTAGCGACGTCTTTAGCGACGTCAGAGTAAAACGTCACCAATTCCTAAGAATTTAGCGACTCCATATAAAAAAGTTGCAAAACGTCGTTATCGGCGACGTTCAGTGTCATCCAGCAACTATCATTATTATTATGGAAATAGACGTCGGTAATAGTCGCTGAACATCGCTAATGTTTTAATTACAATGACGTATTTAGCGACATTGTAACAATTACGTCGCAATATATTAAAAACAACGACGTTTAGCGACTCCTACTTTATATGTCGCTAAATTGTTTAAAATAGGGTTCTAATTTTTCATTTCCCCCGTTCATTTTCATTGGCAAAAATATGAAACCACGCGCCCCCTCCGGCTCCGTGACCCCCTCCGGCGCTTCGGCCCCCTTCCCCAACGCCATGCTCCCCCCCGGCTCCCCCTCCGGCTCTCCCCTTTTTTGCTCTACCCCCCTCCCCGTGCTCCGACTCTCCCCCCTCTGTGCTCCGGCTCCCCCCTGTGCTCTGACTCTCCCTCCGCCTTCGGCTCTCCGATCAGTCAGCCCCCCTCCTCGGCTAGGTAAACCCTAACCCTAATTCTCATGACACTGATATTGACACTCACAAACATTTTGACACAGATACACACACCTTAATTATTCTGACATTGGCACGGACACATTAACACTGACATGGAGTGTGTGTGTGTGTGTGAAGTGACTAGTGCCTTATAGCCTATTCGAAATAACACTGTCATGGACACACTGACACTAACACTGACACGGACACACTACAATGGGAGGTGAAGTCCTACGGGTGATATTCTTGTGCTACAAATTAGGGTTTGTGAACTTAAGAATTATTTATAGAGACTGCTTGCTAGTTTTCTCTCTCCACGTGTTTGTTGAAATGACAAGTTGGTCATTCTTGGCTTGATTCTCAGTTTTACCCTTGATTATATATTTATATACTCATTAGAATAGGCATATATATATATATATATATATATATATATATATATATATATATATATGTGTGTGTGTGTGTGTGTGTGTGTGTGTGTGTGTGTGTGTGTGTGTGTGTGTGTGTTTTAGCTTTGTGGTGTTGGTGTTGTGACATGGAGGTGACGAGAAGGAGATATGGTGCTCGAATTTCAGAGCAGTCCAGTACTTATGGAGAGTGTTATTAGCAGTGGAGGTGAGTGTTCTCAGATATTAGGGATGATCGGGCAAGTTATAAGTGACAACAACTGCTGCAGTACCAATAATTAGAAGAGCAACATCAATAATAAGCATTAAGAGCAGCAGTAGCACGAAAGCATAGTAGCAGTAACAATATTTAGTTGCAACAACAGCAACAATTTGCAATCAGAGTAGCAGCAAACAATAGGGAGGCAAGACAACAACTGTTTGCAATGCCTACAAATGGCATCAGCCTAGGCAGCACTTGATGGGGGTAGCAACATCTAATGCATGAGAGGAAGGGTGGGCATGGTGTGGGGTAGAAGCAATTATATGTGAGTTATGTGAGGAATATTGAGTAGTACATCGGTAGCAACTCATGGCTAGGGAGTAGTTAATTGCATTGCTTTTTTACTTCATAGTCGTTGATTTAGGGCGTTCCTTTGATATTATATATATAGGATATGGTCGGAATATTGAATTATACGAGAAGTACTGCAGGTAGTGTGGGAGAGTGGCAATTGGATTATGACACGACACTGGACATGACACAGACCCTAACCCAAAGCCGAGACATGACATAGACCCTAACCCTATCTGAGTTAATTAGATGCAGTCTTGGGTATCAAGTGAGGTGTTGTGTAGTGCACACTTGTGCACAGTGCAGTGAGTGTGTGTGTGTGTGTGTGAATATCTCGGTGCTGCGGACACTAACCATATCCTAATCCTAACTCGGACACACACACACACACATACACACACGCGAACACACACACACACACACACACACATACACACACACACACACACACACACACGGACACTAACACTAACCCAAACTCGGACACGCGAATACACTAACACGCATATACTAACCCTAATACGGATGCGAACACAAACACACACATGTTTGTATCATGTCATCTCATGATACGTATGGTGAATTTGTAGGACACATGGATATAAAATGTTAGGACGCGATATCGAGGATAAGATTGTAAGCATTTTATCGGACACGGACACACGCATACATGTCAAGTGTAGATATCCAAGAGTGTATCAGTGAGTGTCAACTATGTATCCTGGACCAAAAAAATTTGACTTGAACGAAGCCGACTTCACCTTGAGATGGTTGAAGTCCTTATTCTTCTATTGAGAAGCCTTCTGCTTCCCTTTGGAGTCGCCCGCATGCACCAAGTTGGCTTTTGCCAACTGCTTGGACAACGTATCCACTTTGTTTTGAGCCACCAACTCATCTTTAATATGGATGTTGTGCAGTAGTTGATCAAGGCTTATTTGCATCTTCTTTATGTGCATGTCCGAGATAAAATTGCTCCATACAGGCGGGAGCTTGGCCATAATACCCCCACGACAAAGGCGGCATTTAAGGGCATGCCATAATTCTCAAGTTTTTGACGTTGTCACACCCAGTCCCAAAATACGTAGGACTAGGAATACGTAACATGCCAGCTACACATTCGACCAGACTCTGATCTGACTCGAATATGTATAAGCTGTATAATAATGGTCATTATCTAAATAATCAAGTAAATATAAATATCGATACCTTAATCCACAATGAATAGAATACACAAGAATGAGCTATATGTGCTAAAGTCGGCCGTCCAGTAACACACAAACTCGAATAGACTCGAGAAAGAAATATGAGTCTATAAAACTAGGCTACATCAGCAGATAAATAAACAATATGAATAAATAACCGTAACTCCCTAGAAATAATATAAGTACCTGGTACCAATGCCTGCAAGACAAGCAACTCCATCAGCAACTCCAAAGGCTACATAACCGTCTATGCTGCAAAAATTGGCAGGGGACCAGGTCCTCAGAGGGACGTAACAAGGTACAAGAAACAACATGCCAAAAGTAAAATAGTATAATGCCACATACTCAAGGGTAAACTACTGTAACCAACTATGTGATATGCAAATGAGAGTATGGTATCGTACCCCGGGCTGGTACTTACTAAAGATCCCAATGGACACTTTCGTAATCTAACAGTACACTCAAGGCTCCGTGTGGGAGAACCAGGAGGAAGATGTATATATATAAATATAATACTTTAGATTTCACACAAGGAACCTAAAGCCTAATATACATAAATAGTAACAGTAAAATATGCCCAGAGCACGATGAAGACTCTCCCTACCCAATTGTAACCTCACGTCTCATGTCCACGATGTCTCATATCCATAACACGCAAGATCATGACCTCTAGCTAGTGCAACGAGTCATAATAATATTCATATAATATGCAAGTCTCATGTCTCAAATCCTGTAAGCCTATACAGAATCCCCATGAATAACTCAAGAAAGATTCTGTTACATAAAATAGTATCAAGTGTCCTAGGGTATGGCGTACTTGATAAAGCAAGTACGTAAAAATAGGATCGTTGAATCAACTCTCTAAGTGACGTTACTCGACTCCGCATACGTCGTCACCCAATTTTTGTTCGGACGCTAAGAAACGTCTCACGGTCCTAGGGTAAACACACACATCATACATATCAAATAACTGTAATAACTAAATAAGATAATAAAGGCAAGAAACTGTGATACATCATGGCAAGATGCACTTGCCTGGGTTCTGAACTCCGTCAACTGCTCCTGGGAAAGTAGAATCTGTACTTACACCTCCGGATGCTGAAACAAACATCACCAATATTCTCAGAATACTTGAAATAACTAGGATTGACTACCCATAAGTCCAATTTGGACACATGGACAAAATTGACAATTCTGGGACAAAGCGGGATCCACATGTGTCCCACTTTGCATCGCAAAATGTGTCGAAGACAAAGTTCTTCAAATTCGTCAAACTTAGTGTCTACGAGTCCAGAACGAAGATATGAACCCAACGGAATATCCAAAACTGGATTCCGATGAGCCGATCACAAAATTGTCCGTCATGTGGAACTGTGGAGCCCACGAAATGACGTTTCGTCAACGTTCTCAGAATTGAACCAAACTTGGATCACAGGACTAGCGTAACGCGGCGAATCCGATGGCACAAGTTTTGTTACGAAACGACAAGCACACTCGAAGTTACGGCGAGTGTCAGAACATGCCGATACGATATTTTTCGACGGATACGCGTTGATTCTGGTGTGCACACACATCCAAATCAAGTTTCGTGAAAGCTCACACGTTCGTGTTGACGATACGCGCCTTTTGGTGCAACTCGCACACGGCAAAGTCACCTTGTTTGGCAGAACGCACCCCGTATCGCGAGATTTTGGGTATTTTAAAAATAAGTTTTTGGTCATTTTGGAACAAGAATAATTTAATCATTAAAGCAAACTACTTAAAACTAAAAGAACAATAAAAATCTTGGTTATATTGTGAAGAAGTCCCTTCAATTAGATTTTAAAAATAATTAACGAGTTGGTAGAAAATTAGACATAAACAGGGGTACTTGGACTGAATTTTTGAACTATTTTCGAACAGTTTTTCGGCCAACTTCTGGTCGATTTTGTGATCAAACCGTGGTGCCTAAATTCTTTCCACTTGAAGAAAATCCTAGAGGGTTAGGTTGTGAACATACCAGCGAAGATGAGACATAAATCAGACGAGCGAGGTGGGCGAAGGCTGCGTACGAAGGAGGGGCCGCAACTGCTGTCGCTGCTGTTGCTCGCGGGAGGCGGACGGCTGTGCGGTCGGCGCTGCTCCGGCGGTGTGGCGGTGCGGCGACTCGACGGTGCGGTCGGCGGGGCTGCGGGCGGTCACCGACGGGTGGTGATGGTAGAGGTGGTGTGGGATTAGGGTTAGGGTTTTGGTTTTTATATATATATATATATATATATATATATATATATATATATATATATATATATGGGGGGGGAGGAGGTTGTTGTGCATGGGTAGGTTTTGGGTTTGGGTTAGCTAATGGGTAGGGTTAGGGTTAATGGGTTTGGATTTGGTTTTTAGGGTTTAATTCTTTTTTTCTTTTGTTTTATTTATATATATATATGTGTGTAATTTCGAGGACAAATTTTTTATAAGTTTGGTAGATTGTAAGTACCCTGATTTTTAGAATTTAATATTTTTAGTATTCTAAATTTTTTTTGATTAAGGGAAAAAAATTATTTATTTTTTAGCTAATTATAAACATAGTAGAAAATATTTTAGTTAAGCAATGTTGCGCTAAAGATGGGGACGCAGTTATGAAATGGAGTCCTAGTTTGACGTCGCATTCTAAGAATAAGGGTACGCTTAATCAAGGATCTACCAAACTTATAAGAATGAAGTTGGCCGCAAGAACTATAGTCACGATCATATTTCTAAGAATTTTTAGAAAGTCTAACTTCAAGGAGGGATTCGAGATGGTAAGGATTTTGTGACCGTTGTCACAGCCTATTAAAGGAAATATATGCACTACCATGGCGTTAATGAGTCAATAACTCTATAAAGAAAGTTTTACCAGTTCTCCTTGCTTCTAATTAGGTCATGAGTCTATAAGACAATAGGAAATATCATAGCCAAATACAACTAGGGTGAGATGGTACCGAGAAGTTGTTCATTGCATATCATGGATGCCGATGAATGGTTCAGCAATAAGCGTCAAAAGGTGATATAACTCATCAAGGTATTTTGTATTATGTAAAGAGTATAAGGGGTTCAATTTAATGTAACACAAGTGTCATAGACGTAGGTTGGCATGAATGGGATACAGGTATATCAGTGGTTGGGATATTTGGGTTGCCTATAATTTAATTCAATTGCAACGGAGTTGGATATAGGGTTTAGAAGGAGATATGCCATGAATGTTGGGGGGTCTATGTGGAGCATAGGCGTATATATTTGGAAGTAACAGTTGTGTCATCAGTGAGTAGGTTCCAGTTAGGCTCATGAATGTCAAGGTTGCCGGAAGAATTGAGTCGGTGCTGAGTGTTAAAATCGATCATAACAGAAAAAGGATATCTATGTATCATTTGTGTGTACAATTGCGTCGCGAATGTCGTACGACTAAAACAAAATTTGGGAAGGCCAATTTGTGAGTGATAGTCATGTCATAGGTGTAGAGTGACTAGTCTAGGTCATAAGGATGAAAGTTGTTGAAAAAGAAAGGATAGTGTTGTGCTCCAAATATTCGAGCCCCCACAAAGGGTATCAAGGATACAAAAATTAAATAGGTAATTTAATCCATTTGAGATTAACATAATTAACACCAAAATAAATTTAAATTTACCCTGAATTTCTAGAAATAACTCTACACTAAAACCAGGGGCTACGATCTACCCAACTTATAAATACTAAGTTGGTATTAAAACTAAGGTCATGGTCCTGCTAACAAGATTTCTAGAAGGGCCTATTTTCTAAATAAGGATACAAGAATTCTAGGATTTACTGGCCGTAATCAAGGATTTTCTAAAGGAACCTAGAAACTATCAGGGTGCTATTGATCAACAACTTTATAAGAGAAATTACTACCCATCCATTACTACTCTTGTATAGGTCAAGCTTCTACAAGGCAGAAGAAATGACTAAGTCAGATCTAACTAAGGCAAGGTGGTAGAGAGGCTTCGATCATTGATTGGCATTGATAACGAAGAGACCAAAAATTTAGGCCACGACAAGAAGAATTTATGATAAGTCTACATGGTTGAATAAGGCACGATTAGGCAGGTATTTGGAGAATCGAGTCATGGTGACTAGATCAAGGGGATTAGAGTAGAAAAGAACTGATATCTATGGTGATATGAATATTAACACAAGGAGTGGTACCAACTAAGGGATTGATTTTGTAATTAAGGCACAACTAGGGAAAGAGGAAGGATATACTCATTGTTATAATTAGAAAGATCGTTGTTGCAAAAAGTACGAGGTCATATATGCAACACAAGTTAAGAATTTGATAGGAAGGATAGGAATACAGTCGAGGGGGTAATGCAACTAATCCTTAAACTCATTACTATATTCACTTAAGTTATATTTTATATAATATCCCTCATACTTTTAGCAACCTACTTCTGGCTATAGGTAAATAATATACGATCCTTACAACTTTATCTTCCTCGCATATTAGTAGGTAAGGGTCTAAACTAAGCATGTACTTAGGTCTATCACTCATGGCATACTATTCGCTAAGGACACTCTTCAATACTCGTCTAATCTTTAATTGGAATGCCTATCCGTTTTTGTATAACTTATTCTATTCTATTGTCTATCTTTCTGCACTGTTGCTCGTCTAATCTCTGCCATCTAAAAGCTATCTTCCTTACGAAAATCGTCCAGCTATACTACTACCCTATTACATAAGCATGATGTCATGGTTATCTTGAGTAAAAATTCTTTGAACTCAATATGATGATAAGATTTCTAAAATTCAAAAATCCATCGGCTATGATAAATTGGAAATATGTTCTCATCACCTACTAATAAGGATAGGTCCAGCAAACTCATACCATATTAGTCAAAAATCTAAATTTCTGGCCCTAATCAGTTTACGTGTAAACCCACAATATTCATCTATCATTCCTATAAGACTTCTATCATCCATTTACACTTTTCTACAATGTATAAATCTATAATCTAAGGGTCTTGTAATAATTCTCTACAGAATAACCATCAAGTTAGTATGTAATTCTGAACCAGTGTTTAATTTCTTGAAGTTCACATTACTTCGAGACTGATCAACAATTTCTACTCGCACTAAAATTTTAAAATTCTAAAAGTATTACAATTTATAAATACTAAAATTATTATCCCTCAAGTCTATACCATAATTCCTTCTCCTTGGATTATGCGACCATAATATCTTTCCCTTATCATTTGTTTTCTACTAACATTCATATCCTTTTAGTATGTTAATCTTGTTTTCAACTTTAAGCTTCACCAATCATGACCTAGTATTTTCCGTTTCGTATTATAGATCTTCTAGGCAACTACCGAGTAATAAAATTTTCAGTCCTTCCTAGATCCTTCTCTCAATTTAAAATACTCATGGTCATATACTCCTCGTGAATCTCTTCTTGTTATCATTCTACCTTCTTCACTTGAACCTGAGATTTCTCTTAGTTTATTCCATGTATACCCTTCATCCAAACTACATGGTTACCATCTTGTTATAGCTTGTCATCTATTATAGGCAATTCACTATATATAACTCAAGACTATAACATCTATCAAAACTCTCATCCTTCAACCTATTTGCTCTATCACAGATACTAGCTTATCCACCCAAGTAATCACGGGTGAAACTTACTTGTTCAATTAACACTGACAACCCAAATAATCAAGTACATCTAATTTGATTTTGAAAGCTATACTTTACTACTCGAGTTATCTAATTACTAAAATATTAGGTCTAGCAATCTACCTGTCTATTTAGTCCAGACTTATAGTCATCAATAATTTAAGAGAGTCATAAGATCTAGTTTTGATACTAAAAGTCACAAGACAACTAGATATTTAACCACTATGGCATGCTACGTAAGGTTCCAATTTCTTAAGGTCATTGTAAACTCCCTCGACCAGATTTCAGTAATTTAGGATTAATTTTGACTAATTAGAATTAGTGCAACTTTTTAAAAATTTTATTTATTATATAAACTATTGATTGTGCACTTGTTTATTACACAATTAATTAGGGCATCACACTAGCTGTTAACCCTAAACAAATTTCACATCCCTGCCCTAGACTTGCTAGACTACTTTTCTGTATTTTTAGCAACTTCCAGAAACCTCATCTGGTGCTTCGTTTTAGTCGCACAAATATCGTTACAAACGTATGTAATTATTTCCTATTTAATTTTCTGCTCTTTATCCATCTCTGTACCCTTAGAGATTTGAGGACCAGTAGGCACCTGATTGCCCAACCAAAAATACGATAATATTCTACTCTAATTATACTTCAATTATCGTTTTGACACCGTAGAAAAATTATGACCCTAACAGCCTCAAAATAATTAGTGAACACCGTGCGCAGTATTTATTAAATAATAAATACGATGACTGTATCACCTGCAATATCAGACCCTGCCTCTACCCAGACTCACTCCACACTGTCCAAAATATTTTCCCCCAGCTATTTTCCCTCATTTCTATACAATTTAGAATTTTGGGAAATCAGTATTTGAAATTTGGTAAATTGCAAAATTACGCAAAATATAAATTTTATGCATTTATGCAATTATTGAAAAGTTAGGGTTTTTATGCAAAATTACATGCTAGGTGGCCTAATCCTATTGGCTAGACCATAGGTGGGTGGGACCCACCATAATTTCCAGAAAAATCTGCTGGAAATATCTCCAAAATATCAAATTACCAAAATGCCCCTAAAGTTCTACTTAATTACGAAAATGCCATTAGGCAAAACCCTATATAAACCCTAGTATTCCCTCCATTCAAACCCATCCCACCACCACCACGGCCACCCTCCGCCCACCGGACCACCGCCGAACCCGTCGCCACTCCCCTCCCCTTCCCTCCGACCACTGCCACCCACCTCCGGCCGGCCGCTCCGCCGTGGCCAGCCTCCACAGCACCATCTCGACCACCACCTTCACAGCACCACCACCACTCCCATTCACTTCCCCCGCCGCCTCCGGCCGTCGCCGACCACCGCCACCCTACCCAAACCCTTCGCCCCGACCTCCTCTACCTACCACCACCACCTCGCCTCCCCACGACGCCACCTCCGGCCGCCCTAGCCCCCGCAGCAGCCACCCCCCCTAACCTTAGCTGCTGCTACTCCTCTCCCCGACGCCTCTAGCCGCCACCACCACCGCCGTGCACCTCCGCCACCACCACCAACTTCACCGCCACCCTCCCCTCTCCCGAACCCGCCGCCTTCCCGACCACCTCCGCCGCTCCTCCGCCGGCCAGCGCCCCCGCAAGTTGCTGCTGCTGCTGCTGCTGTCAGTAGCCACTGCTACTGTTGCTGCTCCTCCGGCCGCCTCCGGCCAGCTCCGCCGCCGTCCTTCCGCCGGCGACACCGCGTGGGACCCCCCTGCCACCTGTAAGGTATATTATACCTATACTATACATAAATATGTAAATAATCTATAATACATATATGTATATGTATATATATGTATATATATATGTATATATATATGTATATTACTATGTATTTATATGTATAATTATATATATATATATGTATTATATTATCTACAGTATATTATACTGTATGTATATTATATATATGTCTATATATTCTATATATATATATATGTATATGTATATATATGTATATGTATATGTATATATATGTATATATATATCTACTATATAATATTATGTAATATTATATATATATATATATCTATTGTATATATATATATATATATATATTATATATATAATATGTATACTATAATAAATATAACATATTTGTATATGTTATATAATTAATAAAATATGTACTTTTCTGTTTTTAAATTATATAAATATATGTGTATACATATATTTATATGATATACTATGCATTTTAGTTTATTTATTTTTCTGCATTTAATTCCTGCACTATCTATATATATTATCTATATATATATATATATATATATATATTATTTATATATATTATTATTCAGCTGGATAATACAGCTTATTATAAATATGTAAATTTACATTTCTGCAATGTCTTTATCTATATATTATATATACTATATACCAGCTGGATAATACAGCTTAATTATATATATTTTCTTGAAATATCATTTATCATATTATATACTATGTTTTATATTACAGCCTATCTATAAATATATAATTAATTATTAACAGTGGTCACATATAGACCCTGATAATATATATATATATTTAATTACTGTCCTGTCAATTCAATTTATTTATATTATATATATCAGAGGATACACCCTGATAAATACTATATTATTTATCGCGGTGGATATACCCTGCTACTATATATTATTGCCTGCATTTATCTGTTCTATATATATATACTATTATATATATTATATCTATGCCTACTATATATATATCTATACTATATATTATGTATATAAATATGTTTTGTATTACAGCCTGGATATTCACGAACCCTGTCTATTTTAACAGAAATCAACTTCAGCACTGCCAGTGACCCCCTGTCACCAGCACCTTCACAACTGACTGTAAAATCAGGGTTTCAACACTATCAGGGAGTAGGCAAGTATACCTTGCCAAGTATTGTTTAAATTAAATTGTTGATATCTACTTTGTTCTGAAAATTCATATACCATGATCACCTGAGACTGCCTTGGGTACAGTCAACTGTTATGTTGACATGATATTACAGACTCTCTAACAGCTGAGAGAGTATCCTAATATATTCTCCTAGACCCTATCACGAGAACACGCAACATGGTTGCATTTACATATATGGATGTGAGCTGCGTATTTGGTTAGCTACCAGTACGTGTGACCCGCATCACGGATTAGAATAATTCAGGAAATGTACGACTTGACATTTAGTTTCATTGGGATGGGAAAGATAACTAGTTGACGTATGGGACACCCCCTCCACAAATGTTCTATACCTTCGCACCATGCTCCTTGGAGATGGTCGATTGCAGATTTCCCTGAGTCGGGGGCATACGACACCTATACTAGCCAGTCGCCACGATTGGTGAATTACGTCAGCGTATGTCTAGCCACACATTCCCATGCGTACTACTGGATCTTTACTTGCATTTTCACTTAGTATGGTTAGCACCCTGTATTTATTTTATTTCTTTATTCAGTATTTACATTACATGGCATGTCATTTTTCTGTATCTTGTTACGTCCCACTGAGGACCTGGTTCCTTGCCAGATCTAGATGAGGCTTTCTACCCCACAGTGTACGGGCCTGATCAGGAGGCCAGATGTGCTACCGAGGAGGAGCTCGAGGAGATACCCTCAGAGTAGGCTTGACCCTAGATGCTGCTACCTGGAGATGAAGATGTTTTGATCAGATAGACATTGCTTAGTCTATCTGATTTTTCTGCGCTATTATCAGTATTTGTAGTAGGCTTGTATTCTCACCAGTTGTGTACTGTATCAGACTCAGTTATATATATATATTTCAGCACTTGCTTTTCTGACTTTTTGTTGTGGATGAGATAGTTTTACCTGTTCTATACTTGTAGTATTTTAGGACAGCGTAGCACGTCCCTTTGGGTCCATCAAAGTGGATTAAGCCCTTAGTGACGTGTCAGCTGGCCAGTGACACGTGGCCTAGTTCCTGACATTTTGGGACTGGGGCGTGACATGGTTTTAGTGGTGGCCCATGCAGGTCTAGTTTTATTGCTAGTGGTATGATGACATGCCCAGCAATGCCTGCAATAGATAGGAATATTAGGTCTCATCCACACTGACACCATCTTTACAAATTCTATTATTGCATCTTGCTTGATTATCATTATTTATCTCCTTTGTGTTTTCTAATTATCCTATTTTCCTCAGAAATATGGACATACCCGGGAAACTTGCGAATAATGGGGCTGACCAAGCAACAGACCCTTCGCCAGGTGCCCAAGGAACTCCGTCCAATCACCAGAATTCTAGCCAGGAGACGATACCAACTCCACATGCAGAGACACCTTTGTCTCCACCTCCAGCCTTGCCTATCCAGATGCCACAACTTGAGGGTCAACCTCAAATATTGCAGTTTCTCCAGACTATGTTGCAGAACCAGTGGCAACAAACTGAGGCCCTGAGACAGTCTCAGTGGCAGCAAACTGAAGCTCTGCGACAGACGTTGATGACGGCTTTGGAGAGAACTACTACTCCGACACCAGTACCTGTCCAACCAGCGGGCACAGTTCGAGACTTCCGTCAAATGAGTCCGAGGGATTTCAAAGGCAACGAGACTCCTGAAGAGATCTCCGATTGGATCTTCAACACCGAAATGCTGCTAGAAGGATCGCAACTCACTCCCGACCTATGGATGACCGCTGTGAGGGGCCAACTTCTTGGCAACGCCCATCATTGGTGGGAATCCATAGAGCGCAGCGTCGAAAAAGACCAAACTTGGCAATAATTCCTGGAGCATTTCAACGCCAAGTACTTTCCAGCGACAGTCCAGAATGCCCTATACTCCCAGTTCCTGCACCTGGAGCAAGGAAACATGACGGTAGATGCCTACGACGCGAAGTTTAGCAGACTAAGTCATTTCGGTGCTGATCTGATCCCGAACGAGCTGAAGAAGGCTAAAAGATTCCACCATGGCCTTAACCACGAGCTCCAGAGGTACACAACAACGCAGTCGAGAATCTCCTACAACGAGGTTCTTACAGAAGCCAGGGAGCAAGAAGCCATTGGCCGAGGAGCCAGACGCTCAAATTCAACCTTCCCGGCCAAGAATCAGCAAGGAGCAGGAGGACCTATACGTCGTCCCCAATATCAGACTCAGCAGACGACGGGGCCTTACCAGAAGAGGGAGCTCCCGACTTGTCACTTTTGTGGCAAGAAGGGGCATTTTGCCAATGACTGTAGAAAGAAGCTGGGATTATGCCTGCTATGTAGAGCTAAAAATCATATGGCCAAAGACTGCCCACAACGTAGAGATGCAGCACCTCAACAAGGGCAGAAGCCAGGAGCACAAGCTCAGAAGATGCTTCCCTCCACATCAGGAGGATATCAGAGAGGAGCACCTCTGCCTACTCAGGAGACCCAGTTCAAGGCCAGACAACAAGCCGAAGGACAAAGGCTGGGACAAGCCTTTGCGTTAGCTGCTATTGCAGAAGAACCTGAAGGGAAAACTATAACAGGTACCATTTTAGTTGCATCATTACCTGCAACTGTATTATTCGATTCTGGGGCTACTTTGTCTTTCATATCCAGTAGTTTTGTAGCCATGCACAAGCTATCCACTTCCCCGCTACCCAAGTGTTGGAAGATACTTACTGGAGGAGGTATTGTTCCAGTTACCAACATTATCAAAACTTGTCCGATAGTTGTTTGTAGTAGAGGACTAAGAGCGCGATTTTTGGTACTTCCGATGCCAAATTTCGATGTTGTCTTAGGCATGGACTGGCTAAGCCAGAATAATGCTGTCCTAGACTGCCGAAAGGGTAGTGTTATCTTTAGACCCCCAGATCACCCAGAGTTCGAATATGTCCGAGGAACCATCGAGCAAGGAGTAGGCCAGACTCCTAGAGCTTACATGGCGATGGAGACAGCACTTCCCTCAATTGTAGCAGAGTTCGAGGACGTATTTCCAGAAGAATTGCCAGGCCTACCGCCTGACAGAGAAGTGGAGTTCATTATTGAGCTGATACCCGGAGCTGCACCAGTATCCTCCAATGTATACCGACTGGCGAAGAAGGAGCTTGACGAGCTGAAGCTTCAACTGGAGGAACTACAGATCAAGGGATTTGTTCGTCCTAGTGCATCACCCTGGGGAGCACCAGTGTTGTTTGTACCAAAGAAGGACGGAACATATCGCATGTGCATTGATTACAGAGCCCTCAATGCTCTAACAATCAAAAACAAGTACCCCTTGCCGAGAATTGACGACCTGTTCGATCAACTAACAGGAGCCGTGGTATTCTCGAAGATAGACGTGAGATCAGGTTATCATCAGGTTAAGGTACGCAGGGAAGATATTCCAAAAACAGCATTCAGAACTCGTTATGGTCATTACGAGTTCCTGGTAATGCCTTTTGGACTAACTAATGCACCTGCCGTATTCATGAACCTGATGAACAGAGTCTTCCACCAATATCTGGACCAGTTCGTGGTAGTCTTCATCGACGACATTCTGGTGTATTCAAAAAGCCACGAGGAGCATGAAGAGCACTTAAGGTTGGTATTAGAGACGCTGAGACGGGAGAGCCTTTATGCTAAGATGAGCAAGTGTGAATTCTTCCTGGACTGTGTCGCATTTCTTGGACACGTTATCACAGGAGAAGGCATCTCGGTAGACCCAGCAAAGATCTCATCTGTTGAGACGTGGCCAACCCCGACCAACGTCTCAGAGGTGAGGAGCTTTCTAGGACTTGCCGTATATTACCGGAGGTTCGTAGAAAACTTTGCAAGAATCGCGGAGCCGATTACCCGTCTTACTCGCAAGGAGCAGGAGTTCATATGGACTGAAGATTGCCAGACAGCTTTTGATGACTTGAAGAAGCGTCTGACTACAGCTCCCATTTTGACTATACCATCTGGATCCGGAGGTTTCGTCATATATAGCGATGCATCCGAAAAAGGATTTGGTTGTGTCTTAATGCAATATGGGAAGGTTGTAGCTTATGCCTCAAGACAGTTGAGGACTCATGAGAAGAATTACCCCACTCACGATCTGGAGCTTGCCGCAGTCATCTTCGCCCTGAAGCTATGGAGACACTATCTATATGGCGAAAGAGTGGAGATATTCACCGATCATAAAAGTTTGAAGTACGTCTACACCCAGAAGGACCTAAATCTGAGACAAAGACGATGGCTCGAAGTGATGGCGGATTTCGAAATTGATCTACAATACCATCCAGGGAAAGCTAATATGGTGGCAGATGCTCTAAGCAGAAGACCCTCGGCATTCTTTATGATCACCCAATCAGGTCTTCTGAGAGATCTAGAAAATTTGGGAATAGAGGTCATTTTGCCAGGACTTGACGGCCAATTATCAAACTATCAGCTGCAATCAACTTTGGTAGAAAGAATCAAAGCTGCTCTACCAACAGATGCAAGATTTTAGAGGCTTCGACAAAGAACAGAGGTTGGAATTCAGACAGGATATCGCATACACGAAGATGGGACTCTAAGATGTGGTGATCGTCTTTATGTTCCAAATGGAGAACTTCGTAATGAGCTTATGTCAGAAGCTCATAGCTCAACATACTCTATACATCCAGGAGGCACAAAGATGTACAGAGATCTGTGACAATATTACTGGTGGCATGGAATGAAGCGGGAGATAGCACGCTTTGTGGCCAAATGCCTGGTGTGTCAGCAAGTCAAAGCTGAGCATCAGAGATCTGCCGGTCTACTTCAACCCCTCCCAATACCTGAGTGAAAATGGGAACACATTACGATGGACTTTGTTACGGGCTTCCCAAAAAGTCCTAGTGGTCGTAATGCTGTATGGGTAATCGTAGATAGACTCACAAAGGCTGCTCATTTCCTACCTTTTAGAGTTGGACAATCTACAGAAGTCTTGGCAGACATGTACATGAAGGAGATAGTACGTCTGCATGGAGTACCAGTCAGCATAGTATCTGACAGAGATACGAGATTTACATCTTACTTTTGGCGAAGTATGCAAGAAAGTCTTGGTACCCGCCTCAAGTTCAGCACCTCGTATCACCCACAAACAGATGGCCAATCAGAACGCACCATCCAGACACTCGAAGATATGCTGAGAGCCTGCATGCTTGATTTCAGCGGATCATGGGAAGATCATCTACACCTGGTGGAATTTTCTTACAACAACAGCTATCAAGCGAGCATTCAAATGGCTCCCTTTGAAGCTTTGTATGGAAGGAAATGTCGTTCCCCAGTATGCTGGAGCGATGTTGGCGAGAGACAGATCTTGGGACCAGAACTGATTATTCGTACGGTGGAGAAAGTAAAGAAGATTCAGGGACACCTACGAGCTGCACAAGACAGGCAGAAGCACTGGGCCAACATTCATCGCCGACCTCTAGAGTTCCAAGTAGGGGAACATGTGTCACGCCCCGAGGCGTCCCCCGAGTCGTGACCGCCGTGCGGGCCTGGAGTTGCGCCCGCACAAGGCTTTAATGATTTGCATAGCAAGCACGTATTCAGAGTACGCAGATAAATTGAAACACAGATTTGAAACATAGAAAAGTTCTCTTTATTGATAATGAACATCTATTACAAACTCTTGAACGAATTAGCTAATATGCCGAACGGCTTACAAAAGGGTTGACTCAAAATGAGATGGCAGTCCTGTACATTACATCCTTTTATAAACTCAAAACGATAAAGACCTCCAGGCTGGAGGATCGCTTTGCCACGGAGCTGCATTTGTGTATGAAGAGTTGCAGCTTCGGACTTCAAAAGGCTTTGAGGCGCGGTGGAGATGCGCTAACAGCTGGACTGGATCGGGAAGACGACTTCGGCTCCTCGCTCGGTTCGCCTTAGTGCGGAGAACCTGTTTCAACGAGGGTCAGCATATCGAAACATGCTGGTGAAGGCGAGCTAGCCTGACTATACCAATCAACACGTTGTTTAGTGAAGCATGCATATTTTGTGGGTTTCTATCTTGCCTTAGTTCATTTACAAGTAAGCAACATATTGAATTTACTGAAATGAACGTGCCACCGTTCGGTGGATTTTACCTGACCGTCTGATTTACCTGCATAATACTTACCCTGCCTTCCCTGCCACGAAGACACAAGTTAGTATGCAACAGGTTTAAATATACACGATGATCACTGGCATGGTTGCCATAATGGACGTAGCCGGGGACAAGGATAGCATGCTACGAGAGAACACGATTGCGCTGCAAGCTATCCGGTCCCGAACACGAAGACTACACACGAGTTCCGCCCGGATCGGATCGGTGCCAGTGCCCCAGCGACCGTCCGCAGAACCAATACCTTGTGCACAAGTTGTCCATGATCGAACACGATGAACAAGTTAACAGTCATGCATTTGAGGCAACACGAGTGCAAGAACACGAGTACACGACAAGCAGTATTGCATGATTTATTTTGCATAGCCTCCCTGAACAATTATGCATATACAAGATGTGTTCTATATTTAGCACGTTTTATAGAACATTTGCACGAACAAGCATACGATAAGGCAACAGTTCACAGGTTTGATTGACAAGCATAATAACCAAGTATATTTGTCTTTTATCTTGGTTTTTTTTATTATTATTTGGTATCGTTTGATCGGGGCAAAGAAGAGTGCAGATTGATTAGCTGTGAAGCTTGGAAGCAGGACTAGCTAATCGGGTTGGTAGCCACTCACTTAGATTTTGGAAGGGAGAAGGAAAGAGGCGCTTCACGACTCCGTTCTTTGGAATGGAAAGTATTATATGGAGCAGGAGGAAGCTTCGTTCACCTGCATTACGAATAGCTCGATTAATACTTCTTCTTCTCTTTCCATTCTCGGAATAGGAGTGCAAGTCAATGAACGAAAATAATAAAAACTATCGAAACCGTTCAAGGAAAACAAGCAAATCCCAAAACCAACTCAAAGCACGAAAGCAACAAGCGACATCGAAAACTGAGGCAATAAAAGATAGCAGCGGAGAGGTCCCTCCTGACTCTGCCGCTAAGCCGATCCCGGGGGCGCAGTCCACTGAATATGGGAATCGATTTCGAAGAAACAAATCCATAACGAGGACGAGTTCTTAATTCAATCTATCCCGATCGAACGATACCGTCTTGTGTTTCTTAGCCGCGCTCTCCGCATCGGGAGAACGGGGCGCTACATCCTACCCAACTGTAAACCCCCTGAATTTTCAAATTATTAAATCTTGGATTTTTCCTAATTTTCTGGAATTTTCTGGGAATTTTCTGTAATTAAAATCAGGGTTTTGAATTATTAAATGATTTTTAATTGTTAATAAATAATATTAAAATATTATGAAAATAATATTGTTGGGTGTAAAATGGAAAACTGGACTTAGGGTAATTTTTCTGGATTTTTCTGGGCCTCAGAACTATTTTTAAATGCCTGAAAACTAATTTTTATTTATTTATTTATTATTTATTATTAATTATTATTTATTTTATTTTTATTTCTTTCTTTTCTTTTCCGGCCCGCGGCCCGTTGGGCCGCGGCCCGGCCCGTAGCCCCAGCCCAGCCCGCCTTAGTGGGTCGGGTCGGGTTCAACCGAACCCGACCCGCCGTCAACCGACCCGCTAGCGACCCGCGCCCCGCTCGGCCACGCGCAGCGCCGCCCGCGGTTCCCGCCGCCCCGCCCGCGGCCACGCCTCCGCCCGCGTCGCGCTGCCCGCCACGTCGCCCGCCTCGCCCGCTCGGCTCCGCCCCGTCCGCGGCCACGACCACCGCCCTGACCCCTATAAAATCCCCCCCCGATCTCGATTTCCCCCTCAGCCAGCCACCGCTCCCCACCGTGCTCCGCCCTAGCCCCCGCTCCGTCGACGACCGCCGCCGGCCCTCCTCCTCCGCTGACCACCGCCGCAGGCTCCGCCCCCTTCTCCTCCTTCCTCCCTCGACGTCGACGAACACCATCAGCAGCAGCAGCTCGACGAGCCCGCCGCACCGCCTCCAGCTCCGCCGCGAGCCCGGCCGCCGCCGCGCCGCGCCGTCCTCGGTCCCCTCCGCCTCTGCACGGCCGCCCAAGCCGCCGTGTCCGGCGAGATAGCCTGAACCCTAACCCTAATTCCTTTTTGTCGTGTCGGACACAGGACACTGTGTCGTGTCGGACACGATTCGCCCCCGGTTTTCGGGTCCCCTTCAGGTGCGTGTAACTTTCGCCTCGTAGCTCCTTTTTCGATTCCGCGAATTGCGTTGGGAAGCCTGTATGACCCTCTCGGTGTCCGGACAAACTGTTCGTGGTACCGCGTCCTGTGGTGATCGCACACCGCGATCCAAAAACAGGAAAAACCAGACCCTGTTTCACCCCGGAACTGAGTCCGCCCCGCCAAACGGGACGACTTGGTCGCGTGCGGTCTTCACAGATACGTGCGCATCATCGATACGGACGTGTGAGTCTTCGTGGAAGCTGATTCGGGTGTGCGTGCACACCGGAATCAACGCGTATCCGCGGACATCGCCCCGTATCCGCCTTTTCGGCAATTCACCCTAACTTCGTGCATACTCGTCAGATCGAGACAAAACTTGCGCCATCGGACTCGTAGCGATACGCTGGTCCTGTGGGTCAAGTTTGGTTCGATTCTGAGAACGTTGACGAAATCGCGTGTCGTGGGCCCCACAGGCCCCGCTCGACGGGCGATTTTGTGTTCGGCTTATCGGAATCCAAATCTGGAAGTTCCGTTGGGTTCGTATCAGCGTTCCTGACCTGTTGACACTAAGTTTGGTGAATTTGGAGACCGTTGGCCTGGACACGTTTTTCGGTGCAAAGCGGGCCCAACGGCGGACCCCGTTTTGACCCGAAACTGCCGTTTTTGCCCTTGTCTCCAAATTGGACCCAAGGACAGGCGTTTCTAGCTATTTGACATCTTCTGAGCATGATGGTAATGTCTATTTCAGCTTCCGGACTCATCTCTGGACTTTTCCCCCAAGAACCTAACTAATCAGATCCAAACAACAGGCAAGTACCTGCACTTCAAATTAATCTTTATATATTGTGATAATTAATTCCCTGCCATACATGTACCCTTGATGTTTACACCTAATGTTAGAAATATTGAATTTCATGTCTTGAATATTGGTAGTTCCTGTCTTGTTTTTCATGTCGGGTGGGAGAATACCTAGAAGGCATGTAGTTTACCCTTTCCCCTGGATTGACTAATAGCTGTTGGTACACGACTGTCCATCAGCCGGATCTTGATTGAATTGTCTAATAGCCGTTTATGACGGCCGGATTAGCCTTATAAACCCCTACATGCCAACTATGTATTCTAAAAACAAACACAAGTTCACACAGATAGTTCTGGTCATGTTATATTTCTTGCTGGCTATTGTAGTTCATTTCCTGTTCCATTTATTTCTGTTTCTCATATTCCTGTTTACAGCTAACTCTGAGATAATAATGTTCTGCTAATGCTGTTTCTCAACATGATCTCCAATATTTAGTTGTCATAAAATATTTAGTTTAATCTTGTCGTGCACTGTGTACTTTGCTCCTTTCCTGACTGGATCTGTTGTTTAGGCGATGATGAGAACCTTGCCCCCACCTATTATGGCCCCTATGAGGCAGCAGGTGATACAGCTGCAGAGCCAGTTCCCGCACAGGAAGCTACTCCTGCTGAGTAGTTAGCAGTAGTTATCTTAGTTTTGCTCTTTATCTTATTTAATCGGGTTTGTCCCCGATTCGAATATTGAATTTCTGTACTTAAACATTTGAATCTGTTGTTACATTTATTTCCAGTTGCAAATCTTAAGTTTCATTTTCTCCTTATTATCTTGCCCATGTTGTTGTGAATGAGCTAGTTAGTAAATCTGGATTTGACCTAGACAGCGTACTACCGCCGATTCTGCGGCGTAGGCTGGACGTACCCACGCACTCGTGCCCGAATTTCCGGGTGCGGGTCGTGACACGTTTTTATGGTGGCCCATGCAGGTCAAACGACTAAATTGTTCGGTTTCAACTTAGGGACCGAACAGGCCTGCAATAAGATTGAGGAATCTAGGAAAAGCTCATTCACAGTATAGGGTCCTGATTTCAATTCTTAATATCACTTCTGATTAATTTTTCCCTATCGCCCTTGATTTCCAAGTAATCTATTCTGAACTCCCTACCCCTTCATCTTTCAGAATGGTCCAGACAAGGAACACAGTAGGAGGCATATCAGAACCAGCTGAGCAGAATGTGCCCGAGACTCTTGCACTCCCGCCGCCTCCATCTGTCCCGGCAGTTACCCTAGATGGGGCACAACTGCTAGGAGTGTTCCAGGGATTGGTGGAATCCCAGAAAGAACAGACTGCACTTCTGCGGACCAGCCTCTCAGAAGCTATTAAGTCCCAGGAGTCGCCACAAAAGAGGCCAGGAAGTGCCAAAGATTTCAAGAACCTAAGACCCCTGGAATTCTACGGAACTGAAGGCATTCTCTATGCCGATGAATGGATAGAGAACGTAGAGAGACTCCTTAAGACTGCTCGGGTTCCTGATGATCTTAAAGTAGAGTCTGCAAGCCTGCAACTGTTCGATATAGCTCGGACCTGGTTCAGAGACGAACCTCAACTATCTGCTCCCGACCTCACCTGGGAGGACTTCAAGAGACTATTCAAGGAGAAATTCTACCCCGAAGTGGCTCGGGAAGCTCTCGAAAGCCAATTCGAGAGACTGGAACAAGGTAACCTATCTGTAGATGAGTATACTGCTGAATTTAGCAGGCTAAGCCACTTTGCGGAGTACATGGTTCGTACCCCGGAAGACAGAGCCCGTAGATTCAAGAAGGGGCTGTCTCCGGATATTCGCCTTGCTGTCACCACCAGCCGAGCTCGCACCTATGAGGAAATCTTAAACGTGGCACAAGGCGTTGAGAGAGACATGGGGCATAAGCTAAAGCGAGAAAGAGATACCGGAAATGCGGGACCCAACAAACGCCCATTTCAACAACAACAACAGGGGTCCCCGCAGCAAACCCAGCGTCCTCTCCCTCGAGCTCTAGCACCCCAACACCAGGCCCAGGGACAGAACCAACAAGCTGCTGCTTGTAACTATTGTCATAGACCAGGCCATACTTGGCAAGTTTGCAGAAAGAGGCTAGGTGTTTGTCTACTTTGTGGCTCAGCAGAACATCGAGTGAGGGACTGCCCCACTGCTCAAGGACGCGGACAAGCTTACGTGATGACCGTGGAGAACGCGCAAACTCTGGAAGCAGCTAATGCGCGTAAGTGATTCGTAGATACCTTTCCTAGTATTGTTTAGCTCATGCCTATTGGTTCGTGACCTCAGCCTCAACCTAGTAATTTTGAACTTGCTAAATAACCTAGTATGCTTTTTAATTTTGATAACTGTAGAGTTTTAGAGGCTTTTGCTATTGTGCTTATATGTGTTTTGTGAACTTCAATAATTTGCACCTCCTTTTCATCATCATCTAGCGTACTTAATTTTGCTGAACTTGACATATGCTGCTATTTTATAGCTTAGTTTTGCAAGCTTACCTTTATCGGGCTTGTTCAGGACACATGTATTACTGAGGCCTGATCAACCCCACTAATACAAGTGTCTACTCAGAATCAGTGTACTACGGTCTGATCAACCTTAGTGCATTTTGATTCGCACTTCGCACGACTACTATACGTGGATTGAGAGATATAGTGACTAGTATACTTACCCCTAAAATGTGTCCGAGCATATCGATACGAGCATACGGATAAATGATTACCAGAATAGAATCTCAATCCATAACCGCCTGACAATCCCCACTAGAATTCTTTAAACGCCTTGATCCCTATACCTCTGTCCTACCACCTCGCCCTTAAACTCTTTATTATTGATCCTCGTCTTCTCTTACTTCGGAAAGACAGAATCCTGTGTTTGGTATAAGTTTGATTTGTAGTGCTAGATGATAACCCTTTATGACTAAGGCAATACCCTAGGTGATGTGTTTTGTGTTGCAGACTTAAAAATTCAATACCATGATTTATTAAATTAGGACCTAGCTTTACTAGTTGTACAGCCTTAAAGAATATGGGTAAAATTCTAAGTTGGGTAGTGACCGCAATCAAGTGAGATTGAACAGAGAGAACCCTGCTATAATTTTTAATTTCGAGGACGAAATTTTTGTAAGTTGGGTAGGTTGTAAACCCCCTGAATTTTCAAATTATTAAATCTTGGATTTTTCCTAATTTTCTGGAATTTTCTGGGAATTTTCTGTAATTAAAATCAGGGTTTTGAATTATTAAATGATTTTTAATTGTTAATAAATAATATTAAAATATTATGAAAATAATATTGTTGGGTGTAAAATGGAAAACTGGACTTAGGGTAATTTTTCTGGATTTTTCTGGGCCTCAGAACTATTTTTAAATGCCTGAAAACTAATTTTTATTTATTTATTTATTATTTATTATTAATTATTATTTATTTTATTTTTATTTCTTTCTTTTCTTTTCCGGCCCGCGGCCCGTTGGGCCGCGGCCCGGCCCGTAGCCCCAGCCCAGCCCGCCTTAGTGGGTCGGGTCGGGTTCAACCGAACCCGACCCGCCGTTAACCGACCCGCTAGCGACCCGCGCCCCGCTCGGCCACGCGCAGCGCCGCCCGCGGTTCCCGCCGCCCCGCCCGCGGCCACGCCTCCGCCCGCGTCGCGCTGCCCGCCACGTCGCCCGCCTCGCCCGCTCGGCTCCGCCCCGTCCGCGGCCACGACCACCGCCCTGACCCCTATAAAATCCCCCCCCGATCTCGATTTCCCCCTCAGCCAGCCACCGCTCCCCACCGTGCTCCGCCCTAGCCCCCGCTCCGTCGACGACCGCCGCCGGCCCTCCTCCTCCGCTGACCACCGCCGCAGGCTCCGCCCCCTTCTCCTCCTTCCTCCCTCGACGTCGACGAACACCATCAGCAGCAGCAGCTCGACGAGCCCGCCGCACCGCCTCCAGCTCCGCCGCGAGCCCGGCCGCCGCCGCGCCGCGCCGTCCTCGGTCCCCTCTGCCTCTGCACGGCCGCCCAAGCCGCCGTGTCCGGCGAGATAGCCTGAACCCTAACCCTAATTCCTTTTTGTCGTGTCGGACACAGGACACTGTGTCGTGTCGGACACGATTCGCCCCCGGTTTTCGGGTCCCCTTCAGGTGCGTGTAACTTTCGCCTCGTAGCTCCTTTTTCGATTTCGCGAATTGCGTTGGGAAGCCTGTATGACCCTCTCGGTGTCCGGACAAACTGTTCGTGGCACCGCGTCCTGTGGTGATCGCACACCGCGATCCAAAAACAGGAAAAACCAGACCCTGTTTCACCCCGGAACTGAGTCCGCCCCGCCAAACGGGACGACTTGGTCGCGTGCGGTCTTCACAGATACGTGCGCATCATCGATACGGACGTGTGAGTCTTCGTGGAAGCTGATTCGGGTGTGCGTGCACACCGGAATCAACGCGTATCCGCGGACATCGCCCCGTATCCGCCTTTTCGGCAATTCACCCTAACTTCGTGCATACTCGTCAGATCGAGACAAAACTTGCGCCATCGGACTCGTAGCGATACGCTGGTCCTGTGGGTCAAGTTTGGTTCGATTCTGAGAACGTTGACGAAATCGCGTGTCGTGGGCCCCACAGGCCCCGCTCGACGGGCGATTTTGTGTTCGGCTTATCGGAATCCAAATCTGGAAGTTCCGTTGGGTTCGTATCAGCGTTCCTGACCTGTTGACACTAAGTTTGGTGAATTTGGAGACCGTTGGCCTGGACACGTTTTTCGGTGCAAAGCGGGCCCAACGGCGGACCCCGTTTTGACCCGAAACTGCCGTTTTTGCCCTTGTCTCCAAATTGGACCCAAGGACAGGCGTTTCTAGCTATTTGACATCTTCTGAGCATGATGGTAATGTCTATTTCAGCTTCCGGACTCATCTCTGGACTTTTCCCCCAAGAACCTAACTAATCAGATCCAAACAACAGGCAAGTACCTGCACTTCAAATTAATCTTTATATATTGTGATAATTAATTCCCTGCCATACATGTACCCTTGATGTTTACACCTAATGTTAGAAATATTGAATTTCATGTCTTGAATATTGGTAGTTCCTGTCTTGTTTTTCATGTCGGGTGGGAGAATACCTAGAAGGCATGTAGTTTACCCTTTCCCCTGGATTGACTAATAGCTGTTGGTACACGACTGTCCATCAGCCGGATCTCGATTGAATTGTCTAATAGCCGTTTATGACGGCCGGATTAGCCTTATAAACCCCTACATGCCAACTATGTATTCTAAAAACAAACACAAGTTCACACAGATAGTTCTGGTCATGTTATATTTCTTGCTGGCTATTGTAGTTCATTTCCTGTTCCATTTATTTCTGTTTCTCATATTCCTGTTTACAGCTAACTCTGAGATAATAATGTTCTGCTAATGCTGTTTCTCAACATGATCTCCAATATTTAGTTGTCATAAAATATTTAGTTTAATCTTGTCGTGCACTGTGTACTTTGCTCCTTTCCTGACTGGATCTGTTGTTTAGGCGATGATGAGAACCTTGCCCCCACCTATTATGGCCCCTATGAGGCAGCAGGTGATACAGCTGCAGAGCCAGTTCCCGCACAGGAAGCTACTCCTGCTGAGTAGTTAGCAGTAGTTATCTTAGTTTTGCTCTTTATCTTATTTAATCGGGTTTGTCCCCGATTCGAATATTGAATTTCTGTACTTAAACATTTGAATCTGTTGTTACATTTATTTCCAGTTGCAAATCTTAAGTTTCATTTTCTCCTTATTATCTTGCCCATGTTGTTGTGAATGAGCTAGTTAGTAAATCTGGATTTGACCTAGACAGCGTACTACCGCCGATTCTGCGGCGTAGGCTGGACGTACCCACGCACTCGTGCCCGAATTTCCGGGTGCGGGTCGTGACACCAACTAATTGGAAGTTTCGTCCCGAAACTTAGGGTAGAACTTACCGTTAGGGATTATTTCGTTGGGGATAACGATCAGGAAGGTTCGGACAGGAATTAATGGCATGGCCCGATCGTCCACAAGCGAGGCATAATCCAAGTCTCAAGCGGCAGTCTTTCTTGTCGTGTCCAGTCTTTCTACAGAACCGACACGTAATGTTCCAATGCTTTATTTGTTGACTACCGTCGTTCTGACGCTTTGCAGCGTTGTTTCCTCTGTCGTTGCTTTGGCGTTTGTGATTGTATGTATGCACAGCGCCGGCAGGAACGTGAGGATAGTGTGGTTCGAGCGACAGGGCGTGATTCATGACTTCACGCATTGTCCGATACTGAGGAACGGCTACGTGCGAATGGATGACAGGGCGTAGTCCACCTTCAAACCTTCTAGCTCGACTCGCTGCATCAGGTAAATAGGCCCTAGCGAATTTGGAGAGTCGGTTGAATTCGGCGGCGTACTCCTTAACGGTCATGCTGCCTTGCCGCAGCTGCACGAACTCGTTCTCCATCTGACGTTGGACAGGAGGGGGTACATACTCCTCTTCGAACGCGGCACGAAAAGTCGTCCACGAGATCGCCTCCTCTCCATGATCAAATTGGAGAGATCGTCGATGCACGTCCCACCAATCGTGTGCGTTGAGGCGGAGCTGTAGTCGCGCGCAGGCGACGCGCTTCTCTTCGGGGACCTCTAGCAGAGTGAAGTGATCTTCAAGTTCGGCCAACCAATCTAGAGCTACGACTGGGTCCTCAGTCCCGTTGAATGGGGTGTTGCAGACTTTCTTGAAGTGGCCAAAGTCGAAGGCAGTCACGTCCCTCGCTCTTAGAATTTGCGGTGTCTCTACTTCAAGCACGGGCTGCTCCACCGGAGTCATTGTTGTTGTGGCGGAATGGTTGGCAGCCAAAGTCTGAACGATCTGATGCAGGGTATCTTCCTGCTTCTGTTGGACTGAGAATCGTGCTTCTATATTGTCTTGAAACTTGAGTTGACTCTCTTCCGCTCGCTTCTCGGCCCGTTCATGGCGAGCCTCGTCCCTTTGTTGGTTTTCCCCCAACATCTTCAATATTTTCTGAATGGGATCGATGCTTGGCGTGGCTTGCTGGCTTCTTGAACTTCCCGAAGTGCCCGAACTACTCCCTTGGCCTTGCGTTTCGTCCGGGACTTGCGCTGCAGATTGCGCGGGTACCATTCCTTCAAAAGAAGGTAAATTACATTAGGATTATAATGTATTATGGACTTATTGCATGAACGTATCTCATTTTGGCCTAGCGAGTTCAAGAGTTCGCACAGGAATTTGATCGTTAAAGGAACTTTTCCAGCACGAAGTCTAAGGAACTTTGAATCTGTGCTCTGATACCACTATGTCACGCCCCGAGGCGTCCCCCGAGTCGTGACCGCCGTGCGGGCCTGGAGTTGCGCCCGCACAAGGCTTTAATGATTTGCATAGCAAGCACGTATTCAGAGTACGCAGATAAATTGAAACACAGATTTAAAACATAGAAAAGTTCTCTTTATTGATAATGAACATCTATTACAAACTCTTGAACGAGTTAGCTAATATGCCGAACGGCTTACAAAAGGGTTGACTCAAAATGAGATAGCAGTCCTGTACATTATATCCTTTTATAAACTCAAAACGATAAAGACCTCCAGGCTGGAGGATCGCTTTGCCACGGAGCTGCATTTGTGTATGAAGAGTTGCAGCTTCGGACTTCAAAAGGCTTTGAGGCGCGGTTGAGATGCGCTAACAACTGGACTGGATCGGGAAGACGACTTCGGCTCCTTGCTCGGTTCGCCTTAGTGCGGAGAACCTGTTTCAACGAGGGTCAGCATATCGAAACATGCTGGTGAAGGCGAGCTAGCCTGACTATACCAATCAACATGTTGTTTAGTGAAGCATGTATATTTTGTGGGTTTCTATCTTGCCTTAGTTCATTTACAAGTAAGCAGCATATTGAATTTACTGAAATGAACGTACCACCGTTCGGTGGATTTTACCTGACCGTCTGATTTACCTGCACAATACTTACCCTGCCTTCCCTGCCACGAAGACACAAGTTAGTATGCAACAGGTTTAAATATACACGATGATCACTGGCATGGTTGCCATAATGGACGTAGCCGGGGACAAGGATAGCATGCTACGAGAGAACACGATTGCGCTGCAAGCTATCCGGTCCCGAACACGAAGACTACACACGAGTTCCGCCCGGATCAGATCGGTGCCAGTGCCCCAGCGACCGTCCGTAGAACCAATACCTTGTGCACAAGTTGTCCATGATCGAACACGATGAACAAGTTAACAGTCATGCATTTGAGGCAACACGAGTGCAAGAACACGAGTACACGACAAGCAGTATTGCATGATTTATTTTGCATAGCCTCCCTGAACAATTATGCATATACAAGATGTGTTCTATATTTAGCATGTTTTATAGAATATTTGCACGAACAAGCATACGATAAGGCAACAGTTCACAGGTTTGATTGACAAGCATAATAACCAAGTATATTTGTCTTTTATCTTGGTTTCTTTTATTATTATTTGGTATCGTTTGATCGGGGCAAAGAAGAGTGCAGATTGATTAGCTGTGAAGCTTGGAAGCAGGACTAGCTAATTGGGTTGGTAGCCACTCACTTAGATTTTGGAAGGGAGAAGGAAAGAGGCGCTTCACGACTCCGTTCTTTGGAATGGAAAGTATTATATGGAGCAGGAGGAAGCTTCGTTCACCTGTATTACGAATAGCTCGATTAATACTTCTTCTTCTCTTTCCATTCTCGGAATAGGAGTGCAAGTCAATGAACGAAAACAATAAAAACCATCGAAACCGTTCAAGGAAAACAAGTAAATCCCAAAACCAACTCAAAGCACGAAAGCAACAAGCGACATCGAAAACCGAGGCAATAAAAGATAGCAGCGGAGAGGTCCCTCCTGACTCTGCCGCTAAGCCGATCCCGGGGGCGCAGTCCACTGAATATGGGAATCGATTCCGAAGAAACAAATCCATAACGAGGACGAGTTCTTAATTCAATCTATCCCGATCGAACGATACCGTCTTGTGTTTCTTAGCCGCGCTCTCCGCATCGGGAGAACGGGGCGCTACAACATGTGTTCTTGAAGATCTCACCTACTCGAGGAACTATCAGATTTGGAGGAAGAGGGAAGCTAAGTCCAAGGTACATTGGACCCTTCGATGTGCTAGATCGCGTCGGAGAAGTGGCTTACAGGCTAGCTCTACCTCAGACCTTGGAGGGAGTACATGACGTCTTCCACGTATCTCAGCTGAGGAGGTACATTCCAGACCCGAGTCATGTGCTAGACTACTCAGAGATCACCATCGGGCCAAGCTTATCTTATCAGGAGGAGCCTGTAGAGATTCTGGACCGTAGCGAGAAAGTGTTGCGAGGCCAGACTATTCCTCTCGTTCGTGTTGCATGGAGACATCATGCACCAGGTGAATCCACCTGGGAACGAGAAGAGGATATTCGTCAGCGTTATCCCCACCTATTTCCAAACCAGGGTATGTCCAATATTTCAAATTCAATCTTCCTTAATCATCTTATGTCCTTTTTCATTCTCATTATATGGTTGTTTTTATTTCGAGGACGAAATATTCTAAGGAGGGTAGATTGTAAACTCCCTCGACCAGATTTCAGTAATTTAGGATTAATTTTGACTAATTAGAATTAGTGCAACTTTTTAAAATTTTTATTTATTATATAAACTATTGATTGTGCACTTGTTTATTACACAATTAATTAGGGCATCACACTAGCTGTTAACCCTAAACAAATTTCACATCCCTGCCCTAGACTTGCTAGACTACTTTTTCTGTATTTTTAGCAACTTCCAGAAACCTCATCTGGTGCTTCGTTTTAGTCGCACAAATTTCGTTACAAACGTATGTAATTATTTCCTATTTAATTTTCTGCTCTTTATCCATCTCTGTACCCTTAGAGATTTGAGGACGAGTAGGCACCTGATTGCCCAACCAAAAATACGATAATATTCTACTCTAATTATACTTCAATTATCGTTTTGACACCGTAGAAAAATTATGACCCTAACAGCCTCAAAATAATTAGTGAACACCGTGCGCAGTATTTATTAAATAATAAATACGATGACTGTATCACCTGCAATATCAGACCCTGCCTCTACCCAGACTCACTCCACACTGTCCAAAATATTTTCCCCCAGCTATTTTCCCTCATTTCTATACAATTTAGAATTTCGGGAAATCAGTATTTAAAATTTGGTAAATTGCAAAATTACGCAAAATATAAATTTTATGCATTTATGCAATTATTGAAAAGTTAGGGTTTTTATGCAAAATTGCATGCTAGGTGGCCTAATCCTATTGGCTAGACCATAGGTGGGTGGGACCCACCATAATTTCCAGAAAAATCTGCTGGAAATATCTCCAAAATATCAAATTACCAAAATGCCCCTAAAGTTCTACTTAATTACGAAAATGCCATTAGACAAAACCCTATATAAACCCTAGTATTCCCTCCATTCAAACCCATCCCACCACCACCACGGCCACCCTCTGCCCACCGGACCGCCGCCGAACCCGTCGCCACTCCCCTCCCCTTCCCTCCGACCACTGCCACCCACCTCCGGCCGGCCGCTCCGCCGTGGCCAGCCTCCACAACACCATCCCGACCACCACCTTCACAGCACCACCACCACTCCCATTCACTTCCCCCGCCGCCTCCGGCCGTCGCCGACCACCGCCACCCTACCCAAACCCTTCGCCCCGACCTCCTCTACCTACCACCACCACCTCGCCTCCCCACGACGCCACCTCCGGCCGCCCTAGCCCCCGCAGCAGCCACCCCCCCTAACCTTAGCTGCTGCTACTCCTCTCCCCGACGCCTCTAGCCGCCACCACCACCGCCGTGCACCTCCGCCACCACCACCAACTTCACCGCCACCCTCCCCTCTCCCGAACCCGCCGCCTTCCCGACCACCTCCGCCGCTCCTCCGCCGGCCAGCGCCCCCGCAAGTTGCTGCTGCTGCTGCTGCTGTCAGTAGCCACTGCTACTGTTGCTGCTCCTCCGGCCGCCTCCGGCCAGCTCCGCCGCCGTCCTTCCGCCGGCGACACCGCGTGGGACCCCCCTGCCACCTGTAAGGTATATTATACCTATACTATACATAAATATGTAAATAATCTATAATACATGTATGTATATGTATATATATGTATATATATATGTATATATATATGTATATTACTATGTATTTATATGTATAATTATATATATATATATGTATTATATTATCTACAGTATATTATACTGTATGTATATTATATATATGTCTATATATTCTATATATATATATGTATATGTATATATATGTATATGTATATGTATATATATGTATATATATATCTACTATATAATATTATGTAATATTATATATATATATATCTATTGTATATATATATATTATATATATATAATATGTATACTATAATAAATATAACATATTTGTATATGTTATATAATTAATAAAATATGTACTTTTCTGTTTTTAAATTATATAAATATATGTGTATACATATATTTATATGATATACTATGCATTTTAGTTTATTTATTTTTCTGCATTTAATTCCTGCACTATCTATATATATTATCTATATATATATATATTATTTATATATATTATTATTCAGCTGGATAATACAGCTTATTATAAATATGTAAATTTACATTTCTGCAATGTCTTTATCTATATATTATATATACTATATACCAGCTGGATAATACAGCTTAATTATATATATTTTCTTGAAATGTCATTTATCATATTATATACTATGTTTTATATTACAGCCTATCTATAAATATATAATTAATTATTAACAGTGGTCACATATAGACCCTGATAATATATATGTATTTAATTACTGTCCTGTCAATTCAATTTATTTATATTATATATATCAGAGGATACACCCTGATAAATACTATATTATTTATCGCGGTGGATATACCCTGCTACTATATATTATTGCCTGCATTTATCTGTTATATATATATATACTATTATATATATTATATCTATGCCTACTATATATATATCTATACTATATATTATGTATATAAATATGTTTTGTATTACAGCCTGAATATTCACGAACCCTGTCTATTTTAACAGAAATCAACTTCAGCACTGCCAGTGACCCCCTGTCACCAGCACCTTTACAACTGACTGTAAAATCAGGGTTTCAACACTATCAGGGAGTAGGCAAGTATACCTTGCCAAGTATTGTTTAAATTAAATTGTTGATATCTACTTTGTTCTGAAAATTCATATACCATGATCACCTGAGACTGCCTTGGGTACAGTCAACTGTTATGTTGACATGATATTACAGACTCTCTAACAGCTGAGAGAGTATCCTAATATATTCTCCTAGACCCTATCACGAGAACACGCAACATGGTTGCATTTACATATATGGATGTGAGCTGCGTATTTGGTTAGCTACCAGTACGTGTGACCCGCATCACGGATTAGAATAACTCAGGAAATGTACGACTTGACATTTAGTTTCATTGGGATGGAAAAGATAACTAGTTGACGTATGGGACACCCCCTCCACAAATGTTCTATACCTTCGCACCATGCTCCTTGGAGATGGTCGATTGCAGAGTTCCCTGAGTCGGGGGCATACGACACCTATACTAGCCAGTCGCCACGATTGGTGAATTACGTCAGCGTATGTCTAGCCACACATTCCCATGCGTACTACTGGATCTTTACTTGCATTTTCACTTAGTATGGTTAGCACCCTGTATTTATTTTATTTCTTTATTCAGTATTTACATTACATGGCATGTCATTTTTCTGTATCTTGTTACGTCCCACTTGTAAATCCCCTGATTTTTCAAAATTTTTAAAACTGGATTTTTCACAATTTTCTGGAATTTCCTGGGATTTTTCTGTAATTAAGAACAGGGTTTTTAAATTATTAAGTGATTTTTAATTGCTATTAAATGGTATTAAAATATTATGAAAATAATATTTTTGGGTGTAAAATGAAAAACTGGACTTAGGGCAATTTTTCTGGAATTTATCGGACCCCAGACCTATTTTTAAATGCCTAAAAACTATTTATTTAATTAATTAATTATTTATTAATTAATTTACTGTTTTTAATTATTATTAATATTATTATTATTATTTATTATAACCCAGCCCAGTCGGCCCGGCCCACGAGCCCAGCCCAAACCCATTCCCCAAACCCGGCCCAGCCCCCTGCCTAGCGGGTCGGGTCGGATCCAGCAGACCCGACCCGGACCCGCCACCCCGCCCGCACCCTCTCTCCTCCCACGTCTCTCCCCTCCCCGCGTCGTGCGCCGCGTCCGGCGCCGCTCCGCCCGCCTCGCGCCGCGCTGGCCGGCCACGCCCCCACGACCCAGCCACCTGGCCGCCTCACCCGGCCACCCCCCAGCTCACCGCCCTATATAATCCTCCCCCCCCGCCGGCTCCAGCTCCACGACGCCACCACCCACTCGCCGCTGCGCCTCCGTCGACCGCCGCCGCAGCATCCCTCCGCCGCCGTCGCCTCCACTCCTCTCCACCGTCGACGGCCACCGCACCCCGCAGCGGCCACCGCAGCGAGCAGCCCCGCACCGCACAGCAGCTCCGACAGCCGCCCGAGCTCGACGCCGCCGCCCCTCGGTCGCCGCCGCCTCCGCGAGCCGCGTCCGACGAAGACCCGACCGCCCCAGCCGCCGAAGCCCCGCCGCAGAGCACCGGAACCCTAACCCTAACCCTAAATTCAATTTCGAATCCGACACGTGTCGGACACGTGTCGGACACGGTCTGACCCTGATTTTTGGGTCCCCTTCAGGTGCGTGTAACTTTTTGCTCGTAGCTCCGTTTTCGATTCCGCAAATTGCGTTGCGAAGCCTGTATGACCCTCTCGGTGTCCGGACAAACCGTTCGGGGCATCACGTCCTGTGGTGATCGCACACCGCGATCCAAAAACAGGAAAAACCCAGACCCCGTTTTACCCCGGAACCGAGTACGTCCCGCCAAACGAGATGACTTGGTCGCGTGCGGTCTTCACAGACACGAGCGCCTCGTCGATACGGACGTGTGGGATTTTGCGGAAGCTGATTCGGGTGTGCGTGCACACCGGAATCAACGCGTATCCGCGGACATCGCCCCGTATCCGTACTTTCTGGAACGCGCCCTAACTTTGTGTACACACGTCGGATCGAGACAAAACTTGCGCCATCGGACTCGTAGCGATACGCTGGTCCTGTGGGTCAAGTTTGGTTCGATTCTGAGAACGTTGACGAAATCGCGTGTCGTGGGCCCCACAGGCCCCGCTCGACGGACGATTTTGTGATCGGCTCATCGGAATTCAATTCTGGAAGTTCCATTGGGTTCGTATCAGCGTTTCTGACCTGTTGACACTAAGTTTGGTGAATTTGGAGACCTTTGATCCTGACGCATTTTTTGGTGCAAAGCGGGCCCACATGTGGATCCCGTTTTGACCCGAAACTGCCGTTTCTGCCCTTGTCTCCAAATTGGACCCAAGGACAGGCATTTCTAGCTGATTGATATTTTTTGGATATGATGGTGATGTTTGTTTCAGCAACCGGAGTACCGCCTGCAATTCCAGCTGAAGTCAGAGCCGTAAACATAGCCGGAACCACAAGCAAGTGTACCTTGCCAAACCCTGCAGCTTGCTAATTATTTTCTGGATTTAATTATGCAATAATGGACATGTAAAGTTTGCCAAACCTCAGTAATTCTTGACATAGTATTTTAATGGATTTCTTGTGGTATTAATTATAAACATGGTTTAACTGCTTAACCTAGGAAACGAGTGACGTGCTTAGTGTCCGATCATAGTCGGGTGCCAACTCCGTATGCGGTGTTGTGTAACGTCACATAGACATGGATATCGAGACCCGATAAAGCTCATACTTGTCTTATCAAGTACTTCAGAACCCAGGACACTTGACACTATTTCATGAGACAGAGTCTTCCTAAGACATTCAAGGTGATTCTGTATATGATGCATGTTTTATGACATAGACTTTACATTCTTAGACATTTGAATCATAGCTATCAGACTTGCTGCATTAGTTATAATCGTGCGTGACATGGACATGAGGCATCGTGGACATGAGACGTGGGATTACATTGGGTGGGGAGAGACACACAGATGACAGGCTGATATTATATATAAACATAGTATATATCATAGTGTAATTCATAGTTATTGCCGCTACCGGCTCCCCGACACAGAGCTTGTAGTGGCTTCAGCCTGAGTTCTAGTGCTGCTCTCATATTGCATATCACATAGTTGGTTACTTAGTTTACCCTGATGATTATTTTATCTGCTGTACCGTATTTATTTTGGCTTGTATTTTCTGTACCTTGCTGTCCCCTGAGGACCTGGATCCGGATTATGTCCCCAGGTACAGCTGAAGAGAACTACCCAGAGGTGTACGGTACCGGAGCACTCCTTGGAGCAGAACAAGGAACAGAGGACGAAGTAGTGGCCGGAGATTTCTCCTGAGCACCGGCTTCCACTACACAGTATTTCCATTTCCGGCATTTCATTTCCTGTCTTTTCCTTAAATGTAACAGAATATTTCTCGGATTTGTTTCCCGAGACAACCTTATTTGTTATTGCATATTTATTTCTATTTCATTATTTCTGGCAATTAATCTGTGTTATTCTGTGGATGAGATTAGTAACACCTGAGACTTGTACTTAGTCCTGCTAGACTACAGCTTAAGCATGCCCTGATGGATCCATCTAATTGGGTTGTCCATCGGTGCGTGCTGCTGGCCATTGCCACGCATCTCCAGTCCCTCATCATTTTGGGACTGGGGCGTGACATGGTTTTTGTGGTGGCCCATGCAGGTCTACGACTAAATTGTTCGGTTTCAACTTAGGGACCGAACAGGCCTGCAATAAGATAGGATAAGTTTTTAGGATCTCATCCACTTGCTTGAATCATTTTTGATCTCTATATCGACTTCAAATAATTTACTTGCATCTTGCCTTGATTTCTGTGCGCCTCTTATTGGTTATTTTTGATACAGGAAAATGGACCCACAAGAATGCAACGAGACTCCCGTCGGAACACCCCAAGCTACAAGTGTCACCTATGACGACGAAGTGACACCAGTCGAAGAAGTTCCACCAACTCAACAGAGCCAGCAGGCAGGTCAACCTACCTCCCGATTCCGACGCGATGACATTCCACCTCCGCCGTAGTTCGTTCCACCAACGCCCGTGCTCCCACAAGGACAGCCAATTGACGGGCAGCAGATATTTTAAATGATCTACGCGATGATGCAAGCCCAGCAACAAGTCCAACACGAGGCTCAACGTCGCGAAGCTAACTTCTGGAGGGACAGCATCGTAACTGTACTGGAGCAGGCCAACCTACCAGCTCGACGGCCATCTACAGGCTCAATCACTGACTTCCGCCAACTGAAGCCCCGCACTTTTTCTGGAAAAGAGGAGCCCACAGAAGTTCATGAGTGGCTCACCAACATACGGCATCAACTTGAAGCAGCTGAGCTTCCACGGGAATGCTGGATGACCGCCGTCCGCATGCAGTTGACAGGCAACGCACACCACTGGTGGTTGTCTGAGGAGGCACGACTCAGACCAGACCGAGTCACTTGGGAAGAGTTCTCCAGACTCTTCCAAGAGATGTACATTCCGGCTATCGCTCGATCAGAACTGCGGGACAAATTCAATCGCCTCACCCAGGACTCTATGACGGTGGAAGAGTATAACGCAGAATTCATTCGTCTGAGCCGCTTCGCCCCAACCCTGATCCCGACAGAGGAAGAGAAGGCCGAGAAATTCTTCGACGGACTGAACTTCAAGCTACAGAGACTAATCGGATCCGTCGCACCTACATCCTACTCAGATGTTCTCGCTGCAGCCCGACGCTTGGAACGCGTCACCAGGAGGGAGTCTCGCCTCAAGCGGCCAATCACCTCAGCACCAGACAGATCATCACCAGGAGAATCTGCAAAGAGATCTCACACGCACCAGCCACCGAGGACAGCTTCGCAGACCCTTCCTACCTGTCACTACTGCGGCAAGATAGGCCATGTCGAGAAGGACTGCAGACGCAAGTTGGAATTGTGCCTGATTTGCGGCACCAATCAGCACATAGCCAAGGACTGTCCCCAGCATTGAGACGGAGCACCAAGGGCAAACCAACCAGCTTTGCCCGCACCGAGGCCACCTCTGGCACCTCAGGCGACACTCTTCCAGCAAGCCCAACAGCAGCAGAGGAATCCACCACAAGGACGAGGACAAGCCTATGCGATAGCCGTGCAGGAAGCCGATGCGAGTAAGTGATTTATAGTTATCCGTTTTAGTCTTGTGTAGTTCGTGCCTATTGGTTCGTGACCTTAGCCCCAACCTAGTAATTTGCAACTTGTTAATAACAACCTGGTTTTTCATACAAGTTATAGTTTTAACTAGATTTTCCTGGAAAGTGTAAACTTTCAATTTTTAGGGAAACGGTACTTCCCTAAGTATCTTGTGATGTGTTTCCAAACGATGGTTGCGACCGCGTCATCTCTGTTGACCGGTTATTCTTTGATTGCGAGGACGCAATCCTCTTAAGGGGGGTAGATTGTAAACCCCCTGATTTTTTAAAATTTTTAAAACAGGATTTTTCACAATTTCCTGGAATTTCCTGGGATTTTTCTGTAATTAAGAACAGGGTTTTTAAATTATTAAGTAATTTTTAATTGCTATTAAATGGTATTAAAATATTATGAAAATAATATTTTTGGGTGTAAAATGAAAAACTGGACTTAGGGCAATTTTTCTGGAATTTATCGGACCCCAGACCTATTTTTAAATGCCTAAAAACTATTTATTTATTTAATTAATTATTTATTAATTAATTTACTGTTTTTAATTATTATTAATATTATTATTATTATTTATTATAACCCAGCCCAGCCGGCCCGGCCCACGAGCCCAGCCCAAACCCATTCCCCAAACCCGGCCCAGCCCCCTGCCTAGCGGGTCGGGTCGGATCCAGCAGACCCGACCCGGACCCGCCACCCGCCCGCACCCTCTCTCCTCCCACGTCTCTCCCCTCCCCGCGTCGCGCGCCGCGTCCGGTGCCGCTCCGCCCGCCTCGCGCCGCGCTGGCCGGCCACGCCCCCACGACCCAGCCACCTGGCCGCCTCACCCGGCCACCCCCCCAGCTCACCGCCCTATATAATCCTCCCCCCCCCGCCGGCTCCAGCTCCACGACGCCACCACCCACTCGCCGCTGTGCCTCCGTCGACCGCCGCCGCAGCACCCCTCCGCCGCCGTCGCCTCCACTCCTCTCCACCGTCGACGGCCACCGCACCCCGCAGCGGCCACCGCAGCGAGCAGCCCCGCACCGCACAGCAGCTCCGGCAGCCGCCCGAGCTCGACGCCGCCGCCCCTCGGTCGCCGCCGCCTCCGCGAGCCGCGTCCGACGAAGACCCGACCGCCCCAGCCGCCGGAGCCCCGCCGCAGAGCACCGGAACCCTAACCCTAACCCTAAATTCAATTTCGAATCCGACACGTGTCGGACACGTGTCGGACACGGTCTGACCCTGATTTTTGGGTCCCCTTCAGGTGCGTGTAACTTTTTGCTCGTAGCTCCGTTTTCGATTCCGCAAATTGCGTTGCGAAGCCTGTATGACCCTCTCGGTGTCCGGACAAACCGTTCGGGGCATCGCGTCCTGTGGTGATCGCACACCGCGATCCAAAAACAGGAAAAACCCAGACCCCGTTTTACCCCGGAACCGAGTACGCCCCGCCAAACGGGACGACTTGGTCGCGTGCGGTCTTCACAGACACTAGCGCCTCGTCGATACGGACGTGTGGGATTTCGCGGAAGCTGATTCGGGTGTGCGTGCACACCGGAATCAACGCGTATCCGCGGACATCGCCCCGTATCCGTACTTTCTGGAACGCGCCCTAACTTTGTGTACACACGTCGGATAGAGACAAAACTTGCGCCATCGGACTCGTAGCGATACGCTGGTCCTGTGGGTCAAGTTTGGTTCGATTCTGAGAACGTTGACGAAATCGCGTGTCGTGGGCCCCACAGGCCCCGCTCGACGGACGATTTTGTGATCGGCTCATCGGAATTCAATTCTGGAAGTTCCGTTGGGTTCGTATCAGCGTTTCTGACCTGTTGACACTAAGTTTGGTGAATTTGGAGACCTTTGATCCTGACGCATTTTTCGGTGCAAAGCGGGCCCACATGTGGATCCCGTTTTGACCCGAAACTGTCGTTTCTGTCCTTGTCTCCAAATTGGACCCAAGGACAGGCGTTTCTAGCTGATTGATATTTTTTGGATCTGATGGTGATGTTTGTTTCAGCAACCGGAGTACCGCCTGCAATTCCAGCTGAAGTCAGAGCCGTAAACATAGCCGGAACCACAAGCAAGTGTACCTTGCCAAACCCTGCAGCTTGCTAATTATTTTCTGGATTTAATTATGCAATAATGGACATGTAAAGCTTGCCAAACCTCAGTAATTCTTGACATAGTATTTTAATGGATTTCTTGTGGTATTAATTATAAACATGGTTTAACTGCTTAACCTAGGAAACGAGTGACGTGCTTAGTGTCCGATCATAGTCGGGTGCCAACTCCGTATGCGGTGTTGTGTAACGTCACATAGACATGGATATCGAGACCCGATAAAGCTCGTACTTGTCTTATCAAGTACTTTAGAACCCAGGACACTTGACACTATTTCATGAGACAGAGTCTTCCTAAGACATTCAAGGTGATTTTGTATAGGATGCATGTTTTATGACATAGACTTTACATTCTTAGACATTTGAATCATAGCTATCAGACTTGCTGCATTAGTTATAATCGTGCGTAACATGGACATGAGGCATCGTGGACATGAGACGTGGGATTACATTGGGTGGGGAGAGACACACAGATGACAGGCTGATATTATATATAAACATAGTATATATCATAGTGTAATTCATAGTTATTGCCGCTACCGGCTCCCCGACACAGAGCTTGTAGTGGCTTCAGCCTGAGTTCTAGTGCTGCTCTCATATTGCATATCACATAGTTGGTTACTTAGTTTACCCTGATGATTATTTTATCTGCTGCACCGTATTTATTTTGGCTTGTATTTTCTGTACCTTGCTGTCCCCTGAGGACCTGGATCCGGATTATGTCCCCAGGTACAGCTGAAGAGAACTACCCAGAGGTGTACGGTACCGGAGCACTCCTTGGAGCAGAACAAGGAACAGAGGACGAAGTAGTGGCTGGAGATTTCTCCTGAGCACCGGCTTCCACTACACAGTATTTCCATTTCCGGCATTTCATTTCCTGTCTTTTCCTTAAATGTAACAGAATATTTCTCGGATTTGTTTCCCGAGACAACCTTATTTGTTATTGCATATTTATTTCCATTTCATTATTTATGGCAATTAATCTGTGTTATTCTGTGGATGAGATTAGTAACACCTGAGACTTGTACTTAGTCCTGCTAGACTACAGCTTAAGCATGCCCTGATGGATCCATCTAATTGGGTTGTCCATCGGTGCGTGCTGCTGGCCATTGCCACGCATCTCCAGTCCCTCGTCATTTTGGGACTGGGGCGTGACACCACTGAGGACCTGGTTCCTTGCCAGATCTAGATGAGGCTTTCTACCCCACAGTGTACGGGCCTGATCAGGAGGCCAGATGTGCTACCGAGGAGGAGCTCGAGGAGATACCCTCAGAGTAGGCTTGACCCTAGATGCTGCTACCTGGAGATGGAGATGTTTTGATCAGATAGACATTGCTTAGTCTATCTGATTTTTCTGCACTATTATCAGTATTTGTAGTAGGCTTGTATTCTCACCAGTTGTGTACTGTATTAGACTCAGTTATATATATATATTTCAGCACTTGCTTTTCTGACTTTTTGTTGTGGATGAGATAGTTTTACCTGTTCTATACTTGTAGTATTTTAGGACAGCGTAGCACGTACCTTTGGGTCCATCAAAGTGGATTAAGCCCTTAGTGACGTGTCAGCTGGCCAGTGACACGTGGCCTAGTTCCTGACATTTTGGGACTGGGGCGTGACAGTTATAATACCATTCCTTGTATCACCATCAAGGGCCACAACTAATCCCAGCATCTAGCTATGTATTCCATAAAGTATTCCAGTGCATTAGAATCAAACCATCTTTCTAAATTCTAATACTTCCAAATTACTGCTACCTTAAGCAAGGGTAAGATTTTATTAGTTCTAGGCCTCTAATACTATATTCAATTCTCACGCTAACAATCTACACTGGGTCTGGCATATAGTAATAACCTATCTACTAAGGGTAACAATCTTCTCAAAATTTTATGTCCAGCATGTCTTCTTCCGCCTTGACAAGGATCTGCTTCTGGAGGAAACATCGCGCATGAACGTCCATCTCTCTGAAATAGGGAGAGATGATAAACAATAATAAGGATGTTAAGGAAATAAATGAGTACAATGATGAAGTCCAAGGGCGATAATCAAATGCTAAAAAAATTCAAATCAGTTGTGGATTGAGATACTAATACAACTAATCCTTATTACAGGCTCGCTCGGTACCGAAAAGTAACCAAAATAATTTAATCAGGACATGCATGGGCCACCATAAAAAATATGTCATGTCCAGTCCCAAAATACGTAGGACTAGGAATACGTAACATGCCAGCTACACATTCGACCAGACTCTGATCTGACTCGAATATGTATAAGCTGTATAATAATGGTCATTATCTAAATAATCAAGTAAATATAAATATCGATACCTTAATCCACAATGAATAGAATACACAAGAATGAGCTATATGTGCTAAAGTCGGCCGTCCAGTAACACACAAACTCGAATAGACTCGAGAAAGAAATATGAGTCTATAAAACTAGGCTACATCAGCAGATAAATAAACAATATGAATAAATAACCGTAACTCCCTAGAAATAATATAAGTACCTGGTACCAATGCCTGCAAGACAAGCAACTCCATCAGCAACTCCAAAGGCTACATAACCGTCTATGCTGCAAAAACTGGCAGGGGACCAGGTCCTCAGAGGGACGTAACAAGGTACAAGAAACAACATGCTAAAAGTAAAATAGTATAATGCCACATACTCAAGGGTAAACTATTGTAACCAACTATGTGATATGCAAATGAGAGTATGGTATCGTACCCCGGGCTGGTACTCACGAAAGATCCCAATGGACACTTCCGTAATCTAACAGTACACTCAAGGCTCGGTATGGGAGAACTAGGAGGAAGATGTATATATATAAATATAATACTTTAGATTTCGCATAGGAAACCTAAAGCCTAATACACATAATAGTAATAGTAAAATATGCCCAGGGCACGATGAAGACTCTCCCCACCCAATATAACCTTACGTCTCATGTCCACGATATCTCATGTCCATTATACGCAAGATCATGACCTCTAGCTAGTGCAACGAGTCATAATAATATCCATATAATATGCAAGTCTCATGTCTCGAATCCTGTAAGCCTATACAGAATCCTCATGAATAACTCAAGAAAGATTTTGTTACATGAAATAGTGTCAAGTCTCCTAAGGTATGGCGTACTTGGTAAAGCAAGCACGTAAAAATAGGATCATGGAATCAACTCTCTAAGTGACGTTACTCGACTCCGCGTACGACGTCAACACCCGAATCTTGTTCGGACGCTAAGCAACGTCTCACGTTCCTAGGATAAACATATACATCATACATATCAAATAACTATAATAACTAAATAAGATAATAAAGGTAAGAAACGGTGATACATAATGGCAACGTACACTTGCCTGGGTTTTGAACTCCGTCAACTACTCCTGGAAAAGTAGAATCTGCATACACACCTCCGAATGTTGAAATAAACATCACCAATATTCTCAGAATACTTGAAATAGCTAGGATTGACTACCCATAAGTCCAATTTGGACACAGGGGCAAAATTGACAATTTTTGGTCAAAGCGGGATCCACATGTGGCCCACTTTGCACCGTAAAATGTACCGAAGATAAAGTTCTCTAAATTCGTTAAACTTAGTATCGGCGAGTCCAGAACGACAATATGAACCCAACGGAACGTACAAAACTGGATTCCGATGAGCCGATCACGAAATTGCCCGTCATGTGGAACCGTTGGGCCCACGAAATGATGTTTCGTCAACGTTCTCAGAATCAAACCAAACTTGGGTCACAAGACCAGCGTAACGCTGAGAATCCGATAACACAAGTTTCGTTGCGAAACGATAAGCACATACAAAGTTACGGTAAGTGTCAGAATATGTCGATACGGTATTTTTCGACGGATACACGTTGATTCCGGTGTACACACGCATCCAAATCAAGTTCCGCGAAAGCCCACACGTCCGCTTTGACGATATGCGCATTTCAGTGTAACTCGCACATGACCAAGTCGCCTCGTTTGGCGGGACGTACCCCATATCACGAGATTTTGGGTATTTTAAAAACAAGTTTTTGGTCGTTTTGGAACAAGAATAATTTAACCATTAAAACAAACTAATCAAAACTAAAAGGACAGTAAAAATCTTGGTTATATTGTGAAGAAGTCTCTTCAATTAGATTTTGAAAATAATTAATGAGTTGGTAGAAAATTGGACATGAACAAGGGTACTTGGACTGAATTTCTGAACTATTTTCGAATAATTTTTTGGCCAACTTTCGGTCAATTTTTCGATCAAACCGGGGTGCCTAAATTCTTTCCACTAAAAAAATAAAATTCTAGAGGGTTAGCTTGTGAACAAACCAGCGAAGACGGGACGCAAATCGGATGAGCGAGGTGGGCGGAGGCTGCGCGCGAAGGAGGGGCCGCAGCTGTTGCTGCGCGTAGGGGGCGGACGGCTGTGCGGTCGGTGCTGCTCCAGCGGTACGGCGGCGCGGCGATGCGGGCGGCGGGGCTGCGGGCGGTCGCCGGCGGGTGGTGATGGTAGAGGTGGTATGGGATTAGGGTTAGGTTTTGGTGTATATATATATATATATATATATATATATATATATATATGGGTGGAGGAGGTTGCTGTGTACGGATAGGTTTTAGGTTTTGGGTTTGGGTTAGCTAATGGGTAGGGTTAGGGTTAATGGGTTTGGGTTTTAAGGTTTAATTCTTTTTTTCTTTTATTTTATATATATATATATATATATATATATATATATATATATATATATATATATATATATATATATATATATATATATGTGTGTGTGTGTGTGTGTGTGTGTGTGTGTGTGTGTGTGTGTGTGGCCATTAAAAATAGTTTTAGACCTCAATAAATTCTAGAAAAATTATACAATACACTAATAATAGTTGTACACCCAAAAATATAATTTTTGCACAATATTAATAATTAATTAAATACACATAATTATAATTCATAAATATTATATATTATAATTAACTAAGAAATAAATAAATTTTTTTTCTTAATCACAAAAAATTTAGAATACAAAAAAATATTAAATTCTAAAAATTAGGGTGCTTACAAACGTAATTTGAGAAACTCCTTGACTTGAGGCAACATAGTCTTTTCGTCTTCAAATCGCATGTTCCAGACCTTTTCAGTTATATGTATCTTATTGCGGTTCACATCCACCTTGTAATGCTTGTCCAAAGACTCCCAGACGACCTTAGCATGGTCTGTCTTGATGTATGACTCTGCCAGAGTATCCTCCATGGAGTTCAGAATCAGCAGCTTGCAAAGGTTGTTGTCTCTTCTCCACTTATTCTGCTTAGCACTTGTAGTTGCAACTGTCCGAACAGTAGTGTCATCACCATTTGGAACAACCGGCTCTGGTTCTGTCAGAACATAATCCACCTCTGTGAGTTGAAGATTAAGACAGATATTCCTCTTGTGACGCCCCGGTCCACAGGGGGGCCGTTCGTCCTCGCTTGGGTCCTTTCAGGACCGATCTTCCTCGCCTGGGCGTGATATCGTACAAGCCTAAGTTGCGCTTATACTAGGCCAAAGCTTTTAATAAGGGCAAGTAAGCTATTCAAGAAGGGAGCAACGGCATAATATTGCAGAAAAATAAAGAACACAATGGCATATAAAAATAAGCTCTTTATTGATAATCAATATGTTTTACAAGCGGTGCTTGGCCGAGTTTACAGTTCGCTCTAGCTCTCTTTCTCTCGATTACAATGACATAGTTCCATACATTATGCCCCTCTATACAAAAGCATCTCAAAATAATCGATACGGCTCAAGGCATAGACAACAGATTTTTGGGTCCTGGGGATGAGGCACGACTATCGCTTTCTCGGACGATCCAGCACATGCGAACAAGCAAACTGTTAGTGGGTCAGCAGTTTGGAGAAAGTACCGATGAGTCTAAAATCAATGAACAGAAGTAACATTTTCAGAAACCAACACTAAGTAAGCATGTGGCAAAATATTTTATTACTTGTGATTTTTTTAGTTTTACCTATGTTCGTTACATGCAGTACAGGAATGGAGTCATATTACTTCTTTTCAAAAACATCTTTGAAATCAGAGTTCATGTGCGATATACAAGCAAGCAGGCAAGACAAGCAGTTCATAAACGATATGCAAGATTCATTTACTATCTCTGGTGCACAGCGTGTCTCGTGAATCATAAGCATTTCTCTATAGACTTTAGCATGCATCTAGTGGACTATCTTCTTAGCATCTCTCTCTTAGAATCTCTATCTTTCTCTTATTAGCAATATCTTAGCGTATGAACGAGATAGAAGCATATACAAAAATAAGACTTCTTTATGAAAGCATTCAATATAAGAGAGCATGTTCGATAGCATGCATATCACTTATTCAGTGATTCTTACCTTTTTTGCTGAATGGTTATCCCTGCAGCAGACATACGAGTTAGAAACATTTGTATATATAAGAATATGGTTCTCTTTCCATGTCCGTCTTTGCATCAAACAGTTAGGTATGCAAGAAGGCTGAATCCTAGCATGCGACCTAACTATATGATGGTGCATGAGTCGACTTCCTTAAGATTAGAAGCAGTGTTATCACGGCCCAGCACTGCACTAAGGTATACTCGCTCATATACTTAGCTTCTTTGACACGTGAACCAGCTATCTAATAGACATGAATACCCCATGATCGTGAGGACTTCTTTGTCTCAGGTATTCCTCTGATCCCCCCAAGGCGAACGGTCCCCAGTGCCCCAGAAAACCATTCGTGGGATGATCCTTGTGCACAAGTTATCTAAGACCAATGCATGAATGCAATTCTATCAGATAAACTCTATATGGATGCATCAGTTCAATAACAAGCATATATTCAATCTCTTCTTTCTCTGTCTCTTGTCTCTGTGCGAATATGCCGTCATTTCTATCTCGTATGCAGACTGGCTGTCATTTTTCTGATACCGTTCAAGCATTTCGATAACTTCTATGAAAACATATAATAATCTCTATTTAAGCAAGCAAGCATGTAAATAGTTCTCTATCTCTTTAACTAAGCATGCAGTTTTATTCTTTTTTTAGCATATACGATAGAAATATATGAACATATATTTCTCTTATTTATTAGCATGGCAATGGTTCGTTCGATAGCGGTGTCCGTGTAACTAAGCATGCAATATTTCTATTTTCTTAGCATGGCAATGGTTCTATCTCTATCTTTTTTTAGACAAGCATTAGAGTTCTCTAGTTAAGCAAGCAAGTTCGTTTCAATGACAAGCTATACGAGTTCTCTTATTAAGCATGCAGATGCAGGTTCTATCATTCTTCTTATGAAACTATCTTCTTAGAACAAGCATTCAAAAACTCAAATTCATTATTAAGGCGTGCAAGAATCAGAGAATGAAGTTTCTGCCCACTCACACAGATTAATCATCTTGTGTTTCGATCAGGAACTCTCTGAGAAGGCTTCTGTTCGAGCCAGCAAAGCTATATCTCTTGTACATAGTGCCTACGCGGGGCGAGGCACTACATACTTACCCACCAACAAAAAGTTTCATCCTCGAAACTTTAAGGAGAAACTTTCGATATCCAGAGCAATGATAGTCCTCATCCCTTACCATCCTCAATCGAAAACTCTAGCAATCAAAATCGATTAATCAGGCAGACAGAAATCAGAAGCCAAAACTCTCAAACGATAAATCAAATCCAGAAAACTTTTTGCTAGCATCTTTGAGAATATGTACGGACTTATTGTATGGAACGTTCATTGCATCACAACATTTGGGACATTCTGAGTCAAAGACAACGGAATGGGCAAAGAATCGAGTAGCTCTGATACTATTATGTCATGCCCCGATCCCGTAGGGGGGCGTTCGTCCTCGCTTGGGTCCTTGCGGGACCGATCGTCCTTGCTTGGGCGTGATGCCATGCAAGCCTAAGCTGCGCTTGCACCAGGCCAAAGCTTTGAACAAGGGCAAGTAAGCTATTCAAGAAGGGAGCAGTGGCACAATATTGCAGAAAAGTAAAGAACACAATGGCATATAAAAATAAGCTATTTATTGATAATCAAGATGTGTTACAAGCGGCGCTTGACCGAGATTACAGTTCACTCAAGCTCTCTTTCTCTCGATTACAATAACACCGTTCCATACATTATGTCCCTCTATACAAAAGCAGCTCAAAATAATCGATATGGCTCAAATCATCGATACCAGATTTTTGGGTCCTGGGGATGAGGCACGACTATCGCTTCCTCGGATGATCCAGCACCTGCGAACAAGCAAAGTGTTGGTGGGTCAGCACTTTGGAGAAAGTACTGGTGAGTCTAAAATCAACGAACAGAAGCAACATTTCCTGAAACCAACACTACGTAAGCATGTGGCAAAATATTTTATTACTTGTGATCTTTCTAGTTTTACCTATGTTCGTTACATGCAGTACAGGAACAGAGTCATATTACTTCTTTTTCAAAAACATCTTTGAAATTGGAGTTCATGTTCGATATACAAGCAAGCAGACAAGACAAGCAGTTCATATACGATATGCAAGATTCATTTACTATCTCTGGCGTGCAGCGTGTCTCATGAATCATAAACATTTCTCTAAAGACTTTAATATGCATCTAATGGACTATCTTCTTAGCATCTCTATCTTTCTCTTATTAGCAATATCTTAGCATGTGAACGAGATAGAAGCATATACGAAAATAAGACTTCTTTATGAAAGCATTCAATATAAGTGAGCATGTTCGATAGCATGCATATCACTTATTCAGTGATTCTTACCTTTTTGCCGAATGGTTATCCCTGTAACAGACATACGAGTTAGAAACATTTGTATATATAAGAATATGGTTCTCTTTTCATGTCCGTCTCTGCATCAAACAGTTAGGTATGCAAGAAGGCTGAATCCTAGCATGCGACCTAACTATATGATGGTCCATGATTCAACTTCCTTTAGATTAGAAGCGGTGTTATCACGGCCCAATACTGCACTAAGGTATACTCGCTCATATACTTAGCTGCTTTGACACGTGAACCAACTATCTAATAGACATGAATACCCCCTGATCGCGAGGACTTATTTGCCTCAAGTATTCCTCTAATCCCCCCAAGGCGAACGGTCCCCAGTGCCCCAGAAAATCGTTCATGGGATGATCCTTATGCACAAGTTGTCTAAGACTAATGCATGAATGTAACTCTATCAGATAAACTCTATATGGATGCATCAGTTCAATAACAAGCATATATTCAATCTCTTCTTTCTCTGTCTCTTGTCTCTGTGCGGATATGCCGCCATTTCTATCTCTTATGCAGATTGGCTGCCATTTCTCTGATACCATTCAAGCATTTCGATAACTTCTATGGAAAGATATAACAATCTCTATTTAAGAAAGCAAGCATAGAACCAGTTCTCTATCTCTTTAACTAAGCATGCAGTTCTACTCTTTCTTTAGTATATACGATAGAAACATATGAACATCTATTTCTCTTGTCTATTAGCATAGCAACGGTTCGTTCGATAGCGGTATCCGTGTAACTAAGCATACAATATTTTTATTTTCTTAGCATGGCAATGATTCTATCTCTGTCTCCTTTTAGACAAGCATTAGAGTTCTCTAGTTAAGCAAGTATGTTCGTTTCAATGACAAGCTATATGAGTTCTCTTATTAAGCATGCAGAGGTAGATTCTATCATTCTTCTTATGAAACTATCTTCTTAGAACAAGCATTCAAAAACTCATATTCATTATTAAGGCGTGCAAGAATTAGAGAATGAAGTTTCTGCGTACTCACCCAGATCAATCGTCTTGTGTTTCGATTGGGAACTCTCCGAGAAGGCTTTCGCTCGAGCCAGCAAAGCGATATATCTTGTATATAGTGCCTACGTGGAGCAGGGTACTACACCTCTTCCAAGCGTTGTAATGATCTTCGTCAAACTTCTCAAGTTTGTTAAAACTTGTGTCGAGAAGTTTCGTACGGTTGTTCTCCATCTTTCTCGAATCTTGCTTTGAGATTATTATTTTTGAGGCTAAATCAACGATGGAAAAATGCGTGGTTGAGGTCATAGGTTTACACAAAAGTTCCCACTCTGTCTATTCTCGATCTCCATGAATGTCACTACCATATTTTCTAGGAAAGGATATTTTGGTCATTTTATAATTATTTGAATATTGTGCATGTTGTATATTTATTTATTGTATTATTTATTTATTGTTAAATGTTAGTTTATTATTTTAGACTTGTGTTAGTGGACCTAACTAGTTTAGATTAGATCCATGGACCGATATTTAAATCTAGTTATAATTGAGCCCAATTATAAGCCAATTTATTAGGAGGATGATTAATTAAGTTAAAATTCATTAGACTAGAACCTTCTCTCCTTAATTATTTCTTCATGAGAGGCCCCAAAGGGTATTTTAGACATTGCATAGTAGCTTAGGGAAGAAGGAATGTGGCCGGCCATATTTAAATGGAGGGAGAAATTTATCTCTCTTCATTTTTATTTTAAATCTAGATCTATAATTTCTCAATTTTTTTTATTCCGACATCAATTTCACCCAAATTTCTTTCCAATTCCTTCCCTAATCATCATTGGAGGCTATTAAAGTAGGGATCTATAAGGAAAAAGCAATGATCTACAAAGAGGAGCAAGGATCTACAAGTTGAAAGCTCTTTTCACCCAATTTAAAAGTTTTATTGGGAATCCATCTCCCAATAGATACAATTTAGTTTTCCCTCTTTAATTAGTCTCTAAATCTGTATTTTAATCATTAGGAACCACCCTATATGCTAAGGCTACCCATGAGAATTAGAATTAGGTTCATAGGAGACCTATAGAGAAAGTTATGTGTTATTTTGGATCAATTTTGAGAGAATTTCGAGATTAACACATCTTGTGTTTGTCAATTGGTTAATTAGACCAAATTAACATGTGTTTGATTGTGTGTGGCTAATGTCGTATCCATAATTGGATACGTGTAGGTCGTATCTTGACAATTTGGAGATACGGGTTGATTTGGGGGTTTTCTTCCGACACGGGGGTTGTGCATATCATATTTTGACACGGACACGTAGATATGTAATTAACTCTTCGTATTGTTCATAATTATTATTTTAGACTTGCTCGTGCCCTTCGGGGTACGTTTGGTTGTGTGGTGGACTCGTATTGCAAGCGTATCATAGATCTAGTGTGATACTAGTGCGATGCATAAAAGTGTAGTATGCAACTTGTTAATAATAACCTGGTTTACATAAAAGTGTAGTTTTTACTTTAACTAGATTTTCTCTGGAAAGTGCATAACTTTCATTTCTTAGGAAAACAATATTTTCCTAAGTATCTTGTGATGTGTTTCGAACAATACTAGCAACCGTGTCATCTCGGCTGACCGGTTATTCTTTGATTGTGAGAACGCAATCCTCTTAAGGGGGGTAGATTATAAACCCCCTGATTTTTTTTAAAATTTTTAATTTTGGAATTTTCTCAATTTTCTGGAATTTTCTGTAATTAAAAACAGGGTTTTAATTATTAAATGATTTTTAAAAGATAATATACAATATTAAAATATTATGAAAATAATATTTTTGGGTGTAAAATGAAAAACTGGACTTAGAATAATTTTTCTGGAATTTATCGGGCCCCGGACCTATTTTTTAAACACCTAAAAATAATTATGTATTTAATTATTTAATTGTTTAATGTTTTTATTATTATTACTATTACTATTATTATTATTATTATTTTGAATCGGCCCAGCCCGCGGCCCACTAAACCCGGCCCACCGGGCCCAGCCCCAACTCGGCCCAGCCCTGGCCTAGCGGGTCGGGCGGGTCGACCAGACCCGCTAGCCCGTGCCCGAACCCGCACCCCTACGACCCGGTCACCCCCCCGCGTTCTCCGGCGCATCCCCCGGCCGCCGCCCGCTCCGCTTGGCCACGCTCCGCCCGCCCGCGTCCCACGCCGCCACGTCCACCCCTCGCCTCCGCCTAACCCGGCCACGACAGCCCTCCCTCAGCCCTATAAATCCTCCGATCTCCCCCACCGCCCTAGCCAACCCCAGCCACCACCGGACCGCCACCGTCCTGCCCGCCGCGCCGCCGTGCAGACCCCCAGCACCGCCCCCTCCTCTTCTCCTCCTCCTCCGCCTGCCTCCGGCCCGTCGACAACAGCTACAGCCGGCCACAGCAGCAGCGGGCAGCTCCCCGAGCCGCCTCCGGCCGCCCTGAGCCGCCGCCGCCTCCACCGGTGAACGCCGCGCCGCCCTCCGCCGCAGAGCCCCGGCCCCTTCGCCTCAGCCCGGCTGCCCTCCGCCCAGCTCCGGCGAGGAATCCCAAGCCCTAACCCTAACCCTAATTTCCTGTGTCTGGACACGTGTCGGACACGTGTCGGACACGATTCGGACCCCAATTTTCTGGTCCCGTTCAGGTGCGTATATTTTCTTGCTCGTAGCTCAGATTTCGATTCCGCAAATTGCATTGAGAAGCCTGTATGACCCTCTCAGTGCCCGGATAAACCGTTCGGGGCATCGCGTCCTGTGGTGATCGCACACCTCGATCCAAAAACAGGAAAAACCAGACCCTGTTTCACCCCGGAACTGAGTACGCCCCGCCAAACGGGATGACTTGGTCGCGTGCGGTCTTCACAGATTCGTGCGCGTCGTCGATACGGACGTGTGGGATTTCACAGAAGTTGATTCGGATGTGCGTGCATACCGGAATCAACGCGCATCCGCGGACATCGTCCCATATCCGACTTTTCTGTATTTTACCCTAACTTTGTGTACACACGTCGGATTGAAATGAAACTTGCGTCATCGGACTCATAGCGATACGCTGGTCCTGTGACCCAAGTTTGGTTCGATTCTGAGAACGTTGACGAAATCGCGTGTCGTGGGCCCCACAAGCCCCGCTCGACGGGCGATTTGGTGATCGGCTCATCGGAATCCAATTCTGGAAGTTCCGTTGGGTTCGTATCATCGTTCCTGACCTGTTGACACTAAGTTTGGTGAATTTGGAGACCTTTGACCCGGACACATTTTTTGGTGCAAAGCGGGCCCACTTGTGGACCCCGTTTTGACCCGAAACTGCCGTTTCTGTCCTTGTCTCCAAATTGGACTCAAGGACAGGCGTTTTTGGCTGATTGATATTTTTTGGATCCGATGATGATATTTATTTCAGCAACCGAAATACCTCCTGCAAATTCAGCTGAAGTCAGAGCCGCAATTGGAACCGGAACCACAGGCAAGTGTACCTTGCCAAACCCTGCAGTCTGCTATTTATTTCCTTGGCTTAATTTAGCATCAGTGGGCAAGTAAAGCTCGTCAAATCTCAGTAGTTCCTGTGATAATATTTTGCTGGAGTTCTTGTGTAAATTCATATAAACTTGTTTTAACTGCTTAACCTAGGAAACGTGTGACGTACTTAGTGTCCGATCATAGTCGGGTGCCAATACCGTACGCGGTGTTGGGTACGTCATTAGAGATGGACATTCGATACCCTTACTCTTGGTACTTGTCCTATCAAGTACAACAGAACCCAGGATACTTGACACTATTCATGAGACAGAGTCTTCCTGAGACATTCATGGTGATTCTGTATAGGATACAGGACTTGACATTGACATATGTTCCTAGAGACTTTATGACTTGTTGCATTAGCTATGATCCCGTTTGACATGGACATGAGACGTTATGGTCATGATATGCGTGATTACATTGGGTGGGGAGAGTTACACAGGCTACAGGTTGATTTTATATTATGCCGGCGTCGTAGTCTCCCATTGAGCTAGACAACTACATGATATCACTGCTACCGGCTCCCCGACACAGAGCTTGTAACAGCTTCAGCCTGAGTTCTAGTGATGCTCTCAACTTGCATTTATCACCTAGCTGGTTACGTAGTTTACCCTGCTGTTTTATTTAATTTCTGCACTGCTTATATTTTAGCTTGTATTATCTGTACCTTGTTATGTCCCCTGAGGACCTGGAATGGACTATGTCCCCAGGTATAGCCGAAGAGAACCATCCAGAGATACACCGTACAGGAGCACTTCCAGGAGCTGTACCAGGACCTGAGGACGAGCCAGCACCAGAGGACTTCTCCTGAGCAGTGGCTGTATATAGTCAGTTATTTCTGTTTCTATTTCCAGTTCCTTTATTTCCTGTCTATTTGCTTTGGATGTATCAGACATAATCTCGGATTGTTCACCGAGATATTTATTGAGATTTGATAGTTATTCTATTTGCATTATTTCTGGCATTTAATCTGTGTTTATTCTGTGGATGAGATTAGAAATACCTGAGACTTGTAACATCTTACTGTTAGACTACAGCTTAAGCATGCCCTGATGGATCCATTAAATTGGGTTGTCCATCGGTGCGTGCTGCTGGCCATTGCCACGTGTCCAGTCCCTCGACATTTTTGGGACTGGGGCGTGACATGGTTTTTGTGGTGGCCCATGTAGGTCAACGACTAAATTGTTCGGTTTTAACTCAGGGACCGAACAGGCCTGCAATAAAATAGGATAAGTTTAGGATCTCATCCACTTGCTTGAAACGTTCTTGATATCCATATCGACTTCGAATTAATTTCTTGACTTGCATCCTGCCTTGATTCCTGTGCGCCTCTTATTGTTTATTTTGGTTGCAGGGTTATGGACTCACGAGCAATCGACGAGACCCCCATAACGTCACCACGAGATGCTGAGGCAACCAACAAAGATGAAGTAACACCAGTGGATGAAGGACAATCAGCTCAACAACATGCCTCGAGAATCCAGCAGGAAGACAATCCACCAACGACGCCATTTACTCCACCAATGCCCGTAATTCCACCAGGGCAGGCCATGGACGGACAACAGATGTTTCAAATGATTTATGCAATAACGCAAGCTCAACAAGAGGCTTTCAGTCGCAGCCTAGTAACCGCACTAGAGCAGGCAGACCTACCAGCACGACGACCAACGATGGGCTCTATTTCTGATTTTCGCCAGCTGAAGTCTCGTACCTTCTCAGTCAAAGAAGAGCCTACTGAAGTTCATGAGTGGCTCACCAACACTCAACATCAATTAGAAGCAGCTGAGCTTCCAAAGGAACGTTGGATGACTGCCGTAAGAATGCAGTTGACGGACAATGCACATCACTGGTGGCTATCTGAGGAAGCACGGCTCGGACCAGACCGAGCCACTTGGGAAGAGTTCTCTAGACTCTTTCAGGAGATGTACATTCCAGCTGTCGCTCAATCAGAACTTCGGGACAAGTTTAATCACCTCACTCAGGATACTAAGACGGTGGAAGAGTACAACGCTGAGTTCATTCGTCTAAGTCGCTTCGCTCCAACATTGATCCCGACAGAAGAAGAGAAGGCTGAGAAATTCTTCGACGGACTAAACATTGAGCTACAGAAACTAATTGGATCCGTTGCACCTACTTCGTATTCGGACGTCCTTGCTGCAGCACGACGCATGGAGCGCGTCATCAGGAGAGAGACCAGTCTGAAGCAGCCATCCACGTCAGCACCAGCCGGAGCACCACAAGAAGAAGTAGCAAAAAGGCCTCACATACACCAGCCACCAGAAGCATCTCCACAAGCAATACCTGTCTGCCTATATTGTCACAGGCGAGGTCATATAGAAAACAAGTGCAGACGGAAAATGAGATTATGTTTGGCTTGCAGATCCAGTCAGCATTTACTGAGAGAATGCCCTGAGCGTCGAGAAGGAGCACCAAGGGTAAACCAACGAGCGTTACCAGTACCGAGGTCAGCCTCTCCAGCATCAGGAGCACCGCAAACGAAAGTTCAAGAAGTCCTACCACCAGCTCCAGGAGGGTATCAGCCGAGGCCACCCTTGATACCCCAGGAACTACTCTTCCAGCAGGCTCAACAGCAGAAGAATCAACTGCAAGGACGCGAGCAAGCCCTGACGATGACAGTGGAGAACGCGCAGACTCGTGGAGTAGCTAATGCACGTAAGTGATTCGTAGTTATCCGTTTCTGTTCTTGTTGTAGCTCGTGCCTATTGGTTTGTGACCTCAGCCCCAACCTAGTAATATGCAACTTGTTAATAATAACCTGGTTTACATAAAAGTGTAGTTTTTACTTTAACTAAATTTTCTCTGGAAAGTGCATAACTTTCATTTCTTAGGAAAACGATATTTTCCTAAGTATCTTGTGATGTGTTTCGAACAATACTAGCAACCGTGTCATCTCGGCTGACCGGTTATTCTTTGATTGTGAGGACGCAATCCTCTTAAGGGGGGTAGATTGTAAACCCCCTGATTTTTTTTAAAATTTTTAATTTTGGAATTTTCTCAATTTTCTGGAATTTTTCTGTAATTAAAAACATAGTTTTAATTATTAAATGATTTTTAAAAGATAATATACAATATTAAAATATTATGAAAATAATATTTTTGGGTGTAAAATGAAAAACTGGACTTAGGGTAATTTTTCTGGAATTTATCGGGCCCCGGACCTATTTTTTAAACACCTAAAAATAATTATGTATTTAATTATTTAATTGTTTAATATTTTTATTATTATTACTATTACTATTATTATTATTATTTTGAATCGGCCCAGCCCGCGGCCCACAGAACCCGACCCACCGGGCCCAGCCCCAACCCGGCCCAGCCCTGGTCTAGCGGGTCGGGCGGGTCGACTAGACCCGCTAGCCCGTGCCCGAACCCGCACCCCTACGACCCGGTCACCCCCCCCCGCGTTCTCCGGCGCGTCCCACGGCCGCCGCCCGCTCCGCTCGGCCACACTTCGCCCGCCCACGTCCCACGCCGCCACGTCCACCCCTTGCCTCCGCCTAACCCGGCCACGACAGCCCTCCCTCAGCCCTATAAATCCTTCGATCTCCCCCACCGCCCTAGCCAACCCCAGCCACCACCGGACCGCCACCGTCCTGCCCGCCGCGCCGCCGTGCAGACCCCCAGCACCGCCCCCTCCTCTTCTCCTCCTCCTCCGCCTGCCTCCGGCCCGTCGACAACAGCTGCAGCCGGCCACAGCAGCAGCGGGCAGCTCCCCGAGCCGCCTCCGGCCGCCCTGAGCCGCCGCCGCCTCCACCGATGAACGCCGCGCCGCCCTCCGCCGCAGAGCCCCGGCCCCTCCGCCTCAGCCCGGCTGCCCTCCGCCCAGCTCCGGCGAGGAATCCCAAGCCCTAACCCTAACCCTAATTTCCTGTGTCTGGACACGTGTCGGACACGATTCGGATCCCGATTTTCTGGTCCCGTTCAGGTGCGTGTATTTTGTTGCTCGTAGCTCGAATTTCGATTCCGCAAATTGCGTTACGAAGCCTGTATGACCCTCTCGGTGCCCGGATAAACCGTTCGGGGCATCGCGTCCTGTGGTGATCGCACACCGCGATCCAAAAACAGAAAAAACCAGACCCTGTTTCAACCCGGAACTGAGTACGCCCCGCCAAACGGGACGACTTGGTCGCGTGTGGTCTTCACAGATTCATGCGCGTCGTCGATACAGACGTATGGGATTTCGCAGAAGTTGATTCGGATGTGCGTGCACACCGAAATCAACGCGTATCCACGGATATCGCCCCGTATCCGACTTTTCTGCATTTCATCCTAACTTTGTGTACACACGTCGGATTGAAATGAAACTTGCGCCATCGGACTCGTAGCGATACGCTGGTCCTGTGACCCAAGTTTGGTTCGATTCTGAGAACGTTGGCAAAATTGCGTGTCGTGGGCCCCACAGGCCCCGCTCGACGGGCGATTTGGTGATCGGCTCATCGGAATCCAATTCTGGAATTTTTTTTGGGTTCGTATCATCGTTCCTGACCTGTTGATACTAAGTTTGGTGAATTTGGAGACCTTTGACCCGGACACATTTTTCGGTGCAAAGCGGGCCCACTTGTGGACCCCGTTTTGACCCGAAACTGCCGTTTCTGTCCTTGTCTCCAAATTGGACTCAAGAACAGGCGTTTCTAGCTGATTAATATTTTTTAGATCTAATGGTGATGTTTATTTCAGCAACCGGAATACCGCCTGCAAATTCAGCTGAAGTCAGAGCCGCAATTGGAACCGGAACCACAGGCAAGTGTAACTTGCCAAACCCTGCAGTCTGCTATTTATTTTTTTGGCTTAATTTAGCATCAGTGGGCAAGTAAAGCTCGTCAAATCTCAGTAGTTTCTGTGATAATATTTTGCTGGAGTTCTTGTGTAAATTCATATAAACTTGTTTTAACTGCTTAACCTAGGAAACGTGTGACGTACTTAGTGTCCGATCATAGTCGGGTGCCAACACCGTACGCGGTGTTGGGTACGTCATTAGAGATGGACATTCGATATCCTTACTCTTGGTACTTGTCCTATCAAGTACAACAGAACCCAGGACACTTGACACTATTCATGAGACAGAGTCTTCCTGAGACATTCATGGTGATTCTGTATAGGATACAGGACTTGACATTGACATATGTTCCTAGAGATTTTATGACTTGTTGCATTAGCTATGATCCCGCTTGACATGGACATGAGAAGTTATGGTCATGATATGCGTGATTACATTGGGTGGGGAGAGTTACACAGGCTACAGGTTGATTTTATATTATGCCGGCGTCGTAGTCTCCCATTGAGCTAGACAACTACATGATATCACTGCTACCCGGCTCCCCGACACAGAGCTTGTAGCAGCTTCAGCCTGAGTTTTAGTGATGCTCTCAACTTGCATTTATCACCTAGCTGGTTACGTAGTTTACCCTGCTGTTTCATTTAATTTTTGCACTGCTTATATTTTGGCTTGTATTATCTGTACCTTGTTATGTCCCCTGAGGACCTGGAATGGACTATGTCCCCAGGTATAGCCGAAGAGAACCATCCAGAGATACACCGTACAGGAGCACTTCCAGGAGCTGTACCAGGACCTGAGGACGAGCCAGCACCAGAGGACTTCTCCTGAGCAGTGGCTGTATATAGTCAGTTATTTCTGTTTCTATTTCCAGTTTCTTTATTTCCTGTCTATTTGCTTTGGATGTATCAGACATAATATCAGATTGTTCACCGAGATATTTATTGAGATTTGATAGTTATTCTATTTGCATTATTTCTGACATTTAATCTGTGTTTATTCTGTGGATGAGATTAGAAATACCTGAGACTTGTAACATCTTACTGTTAGACTACAGCTTAAGCATGCCCTGATGGATCCATTAAATTGGGTTGTCCATCGGTGCGTGCTGCTGACCATTGCCACGTGTCCAGTCCCTCGGCATTTTTGGGACTGGGGCGTGACAATATATATATATGTATGTGTATATATTGATATGTATTTATATGTCTATATGTGTGAGTGAGTGTTATATATATATATATATATATATATATATATATATATATATACTTGTGGATGTGTGTTTGTGTGTTGTAGATATGTGTGTGTAGTGTGCAGTAAAGAGGGGGTCGGGACAGCAGGCATAGGCAGTGCAGCGGGTAGCTAGCTTCAGCAATAGCATGTTGCAGCAGCAAAAACTGCAGTAGTAGCAGCATGTGCTGAAGTAGCACAACAGCTAGTATCATAGCAGCAAGGCAGTGAAGCAGTGAGGAGGTGCAGCAGCAGCTCGAGCTAGCAGTAGCAACAATACAGCTATGCAGTGCAGCAGCAACAGCAAGGCAGTGAGCATGAGCAGCAGCAGCCAGTGCAAACAACAAGTAGAGGCCAGCAACAACAGTAAGAGCTCGAGCAATATCTTGTAGCAGCAGCAATAGCATCCAGTGGGCAGCAGTGTATCAACAGCAAGGTAAGTAGTTAGTATGGTTAGCTAGTTTATTTGATAGTTTAGTTTAATAGTTTAGTAGTTGGTTAGCTTGATGAGTAGTTTAACTAGTTAGTTAGTGGTTAGTATATATATATATATATATATATATATATATATATATATATATATATATATATATATATATATATATATATATGTATATTTTGCTAATATATATACTAGTAATTACTATTAGTGATATGTATATGTATCCCTAGTTAGTGATATATATGTAGTTGTATGTATATATATATATATATATGTATTAGTATGTTAGTAGTTAGTATAGTTAGTAGTATGGTATTAATTAATGCATGCTAGCTTATAATTTAGTATATTGGGAAGTTAGTATATACTATGATTCTCATTACCTTGTGATACCAAGGTTTGATACCAAGGTAATGTCAAGATATTGATGGATACTCAAGGTATTTGGGTTTGAGTATCATGATGGGTGTGTAGTGGTGTGATACCGCATTGGTTCAAAGTCAAGGTATCCACTTAGCATTAGTTTAGATAGGAATATTATATATTGTTGATTGTATATACATATTATGATAATTCCTATCTATTAATTGCGTATCTTACGATACAGTATCTTATGGTTTCCTAGTATCCTATTATAGCTATTGTGGCCTAGTTGCATAATGTATGGACCCAATATCCTAGAGATAGACTCATGCAACCTAGAAATAGCTAATTTGACTAAGTTTGACCATTTTGACTTAGAGTTGACCTAGTTTGACTATTTTGACTTAGAAATGGCTTAATGACCTAGAAGTTGACTAGTTTAACTTATTTTCATTCCAAAACATTGTATTGAATAATATTCCATATTTAGGTCTTCGAGGCACCGTACCGGACATCTGTGATATTGTTCACCGAATTTCAGGTGAGTACATTCTTTGATAGTTTTTCATTTATGATATCCTCTGTCTCTTGTATCTAGTGTAGATATCCTTGATTATTGACACGATAGTTACACGGATTGGTATATCCGGATCTCGTCATGAGATATTATTTCTTGGTATTTACGGTGTATCTTATGCAAGCCTTGTTTCCTTGTTCTTCTTGTACAAATACAGACATTGGTTCATGAGAAGAGTAGCGCCCTTCTTGTGGAAACCCGTGTCATAACGTACCATGGTTGGATCCACTATACCAGTCGGGGCAGGGAGTATGTAGTATAGATATGTGATCATACCCTCCTTGTATCAAGTCTTGTTCATTGAATAGTGTTAATTATACACCGCACGTATGATTAGCCAGGCCATAATTATTGTATCAAGTTTTTAAGCTGATCACATGTTAAAGCTGGTACTCACTCACTTAGTCATTAGTATTTCTTGTTTATTTCTATATTGCTCATTCTTGTATTTATTTTCAGTATTTCCTTTATTGCATATCTCTTATATCTGTATACTGTATCTTGTATATTAACATCTATTTACTGTTACATAGTTTATATCATTTATTAGAACTGCTGTTAGAGATGTACTCGGCTCCTTTCCTGATTGAATATAGTTTTTCTAGATGATACTAAGAAGTGGTACCCCACTCACTACGGGCCTCAGGACGTGGTAGGCTTAGAGCCAGAGACCTTGGCTCAGGAGGGTCTTATCCCGACTGAGACAGATGACCCAGGACTCATAGTTTAGTTGTTAGTTTTCTTTTGTACTGGATTTGTCTCCAGCTTTATTTTTAGTATTTTCCTGACTCATTGGATATTATTTTAGTCTTGTGAGTTGTATTTGTGACTCATCTATTCTTTTATCATATTCGTGCTTATTCCATCTATAGATTTATGATTGAGTATATTCATTTACATTTGTGACATTGCTATGTCTTGAATATTAGATAGATAGTTTACCCAAACAGCGTTCTACTGCCAATGCTGCGGCGTAGGCTGGACGTTGTTCACTACTTGCATCTCTATACCGGGTGCGGGTCGTGACAACAAAGAACTATATATATGGATCATGTTACAACCTACAGTTACAACAATACCAGAAAAGGAACCTCTCGTTCTTCCTTGCAATCGTAGTTGCAGACAGATAGAACAGAGTTACAACTCACAGAAGAGAGGAGGAAGAAGAAGAAGAGATTTGCTTGCTGGGGTGATAAAGATCACCGTTGCTCAAAGCAAGATTCGTCCCCACACGATCTGCTTCTAGGAACCAGCAAGTTCACGAAGAACTTCTGGAATGCTCGTTGTCACCTCTGTCTGAACTCGCACGAAAACCTTGGACTCCAATGGTGGCGACAACAAAAACTCTCTTCGTCTCCTAATTTTTGAAGTAAGTTCTCAAATTGGCACCAAGAGAGTATTTATAGAGAGAGGGTGAAAACCCTAGCCATCCAACAGTTACAGAAAAATATGAACAAATTAATTACGAAATCCTAATAGATAGGCACGAATTAATTTTAAATACCACAAAAAACGAATTTGAATAATAGACCATATCTTTCCATAACCGTTCAAATATATCCGCAGCAGCAACAACTTATCTGGCAGCGCAAGCCGCCGCGCAAGTAGCCGTGCATGAAGCTCGCGCTAAGTGCAAAGTGCGCCAACAAAGCGCTGAGTGCAAAGTGCGCTAACAAAGCGCCACTTTGCGTCCGAGTCCGAGTCGCTAAGCCCCTTTGGGACTTAGCTCCTATGAAAATAATTCCAAAAGAATGACAAAAAGTATAAATGCTTTCATTGAGGAGTTAATCATTTTTTCTCCTAGGAAAATACTCTCACATGGCACCCATGTGTCCCACCACACTCCTTGTGCACACCTCAACTTATACAAAGTATTATATTTAGATACCCACTTGGTGGTGTAGCCAATGTGGAACTATTTTTACTAGTCCAAAGGAAACAACAACAACAACAAGAACAAAATTAGCTATCCGTCATGTCAATATTTTGAGTTTCGACGGGAAGGCATAGAGTAGCTCAAGGAGGAGAATTCGGAATTCGAACTCCACGCTGCCGTCATAATCGAAGATTTCGACGACGTCATTAATTCGAGTCAAGGGAAGGAACAACCAAATTTTGCTTCGACTAGGACAACACAACCCTTCGGACCGGACATTATCCCATCAGAGTCAGACTAGTTGAATTTTGCATATAGAACTAAAATCAACAGAAGCCCATGTGACTTTAACAAAATATTCATGCATTATCCACAGATCTAAAGGCCAGTAGTATTAATCATTGGATTGGATGAAGAAAAGAAACTAGGACTTCACTTTCCAATATCAAACCTCTCAAGCTGCAGTACAAGCACACACTAACCAAATTGCATGGTCAATGTGAACAATATCTTACAAAGACCTCTAGAATATTCTTTCGAAATTGTTAGGTAGCATCATGGATTTTAGTACTGTCAGTATTCTAATAGCCTTGACTACTGTTAGGACTGTCACAATCTTGTCACTACTTCTGTCTTAGGACTAGCTACCAGAATTATTGTCAATTTTTTGCCAGTCATTTGTTGTCCCCAACGAAGTTGTGTCGAAATATGAAATTCGAAATCTTAAAATTGGATTCGAAACTTAAAAAAAAAATTCAATGATAAATCATTAACCTAAAATATACTAAGTGACGTTTAAAAACACATGAAATAAACATCGAAAATAAGATTTTAAAAAATCTAGAATGGAAGAGGAACAAAATGTTCAAAAGCATAGAAGAAAGAAGATAAATAGAAACTTTTAGATTGATTGTAAATGAGCTTTTGTGTGTGTCATTTTCAATTAGGGTTGGAAGATGAAGGTGAATTGGAGAGAAGAAAGAGAGTTAAAGAGATATAACGTGTTGTCTGGTATCCTTTTCATGACAGCCCTTAACAATTTTTCAACACTCTTGTGTTGTCCTCTGTCCAGTGTTGTCTACTGACAAAATGGGTTATGTCTTTATCAAATGTCTTTTCTTAAGTGATCACGTACGAGGAACCTAACATAATTTTTTTTTTTAAAAGAACATGTTACTTCGTGTCGCTTCTAGATCTTGAACCTAGACGTCACCTTCCCATATCAAAGTCTCAATGATTGCGCTGTCCAACTTAGGATTAAGAGTCGGTCAATGTCGCCCCTAGGACTTCACCTTCCTATTTCGAAGCTCTCAAGTTAGAAGTACACACCAAATACGTGGTCAATATGAACAAGGATGCTGCTACATGGCCCGTCCGTGGTTGGCTCCGGAAGCGTGCAGAGGGGGTGGGTGGGTGGAGCCAACGGGAGTCCCATGTGGCAGGCTCCCATGGACTTATTTAGTCCCATGTGGCAGGCTCCCATTGGCTCTAACAAGGGGTGGGCTCCGGACGCGTGTAGAGGGGATGGGTGGGTGGAGGCAATGGAAATCCGCCACGTGGGCATGGACCAACTGCGATCACGTCCACGAACGGACAAAATAGCATTTTCGTATGAACAAATTTCTTTATTGAGCCTAACATAATTTCTTCTAGATTAAGGGGCAGTCATTACTGTCGCCCCTAGGCCTCGCGCCTACGAAGACTTCACCTTCCCATATCAAAGCTCTCAACCTTGGGTTGTTCAGCTTCAACCTTTGATACACAACTTTAACGTACATAAGACAAACTTTGAGTTATAGAATTTCTTGATAAAATGTAATGTCTTTGAAGTCTAATTTTTTTTTGTTCTTGGGTGCAAACAATCAACACCCTAGAGGGGACGAGATAAAATGAGATATGTGAGAAAGATCCAAGTAAATTAATTTTGGTGAAATCCGTAAAGAATCGTGTATTCGACTTTAAATAAACAAAGTGTTCAACATGATTTCGTTCAACGCTAACCTTGTTCAATTCTTAATCATATTCATTATTCTCTTCAAGTTGTGTAGTTTTGTGCTTCGTGTGTGACGAATTAGGTGTTTAAACTGTATCGGGGATAAGTAAATAAAGATTCTTGTAATCTATGTTCATCCATTTTGTGGTTTTCTTTCTTTCTTTCTTTGGATTTTGGGTTCTCATATAAAATTCTTTGTAGTTATGTTTGGAACCTCTATGGTGTATAATTGTGTTTCAGGTGTTGACACTCCTCACAACTTGTCAATTGACGCTTTGCGATCCTTCCGTTCCCAACAAAATGAAGTAAAAAAAAAATTATGTTAATTATGAGTTATATTTTCTGGTTTGCATTAGAAATTTTGTATTATATTTATTTGCTGATAAGAAAACTTTTGGAAAAAGAAAAAGAAAAATGCTTTCAGTGCAATCAAGATTTGAGTTTTTATTAATTATTGATGTATACATGATATAAAGTATAAACGTTCACAAATATAGTACACCTAAGTACAATTAATGGACAAGTATTTTTTTTCTTTCTCAATCCCAGTAAAGAGTATAAACCACATTGCTAAAATGGAGGTTTATCATCATTCAAAATCCTCGCTGCTCTCAATTCAGTACCGTCCCCTTCCTGAAGTCTTCTGCATGAACAAGAAACGGAACATATTATTATTGCTGCTTGATAACTGAACATGAACTGTTTTTGCACGAGTCACATCTTAGTTCCTACTGTAAATTCTTAGCAAATGCCAACTGCTACATGAACATACCAAATAATTTACAAAATGCAAAACTATCAATCAACCAAGGACGGACATAGATGGGCGTGTGGGGGCAGTTGCCCCCATTGATTTTATTTTTTGCTTCGAGAAGTTTTTTTTTTTTTTTTTAATTTTTTTTTTATCAATTTTATGTTTTGCTTCCTCCGAAATTTATAATTTTCAATTTCTATATACATATTTACATCATATTTTATTTTTTCTTTCATAATTTTTATTATTGTAGCTCCTAAATTTTTGCTTAACTTGACACGAGACTCAATAGATACGAAAATAGAAGAAGTTAAAATCATTATGCATCAAATCTTAATTTAATGATATTAAGCAAGCTTATGCAATCACATGATAAAATATCTAATTCCTAATAAAAGACAATTTCAACTAATATTTGGTTAAAAACTACGTCTCCAGTGTGTCAAAATATCATATCCCTCTAAGGTATCTTCAAATCCAAGTCTCTACAACCTCTATTTAGATTTATAAAATATTTTACAATATATCTTTGAATGAATTTTATCTCCAGATTCCTTTTTCCTCTAACCCATTTTTTGACGATTAGACAAAGAGAGAAATCATGACAGAGTAACAACAAAATTTTGATGTAACGAATTTTATTTAACAAAATTTTGAACACATTTGAGGTTGACACTTCTCTTTTAAATTTATGCGTCCGCCTCTTCAATCAACATATTATTACTTTATACGACCAGCTCAATTTAACTATATGTTCATAGTTTTAATTCTGAGTAACATATATAGGTAATCTGTGGTTCATCTATTAGACAGGAAACGAACCTTTCCTCGTCCCTAGTTTAGCCGGTTCATTACAACAACGACGGAGATCGCGCTATGATTCTTCCATTTTCAATCTCTGCGTCCGTCAATGTCAGAGCCTTTTGAAGCTTTCTATGACGGAACACTTCAACCTCAGCCATGAATTTGGCAGTCACAGGTCGGTGATCTGAAAGTGTCAGCTCACTACTTCTGTAATCCAGAAGCCTCATGCCAGTTCCAAATGAGAGAATGCGGTCACACCTGAAAGAAAGAAAGAAAGAGAGAGAGAGGTTTTTATTTTATTTTATTTATTTTTATTGTCCAACATAACATAAGTATTCGGGACTTTCATCTACATTACAGCCTAAAGATAAACATATACTAGGAGTTACTAATCACGTTTAAGCATGTAGTTTCCGTTGAGTTATGGAAAACTTATTTAGTGCCACATCGGATAAAAAATAAGGAGGAGGCTAGCCTTCTCCTATATATATGTACCCAATCTCTTGGAAGTAAATCAATCAATTATTTTCTCTCTACATGGTATCAGAACCAAAACTATGAATCATTTTTCAAAAAAAAAAAAAAAATTCCTTTCCTGCTGTCTCTCACCCGATCCCTCCCCCGCCCTCCTCTATTCGGATGTAAGATCCCCCCCTCCCCCGCCTTCCTCTGTGTGTGGAAGCCTCCCCCCACCCTCGGGTGTCGTCGACGTTCCCTGCGTATCTGCCTGCGGGTATCGTCAAATCCGTCGTTGGATCGTGCATAATCAGAGAGGAACTCTTGTGTGATCCTCTGATTTCGATCTTAACGTGGGTTCTGAGATTAGAGAGCATACTTCCTCGAAAGTTTTACACAAATCACTATTTCTAGTCCTTGTTCCGGCAAGTTCTATCCATTGTGCATTTCTCATGCCGCATGAGTTTGGGGGTGTACAGATAGATGGAGAGAGTTGTGATCGCATGTAGGCACACAACACACGTTTGAGTTACGTTTGACCTCGTCCCTGTGTGCAACTGTGGAGATGGGAACACCTGTGACTAGTCAGGAGTTGAAAGAGATACTGGAGGGGGTGACCAGGGTGTTTCAGGCCAAATTAGAGGAGACATCATCCAGTAGGGCAGTCGTGCCTGCACCAGAACCGTCGCAGGTGATAAAGAAGATAGAGTTGCTGCCCAATGACATCAAACTTGAGGGGACGAGAAACTACCTAAGTTGGTCTAAGAGGGCGTTGTTGAACCTTCGGATCAAGGGGCTTGAAAAATATATGAAGGGAGAGTGCACTGAGCCAAAGGATAAGACGAGTGCTGAGTGGAGCACATGGAGTCACCTTAATTCTCTGATGGTTTCTTGGCTGCTGACTTCTGTGTTTCTTTGCTGCTGACTTCTGTGTCTCCATCTATAGCTGGGATGGTGGAGTCGATCTGCAGTACAGCTGATGTCTGGACGACATTGGCTGGGATGTACTCTGGAGCTGGGAGTGTCATGATGATGTTGGAAGTTGAGGAGAAGATTGATACTACCACACATGGGGAGAAGACAGTAATCCAGTATGCAGCGGAGCTAGGTCGCTTATGGGCGGATTTGGACTACTATGATCCACTATTATTGCAAAATTCGGCAGATGTTCTCCTTGAAAAACAATATCTTGAGCGTAGGCGTGTGGCTCATTTTCTCAAGGGTCTGAACCCACAGTTTGCGGCTAGGAGGGCAGCAGTGTGTCATCTGTCATCTTTTTCGTCCCTGGATGAGACTGTTGCATCGATGGAGCAAGAGAAGATCCGACAGAATGTGATGAAAGCCGAGACCTCACCAGCTGTCCGTTCTGCATTGGTGATTCCTAGTGCTCCCAGCAGCGACGACATGGAGTGCTACAATTGCAGAAAGAAAGGGCACCTCAGCTACAACTGCCCTCAATCCCGCAATTCTGGTCTGGACTGAGGAGACAAAGGACGGAGAGGTTGACGTGCAGGTCAAGGAGGCAGGGGACGCGGAGGCCGGGGAGTTTCTCACCTAGATGTGACGGAGGAGACCACTACCGAAATGACTGTAGCTGAGATAATAGAGCTGGAGGAACTACGTCAGTTCAAGCTTCAAGTTGAGAGTTCTAAGGGCAATGGACTGGCCACTCAGGATCTGGATAACACTACCTACCTTGGTAACTTTATTGGTCACACAGCTCATATGAGCAAAGGTATTCCGGTTCAGGCACTTACATCCACTAAATCTCATACTGGTTGGATCAGACTCAGGTGCATCTAGGCATATCACAGGTGCATCTAGTGAGTTTGTATTATATTATCCGAGCAAGCATATGCATCCCGAGACAGTTCAGACTGTTGATGGGACATCCCAACCCATCAAGGGTACTGGCTTGGTCCATTGTACTTTATCTGTTACCCTGTCATCTATATCACATGTTCCTTCGTTTTCGATCAACTTACTTTCTTTTACCTCTCTCATTGATCAATTGAATTGTACTGTTCTTTTTGATCGAAATATGTGTTCTTTCCCGGAAAAGGCCACAGGAAAGAGGCTTGGGACTGGCATCAGGCGTGATGGTCTTTGGTACCTGGATCGGGAGGCTGCAATGCTTGCTGCTACTACTAGTGGAGGTCCAGAGACAGAAGCAACGCTCCAACACTGCAGATTGGGACTTTTATCTTTTGATAGTTTGAATAAGTTAGAACGTAAGATAATGAATAAAGTAGACAAAAAAAGATTATTTTGTAATGCTTGTGAACTTGGAAAGCATACACGTTCAACTTATAAAATGGTTGGTCTTCGAAGTTTTGGGCCATTTGCACTTGTTCATTCTGATATTTGGTGACCGTGTCCTACTACTTCTATCAGTGGATTCAGATGGTTTGTTACCTTCATTGATTTTTACTCACGTATGACCTGGATCTACGTGATGAAGCAGAAATCTGAGGTGTACAAATGTTTTCAAGACTTCTCGGCATATGTGAAGACTCAGTTTGGAATACATGTGAAGATTCTTCGAACAGATAATGGGACCGAGTACACCAACAAGGAGTCTGCTAATTTCATCTCTAGTCAGAAAATTCTTTATCAAACCACTTGCCCAAACACTCTTGCTCAGAATAGGGTAGCTGAACGCAAGAACATGCATCTACTAGAAGTGGCACATTCTTTGATGCTGACAATAAATGTGCCAAAATTCTTATGGAGTGAGGCTGTTATGATAGCAACTTATCTAATCAACAGGATGCCGTCAAGAGTATTAGCGATGAAGACACCATGTGAGATGCTCTTGGGTTCTAATATTTTTATTGTTCCTCCCAGAGTGTTTGGCTGTACATGTTTTGTATGAGATCACAGAATGATGGTGAGCAAGCTAGATTCACAAGCAGTTAAATGTATCTTTGTGGGCTACTCACCAAAGTCAGAAATGATACAAATGTTGGTGTCCCACTAAAAAAGGTTGTTTGTCAGTATGGACGTGACATTCCGGGAGTTTGTACCATTTTATGGGAGAGAAGACGGAGTTAAGTTACTTTTTCGAGGGTGGCTCTACTGATGCTAGTAGAGAGGGGGAGAATGAGAGTGGCATCATGGTTGGTATGATTCTATGTCCTTTTGAGTCACCGAGGAGTGATGGTGTCTCAAAAGGAGCCAACAGTCAGGGGGAGCTGAGAGTATACATGGAGCATGAGCAGCAACATCAGGAGCATCATGAGCAGCAACAACAGGAGCAGCATGAGCATCATGAGCTTCCTCCTGATGTCCCTATGCTAGTACCCACAAATGCTGATGTTCCAAGTCCCTCTTCTCCAGGACCTTACTTCGTAGAACTTCTAGAGTCAATGCTGGAAAATCTCCAACTAAGTTTGGCAGTTGAGATACTGACATTGCACATTATATTTCATATGCATCCACTCCACCTTGCTCATGAACTCGCTGCTTCGCCAGAAGAGAAGCGAGACGTCGCCTCCTTTCCTCCGCCGAAAGATGCTTAGCCTGACGAAGGCATATAAGTCCTTCCTTGCATCATTAGATTCAGTTCTTGTACCTAAGAACTGGCAGGTAGCTAAGCAAGATCCTAGGTGGTTGAGTGCCATGCAGGAAGAACTTCAGGCCTTAAGAAGAACGACACATGGGAGCTGGTACCACTGCCAGCTGGAAAGCGTGTTGTTGGATGTAAATGGGTTTATACTATTAAGCAGACTCCAGAGGACAAGATTGACAGGTACAAGGTCAGATTGGTTGCTAAAGGCTATAGCCAAACTTATGGTATCGACTATGACGAGACATTTGCTCCAGTCGCAAAGATGAATACTGTGCGAGTGTTGGTGTCATGTGCTGCCAACTTCAATTGGCAACTACATCAGCTAGATGTCAAGAACGCCTTTTTGCACGGGGATCTCCAGGAGGAGGTGTATATGGAGATTCCACCAGGCTTTGCTAATTCACAAGCAACGGAAAAGGTATGCAAATTGAAGAAGTCTTTGTATGGGCTAAAGCAGTCTCCGAGAACATGGTCTGATAGATTCAGGCTTGCAGTATGTGATATGGGGTATAGGCAGTGCAATAGAGATCATACTGTATTTTACAGGTACTCCAAGACTCGTATCACTGTTCTTGCAGTCTATGTTGATGATATTGTAATTACTGGAGACGATACTGAGAAGATCCTACGGCTGAAGAAAAAACTTGGAGAGAAATTTGAAGTAAAGGATCTGGGACTATTGAAGTACTTCCTCGGAATTGCAATTGCAAGGCCACGAAAGGGTATAGTATTTTCTCAGCGAAAATATGCTCTGGACCTTCTTTCAGAGACATGAATGCTGGGTTGCAGGGTTGCTTCTATTCCTATCGAACATAATCACAAGTTGTGTGCTGAGGGTGGTGATCCGGTAAGTAAGGAGCAATATCAAAGATTAGTTGGTCGGCTCATATATCTATGTCATACAAGACCTGATATTACTTATGTCGTGAGTGTGTTGAGTAGATATATGTATGATCCCAGAGAGCATCATATGGAGGCAGTTCACAGAATTCTCAGGTATATTAAAGGAAGTCCAGGAAAGGGGTTATGGTTCAAAAGTTCTGGATATCTGAGAGTTGAAGGCTATTATGATGCCGATTGGGCGGGTTGTATGGACGATCGCAAGTCCATTACAGGTTATTGTATTTTTGTTGGAGGCAATCTTGTATCTTGGCGCAGCAAGAAGCAAGATGTAGTGGCTAGGTCTACAGCTGAGGCCGAGTACAGGGCTATGGCAGTTAGCCTGTGCGAGATGATGTGGGTGAAGAGCTTGTTGGCTGAGATGCATTTGTTTAGAGTAGACTCCTGCAACTTTGGTGTGACAACAAATCAACAATTGATATTGCAAATAATCCAGTTCAGCATGATTGCATCAAACATGTGGAGATTGATCGGTACTTCAGCTGAATAGAAAAGTTTTGACTTTGAGCTATGCGAGATCAACGGAGCAGTTAGCTGATTGTTTAACTAAAGATTTAGGTCCTAGAGAGTTTGATACATTTTGTAACAAGATGGGGATGATTGATATCTATCATCTCCATCTTGAGGGGAAGTGTTGAGTTATGGGGGACTTATTTAGTCCCACATCAGATAGAAAATAAGGAGGATGTACCCTCTCTTTTGGAAGTAAATCAATCAATTATTTTCTCTTTACAGTTTCGAAAAGTAAACCTAATACTATTTTTCATGTACTTGATGTGTCCTAAGAAATTCATAGAACATTTGGTTTTAGGCCAGAAACCATACTTAATAAGTTGTGGATTCTATTTACAGGCTATTTTGGTTACTCTACTTTAATTTTTGACTCATATTTAGTAATACTAATAGTAATAGGATTAGATCAAAGTTCTAGACCTACGTAATCATATTGAAGGATTACATTTTTATGTATTGAGACATAACATGCCATATAAAGGGGCCTAGGATCCTTGTGTGATAGATTATGCTAAAAAAAAGATGTGGGTGTAAGCTGTGGAAAAAATTGGATTTTGTGTGTGTGATTTCTCTAGTATTAGAGATTATGAAGTTGTAGCGATCTTGTAAGGTTTTGCAACATTATTTAGTAGTGATCTCGTTTTTCCGGTAGTTTTTACAAGACAGGATATTTTACGTATATTTCTTACGTCCTTGTACTTGTATTTTGTCGTATTTATTTTCTGAAAGAGTCGACCACCGTGTTCAATACGTGATGGATATGCATCTTGGAGAATAGATTCCACTTCCATTTCCGACACTTTCAAATCCTGTTATCTTTGTCCAGAGTTCTATACTTCTATTAGTTTGTGTGATTTGGTGTACAGAAATCGTCGGATGGGGGAGAAATATGAATACCATACTATAAAAAAAAATCATATCAAATTATATGCTAGAATAATTGATAACTGCAAATTTTTTTAGGACCAAAAAATAAAAGTGAATTACAATAGAACTGGAATACAAAGTAATCAGATTTTCAAGCTCATACCATGCAGGAGTTCTCCTACCACCTTTGTCATCCCCAATATATTTATCTGAGTTTAACTCAAATTTATATGTAGGGGGGAACTTTATATGTCCTTCCGACCACCCATCAAAAGCATGCCCTCTGTTTAGCTCTTCTTTCAGCTGCCACAAAAATCAAAATTGATATTCAAAGAATGGTGCTTAAAATCAATACTATGGAACATTGTGTAAATTATGATTGGAATTTTCATCTATATATACTACTAAACAGAAACGCATCATAACATCAATTAAAGTGGATCACAAGATTATTTCCGAGTTACTGGGACATGACTCTAGTACTAAACCTAAATGCATCCATGGCAGAGGGGAACCTAACTCATGTTGTGCACATACGCGGAACCAACATAAACAATAACCTTAGAGACGACGACTAAATTATAAGGCATAATAATATGAACAATAGCAACCAAGAACACAACAAGCAAACATGTAATATTTAACGTGGTTCAGTCAAGCTCGACCTAGTACACGGAACAAATGGAGAAATAAATTTATTGAATCAACAAGAGAACCTTGCAAGGATTACACACAATACACTAATATGAAATTATCTCCTTACGAGTCTCATTCCATTAATGGCTTCCAAGAACCCTATCTTGCAAAACATCCTTTTTTTGTCCAAGCCTAACCAGTCATATGACATTGAGAAACCCTTATAAAGATCAATCTAGACCTAAGTAAGGGACAATCTTGATTGTCGGATGCATTACTTTAGATCTGAACCGCAGATGAAAATAACCAGCCCCAATGGTGCTAACATTGTCACTATACTCTGTGTTTTTTTATTTTTTATTTTATGTGTGTGTGTGTGTGTTGGTGGGGGGGATGTGAGGGGATTTTAGACCACCATAACTTGCTAGAAACTTTCGTGCACTTATCAATATACTGACAGTATAATGCCAGTATTTTGTTAGATACTCTTTGGCTGTAGACAGTTCCATAACGATGCTTTGACTCATCCCGGACTTCTCCGATCATTGAATGGCACTCACTGGATAGTTGGACACCATCCGTATACAACAATTACCTCTATTTTGCACCTAAAAACTTTTCTAGTCTTTGCAGTCAAATTGATTTGAAAAATTCAGACTAACTTGAGTAAATAAAGCTGAGATTCTCAAGAGAAAGCCTGAACTAGAATAAAAGAGAAACTATATACAAGTTAAACTAGCTTACCTGGTCTCTCTCCAGTAACTCAGACCACTTCTTTTTGGAAATGAGTTCATGGGTCCTTTCATATGGTAAGTTGATGCGATAATTCAGATCTCCCAACCAAATTATCCTTCTGCAAAGAAAAACATACCTAAATTGAGTAAATACTTTAAAGTTGGGGAGGCAAGTAAGAAAATTAAATGTAGGATACTTTCCTGGTGTGGGTATAATTTATTAATTATGGTGGATAAATAAACAAAGTTCACACTAAATAAGTTCCAAGAGACCATATGTTGCTCTATTCTATGTTGCACAGACACGGGAATACCTTACATGTATCCTTTTTTATGCAACATATGTGACTATTTATTGTACCTATCTAGAAAAATTCGATTACCCGTATCCTTGTCCTTGTTCGGGCAGCGTATGCTCTACTCTATCTCATAAACAATTCATTTTCCAGTAAGTGAATGGAGTTTTTTGAAAGAAAATGTGATTACAATGTTTCAAGAGTGCTACAGTGACAGAGAACTAAGACTAAAAGGCTGAAAGAAGATTTAACCAAAATGCACCAAAATAAACTACCATGGCTATGAATTCAAAACAAGTTTACAGAAATATTTATGCAGAAATTAGTAGTATGAAGAAGGTAGAAGAAAATAGCAGCTTGCTTTACATTAATATTACAATATCAATAACCGGGAGCAAGATCTCAAGTGTATATATCCTTATATGAGATGGAATGGTTCAACTTACTCATGATCATGTATTGTTTGAAGCAGCCCCACACTTGACGAAGAACTAAATCGTGTTCTGCGGTGAATTTCATGCACACCAATGTTTCTTCGAAGTTCATTCCCAATCTTTTCGCCAGAAGACAGGTGAGTACAAATAAAACAGAACAGAGTTTGATATATGGACATGCTGACTGAGACTGATCCCTGATGCACATATAAATTTCCGTCAGTAGGATTTTCCAATCAACTCTACGATGATTTTCTGTATTCATCATTAGACGAAAAGCTGAACTTGAGAAATTAAAATCCATTGCAAGTTTTGATCATAGTTTGAAGTATCGGCCGATACCGATCCGATATGGCCGATACTGATATGGTTTGGCATGTTCCGATCCGATACCGACATTGGAGGTCTCTTTTTCAGTCAATCCGGCAAAGAAAATTGAACGAAAAAGATCAATTAACAAGGGTATAAAAGCATGGTAAAGTTGTAAAAATATGTAAAAGAAGAAAACTTATATATCACAGAGGAAATTAGCTGTCCTATTTATTATGTCTCATATTTCTGTCTCCTCCCTATTACATGTGGATCCCAACCGGTATTAAAAAAAAGAGGAGGAAGAGAGAGAGAGAGAGAGAGAGAGAGAGAGAGGGGACAGAAATATAAGACAAAATATTGGACAGCATATTTGCTCTCACAGTTAACCAATTGGCAATGATGACTACTATTCCGTTCAATTCCAAAATTACTAAGAAACAACACAGAAAATACATAAAATTATGCCTAAATGTATAAAATATTGTTTCTAAAATTTTAATATTTTATTGATAATTATTTCCTTTTCGATACCAAAAAAAATCCGATACTCCGATACTCATTGGAAGGGTCCGATACCGATTGTGATAATGATATTGCGAACCTTGGTTTTGATTTGATAACTAGCCAGCTAACGAGAAAGCTTTTAGAAACACTAAAAAGTGGTGATAGTTTTGGTAGCGAGTGATTGGTCATAGACTCAGAAAGAAGACTTGAACATAACAAATAGAGATTGGAGGAAGGGAAGCTGACCTTGTTGCCGATGTAGCCCATGATACCTACACCCACTGTTGAAACCTTCAAGTTCTGAACATACTTCCTCAGGGGGCGACGTACCCAAATAGTGAGGTAAATTCCCACCATCTGCTTGCTCACTATCTTCACATAACCGGACCTCCTCCTCTTGCACGCAACAGCGTCAAGGCTAAATTCAGGAATGTAACCGATCGAATCTCCGTTCCCTGTCTTGAACGAACGACACGATCTCAAAGAATTCGATCTATCGACCGTGCACTTAGCCAGCAGATCCAGCGACTGCTCCGGCCAGGCCAGCCCGATCCTCGCGGAGCTGCCGAGCCTTTTCGTCAGCTTCTTCTGTTGGGTAATCTCCGCTTCGAGCATCCCGTGGTCCACCGGAATAAACAGGTCGTACCTCTGTAACCTCTTCATGGCCAAGCACTTGAGCGGGTCAAGGTCCTTCTTGATGCCCGCGTCGATGTCTTTACTGTCGAAGGAGATCGAATCGAACGAGCTCCCTTCGACGTGATCGACTTCGCCGTCGCTGTCGGTGTCGGAAAGGAGTTCCTCCACGGTGCCGGAAGCATCGTCAGGCGGCTTGAACCTCGACGGAGAGGGAGGGTCGCTGTAGCACTTGTAGTTTGGTTTTGCTGGCTGGACTCTGCTCAGCGTTTCACGGATGATACATTCCCATCTTGGCACGGGGCGGCTGTCGTCCGCGCCGAAGATATTCCCCGCGTTTAATGGTACAATCTCCTGAAGACTGCAGTGGTTGGAAACGTACAGTTTTTAGTCACAGAAAATCCATAGAATGTGCAAAATAGCTACAAAGGAAGTGTGTACTAGACTTAATACTTAAGTACACAAAGAGAAGAGAACTGCTACGTTGTCCACAACATTACCTTTTCCATACACAAATCATAGAAGCATACTATTTACTAAAATACGATTTTTCTTGCATTTCGTACAACTTTTGTTTTTTTGTTAAAGAAGTACAAGAGAGAATACCCGAGCACGTAAATATCAGCAGGGTGCTCCACATCAATCCACTTCTCTATGTTTAGATCGTCCGGTGGAAGTTTTCCTCCAACGTTCCATGTCCCTACACAGACCCTGGAGGAGGCTAGATACTTGAGAAGAAGTACACGTGAGAAAAGTCATATAACTATCACTATACATGTAGTTTAAGTTTTCATAACAGTACTATTTCGCCACCATAGTGGTCTAATGACGAGGGCAGAGGCTCGTTTACTTATGTTTTCTCTTATGAATCTCTCGTCTCCAGCTATGGGAGATTTTATTTCAGTACCAACTAATTAAGATATGTTTGTCGAACTCTATATATCAACGATCGGGAGTCGTCAAGGTATTTGTGCAAATAAATATAATTCATATAATTGTAGAGATTATCAAAATAAAACAATTATGAATAATAACTATAAGTAAAAGGAAACGAAAGTCGTACTTTTGTAGCTCCTATGATGCATTTGGAGCTTATCGGCGGAAACAAGTCAATTTAGATTGTCTTTTGTGGCTCTGGTGGCGGCTGGATCAACAATGTGTCATTGGCTCAAGAGGTTTTCATCGAAGTTCAATATGAATTTTTGAGTACTTATTATGAGATTTATGGACAATATCTAATAGTAGAAAGTGTAAAAAGAAGAAGTTGTATATACATTCGAACAACCGTCGAGACATGAAAGCTCGGGATGGAACCGTATGAATTACAATTTAAAAATATAAACAAAGAGGAAAAATTGGGTTTTATAAAATATTATTTTGCATAAGGGTACCATGTTTAGGATCTAATTAGATTTTGGGAACTGGACTTGTCCGTTGGTAGATTTGGATACTCGAACTTTTTTAGTGACGAGCATTCGTCATTAAAAGACTCATTTCGTCACTGAAAGTCCAATTTCGTCACTAAACAAAATTTGAGTATTCAAATCCATCAACGACAAATCTAGTATCCAAAATCTAATTAGGTCTAAACATGATACCCTTATGCAAAATAATCCTTTTATAAAAGATGTTAAGAATTACGGCAGTTATATATTAGGCAAAACAAGTAATTTATTAGAAATTCTGACATGCCTGAGTTCTTTAGTATCTATATATTGTGCACGGAGAGTCTCTGAATTGCTTCTTCGTAGCCTGTAAGGAATACTCTCAGCTTGGTTATCTACACGAGAAAAAGTCCTGGCGTTATTAAAAGTTGTTGAAAAAAAAAAAAAAAAGTCATGCACATTTGACAATACCAGAACTGCAAATAGAGAAATATAAGATTTGCAACATAAGTAATGTTGATCTCTGCTGAAATAAATGTAACTGGTACTTGCTAATGTTAGAGAGGAGATGGCGTTTAACCGAATATCTGAACCCAAAATTTCCGGAGAGGCAATGCCATTTTATTCAGTTATAATGAATATCAACGATTTTTTTAACATGATTGCTGCAACAGTAAATGTGCTGTAAGTACTAAAAAATCTCTTATAAAAGTAGAAAGAAAGAAGGCGACATTGACTATAAAGCTACATGTATAATTTTCCCGAGCACACAACTGCTTATGTATGTACATCAGTAATCCCACTTTATAACTAAACTAGCATGCATGTTTCTTCGTTGGATTCGTACAAGATCCATTATGGCAAATGATATATATTTAGTACAAAATAACACAGTAGTGGTCGGAGTATATGAGTATATCTCCAGATATGATATTTGATTGTACAGTCAAATTGTTGGGTTATATCTCATATCTAGTTGAGCGCTTACGGTGGTTCGCAATGTATGACAAATATAAGGGACGGTCATAAGGTTTAGTTCCGGAATTGGTCCAGGTCTTACATTAGAATTCCTTTTTAAGGCATATGCATCTGAGTCCAATATAATTTCCCATGGTTCAACTCCAGTTGAGGTCATATTACATTCCCTACAAGTGATTTTAGAGCCCAAGGTTACAAGGGCTGGTTTGGACGTTCATAATATATATAATCGGATATAAGTTGACTCCTAAGGTGGAGCACCTCCATAAAGTAGTCCAAGTCCGGACTGAAGGTTAGAGGGATGATTAGAACCGAAGTTGATACATGAGATATGATATTGAATTGGGTTAGTATGCCATTACAAACTATATTGTCACTACCTTTGAGAGTTCAATCGGATACGAGATATAACACAACACAATAACCAGTAATTTCAGTTCAGTCCTATTCGTGTAAACACAAGTCCATTCCAAGATATCCATTACTTATTGGTGACTATACATTTAGTGTGCTTGGCATGAAAAGAAATAAGAGAATTCTCAATTCAAAGTCAGTCAATCCTAATTCTTTCCTAAAAAAACTTTGGAGAAAATTTGATCATTTTGGGTAGAAGCTACATTTCAGACTAAGAGTTACTTAACTATAAATTGCGAGGAACCGACACTAAATATGTCTAAAGATGCTCCTAATGGCGCTCAATCGCCTGTGTTGACCGGTCGTTCCATTCCGATTTCAACTTGGCATTTTGTATATAATTTGGTTTTGTTACTTTGTTGTACTGCTAAATTTGTTGATCTATTATGAACAGAATTTAGACAGGATCTCCTCGAACAAAAAATAATAAAATTCCATCTACAAAGTAGAAAAGAAGAAAGAATTAATAAATAAATAAATAGAAACTTTACTGTAAGGATCTGCTTGAGGTCTGACTTGTGCACTGTTATTATGCAATTCGCGCTCCCAATCTGCAAATATGACAAAGCTTGATCAAGATTACAGACGTCAAGGAGAAGAGGAGGAAGAAGATCGGAACACAATTCTTTCATACCTTCATCGTCTTCCAAGTCTTCACTGCCACTGTCTCTTTGGTCAGCACTGAAGTCAGAATCCTTGTTGATGTTGAGCAATTTCCGCAATACACTAGTGGGCCAAGATTTCTGCATCCGAGTGCAAACCGAAGAAGAGAATCAGCGCACAGCTGCTTGTTCTCCAAACGACAAAAACATCGTACGATGCACGGACGCGAATATGATACGACACGATACAAACATGAACATGACACCGATTTCGAAGTGTTACCGTGTGTTTTTTGAAGTGTCTGTGTGCAATAATACGGTGTCCAACCCTGAGGTTTCTGTGTTTCCTGGGACAAGACACGTAATCTGGGCAACAACCATGACAAGAATGAATGAATCCAAACTGAAAATTTGTACCGATGTCTGCTTTCCTGCACTGTGTTCCATATGTTGGAAATTATGCAGCAGCAAGAGCAAGCTGGAGCATACCTTTCTTTACTATTGCAATGTGAACTACGAAGAAATCAAGAATGTCAATGCAGGAGTTAGAAACAGAAGCATCAAGTTGTGCTGATATTTAGCAGTTAAAAAGTAATAATATCCTTTGGTGAGTGGACGTAATAATTGGGCTACAACAGCCTCTCTCTCTCTCTCTCTCTCTCTCTCTCTCTCTCTCTCTCTCTCTCTCTCTCTATATATATATATATATATATATATATATAAAAGCAAGCGTTCGTAGTATCGATATCATAATAATCAGTATCGGATCCTTCTTTTGCGCGATTTCAGATCGGCATATCAATTCTATTATAGTCAAGTAATCAAGTCCAATTAAGAAATCATAACCGATCCTGAAACTAACTATAAACCAGAAAGTCGAGTATTATAACGATCGAGAACACCACTGATAACAAGTAACTCTATAATATCGATATGTATCCCGATAAAGTCGAAAATGAGACACATCCTATCCTGAATGCAATGGTGATATGTGTCCTGCGGTCAAGTACGTGTCGGTAGGTATAAAAAATTTATACTAGTAACGAATCTAATAACTTAGTGATCAAATACTGCTATCGAACTATGAATATGCGACTATACTAAGAGAACATGCAAAATATAAACAAAGCATGGAATTTTATAAACAAATGGCAAAGTACATTTGCTTCGCTTGCTAATCGATATCCGTGAGTGACAGTGCAAAACATATCCAAAAAGTCTTTCAAACTCAAATAATCTAACCATAATTAAAGTATATAATAATATTTTAATCCTATTTATCGATATAAATTATATAATATATAAAGTAGATGTGAGCATTCGGTTTATTCGGTTTCAACTAAATTGAAATAGTCAAAACAGAATAAATCGAACTTCTAAAAAAAATCCAAAAATACCAAACTTGAACCGAATTAGCCATAACTGAAATCAAATCAGACCGATAATCGATTTGGTTTATTCAATTTGTTCGATTAGACTATTTTTTTTTTTTGTTTAATATGTCGGACCCAAAATTGAAATCGTGATTAATTTGTATAAAAAAAATATAATTATTATACATACATTCGTTGTATTTCTAAGTTGGATCCAAAGTTTGACTAGTTGTTAAATTATCAAAGTTGGACTATACAACACATATATAAAAATTTTGTTTTCAAAATATACACATTCTAATAATAAATATGCATATTATTGTGAATATTTACATAATTAATAGTCGATTTTAGGTTTTTGACAAAAATCCAAAACCGAAAAAAGAAAGTTTAGTTTCAAAACTGAAATCGAAACGTACAATCATATCTACTGATCAGGGGGGATCCAGAAATGTATACTTTGGTGGACTAAAGTGAGTTGGAGTGGACTGGATGAGGACTAGCTCCTACAAAAAAATCAAAATAAAATAAAAACCATATGAAAAAAAAAATTAGGGTGGGCTCCAGCCCACCCCATGTTCCCTTTGGATCCGCCCCTGCTACTGACTGTGATCTGCTAATGAGAACCAATACTTACGTAGTTACGTACACCTGAACTACTTGGTAATGGAACTATTGTAGTCCTCAATGAACTCACTGTTAAGAACCAAACCAAACCAAACCAAACCAAAGATTTTTGTAACTGTTTAGACTGGTCCAGACAAAATAAATCGAAAAAGAAACTATGAACCTGGGGAAGTCCACAACCGCTTGAAGAAGAATAAAATATGCAAAAAAGAAAAGAAAAGAAAAGAAAAGAAAAAGTTTACCCTATTTAAGCTGCAGCTACTTCTGATTTGTTTCCTTGACTCAACAAATCATACGACCAGACTGGGCCGGCCATGAATATGTTTATTTGGAGCGACCGAACAGAACCCTCTATATTAGAGGACACTTAATTTTGGAAGTTTGTTGTTATGATAGTTTTACAATGAATAGTTAAATATGACAAATTAGTATGATAGCTCAAGTCGTAAAGTGCTTGTTTTGCATGTGGGAGATTACAAGGTTCAATCCTTTGTATATCCAAAAACCTCAAGCCTCTACTAGAAAAATACATGTTTCAAGAAATAATTCGATATATTTTTGAACAAAATTTTATATAATTAGCAAGTAAAACAAGTTATTTGGGATAAAATGTGGTTTTAATTTTTTTTATGTATATTATTTTAATATAATGTTGGAACTTAGTGTATTTTTGAACAATCATAATAAATAAAACACGAGTTTTTGAAAAATAAAAGATGATTCAGACCAAAATGTCTTCGAATCAAAAAATTTCTTGCTAGTATGTATATGGAACATTTTGATCAACATACTTCGTCTTCTCTTTGCTCACAAACTTCTTCTACAAATGAGTTTATATAGATTTTGTAAATTTGAGTAGTATTTTTTCTAATATTTAGATGTTATAATCTTTTGATCAATACAATTCTTGTCATACATGAAAGTTAAAGAATATTTTCTTATTAATTTTTACTTATACATATAGATTATTTTTTTAAGAAAAAATAAATTAAACTTAGTGTCATTTATATATAATAGATTTTTTTATACATAAAATAGGATTTTAAATTCAATTTTTGAATAAGGTCCTCTGAATCCCAGGGTTAGTCTTGGGACCAGATGTTAGATTGAGACTCGTTTGGATGAGTCTAAACGAACCACAGTCGATGACGAAAAATCGAGACATGCACAACATTCTCCTAAGTACCATATCATCTTCGGTTATCGACACGATCTGGAAAGAATCAAAAATCTGTACATGTTCTTATATGTACCACAAAGGACCGACACTACTAAGCATCCCAATCGTTGAATTCTTTAAAAAAGGCTCGGCATCGAAAATAAGCTCGCATCTTCCAAAAGCATACGGTTAGATTAGATGAGAGCATGCAATGCATGCCAAGAGAGAGAGAGAGAGAGAGAGAGAGAGAGAGAGGGAGGGTGCAGTCAATAAAATAATCGAATGAGCTCAATTATAAAAAGTCTTTAGGTCCCCCCATCGCCGAAACAAACCAAACGATTTGAGTTGAAATTTGTGGAGAGGAGAGGAGAGGGAGTATTTGCTGACACGTTTGATTAATGTACGGTCGAGACTTCAGCAGTATTAATCCACCAAGAACATGATGGGCCGGCTGGGAAGGAAGAAAAGAAAGTAGATGGAATAAATCAGAGAAGGAGTCGGTACTATTGATTATGGGGGGCCACCACTCCTTTATTAGTGGAGCAGATGCCACGCACGCTATGAGTATGTATGGAGTACGAAGTTGGACAACAAAAATTAAACATAAATTTTGACATCTTCTACTTTATTTATTATATTTAAGGATATATTTTATAATTTTTCTACCATGTACAAGTTGTTTCAATTTTGACGAAATCCGTTCAGTCATGAAAGTCAGTCCATTTGATCCAAAAAAAATTGACGAAAATGTCTCTTTTCCATTGTCTTCTACCCCTTCCGTCTCAAACCTCTCCTTTCTCCCAACCGCGGGCAGCCCACAGCCCCTCTCGCCCCCGCTTCCCCCCCCCCCCCCTCCCTCCACCACCACCCTTCTCTCCACCCCATTCCCCCCCCCCCCTCCCTGCTCCAGCAACAGCAGCAGCAGCACCAGCACCAGCCACGACGAGCGGCGCCTCCCCCCTCTCCGTCACCGCCCCCGCAGCAACAGCAGTCGTGGCGAGCAGCGACAAGCAACAGAAACAGCGACGGCTGCTGCGGGGGCTGAGAGGGGGGTCGGTAGCTGGGAGGGGGAACGGGGGGTGAGCGGCGGCGACGGACTGGCCACAGGAGGAGGAAGGATGAGAGAGAAGAGGACGAAGAAAATAGTGAAGGAATATTTTCGTCAAATTTTTTGGGTCAAATGAGTTGACCGTCATGACTGGACGGATTTCGTCAAAAGTGAGAGATGACTTGTACATTATGAAAAAACTGTAAAATACACCCTTAAATATGATAAATAAAATGGGAGGTAAGTTAAAATTTTCTCAAAGTTAAATTGATGGGTGCGTCATCAACAAAACATAGCATAACGGAACCCATATCTAGGGGTTTATTCGGTTTAGAATTGTAGTTAAATTATAATTTTATACACGTATTTGTTATATTTTAAAGTTGTGTTCAAAGTTGGACTTCAAAATATATACATAGAATTATTATTTTCAAATACACATTTTAATTACAAATTATACATAGAATTATGATATTTATATAATTATATAAATCTTATTCGATCTTAGATTGAAATCGAAGTACAAAATTAAAATCGAAACCGAATAAAAAATTAATATTTTCAAAACCGAAATGATGCTCACCCCAACCTGTACCCCACTGCAATCCAATGACCGACTCATTGAAATTGAGTGGTTATAGATAGCTGCCATGATAAACTAAGAAACTCAGGCTTAGTGGAGTGGAGTGAATGGAGTGGGAAGGGAGGGGGGAGTGGAATGTGTGCTGGATTTCGGTGGGGGTGGAGTTTTGTGTAGGCAAAGAGTCAGAATTCGCTGTCCACAGTAGAGTTCCATGACCGCTGTGAGCAGAATAAATTATGGGACCATATCTTGTAACTTTGTTCTCTGGATCAGGATCCATTCTTATGCATCCATATGACGTGGCATATGACATGGAAGTCGACCAAAACTTTGATATAGATAATTGTATCAAAAATTGATACAGTCACTATATGACAGATGAACACCTGTACATATAGAAAATCTACTTGTCATACAGTAACTGTATCAATTTTTTGATACAGCCGTCTGTATATAAGTTTTACTCCATGACAGTATGTATATATAAACACATAAATTATCCTATTATATAGTCAATAAAATATGGTCAAGTTTTATTATCTATCTAATATTGTCCATTAAACATTATAGAAAAAAGACTCGTCTATTAAACATAACGTTATAGGAGGAGGCTTTAATCAGTCTCCTAATGTATGTCAGGTTACACACGGGAATCCATCCTTGCATGAATTCGGTATTCGATAATTGGATTTTAGTTGGCAAATACACCATGTTCCTTACTACGATGGGGAGAGAGAGAGAGAGAGAGAGAGAGAGAGAGGGGGGGGGGGGGGGGGGGGGGGGGGGTCATCTGGGAGGGCGGGGGGCGGGGGGGGGGGGGGCGAAGGTGAGGATGGGGGACGTGCGATGGGAGGGAGGGGAGCTCGAGAAAGGTTGGGAGAGAGCAGCGAGGGCGGTCGGGGGCTCATGACGGGGATGTGGAGGGGGATGGGGCGATGAGGCCGAGGGGGAGGGGGTGGGGGGCACCGTTGAGGGCGGGGGACGCGCGACGGGAGGGAGGGGAACTCGAGAAAGGTTGGGAGAGCGCAGCAAGGGCGGCCGGGGGCTCGCATCGGGGATGTGGATGGGGATGGCACGACGAGGCCGGGGGGGGGGGGGGGGGTGGAAGGAGGGTTGGACGGTGTTGATGTAGGGAAGGGGTGGTGGTGGGGGGGAAGGGTAGCATGGGTTGGGGGTGGAGATTTAAGTTAGGAAAAAAATTTAATCGAAATCTGTAACTATGGGGTGACAGAGGGTATCAAGTTTAAAATATTGGTTGAGGAAGGATATTAAATTATTATCTATCAAAGTTGAGGATATCAAGTTAAACATTTCAAATAGCTAAGGGTCTCAAGTTGCAATTAAGCCACACACACATATCGACAAAAAAATATGTTAGCTAAGAAATAAAGGACAATAGCTCTTCCGGTTGTGGCCCCTCTGTCGTAGAATAGCCTTCGGATCGGAAAAGGTTGGCGAATGGGGAGGAGGCTAGACCACGGTGGAGATGCGGAGGAAAAGGTTTGTGTCTCCACACCGAAGAGATACGTCCCGAGGGAGATCATAAAAGGAAGATGGGAGTTGGAGTTCAGTTTTCTAAGAAACTCCAATCTTCACCGACCTATGTGAAGACACAAACCTTTTCCTCCGTAGGACGGGGGGCGCAGGTGAGGATGGGAGACGCGCGATAGGAGGGAGGGGAGCTCGAGAAAGGTTGGAAGAGCGCAGCGAGGGCGGTCGGGGGCTCGCGACAGGGATGTGGAGGGGGATGGCGCGACGAGGCCGAGGGGGGGGGGTCGTCTGGGAGGGCGGGGGGCGCCGTTGAGGGCGGGGGACGCGCGACGGGAGGGAGGGGAGCTCGAGAAAGGTTGGGAGAGCGCAGCGAGGGCGGCCGGGGGCTCGCATCGGGGATGTGGAGGGAGATGGCATGACGAGGCCCGGGGGGGGGGGGGGGAGGGTTGGACGGTGCTGACGTAGGGGGGGGGGGGAAGGGTAGCATGGGTTGGGGTGGAGATTAAGTTAGGAAAAAAAATTAATCAAAATCTGTAACTATGGGGTGACAGAGGGTATCAAGTTGAAAATATTGATTGAGGGAGGATATTGAATTATTATCTATTAAAGTTGAGGATATCAAGTTAAACATTTCAAATAGTTAAGGGTATCAAGTTTCAATTAAGCCACACACACATATCGACAAAAAAATATGTTCGCTAAGAAGTAAAGGACAATAGCTCTTCCGGTTGTGGCCCCTCTGTCGTAGAATAGCCTTCGGATCGGAAAAGGCTGGGGAGGAGGGCTAGACCACGGTGGAGATGCGGAGGAAAAGGTTTGTGTCTCCACACCGAAGAGATACCTCCCGAGGGAGATCATAAAAGGAAGATGGGAGTTGGAGTTCAGTTTTCTAAGAAACTCCAATCTTCACCGACCTATGCGGTTGTGGTTGGAGTGCCCATGTGGAAGGGGGTGGATTCGTTCGCATGCCTAAAACCTAGGGAGCTGCACCCCAGGTGTTAGTTTCTTTGTCTCTTCCGACACCCTTTCCGTTGTATGTCCCCAAGTCATCTCCGTTTTTGTGAGCGGCTATCTGTAAAGCCAAGGGAGGTCAGGAAGGAGCTTTTGATGCAATATGTTAAGCCCAAGACGATAGATGGAAGAAAAGTCATCGAAATCACGAAGGACTTGACGGAGACGAAAGAATTCTGGAAAAACACCATCGTCCTATATGTTTTGGAAACTCATCTGTATTATGGACAACTACATGGATATGCTATGCGAATGCGGAGGCCAAAAGGAACATTGAAAATATACTCTTGCGAAAATGGGTTATACTTGATCAAATTTGGGTTTGTTGACGATCTAAATAAGGTCCATGAGAATGGTCCTTGGACATTTAACAGAAGGCTGATTGTTATGCGATGATGCGAACCATCTTCTAACTTTGTCCGAGATCAGCTCTCTGCGGTCCTGATTTGTATTCGTCTCCCTTGGCTTCCTTCGCAACTACAGATCACTCTGACCATTATGAAGATGACTAGTGGTTGACAAGCCTTTTCTTACAGACACTCTAACTGTGCGGAATGAGAGACTCTCCTTTGTGAAAATATTCGTGGAAATCAATGTCACAGACGTTTTGGTGGAGGATCTTGAAATAGTTACCTAATGGGAAAGTATTATTTCATAAAGCTGAGTACGAGTGGGTACCACCGAAAAGTACCAGATGCAAAATTTTTGGTCATACTAGAAATTAGTGCTTAGAAAAACATGTGAAAGTGGGTCTCCCACAGGAGGACACCAATGAAAATGCTAGCTCGGCTAGGATGAGAGACGAAGAAGAGACGGAAGGAAGAATTCATGGGGAGCATATGGACAGAGAGAAAGGTGACAATGAGGCCGGAACCAACAAAGAGGGAGTCGGGGTCCTGGATACGGAGTCTGTTCTGAAAAAGAGGTTGGGACCTGAACCTAGGGGCTCCCATACCACTGATGATAGCCTGGGACGAGGGAACATGGCCTCAAATGAGACTCAGCAAGCACTAATGGTGATTTAGTCTGGAAGCCCTTAACCTGCTACTATGAAGGAATCTGTCTTGATTATTTTCTCAGCTCAACCTGATGCAATTAAGAAAGGAAAGCGCTCGAAGGTTCGAAGAAAGACAAGTGGGATTATCCACGATGTCTTATTTTTATTAGATATCTCTAATAACAGAGAGCCCTTCAAAGAAAGGGAAAAGAAAGGGAAGCTCGTGTGTCCTAATCTTGCTTCGACCGTCATGGTAGAAAGTAAACAAAATAAGTCTATAGGAGGATGCTTAAACCAAGAGGAACTCTCGATGCCCACTCGAGAGGGTACTCGTGTGAACAAGAGGATGAATCATAGGTTGCTCCAATTATTCTCAGGAAATCTTGGATTACTTGATTGTTTTCTGATGCTTTTGCTACTCTTTTTTAGTGCATATTATCTAAGGGATGTGTTTTCTGTAGGCCTCCGGACTAGAATTCTGTCGACTATCATATGATTGTAATAAAATTACCTTTTTCTAAAAATAAAATAAAATATGTGGATGTCCGGAACCAAAATATTCAGACGTCCATAGGCATCAGAATGAAGCAGCGCCATAATGCAAATTTTCTCGCATGACATAATAAGTGTTGTCATGATGTTCCATCATTTCAACTTTGAAAGAGGGGACAGTCTTTGCCGATTGAAAGAGAAAGTTAAAAGTCATGGTGCCGCATCATTCCTCACCATCAAGAATAACAGAAGAAGTGAACACCCCCAACACAAAAAAAAAAAAAAAAAAAAAAAAGAGGAAAAGAGAGTTCACATTAGATATCTACATACTCTCGAGTCACCATAGACAAAGGAAAAGGAAAAGAAAAAGAAACGAAAAGAGAGAGAGAGAGAGAGAGAGAGAGAGAGGAAATTCGTTAAGTTTGTTTTTTTTGGATTAGAAGTTTGCATGCACTGGTTGCCATTTTATATGTGTATATATATATATATATATATATATGTATATCTATGTACTCTCAACCTACTGAATCTATGAATATATGAACTTTTCTTTCATTTGAAATTCTCATCTATAATAAGGAAGACCGAGTTGATGAATGATTGGAGATGATTAGGTTTCTATGTACATGATATAGAAGAGAGAGAGCTAGAAGCAAAAGGGAAAAGTGAAGGCAGAGGGCAGTATAGTACCTTTTCTTCTTCTTCTTCTTCTTTCCTTTCCGCCCATATGAGCACGGAGAATACCTAGTGTTCTGTGTTCTTACTGGCTTTTATAGACAGACCTCAGTCACAAAATTAATGATATTCCTCTTCTAGCTTGTCTCTACTAAAACTAGTGGCACTATCCATTGCTCTTATCCACATATTATACTTTCCAGACTCTCTAATCACATCATTAATTATATATGGTCCTTAGAACATCCGCATGCAGTAGGAGTAGTTTCAATGCTACATTTTTATTTTAGTCAAAATTTATAGTACTTGGAGACTGCAGTGCGCTTTTATCCTCACTTAAAAATTGTTATCAAGTCAAAATATACTCCAAATTTCAGGCATGACATAGCAAGTGAATAGAAACCCAACTAGATTCACCAAGAGGAAAAAGAAGGAAGAAAATTAAAGTATTAATTAAAAAAAAAAAGAAGAAAAAAGAAAGAATAAAAAAAGAGGTTAATTTGGAATATGAATTTGGTATGTTATTTGCATGGCCGGTCCTGAGTTCATGGGAGTTCTAGAAGGACTTTCAAAATGAGACTCTCATATATAATATAAATCATTAAAAAACTGAACAAAAAGTTAACTAAAAAAAAATTCTCCAACGAGTCTTGAAATATAGGCTCTCTAGTGTACACATTTAACATAATAGCCACTACATCACAATTATCTTGTGTTAAAAAAAGGTCCATAGTACATACTAGTTATATTTTAGATATAAAATTATTAGTATACATATATTTAAACTAATTTTTTGGGCCCTCCTAGTCCATGAGCCCTGGATGGTCATCTTGGATGCCCTAGGCCAAAGCTGGCTATGGTTATTTGGTGTATGTCATTGTGTGCCAATATGAAGGAAACACTACAAAAGTATTAATTTATACGGTTTCTACAAAATTTGGAATATGACATGGAGTGTTCCTACTGTGAATGCTCTTAGGTGTTGTTCAAGTTAGTTTTGGCGGCTTTGGTAAAGTTTTTTTGGTTCTTTATCTATGTTTGGTAAGTATGAGATTCAAAATTAGAAGACAATACAAGGACTTCAGTTTTTTCACAACGGTGGAAAAATAAAAACGTCCTTGATTTTTTTTTCCGCTTTTCCTAAAAATAACACTTGAATGCATTAATTATTTTTTGCATGATAATATCCTCAATGACACAAACTAAATTTGTTGGTCCCTTGACGGATCAAAGATGGTAGAACGCGGGCCAGAGCAGAGCTGCTAGCGAGACCCGAAGGTCCGCTCTCTACTGGAACCCAAATTGTCGTAAAGATCAAAGATTCACACAAGAGTTTCTCATCTGATATTTCTCGATTCCAACGAAGCACGAACCAAGAACATATTACAAACTAGCTCCGAAGAAAATAAAGATAATAACAAGCCACAAGTAAAACGTTCTTCTCTTTACGTTTGCCACTACCAGAATAAGCGGGATTAGCGACATTTTTAGCGACGTCAACATAAAACGTCGCTAATATTAAATATATAAGCGACTCCAAGTAAAAACGTCGCTAGACGTCGCTAGTTGGCGACATATATCGACGTTTAGCGACTGTAATTCAGTTTTTAAAAGATTAGTCGCTATAAGTTCAATTAAGGTCGCTAAACATCACTAATATGTTTCATTTAGTGACGTACTTAGCGACGTATCTCTTTTAGACATTTAGCGACGTTATTAGCGACGTCTGTACGTTATTAGCGACGTCACAGACGTCGCTAAGTTAGCTCCTCCTTCCTCCCATTTTCTCCCATTTTCTTCGATCTCTCCCTCTCCCAAATTTAAACCCCCCTCCCTTCGGCTCCCCTCCTCCCTCCGGCGACTAGCTTCCTCCCTTCCGGCGACCCCCCTCCGGTCGCGTCCTCCCCCCTCCGCCGTCAGCTCCTCCTTCCTCCGACTCCCCTCCTCCCTCCGATGTCCTTCCTCCGGCTCCCCTCCTCGGTGAGCTCCTCTCTCTGTCTCCTTTCTCTGTCTTTCTCTCTCTCTAACACGACACAACATGATACAATATGATACGATACGACATGACACACACTAACCCTAACTTGAACACATACACACACACACATGCGGACACACGAACACATGCGGACACTAACCCTAATACTGATACGGATACACGGACATGGACACGGGAATGACTCTTCAAACTAGTCAACACTAGTCAAAACTAAGTTATACCTAGGTTTCTAGGTCAATACCTTGCTAATACATATATTTATAATATTTACCTACTAATACCTTAGTCCAGAACAAATACCTAGTCCCGTATCCTAGTGTTTCAACCCGTATCCCAACATTACCATATATCTTAATATAACTCATATACCTTATCTAAATTCAATACCTTGGTACTACTCCTTAACCTAACTTTACCTCTTAACTTGGTATTAATATCTAGCTACTATCACATAATACCTTAACTTATGTCAATTTCTCCCAATACCTTAGTGTATCTATATATCCTAGTATATAATTGTCACCCTTGGCCAATTTCTAACACATAGGCCTGCCGCCTACTGATACTATCAGGTATCAGTCACTCCTCTAGAGGACGCTACATAAACAACTTAGTACTAGACCTTGATACCTTATACTCAAGGCCTGTACCCCTTACCCATTATCCTCACCTACTATCTGCAGGTGCAGGAACTCAAGACCCCAACATACACTGTCCATACTTCACTTAACACCTTACTCATGACATTACCTACATGCACTTACCCTCCAATATTTAGAAACCAAATCTTCACCTTACTCAACCCACTGATACAATCAAGTATCATTTACCCCAAATTACCACCCCTCTCTCAACACCTCAATCTTGCCCCTAAATAACCTCAACACTCACTCATTATTCGTAATACCTCAAGACTGGTCATAAGCACTACCCAAACCTGTGCACACTGTTTACCCTAAATCAGGTTGCACAACCTGTGCATACTGTTGCACATAAATTATGCTCAGCCTACAGGGCCTCCCCCACTGCCCTTACAGTGTTGCAAACTTTTTTTCGATACCCTGCATTCAGGAACACCTACCCTCACACCCAACTGAATGCATCCCTGCATTCAATCCAACAGAAAACGTATTTCACTACAACTTACTGTCCACACTTGTAGTGCACTAATGAGGTACTTTATGATATACTTAAGATACTCCTTCCAAACATCACCAAACACCACTAAAAGTCAATAGAGTATAAATAGCATAATAGACATTCCATTAAACACTTTGTGGTCTAAACTCATATTTTCCCTAATTTTGAGACAAAAATCCATATTCCACAAGAAAAAAATCATAGACCTAGATAAATGAGGATTTCTAGCACCTAGATCTAGCCATAGAAAATAAATTCTACCTATGGGAGGATTCCTATAGGTCCAATGGGTGCTCTTAACCATAAATATGATAGAAAATAGAGAATTATCTAGGTTTTGAGTGACCTCCTTAAAGAACTTTGGATTTGGACACGAGAAAGATGAAGCAGATACGATTTGGATACCTCTTTAAGCTTCCTCTAGGTCCAATAGGTGCTCTCCCTTCAGTTGATCACTGCCAAATAATGCACACTAAAAACTGTGAACTGCTCTCCCTAGTGACCCGAGCTCACTCAATCACTCAAACAACCACACACACACACACACACACACACACACACACACACACACACACACACACACACACACATAGGGCATTGTGTATCAAGTTAGAGCAGTTCTTACTTTCCTCCAGAGAATCATACTGTATATTACGATTTATAGGACACATACTATCATTTTTGCAGAAGTATCTAGAAATGGATATGAATTACTATCTGCGTCATCGTTCATGGATGTACAACCATTATCATGATGACATATGCGGTGTATGGGATAAATTCATTGAGGGTGTACAGCAGTTCCTGCAGTTTGCCAAGGCGTTCCCTCAGTACATGAATGGTACCAAAATTAAGTATTCGTGTGTGAGATGTCGCAACTTAAAATATCATCCAGAAGTGGAAGTCACATATCATTTATACTCGAAGGACTTTACGCCGAATTACTATCAGTGGACCGCGCACAAAAAATTTGTGTCTCTAGCATTAGAGTCGGAGCCTTATCTAGAGCCGTATATGGATGTCCACGACCACGCTGCTTACGACGACGACTGGATAAACATGGTTTTTGATGCGGCGGGGCCTAGTTTTAATCCGAACAATTATGATACAGCTGAGGAGGCACCGAATGCTGATACTGCAAAGTTTATGGAGTTGCTGGAGAATATAAGGACTCTATTATATCCTAGTTGTGAGAATCATTCACCGTTGGAGGTGGTTACAAGATTGTTGAGCATTAAGTCCGATTTTAACATGTCACAAGAATGCTATAATCGACTGATCGATTTAATTATAGAGATCTTGCCAGAGGGTGCAAAGTTGCCTAAAGACTTCTATCGATCTAAGAGGATGGTGAGATCGCTCTAGATGGGATACGAGAAAATTGATGCATGTCATAACGGGTGCATGTTGTACTACAAAGACAACAAGGATGAAGATGCGTGCAGATTCTGTAGTGCTGATCGCTACAAGGCCACTGGTAGAGGAAAGTCTGTGGGTGCAAGAAAGCCTACCGATTCGATGCACTATTTGCCTTAGACGCCGTGGTTGCAGAGGTTGTTTATGGTTAAGGAGACTGCAGAAAATATGAGTTGGCACAAGCAGAAATAGATCAAAGGAGTATTGAATCATCCATCCGATGGAGAAGCATGGAAGTACTTTGATGGAGAGTATCCAGATTTTGCTTCGGATCCGCGTAATGTCAGATTAGGGCTCTCCTTTGACAGTTTTACCCCATTCGGACTTTCGGGCTTCCAGTATTCATGTTGGCCTGTGATCGTCACTCCGTATAATCTACCGCCTTGCATGTGCATGAAGACTCCGTATATATTCCTAACCGTTATTATCCCGGGTTTGAACAATCCAAAGAGAAATATCGATGTGTATTTACAGCCTTTGATAGATGAGTTAAATAAGCTGTGGAAAGTAGGCGCCAACACGTACGATGTTTCTAGAAAGCAGAATTTTTAGATGAGGGCAGCACTTATGTAGACCATCAACAACTTTTTGGCCTATAAAATATTATCGGGATGTAGCACTCATGGTTGTCTCTTATGTCCGTATTGCATAGACCGCACAAATACTTTCTATTTGAAATACGGAGACAAACCGTGCTTCTTCGATTGTCATTGATAATTTCTGCCGAAGGATCATCCGTACCGGAGGAACAAGAATGATTTTCGTGCAGGCGTTGTGGAGAAGGCTAATCCACCGCCAAGGTGGCCCGGATACACGATATGGGAAGAGGTAAAAGATTTATCAAGTGTTATTGAAGAGCCTGCTAAGGGGTATAAGTGTGACGGATTTGGTAGCACCCATAACTGGACGAAGAAGAGTATATTTTGGGATCTTCCATATTGGAGCACCAATCTGATCAGACATAACCTTGATGCCATGCATATCGAGAAGAATGTGTTTGATAACATAATTAATACTGTAATGGAGGTAAAGGGGAAGACGAAAGATAATTCGAAGGCCAGGTTGGACTTAGAAGAAATATGTAGACGTCTTGCATTGCATTTAATAGAGGAGGAGAATGGAAAGTTAAAGCAACCTAAGTTAGTTTTTTCACTGGAGAAAAAGGATAAAGGAAGACTTTGTAGGTGGATTCAGGGTCTAAAGTTTCTAGACGGGTATGTGTCAAACTTGGAAAGATGCGTCGACCTTAAGGAGAATAAACTGGCTGGTATGAAGAGCCACGATTGTCACGTATTCGTGGAGAGGTTAATTTTGATTGTATTTCAGAAATTCTTACCGTAGGTCGTTTGTGATCCATTGACAGAGCTCAGCATATTCTTCAGAGATCTTTGTTCTACTAAGTTGCTCGTCGATCGTCTAAAAAAGTAAGAGAAGGACATTGCGGGAATACTATGTAAGCTCGAGAAGGTGTTTCCTCCTGGATTCTTTGACTCTATGGAGCATTTTCTAATTCATCTTTCCTATGAGGCACGTGTTGGTGGTCCTATCGGTTATCGGTAGATGTACCCTTTCGAGCGGCATTTGAATTACCTAAAGAGAAAGGTAAAAAACAAGGCACGGGTTGAGGGCTCTATTTATGAAGCTTATATTCTCGAGGAGATTACAAACTTTTGTTCGACGTATTTCAAACCTCATGTTGCTACTAATAGAACGAATGCTCCGAGAAATAACGACGAATATCAAAAATCTAATGATGCATACTCAAAGTATTCAATGCATCCGGAAAGCCTTCGAGGAAAATAAAGAAGAGATATTTGAATGACGACGAGCTAAGGGCTGCTCAGTTGTATATATTACTCAATTGCGACGAGGATGAAGTGGAGAAGCTAGAGGGATAAGTAATTAATACGTCCACGTTTACATCATCTCAATATAATAGTATAAGCTACTATTATGCTACTAATCAGTAGTTGCTTCATTATTTTTTAGCACATATAATGATGAGTTGAGGTCGGTTAGACCCTACATAATAGACGAAGAAGTAGAACAAGAAATGCGATACCATTTTCCTTCTTGGTTGAGCGCATATGTAAGGTGGTTGGTAATTATTTTTTATTTCTGCACTTGCAAAAAAAATAACCTACTATCGCTACTTTGGTATTTAGGTCGATCGTCTAATAACACCCGAGACAGAATCTATTAGAACTCTAGCCAAGGGATCAATTACTGTCGTTTAATTATGGCCAAGTATCTGTGTGAATGGATTTAGGTTCAAGTCAACAAATGCTCCTATCAGAGACAGCTTTTTGGATCTTGATTCCACGAAAAATGGTTGTTTGTGTATCAAATCTTTGAACTACAAAGACATTAATTCGGGCAATAATTTCTTTGGCATCTTACGAGAGATTGTAGAGTTGACTTATAATTATGGCACAAAACCTGCTAATATCGTACTATTCAAGTGTGAATGGTTTGATCCGATTCAAGATCAAGGTTGGAAAATTGACAAGCATGGTCTTGTGGAAAATTAACAAGTATATCGATCAGTCACATCTCTGAATACGACAACGTTACGTGGCATCACTCCTGGGATAAGTAGTTCCAGGCCTGATAGTACTCCCTCATCTAGTGTTCCTCCTGCTGACGAAACCATGGAGACATATGAGCATATGGAGGAGGTCGATCCGACGTTGTCCTAGCATCAGCTAGATCCTCCATGCGCACCTCCGGAGGAGACGAGGACAGAGATTTGGGCTAACGGTACAAAGTAAGTCAATTAGATAGTTTAGCATCATATATATCTTATATTTCTTTATTCATCATATATTAATTTTTTCGATCAAAATAATTATCTCTGTATAGATATCGTCCATCGTCGGTTCAGAGACGCATGTGCCTCTTTCTGAGGAACAACTATGGTGGCCCTTGGATTAACTAGGAGGAAAAAAAGGCATTCTGGTTTGCGCACTTCAAGGTAAAAGTATATTATATAAATAATCTAATTTATACATATTATATAACTTATCCGTGATGCTCACTTACTAAATTATTTATTGTAGCAAACGTATTTCTATCCTCCATAACAGGCCGAGTTGATCGAGCGAATATTTTCTGCAGTTGTCGCCAAGCTTATCCGTGATGCTCTGGATGAATAGAAGGCTCGTGATCGTGCTGGAAAACCAATCCAAGGTTGAATTACGCTTGAGCAGTAGACTACGATGAGGGCTAGATTCGACGTTCCGAGGTACAAAAAAAAGGTCTGAGAAGGCCAAGGCGGCTAGGCGGAATGCTGTAAAGTGGTGTGGTGGCTCGATCCCGATGACAAAATATTTTCGTCGTTTGGTATATTTTTTATTTAAGATATATTATTTTATTATAAGTACGATAAAATGGTAGTAGAAAAAAATATTTAATTTTTGTACTAAATAATATATTTTTAACAGGTAAAGAGGGGTGAGAATGCAAATATGGTGACCATCTTCTTGGCCACCCATCGAAAAAACAAAAATCTCATTGATGAGAGGGCCTCGCAGACCTATGTAAGTATTACTTTACTTTATGTTAATTTTAATATAACTTAGGCAATTATCGAGTATCCAAACTTTTCTACGCCGAGTATCTTAGGCTGTGTGAGCGGACGACTGCTAGTGCACCTACTGTTTGATAATAAACGAAAGAAATGAAACTAGGTTTGTATGAAACCGTTTCTTTGGTTTACAAACAAGAAGTATAATTAATCCTATACGAGGATATTAAGTACAAAAATTTAATTCTGGGTAAATATTGCTATAGGAGTTGGATCTGCGATCGATCACTTTGTCCCTTGGACCACACGATGACGAAGAAGTGCTGTAGAAGATGAAAAAGCTTCAAAGACCGCAAGAGGGATTGGATGCTCGATGCCAAAGTCATCAATCACTACCCTCTGTCTGTGCTCTAGGCTCTTCTCTCTCAAAAATAAAATCCGATCCCCTGACCTCTGTTAATAGAGGTCTCTATTTATTGATTCCAATTGTCGTAACCGTCCAGTCGGCGTAGAAGCCGAACAGTGGAGAGTGGGGCGCTCTTTAAGCGGCAGTTATGATAACTGCTACCCACGTCTGAATGATCTCTCAAATCTGCGTGTGACGCGTGTCCCATTATGAGGTAACGCGTATAACTGCTGCGAAGATCACGGCATGCAAGCCACGTGGATAACTGCCCCTCGCGTAGAGATGATTGGCGTAGAAGCCAATTAGGCGTAGAAGCCGAATAGCTGTCAGGTTGGCGTAGAAGCCAAATAGCTGTCTTGTTGGCGTAAAAATCAAATAGCTGTCATACTGGCGTAGAAGCCAGGTAGCTGTCATACTGGCGTAGAAGCCAGGTAGCTGTCATACTTGATGTTGACTGGGGTCTTGGGCGTATTCCGGGCCAAATCGCCTTATCACGCACCTTTACAAATATGGCCTGAGTTGGCATATTTTGAGGAGATAGCATACGGCATACTCCTATAGTTGAAAATAGCCAGGTCGACATATTTTGAGGAGATAGCATACGGCGTACTCCTATAGCTGAAAATAGCCTGATGGCGTAATGTGCAGGGATGGTGATATGGACGTATTAGCCCTAATTATAGATCACCCAGTCATTGGAAATAGAACAAAATCTCGTGCATTAAATGCAGAGATCTGCCCCCATCTCGTGCATTAACTGCAGAGACGTGCCTCGGGTTCTGTACGAAGAGCAGCTTTTGACGTGGCAGTTGGCTTTGTCTCATCCTGAGCGTAAAAGCTCATGTCTCCCTGTATAAAACTAGGCAGTGTATTCCTTGAATGCGTAAACGATGTCTTAATTCAAGGCTTTGTCACTAAACGACAGTCTGAATTTTTGTGTAGAATCATCATTACAGCCGTCGTCTGGATAGTCGTGCAGTACTCTTTGTCAGGAGTCAGGTTCATTGTACTGTCTGACAGGTTCATTCGAGAAATACAAAGAGTTTCTCGTACAACTCCATGCTGCATTAATAAGCAGACATATTTTACGCTGTAGGAGGGAAAGCCACCTTTTACGCCATAAATGGCCTTGAAAGTGGCGCTTTACGCAGATTGTTCTTGAGCTCTAAAAATAGAGTTGTAGCTCCGCTGTACGCCAATAGTTCTAAAATCGTATTTTATGTTGCACAGTACTGAAACTCTGCTTTACGCGGGCTTCATATATATTGCGTATAATTCTGCGGCATACTTTTCATGCTTCTACAAGACCTCCTTCAAAGTTTTCAAATTTTTCGTAATTTGAAACACTTTGAGTGAAGCATGAAACGGTCAAATTTGACTCGTTCTGCGAGGCTGATTTCTCGACAAATATTTAGGAATTTGTTGGGATTTGATGTGATCTCCTCTGACTATATAAAGGCTAATGAGTTAACCTATTCTTCCCACACTTTCTTTGCCACAGAAGAGATGGTTGCCGATGTTCGTCTTGTTGTCTTGAAGAAGAAGAAGAAGATCATGTTCTTTCAGAATATAAGGAGCCGTAAAAAGAGGCATCTTCGAGCAAATGTCCTCTGCAACGATGGATCATGGAAGGATATCATAGCTTTCTTTGCTCAGGATGATCAGCAATTTCATATGACGATTTATCCAGAAGAGAGGAAGGGTCTCATTTGGCCACACAGCTTGCAAGCTATATTTTCTCCCATCATGGTGCTGGACGATGGTAGGCAGTCTGGCCCTGTCTTTCAGTATTGAGTTGGGTCTGAACCCCCAACACAATCTGCCATGGCGTATAGAGGGTAGGCTTGAATAATTTAGACAAGCCCAGTTGTGTATCCTCCCGCCATTTACCATTTTCTTGTTCATCGGCTGCAGAAGCCGATGAAGTGCTGTAGAAGAAGAAAAGGATCTCCACCAATATGATAACCTGGCATAGCAGATTCTTGGTGTGATCTTTAAATGAAAGTGAGAAACCCTTTGTAGAGAAAGGATTTCCATAATATGTAATCATGAAGGTAAAAAACCCTTTGTAAACTGGATTTCCATCATATGTAATCATGATTAATAAAATTGTCTTCTTTTACGCATCTGATGATTTGCCATTTTTGCTGTGATGAAGTCTGAATATGTGCAGCTTTGGCACGCCTGAATAACTTTATGCCGACTCTGATAAAAGAGTATCTGATCTCATTCTGTCTTTTACACGTAACTGAAGGCACGTAGAAAGCTTCTTAGCGTTAAGTCGTCTTTGAAGATCCAAACTGTCATGCTGTTTTGGACGAGAGTCATGTAAAATTTCTGAACTGTCACTTCTTTGACATGAAGGATTTTTGTTCCAATCATCATCTTCAAGAATGGTTTTCCAAAAATCCCATGCAATAGGGCAAGAAATGGCCGTCAAAGTGGCCATATTTAAACTTTTGAGAGAGATTTTGGCTGGACTTCGGATGAGCTTCCAATCGATCCAAGAAGAAGAGTTATCTTCAATGTTGAACTCTGTATGTTTTGGGCACTTGGAATATTTTATAGCCAAGAAGGAGCATTTTCTGTATAGATCCTTGTAATTGACCTCCTTAAAAATTGTTCAGATATACGCGTACTGTGGCCTGCATATTTTAAGATATGCGGAAAGTCATAGATCCGTAGCATTTGTATCTTTTGAGCGTAGAATCGTAGATCTGTAGCCTCTGAGCGTAAAACTATAGGTTTGTAGCTGCTGAGCGTAAAAAACTTTCGAGCGTGAAATCATAGATTTGTAGCCTCTGAGCGTAAAATCGTAGATTTGTAGCCTCTTGAGCGTAAAAGCTGTTGAGCATAAAAGCATCCGGGCGTAAAATCGTAGATTTATAGCCTCTGAGCGTAAAATCATAGACTTGTAGCTACTGAGCATAAAAGCTCCTGAGCGTAACATCATGGGTCTATAGCTTCTGAGCGTAAAAGCTCCTGGGCGTAAGATCGTAGACTTGTAGCTACTGAGCGTAAAAGCTCCTGAGCGTAAGATCGTAGACTTGTAGCTACTTAGCGTAAAAGCTCCTGAGCGTGTAGCATAGATCTGTTTGTGCAGTATAACTGTCCGTCTTCTAATGATATGATGACGTGGTCTCCAATCATAACCGAATATTAAATATCAGATTTGGTTAGAGATTCGAAGAGTTATCTGAACTCTATAAATATGCCAAGGCCTTGAGAGAAGAAATCCTTCATCTGTCTTTTGCAAAAAACCTTCGTCTCTTTGAGAACTCTTCTTCATCTATTCTCTGAGCACTCTGAGTTTTAGCCATGGCACCAAAATAACCTTCCACCGCTAAGGGAAAGAAAGCTGCCTCTTCTTCTCACTCCTCTTCTCAAGCACGAGCAACTCCCATTGGGCTGAGCGAACCCCGATCTGAATGAAATATCCCACCGTCAAGCTGTGCGCCAGGCGTCATAGGTAAAGTTTTTTGGGAGGAGAAAAACAAAGCCCTTCGCACACGTTGTACGTGAACGCGCAAGGTCATCTTTTGTGCTGAGAGCCTCTTCGAGGAAGATGATGCAGATAGATGTTTTATCATTACGCCCATATTCCTAATGTGTCAGCGTAAAAACTTTATATTTTTGCAGTCTGGCGTAAAAGCTCAGACTGTCAAAATTTGGTGTATACGACAAAACCTTGCATTTTATGCACTGGATGTAAATTCTAGCGTAAAAAGCTAATTTTTAACAGTCTGGCGTAAAAGTACGGACTGTCAGGTTTTGGCGTAAAAACTGCAACCCTTGTGTTCTTATGCACTGGATGTAAATTCCAGCGTAAGACTTAAGTTTTGGCAGTATGGCGTAAAAACCCACTGTTAGTCTTTGGTATATGCTGCAAGAGTGTGGCGTCTAGTGTAGAACTGACTTATTTTTCTTGTATTTTGCAGTGGACTTGCCGATCCCTCATTTGGCTGACGTGATGGGTTCTGCTGCTGGGATGCTGAACTATCTCAGGCCAGGGAAAGGCTTATTAAGACATCAGTGACTCGTGATGTATTTAAGTGACAAGTGGAGATAGCTTAGCAGAACTTGACGCGTGCTGGTGTCATCCATGCCAGTTTTGTTGAAGCTCGGTCCGAGCTATCTCGCTTGAGCGATGACGAGGCACGACTGGAATAGGCTCGCAGCACTATTTTAAACTCCAAGAATGAGAGGATGGCTGCTTTGGCGGATCAGATTCGTGATCGGACAGCTCCTCCCCGATAATGTACTTTTTTGCTTCTATATGTAACTTGCTCTTTCTGGAGATAATAGAGAGACTTTATCTGACTTTTGTGGACCCATCATTTTTGAATATAAACGATAGGCTAGGGTGAAAGTGATATCAGAGGTAATATGGACATGATATACTTTCGGTAAGCTTCAACTGGACATATCTATTCAGAGGTTATATGGACATGATAGAATATGATCCAACTAAATTTGTATACAAAATACTATCAGAGGTAATATGGACGTGATAGGTTTTGAAGTTCTAAATTAGTTAGACATGTCTATTCAGAGATCATAATAACATGATAGAATATGGTCCAACTAAAATTTTGTACGTAGTATCGTCAGAATGAGATCTTCACCATACTCTGCTTAAACAAGGAAGATTAAGCATAGTACTTTTTCAGAAATTTGCCGTTGATAGGAGCCATTATCAGATCTCCGTTAGGCTTGGCTAAACTGTAAGCGCCGTTTGAGAACGTCGTCTCGATCATATAAGGGCCTTCCCATTTGGGCTGAAACTTACCCTTACTCTTGTGAGTAATGATCATTGGCCTCTTCACAGCTAAAACTAGCTCGCCAACTTTGAACACTCTTTTCTTCACTTTTTGATTAAAAGTTTTAGAAATACGTGCTTGGTAGAACGCAATACGTTGTTGAGCTTAAAGGCATTTCTCGTCTAATCCTTCTAGCTCTTGAAGCCTTAATAGATCATTCTTTTCCTGAGTCAACTCATTAGCCACTGCTATTCTGAGTGACGGAATTTGAACTTCAATAGGGAGAACTGCTTCACTCCCGTAGACTAATGAGAATGGGGTAAAACCCGTCGGTGCTCGTACCGTTGTGCGGTATGCCCAGATGCATTCTCCCAGTTTCTTATTCCAATCTTTTTTGTTCGAAGAAACAAACTTCTTCAGGAGTTTAATGATGGTTTTATTAAAGGCTTCCGCCAAACCATTAGCAGCAAGATTATATGCCGTAGAGGCCATATTTTGTATCCGATTCTTATCACAAAATTGGTGAAACGCTTGGCTGATGAATTGAGGCTCGTTGACATAGATTATCCTTCGGGGTATCCCAAAATGATAAATGATATGATGCTTGATAAAACTGATCACGTTGGATGTCTTTACCTCAGCAAGAGGGATCGTCTCTGCCCATTTGGAGAAATAATCAGTGATAACCAATATAAACCAATATCCCCTAGAAGACGACGGGTGAATCGGACCAATGATATCCATATCCCATGCTTCAAAGGGCCATGATGCAATAGTAGGATGTAAATACTCAGAAGGCTGATGTATAAAATTCGTATAAACCTGACAAGCTTTGCATTGTCTTGCATATTTTACGGCATCTGTAATCATGGTAGGCTAGTAGTAGCCCATTCTCCTGATACGATCCTGTAGCTTAGGACCGGGTTGATGAGCTCCATATACGCCATTGTGAGCTTCACGGATAACCCGTTTTGCATCATCATCAGAGAGGTATCGTAATAATAGTCCATCATAAGTTCGACGATATAGACTTTGTGAAGAAGCATCAAAATAGAAGCGTAGTGATCGTCTTTTAACCGATACTGCTTCTTTGGGATCTTCTGGTAAGATTTCGTATGCTGTGAAGTCTATAAAGGGACTTCTCTAATCTCTCTTAGGAGGAACCGTATTTACGGCGTAGCTGCATTCCATGTGAAAATTATTTTTCACACAAAATAAATCTCTGTTAAGAAGGATCACCGAGTTCTGCCTTCTTATAGGAATAGCCAGATCTGCAGCTAAACTGGCCAGAGCGTCAGCTTCCAGATTTTGAGATTGAGGCACATGTTCTAAGAAGAATCCTTTAAAAGATATGGCTATCTCGAACGTTGCTTAGTGATAAGGAATGAGGTCTGGATTGCGGACTTCATATACTCCTCTGACCTGATTTACGATCAGCTGGAAATCACCAAAAGCTTCCAGATATTCAATCTCCAATTCTTTAGCGACTTGAAGCCCGATTAGTAGAGCATTATACTCTGCCACATTATTATAGCAGGGCTCGCTAAGAGAATATACTCGATAGATGACGAGTTTATCAGGAGTTACCAGCACAATTCCTACTCCTGAAACCACGTTTCCCTTGGGACCAGTCCGAGATGCACCATCAAAGAATATTAGCCATATATCATCTTCAATTGCAGAGTTACATTCTGCAACTTCATCGGGAATATTCTCGTATAGTTTGGAGGTTTCCGGGATTGGATGGACAGCTAAGAAATCAGCCAAGGTTTGACCTTTCATGGACTTTTGAGGGACGTACACCATATCATACGGTGTTAATAACATCGCCCAAGTCACGAGTTATGAATTAAGAATACTCGGCTTACTCATCAATACCCAGAGAGGATTGATTCTGGAGATGATATAAATACTTTGGCCGTAACGTAATGTCGCGTCTTCTGAATAGCAAATATTAGGGCCAAGCATTCTTTTTCCACTGGATTATACCGGTGTTCAGCTCCGATCATCATCCTGCTTAGGTAGTAAATAGCCTGTTCATGACCTTCATCGTTCTTCTGTATGAGAAGAGCTCCCAAAGAATGATCTATTGCTCGAACATATAGCAAAAATGGTCTTCATATGACAGGAGGCACCAGAACTGGAGGATTAGTAAGGTAGCGTTTGATATCGTCAAACGCTTGCTGACAAGCTTCGTCCCATACAAAGGACACACCTTTCTTCATCAGACGGGAGAAAGGTTGACATCTCCCAGAAAGGTTGGATATGAATCTTCTGATATAGGCTAGACGAGCTTGAAATCCCCTGAGTTCTCTCAGATTATGGGGAGGTCACATCTCTAGGATAGCCTTTACCTTATCGGAATCGACTTGAATGTCTTTGGCGGTAATGACAAATCCCAGGAATTTGCCACTGGATACACCGAGAAAGGACTTTGTGGGGTTCATTTTGAGTTGATATTGGCGCATCAATTCAAATACCGTCTTCAAGTCTTGGATATGAGTACCCTTGAGGCAGCTTTTGATAGCGATGTTATCTACGTAACACTCCACTGTTTTGCGTAGATGCTCATAGAATATGCTACTCATGGCTCGCTGATATGTAGCCCCGGCATTCTTCAATCCAAAGGACATGACTGTGTAGCAATATACCCCCAGTGGCGTACGGAAGGCAGTATGCTTCTCGTCTTCAGGATCCATCTTGATTTAATTGTATCCTGAGAATCCGTCCATGAAAGATATGCATTCAAAACTGCAGGTATTGTCGATCATGACGTCTGTGATGGGAAGAGGGAACTCATCCTTGGGGCAGGTCGTATTAAGATCTCTGAAGTCGATACAAATGTAAATTTCCCACTTTTCTTTATGACCGGGACTACATTGGCGACCCAATCAGGATGTTGCTCTTCACGGATGAACCCGCAAGCTACCAATTTCTTGATTTCAGCTTCAATGATATCCATCATATCTGGGCGGAACCGGCGTTGGTGTTGCTTTACAGGCTTTGAATTGGACAATATGTTGAGTTTATGGATAGCCACTTTTGGATCAAGATCTGGCATATCCTCATAATTTCATACAAAGACATCGATATATTCTTTTATCAGTTGGATCATCTCTTCCCTTTCTGCTGGGAAAAGATTGTTACTGATACATATCAGCTTTGGTAAAATTTTATCCCCAACATCGACTTGGACAACTTTATCTTCAGTGGGCGGTTCTCTCTGCTTGAACCAGAGTTCCCATTGTGTATCCATTTGCTGTGCCCATGCTTCATTTTTGAACGGTTCAGATTCTTATTCCTCTGTTTCGAGAGAATCTGTTAATACCGCATTTGCTGACAATATCCGTGGGAGTTCATCATCTGAATCGGAGGATGACAAACCATCCTGAGAAGAGGAAATGGTCTCTCTGCTTGATTCAGAGTTGTTCGAAGTTGTAAGAGATATGGCATACCCTAACCCGAAATGAGTTCGTTGACAGTAGGGATCACCATGCAACGGCATTCGTCTGCCTTTTCCATAGTTGAGGCCTGGTTCCAACTTCAAGTCATACCCCATGCTTTGCATGATTTTTAAGGCCTGTGGGCTATATCTGAAAACCTATATTTTTTTAGCATCAGACTCGTGATAATCTTCTTGTACAATCGGTTGATTCCATATGCGGCCGAAGACTATTGAATGCTGATCTTTACGGTAGGTAGGACAGTAAAGATAGAATCTTCATGTGGCCCATATGTCGTGATGACGTTAGATGTTGATGCCACTTTCCACACATACGGTTGATAGAAGTCTATAGCCTTCAAGAATTTTTGTGCTATAGGCGCTATATCGTCATGGAGGGATGATTCTTGATTAGGAAATTGAGCGTCAGTATACTGAAAAATAGGTTCTTTATTATCATCAAAAACTATGTTCCCGGTTGTATTTACATCAATCGACTGTTTGTTGCGGCGAAGGTTGATGACCAAGGGTGGAGGCTTCTGGTTTAGAGTGATTACTAGGGGATCACTTCCTCCTCCTAATTTGGTTTTGTCCAAGTGGATAGCCATGGGTTCCATGACTTTAGGACGGGTAGTCCGTCATTTCACCTGGATTGACAGAGGTTGTTCAACAGACGGTTCTCCTAGCTCCCGGTGGGATTCCTCTTTCATCTTGCCAAACACCTCCTTTATGTAGTCTTGGGTGTACAATATGGCATCGGAGTAGTAAGACTCATCTCCTTTGAACGGGTTGAGATCATCAAACTCTGTCTTCACTGTCCCTTGGGATTCTACATATTTGAAGCATTGATGTAGAGTGGAAGAAACAATATTGTGATCGTGGATCCATGGTCTGCCCAACAGAATGTTGTAAGACACCTCTGAATCAATGACGTAACATGTAGCCAATGATCTAAGGTCACTAATTTGGATCCTCAGACGAATCTTTCCCAACGGCTTGCTCTTCCTGGCATTAAAGCCCACGATTGTAGTGGTAGTATAAGCCAGTTCGTTTGTAGGGATCCTCAATGGTCTTAGCAGACTATGAGGGATAATGCTGATCGACGATCTCGGATCTATATGAATCCGGTCTACCTCCATGGAGCCAACATATCCGGTATAATAAAGAGGCCTGTCATGTCCTCTTGAGTGAAAGTGATGTTAGGGACCACTTCCATCACACTGTGGTATTGAGGATATGCCACGGGCTCTTTATCGGAAGACTTGAGCTGAGTCAAGCATGCATCTGCCTACATTAATGCTTCACTTAAGGCCTGACAAGTGTCTTTTGATAGCCTGAGTAGCTCAAAAATGGACAGTCTGGCTGGAGTATTAGCCAATTGGGCAAGGATGTTGAAGTTATATGGTTTCTCCAAACCTTTGTTTTGAATGTTCATCAAAGGTTTATCAAAACCAACTTCTTTCTGCTTGCCCTTATTCGCCGCAGTTGGTCTGGAAGGACCTACCTCTGGTATGACAGGTTCGGGTTCTGGAAGTTTGGCAGTTGAAGTATCTGCCGTTGCATCTTCCTGATTTCCTCTATAATCTTTGAGGTAGGCCTTCCCTGAACGGGTTCCAGTAGCCAAAGCCTCTTTCTCTGATGTCAGGGATATTGTAACCATATGGCATAGTTTGTGCCTTGAGTTCTTTTTTGGACTTAGCCTTAGCAGCTTGAGTCCCTTCCTCAATCTCTGACACCAGATCAGGATGAACCCACATAATCTCACCACGCTGGGTAGTTAGGGGTACCGGGTCAAGGTTTTGATCCCTGGCCGGAGAAAGATTAACAATGTTCATCATTGTCCTGGAAATAGGTATTACATCATCCGAGACTTCTTAAGGAGGCAGATTGCCAAATTGGAGAGAGATCATATTGGCAGTGACCGTCTTCTCACTATTGCGCAGAGTGATAGCCTTGGCGTCGATTAGCTCCTGGATCTTCCTTTTTAGTATATAACACGCTTTGGTAGGGTGATGTATATACCTATGGAAAATGCAGTACTTAGGATTATTGGTACTGTCGACTTCATTGGGCCACTTTACTTTGGGGAGAGTGAGCTTGCCACTTTTGACTAGACAGTCGAATATGCTCGGAATGTTGTCATCATCAAAAAAATATTCTTCTATGTGTCTAGAAGTCCCAGGCTTCGTCTGCGTAGTTGCCGGGGTATGTTGCCTGGATGTGTTCATCGCCAGAGCTTCCTTTCCTTTGGAACCACGGGGATGGTCGCTATTGAAAGATGACTGTTTCCCTTTGTCAGAGGTGAAGATCATGATTCCATTGTTACACGCCTTCCGACTGTTGTCTTCGGTGGTATGATAAACGAGGGCCAATCATGGAACTGATATAGTCCCGTGAATACCGAGATCAGTGGGAGAAGGTTCTTCTTGCAAATGCCTACCAAGGCAGAATCTGGAACTCCGGGAGGCATCTGTAAAGTGGCCTGACGAAAATATTCAATAAAGTACGAATGTTCTCCTTCTCCTTCTGCTTCACTTCGATGAGTGAGGACATAGACATGTCTATTCCTCCTTCGTAGAATCGAACAAAGAACATAGTCTTGAAATCTTCAAAGAAAGTAATGCAGTTGTCCGCAAGACTACGGTACCATTGATAGGCCACTCCAGATAGGCAGCCCTTAAATACTCGAGTGAGCAGGGTGTCATTCCCTTGTAGCAACACCGTCATCATACTGAAGTAGTTCATGTATTGACTTGGCGATGTCTTTCCCTCAAACAAAACCATAGCCTGTGGTTTATATTTTGGAAGGAAAGGGATCTCGTCCCAGATGGCCGGGTAAGGCTGGTTGATGCCTAACTTCTTGAGCTGATCCTTGTGCTTCAGGGCATCAAATTGGGCTTTTAATTCCCGTACTGCTTACATCGGATCTTCAGTTGGAAAATGGACTGCAGAGAGGTGTGAGACCGGTTGTATTGTGACCCCAACAGGAGGTAATACGTTTTTCGGGTTGAGAGGTTGAGGAGCAATTGATTCTTGATTTTGAATAGGCTCCTGACTTTATGGTATATCTACCCCCACCCGTAGTTGAGTCGGAGGAACAGGTGCAGCTGTGTGTTGAGTCACCAACATTTGGTGCATACTCTGCATCATGGTATGCATCTCTTTGAGTGATGCTTCCAAAATAGTGACACATTATTCCGTACTTCCTGATGGAGAATCTTCTTCATGTTTATCCCCAATGGCATAGACTCCCATTTCTCTGGATGTTACTGAGGGATTGGTGTAGATCTCTGTAGAGATCGAGTCTACACTGTCAGTATCATATTCAGGAAATTGTCAACCCTCGGTGTCGGAATCGAAAGAATATGAAGTCGATTGTTGCGACCTCGAGCGAGTGTTTCGAAAAATACCTGCTTCAATGTTTTCAAGGAGTCTGTCGAATCTCCTTTGGCTCGGGGTTTTAAAGGGGTGACGTCTTAAACTTGACCTTCCTCTAGGAATATGCGATACCATATTTACCGATGCGAATGTCGATTCTTTTTCCTGTAAGGACAGAGAGTAGTTCAACCGGTCAAAAACTGACCGTTTGGCCTTAGAACAACAATAATTAATTACAACTTTATGACCATTACAACAGTGCTCCCTAGGGGGTATAATATACATATCAGAAGATCCCTTATCTTTGCGTTTTTGGATCAAGAAATTGCGTAAATCAGGGGGATTAACAGAAGAAAAAGAAGAAGGCTTATTCTGCCTTTTTATATTAGTTGGTACGCAGATATTGGGAATCATAACTCTCTCCCTGCCATACGAATACAGCAGTTCAGCTATGTGAGTAGCACATGATCCATGAGGAGCGTATCTATCCATAAACTGGGGCTTCTTTACGCCGAGAGGCTTGTCCTGGCGTAATCTGGAACTCTGCTCAGGTTGGCGTAAAGCTGAGGAAGATCTCAACCGGTCATCAGCATTCCGAGTAATTTGAAGAGCGGACAAATTCTTCTCTTTATGGTGTAAAAGTCGAGAGGTCAGGAAATCTGCCACTTGTTTTCCCTTGCGGAGGTTGCAGGGACCATCTGCCCCCTTATAGACGGAAGATATATTTTTATGCGCAGGACGCGTTTGAAATTTCTGACTTGGCGCTGAGGCCTTGCCAGAAATTATGTCAGCCACGTCAGCAACGGGAGACGAAGTTTTACGCACAGGGCGCATTTAAAATTTCTAACTTGGCGCTGAGGCCTTGCCAGAAATCATGTCAGCCACGTCAGCGACGGGAGACGAGTTTTTACGCGCAGGGCGTATAGGTTGGGATGCCACAATCTTGTTGATCGGAGAGAAAGAGTCCACAGGAAGGGTAGAGGATGTCCGGGGCATTCATACTTTATGCAACTTCCTGTTGTCCTAGACAAAGAGGGAATAAGAGCTACCCCCTCCGCGAAGCATATCTTCATAAGCAGATTAGTCGAATTGGACGACCAGAGTCTTCTTCGTTGATCCGACGGATAGAGTATCGTATTGAGCAATAATTTTCTCATCAGAGGAGAAAGTATTCCCCAGCAGAGTTGTCATCTTGTGTTTGATAATAAACGAAAGAAATAAAACTAGGTTTGTACGAAACTCTTTCTTTGGTTTACAAACAAGAAGTACAATTAATCCTATATGAGGATGTTAAGTACAAAAATTTAATTCTGGGTAAATATTGCTATAGGAGTCTGATCTAAAGTCAATCACTTTGTCCCTTGGACCACACGATGATGAAGAATTGCTGTAGAAGATGAAAAAGCTTCAAAGATCGCAAGAGGGATTGGATGCTTGATGCCAAAGTCGTCAATCACTACCCTCTGTCTGTGCTCTAGGCTCTTCTCTCTCAAAAATAAAATCTGATCCCCTGACCTCTGTTAATAGAGGTCTCTATTTATAGAGTCCAATTGTCGTAACCGTCCAGTCGGCGTAGAAGCCGAACAGTGGAGAGTGGGGCGCTCTTTACGCGACGGTTATGATAACTGCTACTCATGTCTGAATAATCTCTCGAATCTGCATGTGATGTGTATCCCATCATGAGGTAACGCGTATAACTGCTGCGAAGATCATGGCATGCAAGCCACGTGGGTAACTGCCTCTCGCGTAGAGATGATTGGCGTAGAAGCCAATTAGGCGTAGAAGCCGAATAGCTGTCAGGTTGGCGTAGAAGCCAAATAGCTGTCCTGTTGGCATAGAAGCCAGGTAGCTATCATACTGGCGTAGAAGCCAGGTAGCTGTCATACTGGCGTAGAAGCCAGGTAGCTGTCATACTTGATGTTGACTGGGGTCTTGGGCGTATTTCGGGCCAAATCGCCTTATCACGCACCTTTATAAATATGGCCTGAGTTGGCGTATTTCGAGGAAATAACATACGGCGTACTCCTATAGTTAAAAATATCCAGGTCGACGTATTTCGAGGAGATAGCATACAACGTACTCCTATAGCTGAAAATAGCCTGATGGCGTAATGTGCAGGGATGGTGATATAGACGTATTAGCCCTAATTATAGCTCACCCAGTCATTGAAAATAGAACAAAATCTTGTGCATTAAATGTAGAGATCTGCCCCCATCTCATGCATTAACTGCAGAGACGTGCCTCGGGTTCTGTACGAAGAGCAGCTTTTAACGTGGCAGTTGGCTTTGTCTCATCCTAAGCGTAAAAGCTCATATCTCCCTGTGTAAAACTAGGCTTCGTATTCCTTGAATACGTAAACGACGTCTTAATTCGAGGCTTTGTCACTAAACGACAGTCTGGGTTTCTGTGTAGAATCATCATTACAACCGTCGTCTGGATAGTCGTGCAGTACTCTTTGTCAGGAGTCAGGTTCATTGTACTGTCTGACAGGTTCATTCGAGGAATACGAAGAGTTCCTCGTACAACTCTACGCTGCATTAATAAGCAGACGTATTTTAAACTGTAGGGGGAAAAAGCCACCTTTTATGCCACAAATGGCCTTAAAAGTGGCGCTTTACGCGGATTGTTCTTGAGCTCTAAAAATAGAGTTGTAGCTCCGCTGTACGCCAATAGTTCTGAAATCATATTTTATGCTGCACAATACTAAAACTCTGCTTTATGCGGACTTTATGTATATTGCGTATAATTCTGCGACATACTTTTCATGCTTCTATACCTACAGCTGGAGAGGCTGGTACTTTCTCATAGCCTGCTCTAGCTCCATCGATGGATGAGCTGTGGGTGACCGCCGCTGGTGGTCTCCAGAGGGGTACTTACTACGGTACGAGATCCTATGACACCCTAGTTGTGACGCAGTCATCTAGGGCTTTCCCGACAAGTGCACATTCCCCATAGTCCTCGCAGTCGTCGACCAGAGTCTAGGAGGCCGTTGACCATTAGATTGCGTCTCTCCGTGACAAGTTGCTACGAAGGATGGAGGAGCAGACCTGATCCTAGCCGCAGGAGGACGATTCGATGCTCATCGCATGATTTGATATGCTCGACTGCAGCATCACGGAGCTCTGGGATTTGACAAATGATCTTAGAGCCTCGACAGAGCGCAGCATGACGGAGCTGTAGGCATCACAGCTATCCATGGGCGATAGGCTGACGATGATGCATGATTAAATAGTTCATAGCAATACGAGGCTGTTATCTACCATGGATTCTTACAACCAGCAACTCGCAGAGTTGGAGCGGATACGTCCTCCTGGTGCGCCTACATCGACACAGACTCCACCGACGTCACTGCCTTCTCTATCGATATCGGTGTCGATTTTATGGGAGCAGTATGATCTGTTCTTATCCTTCATGCGTGCCGGTGGTCATCCCCCTATAGATCCACAGTAGTATGGATATTTGCATAGATATTTGCTGGATATTTGTATTATTTAGGATGAGACTCAGTTGTATGGATATTTGTTGTATTCTTTACAACGATATTTTCTCCTGATTAGGTTTTTAATTTTAATATTTTATTTTCTTTAAATTTTATTATATTATTCATATTAAATATATGTTAATTTATCGGTGTTGAGTGTTCAATCCAAGGGGTCGACGAACCCAGTAAATTCAACGGAGGGTTGCTCCGGGTCTATTTGTATAGATTATGAATTAATAAACTGCAAAAATAATAGTTTGGAAATAATTCAGTATTAATTTTTTTTAATTTTTTTACTGTATCATTAGCGACATTTTTAGCAACGTTTAGTGACGTCATACATGTCGCTAAATACGTCGCTAAGTTGCGACGTTACTACATGTCGCTAATAACGTCACAAAAAATGTCACTAAAAATATCGCTGTACGTCACAACTTGCTGACATGGCAGTATTGTCAGGTCATAGTAACATCGCTATAAAAGTCACTACATACATCGCTAATTTGTGACATAAAACGACAAATGAACACGTCTCTAATTAGCGACATTGAGTCGCTAAACGTCGCTAATCTAGCGACGTATTTACGTCGTTAGAAAACGTCGGTATAGCGACGTTTGGCGACATTTTTTTCGTCAGCGACTAGCTGAAAGGCGACTTCTGTAAACATTGCTAATTACGTCGCTAAATTTATTTAGCGATATTTATTAGTCATTTAGCGACGTTTCTTTACGTTGCTAATTTGACTTTTTTTGGTAGTGCGCAGACGCTATAATGAGAAAGAACGAAGCAAAAAAAAACTGAAGAGAAGCTCCTTGTTTGGGTGGTCAAAACCACTGTTGCTCAAAGCAAGATTCATTGTACAGACGATCTATCCTCAGGAACCAATAAGTTCACAAAAGAACTTCTGGAAAGCTCAAAGTCACCTTCAAAAATACTCAAAAATACCATGTGAGAGGGAGATACTTTGGGCCGCATATAATCTGGTGTTCTTGATTTTCTATCTGTATTTTCTCTCCCCAAATGTAAGAGGAGGTCCTCTAATATATATAGAAGAAAATAGCACCTATGCGCCCTGAGGAAACTCCAAGACGCATAAGCGCTGACCGACCAGATCCTTCAAATTTGGGTGTTAGAGCCGTCGGCGCCGTAAGTCACATTTTCACTGCACGAGAAAGATAATGTCGCCAAACCCTGAAAGAAGCCGCTCGTGCCGCCTGACACACTGTACTGTACGAGGCAGACAGCGCCGCCAAACTCCGAAAGCAGGCCTTGTCCCCTCTACGTCAGACTTTTCACAAGACGCATGGGCACCAAGCCGCATGCGCACCTGGCCGTATGGCAACCGGTCGCATAAGCACTGAGCCAAATACGTACTGAGCCTCACATGCACCTGGCTGCATGGGTAGGCTGGGCATTATTTCTGACTTGCATCCTTACACCAGATGCAGGTCGTGATATACTACCTCCCAGCATGAACCCTTGCGCTTCCGTACGATACTACTCCGCTGTGACATGACCCAAAGCCGAGGTTCACTCACTCATGTGGTATCACCCACTGTAGAATAAGGTCACATGCCTCTTTGTAGTTCTATACTTGTAACGACCAGCTCCGCATATATGCAGATAGCTGATTCAAACGGCACAAATGCGATGACCCGACTCGCTTTGCTCAGCGAGAAGACTTGCTTGAGACAAAGGATTTCCAGACTTGGCCCTTTAGGAGTTCAGACTTAGACTTTCAGAGGCTCAATCAGAGTATCGCTCGAACGAGGCGAATCATCGCTAAGGTATTGGCTATGATGAACCTGTCTTTGCTTAGCCTGCACACTTAAAATATGGTTGATATATACTAGTCGCTAGACGAATCACCCTTACATGCTAATAAAGAATACAAACACATCTAGCTAAGGGAATAATCCTATCTTGTATCTTTTGCATAGAACATGGAAGTAGATCGGTTGAACGAAATAGTATGCTCGCTTTATAATTCTTATAATTTTACCACGTAGATTTACCTTATTTCTTATATGTTTCTTCAAGTATATTGCTTCATATGTCTTAAAATTCTCGTCACATAGATATTGCCTCGATATGGAAGCAAAGTTAGATAATGGTTCACTCACCTGTGGTAGGAAGACTATCAAAATAGTCGTTCCAAGCCAAACAATAGAAACATAGAAAATCTTCTGGACCGCTGGATCGCCAAGGCAACTCCCCAAACTGAAGCTACAATAAGTAGTAAACCGTCAGCATAAATGGTGTATGGAAATAGAAACACACCAGATCATGAGATCTCTGAACGAGTAAATGCATTCGCACTATGTCAAGTAGCTATGTTCATTTAAGACCTTAAAATATTGCATATAATAAAAGCTTAGTGTTGATGGTCAATGGTCATGGACAACATGTGCACAGGCTTATGGTTCCTACGGACGGTACGCTGGTCGCACCGGGGCCGATCTGAACCGGTCAGGAATAATTCTAATATTCGTTTGCTTCGGACGGGAAGACGTATAGCGGGGCTCGCTACCTGCATTGTATTCCATTTTTGTGCCGAGACTATAACTTATCCATGGTGGCTCGTTAGCTCATAAAACCAAGTTTATACCATTAGTATATTTTATATGTGGCGGCAACCCGCGTGTCATGCCCCAGTCCCAAAATATACGGAACTAGACCACGTGGCATTGGCCAGCTGACATATCACTAAGGGATTATCCAATTTAATGGACCCAAAGAAACGTGCTACGCTGTCCTAAAATACTACAAGTATAATACAGGTAAATCTAATCTCATCCACAAAATATCAGGAAATAAGTGCTGGAATTATATAATGCCAAGTCTGAAATGTCATAGTACAATCAGATAAGGTCTGGTGGAAACAAACCTACTACATAAGATAATAAAAGTACTGAAAATAAGATAGACTAGAGTATCGTCTATCTAGGTAAGCAGCTCCAGCTCCAGGTGTAATAAAAGATCAGACAGACTCTGAAGACAGCTCTTCTAACTCCTCCTCAGTAGCATATCTGGTCTCCTGTCCAGGTCCATATACTGTGGGGTAGAAGGCCTCATCTAAATCTGGAAGGGAACCAGGTCCTCAGTGGAACGTAACAAGATATATAAAAATATGCCATATATGTAAATACTGAATAAATAAATACAGGGTATGCTAACCTACTAAGTGAATACAATGTAAAGACCTTGTAATACGTATGGGAAAGTGTAGGCAAGACATATGCTGACTTAATTCACCAATCGTGGAGACTGGCTAGTATATTTGTCATATGCCCCCAGACACATGGGTAGCTCTGCAATCGGCCATCTCCGAGGAGCATGGTATCCGAAGGTATAACATTCAAGGAGGGGGGTGTCCCATACGTCTACTAGTTGTCTTCTCCGCCCAATGTAGCTATATTCCAAGTCATAACTGTTCTAAATATTCCTGATTTCGTGCTAAGCCATGATGCACGTTACACGTACCGGTACCTAATCGAGTACGTAAACTCGCATCCCAATATGTATTGCAACCTTGTTGCGTGTTCCCGTGTCAGGGTCTAGGAGGATATTAGGATACCCTTGCAGCTGTTGGAACGTCTGCTAGAGTCTAAGTTAGTTATACTACGTGTCACGTACTTGTTGACGGTACCCGAGGCAATCTCGGACACATACATCTATATAGAAATTTACTGAAAATAACATACAATAGATTGACAATTAAACAGTAAAACTTGGCAAGGTATACTTGCCTACGTCTCTGTGCTGGAAGTACCAAAAATCTGTTCTCGCATTCAAGTCTGAGGGGTCCTGTGACCTGGGGTCACTGACTGCGTCGTAGGGGTACTCTGTTTAGGACATACATGGTTCGTGAATTAATCATTTAAATAATGCGTAACTTATGTATGTTCAATAAATATATATATACATAATTAATATATATATACACATTTATAGCATATAATATAAATATATAAATATAGTATTTATATTCTCAATATAAATATATACATTATAAGTATATAATATAAATACATATACATATTAATATATATATAATATGTGGCAAGAAGAAAGATACAATAATATATATATATATATATATATATATATATATATATATATATATATATATATATATATTATATACTTAATAACATATATTTATATGATAATATATATATACATATGTATATATAATAATTAAAATAAAAGAATATATATATAAATATACATATATACATATATAGCTATATATATAATATATATAATAATACATATAGTATATAAATATATATACATATATACTATTTATATGCTTAAAAATATAAAATTACATATATTATTTATATATATAAATATATATAATCTGTGTATATATACATATAATATAATATATATAAAAATAATATATATATACATATATATATATAATATATATATATAAATATATATATATATATACATATATATATTAAAAAATGAACTACATATATATATATACATATAATAATATATATACTGTTATTTATATATTTATATTATAATATAATTATAATATGTATATAATTATATATTGCTATATACATAAATATATATATATATATATATATATATATATATATATATATATATATATATATATATATATATATATATATATATATATATATATATATAATAAACAAAATACATATACATATAAGTATATAATATAATATAATATTATATTATATACTTATATGTATATGTATTTTGTTTATTATATATATATATATATATATATATATATATATATATATATACTGTATATATTGTATACTGTAATAATAATTATTATATAATATATAATAATATATATAATAATATGTATAATACAATATATACAGTATATATATATATATATATATATATATATATATATATATATATATATATATATATATATATATATATATATATATATATATATATATATATATATATATATATATATATATATATATATAAATATATATATATATATATATATATATAAATATACATATATATACATATACATATATACATAAATATATACTTAATACATATAATAATAATATATATAAAATATATAATAATACATATATATTCTGTATATATACAATATAAAATAATAAAATAATAAAATATTATATATTATAATATATATATATAAACATATATATTAATATACATAAATATATATATATATATATATATATATATATATATATACATACATATACATATAAATATGTATATACGTAAAGATAGGGGGGGTATACCTGTCAGACAGGGGGGGCCCACGCCTCGTCGCCGGCGGGAGGACGACGGCGGAGCGGCCCGTGGCTGGCCGGGACGGCGGCTGCAGCAACAACTGTTATCAACAGCAACAGCAGCAGCGGCGGCTTGCAGCAGCTGCAGCGGCGCATGCGGTGGCGGAGGCGGCGGTGTAGGGTGGGGGATCGACGGAGGGGGCGACGGCGAAGAGTTCGGTGGTGGTGGCCAGAGGCGCTGGTGGTGGCGGTTTGAAGGGGTCGGGGGGTGCTCCGGTGGTAGTCGGGGAGAGAGGGGTTCGGGCTCTGTGGCGGAGCTGGAGGTGGTGGTGGTGGTCGTGGGGCGGTGGTGGCTGGTTGGTTCGGTGGAGGAGAGGGTGTTGAAGCGGATGGGAGTGGTGGCGGTGGTTCACCGCGGCGGGTGGTGGTGGTTGGATGCAGTCGGGATGGAGGAGGGGCTGTTGGTGTTGGTAGGGAGCTGGGTCTGCGGGGGCTGCCGGTGGCGGTTTCGGCGGCCAGGGAGGGTGGGCGTTGGCCGGAAGGGAGCTGGGGGAGGGCCGAGCCGGTCGACGGAGGTCCGGTGGATGTGGTGGCTGGAGAGGGTGGTGTGGGGAGTTCGGGAAGGGGGGGGGCTCGGTTGAAATAGGATTTGGGTTTGATGGCATTTTTGTAAATAGGGTTAGGGTTTAGGGGTTTTTAGGTAATTTGTAATAAATATCTTTAGATATTTATTTAGGATATTTTCTAGATATTTTTAGGTGGGCCCCATTGCCAAATGGACGGTGTAGGTTCACCCTCCAATGAGGGGTTGACACCTCACACTGAAAATTTGCAAACAAGACCCTGTAATTTTATAAATTGCATAAAGGTCCTATTAATTGGAAAATTGCGTAATTACGTAATTTGTCTGGAAAAAAATACCATATTCCTGAAAATGTTAAAATATTCAGAACTAAAGAGAATTGCTGTGTGAGGGCCCTGGGGGGGTGGGGGTGGGCCTGGGCAGGGGCTGGGCCTGGTTTTGGATGATACGGGTCACCGTATTAATTAATTAATAAATAATGCGCACAGTGTTCACTAATTATTTAAAAATAGGTAGGGCCATAATTTCAGTATGGTGTAATATACTAAATGTAGTATACTCAGAGTAGGATAATAACGTATTTTTGTTTGGTCAAAACATATACCTGTTGGGCCTCTAATTGCTATTGGAACTGGGAAGGGTACATGTCTGAAAATTTAATTAAAAAAATACAGATTTTTGTAACGATATTTGCACGACTAAAACGACACTCATGCCAACACATCTGTGAGTTGCACAAAGTGCAGGATAGCAGGCTGTCTTGTCTAGTAGGGGTATGTGAACTTTGTTTGGGGATAACAGTCAGTATAATGCTCTAAATATTTGTGTAATGGACAGGTGCACAAATCAATAGGATATGTAAGCAAAATAAATTAAAATATTACAATAAATCCTAAATTGCTAAAAATAATTCTAAAATGCTGAAATTTGGTCGAGGAAGTTTACAACCTACCCTCCTTAGAGCATTTCGTCCTCGAAATAAAAACAGACATATAATGAAAACTAAAGATTTGATTTGAAATATTTAGGACATACCCTGGTCTGGGAATAGATGGGGGAAACGTTGTCGAATATCCTCTTCTCGTTCCCAGGTTGACTCGCCTGGTGCATGATGTTTCCATGCAATACGAACTAGAGGGACAGTCTGGCCTCGCAACACCTTCTCGCTTCGATCTAGGATCTCTACATGCTCCTCCTGGTATGATAAACTCGGGCCGACAATGATCTCTGAATGGCCCAGCACACGACTTGGGTCTGGAATGTACCTTCTCAGCTGAGATACATGGAAGACGTCATATACTCCTTCCAATGTCTGGGGTAAGGCTAGTTTGTAAGCAACTTCTCTGACGTATTTCAACACATCAAAGGGTCCGATGTACCTCGGACTCAGTTTTCCTCTTCCGCCAAATCTGATAGTTCCTCGGGTAGGTGAGTTCTTCAAAAACACATGTTCTCCAACTTGGAACTCTAGAGGTCGTCGATGTACGTTGGCCCAGTGCTTTTGTATGTCCTGTGCTGCTCGCAGGTGTCCTTGGATCTTCTTTACCTTCTCCACCGTACGAACGACCAATTCTGGTCCTAAGATCTATCTTTCGCCTATATCGCTCCAACATACTGGGAAACGATATTTTCTGCCATACAATGCTTCAAAGGGAGCCATTTGGATGCTCGCTTGATAGCTATTGTTGTAGGAAAATTTTACCAGATGCAAATGATCTTCCCATGATCCACTGAAATCAAGCATACATGCTCTCAGCATATCTTCTGGGGTCTGAATGGTGCGCTCTGACTGGCCATCTGTCTGCGGACGATACGAGGTGCTGAACTTTAGGCGGGTACTAAGAATCTCTTGCATACTTTGCCAAAAGTAAGATGTAAACCATGTATCCCTGTCAGACACTATACTGACTGGTACTCCGTGCAGACGTACGATCTCCTTCATGTACATGTCTGCCAAGACCTCTGTAGATTGCCCGACTCTGAAAGGTAAGAAATGCGCAGCCTTGGTGAGTCGATCTATGATTACCCATACAGCATTATGACCACTGGAACTTCTTGGGAAGCCCATAACAAAGTCTATCGTAATGTGTTCCCATTTTCACTCGGGTATTGGGAGGGGTTGAAGTAGACCGGCAGATCTCTGATGTTCAGTCTTGACTTGCTGATACACCAGGCATTTTGCCACAAAGCGTGCTATCTCTCTCTTCATTCCATGCCACCAGTAGTATTGTCGCAGATCTCTGTACATCTTTGTGCCTCCTGGATGGATAGAGTACGTTGAGCTGTGAGCTTCTGACATCAGCTCTTCACGAAGTTCTCCATTTGGAACATAAAGACGTTCTCCACATCTTAAAGTCCCGTCTTCGTGTATGTGACATCCTGTCTGGATTTCAGCCTCTGTTCTTTGTCGAAGTCTCTGAAATCTTGTATCTGTTGGCAGTGCAGTCTTGATTCTCTTGGCCAATGTTGATTGCAACTGGTAGTTTAACAATTGGCCGTCCATTCCTGGCATAATGACCTTTATACCCAACTGTTCTAGATCTCTCAATAGATCTGGTTGGGTGATCATAAAGAATGCCATGGGTCTTCTGCTTAAAGCATCAGCTACCACATTAGCCTTCCCGGGATGGTACTGCAGATCGATCTCGAAGTCTGTCATCACTTCGAGCCAGCGTCTTTGTCTTAGGTTCAAGTACTTCTGGGTGTAGACGTACTTCAGGCTCTTGTGATCGGTGAATATCTCCACTCGTTCGCCGTATAGATAATGTCTCCATAGCTTCAGGGAAAAGATGACTGCGGCAAGCTATAAGTCATGAGTGGGGTAGTTCTTCTCATGAGTCATCAGTTGTCTTGAGGCATAGGCTACAACCTTCCCATATTGCATTAAGACACAACCTAATCCCTTTCCGGATGCATCTCTATATATTACGAATCCTCCGGATCCAGATGGTATGGTCAAGATGGGGGCTGTAGTCAGACGCTTTTTTAACTCCTCGAAAGCTATCTAACATTTCTCAGACCATATGAACTCCTGCTCCTTGTGGGTCAGACGGGTTATCGACTCTACGATCCTTGCAAAGTTCTCTACGAACATCCGGTAATATCCGGCAAGTCCTAGAAAGCTTCTCACTTCTAAGACGTTGGTCGGGGTTGGCCATGTCTCTACAGACGAGATCTTTTCTGGGTCCACCAAGATACCATCTCCTGTGATAACGTGTCCAAGAAAAGTGACACGATCAAGGAAGAATTCGCATTTGCTAAACTTAGCATAAAGATTTTTATGTCTCAGCGTCTCCAACACCAGTCTCAAGTGTTCTTCATGCTCCTCGTGGCTCTTTGAATACACCAAGATGTCGTCGATGAAGACTACCACGAACTGGTCCAGATATTGGTGGAAGACTCTGTTCATTAGGTTCATAAATACGACAGGTGTATTAGTCAGTCCAAAAGGCATCACCAGGAACTCGTAGTGACCATAACGAGTCCTGAATGCTGTCTTTGGAATATTTTCTCTCCGTACTTTGACCTGATGATAGCCTGATCTCAAGTCTATCTTTGAGAATACCACTGCTCCTGTCAGTTGATCGAACAGATCGTCAATCTGCGGAAAAGGGTACTTATTTTTCATTGTCAAAGTATTAAGGGCTCTGTAATTAATGCACATCCTGTATGTTCCGTCCTTCTTTGGTACAAACAACACTGTGCTCTCCAGGGTAATGCACTAGGACGAACAAATCTCTTGATCTGTAGTTCTTCTAGTTACAGCTTCAGCTCGTCTAGCTCCTTCTTTGCCAACTGATACACATTTGAGGATACTGGTGCAGCTCCGGGTATCAACTCAATAGTGAACTCCACTTCTTTGTCAGGCGGTAGGCCTGGCAATTCCTCTGGGAATACGTCTTCGAACTCTGCTATAATTGCTGGGGGTGCTGTCTCCATTGCCATGTAAGCTCTGGGTATTTGGCCTACTCCTTGCTCGATGGTACCTCGTACGTACTCGAACTTTGGGTGACCTGGTGGTCTAAAGATGATGCTTCCCTTTCCGCAGTCTATTATGGCATTGTACTGGATTAACCAGTCCATGCCTAAGACAACGTCGAAGTTTGGCATCGAAAGTACCAAAAATCGTGCTCTCAGCTCTCTACTACAAATGACTACCGAGCATGTTTCAATAATGCTGGTAACCGACACGATGCCTCCTCCGGTAAGAATTTCTAGCATTTAAGCAGTGGGGAAGTGATTAGTTTGTGCATGGCTACGAAACTACTAGATATGAAAGACAGTGTAGCGCCAGAATCAAATAATGCGGTTGCAGGTAATGATGCAACTAAAATGGTACCTGTAATGGTTTCACCTTCTGGCTCCTCTGCAACTGCAGCTAGTGCAAAGGCCTGCCCGTGCCTTTGCCCTCCAAACTATTGTCTGACTTTATTGAACTGGGTCTCCTGGGTGGCCAGGGGTGCTTCCCTCTGATATCCTCCAGATGTTGAGGGATGTTGACCTCCAGTTGCGGGTAGCATCCTCTGGGCTGGTGCTCCTAATTTCTGCCCGTTCTGTGGTGCTGCATCTCTGCGTTATGGGCAGTCTCTTGCCATATGTTGGCTAGCTTCAAAAATCATGCATAGCCCATTCTTCTTTCTGCAGTCTCGGACATAATGCTCCTTCTTGCCACAATAGTAACAAGTTGGAAGCTCTTTGTTCTGATATGGCCCCGTCTTCTGCTGCGTCTGGTTTCCCGGGCGTCGGATTGGTCCTCCTGCTCTGGGCTGATTCCTGGCCGGTATGGTTGGATTAGAGCGTCTGGCTCCTCGACCAATAGCTTCTTGTATCCTCGCTTCTGAAAGAACCTCTTCGTAGGAGATCCTTGACTGCGTCGTAGTATACCTTTGGAGCTCGCAGGTAAGGCCGTGGTGGAACCTCATGGCCTTTTCCAGCTCGTTTGGTATCAGGATGGCACCAAATCGACTTAGTCGACTGAACTCTGCATCATAGGCGTCGATGGTCATGTTCCCTTGTTCCAGATGCAGGAACTGGGAGTACAGGGCATTTCTGACCGTGGCTGGGAAGTATTTAGCATTGAAGTACTCCAGGAATTATTCCCAAGTCTGGATCTTGCCGACGCTGCACTCGATGGAATCCCACCAGTGATGGGCGTTGCCTAAGAGTTGAGCCCTTACGGCGGTCATCCATAAGTCTGGCTGGAGCTATGAACCTTCCAGCAGCATTTCTGTGTTGGAGATCCAATCTGAGATCTCCTCCTGAGTTTCGCTACCAGAAAAGGTTTTTGGCCCCATCTGGCGGAAGCCTCGGATTGTGCCAACTGGTTGGACAGGTGCTGGTGCCGGGACAGTTGTCCTTTCTATAGCCGTCATCAAGCTCTGCCTCAGGGTCTCCGTCTGTTGCCACTGTGCCTGTAACATGGCTTGGAGGAACTGGAATATTTGAGGTTGTCCCTCAAGCTGTGGCATCAGGGCAGGAAAGGCTGGAGGTGGAGGCAAAGGTGTCTCCGCCTGCGGTATCGGTGCCTGGGAGTTTTGCCCTCCTTGCTGGGCTGGTGTTGCTGTCTGGGTAGGGTTCTGGTGAATATACGGGGTTGCCGGATAGACCAGCATCCTTCTCGGGGATTGGTCTCTCGGAGGGGTTGGGGTTCTTTGGACATCTGGCGAGGGGTCTGTTGCTTGGTTAGCCCCATTAATCGATTGTCTACCGGGTATGTCCATATTTCTGAAGAAGATAAAATAATTAGAAAGCCACGAAGGAAATAATAAATAATAATCAAGCAGGATGCAAAATTTTTAAGGATAAAGTCAGTGTGGATGAGACCTAGTATTCCTATCCTATAGCAGGTTTGCTGAGCATGTCATCATGCTACTAGCAATTAACTAGACCTGCATGGGCCACCACTAAAACTATGTCACGCCCCAATCCCAAAATATACGGAACTAGGCCACGTGGCATTGGCCAGCTGACACGTCACTAAGGGATTACCTAATTTAATGGACCCAAAGAAACGTGCTACGCTGTCCTAAAATACTACAAGTATAATACAGGTAAATCTAATCTCATCCACAAAATATCAGGAAATAAGTGCTGGAATTATATAATACCAAGTCTGAAATGTCATAGTACAATCAGATAAGGTCTGGTGGAAACAAACCCACTACAAAAGATAATAAAAGTACTAAAAATAAGATAGACTAGAGTATCGTCTATCTAGGTAAGCAGCTCCTGCTCCAGGTGTAATAAAAGATCAGGCAGACTTTATGTCATGCCCCGAGGCGTCCCCCGTGTCGTGACCGCCGTGCGGGCCTGGAGTTGCGCCCGCACAAGGCTTTAATGATTTGCATAGCAAGCACATATTCAGAGTACGCAGATAATTGAAACACAGATTTGAAACATAGAAAAGTTCTCTTTATTGATAATGAACATCTATTACAAACTCTTGAACGAGTTAGCTAATATGCCGAACGGCTTACAAAGAGATGACTCAAAATGAGATAGCAGTCCTGTACATTACATCCTTTTATAAACTCAAAACGATAAAGACCTCCGGGCTGGAGGATCGCTTTGCCACGGAGCTGCATTTGTGTATGAAGAGTTGCAGCTTCGGACTTCAAAAGGCTACAGGGGCGCGGTGAAGATGCGCCAACAGTTGGACTGGATCGGGTAGACGACTTCGGCTCCTCGCTCGGTTCGTCTTGGTGCGGAGAACCTGTTTCAACGAGGGTCAGCATATCGAAACATGCTGGTGAAGGCGAGCTAGCCTGACTTTACCAATCTACACGTTGTTTAGTGAAGCATGCATATTTTGTGGGTTTCTATCTTGCCTTAGTTCATTTACAAGTAAGCAGCATATTGAATTTACTGAAATGAACAAGCCACCGTTAGGTGGATTTTTACCTGACCGTCTGAATTACCTGCACAATACTTACTATGCCTTCCCTAAAACGAAGACACAAGTTAGTATGCAACAGGTTTAAATATACATAGGATCACTGGCTTCGATGCCACGAAGGGACGGGTTATAGTCTCAAGACACAAATGATATACACCGCAGGTGGCGAGCCCTGCTGCATAACACTTTGCCCCATAACATACGACTATACATACGTTTCGTCCGGATCGGATCGGTCCCGGCGCCCCGGTGACCATCCGCGGAACTCATAACATACCTTGTGCACAAGTCGTTCGTGATCGAGAATACTCATAGAATTTGTTCCATAGCATACAGTTTTGCATAGTCATCCTGACAGTTTATTTCATAACAAGCATATATTTCCATACTTAGCACGATTCATAGAACAGTTATAGACGAACTAGCATACAGGATGATAACCGTTCATAAGTTTGTTGACAAGCATAATAACCAAGTTATTCTCTTTTATCTTGGTTTCTTTTATTATTATTTGGTATCGTTTGATCGGGGCGAAGGAGTGAGGCTTGGAAGCAGGGCTAGCTAATCGGGTTGGTAGCCACTCACTTAGATTTTTGGAAAGAAGAAGGAAAGGCGCTTCACGATTCCGCTCGCAAGCCACCTACTGCTCGTTCACCTGCACACGAATAGCTCGATTAATACTTCTTCCTCTTTTTCCATTCTCGGAATAGAAGTGCAAGTCAATGAACGAAAACAATGAAAACCATCGAAATCGTTCAAGGAAAACAAGCAAATCCCAAAACCAACTCAAAGCACGAAAGCAACAAGCGACATCGAAAACCGAGGCAATAAAAGATAGCAGCGGAGAGGTCCCTCCTGACTCTGCCGCTAAGCCGATCCTTGGGGCGCAGTCCACTGAATATGGGAATCAATTCCGAAGAAACAAATCCATAACGAGGACGAGTTCTTAATTCAATCTATCCCGATCGAACGATACCGACTTGTGTTTCTTAGCCGCGCTCTCCGCATCGGAAGAACGGGGCGCTACATCCTGCCCAACCAATTGGAAGTTTCGTCACGAAACTTAAGAATAGAACCAACCGTTAGGGGTTATTGGGTTGAGGCAGGAGCTTAGAGGGGAGTGGACAATCCCGAGCTACATGGCCAGGCCCACCACAGTTGAAGAATAGACCTTTTCTGCTGTAACATCTCTCCGTAGAGTGTCCTTGTCTTTTACAGAAATCACAGAATGGTCTCGGGTTTCCTTTGTGGCGACCACCGTCTTTATATCGTTTTGCAGCATTGTTTCCTCCATCGTCGCCTTGGCGTTTGTGATTGTAGGTATGCACAGCGCCGGTGGAAACGTGAGGATATTGTGGTTCGAGAGATAGGGCGTGATTCATGACTTCACGCATTGTTCCGTACTGATTATTGACCATGTGCGAATGGATGGCAGGACGGAGACCACCTTCAAACCTTCTAGCTCGACTCGCTGCATCAGGTAAATAGGCCCTAGCGAACTTCGAGAGTCGGTTGAACTCGGCGGAGTATCGCTTAACTGTCATACTGCCCTGCCTCAGCTGCACGAAGTCATTTTCCATTTTACGTTGTACTGGAGGCGGTATAAACTCCTCTTTGAACGCGGCACGAAAGGTCGTCCACGAGATCGCCTCCTCTCCGTGATCAAATTGGAGAGATCGTCGATGCACGTCTCACCAATCGTGTGCGTTGAGACGGAGCTGCAGTTGTGCACAGGCGACGCGCTTATCTTCGGGGACCTCTAGCAGAGTGAAGTGGTCTTCAATCTCGGCTAGCCAATCTAGAGCTACCATTGGGTCCTCAGTCCCGTTGAAAGGGGTGTTGCAGACTATCTTGAAATGGCCCAAGTTGAAGGCAGTCACGTCCCTCGGCCTTGGAATTTGAGGCGTCTCCACTTCAAGCTCGGGCTGTTCCACCGGAGTCGTTGCTGTTGCGGCGGAAAGGTTGGCAGCCAAAGTCTGAACGATTTGTTGCAGGGTATCGACCTGCTTCTGTTGGACTGAGAATCGGGTCTCTAGATTACTCTCGAGCTTAGCTTGGCGAGCATCGTCTCGTTGTCGTTGCGATTCTAACATTTGCATTACCCGCTCAAGCGGGTCAACTTGAGACATGCCTCTTTGGCTTCGAGAGCTTCCCGAATTGCCCGAACTGCTTTCTTGTGTTTTGATCGGTGGTTGCGCTGGATCCATTCCTTCAAAAGAAGGTAAATTACATTAGGATCATAATATATTATGGACTTATAGCATGAACGTATCTCATTTTGGCCTAGCGAGTTCAAGACCACAGGAATTTGATCGTTAAAGGAACTTTTCCAGCACGAAGTCTAAGGAACTTTGAATCTGTGCTCTGATACCACTATGTCACGTCCCGAGGCGTCCCCCGTGTCGTGACCGCCGTGCGGGCCTGGAGTTGCGCCCGCACAAGGCTTTAATGATTTGCATAGCAAGCACATATTCAGAGTACGCAGATAATTGAAACACAGATTTGAAACATAGAAAAGTTCTCTTTATTGATAATGAACATCTATTACAAACTCTTGAACGAGTTAGCTAATATGCCGAACGGCTTACAAAGAGATGACTCAAAAAGAGATAGCAGTCCTGTACATTACATCCTTTTATAAACTCAAAACGATAAAGACCTCCGGGCTGGAGGATCGCTTTGCCACGGAGCTGCATTTGTGTATGAAGAGTTGCAGCTTCGGACTTCAAAAGGCTACAGGGGCGCGGTGAAGATGCGCCAACAGTTGGACTGGATCGGGTAGACGACTTCGGCTCCTCGCTCGGTTCGCCTTGGTGCGGAGAACCTGTTTCAACGAGGGTCAGCATATCGAAACATGCTGGTGAAGGCGAGCTAGCCTGACTATACCAATCTACACGTTGTTTAGTGAAGCATGCATATTTTGTGGGTTTCTATCTTGCCTTAGTTCATTTACAAGTAAGCAGCATATTGAATTTACTGAAATGAACAAGCCACCATTAGGTGGATTTTTACCTGACCGTCTGAATTACCTGCACAATACTTACCATGCCTTCCCTGAAACGAAGACACAAGTTAGTATGCAACAGGTTTAAATATACATAGGATCACTGGCTTCGATGCCACGAAGGTGTAAGCCCCTGATTTTTCAAAAAATATTAAAATTGGGATTTTTCACAATTTTCTGGAATTTTCTGGGAATTTTCTGAAATTAAAATCAGGGTTCCTAATTATTAAATGATTTTAATTGATATTAAACAACATTAAAATATTGTGAAAATATTATTTTTGGGTGTAAAATGGAAAACTGGACTTAGGGTAATTTTCCTGGATTTTTCTGGGCCTCAGACCTATTTTTAAATGCCTAAAAACTATTTTTATTAATTAATTAATTAATTAATTATTTAATTATTTATTAATTATTTTTATTAATTATTTTCTTTTCTTTTTCCCTGGCCCATTGGGCCGCGGCCCAGCCCGCTAACCAGCCCAGCCCGCCTGCCATCCGGGTCGGGTCGGGTCTGCCCAGACCCGACCCACCGCCATCCGACCCGGGGACCCGGTCTCCCCCAGCACCCCCACGACCCCGACTTTTCCGGCGAGCTCCGCACGCAGCGCCGCCCGCTTCGGCTGACTCGCCGCGTCCACCGCGCCACGTCCCCCTCACCCTCCGCCTTTCCCGGCTGACCCCCCGGCCTCCTCCGCCTATTTAAACAACCCCCCTCTTCTTCTTCCTCCCATCGAAACCCTAGCCCGGCGCCGCCCCAGCCGCCACACACCACCCACCTCGCCGCCGTGCCCCTCCGGCGCCTCGCCGACGTCCCCCTCCCTGACCCGCCAGCACCTCCTCTCCTCTCCACCGTCGACGGCCACCGCACCCCGCAGCGGCCACCGCAGCGAGCAGCCCAGCACCGCACAGCAGCTCCGGCAGCCGCCCGAGCTCGACGCCGCCGCCCCTCGGTCGCCGCCGCCTCCGCGAGTCGCGTCCGACGAAGACCCGACCGCCCCAGTCGTCGGAGCCCCGCCGCAGAGCACCGAAACCCTAACCCTAGCCCTAATTTTGGATTCCGTGTCGGACACGACACGGACACGTCTCGACCCTGATTTTCGGGTCCCCTTCAGGTACGCATAACTTTCGCCTCGTAGCTCCGTTTTCAATTTCGCAAATTGCGTTGTGAAGCCTGTATGACCCTCTCGGTGTCCGGATAACCTGTTCGGGACATCGCGTCCTGTGGTGATCGCACACCGCGATCCAAAAACCGGAAAAACCAGACCCTGTTTCACCCCCGGAACTGAGTACGCCCCGCCAAACGGGACAACTTGGTCGCGTGCGGTCTTCGCAGATACGTACGCACCGTCGATACGGACATGTGAGATTTCGCGGAAGCTGATTCGGGTGTGCGTGCACACCGGAATCCATGCGTATCCGCGGACATCGCCCCGTATCCGGCTTTTCTGCAATTCACCCTAACTTCGTGCACACACGTCGGATCGAGACGAAACTTACGCCATCGGACTCGTAGCAATACGCTGGTCCTGTGGGTCAAGTTTGGTTCGATTCTGAGAACGTTGACGAAATCGCGTGTCGTGGGCCCCACAGGCCCCGCTCGACGGGCGATTTTGTGTTCGGCTCATCGAAATCCAAATCTGGAAGTTCCGTTGGGTTCGTATCAGCGTTCCTGACCTGTTGGCACTAAGTTTGGTGAATTTGGAAACCTTTGACCCGGACGCATTTTTCGGTGCAAAGCGGGCCCACCGGCGGACCCCGTTTTGACCCGAAACTGCCGTTTTTGCCCTTGTCTCCAAATTGGACCCAAGGACAGGCATTTCTAGCTATTTGACATCTTCTGAGCATGATGGTAATGTCTATTTCAGCTTTTGGACTCATCTCTGGACTTTTCCTCCAAGAACTAATTTAATCAGATCCAAACAACAGGCAAGTACCTGCACTTCAAGTTAATCTTTATATATTGTGATAATTAATTCCCTGCTATACATGTACCCTTGACGTTTACACCTAGTGTTAGAAATGTTGAATTTCATGTCTTGAATATTGGTAGTTCCTGTCTTGTTTTTCATGTCGGGTGGGAGAATACTAAGGAGGCATGTAGTTTACCCTTTCCCCTGGATTGTCTAATAGCTGTTGGTACACGACTGTCCATCAGCCGGATCTTGATTGTATTGTCTAATAGCCGTTCATGACGGCCGGATTAGCCTTATAAACCCCTACATGCCAACTATGTATTCTAAAAACAAACACAAGTACACACATATAGTTTCTGGTTATTTTTTGCTGGCTATTGTAGTTTCATTTCCTGTTTCATTTATTTCTGTTTCTCATGTTCCTGTTTACAGCTAACTCTGAGATAATAATGTTCTGCTAATGCTGTTTCTCAACATGATATCTAATATTTAATTGTCATAAAATATTCAGTTTAATCTTGTTGTGCACTGTGTACTTTGCTCCTTTCCTGACTGGATCTGTTGTTTAGGCGATGATGAGAACCTTGCCCCCACTTATTATGGCCCCTATGAGACAGCAGATGATACAGTTGCAGAGCCAGTTCCCGCACCGGAAGCTACTCCTGCTGAGTAGTTAGCAGTAGTTATCTTAGTTTTGCTCTTTATCTTAGCAATCGGGTTTGTCCCCGATTTCATTCTGATTCCTGTACTAAAATATTTGAATCTGTTGTCACATTTATTTCAGTTGCAATCTTAAGTTTCATTTCTCATCATTTATTATCTTGCCTATGTTATTTGTGAATGAGCCAGTTAGTAAATCTGGATTTGACCTAGACAGCGTACTACCGCCGACTCTGCGGCGTAGGCTGGACGTACCCACGCACTCGTGCCCGAATTTCCGGGTGCGGGTCGTGACACGTTTTTATGGTGGCCCATGCAGGTCAAACGACTAAATTGTTCGGTTTCAACTTAGGGACCGAACAGGCCTGCAACAAGATTGAGGATTTCAGGATAAAGCTCATTCACAGTATAGGGTCCTTATTTCAATTCTTGATATCATTTCTGCTCAATTTTCCTATCGCCTTTGATTTCCAAGTATTCTATTCTGATTCTCCTATCCCTTAAATCTTTCAGAATGGTCCAGACAAGGAACACAGTAGGAGGCACATCGGAACCAGCTGAGCAGAATGTGCCCGAGACTCTTGCACTCCCGCCGCCTCCATCCGTTCCAGTAGTTACCTTAGATGGGGCACAGCTACTAGGAGTGTTCCAGGGATTGGTGGAATCCTAGAAAGAACAGACGGCACTTCTGCGGACCAGCCTCTCAGAAGGTATTAAGTCCCAGGAGTCGCCACTCAAGAGGCCAGAAAGTGCCAAAGACTTCAAGAATCTTAGACCCCTGGAATTCTACGGAACTGAGGGCATTCTCTATGCCGATGAGTGGATAGAGAATGTCGAGAGACTCTTGAAGACTGCTCGGGTTCCTAATGATCTTAAAGTGGAGTCTGCAAGCCTGTAACTGTTCGACATTGCTCAAACCTGGTTCAGAGATGAACCTCAACTATCTGCTCCTGACCTCACCTGGGAGGACTTCAAGAGGCTATTCAAAGAGAAATTCTATCCCGAAGTGGCTCGGGAAGCTCTCGAAAGCCAATTCGAGAGTCTGGAACAAGGTAACCTATCTGTAGATGAGTATACTGCTGAATTTAGCAGGTTAAGCCACTTTGCGGAGTACATGGTTCGTACCCCGGAGGACAGAGCCCGTAGATTCAAGAAGGGGCTATCTCCGGATATTCGCCTTGCTGTAACCACCAGCCGAGCTCGTACCTATGAGGAAATCTTGAGCGTGGCACAAGGCGTTGAGAGAGACATGGGGCATAAGCTAAAGCGAGAAAGAGATACCGGAAATGCGGGACCCAACAAACGCCCTTTTCAACAACAACAGCAGAGGGCCCCGCAACAAGCTCAGCGTCCTCTCCCTCGAGCTCCAGCACCCCAACACCAGGCCCAGGGACAGAACCAACAAGCTGCTGCTTGTAACTATTGTCATAGACCAGGCCATACTTGGCAAGTTTGCAGAAAGAGGCTAGGTGTTTGTCTACTTTGTGGATCACCAGAACATCAAGTGAGGGACTGTCCCACTGCTCTAGGACGCGGACAAGCTTACGTAATGACCGTGGAGAACGCGCAGACCATGGGAGCAGCCAATGCGCGTAAGTGATTCGTAGATACCTTTTTCTAGTATTATTTTCGTGCCTATTGGTTCGTGACCTCAGCCCCAACCTAGTAAATTTTTGAACTTGCTAAATAACCTAGTATGCTTTTTAATTTTGATAACTGTAGAGTTTTTAGAGGCTTTTGCTATTGTGCTTATATGTGTTTTGTGAACTTCAATAATTTGCACCTCATTTTCATCATCATCTAGCACACTTAATTTTGCTGAACTCGACTGATGCTGCTATTTTATAGCCTAGTTTTGCAAGCTTACTCTTTATCGGGCTTGTTCACGACACCTGTATTATTGAGGCCTGATCAACCCCACTAATACAAGTGTCTACTCAGAATCAGTGTACTACGGTCTGATCAACCTTAGTGCATTTTGATTCGTACTTCGCACAACTACTTATGTGGATTGAGGTATAGTCGACTAGTCTACTTGCCCCCTAAATATGACCGAGCATATCGTTTCAGCATTACCAGAATAGAACCTCGATCCTTAACCGCCTGACAATTTCCATTAGAATTCCTGAAAAATGCCTTGATCCCTATACCTCTGTTCTACCACCTCGCCCTTAAACTCTTTATTATTGATTATCGTCTTTCCTCGTCTCGGGAAGACAAAGACCTGTGGTTGGTATAAGATGATTTGTAGTGCTAGACATACCCCTCAGACCGGACGAATTGATGATAACCCTTTATGACTAAGATAAGACCCTATGTGCTATGTTTTGTGTTGCAGACTTAAGATTCAATACCATGATTTATTAAGTTGGGACCTAGCCTTACTAGTTGTACAGTCTTAGAGGATATGGGTAAAATTCTAAGTTGGGTAGCGACCGCAATGTTCACCTAAGAGAAACCCGTTATACTGTGACCAAGTGAGTTGGACAGAGAGAACCCTGCCATAATTTAAATTTCGAGGACAAAATTTTTATAAGTTGGGTAGATTATAAGCCCCTGATTTTTCAAAAAATATTAAAATTGGGATTTTTCACAATTTTCTGGAATTTTCTGAAATTAAAATCAGGGTTCTTAATTATTAAATGATTTTTAATTGATATTAAACAACATTAAAATATTGTGAAAATATTATTTTTGGGTGTAAAATGGAAAACTGGACTTAGGGTAATTTTCCTGGATTTTTCTGGGCCTCAGACCTATTTTTAAATGCCTAAAAACTATTTTTATTAATTAATTAATTAATTATTTAATTATTTAATTATTTATTTATTATTTATATTTATTATTTATTTTCTTTTCTTTTTCCCTGGCCCATTGGGCCGCGGCCCAGCCCGCTAACCAGCCCAGCCCGCCTGCCATCCGGGTCGGGTCGGGTCGGGTCTGCCCAGACCCGACCCACCGCCACCCGACCCGGGGACCCGGTCTCCCCCAGCACCCCCATGACCCCGACTTTTCCGGCGAGCTCCGCACGCAGCGCCGCCCGCTCCGGCTGACTCGCCACGTCCACCGCGCCACGTCCCCCTCACCCTCCGCCTTTCCCGGCTGACCCCCCGGCCTCCTCCGCCTATTTAAACAACCCCCCTCTTCTTCTTCCTCCCATCGAAACCCTAGCCCGGCGCCGCCCCAGCCGCCACACACCACCCACCTCGCCGCCGTGCCCCTCCGGCGCCTCGCCGACGTCCCCCTCCCTGACCCGCCAGCACCTCCTCTCCTCTCCACCGTCGATGGCCACCGCACCCCGCAGCGGCCACCGCAGCGAGCAGCCCAGCACCGCACAGCAGCTCCGGCAGCCGCCCGAGCTCGACGCCGCCGCCCCTCGGTCGCCGTCGCCTCCGCGAGTCGCGTCCGACGAAGACCCGACCGCCCCAGCCGCCGGAGCCCCGTCGCAGAGCACCGAAACCCTAACCCTAGCCCTAATTTTGGATTCCGTGTCGGACACGACACAGACACGTCTCGACCCTGATTTTCGGGTCCCCTTCAGGTACGCGTAACTTTCGCCTCGTAGCTCCGTTTCTAATTCTGCAAATTGCGTTGTGAAGCCTGTATGACCCTCTCGGTGTCCGGACAAACTGTTCGGGACATCGCGTCCTGTGGTGATCGCACACCGCGATCCAAAAACAGGAAAAACCAGACCCTGTTTCACCCCCGGAACTGAGTACGCCCCGCCAAACGGGACGACTTGGTCGCGTGCGGTCTTCGCAGATACGTACGCACCGTCGATACGGACGTGTAAGATTTCGCGGAAGCTGATTCAGGTGTGCGTGCACACCGGAATCAACGCGTATCCGCGGACATCGCCCCGTATCTGGCTTTTCTGCAATTCACCCTAACTTCGTGCACACACGTCGGATCGAGACGAAACTTGCGCCATCGGACTCGTAGCAATACGCTGGTCCTGTGGGTCAAGTTTGGTTCGATTCTGAGAACGTTGACGAAATCGCGTGTCGTGGGCCCCACAGGCCCCGCTCGACGGGCGATTTTGTGTTCGGCTCATCGGAATCCAAATCTGGAAGTTCCGTTGGGTTCGTATCAGCGTTCCTGACCTGTTGGCACTAAGTTTGGTGAATTTGGAAACCTTTGACCCGGACACATTTTTCGGTGCAAAGCGGGCCCACCGGCGGACCCCGTTTTGACCCGAAACTGCCGTTTTTGCCCTTGTCTCCAAATTGGACCCAAGGACAGGCATTTCTAGCTATTTGACATCTTTTGAGCATGATGGTAATGTCTATTTTAGCTTTTGGACTCATCTCTGGACTTTTCCCCCAAGAACTAATTTAATCAGATCCAAACAACAGGCAAGTACCTGCACTTCAAGTTAATCTTTATATATTGTGATAATTAATTCCTTGCTATACATGTACCCTTGATGTTTACACCTAGTATTAGAAATGTTGAATTTCATGTCTTGAATATTGGTAGTTCCTGTCTTGTTTTTCATGTCGGGTGGGAGAATACTAAGGAGGCATGTAGTTTACCCTTTTCCCTGGATTGTCTAATAGCTGTTGGTACACGACTGTCCATCAGCCGGATCTCGATTTTATTGTCTAATAGCCGTTCATGACGGCCGGATTAGCCTTATAAACCCCTACATGCCAACTATGTATTCTAAAAATAAACACAAGTACACACATATAGTTTCTGGTTATTTCTTGCTGGCTATTGTAGTTTCATTTCCTGTTTCATTTATTTTTGTTTCTTATGTTCCTGTTTACAGCTAACTCTGAGATAATAATGTTCTGCTAATGCTGTTTCTCAACATGATATCCAATATTTAATTGTCATAAAATATTCAGTTTAATCTTGTTGTGCACTGTGTACTTTGCTCCTTTCCTGACTGGATCTGTTGTTTAGGCGATGATGAGAACCTTGCCCCCACTTATTATGGCCCCTATGAGACAGCAGGTGATACAGTTGCAGAGCCAGTTCCCGCACCGAAAGCTACTCCTGCTGAGTAGTTAGCAGTAGTTATCTTAGTTTTGCTCTTTATCTTAGCAATCGGGTTTGTCCCCGATTTCATTCTGATTCCTGTACTAAAATATTTGAATCTGTTGTCACATTTATTTCAGTTGTAATCTTAAGTTTCATTTCTCATCATTTATTATCTTGCCTATGTTATTTGTGAATGAGCCAGTTAGTAAATCTGGATTTGACCTAGACAGCGTACTACCGCCGACTCTGCGGCGTAGGCTGGACGTACCCACGCACTCGTGCCCGAATTTCCGGGTGCGGGTCGTGACAGAAGGGATGGGTTATAGTCTCAAGACACAAATGATATACACCGCAGGTGGCGAGCCCCGCTGCATAACACTTTGCCCCATAACATACGACTATACATACGTTCCGTCCGGATCGGATCGGTCCCGGCGCCCCGGTGACCGTCCGCGGAACTCATAACATACCTTGTGCACAAGTCGTCCGTGATCGAGAATACTCATAGAATTTGTTCCATAGCATACAGTTTTGCATAGTCATCCTGACAGTTTATTTCATAACAAGCATATATTTCCATACTTAGCACGATTCATAGAACAGTTATAGACGAACTAGCATACAGGATGATAACCGTTCATAAGTTTGTTGACAAGCATAATAACCAAGTTATTCTCTTTTATCTTGGTTTTTTTTATTATTATTTGGTATCGTTTGATCGGGGCGAAGGAGTGAGGCTTGGAAGCAGGGCTAGCTAATCGGGTTGGTAGCCACTCACTTAGATTTTTGGAAAGAAGAAGGAAAGGCGCTTCACGACTCCGCTCGCAAGCCACCTACTGCTCGTTCACCTGCACACGAACAGCTCGATTAATACTTCTTCCTCTCTTTCCATTCTCGGAATAGAAGTGCAAGTCAATGAACGAAAATAATGAAAACCATCGAAACCGTTCAAGGAAAACAAGCAAATCCCAAAACCAACTCAAAGCACGAAAGCAACAAGCGACATCGAAAACCGAGACAATAAAAGATAGCAGCGGAGAGGTCCCTCCTGACTCTGCCACTAAGCCGATCCTTGGGGCGCAGTCCACTGAATATGGGAATCGATTCCGAAGAAACAAATCCATAACGAGGACGAGTTCTTAATTCAATCTATCCCGATCGAACGATACCGACTTGTGTTTCTTAGCCGCGCTCTCCGCATCGGGAGAACGGGGTGCTACACTCTGAAGGCAGCTCTTCTAACTCCTCCTCAGTAGCATACCTGGTCTCCTGTCCAGGAATATATACTGCGGGGTAGTAGGCCTCATCTAAATCTGGAAGGAAACCAGGTCCTCAGTGGGACGTAACAAGATACATAAAAATATGCCATATATGTAAATACTGAATAAATAAATACAGGGTGTGCTAACCAACTAAGTGAATGTAATGTAAAGACCTTGTAATACGTATGGGAAAGTGTAGGCTAGACATATGCTGACTTAATTCACCAATCGTGGAGACTGGTAGTATATGTGTCATATGCCCCCAGACACATGGGTAGCTCTGCAATCGGCCATCTCCGAGGAGCATGGTATCCGAAGGTATAACATTCAAGGAGGGGGGTATCCCATACGTCTACTAGTTGTCTTCTCCGTCCAATGTAGCTATATGCCAAGTCATAACTGTTCTAAATATTTCTGATTTCGTGCTAAGCCGTGATACACGTCACACGCACCGGTAGCTAATCGAGTACGTAAACTCGCATCCCAATATATATTGCAACCTTGTTGCGTGTTCCCGTGTCAGGTTCTAGAAGGATATTAGGAAATCTTACAGCTGTTGGAATGTCTGCTAGAGTCTAAGTTAGTTATACTACGTGTCACGTACTTGTTGACGGTACCCGAGGCAATATCGGACACATACAGTTATATGGAAATTTACTGAAAATAACATATAATAGATTGACAATTAAACAGTAAAACTTGGCAAGGTATACTTGCCTACGTCTCTGTGCTGGAAGTACCAAAAACCTGTTCTCGCAGTCAAGTCTGAGGGGTCCTGTGACCTGGGGTCACTGACTGCGTCGTAGGGGTACTCTGTTCAGGACATATAGGGTTCGTGAATTAATCATTTAAATAATGCGTAACTTATGTATATTCAATAAATATATATATACATAATTAATATATATATATACACATTTATAGCATATAATATAAATATATAAATATAGTATTTATATTCTCAATATAAATATATACATATATTTATATAAGTATATAATATAAATACATATACATATTAATATATATATATATATATATATATATATATATATATATATATATATATATATATATATATATATATAATATGTGGCAAGAAGAAAGATACAATAATAATAATATATATGATATATATATTTTTTATATACTTAATAACATATATTTATATGATAATATATATATACATATGTATATATAATAATTAAAATAAAAGCATATATATATAAATATATATATATATACATATATAGCTATATATAATATTTATAATAATACATATAGTATATAAATATATATACATATATACTATTTATATGCTTAAAAATATAAAATTACATAATATATATAATAATACATATAGTATATAATCTGTGTATATATACATATAATATAATATATATATAAATAATATATATACATATATATATAATAATATATATATAAATATATATATATATACATATATATAAAAAAAATGAACTACATATATATATATATATACATATAATATATATATACATATAATATATATATACTGTTATTTATATATTCATATTATAATATAATTATATATATATATATAATTAAAAAAAATACATATACATATAAGTATATAATATAATATTATATATATATATATATACTGTATATATTATATACTGTAATAATAATAATAATAATTATATAATATATATATATAATAATATATATAATACAATATATAAAAATCCATATATATATATATATAAATATAAATATAAATATAAATATAAATATAAATAAATAAATAAATAGATAAATAAATATATATATATATATATATATATATATATATATATATATATATATATATATATATATATATATATATATATACTTAATACATATAATAATAATATATATAAAATATATAATAATACATATATATTCTGTATATATACAGTATTAAATAATTATATAATAATATAATATATATTATATATTAAAATATATAATATATATATATATATATATATATATATATATATATATAAACATATATATTAATATACATATATATATACATATATACATACATATACATATAACTATGTATATACGTAAAGATAGGGGGGTATACTTGGCAGACAGGGGGGGCCCACGCCTCGTCGCCGGCGGGAGGACTGCGGCGGAGCTGCCGGTGGCTGGCCGGGACGGCGGCTGCAGCAGCAATTGTTATCAACAGCAACAGCAGCAGTGGCGGTTTGCAGCAGCTGCAGCGGCGCAGGCGGAGGCGGCGGTGCAGGGTGGGGGATCGACGGAGGGGGCGACGGCGAAGAGTTCGGTGGTGGCGGCGATGGTCAGAGGCGGTGGTGGTGGCGGTTTGAAGGGGTCGGGGGGTGCTCCGGTGGTAGTCGGGGAGAGAGGGGGTCGGACTCTATGGCGGAGCTGGAGATGGTGGTGGTGGTCGTGGGGCGGTGGTGGCGGGTTGGTTCGGTGGAGGAGAGGGTTGCGAATGGGGGTGGTGGCGGTGGTTCACGGCGGCGGGTGGTGGTGGTTGGAGGCGGTCGGGATGGAGGAGGGGCTGTTGGTGTTGGTGGGGAGCTGGGTCTGCGGGGGCTGCCAGCGGCGGTTGCTGCGGCCAGGGAGGGTGGACGTTGGCTGGAAGGGAGCTGGGGGAGGGGCGAGCCGGTCGGCGGAGGTCCGATAGATGTGGTGGCTGGAGAGGGTGGTGTGGGGAGTTCGGGAAGGGAGGCTCGGTTGAAATAGGGTTTGGGTTTGATGGCATTTTTGTAAATAGGGTTAGGGTTTATGGATTTTTAGGTAATTTGTAATAAATATCTTTAGATATTTATTTAGGATATTTTCTAGATATTTTTAGGTGGGCCCCATTGCCAAATGGACGGTGTAGGTTCACCCTCCAATGAGGGGTTGACACCTCATACTGAAAATTTACAGAAAAGATCCTGTAATTTCATAGATTGCATAAAGGTCCTATTAATTGGGAAATTGCGTAATTACGCAATTTGTCTGGGAAAAATACCAAATTCCTGAAAATGCTAAAATGTTCAGAACTGAAGGAAATTGCTGTGTGAGAGCCCTGAGGGGGTGGGGGTGAGCCTGGGCAGGGGCTGGGCCTGGTTTTGGGTGATACGGGTCACCGTATTAATTAATTAATAATTAATGCGTACGGTGTTCACTAATTATTTAAAAATAGGTAGGGCCATAATTTCAGTACGGTGTAAATATACGAAATGTAGTATACTCAGAGTAGGATAATAACGTATTTTTGTTTGGGCAAAACAGGTACTTGTTGGGCCTATAATTGCTATTGGAACTAGGAAAGGTACAGGTCTAGGAATTTAATTAAAAATAAATACGGACTTTTGTAACGATATTTCCACGACTAAAACGACACTCATGCCAACACATCTGTGAGTTGTACAAAGTGCAGGATAGCAGGCTATCATGTCTAATAGGGGTATGTGAACTTTGTTTGGGGATAACAGTCAGTGTAATGCTCTAAATATTTGTGTAATGGACAGGTGCACAAATCAATAGGATATGTAAGCAAAATAAATTAAAATATTACAATAAGTCCTAAATTGCTAAAAATAATCCTAAAATGCTGAAATCTGGTCGAGAGAGTTTACACCGCATATGGGCTTGTAGGAACTTATGGCAAGTAACGGATATAAAATAATCTGCAAGTTGAAACACATTTGAGTAATCTGAGTATAACTTGCCTATACAAGTATAACATGCCGGTGTAAATGAGTATAAGACATCTGAGTAATCTGCACAACCTGAGTCATAAAGCAATACGAGTATAGTAATTTGTGTATATCGTGCACCTGATTTGGAAACACGCTTGTAGCATACATGCGTTCGTTATACGGTCTTAGAATTTTTATATATCTATATTCGTGCTTGGTTTAACTTGGTTTTATACTTGGACAGGGAAGGACAAATGGTAAGTTGGTAAGTATCGCCGTATTTTTTATAATCCTATGACGCACTACCACGCGAGTTAGGCTTTGTATCTTATGTCGTAAAATTGATCCTAAGGCAAGACTAGAAAGATAACTTAATAGTTAGTGCACGAAACTAATATAACGTGTTGGATTTGTCGAGCGGGCGAGAAGCCTCCCCACTAGTGCATTCATGTATTGATAATCTACCAGATTGCTTGCAGTGTGTGGGAGAACCTTGTTCAGTGCGGATTATCCCCTCATGCGCGCTAAGGCATAGAGTTCACTCTGGATCCTTAGAGTGTTGCGTCTGGAGCTGGAGCACATATACATGACATAATGTTGGAACATCGCCTATGTATCATCCCAAGTTTTAAGCCGCTTGGCATGTATTTATTGTTTGAGAGAGAGAGAGAGAGAGACTTGTAATCTCGGCTTAGCGTCGCTTGTAATCCTTATTTTATTATCAATAAAGAGAGCTTTTTTATGTATTCATACTTGTGTTATTTTATGTTTTTGCTATATCGACTTGGTGAACTAGTTATCAACGGTCGTTCCGGTATTTGCCTTACGCGGGCGCAACTCCAGGCTCTCGCGGCATCACGTCCCGATGAAAACGATCGTCCTGCGGGAGCACTGGAACGGTGATTCGCGCCTAGCGGTGACGGCCGATTCCTGTGGGAGATCGGGATATGACATATTGGTATCAGAGCATGGCTTTACGTCCTTGGATTTCTTATCGATTCTCTCAGTTTTGAAAGCTCGTTCATGTGTTATGTTATAGACGCTCTCTCTCAAAGTTCCAACGGATGTTCTATACAACGAGTCTAAATATTTTTTTGAAAGTGCATACGTATGATATAATTTCTTGAACGAGATTACGATGCAAAGGACTTTATGCCAATCTGTGTCAGACTTTATGGGAATAGACTTGTGTTAGAATCTGCAAGTTATATATGAACCCGAATACCTATACGTAAATACCAAATGGGTTAGTGTGCGAGATAGAATATCATTTAGGATATATAGCTATGCACACAGCCTTTCGGTTAAGTTGTGTTGAGTATCGTGCACCAAGACCCTTGGTGATAGTGAGTTACAAGCAAGACTTGAGTATCGTTCGGATAAGATTAGTCATACTTAGAATGACTATCAGTAGAAATATTATAGGACTATCGCTAAGAAAGATCTTGGGAGTCGTGCCTGGATTTTGACATATAGTTTGGACTGTTATTCGTAGCGATAGGTTACGATTCAAAATATAGTTTTTTATGGAAGACTATCGATAGAGGTGCATACGAGACTAAGATTATCATAGGCGGCGAATAGGAACCGTGCTGGAGTTCTAAGGAATGAATTAAATATAAGAGTGAACGATGCAAACACGATTGAGAAAGTTAAAAGGATGACTCATTTTCTGAGTGGTGTATGCGATAGTCTCAGAATCAAATAAGTGAATTGAGAATAAAATAAGTTATAAAGATTCATAGAGTATAGCTCGAACCCTGAGTGGTGTATTGGTCGGCTTAAAAATGATCGAATGAATCATGGATTTTAGAGTATTAAACGAGTCTAGTAGCAGGTAACATAATTGTGCGAAGCCTTAGTATAAATATCGCCTAACAAGTAAGTGAATTCGAAGGAATCGTGCGAGATTTTATTCAAACGAGTTAGAATGTATTGAATAAATGATAAGACTTATATCGAATACGTATTCAAGGTAATAAAAATTAGTACCTAGGTCGAGAAAATTTAGTGTATCGTACGAGCGATTTTGAATCGAATCAAACAGATTAAAACTTGAGTTGAGATAGAATAATCGGGGATACGATCAGGGTTAGTACAATTAGAATATGGCACGAACGAATGATAACGTGTGTAGAAAATTTGGATTTGAGTAGGATATCGCTCGATAGAGTTCGGTTTGAGTACGAATGCTACCATTTCAAATTTGGGAGACTTTATATCATATCAATGGTTGGGAGATAGCATAGATTGAAGCAAGTTAGAAAATTTTGGTTCGATGATTGAGGTAGGCGATAATGGACTTAATGAATTTAAACCAACAATCTTGAGTCAAGTTCGAAGGTAACACTCGACATCAGGCCTTGACGAGATCGATTATTCTGCGGGAGAGCTGGCGTGGTAATTTTATGTCCGGCGTGGATGATCGAACTCACAGGAACATGTTCGAAGATTTTACAAATAAAATCGATAAAAATAGATCATATTAAAAGTAAATAGACTTGGGTTTGGGATTTAAACTTAGTTGTTTGTGGAATATTAAAAATAAACTAAGGATTGATCAAACAGTAACATTGAAGTTAGATGATTTTACTAGACGAATTATGATCTTGGTCTGAACGGACATGACTTAAGGATATATATCTTGGTTGGAGCAAAGTGTAAATGATAAGGTGTCTTTTCATTCGATGATAACCATAATGTTTAACATTCTTGTCTTGTACGAGTAAAATCCATGCTCGTACATACGTCACGTCCGTATTAGGACAGTTATTTCGTGGGAGCATTGGCGTGGTAATTTTACATCCAATAGGGATGATTGAACTTGCCGGAGACTGGAGCATGGTAATTAAAGGATTGTCTTGACTTGTGGTTTGATACAATATGATGAGTTTCAGGATACAAATGAATCAAAGTGTTTTGAGGAGGAGTTAGTCCAAAACGTGAAGTAAGATATACTTGATGGTTTCATGAACGGATACGTAGATTGTATTGGATGACTTAGAGTTTATGATATATATCAATGATTTAGAATGAGATCGTAATTTGGTGGTCCAGGCTTAGAAAAGAATAGATAGATGGATTATATCAAAGGTAAATGAGGAGATAGCCTATGCAAATCGATGAGTTTGACCTGCGACGTAGATATATCATGAATTTGATTGAATGAACGTGTCTTAGAAACAGTTTTGCTAAACGGACCTGGATCCCATACAAACGAACGTGTTAATGGATAGAATGATCAGTGCTTGATGTTTAAAAAATATAAGTGAAACGAGCTTCGGTAGAATATCCCATATGAAAGAACAATAGTTTGACCTTAAAAATTTGGGTCGAGTATCGTGCAAGAATTTGCTCGATAAGAATCATAAACTTGAAATGTACCTATGACCTTGTGAGCTGACCTAGCAGTTAGGTAGACGACCCTATGCTGAGTGAAAGAATTGTGTGAACGACTTTAGAGTATTGCTTGAACAAGCCATATAACTGGGACAACAAGACTTAGAGTTAGGCTTGGGTCGATAAATGTGTACTATGTTTAAATGTGAACGAAATAGATAATAAGACTTGGATGGTAGTCGTTTGATCGGATAGATCGTGCTTAACGGTAGTGCAATATTTGGTTTGAGTGAGATTGGAAATGACTTGGATTTTGATTGACCCCATTGGGGACATCGTTGTGATTCGTAAGATGAGAACTAAAGATTTTTGTAAGTAGCTTGTACGAATTCACTATCGCTAAGTTTGGTTGAATGCATATATTTGAGGGACGCCTTGAACATGAGCACGATCCAAGACTCAATGATATGTTGAACTCGAGTGCAAAGACTTCACTGTTGCTAAGTTGGTTGACATTCATATGTTAGAGGAATGCCTTGAATATGTGCACGATCCAACTCGCGATATGTTAATCTCGAATGCTAGTGCAAGTGAATATGTTAGATTTGTATTGCCGAGTATAACAAATTAAATAAGTTTACCTCAGCCATAGATCATCATTCGTGATAGATTATAACATACTCCACATTAAGCGATATATGTTATGCGCTAAGTCACAGTAAAGACCAAGTCAGAAGTTGGATTGAATAATAGAGTCATTCAATGAGGCAGACCCCGCACACACGTGACACAAAATGAGAAGCGAGTAGGAAGTTAAGTTCAAATGGATCTAATGATACAAATTGATATGCTTGAGCTTGATTTAATAGTGTGCGATAGAATAATTTGCGCTCAGGAAGCCTCGATGATGATACTTATTTTGAGTGGTGTATAATATAACGACCCACTCTGCATCTATGCGAATAGCCGATTCAAACGGCACAAGTACGATGATCTGACCCATTTTGCTCAACAAGAAGACTTGCTTGAGGCAAAGAATTTTCAGACTTGGCCCTTCAGGAGTTCAGACTTAGACTTTCAGAGGCTCGCTCGGAGTATCGCTCGACCGAGATGAATCATCGCTTTGGTGGGTGGCTACGATGAACCTGTCTTTGCTTAGAATACACACTTAAAATATGGTTGATATGTGCTAGTCACTAGATGAATCAGCCTTGCATGATAATAAAGAATACAAACATATCTAGCTAAGGGAATAATCCCATCTTGTATCTTTTGCATATAATATAAAAGTAGATCGGTTGAACAAAATGGTTTGCTCGCTTTATAGTTCTTATAATTTACCGCATGGATTTACCTTGTTCCTTATATGTTCCTTCAAGTATATCGCTTTGTATGTCTTAAAATGCTCGTCACATAGATATTGCCTCGATATGGAAGCAAAGTTAGATCATGGTTAACTCACCTGTGGCAGAAAGACTATCAAAATAGTTATTCCAATCCAAACAATAGAAACATGGAAAGTCTTCGGGACCGTTGGGTCGCGAAGGTAACTCCACAAATGGGATCTGCAATAAGTAGTAAAATGGTGTATGGAAATCGAAACACACCATATTATGAGATCTCCGAATGAGTAAATGCATTTGCACTATGTCAAGTACCTATGTTTATTCAAGACTTTAAAATATTATATATAATAAAAGCTTAGTGTTGATGGTCAATGGTCATGGATAACCTGCGCACAAGCTTATGGTTCCTGCAGACGGTACGCTAGTCGCACCGGGCCAATCTGAACCAGTCAAAAATAATTCAGATAGTCGTTTGCTTCGGAAGAAAAGGCGTGTAGCGGGGCTCGCTACCTACGTTGTATTACATTCCCGTGCCGAGACTATAAATTGTCCATGGCAGCTCGTCAGGTCATAAAACCAAGTTTGTACCATTAGTATATTTTATACGTGGCGACAACCCGCATATGGGCTCATAGGAACTTATGGCAAGTAACAGATGTAAAGTAATCTGTAGCTTGAAACACATTTGAGTAGTCTGAGCATAATATGCCTATACAAAAATAACATGCCGGCGTAAATGAGTATAAGACATCTGAGTAATCTGTACAACCTGAGTCACAAAGCAATATAGGTATAATAATTTGTGTATATCGTGCACCTGATTTAGAAATACACTCGTAGCATACATATGTTCGTTATGCGGTCTTAGAATTTCTGTATATCTATATTCGTGCTTGGTTTAACTTAGTTTTATACTTGGACAGGGAAAGACAAATGGTAAGTTGGTAAGTATCATCGTGCTTCTTGTAATCGCACGGCGCACTGCCACACGAGTTAGGCTTTGTATCTTATGCCATAAAATTGATCCTAAGGTAAGAATAGAAAGATAACTTAATAGTTTGTGCACGGAACTAATATAACATGTTGGATTTGTCAAGCGGGCGAGAAGCCTCCCCACCAGTGCATTCATGTACTGATAACCCACCAGATTGCTTGCAGGGTGCGAGATAACCTCGTTTGGTACTTTGGAGCCTTAGATTGTTGCGTCTGGAGCTAGAGCACTTATACATAACATAATATTAGAACATCGTCGATGTATCATCCCAAGTTGTAAGTCGTTTGTCACACCTTTATTGTTTGAGAGAGAGAGAGAGAGAGAGAGAGAGAGCTTGAGCGACTTATAATCTCGGTATAGCGCCGCTTGTAATCCTTATTTCATTATCAATAAAGAGAGCTTATTTATGTATTCATACTTGTGTTATTCTATGTTTTTGCTATATCGACTTGGTGAACTAGTTATCAATGGTCGTTCCGATATTTGCCTTGCACAGAAGTAACTCCAGGCTTGCGTGGTATCACATCCTGATTGAAACGATCGTCCTGCGGGAGTGCTGGCGCGATAATTTTTGTCTAGCGGGGACGACCGATTCCTGCGGAAGATCGGGGCATGATAATATAACCACTCTCTATTTCCTTTCAGCATTAGGCTACCTACCTGTGTGTGGTGCTACTGCCGTTGTGACATGGCCAGAAGCCGAGGTTCACTCCTTTGTGTGGTGTCACGCCACTGTAGAATGGGATACAAGTCCCTTAAAGTGCTGAAACTACTCGTGCTTCCTGCAACGTACGCCGGACATTCGTTCTACCCGAGAACTCATTAAGGTGTCAAAGCCATTCTTTCACAGGAAATATTTTGATCAAGAACAAATAGTAGACCACAGTAATTTTGGATATGTATCCCACAATGTCCCTGAGGACTACCCACTGTACTTGATATTCTTTTGGTCAATGGTCCTCCCTTGAACTAATAGCTAGATGCCTGGTAGATTTTTCTTTGAACCAATAACATAAAACTAAATGGTAGGATTGCAGAGACTCAATACTAGAGGTCCTCCAAGCCCAAATCTGCTGTATCCTTGACTATATACGGTGTTACTGCCATTATGTCATGGCCTACATCTGAGGCTTTATCCTGTCGAGGTACCTCATAGTGGTGTTACCCAACAGTAACATGGAGTACTATGCTCCTTTATAGTGCTTGACTTTGACTATATGGGTGCTACTGCCACTGTGACATGGCCCAAAGCCGAGGCTTTACCTATCAAGGTACCTCATGGTGGTATCACCCAACAGTAGCATGGAGTACTACGCTCCTTTATAGTTCTTACAATCAGCTGGTGCTTGAGGCCAATAATGAACGAATCTTTCAGATTTTGCAGCAGCAGCAGTTCAGCTGCAACAGCAGCAGCCTGCTGCTAGGCAAGGGTTGCAGCAGCAGCAATATGCAGAGGCACAGCAGCAGTAGCAGTCCAAGGAGCAGCAGCAGCAGCAATATGAAGCACAGAGCAGCAGCAACAGTCCAGGCAAGAACAGCGGGTCGTGACAGATTTACCTGACTTCGATCTTTAACCACTGTAATGATCTACGCTAGCTGTGCTCATTTAGTATTCTATACTGGCCTGTTATAAACAGATCTGCCAGAATTATCTGGCTTTGAACATTAACCACTATAATAATACACGTTAGATATGCTCATTCAGTGTTCCATACTGGCCTGTTATGAACAGATCCGCCAGAATCACCTGGCTCTGAACATTAACCACTATAATGATTCACGCTAGTTGCGCTCATTCAGTATTTTGTACTGGCCTGTTATGAATGAATCTGCGAGAATCATCTGGCTCCAAACATTAACTACTATAATAATTTACGCTAGCTATGCTCATTCAATATTTTGCATTTTATCCATACAGTTCTCTTCAGACCTTTGAAGAGATGAATAGATGCCACTGATGCAGCTTTCTAATTTTTATAGTACGTCGGTATCACCCGAATATGTGTACTAACCATAGGAAGATCATCTGAGAGCTTCCAGAGCCATCCTGCTTAATATGCTGTAGCTGATAGTGCATAGAACTATGAGAGTAAAGACTTCTTCTTCGACTTCCATGATATAGCAGCACCACTCTTAGAGAACTCACGTCCTCATGTGGATCTTTCACTCTTCTTTCCTGAGCACCAACTGATATCACTGAATCCTTCCATCATATTTAGATAACTGTTGTAGTGTAGGATATAGTACTGAGTCCACTTAAGAATTCTGATAACTTTTTTCACATCTTCCAGTATTCAACAACACACATACTACTCGTAAACTGACTCAACATTCCTACAGCGAGAGCTATATCAGGCCTAGTGGTACTCGCAGCTTAAATAATGCATCTAATGATGCTCGAGTACACCAAATGCCTAATGCTTTCCCTTGGATTAGGCTTCTTCATCTTAATGTTACACCTGAGAAGTATCGACCCTGATACCCAAAGCGTGTGACCAATTATCTTTT